>JAMLFY010000009.1:24696560-26155560 GCA_030441495.1 Dalbergia oliveri | reverse complement strand
AAATACAAACAAATGCATTTCCTGTCTGTTCTGTCTGTTGCTCCTGGTAAATGACCAAATTTTTCTTCAGGGTCGAAGAGTACTGATCACCCCCAATGCTAAACCTAGCAAAGAGATTATTTCAAGTTTAGTGAAGGCAGTTCAGGGACAGGTATAATCTTTCTCTTTGTATATTACCCGATTATGCCCCTATGTGGTTCAAAAATAAAAAAGCATATATTTGAAATTTGGATAGTTACACATCATAAGCAAAGAAAGTTACTTGAGAACTTAATTTTAATTGTTCTATTTTACTACTAATCAATATTAGGGCCCATTGATAATTTGTTTAGGGTTTTTCCGATATCCCTATAAAATTCAAGGGTACCGAAATCCTTTAGTTATGTGTGACTAAAAATTAGCCACATGTCTCACTAACTTAAGTTATTAAGATCTGTTGAACTTATAATTAAATTACAGCCCTTAAATTCAAAAGGATACCGTTATCTCAAGAGTTTTGAAGGAAATCCCTAAAATTTTTAATATGAAATTGGTAGGTTTCTCCCCTTTTCTGAAACACACTGGCAGACGTGCATGTGCATGCAATTGAACTAGTCTTTGTTTTGACTGCAACCTTTGACTTGATCCAGCTCAATATCCTTTGTTTTTAACTGATTCCTTTAGGCAGTGGAGAGGATTGGCAGGTCTGTTTTGAAGCACAATAAAGGTCCCAATGATCTATTGATCCTATCTTGTGAGGAAGATTATGCCTCTTGTGAGCCTTTTCTTGAAAAGGGTATGAAACTGTTTCATTTAACTTTATATTGTAATCATCTGCACAAAATTAAAAATACCATGTGCAAATGCAGGGGCAATGGTGTACAGTTCAGAACTATTGTTGAATGGCATAGTTACTCAGAAGTTGGACTATGAAAGGTTTGATTTTTTTTTAATATTTTTCTCTCGTGTTACTAATGAACTTGAATCTCTCCACTTAGAAAAATGCTTTCATTGGACAGATCCTGTTTGCCATTTGCTTATATAGCAATTTACTCTCTGAGGAAATTTCTACTCTCTAATGATTTTTATTTCTGTTGTACTGCTTCAAATTACATCCTCTAGATGCTGGTAGTTCATTCCTGATATGCAACTTTTGGTTGCAGGCATCGTCTCTTTGCAGACCATGTGAAGAAAACCCGTTCCACCATATGGTTGAAAAAAGATGACCGGACGTTTCTTCCTGTGACTAAATGTATTTAAAGATTTTTTTCTACTTAATGTTTTTCATTGTCTTATGTAGTTTAGGGCATATATAGATATTTTCCAACCAATATCTAAACATTTTTTTTATGTAATATAATTTTCATAGAAAAGTTTGTAAGATGTGTTTGCCCTCTTTAATTTCAGTTATTGTGCATCCCTTTGCTGTAGTTTTTTTAATAATTGTGGTGCTCATAACAAATAAGAGCGATCCTATAATCTTGGTGGTAGCCATAGAACTGGTTATGCAAAAGTGTTATTGTTCAGCATTTAGCAAAATTATTTGATTATATTGCTCATGAAGTTACAAAAGAATAGCTTTAACTAATGGTCAAGTAACTATTGAGGCAACGCCTTATAGCTGCGCTGAGGAACCTTTCGAAATATAGCCAAGGTCAGATCAAGGTAAAGTGGGAGTTGGACCAGGGCAAAAAATGACACAGGCAGACATGTTACAGCATATATGGGATAAACTGCATATTTTAGTTCATCTTCGACGATAAAGAAATGCCCTGCACAGAATGAGACCAACACTGATGCTATAGATGTGAAGAGTGTAGTCATCCCAAAAGAAGCTTTCGTGGTAAGTCAACAGCAAAGTCCTTTTCTTGGAACCGAGATGTGAGGACTGAAAGAAATAATACCAAGGATGTGACAGAGGAACAAAGTGCAACAAGTGATGCCACCGCGAAGAGGTTGAAAGCAGGTCTTCCTTTTAAGAGTGGTATGCCGGTGTTTTGATCAGGACCACCTGGTATAGCTGTTGAGGTTGTGAACGCTACAGTTGCAACAAGTGCTGCAACTACTGAGCATGATTCTGCGGTTTTTGTGAGCCATTTGCTGCCCTCTTTCACAAGATGTCCATGTGTATTAATGAAGACTTGCTTTGCTGTTTGTCTCTTACTATTGTAACGTTCGTAGAAGTTTGGTGGCATAGAGTTCTTAACAAGCTGAAAAAGCATAAAAGGTATGAGTAAAGGCAAACTACACTTTCATATCTATAATTTATATAGATGAAGAGGAAACTATAAATTGCTTTCAAAGTTCTACCTTTTTTCCCTTTCCCCTTAGGAACATTGGGACTGTGTTATCACAGTATAAGCATGTAATCATTACCTAAATCTAAATCCTCACTCATCTCGCCACTTAAGCTGATCCAAATGATGAGTTTCTATTACCCACATTCACTCACAATGACATTAAAGTTGAATGTCCAACACTGTTTGTTATGTGTTAATTTGAGCAGCAGCGGATATTAGAGAAAGATGTGTGAATAAAATGGAACTTTGAAAAAAAGGCCAAAGTAGAGTTAAAATGAAATTATTTATTGTTGGTTGTTAATGTATTACTTTCCAATGAACCAACATATTATATGACCAACCACTGGGAGGAGAGAAATGGAGATCCATTACCTTATACCATTTGTATTCCCACTGCATTTGCATTGCAGCCCAGGGACACGCCAAGGCTTATGGCTCCTGTATGTGGCAGCAAGGTGCAATGCACTGTTACCTTGGTTGTCTACTTGACGAAAAGCAGTCTCCTTGATTATATCCATCTTACTCAACAGTTTATACACACGAGGCTGCCTATTCTCTATTGCCAAAAGAACAACATTCTTGTTCTCAGAGTCCACATCCTGGATGGCCACTGGAAAGGTATCTAGAATCTTTTGAACCATCTCAGTTATTCCCATTTTTGCTGCTATCAAAATGGGTGACTCTATTCTCCTTTCCACCAAAGTTTCCTTCTTCGTATTACTATGATGATCTGTGTTTCCTTTGCTATTGTCATGCTGAAAAGTATTATTAGGATTTCTTCGAGTATAGTCATACTTGTACAAAGAAGCACGCTGGATCAGTTCATTCATCATTTGCTTGGCCCGCATGTGTTTCTCCTTCTTTCTTTGGATTTTGTCTATCCAAGAAGATCCTGTTTGCCGCTCAGTTAAAGAGAAGTGAAATTAAAACATGTTTCTTTTGGTACTACTATTATTATTTCTTATTAACAGCTTGAGTGATGAGAATATCATTACATGGTGATGTACTTACCAACACCAAAAATGATTAGTAATGCCTTCATGGTAATGGTTAGAAATCGGATTATGGTTTCCCAATTGGGTGGGAATCGGTTGCGTTTTATTTCTTTCTTTGCCTGCTCTTGCTCTGCATATATAGCATATACTAGATGTGAGGGAATGACTGAATGAGTATTAAAATACCAAAACTGCTAAAGTTGAACTAGCAACTAAGGCTAACATACATGCATGCTTCATTTCATGATTAATCAGCTACAATGATTTCTGTGAAAATTCCAGGCAATATTTTTCTAATAGTGTACCATTGCTCATCATAATCAAAAGAAAAATGTTGAGAGTCTGAAACTTTGTCAAAATAGTTGCCAAAATAATTCGGCATGTTTATTGACTCTTAGATGAATATAAGTATGTTATATCATTTCATTTCACTCAATCACCATAGTAAAAAAATTTCTGACAAATTTCCCACCGTATAATATTGCTCTAAGCGAAAATAAAGAAATAAAAATTGTGATAAGTAAAAGTTCAAATTTATTAACTACCTGTACCATGCATGAATGATCTGTAATATTCGAAATGGATTGAAATATTTTGATAAGCTTTGATTTTATGTTTAGAGGGTAGTAAAAGCATCATGATCAACAAGTCGAAATAATACCATATCTAAGGTAGGATTTCCCTGAGACATTCTCTTCATCATCACTTGTAGCTTTACTATCTTTTCCAAGGGCTGTCACACAATGTAAAATGATACATGAGTTAAGCCTGACATATACTAGCTATAATATAAGGACACTAATATGAGTAAATGAAAAAAAGGTTAGTTCACGCACTTGTAACTTCAACCGCACTCTTCAACAAATATATAAAGCTCATGCATGCCTCATAGTTCTTTGGATAGTGACGAGTAATTTGTATATCTGTCCGATCATTAGTTATGTCGTCTGTATCCTCCTTGAGCTCGTCAATAATGAGACCTGACAGAATTACTGTTTGTTAGAACAATGCAAGTAAACCATTAACCATATATAAAATTAACGGGAATAGATCATTTCATGTCAAATTTTTACATGATCTTGGCATATGTTTGTTTTCATCATTAATTGAATTCTATCATGGATTCCATACTTGCCCCACCTTTTCTTTTCAATTGTGAAAATCAATACAAAAGTCATGAAAATTTCGCTGGAAACTCGAAAAAATATATTGCCAACATAATTTTTTTTGATCAATGTGTGAACAAGTTATTTTGTACATTTTGACGCTCGCTACACTTATTTCCAAGGTTTGTCCCACGGGCATGTTCCTCATGTAATTTTGAGCAGAGAACATAGAACTATAAAAGCATGCAGAAATACTTGTTGCATGGAATAACATGTATTCTTACAATTATAGACAAAACGATCAAGGAACTCCATCCGGGTACTGCTTTTGAAACAATTAGGCTTCATAGCAAGAATATGCAGAGGTGACAACCCATCCAGGTTCACAGAATCCGCAAGGTTTGGGTACAAACCTATTATTTTAAGTGCCAAACCTGTCCAAATTCATTAGACAAGGAATGAAATGAACATATAGAGAAGTTTAGCCAACCTTAGCATATTCCACAATAAAATTTGTCAGTGTCAGGAACAATAAAAGGCTGCTCATTACACAAGGCTCCCACTCTAGGGAGGTTTGATGTACAAAGCCTTATGCCCCACCCCTTGCCCATCCTCCAAATGACAAGGTTGAAATCTTACCGTTCTAGCAAGACTCACCCTCTAATAGTTAGAGGGTCATTAGGAACATTGTCAGTAACGTTATCAAAATTTATTTGTTAGAATAATGTGGTATACTTATTAGCTATTGGACAAATAAGTGAATCACATTATTTTATTTTATCCAACAAAATCATCATTTCTATAAAAGATTCTGATAATAGTTGTGACTTTACAATACTATGCTTTAGAAAATAAAAGTGCTAGAAGTGATCAACATTTGACAATGCATGAGACACTAACCAAAGTATTCACTTGAGATGGTGGAATGAAGAATGGTGTCCCCTTTGTCGTTTATGCACAGCGAGTAGTCATCTTGGCTTTCTAGGTGGCCATGGAGGCAAAAGAATGCATCCGTCTTACCATGAATAGCTGCCAAGAAGAGAGGGGTTTCACCTTCAAAGTTGCGCCAACAAATGAGGTTAGGGTCCCTTCTGGCTATGTTGTAGCAAATGTCCACATTCCCAAGCTCTGCTGCTAGGTGCAGAGGAGTGTTCCCCTTGGAGTTTTGTATCTTTAGGATGGTAAGGCACACTTCTTCTGTGATGTTATCCAAAAGGGTGGCCACAAAGCTGGTTTGGCCAACATATACAGCAATGTGTAACACTGTGTCTCCTTTTCTTGTGATCTTTGCCTCCAACGATCCAGGGTTGTTCGCATAGGCATCTAAGACCTCTCTCCACTGACCTTTCATGGCATAACTAACGAGATTTTCAACCTCAATCTGATCCATTTCAAGTGCCAAACAAGTAGCTATTTCCATCAAGATATATCCAAGTATATATATTAAGCCAAACAAAGGTGAATTGGTCAGTTGGTTCGGTGCATGTGTTTTCTAAATTATATATAGTCCCTTTGCAGATTAGTTTATGGTTTCCTATTTGTTAAATTTTGTTTTCTTAGTTAGCATCTAGGAGTAAGCAAAGACACTATGTAACAATTTAGATGTCCTTGGAGACAAGCATCACAGGCAATTTAAGGTTCTTAGTATCTAGAGATTATTCAAAACAGTTTCTTTTAAGTTATTAAAAAGAATTCCATTCTTTCTGTGCAAGATAAGCATTCTATTTTTTTTTTTTTTTTTTTGATACCTAAGATGAGCATTTTGTTGTCGGTGAAAGACATTTAGATTCCAATTTAATTACTTTGAGCATATCTAGGTTAACTTAAGTATCTGCGTATGTAAAAGTGCCTCACGCACTTTTTCTGAATCAAGGTGTTACATTTATCTTTATTTTTTTAACGTAATTTTACAGTTTCATACATTTTTTTTCTCGATTGTAAAAAGGAAGAAGAAAAGAGAAAACATGAAAAATACTCCCTCCATTGCATGTTATCCATCTATTTTTTTCAAATTTTTGTTTCAATTCATCTGTTTATTTATTAAATCAAGATAACATTAATTTTTTTTCACCAAATAACCTATCTGTTTTTGTTTTCTTAATGGAATAATTATATTTATTAAATAGGAATAATCTTATTAATTAATATATTTACACACTATTATTAATATTCATTTATAGCTTTTTTAAGGTGTGTGGTTTTTTTTTATTTGGATAGATATCATACAAAGCAGCGAGTATGTTGCTAGGTTTGCTAATTTCTCAAATTTTATGATCGTGTCCACCCAACTAGCATTATACTTTTTTTGTTTACTTGGTGAAAACTAGCATTATACTTTGCACCCGCTTATGCTGTCCATCGAATAATGTTAGGCATATGATTTGGAGTATCTATTAAAGGGGGGCTTATGAAGGAGTTGCAGCTTCAACTTCAACATCAACATGGACAACAAATAGTAATAAGTTTTATCTCATTAAGTGAGATCCTTTTTATCATTTTTTTTAATTTATTTTTGCTCCGAAAGTACTTTTAGGCGAAGCAAACAAATTTTACTTTCTACAAAAGTGCATTGAGAATATAAATTTCTCATTCTCATTTTATAAAAATTGCTATCCAAACTAAGCACTATGATGTTTTATACTATTTTGTCTTTACTCCTTTATATTTAGAGAGATGATATATACACACATAATAGCACAATAAGCTTACACCATAAATATAGATGGGAAAGAAGACAAAACAAAAAAAATGGCCCAACAATATTAATATATATGATATTGTAGGTTTGTTGTGCAATTTTATTGTACAATAAATATTTTTCTTACATTTAATATTTAAGCCATTAAAATTCAGGTCCATTTTAATAATTGTTAAATACAACCTCGTAAAAAGAAAACAAATATAATCTATGATAGGATATACTATGACATAGAATAAGGAGACAGACGAAATTGGTGTTTGGTTCATGTTATACAAGAAGCAGTTTAGTTTCAAATATGAGAAATGCATAGCAATGTGATGAATAATACCAACATTTGATAAAAGAAAACTGTTTTTCAAAAGAATAAAATAAAATAGTCCTTTTTCCATCTTTTTCTTATGAGTCCAAGTCATTCTTTGTACAACTTTCCTTGTTAGTTTTGACTACGAATCAGTACTGTTCTTCTTGTTTATCACTTTGTGTCACGTGAATGCTGTTCGCTACTATTACTTTTGTCTCCCTTTGCTTCAACACCTGTCTTCTCCATCTTATTCTCTTTTCACATGCAATATGAATGTGATTCGTACTCAAGCTCGATCATTGGAATAAAGATAGTAATAAAATACAACTCCACCTATGACATACATTTGGAGATAAAAGCAACTGAAAGTCTCAAATTTTGCTTTCATAAAGCAATATTTGTAACTTCAGAAGGCTTTTTCTAGCAATAGCAATGTATAGTTTTTGTTGCTTTTAACCTTTAATAGAGAATAGAAAAAATTTTCTTCAGTCTTGCTTGGAAACATGTCTTAATAAGATTATGCTTCTCTTGCTTTTATGACTATACACTTCATGATATTATATTTATTTGACAACAAATATATAACACATGTTTAAGGTTTAAAAGGTAATGGTACAAACAGAAGGTTCATAATAAACAGTGCAACACAAGGTGGTCATCATGTCAGTAGGTACAAAGAAAATCCATGAAGTTGTACGTTTCTCTTCTTAGTTGATTATATTCATACTGGGCTATCATTGTGAAAGACCTGAAGTCGCCAAGTAACATACTGGACATATACGTACTTGGTGTCCATTACTTTGTAAGATGTCTTTGATGCTCAAAATAACAATTAGAGTTATCCTATTTTAACTCTAAAAGTGGATATCTATTGAGATTCACTTTATCATCGTTGATGTGATAATAACTCTCATTTATTTCATTTATATCACATTTAACGGTAATAAAATCGGTATTGATATTTTTAGGGTATTGAAATAGCAATGATTTGTTTGCTTCAAAGAAGAAAATGAGGAAAAAAAATAAAGAGAGAAAAATATATTTTCTTTTTTATTGTTTAGATGAAAAGAAAATGAGAATAAAAAATAAAAATAAAAAACGTGTAAATTGACATATATATATCCTTATTATATAAAAATAAAAATACAATATTTCATTCTGACGCAGTTTTAATGTCATTTGATCACTTTATCATTTCCTCCATGGCCTTCTGCTTATCTTAGGATGGAAAAGGTTCTGCTGGGTACCACAAGTATTGTTTTCCATCCTCATGTTTTTACTGAACCAAAAAGAGGAGAAAAGAGTAAAATCATATCATTTTCTTTCTACTCTTTTTCCTTTCTCTTTCTCTTAGTCCAAACGGTGCCTAAGAGCGGGAGTGTTATTGTTTAGCATTTAGAAAACATATTTGATTAGGGCAGGCTGGTGTGACAATACGTAATGGCTTTATCTATTATGCACTTGGTATAATCAACATACATATTGTATAAGATCAAGTCTAAAGAGATAAGATAAGACTTAATTAGCTTTTAGCATATAAGAATTATTTTTCTTATTTAATTAAATAATAATAAATAATATAAATAAGTAAAACAAGATAATAAATATTTATAATAAATAATAATTGAGCAAATAAATAAGAATAAATAAAATAATAAGTAAATAAAAAAGAAATAAATATTTGAATAAATAATATTTAATAAAAATATAAAAGTAAAGATTAATAATGAAATATTTTAATTTAAAATTTATTATTAAATTAATTTAAATTATTATGATTAAAAAAAACACTAGAAGAAAATCAAATTATATGAAATAAAGGCAGTATTTTTACTTATTTTATATTTATTACTCTAGACCTATATATAGGTGTTGTTTTTTCTGTAAATAATACATAACCAGAAATAAAATAAATATTCAGCCTTTTTCCCTCTCTCCTTATTTTTCCACTCTTAGTTTCTAACAATATATTACAATTTACATTAGTAGCTCATGAACTACAAAAGGAAAGATTAAACAACTAATGGTGAAGTAACTATTGAGGCAACACCTTATAGCTGCGCTGAGGAACCTTTCGAAATATAGCCAAGGTCAGATCAAGGTAAAGTGGGAGCTGGACAATGGCAAAGAATGTCACAGGCAAACACGTCACAGCATATATGGGATAAACTGTATATTTCAGGTCATCTTCAACGATGAATTAATGCCCTGCACAGAATGAGACCAACACTGATGCTATAGATGTGAGGAGTGGGTCATCCCAAGAAGAAGCTTTCTTGGCAAGTCCACAACAAAGTCCTTTTCTTGGAACCGGGATGTGAGCACTGAAAGAAACAAGACAAGGGACGTCACTGAGGAACAAAGTGCAGCAAGTGATGCCACCGCGTAGAGCTTGAAAGCAGGCCTTCCTTTCAACAGTGGTATGCCGGTGGCTTGGTTGCGACCGACCACCTGGTATAGCTGTTGAGGTTGTGAAAATGTGTTGATGAACACCTGCTTTGCTGTTTGTCTCTTCTTGTTGTACCGTTCATAAGAGTTAGGTGGCATGGCGTTCTTAACAAGCTGAAAAAAGGGCATACAAATTATGCAGCAACATATATGTTAGGGAAAACTCGCGCATTTGAATACAGGTCATTTGCATTTTATATCCTAAACTTTAAAAACATGGGTTCAACTCATCAACTTTTTGAATGTGCAAATTGATCATTTCGTTAGTTTTTCATTAATTATTATAAAAAATATCATAAATTTAAAAAAACTTAGGATATCTTATAAATTAAGATATATAATACACTTATACTTTTACTACAATACATATTGGAACACGTACAAATTGAAACGCGTAAAATAAATGCCCATGGTTTATAGTTTGTAGTTGGGGGATAAAGAGCAATTTTCCATATATATTATATGACCAACTACATGTCCACATTACCTTGTACCATTTGTATTCCCACTGCATTTGCATTGCAGCACCAGGGACACGCCAAGGCTTATGGTTTCTACATGTGGCAGCAAGGTGCAATGCACTGTTACCTTGGTTGTCCACTTGCCGAAAAGCAGTCTCCTTGATTATATCCATCTTGCTCAACAGACTACACACATGAGGCTGCCTATTCTCTATGGCCAAAAGAACAGCATTCTTGTTTTCAGAGTCCACATCCTGGATGGCCACCGGAAAGGCATCTAGAATCTTTTCAACCATCTCAGTTATTCCCATTTTTGCTGCAACCAGAATTGGTGACTCTATTCTCCTTTCCACCAAAGTTCCCTTCTTCATCGTGTTGCTACAATGATCCGTGTTTCCTTTGCTATTCTCATGCTGAAAAGTATGACAAGGATTCCTTCCAGTATAGTCATACTCGCACAATAAAGCACGCTGGATCAGTTCATTCATCACTTGCTTGGCCCGCAAGTGTTTGTCCTTCTTTCTTTGGATTTTGTCTATCCAAGATGATCCTGTTTAATTTGCCACTCAGTCAAAGAAAGTAAAAATCAAAACATGTTTCTTTTATTACTATTATTAGTATTCTTTTATTACTATTATTATTACTATTCTTGTTAACAGTTTATGAGTTATGAGATATCCATACATGGTGATGTAATTACTAACACCGAAAATGATTAGCAATGCCTTCATGTAATGGTTAGAAATCGGATGATGGTTTCCCAATTGGGTGGGAACAGGTTGCGTTTCTGTTCTTTCTTTGTCTGCTCTTGCTCTGCATATATAACATGTACTGGATGTTAGGGAATGACTGAATGAGTATCAAAATGCCAAAACTACTAAAGTTGAACAACAACTACGGTTAACTTACATGCATGCTTCATTTATCATCAACTATCATGATTTCTGTCAAAATTTCAGGCAATATTTTTCTAATTATGTAGCATTGCTCATCAAAACTAAAAGAAAAATGTAAGAGTCAGAGACTTTGTCAGAATAGTTGCTAAAATAATGTGGCATATTTATAGTCATCCATACTTTGAATGGTGTTATCACATCGAAAAATGAATATTCATTGGCAAAGAGATCATCATATCCAATTGATATAAAATCTTAAATAACATTTTTGTAGTATGATGTATCACTTCATTTTACTTAATCACCACAGTAAAAAAAATTGAAAATTTTTTTCCTATTCTATAGTAGTGCTTTAAGATAAAATAAAGAAATAAAAACTCTCTGATCCGTAAAAGTTTTAATTTGTTAACATCGAACACCCTGCATTAATGCTCTGCAATATTTGAATTGGCTTGAAATTATTTAATAAGCTTTGATTTTATGTTTAGAGGGTAGGACTTGCATCATGATCTAAGTGGAAATAATACCATATCTAAGGTATGATCTAAGGTGGGATTTCCTTGAGACATTCTCTTCATCATCAGTTGCTGCTTTACGATCTTTTCCAAGGGCTGTCACACAATGTAAAATGATTCATGTGAGTTAAGCCTGGCATATACACACTAGCTATAAGGAGTTAAGAACACCAATTGAATAAGTGAAACAAAATTAATTCACGCACTTGTCACTTTAATTGCACTCTTCGACAAATATATAAAGCTCATGCATGTCCCATAGTGATGAGCAATCAGTGTATCTGTCCAATCTGTATCCTCCTTGAGCTCGTCAATAACAAACCTGACAGGCAGCATTACTGTTTATTAGAACGATGCAAGGAAACTACATATAAAATTAATATATAAAAGCTATAATGATTGGTCTACTAATGATAAATTTGAGCAATACGATAAGGTCTTAGATTCAAAACATCATTCGGTACAATTTTAGAAGTACAAAATAAAAAATAATATATAACTTTTGACCAATACATTAAAGCACGAAAGAAAAGATGCAAGGTTCACTTGTCCATATTTTAGAAAATGTCATCATTTTAATTTAGAAAATGTTATCATTGTAATTTAGAATATATAAAATCTAGATTTTAAAAAGTATAATAAAGAGATCTTTGACACAAACTAATTGTTCAAATTAAATATATTAAAAAATGAGATAAAAAATAAATGATAAAAAATATATTTTACAATTATTATGATATTTGGTAAAAAAAATGTTAAATATTCTTAAAAATAAGATCCACGTACATTATATATGAAAAATAAAATTGTTTTGTATATTTTGACGCTAACTATACTTATTTCCTCGATTGGTCCCATGGGCATATTCCTCGTGTCATTTTCGAGCCAAGAAGCATATAATCATATATAAAAATCGGCATCAGAAAAACTTGTTGCATAGCATAAGCGTCCGTTCTTACATTTATAGATAAAACGATCTAGTAACCCCGTCCGGGTGCTGCTTTTGAAACAATTAGGCTTCATAGCAAGAATATGCAGCGGTGACAACCCTTCCTGGTTCACAGAATCCACAAGGTTTGGGTACAGCCCAATTAATTTTAGTGCCAAACCTGCCAAATTCATCAAACAATTAATGAATGAAATTAACATATAGAAGTTTAGCCAACTTCAGCAAGCATATTCAACAAGCAAAAATATATGTTAACACTCCTAAACTTTATCAAGAATCTATTCCTTAGCATAACACATAAATATGAATAATATTATTTGTCCTCATAATTTGTGAGACATCAATTAATACACTTTTATCTAATTGGATGGATATAGCATAAACTAAATCGATCTATCCTCGTAGATTGGAGTGTGTTGGCTGCACTATAAATTATAAATATAAATAACATTTCTCTTAATGAATAAATGGGTGATAACTGATAATATTTTCCTGGCTTTACAGTACTAGCTATTCTTTTAGAGAATAAAAAAGTATACGATCAAAACATTTGACAATGCATGAGACACTAACCAAAGTATTCACTTGAGATGGTGGAATGAAGAATGATGTCCCCTTTGTCGTTTATGCACAGCCAGTAGTCATCTTGGCTTTCTAGGTGGCCATGGAGGCAAAAGAATGCATCCGTCTTACCATGAACAGCTGCCAAGAAGAGAGGGGTTTCACCTTCAAAGTTGCGCCAACAAATGAGGTTAGGGTCCCTTCTAGCTATGTTGTAGCAAATGTCCACATTCCCAAGCTCTGCTGCTAGGTGCAGAGGAGTGTTCCCCGTGGAGTTTTGTATCTTTAGGATAGTAAGACACACTTCTTCTGTGATGTTATCCAAAAGGGTGGCCAAAAAGCTGGTTTGGCCAACATATAGAGCAATGTGTAACACAGTGTCTTCTTCTCTTGTGACCTTTGCCTCCAATGCTCCAAGGTTGTTATCATAGGCACCTAACACCTCTCTCCACAGACCCTTCATGGCATAACTAAACAGATTTTCAACCTCCTTATGCTCCATTTCAAGTGCCAAATAACTAGCTATTTCCCACAAGATACATCGTCGTATATATATATATATTAAGCCTAACAAAGGTGACCTGATCAGTTGGTTGGCGCGTATGTGTTTATTAAATTATGTATAGTACCTTTGCAGATTAGTTTATGGTTTCCTATTTGTTAAATTATGGTTTCTGAGTTAGCATCTAGAAGGAAGCAAGGACACTATGTGACAATTAAATATGCCCTTGGAGACAAATAGCTCCAAAAATTAGATCGGAATATGGATTGAACAAGAAGGGAGAAGTGGAAGCATGACACAAGCATAATAATGCTGTTACACTACTCATTACAAAGACAACTTTTTAATTTGGTAATATTCCTGCACAATGTCCAGAGCTAATTCAAAACAACCGATATTTTTTTTTCCCAATTAAGTTGCTTTAATTCATTTCTTTTTAGTTATTAAAATGAATTCCGTTCTTTCGGTGTAAGTTTTGTTACGTTGTCGGTGAAGTAAATTTAGATTCCAATTTACTTTTGAGTATGCCTAGGTTTAACTTAGGTATCTAAGTAGGTAAAACTCTGTTATATTTATCTTTATTTTTAAAGTTATTTACAGTTCCATACATTTTTTATTTTGTTTTTTAATTGTAAAAAAGAACAGGAAAGAAGAAAACATGAAAAACATATATACCTAAGCTTGCTTTCCTCAACTTTTGTGGCTGCGTCCACCCCACTAGCAGTATACTTTGCACCCGCGCTTATGCTCTGCATCGAATGGTGTTAGACTATGATTAACGGTGTCTATGATATTTTTTTTTTCAAGTTAAAGTGAAAAGTTATTACATGTGTTCTATTTGGCTATATATCAATTTTTACAATACTTAAAACAAATATTCCTGTTGTTATGAATTTAAATATAAAATAACTTATTCTTAAATTATTTTTCATAAGTAACTATTACATATGAATTTAAATAAGTCATTTATCTAAATGAACTTTAAGAGTTAAAGTTTCTACTGAAAAGGGACTTATGAAGGAGTTGCATCTACAACATCAAGAACAGTGACAACAAGAAGTTTTATTCTATTAAGTGGGATTATTTGTATGAATCAGATTATACTACAATATTCCTTCTTCTTCTTTTGGGTAATGATAATATTCCTTCTTTATTGTTTACATTTAAGCCATCAAGATTTAGACATGTTTAATATTTGTGATGGTACCAGAACACTTAAGAAAATGAAGAGCAGCCGGTACAACTTATCCTTGTCCTTTGTGGTGAGGTGTCATAGGGTGTGTGAATTTGAAATTATCCTTTTAGCTCTTGTATTTTCCCATGATTTCCTCTTTCTTCCGAAAGAATGAGTTGCCAATATCCTTCCTTGTACATCATTTCCTTTTTCTTCAATATAGGATATTGAGTGCATCGTTTGTTCTCCCTCCAAATACTCTGTTGAAATCAGCTTATGATTCTTTCTCAAATTGCTCAATGATGATAGCCCCAAAGCCTCCTCTTCGCTTAGGAGATGTTCTTGTGTATTGTTCTTATTACAAGTTATGTAGGCCAAGTCCTCAAACACTAACATGCACATTAAATTGTTTACACATAAATGTTTGTCATCAAATTAGGATACATAAACTAACAATTTATTAATACAATTTTGTGAAGAAAAAATACAAACATAATTTATGAGAGAATATTATAACAGAAAGTAAGAACATGAGCAGAAGGCTGACCAAACTGAGCTAGTACAAATTATTCTTCTTCGTGTTTGGTTTGTGTTATATAAAAAGCAGTTTAGTTTCAAAGACAAGAAATGCTTCATGGTAGGAATAGCAATATGATGAATAACACCAATAGTTGATAAAAGAAACCCTTCTATTTTTTCTAAGTCCACATCATTCTTTGTACAACTTTCCTTGTTGCGTTTGACTACCAATTAGCAGTATTCTTCAAGGATTTGAACATTTCTTGTAATCATGTTCATCATTTTGTGTCACGTCAATGATTTGCACTAGCTAGTATTCCTTTTTCTCGCTTTGCTTCAACACTTTTCTTCTGCATCGACTCTATTCTCACAAGCAAAATTTGAGTGTGATTCATATCAAGCTCATTGTAATAAAGAAAGCAGTATTGCACATAAAACTTCAATGAGATCAAAAGTATGATAAATTGAACGAAACAAAAATGGACCCCACCCATCACAATTGGAGATGAAATTAAGTAACCAGAAGTCTCATTTCTTCGATTCCATAAAGCAACAGAAACCATGATTTTATTGCTTTTATCCTTTATGTTTGATTAGAGGATAAAAAATGCGAGATAAATTTTACATGATTGAACTTAATATGTAAAATTACACATAAAACTCAATCATAAAAAATTTACTCATATTTTTACTTTCCATCCAAACATACCCTTAATAGAAAATTTTTCTTTAGTCTTGGAAACATATCTTAAGATTATGCTTCTCTTGCTTTGCTGACTATACACTTCATGATATTTTATTTAGCAACAAATATATCATCACATGGTTAACGTACAAAAGGTATGGTACAAAACAGAAGCTTCATAGTAAACCGTGTGACAGAAGGCCATCATGTCAGTAGGTACAAAGAAAATCCATGAAGTTGTTTCTCTTCTTATTTGATTATATTCATACTGGGCTATCATTATGAGAGACCTGAAGTCGCCATGTAACATACTGGATAAATAAGTAATTGATGCCCATTGCAATTCCAAAGCCCAAAACTGATGAAAGTAGTATTGCATAAATGGCCTTCAACTGCAACTGCAACAAGGTCACAAAGCTTTGTTTAACACTTCAAACCTGATTACACTTAAAATTAATCAAGTTATCAACAAAAGAGCTAGGATGCATGGTTTTTAATTACCTAAGACATAACATTGTAACTTGTTACATATGCAAGACAAAAGAAGAAGAATACAGGAAATAAACAGAAAAACGATAGATGCTAACACTTTGCTATATCTTCTGATATCCTCATCATGTATATTCCTTCAACAAATTCTTTTTTTTTTTCCATTTTGGCAGCAATGTAAAGGTTTTCTTCCCCAATTTGTTTTTTCACCTTTTGTGAAACAGAATTGTATCTGTTACCAATTGCATGTATTACTCAAATTCTGTTAGAATTATCAGGGAAAAAAAAGTAACTCTAATTCTGTCAGAACCCAACCAACTGCATTGGTTCAAAAGACAAGTATACATCTATACCTGCTTTCAGACATTTACATAATCACAAGTAAAGATAAGATATTTACAAATAAATGCATTTTTTCTTCAAAAACTAGTACTTCTATTACACAAGGCTAAAAACACCAAGAAATTAAAGCATATGATATTTAGTCACAGGCTTTCAGAGATATATCGATTCCTGGACTCAGTTCCGAAAGGATAATGATATTTATGGAGGCTATCATACACTGAATCAGTCATAAAGGCCAAAAAGTTGTATAAAGGAGGGCCAAATCACCTAATGAGTGAACTAAACAAAACTAGAGATGTGAGTTATGCAAGTATACAACACATTGGCATCCCCATTGTCGAGCCATAAATGTTTCCCCTTCTAACTATCATGCATCTTTTCAGGGAAAAAATGCCAGTGAGGTTTGAAAAATTCAAGGGAAACACAGGAAAGTACATGGCAACTAAGGAAGCAGGAAGTAACACACTAATATGGCAAATAGCAGTTACTAATATGAGAAACTTGAAGCAAACTACAACTCAGCTCAGGAAACAAAGGGAGGCAAGAGAAATAGTCATTAGTAGGCATTTGATTCATCTGGCATCAATGCTGGAAATGATTATAAGAAATCTCAATATTCTTACTCACCATAGTATAAAACAGATGCACAATTATAGCCACAAGAGCAAACTCAAGAGCAGCATATGTCCATATATACTCTCTGATTGCTGCAAGCAACACAAGTAAACATTAAAGTAATGCTCAAAAGTAAACCAATTTTAGTGCAGTTACAGATGTTATACCAAGGATGACTGCAAAAATAGATGCCAGGAGGCCCAAGGTAAAGGCAAAAGGTGCTGCTATAATGATGGCTTGAGTCTTCAAATCAGGAAGCTACAAAAAGGAACACAGAAATGTGTGAAAAAGAAAGAAAATCTAATAACACCACAAAACACTGAGAATTCTAATACTGCTTCATTGTTAGCCTACACTTATTTTTCTCTTGGATAACAGGAGTATGTAATTGCAGTCATGCATGAGTCATTACTGCTTCTTTTTCTTTTCCACCTGCTCTCTATAGCAAGATAGTTCTTTGAAGGATATAAAGCATTGTCTTCTTAAAAGGAAGTAGGCATACCAGTAGCTGTTCAAGGAAGAAAAAATAGCATATTGTGCTTATCAGGACAAGCACCACAAAGTCTTGCCAGGCACTGTAAAAAGAATATCAAACACAAAAGTAATTAAAAAAAAGTTGAAGTAATTTATTCGACAAAGACTAAAACAGGAATACCTGAGTGATTAAATATTTGGGAATGCAATACCAAGTTATTCTAAATGATTTTCTCAGTTAAACTTTCTTAGCAGTAATATTAATAATGAATTGAGAATATCGTTTAAGACTAATAAAAGATGAACTCAGAGAGAGAGAGAGAGAGTGGGTGAGAATGAGTAACTGTCAAGGACCAACTCACCTAAAAGCTTAAACTACTAGATGAAGATTTAAGATTGGTTTTATATCTAATCCACTCCATCATGCAACAGCCCTTTGGGCTTTGAAGTATGGACTATGCAGAAGTCTATTATTTTACATTGCGTGGAAATTCAACTTCTAGATTGAAGAATGGAGATGACAAGGATTGAACTCTCAACTCATAGAGACCTTGGTATCATGCCAAACACCAATTCTCCTATAAGCTTAAACTGTAAGGAGAAAGTTTAAGATTGGTTTTATATCTAACCGTGATCCCTTGTTATGGATTTTGAAAAACTTGAATACATAATATAATGCTAAAAAGGAAACCTATAACCAGTAATGCCTAAGGTGACCATGTTAAAGAACAGATAGTAATATGGATAACTTAATTTGAGTCAAATTACCTTATTGACTCCGAATGTAGGTTCTGTTGACCCTGCGACTGTCTGCTTTGCCGTTGAACAGAACTGGACACACGGAGCAAAGTTACAGGTAAATTCTGAACATCTTGCCCACATACCTCACATTTCTTATTTCCTTTTGTGCTAAACCATTTAATTGCACATTCTTCGTGCACCAATCTCAGGTCACCTTTGCAACTGCATTCCATTTTAAAGGTATTTCTTTCATCACACACATCAAGACATATCCTGCACACCGCTTCCTCTTCAGGAATTTCTTCATCATCGGCACCTTCTGTTGGCACAGGAGTTATCTGATCTGATTGGCCAATAAAATTTGTTTTAGTATGGCAAAGTATTCGATTCCCTATAAGATTAAAAATGAGAATATGCTACAGAGATGGAAAATAACTCAAATGTTACTGACAAATCAACAGTTCAAAAACTAAGAAGAATATTCCAGCAGTCTGATAGACTGATACTCATAATAATTGCTATTATCAACATACAACATTTTGAAACCTTGCCCACTGATCGAAATAGTTTCTAACCCATTTAAGGATTATCACAAGGCAAAAAAAAAGGATTCGGATCATTCCTTTATGATAAAAGTCATTTACCAAAAATCCTTTACATCAAAGAATCCACGTAGGAGACTCTTTTGAGCCAAGTCCATGAAACAAATGAATATGGTGATTGAGGGAAACACCACATTAGGAGGAATAATAGGCAATAATTAACCATTTTTGTTGCTAGCAAATTTCAATCTTGGAAAATGGATTAGATTTCTTCTGTATGAATTGAAAAATAGAAAAAAAAAATAGGGCTATGAAACTAGAAGAACATAGAGTATATTACATAAGTGTAAACATACCATCATTTGGATCTTGTTGATCCTGTTCACTACGGGTAGCAAAAGAGACAGATCTTACAATAACAACATTTCGTACAGGCACAGAAAGGGACCTTGAAACCTTGGAACGAACGTCTTTCTGCACAGAAGTTAACAACAACCAATCAATAATTTATTTAATATATATATATATATCCTAAAGCTAAGGTAAACCTTAATTTCCAGCAACTGTCCGTGTATCATATGCTTAGACAGTTCTAAACATGAGTTTGAGTCAACAAGTATTCATGCATTCCATTAAATGTTTTGTTGAAAATCTCATATCTGAATTGTTTAATATTTTCCTTTCTGGTAGAGGCATATATTTAGTTTCTCCGATAACAGGTTTCATCCTATACTGATGCCAGAGAGTGATATAATTTTTAACCATGAATTCAACTTTTTCCATTGCCCAAGGTACACCTAGCATAAAATTTTATTTTAGAAAATCCATAAAACAAGGCAGCTCAATGAAATAGAAGGGAACTTACATGCGGCTTAGTCTGTTCATTATATGTCCTTGCAGAAACAGGCATAGAAACTGAAGGGGACAGATTTGATGCAGGAGTAACAGGAAGAGAAGTACATCTATTCCATGCAGCTTCAGATATGGAGGCCATATTAGAACTTTCTGCAGATGTCTTGGGGTCTGAATTAAGGAGGCAGCTTCTTTCACCATCTGCTACATTTGCTTTTCTTTTGAAGCTCAAGGCCCGCAAGAAGCCTCCTGACGATGAGATACCCTTAGAGAAACTTTGAGAATGGTCCAGTACCCTTCCACCACAGGTGCTGCCAAATCCTAATGGTCTAGGTGGAACTTGAAGTGAAATATCTGGACGCTTCCCACTAGACCTGTTATCTGGAATTTCTTTGTTTGGCTGGGGATCAACCTGCAAAACAGGGACAGTTTCAACTTTCAACAATGCAAGTAATTTTGTCCCAGCAATTTGGCATAACGTGTCAAAGTACCACCAATAATAACATAATAAATACTTAAAAAGGGCATGCTGGATGCAATAAAGAAAATGTAAGCAGTTCAAAAGATTGCATTCTAACAAAATTCCATAACAAACAATTATTTATCCACAACAAACTAATCATTTTCAGATGCTCACTTGCTTCACAGAGAGGATCAAGGTTCAGGAGTTGAATCAACCATCTATATCAAACGACACTAGCAAAATCAACAAACTTCCTCATGGTAGCTTCTAAAACAAACTACAACAGGATGCCAAAGAACCTAGGAAGAAAATTGGCATATCCAAAACTTTTCACAAACTACATTATCAGTTAGAGAATTAGAGCACAGAGCTAAAACCAAAGTCTTTTCATTACAGTTCTCAGGTAAATTTTTCCTGCATTTCAAAACAATGGTATGCATGGCCTTGAGCCCCATTTTCTCTTTTACCCTCTTCTAAGTGAAATATATACTGAAAATTGATGACAAAACCAACTAGTAGTTTGCAGGATATGCATGATATGCTGCTGTAAAGAAAGCTACCCACTTCAGCAAGGAAAGAAAATATGCACAGCCAGACCCAACGAGTAAAATATTGAAAACCCATTCACAGTTCAGGAAAGCAATTAAAAACCCAATCTTAAGCAGGCACAGAATAAGCTAAAATTGGAAACCCCTCAACTTCAATTGGATCAAGCACAAACACACACACATCTGTGCTCAAAAAATCAGTTGCCAATCACTGCACGTCCACCAAAAGACATAACTGAAAAACTAAATAACTCACTTTGAAGCTCATATAATGAATCACAATAAAGGGATTTTTTTTAACGGATAATGGGAATAAATGAGCCAAAAGGGAAAGAAAAACAAAGAAAAGAGTGGAAAAAGCAAAGAACTTCTACAAATATAGAGATGAATCATGGGAATGGAACCTGTTGGGAAATCTCAGAAACCTCATCAGTGGCTGATGCTTGAGCTGTTTGCATTATAGGTAGCTCAGAGATCCCACACAACAAGAAGTGCGAAATGGAAAAAGAACCCAGAAAAAAATATTATTAAAAGAAAAAAAAAAGGAGTAGAATACGAGAAAGATATTATTATTGTAGTGAGCAAAAAGGAATCAGGAGACTGAGGAAGACCGTGGTCGTTTCTGTAAGGAATGGTGTTTGATAATTTATTTTACACGAGGAATATTAATAATAGTTTTTTTCTCTTAAAATAGTGATAATGAAATGTAAAATATGAACAGTGAATACCAAGGAACCATGAAGCTTCAGACTTGAGAGAGAGAGAGTACTTGGGGTTGAGTTATCGTGTACTCATCTCATGTTTGAGTGTTGTGTGTCAGTCTAATCTACTACGGTCCCCTTTCACGGGGGCTGGAAGCGAGGGGCACGCGCTCCCCAGATTAAAAAATCGTACAGTTATTAGTCAAAATTGTGAAATTTTGGAGTTGAAAAAATGTGATTTGTTCTCATTAGATGATAGATATATTGTCGATTATACCTTATTTATTATTAAATAAGATGTAGATTCAATTTGAATAAATTTATATCTCATCTAATAATAAATATAATATAAGTTAATATAGTATTTTATATATATGGGTATAAATAATACATCTTGTAGATTGTTAATGTAACTTTACTAAGGTCATGGTTATGAGAATTTTCAAAATAGAAATCTGTTCATTAAAATATATATATATATATATATATATATATATATAAATAAATAATTTTTAAAAAATCAATATTTTAATGTGCATAACTCTTGAATGAGAGAGATAAAAATCAGTATGTTTTACTAATATAACAATATATGACTAAATAATTGTATAACATAATTTTATATCATTAATATATCATCAAAGTATACTTCAATTTTTAATAAATATAAATATATGATTAGACATTATTTATAGCACGAAACAAAGTATGCATTTAAAAAATCTTATACCTATAATAAATCAGAATTAAGTTAGCTAACATCGTAACATTGAATGATGTTTGTATTTGATGAATGTATTGAAGAAATGTTTTTATACTTTTAAAGCACGAGATTTTTGCATACAAAAACGAGATTTTTCGTATGAACAAATAATAATTTTAATTTTTAAATATTAATAGTATAAATTAGTTTTATATTATATTTCATAAAATTTTATCAAAATGATAAATCATGAAGAGTGTTTATGATAATATGCATTTTTTTATGATTTGTCACTTTGATGAAATTATATTAATTAACAGTGTGACATTTGAAATTTATAATTAAAAAAATTTGTTAGAATTGTATTTTCAAAATAATATAGTATATTATTAATTATTAAATAATCGATGTTTTGTTGGTAAACTATAATGTTAAGAATTTTGAAAGAAATTTTCCGACAGTATAGCATCCCCCTTTTCTTTCTTATAATACACTGTTCACTTTTTTTTTTGCCACCGTCATAAGAATTTCTCCTTTGTGCTGCTTCCTAGTTGCTTGGGTTCCAAATCAAAAGTTTAGCTTCAGAGAAAAGTTAAATATATTGAGCATGACCGAGAAGACCATATTCCAAATCTTTTCTGACATCGGTCAATCGGTTGGTCTAATATTAAATATAAAAAAAAAAAAACACTAAATGCTCTTCAAGTCTGAATTTAATAACAATAAAATATCTACCCATATCCTAAAAACAAAGAAGGAAAAACGTTATAAACCCTAATCAATTTAATAATGGGCCATGGCCCATTTATTTCTTTTACTAGTTGGACATGGACGGGCCACCTATCTTTTTGCAGGAAAATCAATTTTGACATAAACTCAATTTCGTTTCGAACAAAAACCAATTTTTTTGTCATGGATTAAAATTAAGGAGAAATTGATTCTTAGGATTTAGAAATTTCCATCCTTCCTCGTCTTTCGAAAAAGAAGATATGTTAGTCTCTTTATTAATTCATTAAATATACATTGGTTGTTAAATTGTAGATTTAGCTTTATTAAATTCTATAGTAATATATATTTGATATCTCTTAAAAGTTGTAGATATCCCTCAACAACCATGCTTATACATCCTGAAACTCTAACCACCTATTTCACCCTCTAACTATCCACACATGCTTCTTTGGTAAGTGTTGGATCGACGAGTCAATGTCCTCCTTTTTGTAACAGAGTGAGAGATTATATGGGATTCTTTTAAGATTTGAGAGGATTTATCCTTGTAACTTTAAACTAAAATAGATCAATTTTTGCCATCAATTTCAGCACAATTGTGTTGACCAAACAAAGCATAAATAATAATATGTTGATGACTTTTAAAACATGACAGTTTATAAACTTTATCTAAAATTTGGTTACCATCTTCTCTACATATTTTAGTGAAATTATAACCATCCAGTGTTCATCCTGACATATATTGCATGTTTTAAGCAAAAAGCATCGTCAATAATTAAAAAAAAATTGTAGAATTTAAATTAGCAAACAGGTCGCTATCTTTTTCCCTTTTTTTTTTTATTTTTCCTTTTCTCTTGAAGAGAAGACAGGTTGATATCTTTTACGAAGACAATAATTTTCATTAGAGAAAAGAGAATGTTTCTTTAAGTGAATGTTCATTTTAGTCCTAACTTTATATTGTGAGTCATTTTAGTTTCAAATTTTTAAAATAAGTAAATTTAGTCCTTAACATTGTAAAACGTGAGTTATTTTAATCTCAATTCACTTTTATTTAACATTTCATTAATTAAATAATGATAAATAATCTTAACACAAGTATAATGAAGTTTAAAATAACTCATTTTAATATCTAAAATTATATAAAATGAATCAATTAAATTTCCATTCCAAATCATAAAATGAATTATTTTATGCAATGTTAGACATAAAAATTAGTTATTTTAAACATTATTCTCCTTCAAAAGATAAATTACATGTTAACGTATCACTTAAAGTTATGTAGCATCATTTAATTGATGAAATTATGTTAAATAAAAGTGAATTGATGAACTAATATGACTCATATTTTATAATATGATGGGCTAATTTGACTGATTTTAAAAATTAAGGAATAACTAACGAATATAAAGTGGGGGATTAAAATGAACATTAACTCTATTTATATTTTCTATCACTATTTAGGCGGAGCCATTTGCTCTGGTTATGATATTCCTCAAATGTGATTCAAATCTCTCACGTAAAGTAAAATGGAGCTAGGCAGAACTAACTTTGCTAATTGAGTGTTTTCTAAGTATTATTTTTAGCAATAATGATGGTCACCCTTCACGTAGCATCAATGAGTCTTACTACTTTTTAATATTAAATGTGACATTTACCCAAAAAAATTAAAAAACTCACATAAATGCTTACTTATGTTGTATATCATAATGTCTCTATATGTTTATTAATGATTTAAAAAAAATCTGTTGAAATGAAGTTTCTGGAGTGTCAATTGAAGGGTTGCCGTCGTGTTAGATTTTGAACTCTAATTATCTAAACCTTGTAATTTTCTTTTATCAAAAATTTATAAAATCTCGTGTGAGAAAGAAAAATGGGAAGCGTGTACGTAATAAAATGCTAAATTTTTTTGACAAACCTACTATCGTTAGATTTGGGAGTCAGTTGCCCAATTATCGTTTTCATATAAGCCATTATATAGCCACCTATATATGCTAAGTATTTGATAAAAAGGAAAACTGACTTGAGTAATAAGGCACTCCTAATTGTGTCATATATAATCTACTTGTGCAAGTGCTCGTTCTATTTTCTACAAGACTTGCCACCATACAAAGGTAGTAGTGTGTGTGTGTGTGTATATATATATATAGTGGAACAAATACCAACAAATTAACCATTATCCCTGGAATATAATTAACAAAAGATAGGAGAGGGAGTGAGGATATATATATATATGTTTGGCTTTTGGAAAATTACCAAATGCAAGTCACACAAGTATATATGACAAATTTGTTCAGAATTCTCAATTTAATATTTCACATTTACCACTAGGAATAGTGGAACATACTCTCTTAACTGGAAAGCTGCAAGCAAATGATTCTGAAAAGTAATTCAGTACCTGAAAATGAGGCTATATATATCCCTTTGGTCTAAATATATGTAACATTATAACTTATTTACATCCCAAAAATTGGGATTCATTCATGGGTACCCAACTGCCATGCATATCTCCCAAAACATTTTGTCTTCAACTTCATTCACATTAACTTTACCACCTATCCTTGTTCCCACTTCATCTTCAACAAGGAAATTATTATTAGGTGAAGAAGAGCACCCTATTTCTAAGGCTTCTTCTGACATCCACATAGTAGAGCTGCTAAAATCTGAATCATGGTTTTCTTCTTCATCACAACAAAACTCACCAGAGCCTTGACCATCTTCATGACCTTCACCACCCTTAATTAGGCTACATATGCCAGCTGTGTCGTCACAGGTGCAAGACTCAGCATCATCATCCTTAGTATTGAGGCCAATGTTAGCAGAAGTTATGGCGCTGGGACATAGACTAAAGAACCCGGTGTCTCCTTCAGAATCTGCACTGTCCTCAATCAGCAACAAAGATGAGATATCCATGGCATTATTCATTTCTTCACCAGAGAGAAAAAATGAGAGCAGAAACAAATGAGAGCAAAGGTGAAGAGTGAAGAATGCTTATTTATTTACTATTTATGATAACAATTAAAAATAGAAGTCAAGTGTGAACTGGTTCCTGTTTTGTTCAAAACATGTTGTTGGTAAGATTTGTAGATGTCACATCTGTCATCTCAGGACTGTGGTTAAAATGGACAGGTAGTTGGTTTTGATTGACATTCAACAATCCATATTGATTACGGGTTTCAGTGCATGTATTCACTCCATTTCTGGTCTTCTAACCATTCAGCTTCGATCTCAAGTGCCATTACTGTTGGTTGCTGGTTGGCCAAAACACCAAAAAACAATAATAATAATAATAATTATTATTATTACTAGTGAATTGATAGTGACTATCAATTTACATTTTTTTAATTAAAATATATTATTTATTTATTTATTTATTATATCTTTTTTAAAATTTGTTATTTTTTTTAATTTTTTATAACTTCTTTCAATTGTTATAACTTCTCTTAGCTTCTTTATTATGGGTATTTTGAGAAATTTAAATTTTAGACATCAAAAGAGAGGAACTCCCTTTATATATAGTATAGATTATTGTGTGAGTAAAAATTTACCAACCCATTCTTATAAAAAAAGCTATTTTAATGAGTTTTGAATGTAAATTATACAATAATATGGAATTGACAACATAATGTGTAGGCTAACAAATCTCGCATAGTGCGAGAAATTGAACAAAATAAGTTTTAAATTTAAAAAAACTCATATAACATGAGATTTTAAAAAATATTAAAAAATTAATAAAAATAAGCCAAGACTATAATTTCTCCTCCTCCTATACTCCTATATAGTGTGCAACATTTTGGTTTTGTATTATTTTATTATTTTTTCACAAAATCTTACACTATGAGAGATTAATTATGGTTATTATTTTTATTAATTTTTTAATATTTATTTTAAAATCTTTCACTATGCAAATTTTTTTAAATTTAAAACTTATGTTGTTTAATTTCTTTCACTATGCGAGATTTAATTTGTTAGCCTACACATCTATAAATATGTTTTCAATTCCATATTATTGTACAATTTACACTCAAAACTCATATTAAAATAACTGACCCTATTTTTATACACACTCATATTAAAATAGATGAGATCCATGAATAAATAAATATATGTTAAATAAAGACTCATATTTAATGTGAGTGTGTGAAAAAATGAAGTGGTAGATGTGTGTTCATCTAAGAAAATCTCAAAAAAATTGAGATGGGAAGCCTACAAGGTATTTTGATTTTCAGTTTTATTATTTGAACATATTTATTTAAAAATTAAATTCACACATGGTAAACTGTCTCTAAATAGTAAGTTTTAACCATAAAAGTGTCAAATTGACGTTTTAGTAATCGCGTACATTCACGGTTTAACTAACAAAACATTCAACACTTATTTGTTTGGTTTAATTAAGGCACAAAAAGAAAAACAGGATTCCATATGCACTTGTATCTAGAGTTCTCTCTCTTACCAACTCTTTATTTTTTACCTGATTCCCTTAGTAACTTCTGTTCAACATATCACAATAATTTAATTTAGCGCGTTTAATAACATTTAAGAGAAACATGCTACATATAACTAATTAAAATCTACGCTTATGGTTCATTTTATATCAACTTAGATGTCTAAAAACTATATTGAAAAATATTTCCCTTGATTTTGGATTGAAATATGCTCATCATTATGGAAATAGCAAAAGTCTAATTGATGAGTATATATCCCAATCTTAGTGGATTGTAATGCACAATGCACCCTGGGATCTGCCGACGCTTGGCATCACATCATAAGCTGATTGCAAGGTAATGGGAGTAATGGTCATGTAGTGTCATTAGCACAT
This sequence comes from Dalbergia oliveri, assembly GCA_030441495.1. Taxonomy (NCBI): domain Eukaryota; kingdom Viridiplantae; phylum Streptophyta; class Magnoliopsida; order Fabales; family Fabaceae; genus Dalbergia; species Dalbergia oliveri. Next base: position 26,127,453 of record JAMLFY010000009.1, on the reverse strand, counting down.
TTGCTTAGGTTTCTTTCTCTTTAAGTTCATGTTTAGCGTGCCCTTGGCCACCATATATAATACACTAAAATCTTAGTGTACCTGATTGAGATTATCATTATGAAAACTTTGAAGATCATGGGAAGATTCATAATTACCGGTATTTAGCTTAATCAGAGGTCAAATCACATGTTTATATGACATGCATATGTATTAGGGGCAACACTGTAGAGAAATTCTAGAGTATTGATTTTGTCACCTGACACCCTCAATACGTCACTCATTAATTTAGCCTAATATCAATACTATATATATATATATATTATTCATCAGTTTGGCAGAAGCCATGGATCAGGGGATGTTTTGTGGCTCCTGTTCCTTTTCATTTTGATTGGAGTATTAAACCCTGATCCGACTTCTCTTTGATTGCTAATTACAGTATAATTTGAAGACTCAAACTTTGATGATAAACTGAATTAGGGACGACTAAAATTCTACTGCTATCTATGAAGGACATCACTTTTATCAAAATGTACCTTAATTTTTAGTAAAAAGTGTTTAAATAACTAAAATGTCAAAATTGATAAATATATACAATTTAGAAGATCAACAAAACACATGATCATTTGATAAATATTGTCAAAATATTTTTTTTATTACAAATTGATGTCCCTTTGTTTTTATCAAAACAAGTATAATAAGTCCTTAATTAGTAATTTTTTATAGCTAAAATCTTTTATTTGATTTTGTATAGTGAAAATTTTAATTAGTCGTCATAATAAAAAGTAAGGTCTTTTCTTCTTTTTCATTTTTATAAATAAAAAAATAGATATCATAATTAATTAAAATAAATTAAATGGTGTCTCAAAGTTAAATCTTTAAATAAATTAAACGAAAAAACGTAAAATTCGTTTATCAGTATGTATATACTAAATTAATGGCAGATCCTTGTGGTGGTGTGCCAGTGCCGAGAAGGTGATTCACCTTTTTATTTTTATTTCATTTTTTTTGTTTGAAAAGTGTGAATTACCTTTTTTATTTTGGTAAAATAAAAAGCATGAGTTACCTTGAGCTTTTCTTGTGATATAAAAAACCTTAAGCATTTCTTTTTTTTTCTGGTCAACTGCTGTATTGTTGGGTTCGATGCTCATTTTTGGTTTAGATTAGGCTGGATGCTATCCGAGCTACAAGATTAACTGTTGAGCCCATTACTGGCAAAAGGGTATGTCTGTGGGCCTGTGAGGCTAGTGACAGTTTCCCATCAGTTTGACAAAGTAAAAATGGATCCACATTAGTCTAAGCGAAGATGCTCATATATTTTAAAATGGTTGAGGTACCTACATCGGATATGCATTGTGTCCAATATTAATACGATACTTTTAAATATTTTTAGTTATATTTACATATTTTTTATTTAATTTATAATGTATCTTTGCATCGCACCCATATCATACTAGACACTCTTATCAATATTTGTGCAACATGCGTCTCAAGACATGCTTTCACAAAACATACGAAGAAGTCATATCCTGAACTATAAGATCCTCCATTTTATATTAGTTAGTTTTTTTTTTCTTTTAAAAAAATAGAAGATGTGAATTTATTAAGAAGTCATATCCTGAATTAGATCCCTAATACTATTTGATGCCTCTCCAAACCACAGCTTAGACCTTTTCGTATTTGGCAAGGTACGCCAAAGCATCAAACATTTTGTTCCAGCATCTACGAAAACATGGAGCCTTAAAATGCTCAAAATTAAGAGCAATACCACAAATCTCATGAATAGTTGTCCCATTATATAATAGGTTCATTAAGCTAGAATTAAATTCCTCGAAAGCTAATAATCTAATATCATCCTCTAAAATTATGAATTTAGCCCCAGTTTGAGAAGTCAATTCCACTTCACGCAGTGCTGCCCTAAGTTTCGCCCCATGAGGGTCTCTAGAGAACCTTCCTCCCTGATGCACATAGCTGCAATCACATCTCCTCTTCCGTCACACATCACCACACCGAGACCAATTGTGTCTCCATCCACAAACGCTCCTCCATCGGCGCTAACCTTGAGCATCAATGGAGGAGGCCACGACCATCTCACCGGACTGGAAGGTAAGTGGATCGCGTCTTTATATGTGCGGAAATAGCTTGGGAAGCTACTTGATTTGATTCAATTTATTGTTTTTCTTGTCAATTGTGATGTCGTCCCAAAGCATAGCAATCATTTTGAAAAATGGGTTATTTATATAATTTGAATTTAATTTTGATGCACTCAATATAACTGAAGATGTAAAATTCTTTTACACTTCATTCAATCACATCTCTTTTTTGAATGACTTTTCAAATAGTGAAGGTTAAAAGTAATCTTATTTACTAATGTGATTACATGATTAGATGAATATGTAAAATTTTTTACACTGTAAATGCATTCCAATTAAATCCATATAATATTATCATTTAGATAACATTAAAATACGCAAGACTTGCTACCCAAAGTGCATGATAATCCCAAAAGGTTATTGGGTTTTTTCAACCAACTGGGACCTCCCTTCCCCACCCCATGGGGCAAAAAAAAAAAACGCGGACAAGACTAATAAAGGGATAGCACTAATCAATCGGAACGACAATAATATTGTTCTTGATTGATTAAATTTCTTTGTAAGAAAAACATCTCTAGATGCCAATGGCAAGACACCAGCTGCCCCCGCAGCCGTGATAGATTGTGACGGTGCATTGTTGCAAGTCATGTCAATGAATTTTAAGCAAAATCAAGAGATTGATTTGAAGTAAGGTTTTAACAACTTTATATTTGGATGGGACTCTTTTTTGGCTATATTAGCAGTAGGGTGAATTGAATTGCTTCATTCTTCGTTTTTCATTAGCCAATTGCAGACGGAGGACAAGTTACGGAACGTTGAGCATGCCTCGTTAGTAAAGAGTCAAAATCCTAAACGAGACAATCGCAGCATTTCCCACTGCAATTTCAAGTTCAACTAATCCGTTTTCGGAGTATTCGCCTACCAATTTAATAATCAATTGCTTTCTGTTCCTATTGGAAAATCAATTATCCTAAAACTTCACTTTGTTGATGTTGACAAGAGTTTTGACCTAGGTCACTATCATTTGAACATCACGATTAAACCCCCACATATAATAGCATTTTAACTTAAACACATAATATATTCATCTCGATGTATATGTATTTTAATATCTATATACTCGCATATTACTATATAATATTTATACTCCAGAATTAGCCGCGTGACTCCTACTAACTTGAAAAGTGAAATGCCACAATAGATTAGATTAGATTAGATTAGCACCAAACTGAAAAAAAATAAGATGAGTGCTTTCACGCGTTTATAGTGCCCGCGCCTAGGAAACATCAGTGCTAATTCTTTTATTTTATGATGATATGATATGCTGTGCGCGAGTCCCTAGTCATCGTGTGACACATGTAGCTTTAGTTGTCAACCACGACGAAAGAAGTGATAGGTACGAAATTGAGAAACGAAGAGAAAGTTTAACTATTACTGAGTTATTGTACTAGTAGTATGTTTGAATTAGTAGTATAAAAAAAACACTGTTATTAAACTTAGTTTAAAAAACTGTTAATGTAATTTTACGCATTAACATAAACAAACGGTAATGAATAATGATTTGCAGGGAAAAAAAAACATTGGACAAAGGTCAATGGAACCACCCGTATTTAGACCATATTACTAAAAATATAATTAATCCGATCCAACCTGACGAAGGTCTTTTATAGGGTAGGGGTCTTCTAATGATGGTTTTTTTCTATTCTTAAACTTTAACCTAAGGCCTTTACTTAAGAGACCAAGGTACCAAACACTTTCATCAATTCTACGTTGATCAATGTAAGTAGTTGCTAATTAAATGATTTTTAATGTTATTTGCAACTTGTGAGTGTGTTGAAAATTGAAAACTTATCCTTTACTTTTAAAAGAAGGGATATCTTGACAAATGTGATGCCGTTTATGATGAATTAGTTGTGCAGATTAAAGATAGACGACTTCTTCCTTATCTGATCAGCAACAGAAAAAATCAACGAAAAAGAAATAAGGATGATGAAGGGGCCAAGGAACGTAACATGCTTCTTAAAAGTCACAGGTCCTTGAACTATATTTCATCCGGCATGCATTTTCTTGGAAGGACAGGTAGTTCCATTCAATTGAAAGAAAGACCATAGGTGAGAAATGAGAAACTCCTACAATTTCAATAATTTCGGAGTTTGTACCTTTTTTCCTGTATGATTTTATTGGGCATATGTTCGTGTCTAGCACTATGGCAGGGACACATCCAGGTGGAATAATGTGTGTTATTCATGTATTGGCCTCACATAAAAGGAGAGTTAAATGAATTTTATCTCTTAATTTTAGGTTGTGCAATTTAAATTTTAACTTTTTAAAATATATATTATGACACTTTGAACTTTTTAAATTAAAAAAAACCCTCAAAAATTTAAGTCATAGCAAGGTGTTGGGTTACACGTAATAAAAAATCAGGGGGTAATTTTACATAATATTCACGAATAAAGTGTTAGCTGCACAAATTAAAAACTTCAAGGGAATTAAATGCACATAATCTTACCTTTATTAGTTGTCAAAATTATCCTGAGGGATGTTTGATAGTTTAAAAAATTTAGGATTAATATATATTTTAAAAAATCAGAAGATAAAGGAATGACAAGAGACTATACCAATCAGGCTCAGTGCAATGCAGAGTGTTGGCCCTTGCACAACCCCAATTTGCCCCAACAGCGTGTGCTTTCTTCCTGTCCTAGATAATCATTAAGTGCCATAATTTTATTTTATTCAAAATTTCATGTTTATAACCACTTTCATTCTTGAATAATCATTTATTTCAAAAGTTTATTTTATCTAGAAATAATTATCCATTTCAAAAGTTTAGATAATATTAATTATTTTATATCAATAATAACTCTATTAAATATTATTGACCTATTAGTAAAGAAAGAGAGAGAAAGTTACAGTATTGATAAGAAATAGAGATAATTTAATAAATTATTCCTAATTTTTATTAATATTAATATTTTACCAATCATTTCTTTAATTCCAATGAGTATTTATAACTGATCAAGTATTCAAGGATTGAGGGAATATTGATGTCCTTTATTACTTATCAGTACATGTATCTGTGTGCAACATTTAAATTGTGACTGAGCGCTTGATCCTCCCCTAATTTATTCTTATACCAAAAGAAAATCTAGTGTAGATAACCGAACACAAATTGGGAATATGGCACCTTCACAGGGTACTTTTTTTCACAACCTGTATTGTCCACTCCTATAATTCATATGATAACATTAATTTTTTTGTTCTACAAAGATCATGCTAATTTGTACATTGTCGGGGATGAAAAAATTGAACCCTCTTGTATTTTTTTCATGTCATGACCTCCAGTGCCTCTCTTGCTTGTCCAAGTAAATTAAATACTGTCCCTGCTATGTGAGATGGTGTAAGACCAGCCAGAGATAATTGGTCAGCAGGTGATCCATGGTCAATGTAACAATCAGGAAGAACCATTGGCCTCCACTGCAGTTGTCATATGAAAGCTTACTTGTTAGGAACTAGTAATTCAAAGATCTATGTACTTCAGGGAAAAAAATAATATGCAAATAACATTGTACAAATATTATATATGTAGTTTGGATTCATACCTTCAATTTTCCATCAAGAAGGCCATCAAGGGCCATGAACTGAGCAACATGAGACCCAAATCCTCCTATTGATCCTTCTTCCACAGTTATCAAAACCTCGTGTGATTTTGCTAGGCTGCGAATTAGGGAACAATCCAATGGCTTGCAAAACGCGCATCTGCCACCGTTACATGCAAACCACGAGTTTGCAATAAGGATGCAGCAGCCAAACAGTTCTGAACAGCTGTTCCATAGCCCAAGAGGGCCACTCTTTCCCCTTCAATCAATATCCTACCACTTCCAATCTGTTAAAAGTCATAACACAGACATTTAAGTTTGATTTGGAAAATTGTCCTTGCTAGTCTCCATGAGGTTATGAATGTAGATATAGTCCTAACTTACCTCAAGAGGAGTGCCTTTATTCCCTGGTGGTAGATCAACACCAACACCATTTCCCCTTGGATAGCGGAAACAACTAGGTCTATCATTAATGGCAGCCGCAGTAGCAACCATGTGGAAAAGCTCAGCTTCATCAGAAGGAGCCATCACCACCATGTTAGGGAGGCATGCCATGAAAGTGACATCAAAAGAACCAGAGTGTGTAGGACCATCAGCTCCAACTAGTCCAGCTCTATCCATTGCAAATCTCACTGGCAGCTTCTGCAAGTCCACATCATGCACAACCTGTGGAATTGGCATGGAACGCATACTTTGAGCATTGATATCAAAGTTTAAAGTTATGTAATAATCATGTCATGACCATCACAAACACTCGTCATGTCATCACTAACAGATACAGCACCAAAAAAGAAATTGTACAATGATGAAAGTGCAAAGAAAATTGTTATCTTACCTGGTCATAAGCTCTCTGCATGAATGATGAGTAAATTGCACAGAAAGGCTTAATGCCTTCACAAGCCAGACCAGCAGCAAATGTAACAGCATGCTGTTCTGCTATCCCCACATCAAAGCATCTAGTTGGGAAACGGCGATGGAAGAGATTCAAGCCAGTTCCACCTCCCATCGCAGCATGGATTGCGATATCTTTGTCGGCTTCTGCTTCTGCAATCAAAGCCTCTGCAAAGTATGTTGTGAATGACTGAGTGGTAGCCTTGGGCTTGAATTGTTTTCCAGTTGCTGGGTCAAACTTGGCAACCCCTGCAAAACATAACCAAGTTATATATCAAAGTTTTCAGTAAACAAGTGCGTTTGTTTGAGATAACTAAATAGACATGGTCATCCATTCTCTTCTTATAGTTAAATGTTTCTATCAAGTTAAGAAGATTGGCATATTGAGATTGCATATTTGTAATGGCTCAGAGGAATTGGTGCACCCTAAGGTTGATTGATCAAAGCATGATAAATTTACTTGGTGAATCATATTTCTGAAAGTAAAGAAATTTAAAATGCCCCCTTTTACCATGGTACTTGTCTGCTGCTTTTTCGGCATATGGATATCCACGGCCTTTTTCAGTGATGACATGGATCAGCACAGGACCAGTTGTTCTAGTACCTTTAACTTCTTTGAGAATAGCAACAAGATCATCTATGTTATGACCATCAACAGGACCAATATAGTAGAGTCCAAGCTCTTCAAATAGTGTTGATCCAGAACCGCTGATCATGCCACGAGCATATTCATCAACTTTTGCAGCCAACTCATGCATAGGGCCACCAAGTTGTTTAGTAACACCCTGCAAAAGATAAATATCTCATTGGTGCAAAATCTGTTTCACTTATAGTTTGCAGCTGCACAAGTCCTTCATTTATAGATTTGTAATTGCTCACCTTGGCAACCTCTCTCAATTCTCTTAGAGGCCTGTTTGATTGTAACCTACTGAGAGCACTACTCAAAGCACCAACAGGTGGTACTGGACCATCAAGAGTTGCTGTTGGAAGAGAAACCTGTTTGTTGTCATTTAGGATAACTATCATGTCAGAATCAAGATATCCAGCATTGTTCATGGCTTCATAAGCTTGCCCGGCCGTCATGGCGCCATCACCGATTACAGCAATCACGTTATTCTTTTCTCCCTTCAGATCCCTCCCAACAGCCATTCCTATTTGCACAATAAACTCTCAATTAAAATCATATCCAGGATTTGTGATTTGTACCATAAAAACCATCTAATTTTGTAACATTGTACTAAAGTCACACTGAAATCAGGCCCAAGATTTGTAACTTTGACATATTAATATCAACCAATAATTTCATAAAATCGCTAACAACTGATTTGTAATTTCATGTCCAGGATCTAAATAAATAAATAAAAAGATTTTGTATGGCCTGAAAAAAATCTAGGTTGAAATTCAGATAGAAACTAGGAGAATTACCAAGTCCTGCTGATATAGTTGTTGAACTGTGACCAGTGCCAAAACAATCATATTCACTCTCAGACCGTTTTGTAAAACCACACAATCCATTTGTCTGCCTCATGGTATGCATCTTATCCCTTCTACCAGTGAGTATTTTATGAGGGTAAGACTGCAACATTCACACAAGATTGTATAATTGAGATCATGTTCATGCCATCCCCCAATAAAAGCACCTAGAGTGATCACAACAACCAAAGAAGATAAGATCCAACCTGGTGACCAACATCCCACAAGATCCTGTCCTTAGGAGCATTGAAAACATAGTGGAGGGCCACAGTGAGTTCTACAACACCAAGGCTTGATCCAAGATGACCCCCAGTTCTAGAAACATTGAAAACAACATCAGAACGCAGCTCCTCAGCAAGTTGTTTCAGCTCCTGCACCAATGTTTAGTTACAGTAATCAAATCTCCACATCACTGTGATACCTTTTTCTTGTTACACAATAATTATTAGTATATGTTCAATTATTGTACCTTGGTAGAGAGGTTTTTCATATGAATTGGACAGTTTATGGTGTCTAATAGTGGAGTTGGTGATCTCTGAGAACAGTACTCCCCTTGCTCTGATAGTGATGCATGAACACCAAATGGCCTTTTCCTGACCTGCAATGAATCAGAACAAGATATCCATTTGTTTCAGCAAGTCCCATCTCAATTTTGAAATAGATATATCAAAATGCAAAACATAAAAAATAGAAATTGAAATTGGAAAACTAGAAGGAGACAAAGCCGGTATGACTCAACCCCAACATAATTTAGTAGTGATAAAAGATGAGAGGAAGAGATTAAGCATAATTGAGTTCAAAGCTATATGTATACACTTTATTGCATCATGCATAGAGTGAAATTGAATTCTAGTCAATCACACGAATAAAACAACAAGTCCTAACCTGGTTGAACCTGTGTTGGGAATCACAGGTAAGATCTGCAGCACCCCATTGAGATGATCTTCTGGGATCAGAAGCAGCTGCATGGCTAAAATGGACAGGGAATGAGAATGCACAGAGAGCCATGACAGAACAACACAACACAACCAAGCCAAATCAAAGCACCACAGATAAAAACAAGGGGTGGCCAGAAAATCAAGAGCAGTGCATGTATACAACACACACACAAAAAAAAAAAAAAAGAACAATAAGAGTTGAATGGAGAAAGAGGGTATGATGTATGTGGATGAATGGAAGTTTCAGTGTGAGTAACAAGGTGGAAGGGCCTTGTTGTAGTTCACACTAGCGAGTGGAACTAATGGGGGCGTGAGTTGAATATAAATAAGGAAGGAAGAGGAGTTGTGTGAGAAAGAGAATGACTGGAAAATGAAATGAAGGGAATCAACAAAAATTTTATTGAAACAAGAAAAAATAATCTCTAATTGGAATACTCGCTGAATTATCTCGATGACTTATTTATCACATTTAATAATAATATATAGAGTATTTTAATTAGATATCAAATTTTAGATATTAGAATAATATTGATGGGATCAAAGAGGCATTGGTTTGGTTTTGGTCTACTCTAAGGATATGTTTGGTATATGGATTAGGTATGATAGTATAAGTTTATACTATATGTTATACACTATACGTTGTTGCAAACAACATATTATATAAACTTATATATCATTACCCTTTATACGTTAAATTGTTATGTAACTTAATATAGCATGAAGAGGTCGTATTAACCTTATTAACTTTTAATATATAAGGTTACTTTTATTTTTTAATATTTTATTCAAATAAAATAATTCTTAAATGAATAATAATAAGTAAAAATTTATAAATAAAATTATTTAATAATAAATAAATATTATTAACAAATAATATATGATAGCTATATATAATAAAAATAAAATAGTAATTATAATTAATAAATATTAAATAGAAATAAATATTTAAAATAAATAATAAATAATATGTAATATAAAAGTAAGGATCAATAATAAAAATATTTTAAGTTAATATTTATTTTAAAATTAAAATTTAAATAATTATAATTAAAAATATATAAAAGAGTTATTTAATATTTATATAATTTATTGAAATAATAAATAATTATAAAATACTGAAATAAATAATAATATTTAAAATAAATTAAATTTTAATTAATAAATATTTATCTAAGTATGATATTTAAAAATTATATTTAAATCATTAATAAAAAAAATTATTTTATTTAATATTTAATTAAAATATTATAATTATTTATAAATAAATGATAATATTATAAAATATAAAATATAATATCTTATATAATGTTACACCAAACACTATATAATATTAAAATTTTATCAAATCTTATACTATTAAATTTTATTCTATCAAATTATATACTATCAATCATTATCCTATCAATGTGCTAATCCGGCCCTGAGTGGAGGTGTTGTATTTTTATTTTCTTTGACAAATGTATGTGCCTGATTCGTGTTTATGTGGAGGTGCTTCGCTTCACCCATTGGGCCACGTCAATGCAAATCACTAACGGATAGATTCATTTATAGATATATCATAAACTAGTAATTGTACCCGTGCTATATATGGGATGCAAATTATGTCACGATATTTTTATATATTAAAAAAAATAAGATATGGGGTATTTATCAGGTCTTTGAAATGGTCATTGGCTATGGTATCTTTGATAATGTAGTCATTAATTAGTGATGTTGGAATAGAAATATAGAAATATTGAAAACCCAAATTTATTTAATAGTAGAGACACAAATAAAAAATAGAAAAATTTTCTATTTGGACATAAAAACACAAAATTTTTATACCTAAAAACTGATAATAAGATATCAAAACAAAATTTAATATTATTTTTTTAATAATATTCCTATACATATTTGTTATTTCTCAATATGTCCTTACTTAAGGTGACATCGTTTACGCCGTCAAGCACAGCGGTCAACACTGATCAATGATCGACGCGATTGATAGCTAGCCAGTGCTATAGATACCATAATCATTGACGACCATAGACACCATAGTGTCACCCTAATATTATAACAAAATTATTTGTGAGCCCAAAAAATAACAAACGTGCGGTGCAGGGTAATGATGTGGTATGATGGTATTGACCCCTTTCATGCCTTATGTTATTTGTGTGGATTTTTAATATGGTATATGATTAAATCCTCATTTTTTTTTAATAAAATGAATAGAAATTTCAGGATGCGGTTAGTTAGTGTGTTGTCCACATTTGAAATGCAATGGCAATTTCAGATGAGATCCCTTGTTAAATATGAATTTATTCATATGTTTTGACGTATTCATTTAAATTTTTTGAAGATATAATTTATAACAAAATAATACTAGTTATACACTAATACATCCATGGGATGTAACTAGAAGTTTAGAGTAAAATTCCGAATTGGTGGCCAGAAGACACACAAAACATTAGTTTAGTTATTAAAAATTTGTGACATCAATTTAATTTTTTAAAGATTTATTTTTATGTCTTATTAAATATTGATTACCAATTATCAATTATAATAGATATTTATGTCAAGTAAAAAAATGCATGCACATTCTTTTGTGAAAAAGTCTTCAAAATTCAAATCGGAAAAAAAAAACTTATGTTGAATATTGAAAAAGAGAATTTTGTATCAATGCTATATGTATCAATGATTATATGTATCAACGCTGTAATATTGATTAATAATTAATAATAATTAATGTTATCATTATTATAATCATTATAAAAATAATCATGATGACTCTTATTATTTATATCATCATTCAAATATATAATCATATATAAATCCTACATGAATCATTTCCCTCACTCTACTCATTTTTACTATACTAGAAATTTACTCTAAATATTTGTTTCATTTTTTGAGAATCCTACTTATCCATGCTTTGATGCTATATTTTTCTTATTCTTTTGTTTAACAATTTCTTTCTATCCCATGCCTTTTCTGATGATTTGTATTTTTTAAAACCATTGCCTTATATTTGGTATGCTGGTGAGGATGGTGAGCAAAAGAAGTTTCTTCTTGGAGTTTCAGCAACAAGAACTAAAGATTCGCCAATAGAAAATCTATGAAAATTGTGTATTGGAGAAGAATATTAGTCAATTACAATGAAAAGGCAAAGGTGAGGGATAATCTTTTCTTCTTCTGCTTTTTATCCATTATCATAAAACTACCACTTTATCTTATTCTTCTTACTTTTTGGTTTCTCTATTTCCCTTTCCCTTTCCCTTTCCCCTCCTTATTTGTTTTTTCACTTCCATTATTGATTTTGATTTTCTTTTAATTATTGGTATAGTTTACAGAGAATATGTGGTTCATTGCGTGCGAAGGAATAAGTTGTGGAAGATATTACGAGCCATGTCCCCTTTAATTTTGTTTGTAGTTCTTAATTACCAATAATTAAGAAGGATAAAAAGAAAGAAAGCAAAGTGGATGGGTGGGTACTTGATACAAGACAAGTGAATATGTATGTATATCTAGGTACAACTTGTGAAATTTAATGTCTATTTTTTTTAGGTCAATGTTGATTAAGTCAGTTGAATTAGTTAATTTGAGAAAGATTATCATTATTATTATTATTTAGAATGAACCAAATATTATTCAAAATTTGATACATTACATTGATTAGTTTATAACTAATATTTTTGTAGCACTTTGTTAGTGTTATGTTGTATTATCAATATTTAAATTTTATTTTTTAATTAAATATTAATTAATAATCGATAAATATAAATTTGTATATATTTAGTTTAGACTATTCTTTCCAATTGAATAAATGATGTGTAATTATAATAATTTAAAAATTATCTCAATAATATTTATAATTTCCTTTCTGGCTAGATCAATATATGTTGTTAGTTTTAAAAAATCAACACTAACTAGAGAATATTTATTTATATTACTAATAATTTAGACTTATTTCAAAGGAAAAATTTTGTCATATGTCATTCATTAAAAAATGTATGCTAAGTTTTTAGATTTTTATTTGCTTTATAATTATTAATTAATTTTTCCAATTATATTTTCATATCTCTCTTCTATTAACACATATTCTACATTGAGTATTATGTCGATTATCAATTTCACAATTTTTAAACATTCAAAACATTACAAGTCTTAAAATATTAAAATTGAAAATTTTTATAACTTATATTTGATAGTGCAATTTATATCTATATCTATATTACTAATAATTTAGACTCATTGCTAGAAAAGTTTTGCCATGTGTCATTCATTGAGAAATTTATGCCCTACTATTTTCTCAATATTTCTATTTAAAATGAACTTTTAAATTTTATTTCCATTGTAATTATTAATTATTTTCTCTAATTATACTTTCATATCTCTCTTGTACTAGCACATATTAATATTATGCCAATTATCAATTCTATAATTTTTAAACATTCAAAATATTATAAATCTTAAAATATTATAATTGAAATTTTTATAACTTCTATTTGACACTACAATGAACAATTATGTTGGCTGGACACTTGGATACTTCATAATTGAATAATGGCCATCAGAAGAACCCACTGAATTAGTCCATATAGACGCAGGGACGACTGTTGGAAAATAATCAGTCACATATTTCTCATTATTTGCAAGTGAGAAAGGGGAGAGGGAGAGATGGTGAGATAAATATGGGGTTTTTTGATAACTCATTCTAAAAAAGGGTAAATTATTGGAGGTTAGTGTAAATTGGATAACTAAAGGGAAGTGAGTTAAATTTCAACAAACTTTAGGAAAGATGAGTGTAATTTACTCAAAAATATATTATTAAAATAATAATAAATAGTGGATGGAGAGTATTAATTAGATAAGATAAAAAAAATTGAAAGAATAATTAACATGAATAAAATGAAATTGCAAATTTATCCAAAATTATAAGTTGATCAATAATAAAGGAGAGTGAGTTTTATTTCTTACAAACAAAATTGGAATATGCTAATTTCTACCTGAAGTAATGAACGTATGTTTTTTTCAAATTGAACAAATAATCTCATGTCCAACAAAAAAAATATATGTGGTAACTAGTGTCCTATGAATTGTGATTGAGAAATTAAAGAAGTTATAAAATTTTCAATTCATTTAATATGTTAAATTCTATTTGATTTCTATTTTCTTTTCATGTATTTCTTGTTTTTAATATTTAGTGAAAACAAGTGAAAATGAAAAATATAAACATAAACTAAAATTTTATTATTTTCATTTTATTTCAAAAAAAAAAAAAAAATTAAACTAACCCTATAAATCTTACTATTTTTTCAATCAATTTTGTTATTAATTAATTTCCCAACCAAGTTCTCAGTTATTAAATTTAACACATACCCATTTTATATTTTACATGACAAATAATGAATAATAAAAAAGAGAGATAGACATGATTTAGAAATACGTTTTTCATCCATTTCAATCTTGCATTTACCCATATAGCGTCCAAGACATTTACTTACTACATTTCACGACCCTTGGATTGTGGCTGGCACGTGAAATCTAATCCCTATGTAAGTCTATGATCGATAAGTCATGCTCTATATATATATATATATATATATATATATATATATATATATAATTCATAAAATCAATTTTAAATTATAATCAATTTTCATATCTAATTCGTAATAAATATGAATAACCCTTTTTCAATAAATAAAATCTGAAGTTGTTGTTGTATTCTAAATCATACTGAGTTGTTCTATTACAAAAGCCATGAATACTATATCATTTTTAAATACAAATAAATCATGTAAATCAAAATGCAAACATGTATATGTGATTCGGACCCTGACTACACTGTCACTAGAGTACTCTAATAAAAAAACAAAACACTATGGCTTCATGCCAATGTAAAGCTCACCCAAACTCAAAGCTAGTGCTGTTGAGAGAGATGGTGGATCCAATGAAGCTACTAAATCTGGAAGACAAAAGGAAAAGAGAGGGGTAATTTTTATTATAAAACTTAGTGAGTGAATTGTCACCCATGATCCCTTTTATGGGACGACAAACAAGATGCATAAAAATCATAATAATGATAACAATAAAACAAACTTTAAAACAATTCCTTATATATATATATATATATATATATATATAATGATCATAACTGTCAATAATTATCTTTGTTTTCTATGGGCATCTTACTAAGTCCCGAACTTCTTTAGTCTCTAGAGCCTACATGGCTACTTGACATACCGCCTCCATGGTAGCCTAGTATGCCAAGATTAAGATTTTAAGGGATTGCCTCCATGGCTGCTTGGTATATCACCTCCTTAATAGTTAGATATACTAAGGTTAATATCTCATAAGACCTCCATAGTCGCTTGGTACATTGCCTCCTAGCAGTAGATTTACCAAGGTTAACTAGTTTCTAAACATAAATCATAACCCTAGTCTAATAAACCTCATCATTTATAACTCAACTGAAAAGGAATAAAATCAATAATAAACTCATAGTACTCTAAAAGCTTTGAATCCATGTAACTTTAATAGCTTGATCTTAGCATAACAGTGGCTACGAAATCATGTCCAAGAGATCACCCGTTTATAGACATTTTGATTTCCAAAGCCTACAGAGTATGTAGCCACCAACTATTATGAATCATATGAAGATTCGTACTCTAAGGTCCTTTATGACTGAATTTCTAAACTATATGTCGAGCTAATATATTTTTTTCATAAACTATGTAATTCTACTATCATACTTTTTATCTCAAACTTCATGCTTACTAATCATCATGCATAAATATACTTATCATGATGGAAAACCGTTACTCGCTGTTTGTTTCTCTATAGCTACCATCTAGTCTCTAAATCATAAAATTAATTATTTCTCTAAAACTCTATTCTAGTTCTTCTTGATTTAAAATTCTATCAAATAACTACTCTACTCTTGAAATCATAAAATCTCTAAATATATATTCATGTTCGTAATCAACTCTAATTCATAAAATCATTTTAGCAATAATGGTTCTATAAGTTCCTGAAAATATAGTTTCATGCTCTTTGAAAACCACAATTCTATTAACTTCACAAAATCATCACTAATCCCTAATCCTTTCTAAAATAGCCTCCAATCATACATTTCATGCTATTTGAAAACCATGATTTCATAAACTTGACATAGTCAACATTTATATAAAATCTCTTTGAAATATGCTCTAACATTATACATTATGCTACATTTTAATGAAAATAACTCTAATGACTAAAATAAAGGTCACATGATTGAACCCACTCATCTAAAGGGAAGAAAGAGTGGCGTCAACACCAATTGAACTCCATGGAGTTGGGATGACACTAAGGTCTTTGAGCTTGGAATATGAATATTGGCATGGGGTTAGGAGTAAGGGAGGTAGAAGAGGCTTGGAGAAGGAAGGGTTTTGGTTTTGGGTGGCGAACCCAAAATGGGGGTATTTGAAGAGAGGGTGTCATTTTAAAAAATTGTGTCGTTTTCTATTGTGTTAACATCAGGGGTCTTCGCTACAACGACTGTATGACCAAAACTAGGACAGGAAGGCTTGTTTGTTTAGCGAGACACTGCATAATTCTTCAGAACCTCCACTGCAATATGGTTTCTTGCATCCAGAGCCTTCCTGACTATACGGGTGGGCCCTAAGGAACCCTAGGGCCGTCCTGGACTTATTCAGGACACATGTACCTGAGGTGTTACATTATAAGATTAGCTGGTTATATTGCCAAAGGTCGATAATTCATTTTAACCTTTCCAGAATAACATATGTACCCAAAAATATGTTTAAGTGAAATATACATTTATGGGTATGGATTCATTTATTCTAAAAGTAGATCTCAAGATATATATATATATATGAAATAAAAATTTTCATTTTTCAATTAAAATGAAAATTATAACCTATATATATTAGAAAAAAAGGAACCTTTTGCAACCAGGAAAACTGAAAAATGAAAATTTTAGTAGATGAAAAATGAGATCAGTAGAAAAACCTTTAAAAAAGTCAATGAAAAATGAAAGGAAGAGAGACTAACCATGCATTACATTGTATATATATAAAAGCATATGAAATGCAGGGAAAAAAAAAAGCAATTCCAATTATTTGTGAAAAATATCAATACTAGTTAGGCCCAATGTTTGATTAGTCTTATCAGATGTGAACTCTAGTCATTATAGTTTGATTTGCATGGTGTACCTTTATACTTTGTGATTTAAGAGTAGTGTTATTTGAACATTAAAAAGTGTGTGTCCATTAGGACACCCACTTTTTAGATATGATGGATAAATGGGATGACTGAATAAAGTGTATGTCCCAATAGACACTCACTTTTTGGGTGTTCACATAATATTTTTGGTTGTCTTATTGCCCAATTTTGCATTGTAACCATAAATACACAAACCATTGGTGAGTTTCCATGGACCTACTAATAACAAAGAAAAGATATCCCTTGCATTGCACACCAAAAAAATAGAACAACAACACTGCGAAAAGAATAATGTTGGTCTAAGTTTGGATTCTAAGTTTTGAATAATGAATGCATATTGCATTCATGTAGGGCTGCTATCATCCTTTGTGATATTGACAGAGAATCAGTTAAAAGCAGATACAAAACTTTAATTTTGATCCTGGACAACACATATAAGTATAGCTCTGGATGTGTGTAGTAGCTGATGTATATATGGGCCTGTTTATGTTGGACCTTCTGAAAGAAGTCCAATCATAGTGATTTTAGTTTTGATTAATCATGGGATTGTAATTTTTTTAACTCATGTATTATTTTTTTTAATCAAAATTTTTTTTCCAAGACTTTTATAATAGTAGTACTAGTAGCAACTAAACGCGTCCGGTAATTATTTATAATTTCATGGCAATCAAACGTAGTGGGTGGCTGATAATTGGTCCACTCGAGTTCTAGAGTTTCACATGCTCCCCACTAAATTTCAATAAAATTCCTAAAATAGCCTTGTTTAAATTTTTTTTAATTTCTTCAACAACTATTAACCCTATTTTCCTTCTCCAATGTTTCTCTTCGCCACCGTTGTTACCACCGATAGTAGCACTACCCTTGCCGCCCTAACCAATGTTGCTAGCGTCCGCACTCTCCTGGTGAGACCAAACCTAACCAACATCCCTTTTTTCACATATTGTAGATTCTCATAACGGAAAAATAATTTGTTTAAAGAGGTTGAGGTCATAAAATTGAGACTTGGAAGAGTTGGGATCCAAATCCTTTATCGAATTCATCTGTCCCAACCCTGTCTCTTCAATTAAAATGTGACCTCTATACAAAATAAACACATCATATGTTTTATAACTTTTCACTATTTAAACAGAATTAAACATTGTTTTCTCATCTCATCTCATCCCCTTGTGGCCATCACCCACAACAGCTTTAGAGTGCGCACCTTCAATCACTACACCTATTCTCTCCAGAAATGTTCGATGCTCGATGCTTCTTGGTCATCGATTTTGACAATAATGTTAAAATCTTTTTTGATGGAAAATGTTAAAGTTGTTTAATTAATTTTTTATTGTTGAATATCAAATTTGGCATTTATCATTGCTTAACAAATAGCAGTGCAGAATTCTATATTTATATATAGTTGATTTTGGAACCGGTGGACACATTTTTTATATAAATATGCCCAAAGGACATCCTTTTGGTACATGTTGCTAAAAATGCCTAGTTTGAGGTTCAATTAAATTTGATTTTTGTGTTTTCTAGAAATGCAACTAACTACATGGTACTTAGAAATCTTTTGAGGTTCAATTAAATTTGATTTTTGTGTTTTCTAGAAATGAAACTAACTACATGGTACTTAGAAATCTAATGGAGAGAAGGTAAGCCTTAATCAGCCACTTTTATCAGTGAGGCAGCTCTTATAAACCAAGGTCTTTGAACGAAAGTAGATAATTCATTAGGCAAACTGCCTCATTTTCCTTCTTACAAATCAGAATAGAAATCAAGTTTAGCAACAGGTGCTGGTAGCATTGCTTTTGTATAGGAGAAGGCTCTTAGAAAGACCAAAGCATCAAGAGCCATTTAAATGAAATTAGGGATTTGGCTGGGAAAGAATTTTGATGATGGAGGTTTAAAAGTTATAAAATGAATTATGTGTATTATTTTGTGCATATGTCACATTTTGATTAAGGGGAGGGATTAGGGACAAGGGAGTTAGACAGAGGATTAAAGAATAAAGAGTTATTCCTTATGAGTTCATGATTTTCAATTGTGATAGCCCAGGATTTATTCCATTTTTGTTTTAATTATGTTGATCATGGGGTAGCTGCCAAAGTTGAAGATGAGATAAGGTGAAGGGAGAGAAGGGAAACATGTTTGGAAGGAAGATTAAAAATTAAGAAGAGGTTAGTTTTGTAATTTGATAAGCTATTATTTTATTTTATAATTTTATTTTAGTTTTATATTATTATTATAACTTTGAATCTGGTCGTCCAAATAAAATCCAACAATGATAAATGATAGACCATGTGAAAGTCCAAGACTATATTGGACCAAATTATTAGCCACCAACATAGTGTAGTTGTCTTTTCAAGTTGGTCAACTAGCAGTCTATCACTTGCTACTCTCCTTAGAGTGGTGCCCTATCGTAGGCTGCAATTTAAATTCAGCCATATAATAAGGTTAATACTAATGGTAATTTCTACACCCATAGAAAATTATAATAATTTGGCTGAATTAATGTTATACAAGTATAATTAATTCATAAATTTTTCCTCCACGTTTCTATTCTCATGTTAGACACATCCCAACTCCCAAGTAAAGTAATCATCTCTCCATTTCATAATAGATATTAGTTTTTCATTTTTAAATGTTTTAGAATATTTGTCCATTTAAGTTATCTAAGTAGCATTAATTTTTTTCTCCCATTTATACCCTTAATGTTCATATGTTAGGTAGGTAATCAACACATTTATCAAGATAAGTAATAATGACTATACAATTATAGTTTTGTCAACTCATATAGTTTTCTAAATTTATCAAAATGTTTTTTATTTTCCTTAAAATGTGTATTGTTTGGTTTTTTTATAGTTGTTATGAAATGAATGAGTAGTATTTTTTTAGGTATGATTTGAGTTGGGTGGACGTAATGGGAAAATAAAATTATTTTAGCCATTGTTTTTGCTTTTCATTTACGAAACTAATTAAAAGGATAAATTTAATTCATAAATAAAAAAGGTTTAGGTTTTTGTGTTTTCATTTAAACTATTATAATTAATCCAATGTCTTGTGAAAATTATTGTCGTAACCTAGTTCGAAATATAAAACACAATATATTATTCCTTTATTATGCCATTGATGGGCTTTTAACTCCTTTAATTTATCCCATCTTATATACTACTTTACGAAAAAAATTTCAGTCCATAATATCGAAGAAAGAGTTGTTGTAGTTGGGATGAATTCAGGTCATCAAAAGGGTCTTGAACACTCATCAAACCATGGAATTTTAGACCAAGATCTTTCAAAAAAATGGATTCCTATTTATAAGGTGCATAGCTCCATCAATATCACACACTACTAAACTGTCAATCTAGAATCCAATTTGGAGTTTTCTTAGGAGGTATCGGGAAAGAATTGGATTTTCATCTAGAATATTTGATAATAGAATCAAGTTAGTCCTTACGAATAACCTGATGCATTATTCCCCTTTAACCTTTTGAGTGAAATGTGACAAAAGAATCCCAAGCCAATGAAGTATTTATGGTTAATTTTTTTATCAAATTTTACCCTTCATGGTATTAAAGCCCAGTAATCAATAAATATATTGTGACATCATCAATAGAAAAATTAAGAAGACAATGAAAACTGAGTAAGGATATATATTTTGGTAAACATAACTCATGATTAAATCGATCTTGATTTCTCAGTTCTTTAATTGTTATACAAATAGTTAAAGTGGCAAATAATATAAAACCCATAGAGTAGTATAAGTTTTTGTATGCAATACAAAGCAACTCACCTAGTTATTCTCACTTATGTTTCATGGTGACTTAAGAAGTTTACTTTTCATTTTTTTTCACTTTTAATTTTTTTTATCAGTGATGTTTTTGTAAATATTTTATAAAATGATCATCGAGCCTTAAAGTTTGAATTAAACTAATTTTTTTCTTCCATCCGAATTTTCATATACCAAAATTTTTAAAAACTTGTAGCCCTAAATTTCTCTTTTCTAACCTCAGTTTTTTCAATTGTAAAATATGGAAATTACATGGATTTTATCGTAAAACAAGGCAGGGTTTAAAATTAGAAATTAACTTTTTAGTCACATTAGCCGTAAAGCACAACTCACTTTAATCCATAACTCCTCTTTTATTAAAATGCCTTCACATTTTCTTGTTATATTATTTTTCTGAAAAATATTATTTTTACACATGAAATATAGTATAGGATTTATATATTCATAAACCATCAAATGAGATGTGGTCATATCTCATATAATAGTGAATAAATTGTAAGTTGATATAATGTCATATATTATAAGTACAAAAAATATAATTTCATTTTTGTTTTATCTTGATGAAACCACCTGCCTAAATTTGAAACTTTTGGTTAAGGGATACCAACTCAATTGAGTCACATTTCTCACAATGTGCCCAATAACCGCCACGACCTCTAACTTGCTCCAATGTAGAACCGCGAAGTTTTCTGCTTCTTTGGGGTTTTTTGTGTGCTGTTTGGGGGGGGGGGCGCCTGAATGATACTAGTTTAAAACGGGCCAATGAGCCCTTTTGGGTCCAAATTATGTTGGTAAATATTTTTACCAAAGCAGTATCATTAAGGGCAAGCCCATACGATAAGCAAAATGTCCAAGCCCACTGCAACTAGTATATTGGACTGGGCTGACGACATTTGCTTAGCAATGTTTTGGCTCTTAACTTCCGATTAATATCCAAGACCAAAAATAGAAATTCTGATTAATTTCTGAATTACTCTTGTGTTTTTTTTGGTACATGAAAGTACTGGCGTGTTAGGACCAAAAAAAAAAAAGAAACTAATCGTGTGTTTAGCCAGTGATTGGGAAGTATATGGCCATTTTTTATATTCAACAATAACTAAATTAATTTTATTATTTTATCGAATCGCACCGAAAATTTTAATCACTTGTGCAATAAATCGAGTTTACTTTTTATGTATGTTAGCTTATTACGCGAATACATCGAAGGGGACAAGATCAACATGTAAAGTAATTATTTATATAAAATAGTTTTTAACCCATGTTATACTCGGCATTTTACGTTTATAAATGGTTAAAAAATTGAATTAAACTATAATATATTAATTTTACAATTTATCCTAAAAATAATTGAGCAAGGTTGATTTTTTAAAGATAAATATTTTTTTCAGATAAATAATTTACCAAAATGTTATGTTTATATATGTGTGTTATAACAATTAATTTTAATTGAGCATAAATCATAATACTTATGTTGTAATAAAATTATTACCCATGTAATATATATCTTTGTTATCACTCATGTAATATATGAATTTGGTATTACCTAATAAAAGGAATAATAATAATAAAACTGTTCTATGATCAATTTCTTTTGACATGGTCAATAATTATATGGTACACTAATTTACTCATGCAATTTATATGTTTGCATTAAAGATAAATTAATCATTATATGTGTAATATATGTTTGATATTATCACCTATTTAAATTATGAGATAAGATAACCAATAAATAATGTTTTTTCCTTTTAATTAGAATTTTGAATTATTATCGTATTATAATCAATTAAATTCCGATAGCTACTTCTTAATTAGACATTTGGTTAGAGACAGTTGAATGTAAAAGATCTTATGGCTTATAATCAAATTGTCAATTTATAAGAATAAAATAAGTTTATAATGATAAAATATAGTAAATAATAAAATTTGAAAGAAGAGAAGAATAAAAGTTAAATTGAGACAATTTTTGAAAGTATAATGTTAATTAAAAATTAAAGAAATCGAATGCCATAAAACTTTATGGAAATATAAAACATAAAATCGATCCACAAAATTATATCAATTAATTTTATTTATCCATGATACTTATTTTAACTATTTTGCTATGTCAAACATTCCAATGTTTTGAATATATATTAATTATTTATTTATTTTGAATATCTATGCTAATTAGTATGGTTATAATGGGTTATATCAATTATTTATTTGCACGTTTTATAACATGGAAGTACAAATACAAAGCTTCTACTTTTATATTGAAAACTTGTATATAGATTTAAGGTTGTTGTTTTAATAATAGATGAAAAAAATTATAAAATATCATATTTTTATGAGTTGATATTTAGAATAATTAAAATTGAGAATGAATTTGTTTTTCAAATTTAATGTAAATTAATTTGATTTATAAATTTGATTTTCAAATTTAATGTAAATCAATTTGATTTATTAGATGTTATGTCTAGTGGTGTGTATTAAGATGTTTAACTAAACTTTCACTTTGAATGGATTAGCCACTTTTGTAATACCTCAAAATAAAAAAACTAGTAATTTGTGTTTAAACTAAAAATCAAATCAATCATGACTAAATCCAATCAAATTTAGAAAAAAAAAATTCAATAGTCATCCAATTCAAACAAATTTGAAAAGATCCATTCAATTCTCACTAAATCCAATCAAATTTGAAAAAAATTCATTAGAAAAATGTGCTCCTTCTACTTGAAATTGAATAAAAATTGATAATAGAATAATTGAGAAAACAGTAAAATTTTAAAAGTAAAAGACGAAACATGTTAATTGAAAAAATGAAACTATTGTATTAAAAAACACTTACTAATAAAAAAGTCTTACAAATAAGGTTGATACTTATGTGGAAGACTTTGTAAGAACCTTATTGGTGATAATAGTAACCCATGTTTTGCTATTGTTTTCAAAGTTG
Source organism: Dalbergia oliveri (assembly GCA_030441495.1). Classification (NCBI taxonomy): domain Eukaryota; kingdom Viridiplantae; phylum Streptophyta; class Magnoliopsida; order Fabales; family Fabaceae; genus Dalbergia; species Dalbergia oliveri. The sequence goes on along the minus strand of JAMLFY010000009.1, from coordinate 26,103,565 downwards.
TCAAGCTATAGTACTTGCTCTGGATTCTACATAGCATCATTGCAATCCAACAATTGAAAGAAATTAAATTTTAAAAAATTGTTAGAAAAATAAATAACACAATAATATTAACGATTTAGGTTCATAAATATTGTGTAAATTAATTTAGAATGAAATTATATATATAATTGAGATCACAATCATATATAAATTAAGATTAAAATTATATATTAATTGAGATTTGAATCATATATTTGGATTTAATCATTTATATTACATTGAATGAAATGATTTTTTTGACTAAGTCAAATATTTTTGTTTGGAAATTTTGGGTGAGAAAATAAGTTAAGGATGAATTGCCATGTGGTATTTTTCTTATTTGGATAAACTCTTTTATATAAATATATTGATATTGATTACTCAACAAAATATATATTAATATGCTTTCTATCTAAACCCACCAAACCGAACTCCTGAATGCATCTTATTAACAAAGTCATCCCTCTTAGAAGATTTACATGACCTGTTATTTATTTATTTATTTATTTTTACGAAGCAATATCAGGTTAATAATAAATTTATATGGGAATCAAGCACCATTTACTTTAGGTCAGTTACATCCTATTATAATAATTTTACCGACAATTATTAGTAAACTTCATGTCGTACATAATATTCTTTTCCTTTCAAAATATCTATCAATTTTGACTGAACACAAATATTAAGAAAAATAATAAATGGTATTGATAATGAAGTAAAATATAATGAATGGACTAACGTAGGTATTAATTAATACACACAATATTTAAGGTTAATATTAAATGAAATGCTTTAAAAAAGTAAACCCTAAGTTGGTCCTTGACAATTTCATCAATCAAGTTAGTCCACAATTAGAAAGCGTCAACCCTTGACAATGTCAAATTTTGAACAACAAATGGTCCCTAGGAAAGATTAACCGCGTCAATGACCTAAGCAAAATGATGTTGTTTTGCTCTAAAAAAAAACAAAATCACCCAATCCTCTTTCTTCCTTCATCCTTACCACCACCACCACCAACAATCATCCCCATGGCTCCACCACCAACCCCTCCTCAACCCACACCCCATCACCGCCACTACAACATAAGCACTACAACCACCACCACTTAAAACCACCCAAATTAGAAATTAAGTAATCAACAACACCACCAAATCACAAACAAAACCCCTCAAATAGGAAACTACAACAACACCCATGAAAAGAAAAATTAAACCATAACATAAACCACAAACCAAATTATCCTAGACCCAGAAACATCACTGTCACGAACTTGAGCATAACCGACACGTGAGAAATCTCAATCCCACGTAATCCTCGTGACCTATATCATCTCTATATGCACATTTGAATTATGAAAATTCCATAAAATAGTTCTCCTTCTACATACAAATCACGTGCTCTTGCAATCATAATCATAAAACTGAAATCTCGTAGTCTATTTCAAAGTCTAACATCATAATACTATGAAGTATGAATAAAGTCTGTGTGTACAAAATATCCATGAAAGTAAGTTCAAGTAAATACAGTCCAAATTACATTCCACTATGCAAAACATGAAAACATGCCCACTACATCGGATCCTACTTGCATCTACATTGGAGATGTCTAGAGTAAAATACTAGACACCTCACCTAATAAGCTTAAGCTGAAATCTAACGTTGTTGGGAGGAAGACGTGGAGTCCGGGCGCTCTCTATCTAAAATAGGAGAAAGAGCGAGGGATGTGTCTTGTCACCAAAACTTAGTGAGTGAGTCCTCACCTAGATCCTCTTTTATGGAACCGAGGGAAGATACACAACACCAAAATAACATTAACATTGATAAAACTTTTAAAATTTTTATATCTATAGCCAGACAATCAAAATCATTGTTTACTGTAAACCTATCCAATAGTACCCTAATTGAGAAACATAAGCCTCTCTCTGGTTACACACATTAAATGTGATGTACAAAAGTCTAAGTTTAGGTCTCTAATCACATCTAGGCATTTCGTATCACTGTCTCCAGGATGACAGAAATCTCTATTATCTCCTAGGAGAGCTACTTGGTACCAAGGTTAACGGATTAACTCTTAACACACAGCCTATTTCTTCATAGCTCCTCCAGCTCATTCATAACCTCAACCTTTTCTCTAAATTTCACAAAGTCTTCTGCCCTAGGGTTCAAAATTTTCTCATATAACAATACTCAATACCATTAAACATATGATCAGTATAACAACTTTATATATATATATATATTCAAAATCACAATTCAGACTCTTATGATTTCATTCCAATACAGTGGTTCCATGGTTTTGCCAAAAACATGTTCATACTCTTATATCAAAAATTCAAAACATAATAATAGCAGAATTTCTCAAATCTTTCATAGTAACCTTCATAAATCATGCATAAAACCAGTTCTTTAATGAAAATATCTATAATGACTAATATAGATATTACAAATGTGAACCCACTCACTTGGGATAGTAGAAGACACAATAGCACCCGTATCTATTATTAAGGCAATAGAATTATAGATTAACCTCTAAATACACAAATCTAACTTCAGTCATACCAAAAGAACACTATGGCATATCTATGATTAACACCCTATCAAACCTCCAAGAACAAGAAGAAATTGAAGGGGAAAAGGGTAAAATTAGAAGAGCAACATACCTTAAAGTCTTAGGAGTAAAAGATTGAAGTTAAAATTGAGAAAAAGGGAAGAAAATGGAGTTTAGAGATGAACCATGGGTAAAAAGGCAATATTTTCATGTTTAAAGGGTGAGAGAGAGAGAGTATGTGTGTGTTCTAGACCCAGAACGGACTCATCAGAGCGCATGATTTTTCTGACTAGCACCACCTTACTATTCTAGGACCATTGCAGCACTCTCAGAGTGATTTTTATCATATTTTCATGCTATAATTCAGGTGTTGGTGTGTATTGGGTGGGTTACCCTAATACCCACTTATCCATTAATTTTAAAATATAAATGTAAATAAGGAAATACCCCTATTTGGATTCAAATAAAATATCATAAAAATTAAAATCCCGACAAATCAAAATTCAAATTTTGGGTTTTAGTTAAACTTGGAAATTTTTAAGATTTTATAAACTTGTGGGTAAAAAAGGACTGTATAAAGGTTCATAAAATTCATTAAAAATCGTTATTTAGCTTTTTTTTTTAGAACAATTATCGAAACTTTTGATCCAAGAATGTGATTCTATCATATAACCCTCCAAGGACGTGTAGGATCCAAACTTAGGAAATTCAAAACCTAAAATGACAGATAAGGGTAACTGACACCCTTCCTAGTTAAAAAAAAATTTCTACCCTTTTTATTTAAAATTAGGTATTACAATCACAACAAGCCTTTAGTTCCAGAGTAGAACAAAAGAAAAAAAAAGGAGGAATGAAAAAAATAAATCATAATCAGAATGAAAATAAAGGGAAGAGGACAACACTTTCCACCTCTATCACGTTATTCACCACCACAACCTCGTTATGACCACCACGAATCATCATGCCTCTCTCCATCCTTATCACGACCTCTGCACTCATCCCAAATCTGTTAACCATCCTCCGCCATTGCACCACCACAAACTTGACATCTTCCTCCTCTGTGCGTGAAGCCACCACAGTCACCACTGCCACGTCGTTGATCGTCGTCGTTGAGGGTGTGGTTTAGGCAATGGATGGTGATGGTGGGTCCCTATTTCATGATGGCTCATGGAAGAAGATAGTGACTTGGTGAAATAAATGAGGAGAGTGATGATTCAAGGTTGGTGATGATGGGGTGTTTACAGGGAGGATGAAAGAGTGTGATGGGATGGGTGGGGCCAGAGAAGTGATTTAGGGTAGGTCAGCTTGCTATGTCACTAGCACAATGATGGTTTCTGTTTAGGGACTATTTGTTGTCAGAAAATTGACATTGTTAAGAATTAAGTTAATACTTTTCAATTGTTAGGTTAATTTGGCCAAATCCTAAAATTGTCAGAGGACTTAGGGGTTTACTCACTTTAAACATGTGAAATTAATTAAGGGTAATATTGAAAGAACATAATCAATACTTTATTAAAATGTGAAATTGAAGATTTTGAAATATGAAGTTGTAAAAGTGGATAAATATTCTGAAAGAAATGGAGTATAAATGAGTTATATAAAAATATAAATTAGAAGTATATAGTAGTTAAAACATTACTCTATTATTGGAAATGGTAATCAACCTATCTAATGCTCTATGGATAAGGAAGAATTTCTCCAACATTGACAACATGTACATGAATACTGTACATGCTTACCTTTTTTTTTTTTTTTTTACAAGTTTCTATCGTATAAGATCCATTAGAAAATTTAAAAGCTTGCCTCTTTTTATGTCTTAAATTAGTGTGCTGCACACTGATTAGAAAGGGTCAAAACCCCAGAGAAAAATATTATTTTCTCTTTCTTAAAATATTTACTCATTTTTGAATAATTTTATATTTTAAAATATTTATCAATTTTGTACTACTGTAAAGCATTAATTATGTTATTTCAATACTATTATTAATTAATTTTATATTTTTAAAGTATTTTATCTAATATTAATCTTAAATGTTGTACTATATTAATTAATATGTAAGAATGTATTAGCCCATTAACTATATTTTATTTAATTATTAATATTATTTTTTTTAATATCTTTATTTAATTAAAATTAATAGATATTTTGAAATAGAAAGAAAAAAAAAAAAAAGCATAAGTCCCGTTCATTTTCTTGAAAGTAGTGCTGAAGTTGTTTTGGGCTTTTTGTGGTGGAAATTTTTCAACGTGACTTGGCCTCCAAATCCAGGTTTGCCTGAAGCAACTCTGGGTTGCTTTTCCGTTCCTTATTTTCACGCTAAACATATAATAATGGTTTTCAAAAATCATTTTTCCAATTTTGTCCTCAACTATTTTTAAGTGACTCTTATTTTGTAATTATTTCCCATATGAATCACAATGTATATTATCGATTAAATATAATTCTCTTTCATAATAATTTTTTATAAGATGGTACATGTTTTAAAATTTTACTTATAAATAATATTTTTCTTCCCATGTGTTTTATAAAATGTTTTACAATATTATTTAAACTGTTATTGCTTCAATTATAATATTTCTTATCATATAAAAACATTAGAACTTGATTAATTAATATTTTAATTAAATTTATATTTTTTACATTTTTTAAAAATAATAAGATTTATATAATTTATCAATATATAGAAAATAAAAAAATGAAAAAAGAAAACATCAACATTCTACCATTTTAATAATTTCACAAGAAAAAGTGATTTTGATCAATATCATCAAAACAATATTCATTTTATCAAACACAATTTTAAAATAAAGTTTTTCAACCATAACGTTATACTAAACTCACTTTTGATCGGAAACAAGTCTGTAAAATCATGTTGATTCACAATCAAGTTTGCATACTCCAATCCAAACACACACTTACTAACTGGTTGCCGCCAAACGCGTTTCGAGGTCTCTTTGGCTTCAGTGTTCGTTTAGTAACAATCAATCGACGAATACTCAATATCCAATGTACAACAATTGTCCACTTGTCCTCCCAAGTGTGCAAGCTGATTGTTTTAAAAATCAACGGAATCGAAAGGCATGTGCCAGCCACAGGCTTATTATTATTATTATTATTATTATAACTATCGCTATTACTATTATTATTACCACTATTACTATTCTTACTATTAATATTTTGAATTATGTTATTTTAACTCATATTTTATGGAATATATATCGACACACTTAAATCTACTGTTAATTGGATATAGACTTCATTTAGTTTGAGTTTTACACCCATCTAATAATTGATATGAGTATGTTGACACGATATCCTCCAAAGTGAGTCAAAAAAATATTTCTGTATTATTATAAGAGTAGTATATATGTACACAACAGAGACCAACAATATGTTGTATTTTTAACTCCTGCTCCTTTCATTCTTTAATAATAGTCATGGTGAGATATCGTATCATTTTGGTATAGAAAGCTAATGTATCTCTACGTTTATTATACAGGAAGAGTCTCAAAATGATTAACTTTCCCAGTAATCAAAATTGGGCTATCAGGTGATAAAGAAAAATTGGAAAAGAAAATACTGGGCTATCAAGTACTTTTAAAAGGTGATTTATATTTAACTTTCTCTGTTTGGAAGAATTTGGTATTGAGCAAAGAGGTCAAGGGAATTCAAAGTTCGGAGATTAAACAAATAGACTAAGCTATAAACCACAAAAGTGGACCGAACATCACATATTAACCTAAAATCTTAAGGCAATAGGTCAAAAGTGTTATTAACCCATTATCTAACTCATTATATGAAATTATAGAAATTAGTATCACAATATGACATCATTATTTATATATATCATGTCAAAAGTCAGACAATATGTAAATGTGTAAGTTAATGATACACATCATCAATGCATCGTGACGTCTTAATGAAATTGGTGTGGTGTTATTTGCACATACAAGTTGTGGACCTATTCAATAGTGAATGATAATGTGTCAATACGTGTCATACAACTTGTATGTCCAAAAATCATTTCTCATGAATTGGGTCCATAAACCAACATGAATCATGATTATAATGTTAAAGATGAATTAGTCAAATTTAAACTTCAAAGACAAAAATGGCTTACATAAGTAGTAGTTTTAGGAATAAAATGAATAATAACTCTTGTATTGTAACTTATAGAGATGTACCACTATTCTCTTATTCTATCATTCTATTCAATTACGTTTACATTTTGGATGATTCTTAAATTTAAAGTATAGTACTTTTCTTTAAAATAACACCATTACTCTTTTTGTTTCACTTTATTGTGAAAGTGACTTTACCTAAAGAAAAACAAACATAATTATTGAAATGCATAAGGGCTTAGTGGTTCATATAGGAGTTATTAGGCCTATTTAGTTCCAATTTTCAATTTTCAATTTTTAGTTTTAGTTTATAATATTTTGTGAAAAAATACTGAAAATTTTAAAAATTATAATGTTATTAGTCCTTGATTCTCCGCATATGCCAAAAATATTGTAATTTAACTGGAAAGGACTGATAATGACAAATACAGCTCTTTCAAAGGAAAAGGCTGAATAATGGAGAAAATAAAAGTAAATGTAAATGCTGACTTTAGAGTATCAAGGAAAAAAAATGCTGAACTAAAAAATAAAATGGTCTTCCCTGATTTTTTTTCCCCTTAAATAAAAGAATAACATCTAACCAGAAATGTTTTCATTACTTCAGTTAGCAAAAGAGGCCGAGATCCAAAGAGGGTGCCCTAAGACATTCAAAAGCCCTGAATCTTTAAAGCTCCTGGCTTTGTCATAACTCATAAGTTAATAATGGAGTTCATTTTGCGCAAGATATCAAGTGTGTTTGTTCAATTTTTTTATATAAAATAATTTTTTGATTCAAAATAATCTTAAGAAAAACTAAAATAAATATATTTAGGGTGTTTGGTTTAGTTTTCAGTTTCAGTATTTCTTTCACAAAATCCTGAAAATTGAAAAATTAAAAATGAAATTGAAAACTGGAAAGTCAAACCAAACATGCCCTTAAGATTCTATTCCTTTTCTAGCATTTTTTCGATAAGCTATTACTACTCAACACCTTTTAGCAAGAAAGAGTGAGCAAAAAAACCAGAACATGTACATAAGATTAGGTAGTGCATGGGCAACACTAACATCATAACACCTGTGCTAGCATGTTTCTAAGTCTGAAAATCATGCTACCAATAAATGGTTCCCTTATAAAGAATTTAAGCACCTCCAGGCATAGAGTCCTAACTCTGATTAAAGCGAGGAAAAACACACAAAGTCATGTACAAATGTTGATCTCGATGATTACCTTTAAGGATTGATAAAAGGGAGAGATTCATATCTTTTCAGATATTTTTCAGATCTAGAAAAAATATAGAGAAAGAGGAGAGCAAATTATAGACAAAGATACTTCTTCTATTTCCTAATAAAGCCCAATCATATACTATATATTAAAAACCAGTCATCCAACACTGACACATTCCAACATGGCTTCTCCAAGCTCATCCAATTTCCCCACAAAATGTCAGACTTTATTCACATAGTAACCAAATTGTGTTTAGTATGATCTCATTAAATTCAGTTGGGAGTTTGGTTGCTAATCCGCTATAACATTTTCACACCATAATAAATAAGTCTTGCTATAAATCAAATAACTATCCATAAGATATTTATGTCAATAATGCAACACACTCTCACACAACCTTCTCCTATAGAATGAATGCATATCACCTACTATATTTTCATATTTGAATTTCAAAATTAAACCCTCCATGCAGCTTAGAAGAACAATAAATGCCTCCTTCAACACACCAATGTCACCCGCTCCTTCCACACAAACCCATTTTCTATAAATACTCAGTTGTTCCTTCCTATAAGTGTATTTTTATTTTTGAAGACTATAGATATACTATTGTGTTTATTCATTTTCCCTCTCTTCTTGCCATCTTATTCCAATGCTTTTTGTTTTTGGTGTTCTGTTTAGACAAGAAGTCTTACATAGTAGAGAATGAGTACAAATATGGCTCAACCATGTGTCAACTATGTTAGCAGATCCGCCTCTAACCGGCGATCTTAGACACCTCATGGCCGAGCTCTCTCCATTTCTAGTTCACCTCCATCACATCTAAGCTAGTCTTCACCACCTGTTAATCGAGCTCCGCCTCCTACCAATCGAGCTACACCTCCTAAGGAGCTCCGCCTCCTCCTGGCAGATCACATATCATAGGGGAGCTTTTCATAAACCTTATCAATTCTTTATAAATGCGTTGTAACTCTTTGATTGTGGATCCTACAATTGCTCATGTTGATAACCAGGTTGATTAAATTCTTGATTTGGTTCAAAATATGGATGGTGCTAATGATTTTTTCATCTGTGAAAAAGTTATATCTAACAACGAATCAAGGAGCGTGCTTTGGTAATGTTTTTTGCTTTTACTTTGTCAAATTTATATTAATTTACTTAACACTTATAAAGTACCACCTAAGTTTATATTACATTTATATGAAATTTTGTTCCATTATATTAGTAATATTATGTTTTTATATTTTGTAGGTGATTTAAAATGAAAATCCAAAGAAAAAGGATGACAAGTGGCTGAGGAGTCTTCTCAAATGATACATCTAGTTGATCTCATGACCTCCACCACATCCCAGGTCTCCACCATCTGTCAGCCGAGCTCAGACAGTCGGCCGACTTTAGTCACCTCATGGCCGAGCTCCATTACCACTCTTGGTTGATCTCATCACCTCCCAGCAAGCTCTGTTGCCATCTCCGTTCACCTTCACCACCTGTTCAGTCGAGATCCACCTTCTCCGCCGATCTCAGTCACCTCATCCGAGATCCATTGGCACATCTTGGTTGATCTAATCACCTTCATCACATCCAGGTTTTCATCACCTGTTAGCCAAGATCTAACTCCAGCCGAAGTTAAGTCACCTCATGTCCAAGCTCCATTGCCACCCCTAGTCGATCTCATCACTTCAGGTTAGCTTTGTTGCCATCTTCGGTTTATCTCCATCACATCCCAGCCAATCTCCACCACCTTCAGCTGAGATCCACCTCCAAGGCCAATCTCAATCACCTCATGGTCGAGATCCATTGTTTGGATATTATATTATATTTCGTAGCTAATATTAATATCATTTTAAACTACTATAATAAATTATGATGAAATGAATAATTAAGAATATTATTTCTCCAAAAGAATATAGTTTAAGTGTAATTTTTTAGTATTATTATTTTTTAAAATTCTATTTGTACCAATAACAATTATTATTATCAAATAGAGTTATTAGTTGTTATCATTTATGTGTCTCAACATGACATGCAGATATAACAATTTAGCTATACATTTATTTTGTTTAATTTTAATGAATATCTATTATGGACAAATTGAAATATAACTTGACTGAATTATATTATTATGGTTTATATATCTAACATGTTGTCATGATAATGTTTACTTTAACCATATTATTGGCAAATATCTATTCAAATGGTATGTCAAGACTAATATTACATTTATATGAAATTTTGTTCCATTATATTAGTAATATTATGTTTTTATATTTTGTAGGTGATTTAAAATGAAAATCCAAAGAAAAAGGAAGACAAGTGACTGAGGAGTCTTCTCAAATGAACAAAAAAGATAATTATGTTGTTGATGAACCATGAATTTCAAGTGATTATATTTATTTGAAAATATTATCAAATGTAAATTATTTCATGTTGTCTTTAGAAGGAATGCTTCTTAGCTAACCTAAATTTATTGTAATTACTTTAAATTTCTTGGTTTATTTAAGTTGCATCTACATTGATAACTACAATAGAAAAAAACACACACAAGCACACAAACTTTACAGTATTCCATGACTCTTAACTTGAGATTAAAATTTGTAATTTAATTAAGATTTCTTCATTAGGAGTTTAATTAGATTTGATTTATCATTCTCGCACAAAGCACGGACTATTACACTAGTATGCATTTAAAGCACACATTCTTAAATATTGAAAAAAAATTTATGTTGATATATTTTATTCTTATAGAAAAAATTTAAAATACTTTATCTTATAGGTCCAGTTTACACTTAAAATAAAATTAAATATATACGACAGATATAATTTTAATATAGTTACACTACTTAATAATTTTCTATAGTTTTTTCTTATCTATTCAAATGTTAAATTATAATTACCTATTATAAATATCATTTGTCCCAAATTTTATACAAATTGAACATAAATAGGAATGCAATAATTTTTTTTATGGATAAGAATGCAATTATATATCTCTAATTCATGTTTATTTTAAGCACATATTATGTTGGTTTCTATTTATATAAAAATTATACCAAATAATTTTAGATTAATTTAAAATTTTATATATATGATCTGTGAAACGTGAACTTATAATATGAGTTTTATAAAAAATTATACCTGTCACAACGTACCTAGAGGGCACGATGAGGATGATCACCAATTTCAAAACAAAAAAATGAACACGGGAGTTACCACCAATTTTAATTCTGACTAAAATTAGAAAACCTTTTTCATTTGTAAACTTGCATTTTTAAAAGAGATTTGAAATTCAAGAGTTTGATTATGATTAAGGAAGGATGAAAACTTAATCCACTTCACCCTAATACATCCGTATAAATACGGTTCCCAGAGCTTATTATGTAAATTAATTATAATTTTAATAATATTTATTTTCCCCAAAGTAATCATAATTATGTAGAAATAAAATAAAATAAAATTAAAGAGAGGAATAAAAATTAAAAGAGAACAAGATTTAATGAAAAAATTAATTTTTGTTTAATAGTTGTTTGCTATGTCGACGTATAACTAGTGCAATGAGAACTCAAGCACGTCGTTCTGTAGAAAATAAGAGTCTGTTGAGTTGGTTTTATTAAAAAAATTCATTTTTACACATGATTGGATAACATATACTATACAATAAGCTCTTACATTCTTATGAAATTTGAGGATGGCAAAATCATATATCAACATCACAAATTGTTAGGTGGATTAAAAAATTTGATCCCAAAAACAAAAGTTTGAAAGGGGAGAAAAAAAACCCAAAAAAAAAAATGAATAAACCTGTGCTGAAACAAAACTGTAATCCTAAACACCCACCTAAACTAAACAAAGTCAATAATAAAAAAAAGTGAAGAACCTGAAGCAAAACGAAAATAATAATAATAATAATAAAGAAAGAAGAAAAAAAAAAGAACGAAAAAAAAGGACCTGACTCTTGACGAAATAAAATAATAATAATAATAATAATAAATAATGAGAAAAAAAATCACGTAAAAAAAGAGCTGACACTTTATGAAATACAAGAAAGCAACAATAAAATAATAATAAAAAAGGGAAGACATGCTAAAAAAAACCTGACACTTTACGAAAGGATAATAAAACTAACAATAAAATAATAAAAAAAAAGAAGGCATGCTAAATCATTAAATTAACTCAAGTGTAACATATAAAAAAAATAACAGAAGCGGTAGTCGACGTAATGGCAGGAACAAGGGAGAAAGGGGCTCCACAACGGCAATCTCTCGAGGCCTCCGCATGCGACGGCTGACGATTCTGGGCTCCGGAATCATGACCATGGCGACGGCTTCCATTTCCTTGCGAGTCACAAATTCTTCTCCATGTTAAGAGATAAACCAAGCTTATCCACATCATCATCAAGGTTGAAGAATTCAAGTTAAAATTTACTTTTAACTTCTAGAAAATTCTAGGATAAAGTAAAATTCAAATTGAATTTGTATTCATTCGTTATATTTGACTAATCATCAGAAAAGTTTCAGTAGAACTTTACTACTACTTGACTTAAGGATTAAGAGTAGTTTTGCCTATATATAGGCCACTCCATCCACCATTTTGTAATATGAATGAATGTGAAGTTGTGATATGAATTGAAGTGAGTTTGTGAAGTATTCATTCCTCTTCCCTACACCTTGAGTGTTGTGCGTGAGAGAAATCCTGGGTGAGTAAGTATTTGATATTAAACTGGTTAAAGCTGGTTAAATCCAGTGTCCATTTGTTTAGAGAGATTGTGAGGAACAAGAGTGTTCTCATAGAGCGAGAGTCATTATGGCAAACAATTACAATATTATTTGGTCAGGTCCCAAATTAGTTGAGAAATTATATTATAGTTATTGGGAGATATTGATGGCCACTCACTTGAGGGCTCACGTATTTGTAGCCTTATTGAACCAGGTTTACAAGAAGAAGCTGATGAAGCTCCAAAAGGAGAGATCAATTGGCGCTATCACAAATTCATCAAGGAGTAGATTATTTGACTTTTGGCAAAATTGCTAATATCAAAATCGCTAAAGAAGCTTGGGATATATTGAAGTTGTCATACAAAGGTGTTGAAAGACGCATAAATCAAAACAGTCTTTACGTAGAGAATATGAAAGGTATGAGATGTCTAGCCTCAAACTGTTGAGCAATATTTTTCTCGTGTTACTAGTCTTGTTAATAAGATGAGAGTCTATGGATAAAAGATTCCAGATAGCATGGTGGTAGAAAAAATTCTACGCACCATGCCGATGAAGTTTAATCATGTGGTGACTACAATATTAGAGTCCCACGATACAGATAAAATGACAATTGCAGAGTTGTAAGGCAGCATAGAATGCCATGTTAGAGAATTTTAGAGAAGACAAAAAAAATAACAGAAGAAGCCCTAAAGAGTTAGGTGAATCTAAACAATAATGCTGAATCAAGCTATGATGGAGAAGCAAAAGGTCGTGGCTACAATAATCGAGGCATAGGCAGAGGAGGTTTAGAGGAAGAGGTCATGGCAGTAATTATAGTCAAGGAAGAGGCAACAGTTTCAGATCACCTAACCAAGGAAGAGGTGGAAATTTTGTAGCTATTAGCCAAGGTAGTGGAAGAGGAAACAACTATCAAGAGAGAACAAATTTCAATTGCTTCCACTGCGGGAAATTTGGTCGCAAAGCTGTAGATTGTAGATTCAGACCGATCAATTAGAATAATTTCAACAATCAAGCCAATGTTGCCGAAAGTCAACACCAAAATATTGATGAGAATTCCAATCAACAAAGTCTTTTTCTGATAAGCAATTCTTTCAGAAGATGAAAATATATGATATTTAGATACTGGCTGTAGCAATCATATGTGTGGCGAAAAGGAATTATTTTCTTCACTTGATAAATCAATTAAATCATATATTGCATTTGGCAACAACACAAACATTCCTATTTTGGGAAAAGGTCAATAGAAATCAAATTGAAAGATGTCTCTCACAACTTTATTTCTGATGTATTTCATGCCCCTGGACTTTATCATAATCTGTTAAGTATAGGACAGTTCAGAAAAAGGCTATAACATATAGATTTATCAAGGTTTCTGCATGATATTTGATAAGGATGGAGGTTTATTGCAAAGGCGAGAATGACTTCAAACAGACTCTTTCCACTAAAAATACAACATGAAAAATTTTCCCGCTTGTGTTCAATGATACATGATGATAACTGGCTATGGCATATGCGTTTTGGGCACTTTCACTTTTCTAGATTGAATTATATGTCAAAGAAAGGCCTTGTTTCTGGTCTACCAGTTGTTGAAATTCCTAATTATGTTTGTGAAACTTGTCAATTGGGAAAAAAGCATAGAGATTCTTTTCCTATTGGAAAATCTTAGAGAGTAAAGAAGTTGTTGGATATTGTGCACTCAGATTTGTGCAACGTTGATGTACCAACTCATGGTGGTAGCAGGAATTTTATCACTTTTATTGATGATTTTAGGAAAACATGGGTGTATTTTCTAAAACGAAATCGAAGCTTGTGATGCCTTTAAGTCATTCAAGGCATTTGTAGAGAAACAAAGTGGTTGCAAAATTAAAATTCTAAGAACACAGAGGACAAGAGTATCTTGCTTGTACGGATTTCTTTGAGCAACATGGAATACAACATTAGCTGACAACTAGATATACTCCCCAGAATGGAGTAGCTGAAAGAAAGAATAGGACAATCATGGACATGGTCCGATGCATGCTAAGGTTCAAACAAATGCCTAAAGAATTTTGGGCAGAGGCAGTTGCTACAACAATTTATCTTTTGAATAGGTGTCCTACTAGGAGTGTTCGTGACAAAACACCAGAAGAAGCATGGAGTGGAAGGAGACCATCAATACGCCATATCAAAGTTTTTGGGTGTATTGCTTATGCTCACGTACCAGATCAGCTAAGGAAGAAGCTAGATAACAAGGGTGAAAAATGTATTTTCATTGGCTATAGTATGAACTCAAAAGTGTACAAGTTGTATAATCCATAGATGAAGAAGGTGATAATCAGGAGATATGTGACGTTTGATGAAAACGGAACATGTGATTGGTTAGCAAAATCTTAGAAAGAGCCCATAATAATTCCTGATAATTATGTAGAAGCAAATGAACAACAGAGTCATCAACTCAACCAGAACCATCTGATCGACCTAAAAGGAATTGCCAGCCACCAGGCTATTCAGGATTATGTTGTGGGTAATGATAATGACCCATCAGATGAAGAAATTATCAATTTTCCTTTATTTGCAGTTGTGATCAGTAAGTTTTGAAGAAGCCTCTAATGATAAGAATTGGAAGAAAGCCATGGATGAAGAACTTCATGCGATTGAGAAGAACGATACATGGGAATTAATAGGTTTGCCAATTGATAAGAAGCCAATAGGAGTAAAGTGGGTGTACAAGACAAAGTACAAACCCGATGGTCAGATTGATCGCTATAAAGCTAGATTAGTTGCAAAAGGGTACAAGCAGAAGCCAGGTATTGATTATTTTGAGGTATTTGCTCCTGTTGCAAGATTAGATACGATTCATTTGATTATTTCGCTTTCTCAAAATAAATGGAAAATATATCAAATGGATGTTAAGTTAGCATTTTTAAATGGCACTTTGGAAGAAGAAGTCTATATTGAACAGCCTAGGTTATGTGGTTCCTAAAGAAGAAGATAAAGTTTATGGATTGAAGAAAGCTCTGTATGGTTTGAAATAGGTATCGAGAGCATGGTATAAGAAGATTGACTCCTATTTCATTGAGAATGGTTTTTAGAAATGTCCTTTTGAACATGCTTTATACATTAAATTAGTTGAGCCTGGAGATATTCTTATTGTATGTTTTATGTTGATGATTTAATTTTCACTGGTAATAATTTGAAGATGATAGTAGAATTTGGGAGGCTATGGAGAAGCACTTTGAAATGACTAATTTGGGCTTGATGTCCTATTTCTCAGCATTGAAGTCTTTAGAAAGATAATGAGATTTTTATTTCTCAAAAGAAATATGCTAATGATATTTTGAAGAAATTTCATATGGAAAATTCAAAGCTAGTTGCTACTAGTTTAAGAAAAATTGAAGCTGATGAAAGAAGATAAAGGAAGAATTGTGGATCCAACTTATTACAAGAGCTTGATTAGGAGCTTGAGATATTTGACTGCAAGGCCAGATATTATTTTTGGAGTTGGATTACTTAGTAGATTTATGGAAGAACCACGTGCTTGTCATCGCAAGCAGCAAAACGGATTCTTCGAAATATCAAAGGTACCCTGAATGATGGAATATTTTATGAAAATAATGATGAAGTGAAACTTGTTGGATATACAGACAGTGATTGGGCAGGTGATATAGAAACAAGAAAAATTACTTCTGGGTATGTATTTCATCTCGGTTCAAGTGCAATATCTTGGTCATCAAAGAACCAACCAATTGTTGCACTCTCTACAGGAGAAGCGGAACATATAGGGGCAAGCTGTGCTACACATGCGGTTTGACTAAAAAAAATTCTTGAAGTATTAAATCACAAACAAACTATTCCTACAACAATATTTTGTGATAACAAGTCAACTATTGCATTATGCAAAAATCCAGTATTTCATGGAAGACCAAAACACATAGATATCCATTCAACGAAATTCGGGAATTAGTGAATGAGAAAGAAGTGGTGATTGATTATTGTTCTCCTGAACAGGTTGCAGATATTTTTACCAAGCCATTGAAGATGGAGTCATTTTACAAATTGAAGAAAATGCTTGGAATGCTAAGTTCTACAAGCTTGGTTTAAGGGAGGCAATGTTAAGAGATAAACCAAGCTTATCCACATCATCATCAGGGTTGAAGAATTCAAGTTAAACTTTATTTCTAGCTTCTAAAAAAATTCTAGGATAAAGTAGAATTCAAATTGAATTTGTATTCATGCAGTCGTTATATTTGGCTAGTCAGGAGAAGAGTTTCAGTTGAACTTTACTACTACTTTACTTAAGGATTAAGAGTAGTTTTGCCTATATATAGGCCACTCCATCCACCATTTTGTAATATGAACGAATGTGAAGTTGTGATATGAATTTCTATATGAATTGAAGTGAGTTTGTGAAGTATTCATTCCTCTTCCCTACTCCTTGAGTGTTGTGTGTGGAGATCCTGAGTGAGTAAGTATTTGATATCACTCCTATTAGATGATGTAGTCGAGATGGGGTTGAGGTTCGTGAGAGCTTATGGCTGATCATGGTGGCTGACTAGTGGTGATGGTGGATGTGGAGATTGGGACAAAAAAGAGCAAATCGAGTGACTAGAAAGTGGTGATGATGGTGATGTTACTGTTCCTGCTATTTGCCTCTATTCTACCTTCTTTTTCCTTTTTGATTTCCTGGATTGTGTTATTGGTTTTTGTGTATTCTCTCTTTATATATATATATATATATATATATATATATATATTGTGTGTCTTCCTGAAATCGCTGATTGATCTTCTGTGTGTATTGCTCAATTAGCTCTCCATTTTGAAAAAACTATCTTTCTTGGTGATGAACCCGGCATTTATACACGGTTTGTCAATTTAATTTAAATTTTTCAGCTTGATTTTCCATGGATTATGCTCTATTTGAGGGATTTTGTCTCTAACTTCGGGGAATCTGCTCCTGACTTTCCTGTTCTTTGAATGTTTCTTGTTCAGCGATCCTTGTTGGCTGTGACACGCTTCTGGGCTTTGTTGTTTGTCTTCTTCTTCTGGCAACGAGGAGTGCTCCTCGATTCCTTTTTTAATACTAAAATACAACAGATGAAACAGGCTATTTTTATCTTACAATGAAATAGGATTATTTTTTTATTTTTTTCTTTTGGGCTTAAAAGAAATAACAAAACAACAACAAAAAATAAAATGGGTTAAGATTTTTTTTAAATGAAACGGGCTAGACTCCTTTTTTGAAAAATTAAAAAAATAAAATATCTGGACAAAATATAGTGTTAATAATACCAATAAAATATTATTTAATAATGTAACATTTACCAATATATATATTGGATTTATCTTAACTATATAGGCGCTTTATTGTCTAAAATGTACCTACACTTTTGAAGAGGCCAAATTCACCAAACTCGGAGGTATAGCCCAAAAGTGGTACTGTATTCATTATGGATGACTTTCACTTTAATACATTATAATTTAAATTGCTTTTTAAATAGTTTGTGAGGAATAAAAAAAAAGATTTCAGAGAGTAATTATAAATCTACTAATCAAAGTTTGTTTATCATAAGAAAAATATTTTATTTCATATTTTGTCGAATAAAAACATCCATCTAAATAAAGCATATAATACAAAACCACTTTTTTTCAAATATCATTTCGAGGCATGTAATGGGTGTCATATTGTCATTTTTTTTCAATTTAAAGAGCTTTATTCTTATGAAAAAAAATTATAAATTGAAAAACAAATAAACAAAATTTGGTATCATGACCAATATTATATTTTTATTTTTTTACTTATTAGTTTTGATTCAAATAGTTCAGAAAATATTTGTTTTAAATAAGGTATTAAATTTAAATTTTATAAATAATAAAATTAATACTTAAACATTTATACTTTTATAATAAGATAACTCATCTAAATAAATTAATTAGAGTTTAATACACCCTAAATTTGTAGCTTCGAAAAAAAAAAGCCCATTAATCATAAGGCCCCAATCGCTCATGAAAAATTGGAACAAATGCAATGGTGGGACATCAATTTGTCCGAGTCTGACTTTTTTTTGTGGTGTGTAAGAAGTTCCGTGGGAAACAATCAAAGTGTCATCACAAGATTCCTTTGACAATTGACAACGATCTCCTGCTTTATCATCATATCTCTTTCGCTCAAATTGGTAGGCTGTCAACAACAACAACGATTTCATGGAGTAGAAGAAACTTCGGTAATTTTAAAGTTTGTAATTTAATATTTGATTATAGATAAATTACATTTATTTTCCTGAAAATTTATAGAAATATAACTCATATCCTCTTTAGTTATATAATCTACACTCACACTCTTCTTGTTTGTCAAATTTTAAGTATTTATATTAAGTTATATCCCTTATTTACAGAATATGTTATTAAACTTAACAGAATAATATTTTTGATGTTAACTATTTTAATTAATAAAATTATAAAAATACCCTTATTATTCTATTAAGTTTAATGGTATTTTATAATTTTATTAATTTAAACAGTTAATATTAAAAAAATCATTTATTAAACTTACTAACATCCCTTGAAGGAGGGTGTGACTTTAATATAAATATTTAAAATTTGATATATAAAGAAGATGTGAGTGTAGGTTGAAGAATTAGAGAGTGTAGATTATATTTCCATAAATTTTAAGAAAGATGAGTGTAATTTACCTTTAATTCTAAGATTTATATGTGTATAAAAAAATTATTATGAAGAATTTTTATTTAAACTAACGACCGTATTGGAAAATTAAGTTTCTATTGTTGGATAAATGCCAAAAGGTTTCTTTAATTAATAAAAAAAGACTAAATACTAAATTTAGTTTCTTAGATTTATAGTGAGGAATAAATCAGTTCTAGATTTAAAAATTTCATATTATATCTCAAATTTTATAAATTGAAATAAGTTAGTTTCACCATCAAATTGTTATCTAAACTGTTAATAGAAATATCACACATTCTATTAACATACTTATGTATCCTGTTAATTTTTATGATGAGTAATAACTACCTCACTTTTATTTATACAGAACAAATTATAATTTAAAGTCAAAATCTTTTTTTTAAAGAGTTATGGTGAGAGAAAAGATGAAGAAGAAGGTCTAAATGATTTTATTTAAAGAAGTAAGACAAGTTATGATTACCATAAAAATTAATAATACGCGTAACAGTTAATAATATACGTAAGTAAGTTAATCATAACTCAGATGATTATTTTTAGAGAAAACTGTCTTCATTTATAAAATTTGATACACTAATATGAAATTTTTAAAATTTAAGACTAATTTATTTTTACTTATAAATACGAGGGATTAAGTTAGATTTTTTAAAATAATAATAATAAAAAAATGTGGACATGTATAATTGGTGCTGTATATTAATTTAATTGAAAAGGCTCTGAATCTCGAGGTCATGTGCGACTTTATCTAATGTTTTGGTACAATCATTACCCGATTAAGAATATAATAGAGGAGTATTGGAGTTTCACACTCCTGTTTTGCTATAAAAAAAAGATGAAAAAGTTTGGTGGTCATAATATGCTTTAACAGGATACATATAATCGTTATTATCAAATTACCTTATGTTGAATCGATATTAAAATCAGTAAAAGTACATAATACAAAATATTTTTGGCATGATTTGTAGGAAAATTTGGAGTACCATTTCATCCAACACAACTACTTATAACGACGTCGTTCATATAAATTTCGTACAAAAATGTATTTTCTGTCAAATTCTATTAAATATTTGGCCTCTTTTAACGTATATCCTTCCATTAGTGAGTGCACCTTCGCCTATTATTAATAAAAAAAAAAGATACTATAACTCCATGAACTTTAGCTCATATGTACGTGCACGTGGTCTCTAAACTAAAAAACAACGTGGATACTCTAATACACTTTCTTAAATAAGTGCTATTTTTATTAATAATTGATAAAAAATATTAATAGACAGATCAATTTATATGATTGGAAAATAGGAGGAATCAATTTGTACATTTACAAAATTTTAGGGTAAAATACAAGTTATCTATATGGTTCAAGAGATAAGTTGTTATATATATATATATATGTTCCGAAAATTGTGTTAAGGAGAGTTTGATTCCAATATTGGGTCAGCTCGACTATATTATATAATAATTAGCAAGAAAAGTAGTAAATCCATTGAGTTCAATTATAATTTTATAATCAATCAGCAATTAGTTAAGAAAGTGACTAGCATTCCTGTTCCCACTTCCTTAGAGAGCCGCTTAACCAGTTATAGTTGCTTACTTCAATAACTGATTGTGTGAGATGAAGACCCCATGGAGGAAACTCTTCCATAAATGCATGATTGATCGTAAAAATTCACTCTTGATAGAAAAGAAAATCCAAAGATTTAATAATTTTTTTCCGTCAAGATTAAAAGGTTTAGGTTTACTAAAGAGAAGTGTTATTTACATATAAATATTGGGATCCAAGACAATATCTAATGAGGGGCAGAGAGAAAAGTCAATTAGAGACAAATAATTCTTAGATATTTTGTCTAATGCACATGAAAAAAAATAAAAGCTTTTGTGTATGCAGCGCAGATCTACATGTTGAAGGGTGAGGGTATGTGCCCCACAAAAATTTTAAAATTTTACAATAATTACATAATTTTAGTGAATTTTTGTTTCTATTATTTAGCTGAATTTGCTTAGTATTAGTTTTAAATAAGATAAAATAATAAGATGCAGTGTATTCTGCTGCTTTATATACTAATATATTATCTTTGTCTTAATTACTAAATTTTTTTGGATCAATCACGGTATGAACATAAGATGTCTATGTTTTTGAATTTCAATGAAAAGCAACATTTATCATTATCAAATTTCATGTACCCTTCTCGTAAACTTGAATATTTACAAGCAGCATAAATTTCAAAATAATATTTCAAAGAGAAGACAGGAATGCAAAAAGTTATCTCTATTTTAGAGGAAGGAAAATATGGATTCATATTGCAAAAAGCATCATTGCAAATTTATAATTTCTCCTTTTTGACTGGTAATTTATAATTTCTCCTTAAGACAAAGCATTGTAAATTATGACATTTAATTTGTTTTGCGGACAAGCTTCCATTTTTAAACCTGCCCCAAAACCATATGTAGGCGGACAGAAAATAATACAAACATATGTGAAATTCTTATACAAGTAAATGCTTTTGTAGTGGATAGAGTCGAGCAAATATCAAAAGGAATCTTCAACATGATTATAAATCAAAAGAGGTTAAGAAACGTAACTCAATTTTATTATAATTTAATTATAACAACTTGCTCGGGCTATTTTTTCGGATAGACTTTTTGGTATTATATTCTTGGGTGTAAAGTGGGATCCTTTATTTTTTGAAAAAGAAAATTTATGCCCAATGGAATCTATATGTTGAAATTAAGAAAAAAAATCTAATAAGAGGAAAAAAAAATAAAGATTTAACTTCAATATACTAACTATGTAAAAAAAATTTACACAATTATCCAATCATATAATATTATATGTCCAAAAATATGGTTAACTTTTACCCCACTACTTAAAAAATATGTAAAATAAAATATTTTATTGGATAACAATATAAAAATGTATTAAAATTAAACAAAAAATAAATATAAATCATTTTTTTAAATTATTTATTATAGTAGTGTTATACAATATAAAATATGAGTGGGTGTGAGGGTCAACTACCTTTGATAATATGATAGTACATGATTAGATGGCAGTGTAAAAAAAATTTATACTATTAGTGCATAATTAAACTCTAAAAATATAACTAATTTTTCTGCACTATTCTCCTAAAAATTAACACGATAAGTATAGTAATTTAAAATTACATTAGGACTTTCTTAATACATTTAATTTTGTAGATCCTCCCATATTATTATTTAATTAATAATAATGTGAGGGAGTTTAAATTAAGTTTAATTAATATACATTGTTGATATAAAATGTTGAATTTAATTTGGATGCACTTATAATATAAAATTTTTTTATAAAGTCATCAAATCATTTAATATCATATGTACCAATATGATTAACTCCCATGTCCACTACTTGAAGAGTCATTCAAATTATGAGATTTGATTAGATGACATTGTAAAACTTTTTATGTGTCAATATATCAAAATTAAACTCTAAAAGATTTCATAAAACTATATTTAATAAATTTCTAAGCAAATCTCTTAATGATGTCAATATTAAATATCATCTCTTTGCAAAAACTACTCATTTTTTCCTAACTAAATACTTAAGAAGTTTAACTAGCTATCAACTATGGTACACTTCGTGGTTGGGAAAAAAAACCCATTCAATAAAGTAGTAATGAATTTTTCTTCATCAAGGATATACATGATACGAATTCTGAAATTAATTTGTAGTGTTAAGCATGTTATAGTCAATGGTGAGCGAATGCTAAAATACTAGAGTAATATGTCATAATTTTGAATTTAATTTTGATATATTAATAATATAAAATAATTTAGTACTGTTATTTTATGCTGCTAATTTAGTACAATTATTTAATTATATGTAATAATATTTATATGTTGATTGTCATATTTATTATTTAAAAAAATATATAAATGAAATGATTTGATTAAATAATAATATAAAGAAAACTTTACTGTCATTGAAGTCTTTCGATATTATCAAAAATAAGTTTAGCACAAAAAAAATAACAATTTAGTTTCCATTTAATTATTTTTATTTTTCTATGGTATCTCCCGCGTGATAAATAAGAAACTCATTTTTGGGGAAAATGCTGCCAAGGCCGATAACAATCCTGAGTTGAATAAGTTGTCAGTTTGAAATTGGTTATGTACTTCGGTTTTATTTTTGTGGGAGTGGATTTAGGCTATTGCCACTCCCACTAACACTAATCTTTATTGAATTTTATTAAAATATTCTTATTCTAATTTAACTAAGAATAGCTAGTTAATAATTATTTATTAATCATTATAATGATATATATCAAAATTTATTATTCTTAATTTAATTAATTAAATATATTTAATATTTACCTAGTCACTATATATTAGAAGTAATATAATAGTTTATATTTATATGTTGAATTATTTTTTAAAGCTTTCTTAAGTCAATAATTATTTGAACAATATAATAGTGGATATCTTAGGAAAAAGATAAATAAGTAAGAATGAATAATTATAAAAATAAATTACCAAGCATACAACACTCATTGATATTAAACTTTTTGATAACTTTTTACCATATCAAAAGTTAAAGAATTCATTTTTGTTGTTAACTAATTGTTATATATTTTGTAACTTGTAAGACATATATAATTAGAAAATGAGCGAATGAGTAAGAATTGCGTCCACTTTTTTCCTTTGTAAAAACTGACTTTATGGAAGAGTTAATTGATACTTGACATTAGCGACTAAGTAAAAATAACAAAGAGAATAAAGGGTTAAGAAGGAATTTTATGTTGAACAACACCCTTTTCATTATAAAACTTTTTGACTATAACTTACATTTTAATATATAGTAAAAAGTAAATGATTGTTAAAAAATCATAATATCATATGTTTATGTAATACTTTTAAAATATATGAATATTGAATGGTAAAATATCAATGTGTGTTGCATGCTTTGACTTAATAATTTATTTTTATAATTATTCATTTATATTTTTTTAATATTTATTATTATATTGTTTAGATAACTATTGTATTAAGAAAGTTTTCCAAAAAAAAAAAACTCAACATGTAAATATAAATTGTTATATTAAAGATTTTAATGTTAAATACTTGTCATATACTGTGCCTAGGTAGATATTAAATATATTTAATTAATTAAATTATTTTTTAATTAAAATAAGAATAATAACTTTTGATATATATCATTATAATGATTAATAAATAATTGTTAACTAGGTATTCTTTTAGTTAAATAGAATAAGGACATTTAAGTGAAATTTAATGAAGATTAGTGTTAATGAGAGTGACAATAGCTAAAATGGAGTGGTAATAGTCACTCCCTATTTTATTTATCCTTGACGATGTAAATCGGAAAATCCATTGAAGCCTCCTAACACTGTGCCTCTTTTTGGGATATGGTTAAATGTATAATCGAGGATTCTCTTAACAATACTTTTAACATTGTCATTGATGTTGTAAAATAATAATGTCAATTGATAGAAATTTTAAAAATATTCAAATTATGTTGAGGAGTTATAATTATCAATAATTATTTGTTATTTCATATAATAACCCTTTTGAAATTATATTTTGGGTAAAATATCCTTATCCCTTTGAGTTATAAGAAATAACCTACACTCATTTATTTGAAAAACTTATACCCCACCTCATTTCACTAAAGAGGTGTGTGGTTTGCGGGCTATTTTTATATTCCTAAATATTTTCTCAAAAATTCTATTCCAAAATAACATTAAGAATGAAATATTTATGCGTTTGGTTGACACAAATATTCTTAGGAATCTTGCATAATATACCTAGGAACAAACTATTTTCTTGTTTGGATGACACAAATATCCCAAAATAATTTAAACTAAAACATTAATATATTTATAATCACATTAAACTTATAATTGAGTATAATTTAATATTTAATAATTTAATACAATAACACATTATGATCCCAATATTTGATTGAGCATTATTATTATACACTAGACTAGTATCATTATCCCACACACTTCCCATCAACACCACCAACACCTCCCCCACTCACGTGCCGCTCCCTCTCTCTCCCCTTCACTTTCCTCTATCTACCTCTCATCCCGCCCACCGCCCTCACCCATCGCCAAGACTTGAGGGCTGTCGGTTGGCTTTATGAATTGAAGCTGCCATGGGTGGAGTGACTTCCTCGATCGCCACGAAGTTCGCGTTCTTCCCGCTATAATCATCGTCGTACATGGTGATTGCCGCCTCCGATATCGCTACAGGTACTCCTCTGAGGTTGACCATTCCGGAGGTTTCGAGGAAGGACAATGTTAATGTACTGAGGCTTCAGACACGCAGAGGTAATGAAATCATGGCGGTGTATGTGAAGTATTTCATTGTTGTGTAGATCGCATCATGCCTCCGCCGCTCGCCACCGCCCTTGTAGGTGTCTAGGCCACCTTCACTGTGCAAAGGAGGGGGTGGACGTCGTTGCTGCTGCTTTGCTCCACCTCCGTTGCAACTGCCAATGCTGGAGCTCTTGATTGCTGACGCTGGAGCTCCTGGATGGCTTCACGAAGGCGACGATCGGCGTTGGTGTTGTCGGCAGGTGTATGAGAGAGTTTGGGTGAGTGGCGATAGAAGCTTTGGCGGCCACCAAAGGAAGGAGTTGGGGGAGGATGATACTGTGCTAAGGTTAGGGGATAAATGACTGAGGGAAATTGGTGGTAGATTTGGGAATTAGGTTAGATTAATGAGGGCAAATTTGTATTTTTGATTTGTCAGACACATTCCCTTCCCATGGGAATTTAAGGGTATTTGAGTTTCAGTTTAGGTTTCAATTTCAGTTTTAGGAATTTGTGAAGAAAAACTGAAAGCTGAAATTTAGGTTTAAGATTTCAGTATTTCTTCACAAAATCTAAAAGCTAAAAGCTGAAATTAAAACTGAAAATTGGAAATTGAAGCAAAGGCCAAACATTCCCATGGTGGAGGGTGGGAATGGAAGTAGGGTTGATTTCATTCTCAAGAATGAAACTTTCCGGGGAACATGTTTTTTATTGCGAACCAAATACAGGATCTTCTATTTAACCTCATATTCTCGAGAATGTTCAAACATTCCACGAACCACATGCCCCATAACGGTATGTTTGGTACATTATTTTTTATAATTTGATTTTTTTATAAATTATATATTAAATAATAAAAAAATTATAAAATAAGCAATGAATTTAATTTCTACACATTGATAGCATAAAATAAAATATTGGCTAGTATATAACTTCTTATGAAATTTGACACTTTTTGGAATTTTTAAACACGATTAAACTGTTTTATCCTGTTATTCATAGAAACAAAATTAATAAACAATATTAAAAATTATATTAAAAGTTAACAATAATTATTTGATAATAAGCATTTTAAATAAAGAGATACAAAAATTTAATAAATATTTAGAATAATGTTAAAATATTAATTATTTTTAAAAATAAATAATACATGATAAATAATATTAGTAATGAATAATATTAATATACAATATAATTATATGAATGAGATTTAAAATATTAAAAATAATTGTTATAAACTAATAATCTAATTATCATAGTTAATAGTTAGTCTAGCATGATTTGACACTATTTTGAATTTCTACTAGTTTATAATATAAAATTGATTTTGAACCGTCATCTAATAAAAATTTGAGAAATTTTCAAACCATGGTGGGTTGTTATCATAATGGGCAGTTGCTTAGTATAATTTGACATTTTTTAAATTTCTATTATTAATTTATTTTACAATTATTAGGTTATGAATTTAATTATGATATACTAACATTATAAATGAGTTTGATAATATATTTAAGCATATATTGTTACGTAGTTAAAGTGATTTACTCTTACATAACTACTTGAAAAGTTATTTAAATGAAATGATTAATTCAATAACAATGTAATATATATCATTTTCTTATAATATTTCCAACTCCTACAATTTTACCATAATACGTGCAATGAACGTATAAAACATATCAAAATAATATTTACATTATTAGTTACTAGAATTTTATCAAAATAATATATATAAAAATTAGATACCCTCCATCATAAACCACCCATCCATAATTTACTATTTTGTTAAAATTCTATTGATTGTTAGTATGTAGAAATGAAACTCAATTATTTCATTCTCTGTATAAAGAGATAAAGATACAATACAATTAGGCCCTATTTAATGCATTGTATATAATAAGATTTAATAGTATTAGACATGATAATATAAAGTGAAATGATATAGTGTAAAAAATTCATTGTCTAGGTTTTTATCCTATCAAATGTTTAGTGCGCCACATGATCGACAGTGAATGAGCGGATGAAGGGCTAGTGTTGATGCAAAAAAGTATATGTTAGGGTTACTATAAGATTCACTAGTAAAAATAATAATATAAAATATCAGCTTTGTAATCAAGACTAATGAAACTTAATAACTTAATCTTATAGTTATAAGATAAAAATAATTTGATCATATAACATTATACTATATATATATAAAACCAAATATATGATAAAAATAAATTTTATTATAAAATCAGTTAATACAGTCAATAGTTCATATCATGCGTATCAAATGGGTCTAAATTCTATTTTTTAAAAAATGTGGATGAAATGGTAAAAATAAATGGCATGAGACAAAGAAGGAGAGCGCGTGGTCCAGAGGGGTGTGGGGAAGTAAAATGCTAAGTAAATTATGAAAGCTTGGAAATGTCGCCACAACGACCCCATTTGATCTATATTTCCCATTCGCATCATCTGTCGCAATAACACAGCACACCCGCACGCAACAACAGACAAAACCCTCCCACCGCAACCACCAACCTCCGCCGTATCTTATCTTCTCCGCCAACCAACCATCCATCCCTCCCTCCCTCCCTCCCAACCACTCCCCTCAATTAGGGTTCCAATGGAACCCCTCCCTTCACCACCTCCATCCCCACCCCCTCCCCGACAACAACAACAACAACAACATCCTCTTCCGCCCAACAGCAACAACATGGACGGCACGACTCTCGACGACCCTTCCTCCTCAATCTGGGACCTCTCTTACCTCCTCGACTTCAACCTCGACGACCAAATCCCCTTCCCGGTCGTTGACCTCCCCACCACTCCTCCCCCTCCTCCTCCTCCTCCTCCTCCTCAACCGTCGGATTTAGATCCTCCCCTTCATCCTCAGCCACACGAGGTTCCTACTCTTCCCGTCAACGACACCAGGGTGAGGAAGCGGGACCCGAGGCTCACGTGCTCCAACTTTATCGCGGGTCGGGTCCCGTGCGCCTGCCCCGAGCTCGACGCCAAGCTCGAGGAGGAAGGGCTCCCGGCAAGAAGCGCGCGAGGACCTCGGCGCGTGGCGGCTCCCCCGCGCGTTGCCAGGTCCCTGGCTGCGAGGCTGATATCAGCGAGCTCAAGGGTTACCACCGCAGGCATAGGGTTTGTCTGCGATGTGCTAACGCTACTACAGTGCTGCTCCATGGTGAGCCCAAGAGATACTGTCAACAGTGTGGCAAGTAAGGGTTCTTTTTTTTGTTTTCCTCTCTCTGAGATTTGGTTTCTGTTATTGTTTGTCTGTTTATTTTGTCTTTCAACCTTTGAGTGTGACTATGGGGTCGAATTTTGGGTGGGCTCAATTTGGGGAGTATTTCTTAACAAAAACAAAAATAAAAAAGAGTAATTATCTGAAACTAGGACGTTCGTTCTTTACCTTTGAGAGTGCTTTTATGATGGAACGAAGCTTGATGGAGTAATTCCGTGCCATGACAAGCTATGATGCATATGGATATTGGATAGGGTTCAATACGGCGTAGCATCAAACTACTTATACTTAGAGATTATGTCATAAAACATTAATATAGGTGAAACTAGAGCACTATATGTGTATAGGAGAGTGGATCAGATGGAGGCTAGTTATGTAACTAAAGGTAGAGGATGGTGAAATAGTTGAAAGAGAATGAAAGGTTAATGGTTTAAACATAAATATGATATATGATAGAGCACTATGGCTTTGATCCATGTAGCTGACCACACCTTGTAGGACAAGGCTTAGCCCTACTGTTGTTGTTGCTGCTGCTGTTGTTGCATGTCATAAAACAGGAAAAATGGATTAGAGAAGTCCTTTTATCCCTATATGCCTCGGTCAACAATATTTGTCACATTGGGAAATGTACCAATTTCTCTTGGTTTCCCAATGTGACAAATATTGTGGACGAGAGAGTATAAAAAGATGTCCTTTTCTTTTCAGCATTAGTTGTTGTAGGAAGAATATGGGGCCGATATTTATCAAACTCTTTATTTATGATATTTCACCTGAAGTTGAACACATGTTTAAAAATAATAATAAAAATGAAAGTATACTATGTGAGGTAGGAAGTAATCAATGGTGTGTAAGCAGTATCTGACATTGTGGTTCGTTGATTGGAGATGTCTTGAAGTATCTGTTTTGTGCTTCATAGATGGAAATGGTTATTTTGGGTCATTCTTGTCTGTTACTTCTTGACATTGTAGCTAGTAATTTAATGCTCTGATTGTGGGCCAATTACTTGACAGGTTTCACGTATTGTCGGATTTTGATGAAGGCAAACGCAGCTGCAGAAGAAAGTTAGAGCGACATAATAACAGGAGGCGAAGAAAGCCTTCAGATTCAAGAGCTCCGGCTGATCATGAACCTCAACCTGTTACTCAAAATGAGGATTCTAATAATGACGGAGATGGAGGAAAAGGTTATCTAATATTAATATGCCAATGGTTTTATGACTCCTTTTTTTTTTACTCTCTCTTCCTTTTCCATAATTTACGTCAAATGCGGCGTTTTAATTTGTTTTACTGAGGGACAAATCTGTATGTTAGAGGAATGCTTATTGGCTGTGTATGAACTGTGCAGATGGTTCAAATTTGAGTAGTGAAATAAATGAAAAAGAAGTGTCACTGGATCATGAAGATGAACCAGTTGCTATTCTGAGTTCAGCTCCTGAGATGCAGAATATTGCTAATGATAGTGTTGTATCTTTTGTTGCTTCTGGTGAAACACAAGTGAATAGTGGAAAAGATGTTTCCAATATTTCTAATTCACCTTCATATTGTGACAATAAGAGTGCTTATTCATCTTTGGTGGGTTGCTGTACTTGTTTATTTCTTCCAAATATTTGTTTTCATGCATGAAAGTATGGTTGATGATTGCTGTCTTGCTGATTGAAAGTTTACTTGTAGTGCCAAACAGGTCGGATCTCTTTTAAGCTTTACGATTGGAATCCTGCAGAATTTCCTAGAAGGCTACGCCACCAAGTATTTTAAAGCATTGTTATTACAGTTTAGTATTTAAGTAGTGCTAAGATCTTCTATTGTATAGATGTCAGTAACTGATTAACAAGCAGTTAAATGCATTTACAGATATTCCAATGGTTGGCAAGTATGCCATTAGAGCTTGAGGGATATATCCGTCCAGGGTGTACAATCCTGACAATTTTTATTGCAATGCCAAATAATATGTGGATAAATGTAAGGGTTCAACTCAATATTCTTTATGTTTTGTGTTTTACGTTCATATTTTGAGTAGAAAGCAGACCAAATGCATGCTTTCTTGTTACTGGTTAACTTCCCATATTAAACCGTGCCACTATATTTTATACACATTCTTCTGGGTGCTGTTTTTGCTAAATTGAGTTGAATGAGATCCCTGTTCATGCTCTATATTGTTGTAGAGTATCTGTTATTTTTTTTATTTATTTATTTAGAAAAAAACTCGGTTTCCATGTAGCTAAGCTCCATCTGGTGGGATTAGGTTTAGTTATTGTTGTAGTTTTAATCTTTTCCCCTTTTCCTGACTTCATTTTTCTTTCTCTCTTATGGATTGACTAGTTACGGAAAGACCCTATGTATTATGTCTGTGATCTTGTTGCTCCCGGAAGGATGCTATCTGGAAGAGGCACTGCTCTAGTTCATCTTAATGACATGATATTCCATGTTATGAAAGGTTAGTTGTGGTTCCATTTGTTCAATACTCAGTAAACTGCATATTGCATAGTGTGTGTGTGTGTGTGTTACTCTCTCTCTCTCTCTCTCTCTTTTCCTGAATTATCTGTGAGGCGTTAGGTCAGAGTGTATTCAAGTTTATCTGGATTATTTCACACATCTTTTTTGTTCCTCAAGACAATATTAATGACTTTATCCTCCATCTTGGAAATATGCATTATCTTCTAATTTTTATGAAAATCAATTATTTATTTTCATTTATATAATTAATAGAATTTTCTGTTTATGTTGAGTTGTAATCTTTTAGTTCTAATTTGTGAAGCCTTAAATTTTTGAATTCATCAGCACATTTCAATGGTTACAGATGGAACTTCTGTGACGAAAGTCGAGGTAAACATGCAGGCACCGAGGCTTCACTATGTTCATCCCACATACTTTGAGGCTGGTAAACCTATGGAGTTTGTTGCTTGTGGAAGTAACTTGCTACAGTGCAAGTTTCGGTATGTAATTGCCACCTCTTCCAAACATCAAGTTGAGGCAGTTGCTTACTGGATATATTTACATGATTGTCATATGTGCATTTGTCTGCATTTGTGTATTATATGTCTTTAGCAATTTTATGGATCTAAAGTTGGGATAAGCAGTTAAGCACCCATAAGTGGAAGGAGAGAGGGAGATGTGGAATGTTATGGCTGGGTAGAGTGGTTGGAGCATCCTTATAGCTCACTGAATCCGAAGCCCCAATTTTGTGAAACCCTCCAAAAAACAAGAATCTATTAACTTCAAATAGAACACAGGCATCACTCGGAATTTACCGTGGGCTCTGGGCAAAGAGGTAACACATGACATGTATTACAGTATATGCTGTTATCATAGTTGTTAATAGTGGCTTGTCATTGACTGGCTGGAGCACATGACACGCTGTCACACTTAAAGCATTGTGGCTGTGAATTGCATGGATCATGGGTGCTGTGACCTGAAGTCTCAACGTAAAACCCAGTCCTGCCCCTCCCATTCTGCTGTTTCTCAAGAATTTTAAGGGACTACACAGATTTTGCCTTTGATATATGTCAGAAGGGTTCTAGTACTTGTCTTCTCAATTTCTCATACCATTCTGCTCCTCTTTTGTCTCTGTTCGCTCCACTGAAACCAAGGTTATCCGGCAACCCACCATTTTTTCTGGGCAAACTGGAGACTCCGTTACTCTTGGTGCTTTCTTTTCCTCCCCCTGTTGCAGGATTGAGGCAAGCTCCCACTCTTAGTTTTTCTTCCTTTCTTTTTTTCACTTTTCCCCTTCTGCCGGTTTGGTTTCTCCTCTTGTTCCTGGTTGTCGTGACATTGAGACACTCTTCTAACTCCATTTTCACTCCAACTCCATTTTCACCTCCTTTCTCTTTCTCATTCCTCTGTCGTGCTGCCATGAACTCGTGAAATTAATTTGATTTCAAATTTCAGAGCTTTTATGGATAGCTGCGTACTTGAGTACTGCTTTATGAGGGTGAGCGTGACTCTATTTGCTCCTGTCCTTATGCTTTAGCTGGTTTAGTGGGTTTGTTTGCTGTGTATTTGTAATTTATGGGTGCCATGTAATTATGACTTATTTTGGGATTCCTTTATAGGAGTATTTCCCCTGAGCATGAGAAATGCACAGCGTGGTTGGCTTTAACTTTTGTTATAATCATTTTGGCAGCTTCTTTAATCTCAATTCTATTAGCAAATCTAATATAATATCAAACTGATCATGCTTTATACTTTATAGGTTTCCTTATATTTCAGTGCATGTATGCTCATCGTGAAATCTGTCATCTTTGCACTGCTTGTTTATTTTCTTGTTAACTGGTCAATGTACTTCTGACTGTAATGAGGTTGTCATCATGGCAGGCTTCTTGTATCTTTTTCTGGAAAGTATCTGAAGTGTGAGTATTGTGTTCCATCTCCACATGACTGGACTGGAGACAGTATTTCTTGTGCTTTTGACAGTCAGTTATACAAGATATATGTCCCTCATACAGAGGAAAACCTCTTTGGGCCTGCATTTATTGAGGTAGGCATTGATCTATAGTTCTGTTTCCATTCCTATGTTTGATCTGGTTGTTTTATTTGCTCTGCTATGTCATTTGACTTCTACGTTGGGAACACCTGGTATTGATCATGACACTGCTGGGCCTGTTGAATGTGAATTCTTTTCTTTCCTATTCACTAACTTCCGGTGTGTGTGTTGTTGGAATTAAATTTTGGCTGGATGGCATAATATTTTAACAGTTAGGGTGTGTTTTGCTGGGGGTAAAAATTGGGTGAAAGTTTTCATGGATAAGTTTCATATATAAAATTACACATCGAACTTATCCATGAAAATTTATATCCTATTTTTGCCCCCTAACCAAACACCCTTAGTCCTAGAAAATCATCAAACAAATTAGGGAACATAGAAAGTTTTCATGGTTACAGTTGAATTCGTTGAGCTTGTTCACTATGTATAATTTGGTGCCATTTTTGGTTAGTAATTTCTTTTTATGTTTTGTGCCTCTTTAATTTTTCTGATAAATAAATTTCAAGGCATCAGAAGGTCATCGTAATGAAGCATGCCAAATTTTGTAGGGCATATCCTTATAATTTGAAAATTAAGAAATAACTATTTAGTTCCTAGAGTTGCAAAAAGTGATTTAAATTAGTCCTTTTGGTGATTCAACTTAGTTCGTGCAAACATTATTTTAGGGACTAACTTGAATTACTTTTTACAACTTTAAGGACTAAATCGTTCATTTTTTAATTCCAGAGAATAACGTGAAGTATACATACAATTTCAAGGACCAGAATGAACCTTTATTATCCAGTTAATACCTGATTGCTTCTTATCTCAAGCACAGGTAATTTATGTGAGGATTGCTCTAGGACTAATAGCTACAGTGATGAGTTTTTTCTTTTTCGTGAACTTATTTATTTAGCACTGAATTGTATTAATGCTTTAATAATCCGACCACGTCTTACTGACTAGATATAACATCAGATGAAGATAAATTGCCAGAACCTCTTTGATTCAATATGATATTTGTCTTTGACAAATTTAGAAATGTCATTTTGTTTCATTTATAAATGGTTTACAGCAAAATGGCAGCACTTTTTTTTTTTGGTTCTGAATTGTTGCTATTATGCTCATTAATGTTTATTCCCTTGTCTTTTTATCATATTCCTTTCCCTTACTCTAGGTTGAGAATGAGTCTGGTTTATCAAACTTC
Organism: Dalbergia oliveri; assembly: GCA_030441495.1. Classification (NCBI taxonomy): domain Eukaryota; kingdom Viridiplantae; phylum Streptophyta; class Magnoliopsida; order Fabales; family Fabaceae; genus Dalbergia; species Dalbergia oliveri. Next base: position 26,069,070 of record JAMLFY010000009.1, on the reverse strand, counting down.
ATTCCTGTACTCATTGGGGACAAAGAAATCTGCACTGAGATGAAGACATTACAGCAAAAATTAGATGTGTCTCCCCTTTCTAAACAATTCCAGTCTAAATCTGGTGGTTCTATCTGCAGCTCATGTGAAGCATTTGCACATAGACACACATCATCATCAGACTTACTTGTAGATATAGCATGGTTGCTTAAGGACCCTACTTCAGAAACTTATGATAGAGTGATGTCGGCTTCACAAATTCGAAGATACTGTTATTTGTTGGACTTTCTAATATGCGATGACTCAACAACCATTTTGGAAAAAATATTACCAAATTTGGTAATCTTGACAGAAAGCATGAAAACAAATATTGTGGTTAATAGTACAAGTAATGTTGACTTGACGCAGCTATTCAATCGCATCCATGGTGCTAGACAGGTCATTTATCAGAAATGCCAGAAAGGCAGGGGTATAGTTGTGCACTCTGAAATGGAAAGCTTTAAGGTTGCTCAGAGCTCCTCCCAGGATAACATGACATTAGTTGTGAAAAATAAAATTCAGGTTAGGACGACTAATTTTCTGTCTTAGTTTTTCTTTTTCTCCTTGATATTGAAATATATACCTAATCAGCCTTTTAGATTAAAATGCTGTACATTTTACTTTATGATCAGTTCCTTAGCTCATTGTTGTGCTGTTTGTTGCAAAAGAACAAGTCTATACCCTCTTGCATGCACACTACTTCTGTTTATCTAAAACCTTACTCGTTTGTTTAAATTTGATATTGGTTAATCAAAGGTTAAGTGACTTGTGTGGGAAGCCGTGTGTATCAAATATTACTTGTTGCACAATTGCTGGCCTAGATATTGATTTGGATTGAACTTGGAGTATGGTTTTTTAAACTAAGATTTTTCTTTTAGATGGTTAACTGTTAACTCCGCATCGTGCTTATTGTTTATGAATTTATCCTGCAGTTGACATCCCCTACAAACAGCAGTTTGGTTTTGTGACAATTTAATAGTTTGCAAGATCTACCAAACTACAACTAATATTCAGTTCTTACATTGATATTTGTTTTTGCAGGATATTCTGTCCAGAGCAGATCCAATGTTGGGAGCACTGAGAAGTCCAACTTCAAATGACAAAAATGATAGGATGCCACTTTTGAAAAGGGAGATTATAATGAATGTGGACGAATTCCCTAAAAAATCTTGCCGTCGATATCTTGGTAGGAGATTTTTTAGCGCTCGACCAGCAATTTTTGTGATTGCTTCAGTTGCTGTTTGTCTTGGGGTATGTGTAGCCTTCCTTCACCATGGGAAGGTTACTGAGTTAGCTGTATCCATTAGAAGGTGCTTGTTTAACTATTCCTAGTTACAAATTCTTATACTTATTTTCTAGCTGGTACATATTTGTTGTAACACTAAATAAGCAGAGATGTTATAAGGAAGGGTAGGTAGTTAATTTCATTGGAGGCTTAATTAGAGGGTGCTGGTTTGTGCATCATTTGTCTGGTTGCCCCCAGAGGAACCAACATGTCTAATTGTGAATTTGTGACGGCTACGATTGAGTTCTTGGCTACGATTGAGTTCATAGTTTTAGATGTTGAAATTTGTATGATCACATATCCGTACCTGAGATCTCACACAAATGTGTCGCAAAAAAAAAAAAAACTTCACATCATTATACAAAATGGAGAAAAGGGGTCTTAAATTAGCAAAAATAGAGAAATAGTTTACATTATGTTTGTGTTGCATCTTCACTTCAAACTGCCACAGGTTTTCCCCACCAATGTCATTACTGTAAACATTCCACTGTGGATAACCTAGTAGCCATGGATTTTTTTTTTCTTAGCCATTCTACCCTACTTTCATGGTGACAACACCAGTCAAAGCCGTGTTTCAAATAAGTATAGAGTTATCATCTACATTGTGGAAGGGGAATGGAGCATCAGATGGTCATGGGTAGTTGTGTTTTGATGTTGTGAACAATGTTTTAAAACTTAACAGAGTGGGTGGTTTGACTGGTGAATCGGCTAAGTGATGGTCCAAACATCCCAATTGATTGGAGATGTATATGAATTGGTATGAATTGGTTTGACTCATGGATTTTTTAAAAAATCGGTGACTCAGTGACACAACCATCTCAGAGAAAAAAGAAGAAAAAAAAATCTTGGAAGTTGTTGGCTATTGCCTCACAGAAGGGGAGATATTGCACTGTTGGAAACGATTTAAATTTGCTGCTAGTTGCGCTTTGTCATGCTACTGCCATGAGAGAGAGAGCGAGTTCAGTTGAGTTGAGGAAGAAGACGATACCATGGGTAGGTAAGGAGGTGTTGTGGCGCTATGGGACTTTAAGAGAAAGGCAATTGAAATGATAGGGTTAGGTCACCTTTTATCTTTTGTTCACCTTTTTTTTAAAAGAAAAAATATATTTCTTTAGACTTCAGTAACATTATTTGTGAAATATAGGCTAAAGCCCATGAGCCATTCTCTTTAATTGTTTAATAATGTTGCATATGGATCATTTAGGCCTCTAATGAATCTTTTCTTTTCTTGGGGATTTTGACAAATAAAATCAATAGAAATATTCATTTTAGAATTATATATTTTATATTTTAATTTAAATAATTATTAATTACATATATGTATATTTTATACAAGCAAACAAATGTTTAAAATGTGTTAAATTGTTAATTACTTATGTTGTTTTAGTCTATATATTTGAGTTTTTATATATTTGTTTAATTATATCTAGTTAAATGTTCAATTAACAATTGATTAAATGCTTTAATCGAGTCAATTATCGAGTAAAATCTGAAAACTATGGTAATGGATAGCACAAGAAAGACCCAATTTGTTGATGATTACTAGGTAGAGATTGATTAGAGAAATTAAAACTTTATTAGCTCTAATCATACTAAAGTTTTCATACGTTTCAACAAATTAGAGAAAATGAAAACTCTGTAGACTTTTCTCTACTTCCTTCCAATTAACAACCAACATATTGTATCAAAGAAAATAAATTGTGGCTGGATGCGTCTGTTGGGGTGCCACAATGGGTAATGAGAGTTTTAGCTTCAGCACCAAAAAAAAAAAAAAAAACAGTGGGTGATGGAGAGATGAAGAAATTATTGTTAGTTTGTGTTACAAAAATATATATGATCGGGCAGTACTTCAGGGTGTTGTTTTCATGGTTAGCCAGCCAATCATGGTTCACGAATGAGCTTTAGCCAGGATCACCCTTTTCACTAGCTAAGAGCTGCAATGGTGGTTTAGGTTCGCTATGGTGGCCCTGTGATCAACTGCATTTGGGGGTCGATAATGATCAATGTGAGAGAAGGAATGACCAAGTAAGAGAGAGAGAGAGAGAGAAGAGGGGGGGGGGGGCTAGAGAAAGAAAGATGCTAATAAAATGTGATTTTTTTAAAATTATTTAGAAGTTCAAGATGAAGGAAGGTTCGCCCCTAGAGTCAAGGGATGCATTTGGGCTCAGCTACTTACATATAAACTACCAAAATGGACAAATCTAAAAATTGAACCTAAGTTATGACCATACATGAATGGAAGGGATCCTTACTCTCATAGGCAACTACATAATTTACAATCATACATGAGTGGAAGGTAACCTTACTCTTATAGGCTACTACATAATTTATAATAACACTTCATTATTATTAAAAATCTCTTGACGGTTGCCCCCTACTGGCAAATGCTTATATCAATCTAGAGTGTTTGAGACCTTGACTTGAGCCAGACACCCATGTCAATTGGAGTTAATTTAATGGGTTAGATTCAAGTCTTAAAGTTTGACTTGATAAATTTTTTAGTTGTATTTAGGCTATACTTCAAGTTGCTGATTCGACCAAAAGTCACATAATTCGTCAATAGTTATATTTAAAAAATTATTATTAAATTATAATATTTGTATGTTTCTCACTCAATTCTTACATAACATTATATTATTTTAGTATTTTTCTACTAGCATAATTTGTTTGAACCATAGTTTTTCCTTCATGAGTATCAATATCATTTTGTGTTCAATGATTGTGATTGAATCTTTAATTTTAAAAATTTTAATAAATTAGGTTAGCGGCACACGACTTATTTTTAACCATAAATAACTAAAAAATATTGATACCCTTAAATTTTATAAGAATACGGAGAAACTCCCTATGAAATATTTTTAAAATTTTGTTTCTCATGTATAAGGTTTTATGACTTTATTAAGCATAATGTCCAAATATATAAATGTTGTCTAAATTTCATGTTGACCTTGATTTGACTTGGTCATTATTAATTCGGTCATTATTCGATTGACTTGAGTTCAAATAAAATGATTTGAACAAAAAAAATCAGGTTGGATTCAAGTTTAGTAAAACTTGATTTGACGTATGCTTTATATAACCCTAGTTTTTTGTTGTCTAAATTATCAATATTAGAAATTTAGTAGATCTCAACTAATTTGATTTGAGTCAGGTCAGATTATGATAAGGGTAAAACTCTCCTAATGCTAGTTTTTTAATTCATAAGATTTGAATTTAAGACCTTTCTTGAGGAGAAACAATCAAAATATTTAAACCAACTAAGCATGAATTGTATAATCCTAACAATACTAATAAAGAAAAAAAATGAGGAGTATAATATTGGATCTAGGTATATACGAGAGTAGAGGGGTAATGGTGAAAAAATCACACATAATTAACTCCCGTGCATGAAAGAATCATTTCCAAATAGTACAATTTAAGTTGACCCACAGCTAAGACTTCTGGTTCAGCCTCTTCACTGAGGGAGCGCTTTCATTTCATCTGTATCTTCATTCTCCAATTTTTCGTGTGTCGTGATATAGTTCCTACTCATCTTTAATTTCTACATGGATGCTTCGATTATTGGCAGTATATATAGAATCATTAGTTACTGTAGCAAACTTTGCAGTGTAAGTGTTCTACTTATAATTTTAGTGATCACAGGGTCATTGCCGCTGACCACACCTACATGGCTGGAAAACATGTTCGAAGAGGAGGATGAATTGATAAAGCTTCTACCTATTTTGTGAAGCTAACCATGACATAAGAATTTGTGTGAAATATCTTTTTTGCTGGCTGCTTTCTTCTATCTAGAGCCTTTTCATGCATAACTATTAAAATTTTAAAACATATGAAATCATAGCATGTGGTTAATTATTTGATTTTTTAAGTAGTTAGTAAATTTAATAAAATTTTTAATAATCTGTACTATTATATTAGATTGTAGATACCAATGAAGACACTAGTATCTCACCATGATAGGCATCATAACGTAATCAAATGGAAAAAAGAAATGAGAGACGCCATTAAGAGTAGGTCCAATGACTTACAATTAGGGTTTAAATGAGTCTCTCGCAAATTGAAATTGAGAGTTTGAGACTTCTTTTATGGAGCAAGAAGTAGAATTTAGGACTAGTCACAATTAGTTAAGACTTATTCAACTATGCTGTCACCTAATAAAAATGTGACATGTGGAAGATGCAGTTTTTTTTTTTTTTTAACATATGAAATCAAAGTTGGTCTATTATTCCATTGGAAAAAAAGTTCCAATTAAAATATACTCTTACTTTTTATGAGGTATTGATTAGGTGGTACTTATATGCTAAGTAATGGATCCAAATTTAGGATTTAAATTGGGATTACCACCGAGGATGCTCTAAAAATCAGGACTTTGGAGGGGTGCAAATTCGGTGGCCCTTTTATAGTTAATTTTCTTTAATTTATTAATTTTTTCAAAGGTACAATGATTCACATACAGCTATAACTATTAATTTATTTTGGTAGGTTGATGTGAAAATCTAACTTATAACCAAAAGTAGGTTTCAAGATAATATTATTATTCCAAGCCGACAAAAATGATATTATTATATGTGTTTTATTTTAATGTTTAAAATTTAAAAGTTAATAATTTAGTTTCTAAAAATTTTAAAAAAATTAGTCCTTTTGATAATTTAAGTTAATATATATATTATTCTAAAATAATTTAAATTATTTTTTATAACTTTAAAAATTAAATTGCTAATTCTTTAAGTTTAAAGATTAAATTGAAGTACATGTAATTTCAAGAATAAAAATTAACAAATGCTCATCTATTTCGTTCCAACATTTCTGCAACAGGGCTTCACATGGATGTCACTTCGCGCGGTTCCTCAAATGCAATAATTAATTATGCTTTTTAATTTTTTTTAATTTATTTTAATATGGATTATATTCTCATCTTTTTGTCCGGAAGAACATAATCAGATCTATGTCGTTTCTCCGGTCCTGACGTATAAAGAAGGGGTAACTTTAGAACCACGTGGGGCATATAAAAAGGGGATTTATTTGTTCTGCTTTTGATTTTGACCCTTTTTAATGAGAAGTTTTTGCATGCATGTAAATTACTAAAATAGATTATATTTTACTTAATAGTGAGCAATATTTCGGCTTTAATAAATAGTAAGACTCATATTTTCATTTGAAATTATATTCTTTCATTTAGATAGAATACAATCCACGGCCTTATAACTTCATAATCATACAAAAAATGTTACGTTTTAGCACATAGTAAACTCAGCTGTAGGACAGGATAAATTAGGGAAGAAAAGCAGTAATGTTAAGGAGAAAAGATAGTTATACCATGATTTTAGATAAATACGAAAATATGAGGAGGTATAAATAATTAAAAATTGCAATTATTTTTTAAATTAATGTAATAAATATAATATGATAATTAATAATATATATAAATTTTTTATTAAATTATTTATCAGTAAGATCTTGAAAATTTTTAGGTGATAACACATCTTTTAAATAATTTTTATGAATAAATTTACTAATAATGTAACTAAATCATTATTTATGAAAAAATTTGATTATTTATACATAATTTATTAGGTATCTAAATGATATCAAGAAAATTGATGATAAAAAAAATTGCTCATCTTAAATGATCACAATAGAGACGAAATAAAGTTTAAATAATATTATTTGATCTTAAATGATCACAAAAAAGATAATTAGGAGTATGGTTGAGTGATAGGAACTTATTCACCTTAACCAAATGTTAGGCGTTCGATCTCTGACTTAGGTATGGAGAAGTCTTAAATCTGGGTCTTAATTTAGGTGCCTACAAGCTAGTGCGGGATTAGTCACCAAGATTGATAATGGATACCTTGGTCGAGGAACAAAAAAAAAAATGATCACAAAAGAAATGAAAACAACATAACTATTTTCCTATTGGTTTCAACTTGTTCCACAAAACACGGTTCAAGATCAACGGCATAATAACTCAAAAAGTGACATAAAAGAGCAGACAAAATTTAACTAATGCAATTCAATTTTTATATACATACATAATTATTCAATCACAATGACATTTGCTTACCATTTTAAAAGTTGTCAATGCAAAATACTACCATGAACTATACATATTTGCATTAAACGAAATGTTAGAGATAAGGGAAGTTAGTTATACAGTTGGAAGTCTGTTAGTTAGGTAGGATCAGTTGACAAACTCATCTCACAATAAGAGCTAGTGACACTTGTATATAAGGTGTATCTTTGTAATGCTTTAATCATTTAATGAATATCTCTCAATAGAGCTTCACTCATAATTCTCTCCACTCTCTTTCTCTTCTTCACCTTCTGTTTCTTGCCTATCCAGCCTCTGGCCCTAATACCTTTCATGGTATTAGAGCTTGCAGTGTTACCATGGCTTCTGAAAATTCTTCCTCCTCACAAACAATATAGTCCTCTGCGCATAATGCAGTTTGTCAAGTTCTCTAATCCAGTATCCATAAAGTTAGATGAAGAAAACTTTCTCCCTTGGAAAGATCAAGCTGAAGCGACAATCGAAGGCCACGAGTGATGAAGTTCATCACTGGTGAAGACATTCCTCAAAGGTTCAGTTCAATTCACGATCAAGAAAGTGAAGTGGTAAACCCCAAATTCAAGAAATGGAAGAAGCAAGATTCGTTGATCAAGTCATGGTTGCCCTCCATGAGCTTTTCATTCACTGCAAGAATGGTGGGATGTGAATTTTCTCATCATATGGAAGAGGCTTGAAGTGTTCTTTGCTTCACAAACTCAAGCCAAGATCAGACAATTGAAGAACAAGCTGAGCAATACAAGAAAGAAGGATCAATAAGTGAATACCTGCTACAAAAAAGAAAATTGTTGATTCTTTGATTTCTCTTGGAGCAACAATATTTGATATGGATCATGTGTATGCAATCCTAGAAGGGCTAACAAAAGAGTATAGTCCATTTATAACATCAATTACTATTAGAGAAAATCCTATGTCAGTAGGATAATTAGAAGCATTGTTGATGGCAAGAAGAAAGGATAGAAAAGTTTAGGAAATTGCTTGAAGGTATTCAAGCAAATTTTGCTCATCACAGAAGGGTTATGGGTTAGAGTACCCTAGATTGCAAGATTCTTTTGAAAATGGAAGAGGTTATATGCCCCATGGCAGAGGGAGGTTCAACCTAGGTAGACATGGTAATAGATCTAACTATGGTTGAGGGGGAGCCAGGATTTTCTGGTGGAGGTAGATTCAATGAAGGAAAACCGACTTGTCAAGTGTGTGGGAAATATGGTCACTCAGTTATGGAGTGCTAGTACAGGTTTGATAGACAATTTTCTAACTCAACCCTCCCTCTCAACCCCAAGCTCATCTCTCTATGAGTAATATGTTGGCAACACCTCCAACACTCTAGATTCCAACTGGTACCCTAATTTGGGTGCTATACATCAAATGACACCAGATCCTTCAAATTTGTCTACAAGACAGATTATCTTGAAGCTGATCAAGTAACAATTGGCAATGGTTCAGGTTTGCAAATCACTCATGTTGGTAGTTCTATGTTTAAGCCATTTTCATCCTCTCATACCTTTAAATTGCAGAATCTTTTACATGTGCCTGAGATTACCAAAAACCTTTTGAATGTTAGGAAGTTTTGTAAAGATAATGATGTATTTGTTGAATTCCATCCCAATACTTGTTTTGTCAAATCATAGATTCCAAGGAGGTTCTTCTCCAAGGAAATACTAAGAGTGGATTGTAAGCTTTAAAACCTCACTTCCTCCTCCAAGCTTCACAAACTTGCTACACTTGTCTCTATATCAAAGGACTCTGCTTTTAGTCTTTGGCACTTAAGACTTGGTCACCCATCACATGATGTAGTGTCAAGAGTTCTAAAGAATTGTAATCTTCCTTTTTTCGTAAATAACACAATTTGTCCTTTTTGTTGTATGGGAAAGTCTTAATAACTCCCTTTTCCTAGTTCTAAGTCTCCTGTCTCTATTCCCTTGAATTGGTGTATATAGATATTTGGGGTCCAGCCCCATTCTTTTCAATAAATGGTGCTCGTTATTACATTCATTTTATTGATGCATTTTCCAAATATACATGGATTTATCTTACACAGCAAATCACAAGTTTCTTCTATACTGCAACTTAAGAAATGGCTAAACTCCAACTTGGTGTGAAATTAAAATGTCTAAATCTGATAATGCTAAAGAATTTGTAGCTTTACATTCTATTTTGACGGAAGAAGGAATTCTTCAAAGGTTCTCTTGTCTGTATGTCAATCGGCAAAATGGATCAGCAAAAGGAAACATAGGCATATCACCGCAATGTGACTCACATTGGCAACCACTTCTCTACCCATGGTTTATTGGGATGATGCTTTCATTACCTGCCACTCATCTTATTAATATGCTGCCTAGCCCTTTATTATAATATCAGTCTCTATTGGAAAAATTGTTTCATCATAAACCTACTTATGAATTTCTAAAAGTATTTGGATGTCTATGCTTTCCCTTTACTAGACAACAAACACAAATTGGCCATAAGATCAGAACCTTGTGTGTTCTTAGGATATGCACCACAATACAAGGGCTAGAAATGTTTAACTAAGACTGGAAGAATTTTCATTACTAGACATGTTCAATTTGATGAGTCTCTATTTCCTTTCAGAGATTATCCTGATGGTTTTTCAGAAATACAATCCTATTGAGTCCTCTACCCCTTCCTTTGTACCTGTTATTCCTCTTGTTCCTTCTTAGGTACCATACCCTGCAAGCAAAGCTCCACCAAATGCTGTTCCCCAAGCTACACCATCTTCAGAAGCCACTATGAGTCCTGTTTCAACTACTCTCTCCAAGAATGATGCTCCTGGTATCCTGCCCTTGCCATCCACCATAGCTAGATTGCTTCCCCTACCCCCTACGCAACCTCTTACCTCCAATACACACCCTATGAAGACCAGGGCCAAGGCTAGAATCAGGAAACCAAACTATTCTTAGTATACTAGAACCAAAGTCAGTTGCGCAAGCTTTACTTAGTCAGGAGTGGAAAGCAGATATGGATCTAAAATATGAGGCTTTGATGAAGAATAACACTTGGAAATTGGTGCCCTTATCAAAAGGCAAGAACCCCATAGTAAGCAAATGGGTGTTCAAAGTGAAGTTTAACCCAGATGGCATTCTAAATAAATATAAAACTAGGCCTGTAGCTCAAGGCTTCAATCAAAGACCTGGATTGGATTACTCAGAGACTTTTAGTCCAGTTGTCAAACCAATTTCCATTAGATTAGTGCTCTATTTGGCTTTATATAGGGGTTGGGACATAAGGCAACTAGATGTGAATAATGCATTTCTAAATGGGGGCCTTCAAGAAGATGTTTACATGGTTCAACCTAAGGGCTTTGAGGTTGGTGATAGCTCACTTGTATGTAAGCTAGCCAAGGCATTATATGGCCTAAAACAAGCATCTAGAGCTTGGTTCCAAAAGCTCTCCAATGCCCTTATCTAATTTGGTTTTCATCCACAAAATCAGGTGCTTCACTCTTTACTTGGTTCATACCTACATCAACCATGTTTATTCTTGTCTCGTGGATGATATCATAGTCACGCAGTGCACCACTAGAAATTTCCAACCTTATTAGCCAATTGCATTAGAAATTTGCTTTGAAAGACATGGGAAGCTTGCATTACTTATTGGGACTTGAAGTTAAGCACACTATAGTTGGTGGCATTCACTTGTGCAGTCTAAATATATACAAAATTTGCTTCAGAAGGCTCAATGGGGACTATAAGGCTTATGCAACACCAATGCCCTCTCCCTGCAAGCTAGCAAATGAAGAGCCTTCCATGATCCAGCATTGTATCGATCCATTGTGGGAAGCCTGCAATACCTTGTCATAACCAACCTGAAATAGCATACTTAGATGAATAGAGTCTATTAGTTTATGTAAGCCCACTAATCCCATTATCAGTCAAACGCATTTTAAGGTACTTGAGTGGTACAAGTTCCTTTGGTCTTCACATCAAAAAGTCACCCAACATTAACTAAGGGTATACAGACTCGATTGGGGTTCTAACCCTAATGATAAGAAGTCAACGCTGGGTTTTGTGTTTTTCTTGGCCCAAATCTGATCTCTGGGCCACTAGAAAACAAAACTTAGTTTCAGAAGTAAGTCCTGAAGCTGAATATCGTGGACTATTAGCCTAACTGAGCTGAATTATTGTGGATTTCAACATTGCTGAATGAGCTTAAAGTCCGATTTCAACCCTCAGTGTATTGTGACAATTTGGGATCTGTCCTCTTAGCCGCAAATCCGATGCTCCACTCTAAGTCAAAGCACTTTGAGCTGGACTTGCATTTTGCAGAGATCATGTAATTAAAGGTCATATCAAGGTGTCACTTATCCTTGCTCATGGTCAATCAGATATTTTGACTAAGCCACCCATCAGTTCTCCTGTTTCCTGATTTTCTGAACCAAACTCAAGATTGAGGATGCTCAATTCCTAGGTTTGAAGGGGGATATTAGAGATAAGGGAAGTCAATTATGCAGTTGGAAGCCTGTTAGTTAGTTAGGATCAGTTGACAAACTCATAGCTCACAATAAGAGCTAGTGAAACTTGTATATAAAGTGTATCTTTGTAATGCTTTTATCATCTCATAAATATCTCTCAATAGAGCTTCACTCACAATTCTTCTGTTCTCTTTCTCTTCTTCACCTTCTGTTTCTTGCCTATCCAGGCCCTAATACTTTTCACGAAAGAAATATAGTAAAAAAAGTTGTTAAATATATGTATTTTATTTTTTAAAATTAAAGTATTGCATTTGAATAGTATATAATATTGTATTTGAACAGTATATAATATTATATCATATGAAATACTTTTCGTGCCGCACTTACGTACCAGCACTTCCATTGCATGACTTTCAAAACTAATGACTAATAAACTTTGAATATATATATGGGGCGTAATTCCATGAATGTGGGCAATCATTGTGAGCCAGAAAACCATGGAATGGTTCACACCTTCTTACGCTGCGACGACAGCTTGGTGACTAGCTAATATATATGTGAAGCAAAAGCATATTATTATATGAGCATTGTTATTTAAATCTAAAAAATAGGTGTTTAATTGAACACTTCTTATTATTATTGAATATGATGAACTAGTGGAAAAAGTAAGGATCACATATAATGGTGATAAAGTGGGTGTTAAATTGGATACTCACTTTTTTATGTTGAAATAGCAATTACCTTATTATATTCAATTGGATATATATATAGGCATGCGGTAGTTCATCCGAGTAAGAACCACGTAAGCTGAGATGGATAAACAAATGGCAATCATGCACTCACCATAGGATCCATATGCAACTTGCTTGCATTAACAAACCAACAACATTGTCTTCTTAAGGAAAATGTTTGAATTGGCCTGTCATATTCGCCACACCAGTGCCAGCTTCTTTCCCACGTGCCTTTGCAAAGACAAATGTCTTTTAAACTCATCCTCTAATTGAAGACATTGTATTGACACCGTATATCAATATTAAGATGAGAATAAGCACGTACCAAGATACGCGGGTGTGTGTACATATAGATCTAATATAATAAAAGTATACTATATACGTGAGAAAAAAAATATTATATTGATGTTAGATTGTGAAATTCAAGTATCATTATTGTATTGCAAATGTGAAATTAATGTTAGGAAAGTATTGTATATGTATATAGCGAGTTAGATATCCATCACCAATCGATGATTGCAATTCAAATAAGCATAAATTTATGTTATATAAGTATTGAACATGATGGTAACTGGTAATGAGATATATACTACTCATTAACATAACTAAAATTGACGTTTATTTAAACTACGATTATCACAAATTGCAATCATTATAGGTCTATTATTGAAGATAAATTTTTTGAGCACCGTATTGGAGTATCTAACTAACTACGTACAACTAACGTACTCTTCATTTTTCTATGCCATGCCCTTCATTCTGATTTCCCAATGAACAGTACAAGGTTAATGTAGGAAACTTATATCCGAAATGCTGATGTGGTGCATGCAGTATATAAATACCATATGCAATAGTATGCCTTTGCATGTATTGCTATTCACTTCTTGGGGTGTTTTCGTGTGTTGTTATTTTGTTATTTTTTAGAGCTCATAGTATATTGCCATAGAAGAAAATGACAATTGAGCAACACAAGGATGTTGAGAGTGGAGAAGCCAATGGACTTGGTTATTTGCAAGAACCTTTAATTCAACATGGGGAGGGTGCTGCTGCTGCTGCCTGTGAAGAAGTTGAATCTGGAAAATTTTCAGAAAATGGATCCATTGGAATGGTTCTGCTTAGCACACTCGTTGCTGTTTGTGGTTCTTTCTCATTTGGAACTTGTGTAAGTATCAAGCCGCTATTGAAACTATGAAAAAAATGAGAAATGAAGAGAAAGAAAAGAACACCTGCTTATTCTTATTTTTAAGTGTACTTCCTTTTTGTGTGTGCTGTCATCTGGTTTAGGAGGTACGAACCAAACCAAAAGCACACATCAAATAAAAGAGAAAAGAAAGATGGTTATATGTTTTTAGCTCAAGTTATTGTTTTTGGCACAGGTGGGCTATTCAGCACCTACTCAAGCTTCTATCAGAGCAGATCTTAATCTATCTATTGCTGAGGTTAGTATTTAATCTAATTTCCTTACTGACATTAATATCACATTGTTTTCTAACTATTTTTTGTTTTTTGGTTTTGGTAATGGCAGTTTTCCTTATTTGGTTCTATAGTAACCATTGGAGCAATGCTTGGTGCTATAACAAGTGGCCGGATTACTGATTTCATTGGCAGGAAAGGAGTAAGTGAAAATCTAAATTAAATGCCTAATATTTTGAACTATATATGTTTCTGAGTTTGTTCTTTCCATGTTAATGTTACTAAGCCTTATAATTTTCATGGGAAACAGGCAATGAGAATTTCAACAGGATTTTGCATTATAGGTTGGCTAGCTGTCTACTTCTCTAAGGTATGCATCTTCTGCACGGCACAAATTCATCTTAAGAAAAGGTGTTGCAAAGATGGGAATAAAAGGGCTTCATCACTTATGTTACTCTATGCATTGCAGGGTTATTTCATACTTGACTTGGGAAGATTTTTCACAGGATATGGAATTGGAGTTATCTCATACGTGGTAACTAATTCATAAACTTGAAACCTTCTTTCTTTCTTTTTTGTTTCTTCTTTTGTTTAGAAAGTTTAATCGCATGCCATTTAACTTAAAGGTTGTATCTATGTTGCATAGGAATGGGTATGGGATACGAATTTTTTTCAAAATCTAGGGTACCAGAGGATATATTATATAACAATATAAAATTATAACTAATAAAATAATTATATCATAAAATAAATAAATTTTTGTGATATTCAAGTAGTAATATTTAAAGAAACACAAGATTTGAAAGGATGAAATAGTAGTCTAATTCATTTAATTGTAAAATTTAATATTTTATAAGTATTTATTTATATTTAAATAACATTTACTTATTACAATAATTGATTAATAAGTACAGAGTATCCAATAAATACCAATATCGGGTAAGTAACTAGTATGAATACGGCAACTATTTTGCAGTACCTGTGCTTCATAGGGTTGTATTTATACATTATCTCTTGACTATATTATTTGAAAATTTTTTAATAAAAAATTAGCAAAATTGTACAGGTTCCAATATATATAGCAGAAATAGCACCTAAAAATCTTCGAGGAGGACTTGCAACAACAAATCAGGTGAGGAAATGTTTAAAATTATTGGTTATTTGTTCTTGGATTGAGTTGAATTGTGGCCATTAACTCTGATGATTGTTTTGTAGCTTCTCATTGTTATTGGATCCTCAGTCTCATTCTTAATAGGAAGTGTCATACATTGGAGAGTACTAGCACTAGCAGGTAAGTCATAACATAATTAGTTTAGAATTATTGCTTTAAGTGTAGCTAATTATACAGAGAAAAATGATCTTAACATTTGGCTTTGCTTGAAACTTGAAGGGTTAGTGCCTTCCCTTGCCTTGCTGATTGGTTTGTGCTTCATTCCAGAGTCTCCCAGATGGCTGGTAAGCATTGTGCTAGAATCTAATAAGGGCCAAAGTGATCCTTTGTTTCTTCTTCAAGACAATAATAAGATTGGGAATTAATAAACTAAACATAATTTTTCTTCAGGCAAAGGTTGGCCGTGAAAAAGAATTTCAAGTAGCTCTAAGGAGACTTAGGGGGAAAGATGCTGATATTTCTCATGAAGCTCAAGAAATTCTGGTACTTGCCATTCTCTCTTATCATATTAGATTCCTAATCAATTTGATGTGTTTGGTGATCTGAGCTGACATATTTTTTGGATAATAGGATTATATTGAAACTCTTCAAAGCCTTCCTAAGGCTGAGCTATTGGATTTGTTCCAAAGCAAACATTTGCGCTCTTTGATTGTAAGTTGCATATTATTCTTGCTGAAACATAGTCACAGTCATAAGGTGTATGTAAATTACTCAGTTTTCTAGCTATTTGTTACAATTTCAGATTGGGGTTGGGTTAATGGTATGTCAACAAGCTAGTGGAATTAATGGTATAGGATTCTATGCAGCTGAGACTTTTGTAGCAGCTGGTAAGTGAGAACAAATAATTTGTGCTGATTATTATTTGTACCACTTTTTGGGACATCTTTGAATGACACTTTGAAATGTTTTTCAAACATTGGTTGAGAGAAGATTAGAACCTACTCTCAACTAACATTTAAGGGACACATCAAAATGTCCCTTTTAAGATATCCCAAAAATGATATAAGTAAATTTCTATATTGAGAAATCTAAAGGAGTCTTTCACATGTCATATTTATTCCTCTATAACTCGATTTACAGGGCTATCTTCAGGAAAAGCTGGTACCATAGCCTATGCTATTATACAGGTAGTTGACCCTTCTGTAGATATTTCTCATAAATTAATCATATAACTACTTTTTTCCTGTTTGAACTTCATCTGTTGCAATGAATTACAGGTTCCATTCACTGCGATAGGAGCCATTTTGATGGATAAATCTGGAAGAAGACCTCTCATAATGGTACTGTTTTCAAGCACTTATTTATCAATACCATCTGAGATTAAGGGAATAAGAACTATGATGATCACCAAATGTTCTTTTATCCAGGTTTCTGCAAGTGGAACATTCTTAGGCTCCTTTATTACTGGAATTGCCTTCTTTTTCAAGGCAAGTCTTTCAACAGTATATGCTTGAGCTTGATTATGAATTTAATTCTAAAATTCATTTTTGTGACTCCATGGATCAGAATCAAAGCTTATTGCTTGAGTGTGTACCAACATTAGCAGTTGCTGGCGTGTTGGTGAGTTTTCTCATGCTACTTCAGATTTTTGTCCTTCTTTTATTTTCACCTTGTTTTCAAAGTTATTGGGATATGTATTTGATAAGTTAACTTTACAATTCCTAAAATCAAATTCCAGTTTGACCTGAAACTGTGTCAACTGTTGGCCCTTCTTGTAATCAGATCTACATAGCAGCATTTGCAATTGGGATGGGATCAGTCCCTTGGGTGATAATGTCTGAGGTATGTATCATTTCACATTGAAAAAAAATTTAATGGAATAGGCTATTGTGGCATATCATTAAAGAACAGCTAGTCAAAATTTAAATGGTTGCTGTCAGCATATGTTCCAACATTGTTCTTTATCAAGAGACGTAACACGTCAAGTTTTTGTTTTCCAATGAATTGAAAAACCAAAAGATTGCCAACTCTCAAACAAATTTAAATAAATAAATGGCAGCAGTATAAAAATTTATAAAAGGTGATTTTCTTTGAGTAACTTTTACCTTAAAGGTGGACATCTTTCGTGTACACCATAAAGAGAGAGACGCAAAACATTTGGTGATGGTGAGTGGAACCAAGACTTTGTGTCTTTTTCTCTCTAAAATATTTGCAAAAAGTTTCAACTTTTAATCTACAAATAACATTACTCGACCTCTTGGAAAGTGGAAAATAATAGGAAAATGAAAGAAATGTTCTAATATAAGTTTCTATATCGCAGATCTTTCCCATAAATGTTAAGGGAACTGCTGGTAGCTTAGTGGTTTTATTGACCTGGCTTGGAGCTTGGGTAGTTTCATATACTTACAACTTTCTAATGGACTGGAGTGCTCCTGGTAAGCACATAACAATAGAATAACTGTTGGTTGGCATAAATCCCATCTTTCCACGAATTGTAACATAATATATATTTCTCTTCTTTTGGACAGGTACTTTCTTTTTGTATGCTGCATGTTCCCTCTTAACTGTCCTATTTGTGGCAAAAATAGTCCCAGAAACCAAAGGGAAAACACTAGAAGAGATTCAGGCATGCATTAATTCATAGAGAGAAAAGAGCAAGAATTATTGGATGAGTTAGATTCTGGACTTGGCCTTTCTCATGATGGGAGCTCAAGATAAAAAAAAATCACAAGAGGACCCTCTCCAACTATTCCTATCTTTTATCAAATTCTTTTACTTTCATTTAGGATCGGCAAGGCATAAGATAACAAAATGTTGCTATAAGGAGCACATATGGGAGTAATGGATGAGTTGCAGTGATATAATAAATAGTAGACAATATTTTTTCATTGTAATATTATATATTCTTTTTGGTGCTCAGTATATTATTGGCTTGTTAATTAGAAATATTTGATATTCTGCTTGTACACTGCTTGTGTCTCTCATGATTTTTGCCTTTTGGAAAAATGGATTTGCCAATCATAACTCAATTGCGCTTTGCATTTTTTTTTTTTTTTGGAAAAATGATTCATTATTTTTAACAGAAGTAGTCCAATTATAACTTATGGCTTGGACTAATTGACATATGCTTGTTGATGCCTGTGAGGCTGTGACTTTGAGCAAGAATACAGACGTGTTGAGGTTCAGTATCATTAAAGGGAAGGCTACCCATTTTAATCATGTGATGATTAGAATAATTTTCGCCCTTTATTTTGAAAAATAAAATAGATAATAGTATAGAGAAAACCTACTTGTAATTAAAATAACGATTTAATTTTTTAAACTGCAATAATGATTTAATTCTAATATGTTATTAATATAAATTTTTTTATATATAATAAGAGTTTAATTTTTATGCTTTAATAATAAAACTATTTTATATATCATTCAATACATGTAAATCTCATACCAACCATCGGAGGCGGAGCCTCCCATATGTAGGGGTGGCCATGACCCCCCTAAAATTTTCAATATATATATTGGCTTCCTCTTATAATTTTTTGTATGTTATAAGGATTTATAGGATGCTATATTATTATTATTTTAAAAAGGAATTAGGCAAGTTTAATATCTCAATATTTCAATTTTATCATCTTCTTTTTTTTTATTTCTTTATCAATAAGAAATATAATTCAAATATTTGAGATAAATTCTTATAAACATTTTACTTAATTAGATATTTAGATATTTTAATAAATAATATATTGTGTATATATGTGTGTTTAATTTCTTAAGTTTTGATTGGAATGTGTATTTTCCTTTATAATAACATTAGTGTCAAATAAATTGATCCTTCAAAGTAAAAATCATTTCATCATCTCTCATAATTAGAATTATAAGACAAGCTGTCTTTCCTTAGTATTTTTGAATAATTTATAAGGTAAATTAATCTTTAATAATATATAAGTAATTCAAATTATTGTTAATAAAATACAAATAGGATAAATAAGTTTATAAAAATATTGAAAATGAACTAATTTTTCTTTATTTTTATTGTAAGGACTGTGAACTTTTTTTTGAGAAATCAATTTATTAAGCACAATATAGATACATATATATATATATATATATATATATATATATATATATATATATATATATATATACACGCACATATACATATGTATTGTGGCTTTTTTTAAAATCAATAGTTTAAAAAAAATAGAAAATATATATTACTTTTTTTATATATACACTATCTTTTAATGTTGGTCCCCGTTAAAATTGGGCATAACTCCCCCCTATTAACCACTTTAAAAGTTATACAAATACAATAATTTGATTAAATAATTGTATTAAATTTTTTAATTAAACTCATGTATAATTATATTATTAAAATCATATAATGTTTCTATGAATTGAGAAAGAAACTTAAAAAGTGTACATAAGCAAATTGAGAAAGAGACTAAGGTACGGCAAATGGGGATTTGAGCCTTTGACGATTCCAGCTACTATTCATTCATTCTATTCGTTTTCATCAAACACTGACACACACACATTTGACACACACACACCCTAGATATACTTTGGTCTGGATTCATAATTTTATTTTATAAAAATTGAATTAAACTGATTCAATTAATTGAGTTGGTTTGGAGTGAGTAATTAAATTTATTTATTTTTTTATTTTTACCAAAAATTCAATAAAATAAAATTGTAAAAAATTAAAATTTTATATAAGTAAATTCTTATATATTAAAATATTATATTTTAATATGGTATAAATTTATAATAATAATACATTATATTTGTTTGGGTCTTAAATTATATATTAATAATAATAAAAGATAAATAAATAATAAATATGAGTAAATGTTATAATTAGTAAAAATAATAATAAGAAGATTTATTTGAGTTGGATTTGAAGTTGAAGAATGCAAATCTAATTACCAATTCAATATATAATCGATTTTAATTGAATCCAAACCAATTAAGCTAAAGACCCGATCTGAACCGGACAATTCTAATCGAATTGGTTTGAATGTGTCAGGTTGGTCAATTGGCTTAAACCCATGCACACAACACATAGATACAGGAGATTACAGAAGTGGGGACCCAAACAGCAGAAGAAGAAGCAAGTGATGGTGAATCTGATCCCACTACACACTACTACTTCATATTCCAATAAGAGTTAAGGTAACCATCAATCTTCAATCATCTATACACAACTTCTCTCTCTCTCTCTCTCTCTCTCTCTCTCTCTCTCTCTCTGATTTTTGCTTCAAGCCTTCAACTTTGTTACCAAGATCTTCATTTTCCTTCTGATTCTCAGAATTGGACTATAGTTCCTTTCTTTTCATGGAATTATTTCGTTTTCTTCGTTTTTCTCACTGACCCAATTGTTACATCAGTCAAAAAAGACTAAACTTGCAGAAATTTAGGTTCTGGGCAACATCTGAAAGCGGTTCTCTATTGACACTGAATTCTAGTATATATGGTCATTTTGAGTTTGCAGTAGTTCAAAATTATAACATTTCTTATTAATATTATCCAATTTTCTAGTATGGTTTGAACCCTTTTGGGCAACATAAGTGTGTCTCTTCATATTTTTGTGTGTTTGTGACTAAGAATGCCTCTGGCTCAGTGTTTCTTAGACTTTATGCTGTTTGCAGGATATAGACAAAGTGTGAAAGTGAGAAGCAAATAGTAAATTATGGTTCGGCGGTTGAACAAAGATAAAAGTAACTGTGGTGATGGTAGTGCCAGTAATGAATCTTGTACTAGTGGAACAGCTGGAGAAGGGACAAGTTATCTTGATCATGACATTGCACAGCTCACAAAACTTAGGTCAATTCCCCATGATCATTTGGTTCGTATTGTTCCTGCTCAAATGAGGTTACCTGCTTCAACTGTAAGAATGGTAGCAGGCAGAGAAGGCAATTATTCAGGACAAGGTAGATTCTCATCAGCTGATTGATGTCATGTTTTAAGCCGCTATTTGCCTACCAAAGGTCCTTGGAATGTCAATAGGAATGAAAAGCATGCCTATGTTTCGCAATTTTCAGCCGATGGTTCTCTTTTTATTGCCGGATTCCAGGTTATTACTTTTATTATTATCTTTGTAGTTACATCATATATTAAATAATGCATGAAGCTGAAGATGATTCTGTTAAATTGAAGAGTCTTGTTGCATATGAGACTATAATTATGAGAAAAAGGATCTTTGAGTCCTCACCTTCAATTGTGTGTGCTTTTTTATGAATCAGGGAAGCCACATCAGGGTCTATGATGTTGACAGGGGCTGGAAAGTTAAGAAGGACATCTCTGCTAGATACTTCCGGTGGACAATTACTGATACATCTCTCTCACCCGATCAACACTATCTTGTAAGTTTGAGTTCATTGCTGAATGAAGTGGCATTTATGTACATAACTAGGGTGAAGAATTTCCTGTCCTGTGAATCTTAGAGAAGTTTGAGCCATCCTGTAGTACTTTGTTTCTTCTGACTCCTCCTAACTCACATGTGACAAATTGTTGATTGATTATTGCAGGTTTACACTAATATGTCACCGACTATCAATATTGTCAATGTGGGATCTGCTACGACAGAGTCAATAGTAAATGTTACAATACGTACTGGAAATTTCTCATTTTTATTCATCATAACAAGTGAAATATAGTTTCATAGCTTCTTATAATATTGTAGTGGAGTAAGCAGATGTTACACTTACAGTTTTTTCCCTAGTTGTGTGATACTTATATTTCTTGCAATTAATGTAAGTTTTTTTTATGAGATCTACTAGTGTATAGTGCAAGATGTGGCTCCTTTTATGTTGAGGAATCCAAATTTGTAACGTAATGAAGTGCTTCTTATTTTTTAATTGAAAAACTCCTGCTACCGTTGTATTGTTGGTCACCTGTTGGTCTGTTCAAGCTCACAATCACATCTAGAATGGGAAAATTTGTAATGTTCTCTGTTAAAGATACTTCCAAGCTTTTTATTTGTCATTGTTATTGAGTACAAAAGAGACGTAGAGTTCTTCTTGTGAAGTTATGCATTAAATGCTGAACCTGAAATATTTTAATGTATAATGTGTGAATGTATGTCTGCATCTGTGCCTGTATGCAAACATTATATTATTCTTAGCTTTGCATTCAGGAACCCTTCTTTTATTTCAGGAAATTCATTATGGATTAAATTTCTCTTCTGATGAAGATGAAGATGAAGATGAATTTGGGATTTTCTCTATCAAATTCTCAAACAGATGGCCAAGAGCTTGTGGCTGCAACTAGTGATAGTTTGATAAGTGTATATGATCTTGGGGCAGATAAGCTAAGCCTTAGAATTCCTGCTCACACGGTATCATAGATCTTATTGTGATTATTAGTTGCTGATTGAAAGTTTACTTAAGGATTCAGAATAATAACTCAAATCATTTTGGGGTCATTGACCTGAACCTCTGTAAAATCTTGAGTTTTGTGGTTCATTATTGGGAGCAGTTTGGGGTCTAGATTTTTGGGGTAGCATATACTTTAAGGCAGCCTGAGAATCTTTTCTGTCAGTTCCTTGTAGAAAGGATTGGCTTATTGTTAATCATTTTGTAAATCACTATAAAGTGGCATATAGTGACTTTAAGCTAGTATGGAAGGTGGATCATATCTGATGTGTCCTTTTACGTTGCACTCTGATGTGAACACTGTCTGCTTTGCCGATGAATCTGGCAATATCATATATTCCGGAAGTGATGATAGTTTCTGCAAGGTAAACTTCATATTTTAGTCATAGGAGTTTGTTAATATTCACAGTTTTCTGTGTTGGCAAAGATGTTTTTATATAACGTATATAATTATTTCCATTATTGATTGTAATATCTGTCACATCTGGGCACGCGCGTATCGCAGTCCCAAGTGTGAGTGTAACACCTGGTATGCAGATATTGTTCACTTTGGCGCTTAATTGGGCGCCCTCACGGATTTGCTTTCCCCTTTCACGAGGAAAACGCGTCTGCATGGGAAGGTATTCACACTCTTATAAGGCATGTTTCGTTTCCCTCCCAACCACCCCTCCTAGTGGGGCCCAGCATCCTTGTTGTTTGCTCTGGTATATCACTGTTCTTCTAATTGATATACGATCCTAATTTATCGAAAATATTTGGGTTTTGAATTGAATAAATATTTAAGATTTCTTTTGAAATAAACTACTATCAGTTTACAATAATGAACCATCACCATAGCTGTTAGTTCACAGTGAGAGTATTGATGAGTGTTTTTTCCAGTCTAAGCTAGGTGCTTAGTTCGAGTTGTTAGCTGATTGGAATTGATGAGTGACAAATTTTAATTATTGGTTTTATAGTGAAAATGTTACACGTTCTCATTGCATTTGTGAAAGTTCTCAGTATTGATACACTCTGCATTTCTCCTTGCAGCACTGGTCAAAAGTACATTTATGCCGGGTCCAGTGATTCCTCCATTTATATATATGACCTGGTAAAGATACCCTAGATACTTTGTTAACAGTTACTGACTTTGGATGAAGGACTTAGGTTTCATCTTTTCTTTTTGGTTCTTTTTAGATAACACCAATTATGTTTAACAAATGTGGTTGACATTCTTTATAGGTAAGTGGAGCTCAAGTTGCAAAACTTGATCATCATGAGGCACCTGTAAGAGATTGCAGTTGGCATCCTTTCTACCCAATGATAATCTCTTCAGCATGGGATGGCGAAATTGTTAGGTGGGAATTTCCAGGAAGTGATGAAGCCCTGCTCCTCCCAATAGAAGAGTAGGTCGAACTCGCAGGAGAGGTTTTTATTATATGTAGCTCATGTTCTTTGTAGAAGGTGAGCCTTAATGCAGTAGTAAGGTAGAGGGTTGTGTCGGGAAGTCAAGTCACGAGTTTAATTCTTAGAAACAGACTCTCTACTTGCAAAGATAAGATTGGTTACATCTACTTTCTCGAGACCCAACAAGAGGAAGCCTCTACTTGGCTGCTCGTTATAGTTTCATGTTCTTTGTACATATGTATCTGGACTCTCGATCCACATATTTTGGCAGCTATATGGATGGATATGCATATTTCCTTCTTTCTTTCCCTATTTTTCAATAGCTCTAGAAAGAGTCCCAAATGCAGTTGCATTTATTTATGCCGTGTTTCTGCAAGCTTTGTTTTGTTTTGTTTTTTGGTGCAGAATTTCTGTAAGCTTTGTAAGCCTATGGTGGATGTACATATATAATAAGCCTTGGCAATATGTTCGTTTACTTCTTTAATGCATGTGAGCCCAATTTACTGATAGGCTAGTATGTTTGTCTCTTAGCTTTGGGGTTTGCTTTGTGTTAAATTGTTAATGATGATAATAAATGTAATTTCCCAGATGATATTTAAAGATGCACTGTGTTGTGTTGTGGTTATGATGTGTAACTGCAACAGAGAAACACACTCAGGAATTGTTTATGGATTATGCCTTTTGCGTTATCTTGGAAAAATTTTGGATGTGCGTATTTAACACTCTTAATTATAAATTTTGATTTATGATTAAGAAGATCATCAATTAACGTCCATAAAAAAAATTTATAATTTTTTTTATAAAAAATAGTTATTAAACTTCTTGTGAT
Organism: Dalbergia oliveri; assembly: GCA_030441495.1. Classification (NCBI taxonomy): domain Eukaryota; kingdom Viridiplantae; phylum Streptophyta; class Magnoliopsida; order Fabales; family Fabaceae; genus Dalbergia; species Dalbergia oliveri. The sequence goes on along the minus strand of JAMLFY010000009.1, from coordinate 26,044,422 downwards.
TTTTCTGTTTAATGGATAATCCTTCAAAACAATTACCTAAATAATTATCAATCAATACTGACGAAGCTTTTATACAAGAACAATTGAAAAAGAAAGAGTTGCTTTCAGTAAAATAAAATGAAGAGAAAGTATTGTATATACTTTTGAGGTTTATGGGAATGATACTCCACCCTTTCACATTAAAATTTATCACTCCACCCCATAGAAAGATAACACCATTAGTGGCTCATCCATTTTAGACATTGTTCTTTTTTCTTTTTAATTTTTCGTCGGTCAAACAAGAGGGCAATTTTTTAGTTGTTTGAAGTATCACAACTTAGCTTATCTTTTACTTTTCTGTTATGAGGAATTAATTTAGTTTCTGCTCATTCTTTTAGATAAGCTCTCCCCTGTAAATAAGTATAAACCAATCTTTACTCAATGAATATTCAGATCAATCATTTTATTCTCATTCATCAGTCTAATATGAGGTCTTTCACCATAAAATACCAAAAGACATCACAATGAAATGTTTATGTTCAATATTTTGATTTACTGAATTGAGCATTTTACTATGTATCAAAATTCAACCACCAACATACACTAGCAAGGTTTACCACATTGAACCTACTCCACAGTAAGAGGACCTGGGCAGAAAAAAAAAGAAAAAAAGGAGATTCTACCAAGCTTTCTAAGCCAGCCAAAGCAACTCCACACATGAGCAACCAATTTGCAAAGCCTTGGAATGTATTCCATTGAACATTTCAAAAAGTGACAGATTTCCATTTCTATAATCAAGACTAAACTTTTCCAACTTGTAATGTTGTTTACGTTTGCACGCTCTTCAATTACCTTTTTCTGCATCTTTTGGTAAAAAATTGTCCAACTTGTAATGTTGTTTACGTTTGCATCTTCAATTACTTTTCCAACTTGTAATGTTGTTTACGTTTGCATCTTTTCCAACTTTTTGGTAAAAAATTGTCCAAAAGCCTTCATAACAATCTCTTTCATTTTCTTCCTTTGATTGGAATTGTTTTCTTGCCACTAACAAGACATTGAGTTCTCTTCACTGAGGACAAATCAATGAGGGATTGTGATGCTGATATAACTGGTTTTGAAGGAATGGGATTAGGTCTTTGGAAAGGAGGATTGCAGTCTCTCTAAGCTCATATGGATCATGGAGGTGATAGACCTTATGAAACAGCAACGTTTGGAAACTTTTTATTAGGGGTAGGTAACCGTCCATAACGATTTCCATTAGAATAGTTAAGTGATGGGTGGAGTGATGAATTTTGTTGAGAATGAGGTGAAATGTCATTTTTATAAACCTCAAGGCTAGTCTTTGTTAATCACCATTTAAAATATTATATTATTCTAATCTCAATATCATTGATTGGTAGTGAGGTCAAACGATGTTACTGCCCAGTGATATTCTCATACCATACGGTAAATTCAAGGGGAATGCAAGCAGCAACTAACACACACACACACACAAAAAGTAGTTAGCCTTTTTTTTTCACTGTTACATAAAGTAAAAATAAACAATGACCTAATAAAAAAAAACACTGCAAGAGTTACTCCTTAATAGAGATCTAATAACCACAGGAGGAGTATCCCACAAAATGAAAGGATACTCCTTCCTTTGTCAATGTAATCCATGCATTGTCTCTGGAGTAGGAATTGGACGGTTAATCCCTATAAAGAAGACTTTGAATCTCCATCAACAACTCAACACACCTATGCCTCACGTTCACATCTCTCGATAGCAACTCCACAATAATTTAGGCCTTAATAGCCAAGTAAAAAATTTCAACTTGGGAGCTGGGGTAAATATATCTAAAGGAAGTAAGAGTGCAGAAGCAAAATGGCTCCATGGCTAATAAATTTCAGTTCCCTGACAACCAAAATATTTGGGGGTGGGCTCCCATCAATGAGCTGGCCCCTAGCCCAAAGAGCTTGCAGCTGGTTTATTTCGTTGTCTTCAATTTTTTTAGAAAGTTTGGTTGTTTGTCAATATTTTTCCCAAATATATTTTTGTCCAATTGACTTGGGCCTTGCCCCAGAAAGTGGTATATGGCATCAATTTGTAGTTTTCATTTTTTTTCCCCAGCACTTATTTTCTTCCCAGTTATGTTTCTCCTCTATATATAGACTATGACCAATACTATTTTAACACTTAAGAGGAGTGTCTTATTTGGATATCCATTCTATTATCATTTGATCTATTGAATGAGTGGAGTGAGTGCAGGCCATTGACAATGCCTATTTCTTTGTTGTCCAGTCCCCTCACACCCAGCCGAAAAAATGTGTAAAACAAACGCTATTTTATCCCTACACAGACCATCCTTTAACATGTTCCCACAAGCAATTTCCAGGAAAAGAAGACCAACAGAAATGCGTATGGCTCTAACTTGGAAGCACTTTCCTAGCTATTTTAGTATAACATACCAGCCAACAAAATATGGCTTTCAAGTTCACACTTTTAGGTTGGACCTTCAAATCCTTCTGCCACTTTTGTCAAAGAAAGCATGCATATTGAATTGAACAATATACTAGTACTAAGTAGGACTGAATGAGAATAGTCTTGAAAAAATTAAAGCATATTGTTTCGCACTTGGTCATCCTCTGTAATTTAGCATTAAATCAGTATACAGTGGATCTCACTTTCAGATTCTATTTCAAGCCAAAAGTTACAGTCTTACAGATCATGTCTGCTAAATTGCAACTCCATGTAAATTGACCTTAATTAACAATGAATTTTTTGGCACATCAATCACTGCAACTTGTTGGCATACTATTGGTAATTGGATCTGACCTTTTATGTCAACTTTGACAAGTGAGTTTTAAAGTCATTACAAATGGCCATAATACACGGGGGCGGCTTATTGTGTGCATTTCAAATTAGAACACTGACTTATTATTTTAAGTGCAATAAAAAAATCATCTTATAATAATTATGGATCACATGACTTTTTCTTAGGTCTTCAAACTTGAAAAGTCATTTAGTCATTCACACATATCTTGTAGATGTAACAGTGTTTCATATTTGTATCCTAAAGTGGATCATTCACACATATCTTAAAATTTAGTATGGCGTCCATATTTAATGCTCGTGTTTGCCTTCAAGATGAATGAACGATTGACAAGGCATGCGCTTGATTACCTTTTGATTACGTTTCAGATTTGATTGGCCAATATTTTCTTTCACGTAATCATTTTGCATTATAATATATACACCACCGTAGACCAGCGAGTCCATCCTCAGATTACATATATAAGTGTGTGCAATGCTTCTTTTTTAGGCCCTTGCGCGGGCTTTCTCTTTGTGGGTCAACTTCAACCTACAATTGTGTAATGTGCAATTATTGCCCTCAGATTATGATGAAATTTGGGTCATGAGGTGTCGTACCCGTACATAATCCAACCACCCCATTTATTGAATAAAAAGAAAGCCTCATTCGGTGAAGGGAGCTACTTGAAGCAATGATAACCAATACCCAAAAAGAATGATGGAAATAAGATGATTCACAATAATAAATTCTATTCAATTCATAGTTATTTTTTATTATTTTTATAAACATGGTTATGATTTGAATTTGGATATTTATAAAGAAAATAAAAATATTTTTCAAATGATCTAATAATAAAATTATTTACTTTATTCTCTAAAATGAGATCCTCACTTTAAAGAATTTAAATATAATTATTAATATATTTATTTAAGATATATTTATGAGTTTGGATTTTGAAAAGAAAAAGACTTATAATATAAAATTATATTATAAATCATCTATTTCCTTTAAAATCTAAACTCCCTTGCATACCCGTAATTACTTAATTCATCCTTAGGCAATTGAAAGCTATAGGTTTCGCAAACCAGGGCCTTTCTTTCTAGTCACACGCGTGTTGGTTTATGGACTACAAGTTAGATGGGTCACATGTATCTAAACTTCTTCCATATAACCCAAAACCAATGTTTGGTTGACCAGTGGAGTTTATGGTCCCAACTCCCAACTTCATTAATCTTTTTTCCCCTGTATCATTACGTATTAGGTGAGAAACTACTCTTATGAAATATGATCATGTATAAACTCTCCTCCTAACAAAGTTTTCTTTTCCCCTTTTTTATACACCTAATATCAAATCTAGAATTACATGCTTAAGGATTGACCTCCTTCCATTCAAACTAACATCTTATTAGTCCAACTGCATTACTTAATGTATATATTGTGTTTTTTCGGAATCTAACACAGCTTATTGGTCCAAAATCATTACTTAATGCATTGTTTTGTTTTGAAGTTTTACCAAGTTTCCTTTCTTATAGTAATAGCTATGCATTTTTTTAAGGTTTAATTACTCTATGAGTTGCCATATAGTTTCACTTAATTTATAATTAAGTTCTTATAATTTAAAAATTTATAATTAAGTCTTTATATTATACAAAGCTATATGAATTTGATAACAAATTGTTAAACTATAAGGACTTGATTTAAAATTTTGGTAAAGCATATGAACTTGATTGCAAGTTTCTTAATTATAGAGACATAATTAAAAATTAAGTAAAACTATAGAGGCCTCCAAAATAATTGAATAATTTTTAAAATATGTTATTATTTTAATTCCTGAAATAGTTTCTAAAAGTAGGTAATATTAATTTAGTTTTTTGAAAGATGAAAAATAAAATTTATATGGTTTTTAAAAGAAATTAAGATTAAATCAATCTCCTGATGATGAGAACAAGAAACCAATTCGGTACTTTTTATATACATATAAATTACTTTGACGTCACTGTCTGTAATTAACGGAGTACATTGATGTTACATATTTCTCAAATACTTAATCAATGTTAAACTATTTTTGAAAGGATACAGCAAATCAAAACAATAACTTAATTTTCCTAGTCTGTAAGCCCTAGTGAAAAAAATATAGGTTCAACGAGGAAAGTAAATATCTCTTCGACCAGACAATTGACTTAATTCGTTTACTGCCTATTACCGTACCTCTTAGATTGGAATGATCGAAAAAGTTAACGATTGCTCAAGAGTTACCGTCCTCTGCCAATCACATTGATCATCGACTCGATTTGAACCTTAGAGCATTTTCAGCTCGGAAATCTCACTTTTAATCCTATAATTTTTGTGCTGTGATGAGTGGCTTGACTCTCATTACATACTAAAATCTATGTAGCCACGTGCTACGTGTACGAAACGTGCAGGAGCTTTAAATTGCATTTATTGCAAGGCTGCAAATATGATTATTTGCATATAAACAAAGAGAATGGCAAATCCCAACGCAGACGCCCAATTGAAATTTGTATGTGTGCTTGTCTTTGACAGTTTTACAGGATCATTAATGACATGTTATACACCTCATGTGTAAAATTCGGGCGGTGCAAGCCATTTGAGCATCAATGGAGAAACAGACAATCCAAGTATCTTCTCACTTCAATGTACTAGAAAATAGTTATATGTTCTTAATAAATTCTTTTTTTTTTTTTAGTGGAGAGTATACACCGACCATAAAATATAATAAGATATTTTAGATGTATTTAGGATTTGGATTTTAAGTAAAATGTGTCTACCTTTTTATATATTCATTATATTTTATCCTGAAATATTTTATTGTCACATTTGTCCATGGATACAAGCTATTTGCTAAATCACATTAATTCCTAATATCATTTATTTTACACTATCGCGATTTATTTTTGTACTATTTTATTTGTACCTTTGGGTTCGTTATTTCACAACAAACTGATATCAAATCTTTTATAGAGTTTCGAACTAATTGTTTAAAAATGCCTAGTGCAAAATTTGATATTTAGTAGTTTTAATTTTAGAACGTGGAAGGTTTATATAATGGTTGTTTTTGTACAACAAGGTGTAAAAATAGCACTTTATGGCAAAAATAAGCCTAAGACAATAAAGGATTTTGATTGGAAGATGTGATCAAAAGCTCTTTCTATTATTCTATTATGCATTACAGACGATGTGCTACAAGAAATCCTTTTCGAGAAAACAATAGAATCACTGTAAATCAAGTTGGAGTCATTATATTTGACTAAAACGATGGCAAACCGTCTTAGTGTTTTGCAACATCTATATATGCTTCGCATGGTAGAAGGAAAATCAATCTGACTCACATAGCTGAGTTCATGCCACTTGTCATTTATTTGAAAAATATGGACGATACATTTGCAAGTGAGTAATAGGCAATGATGTTGCTTTGTTTCTCACCTCCCTCTTATAAGTACTTTCATAAAACGCTCATATATGATTGTGAAAGCCTCAAAATTGATGAGGTCAAATCCTTACTTTTAAGTCGTGAAAAAATGGAGCATGATATTGATAATCGTGATGATCCTGTATCTAGTTTGGTTGCCAGGAAGTAAAAGGAGATTGGATCGAGTAGTACAGGAGAAAGTCTAGATCTAAGTCTAGACATCATAAAGGAATGTGTTAATATTGCAAGAAGGAAGGGTATTGGAGAATAGAATGTTCAAGGCTCAAAGATAAAAAGTACAAAGATTCAAGTGATGGAGAAAGTATTGGTGATACTTGGATGCTTGATTCAGACTACTCTTATCACATGTGTTGGAATCAAATTGGTTTACCACTTACCAGTCAATCGATGGTGGTGTTATCCTTACGAGAAATGATGTCTTGTAAGGTCATTAGCATTGGAGTAGTCCAAATCAAGATGCATGATAGAGTTGTAAGAATGCTGACGATGTTCGGTACATACCAAACTTGAAGAAAAATCTTATATCTTTAGGCATTTTAGATTCTCAAAGTTATAAGTATTTTATTGAAGGTGGAGTTTTAAAAATCTCCAAAGGTGTTTTTATTATGATTAAAGGCAAGTTAGTTAACGATCTTTATTTACTTCAAGTAGTTGTTGGTGTTACCTAAGTATCATTTTCATTGATTTTGATTCAAATACTAATAGTTTGTGGCATGTATCTAGGGCATATAAGTGAAACGAGAATGGCAATTTTGAGGAAGCACGGCTTGCTAAGTGATCACAAAATTGGAAAGCTTGACTTTTGTGAACACTGTGTTTCCAGGAAGCAAAGCAGAGTCAAATTCAACATTGCCACCCATATGACTAAGGGCATGGTGGACTACATTCACTCTGACTTGTGGGGCCTTGCACCTGTTCCATCAAAAGGTGGCGCTAGATACCTATTGACGTTCATTGATGATTTCTAGGAAGGAATGGGTTTACTTTTTGAAACATTAGAATGATATAATTCATACATTCAAGAAATAGAAAGCTCTTGTTCAGAACTAGATAAGAAAAAGCGCTCCTAACAGATAATGGTTTGGAGTTATGTAAAGGTCAATTCAATAAGTTCTATGAAAATGAAGGCATATTAAGACATCGTACTATGCGAAAGACTCTGAACAAAATGGAGTGGCAGAACGTATGAACACAACTATTTTGGAAAGGGCTCACTGCATGCTCTCAAATGCATGTTTGTCTAAAGAATTTTGGGCTGAAGTTGGTAATATGGCTTGCTATGTGATAAATCAGTCTCCATCAATTGTGATCGATTTGAAAACTCCTATTGAGGCATGGTCCAGTGCTCTAGTTGATTATTCGAATCTGAGAATTTTTGAATATCTTGCGTATGCTCATATTGATAATGGAAAGCTTCAGCGAAGGGCACTAAATGCATATTTCTCAGGTATGCAACTGGGTAAAAGATTATAGATTGTGGTGCACTGAGCCTAAATCATCCAAATTCATAATCAATAGAGACATCAAATTCAATGAATCATACATGCTTCATTTGAAAAAGGAGGTTGGCAAAGTAGAAAAAAGACCAGGATGTTAGTAAACAAGTGGAGTTTGAATTTGAACCACTAAAGCAAATGTAAGAAAATGCATCTAATCATCCTATTCAAGAAGAAGAACAAGATACTCTTGATGCTGTAAATGCACAATAATTGTTGTAGCAATATAGCCTCACAAGAGATAGAGAAAAAGGCAAATAGAACCACCATAGAGTTATGGCCAAGCAAATATAGTCCCTTTTGTATTAGATCAGAGGATATATGGAATTAGAAGATCCTACCACATACCATGAGGCTATCTCGAGTGATGAATATGTACAATGGATTGCTGTGATGAGTGAAGAGATGAAGTCTCTTCTCTTCATAATAATCGGACTTGGGAGTTGGTGAAACCATCTAAAGGACATAAAGTTGTTAGCTACAAATAGATCTTCAAGAAAAGGAAATATCCCATGGAGTTGAACTAACTCGATACAATGCATGCTTAGTTGCAAAAGGATTTAGGCAAAGGGAAGGAATAGGCTTCAATGAAGTTTTCTCTCCTTTGTGAGACACAAATCCATTTGTGTGCTACTCAGGATGGTTGCACTATTAGATCTAGAGCTTGAATAGATCAATGTTAAGACAGCTTTCTTCATGGTGAGCTTGAAGAACGATCTACATCCAGCAACTAGAAGGTTTAATTATTCAAGGCAAGGAAACCATGTTTGTCTCTTAAAAAAGTTATTATATAGCTTAAAACAATTTCCTCGCTAATGGTATAAGAGATTTAAAACTTTCATGTTAGGTCATGGTTACTTGAGGAGTGATTATGATTGTTGTGTTTACCACATAAAGCTCTCTGATGATTCGTTTGTCTATTTGTTGCTTAATGTTGATAACACGCTCATTGTTGCTAAAAGTATGTTTGACAACAAGAAGTTAAAGGAGCAACTCAATAGTGAATTTGAAATGAAAGCCTTGGATACAGTTAAGAAGATTTTGGGCATGAAAATTCACAAGGATTAGTGTGTTAGCAAATTATATATCTCTCAGAAGAAGTATATCAAAAAACCACTTGAGCGCTTTGGAATGCAAAAATGCAATATAATGCCTGTGATACTTCGTTGGCAACCCATTTCAGATTATCAGTCGCACATTCACTATAGTTTGCTGAAAAAGAGGAATAGATGTCACACGTTCCCTTTGCTAGTCCAGTTGGAAGCATCATGTGTGTTATGGTATGCACTCGACCAAATATTTCACATACAGTTAGTGTTGTTAGCAGATATATAGGGCATCTTGGTGAGATGCATTTGTAGGCAGTGAAATGGATGTTTCGATATCTTTAAGGTCCTGTGGACATTGGCCTAGTATATGATAGGAGTTTTAACACTAGTAGTAGTATTACTGGTTATGTTGACTCGATTATACTAGAGATATTGGCAAAGAAGATCTCTAATAGAATATGTCTTCACGCTTCGGGTGGTGTAACTAGCTGGAAAACAACATTACAGTCTCTACTATTGCATTATCAACCTGAAGCCGAATACATGGAGGAGGAAGCGATGAAAGAAACCATTTGGCTTAGAAGTTTGGTAGGCAATTTGGGCTTCTAACAAGATGTTGCAACTATTTATTGTGATAGTCAAAGTGTCATACATTTGATCAAAAATCAAATGTATCATGAGAGAACCAAACATATTGACATTAAATACCATTTCATTAGCGAGATTATTTCTCAAGGTGCTATTGCAATAAAGAAGATTGGTACCTTCGACAATCTAGTAGATATATTGACAAAGTCAATCACAGGAGCTAAGTTCAAGCATTGCTTGGATTTAATTGGCATTCGAAATATATGAGTTTTCCCTTCAGGGCATTTTGGAAAAGGCAATTTCAAAAACTTGTTGAAAATCAAGTCAAGGTGGAGATTTGTGATGTGATGTGTGGCTTGACTTTCATTTTCACCTAAAATCTATGTAGCCACTTGATACATGTAGGAAACTTGCAGGAGCTTTAAATTGCATGTATTGCAAGGCTGCAAATATGATTTGCATATCAACAAAGAGAGTGGTAAATCTAAACGTAGGCGGTGAATTGAAGTTTGTTTGTGTGCTTGTCTTTAACAATTTTACAGGATCATTAATGACATGTTATACACCTCGTCTATAAAATCTAGGCAGTGTAAGTCATTTGAGCATCAACCTCAAGTTTATCCTCACTTCAATTTACTAGAGAAGAGTTATATGTCCCTAGTAAATGCTTCTCTTTTGTGAGTTAAGAGTATACACTTGCAGAAATACTGTAAGGTATTTTGGATGTATTTGATATTTGGGTTTTGAGTGAAGTGTGTTTATCTTTTATATCTTCATTATATTTCCATAATGAAATATTTGGTTGTCACATTTACCAGATATAGGCTATTTGCCAAACCATGCTAATTCCTAGTGTCATTTATTTTACGTTTCCACTTATTTTATTTTTATGCTATTTTATTTGTGTCTTTTGAGTCTCCATTCATAACAATTTTTCATATCAATAACACGTCATAAAATGAAAAATTGGATTAAAAGTTAGATTTTTTTTTCAATAAAAGATCTCAACTTTAATGACAATTTTGATCTCTCATATTCTGCAAATTAAAAAATAATTAATATATTTATAAAATATTTTATTATAATTATGAAATTTTGTTGTTTTGAATTAGATAAAAAATAAAATAATTTTTTTGAATAGTTTTTATTGAAAAATAATCTTTTTTTTTAATTTAGGGCACGTTTGAAAGTATTTTTATTTATAAATTTATTTAAAAAGATCAAAGTAAAAATATATTTTTAAAAATCAAAAGTAGCATTGTAATTATGTTTTATTTAATAATTTAAATATAAATACAATGTTGCACTCTCATAGAGAGGATAAAAGTTTAAACTATAAAAGCAAAATCACTAAAAAGACCTCTCTCATTCGTAACAATCTTCGATGGATCAATCTCTATAAAGGTACCTTGAAAACCATTTTTTGCTTTACTCCAAAGATAATTCACTTCTAAATTAAGGGTATGTTTGGTTTGAAGATAAAAATAAGGTGGAAAATTTTATGAATGATTTCTATACGCAAGTTTATGTATGACACTCATTTATAACAAATTTTCACCCTATTTTATCTCAACCAAACACATCTTAAGCATCCTTTTCTCTGACAAATTACTGGAAAACATAGGTGCTAGTTTGCACAATTGATGTCGAGCACGTAAGATAACATAAAAATTCTATATACAATTGCAAGAATATCCTAAGAAGTGCCCCGGCACATTTCATCTGTAAAAATACGTTCACTTTTTTGACAAAATGTAGAGACAAGCTTTTTCTTTTTCGGTGTTGAAAAACTGGGAAAGGAATCCGCCTTAAATTAACTAAAAAAAGTTAAATAAATACAGTAGCATTTGATACTCACTACCAGTTTTAGTTATTTAGGAATATAACTATTGCGAGTGTTACGTGGATAAACGCCGGATTTTAATTTGCAACTAAATAATTCAAATATAATAATATTAGTCTCAAGTCATGTTGGAATCTTGTAAAGTTCGCAATTGAAAAATGCTATTTTAATTTGACCATCTCAATTAGCTATTAGTGGAGGTGCCTACAATCAACTGCAACGGAATCCCGCATGGATTTTTTTAGGTAAACCTGTGGAAAATCCTTTCTAGTGTTAATCTGTTATGCTAAGCATGTGTTAAGTCAAACTGGGGTATTTTTTTTATTCATCGATTACGCTTTATAGTTTATATTGAAGCTAAACTAGTCTTTCCCTTTCTTTTTGGGGCCATCTCATATGTTTATTAAATGAAATCTTTTTGGCTCGTATTTTTTGATAACCATATAGGGTAATTAATAATGTAAGAGTACACGTTGAGATAAATGTATATTGTGTTAGTTTATGTATACTAATGTGATGACAAAACATTTTGTGTAATTATATTACTCTTAATGTGCTTAGATTAATTATCCCTTGCTGAACTTTTTAATTAGTTTATTGAGTGTTTTAGCTATATTTCAAATTGGTTGACTTGTGTTGATGGTTTTGCTTTTGAGCAAACCAACACCTTGAGCTGGCAATTTTGCACATTTGTGTTAGAGGCAGAAAAAGAAAATGAAGCGTAGAAAAGAGTTTGCTAAGAATGACAAATTTTGAAGCTCACATTGCATTGCTTGTTGGAATAGATAAATAAGGTGTGCTACTGTCTTATCGAAAAGTTCAAAGCAAATAATCAAAGGTCTATTTCCAAGTGCTCAAACGGATATTTCCTTTCTGGTTATATATCTGAACTGCACAACAACAAAGACAGAAGGAGAATCAATCTCATTCATCATTAAGAGAAAGCTTAATCAAAAGGCATGTGACTGATCCTTCCAAGAATCATCAAACGGTCAAATACTCACCCTCCTATAAAAGGTGATCTTGGAAGACATTTAGACTACTAGGAAAGAAAGAGAAACCGAAGCTATACTCCTCAAAATTTGAAATTCAAGCCAAACCATTTTCCTCTTCTCTTAGCTTGTTATAGTTGCTATTATACTGAGAGTGTTTAACAAGCTATTGTATTGAATGTTATATTCTTTCTTGAGAGTGAAACAGCAAATTTCATTCTAAACTGTTATTGTAAGGCTTTATCTTGTGAGATATAAGCTAATTGATTGAACTTAGAGAGACTCATTGAAAATACTATTTGGGTTGAGTTTGGAGAGACTCATGAAAAAAACTACTTGGGTAAGAGCTTGGAGAGGCTTGGGAAAGAATACTCAGAAGTTATAATGATTGTACAAGATTATAGTGGACACACTTCTGGAGGGTGGGGAAATGTAGGATCGAAGTTGGAGATTTGAACAAGTATAAAATATTTGTGTCAACTTTTCTATCTCTTCCTCTTCATATTGCATATCTGATACTTATTACTTTGTATTTGTCTTTAAAAAACTGAAGCTCAAAGATTTAATCAAGTGATTTCACAAAATTGATTGCTAAAACAACTTATATTACTCACTCTCTTTTTTTCATAAAATACAAGTTTTATTAAGATCTTTTGAGAAATTGTTTTGTGAACAGCCTCAGCATTATTCCTGATAAAACAAGTTTCTAATTTGTGTACTGAAACCAAATGTTTACATCTTTCTCTACTTGTAATATTTATAAGTCATTATTGTTTCATTTGTGACAAAATCTCTTGCGATAACAAGATATATTTGGTTGAATGTTTTAACTTGTGTTAAGTGTGTAGAAAATCTTTAAGGAACACTTAATTTGACCCTTCCTTAAGTGTTCCGATACTATCATATTGAAATGAGATTAATGTGAGAGTAATGTCTTATATGATGCCTTGAAAAATAGCGTATATAATAGTCTCGCAATAGTGAACAAATAACGTTTCCCTATTTAGATAAAAAAAAATTAACATATATTTGAGAATATTTGATTTGTTTAAAAAAAATGTATCGTGATTAGTTCTAAGTGGAGCATGGCTTCATAAAAGAAATATAGTTAGTTGAGATAGCAAAAAGTAACACTATAATTAATGTTTAAACAACTAAAAATTATGTAAATGAATGGCGGGCAAGGAAGACGGCGGGCCAGGTTTGCTTGAGGCTCAAAACTTCCTTTTAACATTCCTTGAATTTTTTTAAAAGTGTTCTTAAATTATTTGATATATTTTTATAGATATAGATATAGAAAACACTGTTTTTTTCACCTCTAAGGCTATAAATGATAGGGATATGAATTGATAGTTATAGGTGTGAGTTTAGAGTTCTATATGGAGTAAGTTTGACTAGTAAATAATATATATAATGAGAGAATTTATAAATTTACTGTTTTAAAAATTTGGATAAGATGTGATGTCCTGTCTACTTTTTTAATTTGTTGCTCAATTCATTAATTTAAATTTCCAAAATTTTGAGCCGCTTGACCACTTTGCTTAACATGAATCTCAGTCCTTTTTAACATATTTTACCAACATCTGACTCGATTTTTGCTGAGATGTTCGAATCTGATGAGCTTATATGACGTTGTTCTTGTATAATATCTTCATCTCTACACTTTGATTTGACTCGATTATAGCAAGATCTTTCTTTTTTTTTTCCATTAACTAAAATTCTTTAAAAATGCCTTGGCAAGAGTGTTTCATTAATTATGAAAATGAAAACAAAAAAAGAAAAGAGAAATATCAGTGATACTCATTTCATATAGAATATTATGTCAAATCATTCATTATCTATTATTGGCATAATATGTTTTTTGGTTTTAAATATTTATGATTATTTTTAGTGATAGATGATGGATGAATCATTAATATGTTTTAAGTAAAATAAATTTAAATAACACATTGAAAAAAATAGAAGTCTTAAAACCATATCATTGAGATAATATGTTTACTGTGTACAGTGCTAATTAAGGAATACTCATTTCAGTCACTTTTTAAAATTTTCACTTGTCACTATTATTTAGTGCATGTTTGATAAAAATTAATTTTATTTAAATTTGCTTACATAAATAAACAAACAAACAAATAGATATAAAACAACAACAAAATATTTTCTTACTAAATGCATTCATGCGCGTGAGTGTATATATATATAATTTTTTTTTGTTGAAATTATCTTTTATACATGGAGTTATATTATTAACAATTTAACAGTAATAATTCGTTTGTGAGATCTTCACAAAATCAATTCGGGCTTTTGTTCAAAGTAAAAGGAAAAAAAAAAACAAGAGAATGAAAAAGATTAAAAAAGGTTAATGATTGTGATTAGTTATGTGTGGTTAATGTAAAGTACTTTTCTTTTCTGCATCATGATATAGCTAGTAATATTGTTCAACAAAGGAATAGAATACCAACGACTTGTAAAGGTGACCAGTGAATTCAGGGGACCACTCAGTGTTTTTCCATAATTAATTAATTCCCCTCTCTGTCTCTGTCTCTGTCCTTCTCTGTGGACTTGACAGAATTAGAAGAATATATTTCGCACCACAAAGCCTTTGAACACGTAAATATAGCTTCCTTCTTGTGTTTTGCTTTTCTAACAAGGCTACTTTCAGATACTACTAGCCTGTTCTAGCACCTCATTCACTTTGCCAATCACTTCTCTCTCATCTCCATCCTCTCTTTTATTCCATACATGATGATGAACAACTCTCTTATGTAATTGCATGTTTTTCATGATGTATTCGAATGAGGGTGATATGTTATATAGTACAAGTTGATCGGACCTCTTTATAAGTCCTTTTTATTTTTTTTTGGAGTTTCTTTTGCGTATTTGACCATAAGAGAATTCTGGGTCAGTGTTGGATTACACAGAGAAATGTTGTTTCCAATGAGGTTTTGTGTAGCCGTGTTACTGATTGTGTTGGGAACTCTTGGAGCTGGTTTGCATACTGTGGAGGGCAGGTCTAGGAGGATTCTTTTGGACACAGATGTTGACACTGATGATTTCTTTGCTTTACTGTATCTTTTGAAGCTCAACAGATCAGAATTTCAGTTAGAGGTGAGAGAGCAAAGCAAATTTGATCATCAGTTACCTTGATTATGTATATTCCCTTCTATTTGTAATAGGATTTTCATCATTGTGAATCATTTTGCTATGACTGAGCTGAGTTTTCTAAATCATGTACTATTCCTTGATTGAAAATCTGGAATAGTAAAAATGGAACAGTTTGTTTTTCAAAGCATATCTTACTGGTGAGGATTGGCTGCTGTTTGTGTGGGCTTAATCAAGGAACCGGCACAGTGAAAAAGGGTGTACTTTTTTCTTCTTTTTAAAATGAGGGTATATCTCAAAAGTTGTCTATAGAGGCTCTGTTTGTCTCCATGTGTCGTAAAAACCAGACAATTTATCTTCTGAAGTTGACATTGAATATTTTGGTTCGACCTTATTGGTGGGTGACTAACATGTTATGAATCATTTTTCTGCTATTGTTTATTGTTCATGGGTAATGGATTCGATTTTGTCTTGAGCTGAGTGTGTCCTAGTTGTATTTGCAGGCAGTCACCATCAATGCAAATGCTTGGACTAATGCCGGGCATGCTGTGAATCAAGTTTATGACTTGCTTTACATGATGGGGAGGGATGATCTAGCTGTTGGAGTGGGAGGAGAGGGTGGAATACTCCCAAATGGTACCATACTTCCAAATGTTGGTGGATATCTTCCAATTATTGAACAGGTATATATGTACTATTTGGAATGTGGCTCTTTTTGGTTTCAAGAGTGAACCTCCACGTAGTTAGAAATGCATGGAGCAATGAAGACATTATAGTTAATAATATGTTAAACCATGCTTTTTATACTTTGCAGATTGGATTGTAGAGTGAATTGAAATAAATGAAAAAAGAAATGGAATAAAGGTTCATTTTGGCCACTAAAATTGTATGCATGCATCACTTTAATACCTGAAATAAGAAAGTATCAATTTGATCCTAAAATTGCAAAAAGTGATTCACATTAGTCCCCAGTATTTGTAGCGACTAAATAAAGACTTATTTAAATCACTTTTTATAATTTCAGGGACCAAATTACCATTTTCTTAATTTTAGGGACTAAAGTGAAGCACATATGCAATTTCAAGGATCAAATTGAAACTTTACTCAAAGAAATGAATGTATTATCTTATTGATGTTCATGTTCATGATTAATATGCCATATGCTGTTTGGTTGAAGCAGGGAATGACAACAGCAGGAGGCTGCAGATACAGGCAGGCCATTCCTATTGGCCTTGGAGGGCGCTTAGATATTGATGCAAACTATGGCATCCGGAAAGCTTTCCTTCCACAGGTATAATATTCCTTGCGAATTTGATTCCAAGAAAAAAGTATTGGATATGTTTTTCAACAATTCACGTATGTCTATTTACAAATTTTCAATATAGCTTGATGAAAATTACCAAGATAACTCATTCAAGTTACACTAGACTTCAAATTGTTTTAAATCACATTACAAACCATTATGTGAATTGATATTAAGTTAATCCATTTTGTTTTAATTGTTTGTTGTCGAATTGATGCTCATTTTCTTGCTGATTCCATCATGAAATTAGGGCAGAAGGAAATACACTCCCTTAAGACAGCCAAGTGCTCAGCAAGTGCTTATTGACAAAGTATCTGCAGGTCCTATAACTTTGATTGTGATTGGAGCACACACAAATTTGGCCATTTTCTTCATGACTCATCCACACTTGAAGAAAAATGTGGAGCATATTTACATCATGGGAGGGGGTGTAAGGTCAAGAAACCCAACTGGTTGTTGCCCAAGAATGCTTCCCCTTCATGTGTGCCTAGGCAGTGTGGTGATCATGGCAATTTGTTCACAGATTATAATAGTAACCCTTATGCAGAGTTCAATATATTTGGAGACCCTTTTGCAGCATATCAGGTCAGTCTTTTTGTATTCTTGCTACAAAGTAGCCTCCAACTATATGGAATAGTTATTAACAATTAAACAGTGGCAACAAATTGTTATTAGTTCCACAAATGGTAGACAAACATTACACTAGATTTTCTTATAGGAAAAAAAAAGGTTACTTCTATTTAAATTCATTTAAATGAATAGCAGTAGTTATTGTCCAAGTATCCTTGATACCAACTGTGATAAACTGAGCATTCATCCTGTCAAGGTTCAGGTTTGTGTGTTTGATGCAGAGATAAATATTTAAACTGTTTGGTTATTGACAAAACAAGTGCATCTCATTTTAGGTGATTCATTCTGGTATTCCTGTTACCCTTGTTCCTCTTGACGCAACAAACACAATCCCCATCACTGAAGAATTCTTTGATGAATTTGAGAAGTGTCAAGACACATATGAGGCACAGTACTGTTTCAAGTCCTTGAAAATGGCTCGTGATACTTGGTTTGACAACCAATTCTATACGGTAATTTCTTTATTTAATTTGTACTTGCTTGTGATTACCACTTATTAGTAGCATCTCGTTTCATTAAAGAGAAGTCAATATTGATAATGATTCATTGGTTGGCAGAGTTATTTTATGTGGGACTCTTTCACATCTGGTGTAGCAGTCTCAATCATGAGCAACTCCAATAACTACACGGGGGAAAATGAATTTGCTGAGATGGAGTATATGAACATAACTGTAATTACTTCAAACAAACCTTATGGAATATATGATGGCTCCAATGCATTCTTTGATGGCCTCAAAGTTCCTAAGTTCAATCTAAAGAAAGGTGGGGTGCATAGTGGTCATGTTCAACAAGGACTTAGAGATCCATTTTGCTTTGTGAAGAATGGGAAAGGGAAATGTCAGGTAATTTGGCTCTCTCTTTATTTGCAACTACTAATATTTCACACACATAAAAAAGGGTAGCCTAGCGTATGAGGCTTCCACCTGATGGGGTATGATCTGGGGATGGTAGATGTACGTAGTCTTACTCCCACTTTGCGAAAGGCTATTTTCATTTGAATTCGTGACCTTCAGTTCACAAGGCAATAACCTTACCATTGTGCCAAATCTCACCCTCATTTTACTCACATAAATATACTAAAATTTTCATGTATTAATAATTATGCATTGAAAAATGTTCTATAGGATGGTTATACAGTAGAGGTGAATGGTACAGACTCAGTGAAGGTACTTGTGGCCACAAGAGCAAAGCCTAACCAGGATATTAGGAGTTCACTTGACAGAGAATTTTTCATAAGCTTCTTGAATGTAAGTTCACTGTCTTGTATTTTATCCAAACTCGTAAAAGATTGCATAATCATTCTGTTTTGTATGATATGTGATGTGAGGCAAGAACTGCAATTATTAGCTCTTTAGAAGGAAACTCATCACTGAATTATTTTGTGTTCTGACCGTGGTAAGGTTTAAAATTGATGAGTCTCTGAATTTTGTTTCCCTGCTGGGTCACAGGTTCTAAAGCAGCCACAACATGCTGGGAGATTCAATTTCACTACACAGTTTCCTAACTACAGAGAAGTGGCTTACAAGCCAGACTTACAAAACAAAACACTGGGGAAACCAGTTCTGTTTGACATGGACATGAGTGCAGGAGATTTTCTTGCTCTTTTTTACCTCCTAAAAGTTCCTGTTGAAGTGATCGACCTCAAGGTATTCTAATTTCTCATGCTAATAATTGTTACTTTGAAAACTTAAATATTGACACCAAAAAATAGAATAAGTGCCACAATGAAAACTCTTTTATGGTCTTTCAGTTCAGTGAGAGTCAGGAGCTACTCTGCTCTTATTATTATTGTTGATGTGAGTTTAAAATTTGAGTTTAATTTTTATATACTACTAATGAAAAAAAAATTTACATAGACATTTAATCAAATTATTTTATTTGCATGAATTTTCAAGTAATAGATATGAGATTTAACTACTTTTATTGATTACAATTATAATTTGATAACAGTATAAAATTTATATTGTTGGTGTATAGAAATTAAACTTTTTTATACAATCATCAAATTATGTATTGACATATTATCAAAAGTGTTTGAGTCTTGCAGTAACTACCTTAAAAATTATATATATGGTTTTATTTGATTGATTAACAGAATAAAAATATTTTAGTGTCAATGTATCAGAATTAATCACACAAATATCTAGGGAGAGGCAAGGTTGCTCAATATCAAGAGGTCAAGCAAACCTTCTCTCCTTTTAACTTGTGCAGTGATGTTACTGGCTATCTGCAACTTAAAACCAAAGATTATTATTATTAGTATTGTGCTGAATTATTGATTTGTTTATGAGGAAGTGAATCATAGAGACATAGACTCACATTTGATGGGTTTCAGGCAATCATTGTGAGCCCAACTGGATGGGCAAATGGAGCAACAATAGATGTGATCTATGACTTACTGCACATGATGGGCCGTGACGATATCCCAGTGGGCCTTGGTGATTTCTTTGCAGTAAACCAGTCTGACCCAATATTTGCACCTGTTGGAGACTGCAACTATGCTAAAGCCATTCCCCACGGAAATGGTGGATTTCTTGACTCTGACACTCTCTATGGCCTGGCCCGTGATCTCCCTCGTAGCCCCAGAAGGTGCCCCCTTTTTCACTTACTTTCATTTCATAAGTTCTCATAAACATTATGGTGCATAGGAAAATTATTATTGGAACCATGATGTGTGTGGGGGTGTGTGTGTGTTTTAGTTATCTAAAGTTTAAAGAGAAAATGAAGTGAACATGGATTATAACCTGAATGAAATTGGAATTACATGTTGGAAGGATTCCTCAAAAGTGCACTTGCATAAGATTGTAATTAGTGTGACGCCACTTATTATGTCATGTACAATGTTCACCATTTCAATTCCTACTTTGTATTTTTTCTGTACAAGTTACTTCTTGTAATTTTTTACTTTTGCAAATTGCACCAGCACGCAGTGTCTAAATTAGCACTTTGACATGTGTCGCAGGTATACAGCAGAAAACTCTCTGAAGTTTGGGGCTCCTCGGGACACTGATCACCCTGAACTCAGACAACCACTGGCCATAGAAATTTGGGAGTCAATATTGAAGAAAACAAAATCAGCAGGGTCTAAGATTACAGTATTAACTAATGGACCCTTGACTAATTTAGCAAAGGTTGTATCACTGAAAAACATAAGCTCTAGAATTCAGGTGAGTTATATTGCAGTACCAAATTTGTTTTCTACCACTTTGTAATAAAAATCACCAAGACCAATCAGCTTCCTATAAATGTTCTTGTCATCTTGGTAAGTAAAAGTCAAGTGAACACCAAAATTGATCATTATGATATATGATTATGCATGATTTGCACGTATAGTGATGACATGGCATGACAATTCCACGATGTTTCAGGAGGTTTATGTTGTGGGGGGACACATCAGCAAGAATGCGAGTGACAAAGGGAATATCTTTTCTGTTCCTTCCAACCAGTATGCAGAATTCAATATGTTTCTGGATCCTTTAGCAGCCAAGACAGTGTTTCAATCACAAGTTAACATCACACTCATTCCACTCAGTGTCCAACAAAGTGCAAGTTCGTTTCCAACAATCTTATCCAGCTTGCGTAGGATGGAAGAAAAAACACCCGAAGCTGTGTTTTCCAAGCGCCTGCTAGCAAGGCTTTACTCTTTGAAGCAAAACCACCACAGATATCATCATATGGTACAAGTTCATATTTCATGTTCATTACTAATTTCAAGCCCTCCTTTCACATCTTACCTTGATACATGCATATTTCGATATTCATTCACACTCAGGTTAATACATGTCCTCTGTGCAATAGCCATGCAATTCACTCCAAAAAACAATTTCCTTTCAAGAGTTTGTATTTGACATGATTTCATTTGGTTTGTGTACATTGTTTCTTCTGGATTAATTAAGAGGTTAGTGCCAAATGTTTATATTGTTGCAGGACACATTCTTGGGGAAATTCTAGGTGCGGTTGTCTTGGCTGATAGGCCTTCTAGCCTGAATGCAAAATTTGAGGTCAAGCCCATTAAAGTCATGGCCGAAGGTGTTGAATCCACTGATGGAAATACTGTGGTGGATGAGAAACGTGGAAAATTGGTCAGAATTTTAAGCCATGTGGATGCCAAGGCCTTTCATGAACTTTATGCAAAGAGGCTTGGTGATCACAACCAATCAGCTAAGATAGGAAGCTTTGAAGAACAGAAGAGACAATGGGGTCATCCACCCATTGATAGAGGGTGGCTAGAGAGATAGAGAGAGAGCTTTTTTATTTTTATTTTATTTTTTTCCCCTTTTTTATGATTCTCTGCCAAAAGCAGCTCATCTTTTTTTATACACTAAAGTTTCTTTTGTGTGGCTGATATTCTTCAAGATAGACATTCAAGTGTACTTTGGAAAAAGACATGATGGTTTTTCTCTTCACTTACCCACTTCCAATAGAATACTCAAAAGCAAAATGCAATTTTAGTTTGAAGCCCAATTGGCCATCATCATGCAGCAGCCATTTGAATTCCAACATATTTAATTATATCATCCTTAGATACTCCCCATTGCAATACACTCTGAATTGATAAATTTTATAATCCCACTCACGAAAAAAGAGCAAATTAATTTTGATATATTATTCCATATAAAAAATTGATATATTATTAAGACGGAATGCATTATATTTAATAAGGATTTTTTTTTTTTATGTATAGTTAGTAATGTAAAATTTTTTTTACATATTCATCTAATCATGTTTTGCTACTTCAATCATCAAAATTAAACTCTATTAATAAACCATGTATCATTATATGTATAGTTTAAAAGAAAAATAAGAAACAAATAGTATCAACCACATAATAATTTATAATTAAATAATTCTATAAAAATTATGTTAATAATATATTAAAGTTAATTTTTAAACTGTTTTGATATAATATTCAAGGTTTATAACCATAATTGCAACTATGTTGCCTATATTCAAATTTAGAGATGGAATATTTAAACATAATACTAAAATATTAAAATATGATATCTTATATGAATATTATATTAAAAATATTATATGAATATATATTATTGAGAAAATTGCACTTTACTCTCCAAAACTATATACATTTTAGATCCTAAACTTAAAAAATGTTCAATTCAACCTTTTGAATTTTTTTGAATGTGTAAATTGATTATTCCATTAATTTTTCCATTAATTGTTAATAAAAAATCACAAATCTTAAAAAACTAGTCTTATGACTTTCAATATACGGGGTAATAATAAAAAATAGTTTGTTGATCATTGTTAAAAATAATTAATAATTTATTTAAATATGTCTTATATAAAATTAAGTATATAAATTTCTTTGAAAACAAGTTAATAGATAAATAATTAAATAAATAAAAAAAATATAAATATGTCATTCTATTAAATCTATCTTATTTTGATAATTATGTTTGTAAGATTGAAAAAATCTTGATAGATGACCTTTAAATAATAATAAAAAACCTATTTTATGAAATTTTTACACATTTTGAAAATTGAAATTGTTGAATAATAAAAAAAATCAGTGGATAATTTTACTATATCATGAGTCATTTATAAGTGTAAAAATGGGTATCTATGAGAAATGAGACATGCCCTGCCCCGTCCCCTTTTAGAATTTTGCCTCTTCTCTATCCACATTCCCATCATAAGTTCTCATTTTTATTCCCTGAGGATTTGAATCCTTATAGAGATTCTCAGGTTTAATAAAAAATTTCAAAAAAGAGACAAAATTTTAAAATACTTTAAAACTAGAAACATAAATATCTATAATAACAAATATTACTAATGCAATATAATTCAAATTAAAAATGAAAACACATACATAATATGCAACTCCAATAAAGATAATTAATAAAAATAAAGTAGATATTTAAATAATTTATATAAATGGCAAATTAAGGGTCTCTATGGGGCGAGGCTTCATTCCCCATCCCCGCCCCATTTAATAAACGATGACTTTGCCCTTGTTCACATGAAGATTAAACCTATCCCCAAATTCCCATCCCCATTGCGAATAATCTCGTGAGTACTTGCTTAAGTTTTTATCATTCCAAGCTACTTACATCTTTTTAGTAAATTAAAATATTTAATTTATAAAAACATGAAAATATATTTTCTACTTAATAAAAAATAATGAATAAATTGAATTTATGTGATTTCAATTACACCTCTTTTCCTTATATATCATTTTAGTTCATTATCAACATAAAAAAATATTATAATAGCTTTTTATATAATCATATAATAGTTACATATGATCACTAAAATTATCATTAATTATAATAGTTTTTTTAGTAAAGTAATTATAATAGTGTTGTTATCATTAATATAATAATTATACGTATACAATTTTAATAATATGATAATACGTTCAATTATCATTTTTACATTATTTGTTATTATTTTCATGTTAAATAATTTTGATTAAAATATTTCATAGAGTAGCTTTATTGTGTTAAAGAAGAGATATATGAAAGTGTGATTGGAAAAAATAATTAATAATTAGAAGGTAAATTATTCAAAAACTTACTTTAAATATTAAGATTATAAAAATAATAGGGCATAATTTTCTCTATGAATGACGTGTAGAAAACTTTCTATGCAAAGAGTTTTAAATATTAATATTATAGATAGATTATAGAAAATTATAGATTATAAATTTTAAGATATCGAGTTGTACTTTTAGAAAAGTTCAAGGAATTAATTTGCATATCTTCCAAAATTTAGGAGGTATATTATATTTATTTTGACTAAAATATATATATTTGTGAAAAGTCAGGATCAACTTGCATATGTTTAAAGTTTAAGAGTTAAAGTGTATATAAACTATAGTTATGGGTTAAAATGCAATTTTCTTTATATTATATTATTTTATTTCAATAGATACATGTAAAAATAAATAATTCATACTTGCACAAAATTATGTTTAGGCAAAGAATATTTGTCCTAGAGAAAAGATTTATCCTCCTCATAAATTCTCCTAAACATCTTTCAATTATTAAATGAAAAAGAAAATAATTTTTTTAATTTTTAAGATATTGATTATATATATATATATATATATTATTTAATATTTTCATTACTCCTTGTCTCTTTCTTTTGCCATACTAAGGGTATATTTAGTTGAGAGTAAAAATAAGATAAATTTTCATGAATAAGATTTATGTGTAATTTTACACATAAAACTTATCCATAAAAATTTATACTTTATTTTATCCCTAATCAAATATATACTAAGAGTGTATTTAATTGAGAGGTTAAAGTAAGAGTAAAAATTATATAAATTAATTTTATATATAAAATAACATATAAAATTTATTTTTATAATTTTTATCCCTAATTAAATCAGAAGATATATGTTCGTGCTGAGCGTGCTTTTGGTGAGTTGACACCATTGTGGCGTTAGCAATAGCATGTCTAATTTATACATAAAAAAATATTATTTATTGTCATAATATATGAAATAAAAGGAGAAGCATAATAATTTCGGCGTTTACTTTACTTTCAAATGTGATTTGGTCCATTAAGGAGCAGACAAAGGGACAAACGCCACCACATCGTCAGATTTGACTTCCAAAGAATCGAATCATATCTTCCCAGGATTCCTCTTATCTTCCCACACCAACTTTACTATTATTTATTTGCCGTCCTTACTGGTTTCTTATTCCCAAATAAAGTCGCTTTACATCTCCATTAGCTTATATTATCATTTTTTAACGAATAATATTATTCACCTTTTATATTATTTTTCCTACATTTACATCATAAATTTGTCATATATTTTTTAAAATTTAATTCTTATAATTTTACTTAATTTTTATTAAATCTTAAATTTTAAAAATTTATAATTAAATTTCTATATTATACAAAAATTTTATTTAAACCTTTCTATTATATAAAAATTTTCAATTAAATCCCTTATATGAAATTATAAGGACTTGATCACATTTTAAATTATGAGGACTTAAATTATTTTGTAGTACAATAACGTGATTACAAATTATTAAACTCCAGCAATTCTACTGAAAATTTTGATAAAATATGATAATTTGATTGTAATTTTTTAAACTATAAAAATTTAACTAAAATTTGAGTAAAACTATAAACAACTTCAAAGTAGCTAAACATTTTATACACGAGAGATACATACAGAAATGACGTCAAACAAGCTTTATTTTATATTTTTTAACTAAAGAATGACAACTAATAACTTACGCCAACTAATAATTTATAGTATGTTTGATTTTTTAATTTAAAAAATTTTAAAACTATAATTTAGATTAAAAATTTCATGGTTTAAGAATTCTAAATAAAAATCTAACCCTTCACTAGTTCAAACCTCGTGAATCGTTTTGCTAGTCAATATCAGTTCAGGGGCGTCTAAAGTAATGGTGGAGATGGAACATCCACCTTTTCCTATTGTGGAACATATTTGTGATCCATATGTTCATAAAGAATCTGGTCTTCCATGAATTGGTCTAGCAACAACTTCTCTTCCTATTGGTTGGAGAGAAAAATATGCAAGTTTCTTATTAGTGCTATCAAGTCATATCCTTCATTAAAGCATGCAATATATTACAAATAATGAAGTGCTTTCTTGTGGAAAAAGGTACATCATTGGATAAAAGCTTCTCTCCTCATAGAAATCCGTAGATCCACTAGGGACATTAGATAAAAACATAATATGGAGAATATGATCATAATAAAGGCAGCAACATAAATCCACTCCCTTAGAAACTGAGTTCCATCATAGGGATTGATCCACCAGCTGCCACAATTTGTTGCTCAAGCTGCAGTAAATATCCATGTCAGATATGTAAATCCCAAATACAGATTGTAATTGTAATAGAATGTTCTTCAGCTGAAGTTTATTATATCTAGTTACCCTGAAGAGTGTTTCAAGCTTATTCTTGACAAGGCAGTACTCTTGCTTCACTTGTTGCAGACATCTTAGGCACCTGCAGCAATTAGAAACTTTTCATGACCACAACATGAAATTGCCAAAATTTGTGTCCATTGCTCTAGCACTTGAGCTAGGCCCAGGTGGCTTTATCATTCAAACTTTGCATTCAAGAGTCTAAAATTATCAAAGAAGTAGTCTTAAAGATAAATTTATGGGTGGGTGGTGGAAAATTCTGCAGTTAGGCATGCAAATCAATGTTTGACATGTGTTATGTCGGTCACATTAAAAGTTTAGAGAAATTCTTATATGGTACTTGTGCATCACCAAGGTGGATTGTGCTCTACCTAATGATACAGTGGCACGTAAGCTTCAATTAGCGGTAGGAACAACATTTTTATCTAAAATGTCACTTCTTCATTGAGTAGAGCAAGATTCAGCTGGCATGATCATGCAAGTATTTCTCAAAAGGTTTATGTTTCTTTAATAGCGCAACTTTACACATGTCAAATATTAGTTTCCATGGCCAATGGTCATATGTTACTGCCAAAGATTTTCTCAGCTGAAGATTAATAACTTACGCGTCAACGTTCTGTTCTTCACAGAAGTTTCGGAAAGCAATGCAGGCATCTTTTACCCTTTGAGCACCTATGCTGTTGAGCAGACAGACAGACATACAAATTTGTCTCAGCAAATATTTAGAAAACAAACCATGGTGTAACAGTAAGCAAAATGTGGCCTTTCCTCTTGGTTTTCTCCTAATTAAGGTTCAGATCTAAGTTTGATTAATTTGTTATGAATTTGAGATAACAAAACTCTACTTGTTTAGAAACCAATAACTACACAAGCATTGCAGAAGAGAGAGAGAGACCAAACAAAGCTTAATGGCACAAACAGTCCTATTCATTCATATTCTGTGGGTTTTTTATATTTTTGGTTGGCTTTACTAAAAATTTCATACCTTGAGCTGCTACCCTTTAACTGGTGAACATGAGCATCAACTTTCTTGAAGTCAACACCTTTCTGATCTCTGCATAGGAGGAAAAAAAAATCACAATAACAAGGAAGACCATAAACTTTTTCCAAAGTAATCAATTAAAAGGGAAACTTTTGTCAAGTAAACAGCATTCTAAGAAGAAGAAGGGAAGAAAGGGGAAAACCCAAAAAAAAAATAAAAAGATGACCAATAGTACTGACAGAGCAAAGGTGAGATCATTGAGAAGCCTCTCAGAATCTTCAAAGAAGAGAGACACCACTTCAACCACAAACTCAGGGTTGTTCTCATCTTGCAGCTGCTGTAGTTGCAGAAACTGACCATCCAAAAAGCCCTTCAAAAAAAAAGAAAAAGACACAAAAAAAATCAACACTTGAAAACAACCCAACAGATCTAAGTCCAACAATTACAGACAAAATAATAACAATAACACACAAACACAACAAAACACAGACATAACCCAGAATTGTGAATTTATTTCACAAAAAGAAAAGTGTGTTTTTCCCTTTTGGCTTACCTCCATGAACAAGGATTTGGTGTAGTCCACCCACTGTCTCTGCATCTGACCCACCTCCATGAACAAAGCCACTTACTTGTTGCTGCTGTTGTTGTTATGCTGCTGCAGAATAACACGAGCAGAGTATGTAGTAGTGACCCAACACAGTTTGGGCCTTCAAGTTTAGACCTTTGTGGGGATTTATTGGCTTATTGGTCAATCACAAACGGAGGAAGAGGGAGTAAACTCCTAGGTTGGTGCTGGTGTTTGGTATGTGTCCACTCTTGTCTGTGCGTGTGAGAGAGTGGTAATGTGCAATGGGTTAAGACTCCTTTTTATTCTCTGGATTTGCGCTTTGCTTTGTTTGTTTTTATTGCAGAATCTGGGACCCCACCACCACCATTCCCTCCCACGCTCACTGGTTTGATAGTATCATCATTTTTCACAGAATTTGTTGTGCTGCTACACTGCTCACTCCCTCTTTCCCTCTCCTGTTCCTGTTTCACGCTTCTTTTTTGTATCCCTCCCTGTTAGGACAGAGTGCTATGTACATAGACGAGTTATGGTATGCCAACACAAAAGAATAAATGTCCGAGTAAAATTTATTCTATTATTATTGAATATGATAAATTAGTGAGATTTATTATTATATTTGAGAATAATAATAATATTAAAGTAGATGTTTTATTTAGACGTACTCTTAATGGTGGAATAATATAACTCTATATAGACAATGTAAAGAGAGAAGAAGAAATCGAATATGGTTAAATTTTAAAACTAAAATAATAGAAACAAAATAAGAGTAAATAACTTTTTTCCCTAATATTGAGGTTAATTTAATCCTAACAAAGATTTTAACATTAATTTAGTTCTAACAATTTAATTTTTACATCAATTCAATTTTAATATTTTTTATTTTAATATCAATTTAATTATTTTGTTAAAATTGAGATCCAATAGATGACTAAATTGATATTGAAATTACATAATGTTAAAATTAAATTGATATTAAATTTTTTTGTTATGACTAAATTAATGTCAAATTAAATGTATTATGATAAAAAAATATATTTATTCAAATATATATTTATATATATACAAGTAATAAATATTTAAGAGTTTAATTTTAATATATTGATAATGTAAAATTTTTTTTAAGTATCATCATGTCACATATTTCTATTTGTAAGATGTTTAAAATAATAAATTATTAAATCTAATTTTTTTACTGGTATATATATTTATATTAAATCCAAAATTTGGTGGATAAGATTTTTTTCATTTAAATAATTTGAATCACTGATATTTGAAATTAATTTAACTCTTCTTAATATAATTTGAGCTGATCATGTTGACATCACGTCGACATTATATTGTTTATAACACGTTAGTACTTTTCGTTGGTTTGGTCACCCAAAAAAAAAAAATAGAGAGAAAGCCAAAGACTCTATTGATGGATGAGTTGTATCACATGAGGCTAAATTAAAAGTGAAAAAAATAATAACAATAACTAAGATTATCCCAACGTTATCTATTTTTTCCTTCCATAAGATTTTCTTCACCGGGATTTTCATCCACAATTTGAGAAGGCCTGCAAACTTGTGCAATGCAGTTGCACTTGAGCAATTGTTGGCATCATGTCGTTGGGGCACAGCACTGGGATCAGACCACAAAACATGGGGCCATCTTTCTTCCGATTCCTCTGATTTGACAGGACTCTTCGCCATCTCTTTATTTCTTTCTTTTCTAATGAAATATTTGATGTATAATAAAATTATATAATAAATATATATTATATATTTTATTATAATTAAATATAATGAATTAGTAGAATGAATAAAAATTACAATCATATTTAATAGTGATAAAATATATAGTATATATTTTTTATATAATTTTATTATATTTCAAATATTTTTCTTTCTCATGGGTCTGCCACTGCCAGCCCCTCCCTCCATTATATACTCACAGACAAAACAAAACCACTCATTATCAAATGGAAGGTTAGGTTAGGTTATGTTATGTTATGCCCACACCAAGTGTATGTTTCACCATTTGCTTTTGTATTTTCCTCTTCCAATTAGAATAAGGATAACAGTTTTGTCTTCGCATTGAATATTATTTGGCCAATATTCCCTTCAGAATATGTCTAGTAAATAATAACCTATTCATGTTTTACAGATAAAAAGCATGCCTCAAGGGTTTGTTTGGACGTGTCTTGTTTTTTGTATATTCAGTGATCTTTTAAAAATAATTAGAATAAAAAAATATATCTTCAACTTTTTTATAGAAATTAAAAAGAGCAATTTCTTAAAAAAATATTTTTGGTCTTTTTTAATTATATTTAAAATTTAAGTTTCTTAATAATTTTTTTAAAGAATTTAAAATAAATGCATCCCAATTTTTTTTTTTTTTTGGTTGAAATCTCTATGCATGTGGTAGTCGTTATCATGTATCTTTCTCTTCAATCGTGGTTTTTATGCCATATATTGTTTACCCACATAATGCAGTTGCTTACCTTTATGTGGAATTATGGATATCTTTCTTCAACATGATTTGATTCTTTTCACCCCAAAAGTTGTTTCCCCAGCTAATCGCAATATTAATTTGAACGGTTCAAAGATACCAAAGAGAACATTTTCATTATACAAGGCATAGTCATTAAAATTAAGCTAAGCATTAACCTAGTGAAAAGAAAAATAGTTATAAATGTTATTTGATGACCAAAGCAACTATATTTTATTTTGTCATTGGTCAACAAGCAACTAAATTCGGATGTTACTACCATCTCTGTCAATAAATAAGTATCTTTTAAAATTTAGACACATAGATTAAGAAATTATTTAAAAAGCACCGCTGTCAAAACAAATTAGTTCATCTTGATAAAATTGTCTTTTTGTTTTATTTATATAATAATTATTATGAGAAGTGTGAGAGAATCTATATAAGGTTAAATATGGAAAAAAATTAATATTTCCTTAAAATTATCGAATAATAAATAATATTGGATAAATCTTTTTTTCAAAAAGACATTTATTGATTGACGGAGAAAATATTTAAGTCTTCCTTTTATTCGTAAGTAATAAGACTACTTTTTATTAGGCTTAGGTCCGTTTATGTACCCAAAAGGGGAAAACCTTGTAACCCCAACTACGCTTTCGAACTCTTAAATCACTCCAACACATTTTCATTCCACGAATATTTGCAAAATTAATGCATGCTCTTCTTTATGTCGTTTTACATACAGTGTCACCAATGAAAAGTGAATCCCGTATGGACTACCATTACAGCTTCTTCATAACTGAGAACTATATGAAGTGTAGCCATGACACTAGAATAGAAGAACACCATCTAATGGGCCACAGAATTACATTACAATCCACGAAAAAGAAAACAATGATAGAAATTAAGAAACAATTGAAATTTGAAATCCAATGCCAAAAACACCGAGTGGAATCTGGAAAGAATTCAGCAGCATTAATTTCTAACATGCCTCGCAACTCTTCATGCAGTATCCAGGAAGGCCAGGAGTTCCAACCATATAATCAGGATTCTTAGTGCATTCACCAAGGTTAGCCCACTTCTCACAGTTTTCATGCCGATCACTGCATTCCCCTCCAGCTCCCACCATCTTATCAAATGAATCCACGTGAATCCACTTTGTTGCTGACCACTTCTCGCCTTCGAGTACAGGACATCCTGCATGGAGGCTAAGAGTGTCTGGAGTAGCATTTGGGTGGAGACTGAAGAAAAGAAGTGCATCCCCTCGTCGCGGTTTCACTACATGAATTGCCCAGTTAGGAAGGAAACAGAAAAAACAAGTATTTAACAAGATTTAGCTAGCAGCAAATGTGGCATGAAATTACAATACAGAAGCAAACTCATACCCACCTGCTATTCCTTTTGGCACACTCAGAGACATCTTCACTACTTGTTTCAGAACCTCGGCGATGTGGTGGTTCCTGTAACCATAATGAAATTTTGTATGAGTTATCAAAGTTAGCTACTGCCAATAAAGCTAGATACTAGAAACAATTCCCTCTGCAACATCTGGACAGTTCAGACCCTTCAGCTAAGAACATACACAAGCATTTGGCATTAAAGAAACAGAGAGAAAAAAAGGGCAGGGTGGAATATCTTAATGAATAAAATACTGCAAATAATCCATACCTGCTGGTATATACTGCCGGTATGAGCATCCGGGCAGAGAAGCCCCAATCAAATAAAAAGTTTGTACTGTATTATTAAAATAAAAACTTGTTAACCACAAAATTTTTACTGTCTCTCGGCTTTTAATATCTCTAAGTCACCAGTCAAAAGATGTGAGAAATTGCAATCATCCAACGTAGATAGTTAATCTCATACATGACATTTTTGTTCACTGATACATTGGATATTCGTGCTGATAGGTTCAGTTGGCACCAGAAAAATGTAGGCTGGACCCTCAAACTATAAGGAGATACCAAGAAAAATGAATTGACAAGTTAGAACAGCAATGATTCAGCATTAAATACTACAAACCTCTGCGTAAGGGAACATTGTTTCACCCCCTCTGGCTACATCAGTGAGATACATGAGAACAGTGGCAACTCTGTGTCCACCCATAGCTATATTAACTTTATCAACAAAGTAATCATAATGTGGTTCATATTTCTGCCCGTGTTCATATCTTAATATTTGTATGTCTTCTCCATTTTCTGAAATTGAACAATCAAATACTTTAATCCCATTTGGCGTCTAGAATTGAGCATGAAATTGGAATTACAATTCCATAATCCATGGAATTAAAATACAACTAAAATGGACTCTTCTTAATTCCTCCAATACTCTATGAACTGTCAAATCCAAATCTTATTAAATCTCTCTCTCACCATTAAAGTTTATATAGTTATTTCTCTGTCTCATTAATTTTCGAACAATTACATTATAAGTCTTTAGTAAACCCGAAAATGATCATATAGATAACAACCATAGTTTCCTTTATTCCACATTCAGCTTTTAAAATAACTGCAATTTCATCCATTACAAATTCAGTGTTGAACATCATACACATTTCAGTTTATAATATCATACTAAATCTGGATACATAACCTTTGAAATTTTAACATGTGTCTCAATATCTTTGTACTATAAATAATCTAATAATACCCCAATCACTGGTTTTAATTATTTAACTTTTATTTGGGGAAATTTTCTAATCCTATAACACCTAATGCCCAATACACACTTGTTTAACAGACATCATTTTAAAAAGCAAAGAGCAGCTACCAAAACAGCAAGTGATGACCAAAGAATAGAGACAAGAAGAAACCAACCTCACTCATTTTCAATGTTTGCATCTCAGGCCAAAAAAATAAAAAATTGTTTTCGAGTTCAATCCAGACATTGTAGAACGAGAAAAAACTAACAGACTGGTGTTAACAAAAAGACAAGCATAATTACTGTTGAAAAGATATAATTCCACATATTAAACAAAGATACCATACAGATTCTCATGATGATTTTGACATATGCCGTACCTTTCGGAAGAAAGGTCCATGAAGAAATCTTGTCCTCAATACCACCAACAATGGGATCCTTTAAAAAATAAATCAAGAGAGTAAAAAAAACCTAGTTCATAAAAAGTCACAGCACAGTTTTTACATGTTTGTGGGGTATGAAAAAATTGATGGCATCAATCGAACAAGAGGACAAACAGCAGAATCCCTCATAGTATGTACACGACCTTTACAAACTCCAATCATAATAATCTCCCAAACTCTCCCATTCATCCTATTCTTATATATAATATCACAATCATTGTTTGTTTGCAGCAAACATTGAATGTTCTTCCATAACAAGGAGAATTAGGCAAGAAAGAGAACCTATGTTCAACGCCACCCACAACCCCAATTAATTAAGACAAAATTAGACCTTCAAAACCAAATAGAACTAACTCCCATAGCACAAAATTCTTCAAGCGCTTGTCAGTAGAAAATAAATAAAAATAATGAACCAAAAATGAGTCCAAGAAGCATAATTAATTAATTATACAGGTTTATTAAGCCACAATATGAAGGATTACTTGGACTACTAATATGCATGCATGCATCTTACTTAGGGACATAAAATTTGAAAATATATAATAATAATAATAATAATAATAATAATAATAATAATAATAGTAAGCTGCCTTGGACCCAACCTTGTTCTTGGGAATGAACATGCCAGAGCTAGTTCGGACTTCACTAAGCTTGCTCTTTCCGGTGACGTCATCGGCGACATAAGATCTCTTGAGCTCCGATTTGGCTATGGAGATCAAGTGGTCGCATTCCAGCTCCGTCAGAAACCCCTCATACACAAATGCTCTGCAATGCATTCATTCATTCGTGTTCCCAATTATTCCAAATCCAATTATGAATTCGACTTCGAATGATAATAATCACAACTAATTAATTAATGATTAAGCAAAGCAGCGAGAGAGAGAGAGAGAGATTAGGAGACCTTGGCTTCCAGGAAACTTGTTTGACCTTGGAAGGGTCGATGATGGCGCTTGCGGAACCAGCGTAGGAGCTCCATGCTCCATGCCAATGGCAGCAGATCAACACCAAACACCAAACCCTACTACTACTACTACTCATTTGATTCGATTCTTCTTTTTAGATAGATTCAATCTCTCTCTCTCTGATTGATTCGCTCTTCTTCTATTCTCACCTGTTCTGTTCATTCCTTTTTATCTAACTAAACTACCAACCGTTACTTGGACTGCATGCTTTCCTTTCTGTTATGATCTAAACACTTCAATAAAATATTATTATTATTATTATTTAAACGAGATAATTACTACCAAATTACTTTAATTAACTAATGGTCAGTGTTATTTATTATCGTCAATTCCCACGATGCATACTTGTCAATTCCAATCTCTTCTTCCCAATGTTTATCTTATGTATTCAAACCTAAGAAACAAGGATTAGGCAAATTATTTATTGTTACTGTTTCACCTTTTCTGCTGCCTCTACCGGTTGTCATATATTGTTAATTTCTGGTTCCTGATTGGTCATTGTCATAAACTAGATAGAACCCTTTGAATGATGTGTTGTAACAATGTGCTGATAATAATTTAAACATGAAAGTAGATCTCAACATAGAATAGAATAATAAATAACACTGATCACCACAAGTATATATATTATAGCTCGTGTTTTCGGTTCAATTTTAGAATTTTTCTTTATTAATAAGTCATTTATAAATATTTATTAGCCAAAAAAAATTGCCTTGATTTTAAATTTGGACAAATCTTTTCCTTAACTTGTTTTTTATTTCCAAAAAAAATATATTAAGCACCAAAAAAAAAAAATAAAGAGTTGCAAGACACGGTCTATCTTGGTATAAATCATTAAATATACACAGCTCATCTCTCACATAACACGAATTGAACAGTTACATTAACTTGTGCTGCATAGATCTTCTAATAATGTTACATCAGTAGATTACAAAGGTTAAACAACCTGCTGAAAATGGCATGACGAGTTCATGATGATCAAGGAAGCCGTGTGTGGTTAAGATGGAAATTGATAATCCCTATAAAAAGTGTTACCTAGGGACTCACATTCTACCTTAGCTTCATCACCCTTTTGACTAAATAAAATGTTGATAAACATGCTGCATGCAAATGAGGTTCTTCTGCCTCAGTACATGTATTCTATGTCCTTGTTACCCATTTGATTCAACCCATGTTGTGGCCAGCTCTGGATTCCAGTTTAATAATCAGCTCATGATACCCCTTAATTTCAATTTCAATAAGTATTCCATTCCATGAATGACACATGCATTATCTAAATCATCAGAGATCATAATCTAGTTTTCATTGCTTTCTTCTTTGACAGAGTTAGTGGAGCCAAGAATAGTCTCCATATGGCGATCCCTCTGGCTCTCATTCAAATACTTGGTTGAGTTGTACTCTTCTGCATCAAAGAGCTCTACAGAGTATGTCCGCTTCAGTTTTGACTTCTGCCGTTCTTTCATGGACTTCAACCTCTCTTCATCGCCTCTTAGTATTTCTAATACCTGCACCCAATCACCAACCATACATGCATGCTTCATGTTAGTTAAAAGCTTTTGTTTATTTAGTTTCTTGGCCAAAGCCAAACAAGGCCTAAAGCTTAATCAATTTTGCACTGTTAGGAGTCATTTTGAGTGGAATAATATTATATATAGTAAGATCTTGTCAAAAATATAATATTATTGTAAGATGAATGGTTTCTATATAGAGGAAAGATATTTGACATGGAACAGGATAGGAAAATTTTCTCAAATGTAAAAAGGACATGCCTCACTCATTTGCGGTCGTTGGATTGAAGACTGATCTACACACAGAGAAGCTGTTAAGATCACCAGTTTCATTTGCTCTTCATCATAAGCATCACCCAGAATTGGATCAACAAGCTCTTTGATGTTATTTTCAGATAGCAAAGGTTTTGCCTGGAATAATTATTATTAACAAACTATATTAGTATTGATATCTTCAATATAAAACTGAACAGTAAAAAAAGTGTGTGTTATCATGTGCAATAATACATACCCACATCACCAGACTTTTTTGTGAGCTATCCAAAGCTTGTCTTCCAGTAATGAGCTCCAATAATAGCACACCATAAGCATAGACGTCAGTCTTTTCATCCACTATACCATGCATGAAGAATTCAGGAGGAAGGTAGCTATTGTGACATCAAAGGTGATTGCAAAAAAAGGAAGAAAATTGAAGGGTTAAACACTAGGTGAGAAGAAAAAAAGGATTACATGTAAATGTAATTACTGAACACTTAGGAAACTTGTGAAGATGTTAAATGTACAAACCCGAATGTGCCCTCTATTTTGGAGACAGTATGGTGAGTCCATTGGTCAGGTAACCACTTTGCAAGCCCAAAATCAGATATCTGGCGCAAGATCATTAATAACATTCAAATTGAACAACTTAGAAGAAACAATTGAGATTGTAATCCAATTAAGAACATCAGAAGTTCATAAATGCTGAAAATTGCACGTTTTATAATCAGATTTGTCAGGTTTTAGAAGCACCTGAGGCTCAAAATCCTCTGAGAGCAGTATATTAGAAGCCTTGATGTCTTTGTGAATGATCCTTCTTTGACATCCCTCGTGCAGATAGTGAAGGCCCTCAGCAGTCCCCACAGCAATCTTATATCTGATGCTCCAATTCAGTTTCTCACGAGGTCCTGAAATCATGCAAGGGATGTAACTAATCAAATTTATACTTGTCAGTTACTTTTATACTCCAAAAAATAGAAAAGCTTTCAAAATGGTTGACATACCATAAAGTATGGATGATAGGCTGCCATGTGGAGACAGCTGAAGAACAAGGAACATTCCACCTTCAACGCCATATCCAATCAATCTAGCAATATTGGGGTGGTCCACGTGCACTATTATGCCAAGCTCAGACAAGAAATCTGCAGTCATTTCTTCTTGGCTCCCTCTTGTCAGCCTCTTAATGGCAACAAAGTTCCCATCTTCCAGTTTGCCTAAGTAAACCTCAGCATAACCTCCCTCCCCAATCAAATTATCTATCAACCAGGATGTCAATATGTTATTTTGGATAAGCTTTATTTTGAGTTAAAAGAAAGCTTATAATCAAAAGTTTTCTATTAAAAACAAGGTTATTTCTCAAAATTAAGTTGTTAACAAACATGCATTTGGATTAGCTAGCTAAAATTGCAAAAGTACACTTTCTACCTAAGGTAATTTGATTTCATGAGAAAAATGATATATCATTCATACCATGGCTGAAGTCATTGGTGGCAGTCTGGAGCTCTGAGAGGGTGAAATTTTCCAGGAAGCTTTAAAGCAGCAAAACTCAGTGTCAAAAGATGATGAATTCAAATCTGGAGTATTCAGTGATGGAATCAGGTCCTCCCTGATCCTTTTGCTTTCCTCCTAGTTAGCTTTGGCACATTCTTAAGTGGATGAAAGGTTTGGAAGGGCATTTGGGATCCTTTCTTCAGCAGCTTAAAGAAACCACGCCACTGGTTGTTGTTACTACCATCACTTAAACCTGTCTGAGCCTCAGAATCCGAAGTGCTGGCCTTGGAAGAAGGGGTTCCAGATTCTATACTTCTAGGAGAGTAGTCAGGTAAACCTCCCTCCTCAATGTCTAAAGCCGCAAAGTCTAATATGGTAGTATTGTTCATATTCCAGCATTAGTATTACAATAGAAAAAGAAAATCAAAAAACCATTGCTATATCCTACACCACACCCTTTGAGAAACACACAAAGGAGGGGAAAAGAGAAGCAGTTTTACCAATACTTGAGAAGGAATCAGAAAAACCAGTTCGTGGTCTTCTGCCGCCTCTTGTAGAATGTGAACTCTTCCTTTCTATTGTTTGTTTTTTCTCGGAGTTGTGGTTGTGGAAGTCTTTGCTGCCAACATAATCTTCTTTGTCAGGAAACAAGAAAGAATGTGACACAACTTTGGAACAAGGGCCTAGGAGGCTAAAAAAAACAAAATCCAATTAACCATATGTGATCAAAAGCCACCGAAGCATCCCAAAAAAACATGGTTGAAAAATAACAATGTGAAAAAATGCAAAATATAATTTACTTGTTTGTTGCTTTGAAAACCATTGGCACATTAAATTGATAGATTATTATCAAGCAAAAGTTACTTGCAGGTAAGGCTGCATACATTTATTCTCTTCGGGCGGCACAAGATGGAGCCTCATGCACCAGGGAACATTAATGATACAAATTGGAACAAAGGGTGCGCATGAGATGAGAAATGCGGCAAGAGTCGCATATTAACATTAAACCTTAATAACAAGGCAAAAAGGCCATGAAATGGAGCCGAGATATTCTGAAATATTATATCAATCCCTTGGCATGCACCAAAGCAATGAAGAAGAAATGAAAGAAAGTAAGTATGCACCTCGAGGAAGCTTGTGGTTCTCGTTCATCGTTCATGGTGGCCAAGGCCAAGGGGTGGGGGAGGAGGGGGGGAGTCAGCGAGAACCAAAAGGTAGCAGCTGCCACGGGAATGACGCGCACGCATTAATTACGAGTTAATCAGACGACGACGACAACAACAACAACAATGTACACACAAAGAGAGAGAGATGCCGCGACACCAAAGTAGTGGTTGGCATGATTTTTCTGTGCCGCCCCCTCTCTTTCCTTACCATAACAACGTTAATTACTCCCACACCGATTTCTGTTCCCCAAATAACGGCTTTTTGTTGGCTAGTTGATTAAATTAAATTAGTCCTTCATTATTCCTTCTTCTTAATGCAAATTAATTATTTTAATTTCCCTTCATGTAAGATTATTGAAATAAATAAGAAGTTAGTGCAGGAATAGTCTAATTTAATTGGCACGGTATAGCTGTTTGGAAAAGGGGGGCTTATATGAATTTGCACGTAAGGATGAGCAGTCTCTCCCTCCCCTTGTTTCATGTCTTTGGCATACGTGGACGTGGATCCAACCAATGTGTTTTTTCTTATATAATTAGTAGTTAGTATCTAGCATCTTAAACCGCTGTGAATAAGAATCAAAGCAGTTCACAAGTAATTGCCGCATGCGCATATTTTTATTACTCAATAAACATAGGATAGGATGTTCTACGCTAGTGTCTAATTCGGAGGTTGATATACATACTGTGCACTTCAAAATACATTGATTTACAAATGTACAGGGAAAAAAAAGAAGTAAAAGATACATTTATTTAAAATAGAAATGTTAATTAATAAAAGGATCATGGATGGTCTATAGGGATCCCTGACTCAACGTGGACATAGCCATACTTAGACGAACCGTTGCTTTCATATGCAAATGGCTAACCTTAGGCAAAAAATATCTTAGTTGAAAGCAAATCAGAATAAAAATAATGACAGAAACTCAATAATGATTGTTACTTCTTAAGACCTTTGAGTGAAGATTGAAGAACTATTGTTACTTAGAACCTGAGAAACCTTTAAAATTGATCAATTTTCAAGCATATTGATTTCTTGCAGAGGAAAAAAAAAATCCACAGGGGGTGCTGTGTATTTCATTGGTACAAACCGGCAAATTGGTGAATTGACCATTAATATGAAGATAAGACAGTGTATAAGCCAATAATAAAGAATACTGAGCATTAGGTGTTTCATTAAGGAGTTGTCAAAGTTTCAGGTCTTAATATTAGAAACAATTGGATTGAGATATATATGCATCACCAGTGATCACCCCTGTCGTCTTTATCAGGGAAAGTTTATTCATCAATCAATTCAAATTTCCAAGCTTCGAAGTTCAAAGAATAGCTTATCATGCAATAATAATGTAACGTAATTTACAATGGGAAAAAAGTGGCTAAAGTAGAGGAGATATCAGTTGTTACAAAATACAAACTGATCGGAATAAAAGTAAGTACTTCAATTCCGAAGGACAATCTAATGAACATTGCGAGTAATCAATCCCTCAAAAATAGTATAGAGGTCCTTGTTTTCAGGCCCAAAGATCTCATCAGCTTTCCGTAGTGTCTCCTACAAATTTACACACTCACACGCACAAGCGACAATTAACTGAAATTTAGATACAGGCATTACCATATTCCAAATGAAAAGCATGGGAAAAGGAAGGGAGTTAGAGGGATTACCTCTTTGGTTTGTTTTTGGGAATTCAGTTCCTTAACATTTGCCAAAAATGCACCAAACTGCTCATAAGACAAACGGCTCCTAACAATAACAGAAAATGAAGAGAAAATGAATGGACCACCCAAGTACAAAACACAAAGTCTAACATTTGTGCTACAAGATTGAAGTGGGGTTAACTAGTTAGAATTACTTCAAATTCAAGGTCAAAAATGAATATTAAAGATGCACACCAAGATATTAGCCATGCTACAATGGATATCTTGGTGTGCATTGGAAACATTTATCAAGTTAATATACTGCTTAAATATCATGCTAAGGGCAACAGCAGGATGCTCATAGTGTATCTATTGATGTGAGTAGAGTTCAGTAGAACTTCAACCTTTTTGAAATCTTAATTCCATAATTTTCTAATTTCAAATACAAGCACCCTCTACTGCTGTGAGTATAGTTCATTAGAAGAACTTTTTGGAAATCTCAATTCCATAATTTTCTAATTTCAAATACATGCACCCTCACCTGACCTGGCGAAAGAACTCTTTTCCATCCACCCAGTTCGTCCTGAGACAGTAAAGAACAAAAAACTTGTGAGTACATGAATCAAGCATCCCTTCCTTAATATGCGCGAAATTCCAAGAAAGTAATCTATCCACAACAGAGTGACCAAATATAACATGTCTAATAAGAATAACCTGCTACCAGAAATGCAAAAGGAAAAAGAAAAAGGTGCACAGATTTGAAAATAACTCACCAGTTTGTGACCCTGTGTCAGAGCTTGACATTGAACCATGACTTGAGGAAAACACTGAGGACCTATCAGCATATATCCCTCTTGAGGTTGAGAAGGAAACTGAATGGCGCCTTGGAGACACAGACGTAGATGTTCTTGTTGGGGATACTGATGCAGATAGACTAGGAGGTGAACCAGGAGGAGTAATCCTGGGGGTGCTAGTTTGAGATGCTAAGAGGAGATTATGTGGTACTCGAGGTTTTGCAGCTGCAATATTGGAAATAGGAAATAAATGCAATAGGGGTAAGAATACACAGCATATTATAGTTGTTCACTTTTAGTTTTTACCAATATCAAACCCAAATAAGCACCATCCTGTCTATTTTGGTATTATTACAAAACTGAAATGTGTATGTTATTCCCTCCAAGATAATAGTATGTAGTACATACCATCAGACTCACGATCCTCAGCAAAAGAATTTCCTACATCAGACATATAAGTTCGCATTGAAGAAGATCTTGAAGGTGGCAATGAGGCATCATCATCTGCAATTAAATGATAAATTTTCAGAAACCAAAATGAGAAAGACACAAACAAGTACAACCCCTTTGAAGGATTTGCAGGTCCCCTGTGGAGGGGAAGTTGGTGAGTTATTCTCACTCTCAACGTGACACTATCATGTTCCTGAGGAAAAGATTAAGATGCACATCCTAATTATTATGATTATCTGCCAATATTAACAATTTTAGATCATTGGCAACACAATATATGCCAGGGCAGGCGGGCATCAAAATATGATCTAATGATTGCATATTCAGGGGACAAAAGTATTGTATATCCCTTAAAGGACATTCTAAAGTCTTCAGCATGCAAATTTATTGGGCGAAGCCAATTCCTGCATGTAGTATTTGTGGTAAGGAAATGAGCTCGAAAGAGTAAAATGTGCAACACTGCTACATTGTGTGTTCAAATAAGCGTCATAACCAGAGGCACTCTCAGGCTCAGCACATAAACATATAAATTAAGCAAATGGCATAAAAATGTAACTTACATTTAGAACACTAAGAATTAACAGCAATGCAAATAGTAAAAGTGAACGCACACTGACACTGCACACAAAAGTTGAAATTACCTCCAAGCTGTGATGATGTGGAATTGATACTTGCTTGGCTTTGTAGCTTTGCAACAACGTCTGGGTCTCCTTCCTATATGCCAAACGCCAGTGCAAACCCAATTTTAATTATATTCGAAAATACCTCAAACAAGACACATAATTAGCTACTGCTATCATAAACAACTCAGACACCATAAGTATTTGAATTCAGTAATTATATGAACCCCAGCAATGCTATTGCTTTGATTTTTCTATGAAATTGTCATCGATGCTTTATAACCGATCATGGTAGGAGAGAAACAACCATGGTTGAAAAGCAAAATACTACTACTTAATTCAAAGCTTCGGACACATTACATTACCTACGTGTGACAACATCTGAATGTGTATGTGCTTTTTTTCTTTGGTACTGTAATGGTACCAGACCTGTGATAATGGCAAGGGAACTAGAGCTCTAAACAGAGAAGTATGAAAGAGACTGAAAGGCTAATACTGAATTCTCATTGATTGATTGTAATTACACTTGGTTGAATGGGTTATATATCATGTACAAATACACACGTGCATATACATTGAGTAACAGAAATAATAATAATAATAATAATAGAGTACAGTACAAATCATCAATAAAATAATAATAGCAACATACAGAATTTAGTTCATCCTCTTGAAGTGATTTCATAAGCGTCCTTCTGAAAACCTCCAACTGCATGCATTTACATTAAGACTGTATTAGTCCACCAATCACCCACGTTACATATACATATATTATTAATATTAACTACGCATAACCAGATTTAAAGAGAATAGCTGAGTCAAGTGAATTATTCAAGACAAAACTTATCACTAGGCCTTCAAGGAAAAAACTAAAAAAAAAAAAAGGTTCCGATTAAAATAACCTTAGCGACATCTCTGTTGAGTTTCCTCACAGTGTTGGAAAGCGAAACGTTCTCCTTCACCAAGTTCTCCTATAATACAATCTCAAAACAATAATAATTATAATGAAATAAAATAAAAACAAAAAAAATAAAAAATAAAAAAATAAAATAAAATAAAATGGAACATGGCTAGAACCTTGTCTTGTTGGGCTTGTTCGAGTTTATCGGCGGTTTCAGAAAGCGAGGCGTCGAGGGACTCCACCTGAGAGTGCAACTCCGCGATGAGCTTCTCTTTCTCCGCAAGCTCGGCGCGTAGAGCCGACGACTCTGACTGGAGCGCGTCGACACGTGTCGACAGCGCGATGGACGTGATCTTGCGGGCCACATCCAGTTGCTCGAAAGGATCGGACGGTAGAAGTCGCACCAACTCTTCGGGAAGTTCCAGGTGCGGAACACTCGATGATTCACCTCTCACCAACATGTTGTTCCCTTGTTAGTACTTTAGTCACACAAACAAGTCCAGAACTTTTTTTTCTCTTCAGGATGAATGCTTCTTTCTTTCATTCTCTCCTTTTTTAAAAAAATTTTACTTGGGTTATGTTATATATATTAGGTGCAAATAATCTTTAAAATTTTCATGCTCCAATTATTTTTGGTTTTATTTGATTTTTGGATTGTATGTGCTGTGAATTGTGATGCAGTTGTTGTTTTTTTCATGATTTTGAGAGGGTGGCAGAAGGATTGGATCATGACATGTATAGGCAATTGTCTTGCAAGAGCCAAGAGGTTTAATCTCTGTATTTATTTATTTTTAATAAATTTATTTTTTTTATTATTATTTTCTTTTTTCGGTTGCCAAAATATATGTGTGGCTTGATGTGGCTTGAGAATGGATAGGATTTTGAAGCAGAGACAAGAAGAGACTAGTGGTGGTCATTTTGGCTTTACAAATTCTGTGATTCAAAATCACAACTCATAATAACTTGCATATGGGAGAGTAGGGGACGGTACATGCTCAAAATAATTGCTCTATTTTTCTCTTTCTCCTCTCCAGGAGCATGGGCTAGCTGCAGAAGGGGACCAGAAGATAGTTTAGGTCGTTTATTTGATTCTACTCATGGTCAAAGTGCATTATGTGCACCCTGTGATTTGATGGTGAATATCTGATGATAATATATTGATACAACCAACCACTTATGACATATTATAATATATAATTTCATAATTTTAGCTTCATTTTATAAATGTGATCAAATTCATGTTAAAAATTACTAAAATTTATATATATGATCTTGCAATCACATAGAATTTTTTGAGAAAGTCACATCAATTCCAAAGTATCATAAAATACATTTTTTATTGAATTTCATAATCTTGAATTTTAATAGTTTTTTTTTTTATATTCTCCACGATTCCAAGATTACACGGATAAATTTTGATTACTTTAAAAATACATCAAAGCACATAGTTTAAATCTAATTGAAATTAACACAGCATATTGTGATTAGTACATTGATACACCCTACAATCTTCAGGAGATGTTATTTATCCTCATTATTTGTGAGATATTGTCCAACTCTTATCTACTATTGGATAAGGTGTAAGTCGTTTAGTTTGGGCGTCTCATTTAATGGTAG
Organism: Dalbergia oliveri; assembly: GCA_030441495.1. NCBI lineage: Eukaryota > Viridiplantae > Streptophyta > Magnoliopsida > Fabales > Fabaceae > Dalbergia > Dalbergia oliveri. The sequence continues at coordinate 25,999,821 of JAMLFY010000009.1, read as the reverse complement.
ATGAAAGTATATCACGTGTCCAAAAAAATGAGTAGAAATAACATTACCACCTTCACCCTTAGATTATAAAATGGATAATGTATCTTGATGTTACGACCTAAAAATCGTAACACATAAGGGATGTCTTTTATAAAAGCCTAAAATTAATTTCATACAATTATGTGTAGTAAATTACTAAATTAATGATCATAATAAATCATAAAATTAAACAAATAAATAAATTCCTCAAAATTTCTTGAAAAATTTATTCATAAAATACATAAAATATTTAATTCTTCCAAAATCCATAACTAAAATTGACAATCTTAAATCTTGTTCCTCAAAGAAATTACATATCATATTATCATGACAAAATAACATAACCTTAAAATAATTATGCATGACCCCCATTATTGGAGCACTCTATTCTAACATGATCATAATCTAAACTTTACTACAAGTGAAGCTCACCACTGGAATAGCTACAAGGCTCCTAAAGGCTAAGTCTGAATAATAATTAGTCTATACTGTAAAGGGAGGAAAAGAGAGGGTGAGTTCATCAAAACTAATGAGTAGATAGTCACCTACAACTCACATGGGATAAAAAGGAATTACATAATAATAATACATACAACATGAACATGCAAATAATTATATAATAAAAATAATAATATTTATAGACGTTCAATTCAATTCCTGTCTTAATTAAATAAAAATTAACTTAAATAAATGAACTTAAAATAGAATTCATATTCAATAAGCATTCATTTGCATCATAAGTATTTACTTATTAGTTTGTCATCTTAAGGACTATATCCTGGGATATCTGAATCATAAATAACGGTACCCTAAACATGATGAATATATATATATATATAAGAATGATAGTAGTGGTCTGTAAATAACTCTATTCTCTTTGGGCACCTCATTAGGTCAGAACTTCTCTAGTCTTTGAAAAACATGTCTCCATGGCCACTTAACATATCACCTCCATGACAGTCAAGTATGCCAAGGTTAAAGTCTTATAGGATTGCCTTCATGGCCGCTTATATTACCTGGCAACTAGGTATACCAAGGTTAATATCTCATAAGACCTCCATGGTTGCTTAGTACACCACCTTCTTCAGGTGTACCAAGGTTAATGACTTTTTCAAAACATACTATAATTCTACTATATTGATCTCAACATACATAAACTAACTGAATCAATAATAAATTTAAACACTACAACTTATTCCTTATATTATGCTTGTTACTAATGAAATAATAATTTAGATATTAAGTATTACATTGTATAAATTTTGTGCCATCCTGTTTACTAATACACTTGTAAATTAATAGCAATACTAATAATAATTTAACTAAACCTTTAATTATTATTTACCTATTAATTATTATTCACCTATTTATTTATTGTCAAGAAAGTATTGGGTTCTTTCATATTATATAAATAAATTAATCTTAGAAATTGATAATAGTTAACTAATATCCATAAAACTGAAGCTAATCTTGCTATCCTGACAGTTCTTATACTTTAATAATTAATTCATAATTTAGTCATAGAGGTTGTAAAAATTATTAATTAATTTTTATTAATTTATTGTGTCCTATCAAGTTACCTAATAACTATAACTTAAAATTTAAATGTTACTTAGGTCATTCTTATTAATCTAGTTGTTATTCCTACAATACATAATAACTATGTACTATTCTATTTGTATAACTTAGAGCCTGTTTGATTTTAGCTTTCAGAATTTTTTGAAGGAAATCCTAAAACTGGAAATTAAAACTGAAATTGAAACTGAAATTTGTAGTTTTCAAAATTTTCAGTATTTCCTTCACAAAATTTGGAAAACTGGAAAAATGAAAATAAAAACTAAAAACTTAAACAAAGACTCTTGTTGGCTACTCTCTATCAATTGGCTAAATTTTATCATGCTAAACATTACTATTTCTTATTTTAATTGGGCACCTGCTAGTTATTTAACTAAATTCTAATATTAGATTGGGTTTTATATATATAATTAAAATTTTCATAACGAAGTAAGTGTCCTTACTATTCTAGATATTATTCATATGGTGACTACTAAGTAGTAATGAACTATTTTATCTTCTTAATTATTTTATGGTAACTAGCTTGGGTCATATTATGCTAAAAGGATAATAATAATGTTTTCTAAAATTTATATAAATTATTCTATGATGTCTTGCATGTTGTTCATATTTGATAATTAAATAATACTTTTAACTATAAAATCATGATAATTGTCAACCTATTTTCTGAATGAGAAGATTCATATCATGCCATATAAAATCATGTATTCTTGAAATATAATATAACTTGAACTGGTGACATCTTTTGACAATCATGCAACAAACAATGGTCCCATGAGTTTTCCAAAATATGATTTTTATGATAATAGCGATAATAATCAATTTATAAAATATTTTTAATGGCTAAAATATAGCCGTAGTAACTACTCACTCATCGTTCATCAGGGAATGCCTGGCCACTTCCTACATGATAATGGGGAACTGGAATGTCATTCTCAATTGCCACAAAATTATATACTATAATCAGAAATGGTTGGGAATTGAATGAGAAGAAAACTATACCACAATAGCCTATAGATTTGCCAAACTCATAACCCATATAAGGATATGGATGAGAGCATTTCCTGGAAGAAATTAATCAGAGAAAGTTGAAAGAAATCGTATTTTCCTCTCTAGGAAAAATCCTTAGGCGGTTAGGGTTCTTAGAAGATTGTTTAAAAGAATATAATGCGTCACATATATACTAGTGGTATAAAATTTAAACCTTAAACAAAGGAGTTCCTCATCCAAGTACATTTGTTGCAATACCTCATTTATAGCAATGGCCAAAATATACGATTTAATTTAATTTAATTAACAAATCACACATTCTTCCACATTCAAATTTTCTTATTTATTTTTCCCTTTTTTTTCTTTTCTAACAAACAAATCTAGCCCTAATGTTCCACTATTAACATTTTCTATATAATAATAATAATAATTTACATGATCAAGAAATTTCATACATAATTTTAATCATTAATAACTTCTTAAATAATATATAATAATTTTCTATTAAAATAATATATAACAAATCATATTCATAATACATGTTAAATATAAATAATATTTAATATCTTCAAATAAATATCATTATAATTCATTGACAAATAGAAAATAGTTTCAAATCATAATATTCATAATTTTGGTTAATTGTCAAATATTTTCAAAGTCTTTAAGTATCGATTTATCTATATTCAAATTTTTATGAAATTGATATGTATATAAAGAAGTATATTTTTCTAACATATTCATTTAATTATATATATTTATATTATTGAAAGTATTTGACTGCTTATAACTACTTGAAAAATTATATCTACTAACAATATAAAATATTTTATGCTAACATCATTACTACAAAAGTAACATCTTGAAATATTTTATATATACACTAATAATCAAATCTTTATGGAATAATTACAATCTCTAATTAAAGGAATGAACCAACATCAAACTATTACTTTGTATTATATTATATTATATTATATATATATATATATATATATATATATATATATATTCTCAAATCCTAATTGATATTTACACCATAAATATAAATTATAGATATCTAAATAAATCTTAACATAACCGTAGTAATTATAGTAAAATCAATTTCTAAAGAACATATGTGAAAAGGAAAATACAATATGCTTCATCTTTTGTAATTCCAACAAAATATATAATATATAATCCTAAAATACAAATATAAATACCAACGGTACTCATAAATATATTAGATCTAATAGATTTGATAAGATAATATTTTCAAAGTTTAAAAAAAATCAAATATGATATCACAAACTAAAGATTAGATTTCATAAAAAGAACAAATATCAAATTCAAATAATAATTGAATACCAGCATATAAAAACATTCATGCACAAAATTCATTATAAATTTATAATTTATTTTCTTCTTTGGGATATATTATTTGTTTAAGTTAACTTTATCCAATACTTCGATAGCTTAGACTTGACATTCCTAAAGATATTTGTTTTCGAATATTACACTTGAGTTCTTGGTTAACGAAGTGCACCATAGAACTCGTCTTCTATTCAAGCCACATGACTCTTTAGGGTGTATCAAGTGGGATTTGGTTATTGCAATTTGCAAGACTAGCTAGCACCATAGTTTTAAAACTTGACTGGCCAGCCAAACTGGTGAATCGATAAGCTGGAAGGTGACTAGTCTAAGTAGCACAAAAGATCGGACTTGCAAAATAACCAGGAGAAATCGTGATCGCGGGCTGCGGTTCACATTGTTCAACGATCTAAAAGAAAAGGGAAAAAGAAAAATGTAAAAATGTTGCGCCATTGATCATAACTTTGTGAGGAAGGGGAGTTACATATTGCAAGTTGCCTTGCTATCCCACATCACCACCTAAGTGGGAGAAAGGAGAGAGAGAGAGAGAAAGAAGGGAGCTAAGATGAGGGAGGAAGAAAGAAAGAAGAATAAATCAGAGGAGATTAGGTGGTTATGTGACCTTACGTGTGTTTGTGTGTGGTATGAGAGAGAAGAAGACTTAAAGTGGGGTTTCAAATACAATTAAGTGGTTTTTTTTTCTTGTCTGATTTTTCAAAATGGGCTTGAGGAACTGTTGTAACACCCTAATAATTAACCCAATACGCCTAGTCGTATTTGATTAATTACTAGACTTTACTCTTTGCTTCAGTTCCTTAATCATGCTTTGAAAATACTTAGTGAAATTATGAGCCATTTTTTTTTAAAAACATAATTGAAAACGTGAGGCGCATAACGTGAACGATAATGGATAAAAGCAGAAATCGAAGAGACATATCATGAAGAACACATCATATTGGCTCCATCATATGACATCCATAATTACATTTCACATAGATATTTTGCCTACCAACGAGTTAAGCTAGATGTAGACAATCAACAAAACATAAATAATATATGGATGGAAAAACATCTATTAATGGCACCTATTTATAACACTCAGAGATAGGAATAGATAGAGTTCACGCTCAAGGTCTAGCAATACGTTCCTCAAGGATAATAAGCTGGTTCACAAGATCACGTGCATCTACTAGGTGAGAGCATCAACGGAATCACAAACATCACCATCACTTCGAAGACGAGATGGAAAGAAAGAAAGAAAGAGGGAATGAGAAACTTATAAAAGAATCTTAGGGTACTCACCTCATATGCATCGTGTCATCATCATCATCCCCAGGAACCTCGGTTTCATTATGAAAATGTGAGCATGCATAAGATTCATTTATTTAGTTCGAAAATATACTTACCGAGGTCCATTCATTTTAATTATGCGTCTTATAATGCATCATAAACTTAGCATGTCATGTTTATAATGAACTTTTCCTTTCATATATAATAACATAATTATGCATAAGACCACATCATATTCCTCATCATCACATCATAAATACTATGTATAGAAGAATATCATATTTCTCATTATTATCTCATAAATACTATGCATAGAAGAACATCATAATCACATAATATGTTACTTAGTTCCTTAGGTGACTTAAAGTTACTTTCATCATCATTTTCCTAGGCCACCCTATACTCCACCCTTTTGGGAGTAATCTAGGTTATGAGCTCATACCTTACTAGTCGTCACTAGCATATACTTATCCCTTTTGATAAGTTAAAATTCTAACTCTACCCTTTTGAGAACGATTTAGGGGCAAGAATCACTTTTTCACCACCTATAGTCTGATGGGTCCAAAGGATCATTTCCTCATAAGTTTAAGTCACCATTAAGTCTTTGCATGTTATATCATAATACAATTCTCAATTCATAATCATTCATAACATTTTCTCGTTTATAGTCTTATTCTGGAATAATATATATACCAACTGTAATCATGCATCTAGGAGATTCCAGGAAGAGAGGTGGTCACAAATGGACACGCTTATAAAGTCTTCCTTGCAGAACCTTTCCAAATTACACTTTCACAGTAATATACTTTCTTCCAACAAGGGTAAATTTTTTAATAACAAAGAATATTTCATTATTTCATGCATAAGCATTCTCATTGTTTACAACAGCAACTATAACATGCAAGCCCGAAAATCATTCAATGACGTCAAATACTTAATAAGCATCAAATCACTATATAGACTTATCATTTAAAACATCAAAGAGGCATCATCATAAATCCTTATTGAAAAGTTGTCTATGTAACACTCTAGTAATTAACCAAATACACTTAGGTTGAATTGGATTAATGACTATACTTTACTCTTTGCTTTGGTTCTTTCATCATATTTTGAAAATATTTAGTGAAATTACGAGCCATTTTTTTAACATAATTGAAATCGTGAGTCGCGCATAACATAAATGATTAAGCGGTAGTAAAATAAGACATTTAAGAATCTAAATATATCATGTTGGCTCCATCACATAACATCCATAATGCACATCACAACATATATACAATAACTTCACTCAAAAGGTGAGTTAAGTTCATACATCATATCTTACACCTTCACACCATAGGAAACTATTTATAAGGAAACTCATGCCCCTAAACTAGATAACCTTAAAAGTTGAAGAAGGCTACTCTAAAACTGAATGTATAACACTCTTAAGACTACTTAAGAACTCTCTAGGGCCACTGTCTTGGAAACGGGAGAAACCCGATCACTGACGAGCTTCCTCGAAAGGGGGCACACGAGATGCACCAGCTGGGGTCGCATGGACGATCTTCTTGCTAACCTCGGCTAAACAATTCCCACTCTCTTACATGTGGGAGAGTAGGAGCAGAGCACTAGAATAAGCATGAGTAGGAGGGTCCTCTGAAGGATCAGATTTCAGAATCTCGTTCGTAGATTATACTCTGGAAAACCATGGACGGCAGATGAGGCGGGATAAGAACGTAATATTCTTTCATCAAGTGGACGTGCATGTTCGAAAACCATTTCATCGCCATAGGGAGAAGTAGGAGAAAAACGATAACTGGGCAGGATGTGCAAATGGACGACCTACGTAAATAAAAACACGAAACGAGCACCTTCCTTCAAAGTGATACGAATGATGCACCGGATCATAGTGGAATTCCCAAGTAGGGTGTCAACGGACGAATGTCGCCATCTGAATTGAAGACAATGACGGAAATAAAGGAAAGGGAGTGAGAATCTTACTAAAGAATTCTCAGTAGGTATCTCCTTCTACGGTGTCATCATCAAAGTCTCCAGGAATCTCAGGGTTATTATAAAATAGTGAACATACGAAGATTAAATTTTAAGTTCAAAAAATACTTTTACCGAGATTCAACCAATTTTAATTATGCGTCTTATAATGCATCATAATCTTAACATGTCATATTTATAATGAACTTTTCTTTTATCATTACATCATATTCCTCATCATCATCATTAATATAACATGCATAGAAGAACATCATATTTCTCATCATCAACTCATGTATGTTATCAGAAGAATATCATAATAGCTACACATGGACATGGTGCACATAATTTATTTCTTTAGTACCTTAGGTGACTTTAAAATCTTATCATCCTCATTATTTTCCTTGGGCCACCCTATACTCCACCCTTTTGGGAGTAATCTAGGTTATGAGCTCATACCTTACTAGTCGTCACTAGCATATACTTATCCTTTTTGATAAGTTAAAGTCCTGACTCTACCCTTTTGAAAGAACAGGTTAGGGGGCTAGAATCACCTTTTCACCACCTATAGTTTGATGGGTCCAAGGATCATTTTCTTATAAATTTTAAGTCACTAATAAGTCTTTGCATGTTACAATTCAATTCATAATAATTCTAACATTTTCTTATTTACAGTTTTATTCTGGAATAATATATATCAACTATAATCATGCATCTGGAGATTCCAGGAAAGAGAGGTGGGTCACAATGGACACGCTTAAATACCAAATCTTTCCTTAGCCAGAATCTTTCCAAATTGCACTCTTACAGGAATACACTTTCTTCCAGTAACAAAATATGTCCTTATTTCATGCATAAGTTTTCATTGTTTGCAACAGCAACTATAACATACAAACCAGGGAATCAATCAATGACACCAAATTCTTGATAAGCATCAAATCACATTTTAAGTACACATAAAATTACTAGCTTCCCATAAAATTCTTACAAAGTTTTAAAACTCTTTTAGAACTAATTCTTTTTGTTAAACTTGAAAGAAGTCATAGGACTTTAGGCCTAACTTAACCATGGGACCGATTTATAACTCGAAAGAATGTTCATAGTTAAATCTTTCACTTAAGATAAAAGGAGCAAGTCTTGAGCTTTAGAGATTTAGGTGACATCTTAGAATTATTACCATGCTATGCAACCTTATTTTAATCTTATCTTTATAAGGTGATAGCTTGGAATTATAAACATGATATGCAATTCCATTTCTTTATCTTTAAGATTTAAGGTGATGACTTGAAAATTAAACATGATGCAAGAACTTGTAATATAAACATGATGCAAGAAACTGGAGCGGCGGTAATCCGCAAGACCGGTGAGGGAGAGAATCTTAAGCAACGAAGCGTAGTCCATAGGACCTGGGGAGAAGAGAATTACATTTTTTTTAAGCTCCAATTCTCAAGACTTCTTAAAGAATAAATTCTTTAACTCCAATTATCTCATTTCTTCGCTTATGATTCATAGGCAAGTCTTTGAGCTCTAGGATTTTTAGGTGATGACATAAAATAAACATGTCATGCATTGATTCTTTTAGCCATTATAAAATAAAGTGAGAGCATAAAATAAACATGAGATGCAACTTCTTTATTATCTTTAGAGATTAAGTGACAACTTGAAATTTAAACATGAAATGCAAGCTTGAAATTTAAACATGAGATATGCAAGTTCATTTATTTATTCTTGAGAATTTAGTTATGACATAAAATAAATATGGTTGTGCAAGACATAAACTTAAACATGGATGCAAGTTCACTTGATCTCTTTACTAGAGCTCCTTCAAGACTTTAAGAAAATTATGATTTCAACCCAATATATGTATCTTAGCAAGACAAAGTAAAAAAAATACATATTTCATATTCAAACCTCAAGATAAAAACATTATTCTTTAAAGTTTTGCATTAAATGGAATGTTAAAGCTTTAGAGGCCTAACTTGTGATGGATTTACAACCCATATTCAAGGTCCTCATCATCAAGCTATCATTTCATTCCTTCCTAGGCCATTTGGCCGAAACCATGAAAGGAAAATAAGGAAAGAAAAACTGAAATTTTAGAAGCTTTGGAAACTAGTGAAACCTTCAAGTTTTAGAGATTTAACTTGTGAAAGCTTTGCAACCAACACTCAAGAATCTCATCATCAAACCATGGTCTCATCATAAGCTAGGCCATATGGCCGAAATACTTTAAAAAGAAAGGAAGAAGAAACTGAAAATGAAAACTTAAAAGAAAGCTCATGAAAACATCATTTTTGAGCTAAAACATAACTTGTCTTAGCATAAAATGAACTTAGAAACACCTCCCTACCTAATTTGATTTGAAAGAAAGGAAGAGAACTTGGTTTCCTTGAGTGAAATGAAGCAAAATATCCTTGAAAAGCTGAAGGGAGAATTCGGCCAAGAGAAAGAAAGAAAGAAAGCTTTTGGTGCTCCTAAGACTAGAATTTGTGTAAGTTATGAACTAAGCATCTAAACTATCTTCAAGCATGCCTATTTATAGAGATTTTGCAGCTCATAAATGGACAAAGGAAGGAAGGAAATCTGACCAAAAATTAGAGAAAAAAATAAGGAAGAAAAATCATTTTGTTTGGTGGCTTAAAACATGGAATCATGTTTCCATGTTTTCATGATTCTTTGTTTTCATTCTTTGGATTTTTGTGTAATAATTTTATGACTTATTACTCAATAATTTCGGCCATTACAGCCTTGTGGAAGAGGATTTTGTGTGTTCCATGTATTATTTAGGTGTAGGCAAGGTATTCATGCAATTTAGAGAATTTACGGTTAAGGGCTTAAGTGAATTACTAAGCAATTTGGGTGTTTTAAGCAATTTTAGGTTCTAATCAATCTAAATAAATAATTTTGACTCTAGATTAGTAATTAGAATTTAATAAGCTTTAATTTGAGCCTAATATTGTTTAGGTTTCGTTAGACAAATCGAAAATCTCAAAATTTGCAAAACTTGCAACAGGGGTAAAACGTAATTTAACCCAAAATCGGGACCATCCGGACTTAACCAAGGTCATTCATAACTTAAAAACACCTTTTAAAATATTTTAGTGAGGTTCCTAAGTCGGCACGCAAATTGGAGTTAAAACGGCGTGGGCGTTTTGGTCATTTCGCGTCGAAACTCAAAATTGAGATTTTCTCCTCTATTAACACACATAACACAAACAATCCTTTATTATCCTCAAAACATCCCTTTGAGGACGAGTGGGGCCCACGATCCTCATTTTCTAGTAAAATAACCTCAGGGCATTTTGGTCATTTTACATACAGAAAATTGGGATTTGCAATGCTTGAATTGCTCCTAACTTCTCTTCTAACGTTATATTCCTTTATTGAGAATTGTTTGGTCTCAAATTTTATATAATATTTACCTACGGTAATTTGGTAATTTCTAATGATAGTAAAGATTACAGTAAAAATTGGGCGTACATCTTAAACAACTGAAACCTTAATCGGGCAACCTTAATTATTGAACTAATTAATTATGCATCTAAGGGATTTATTACCATCAATTATAAGTCCTAAGAACTTTATTAGACTATATGGGCAGCATAGACAGTAAGTTGTTCTTAAGGTTTTACTGTGCTAGAAGTTGCATTTTTAACCCTTCTCGTTATCGACTTTCCCTATGATGCTAAAATTAATTACTAAACCAATTATGAATCATTCTCCCTTATCTAAACATAATAGAACTTGGTTCTTAAGGCCACTAAAGGCTCTGGATAGAATGCATAAATTTCATTCTCTAAAGTTATAGAAATCTTGCTTTTTTTTTCTGGGAAGCTAGTTTTATTCTAACATGCATAGAATCGTTCCTCAGCATAAAATCATGTTTATCACAACTTCAAACATATTAAACCATCATCATACAGTGGTACTAAACTTAAATCAGTGGCTGAATCATGAACCTCACATAATTGCTTAAAAACACATTTTAAGTACATGTAAGATACTAGTTTCCCGTAAATCTTTGCAAAGCCTTAAAATTCTTTTAGAAATTAATGCTTTTTGTTAATCTTGAAAGAAATTATAGAACTAAATCAGTAGCTATTTAAAAGCACTTTGGGCCTACCTTAATTATGAGGGCGATTTATATATTGAAAGAATCTTCACGATTAAAATTCTCACTTAAGATAAAAATGAGCAAGTCTTGAGCTTTATAGATTTAGGTGATAACTAGAATTATAAACATGCTATACAACCTCATTTTAATCTTGTCTTTATAAGGTGATAACTTGGAATTATAAACATGATATGCAAGACTTGAAATTTAAACATGATGTAGGTCCATATTATTATATTCACGAATTAAGGTGATCCGCTTGAAATATAAATATGATTATGCAAGCTTGGAAATATAAACATGATGCAAGAGCTTGAAATAAATAAGAAACTGGAGCGGCGTAGTCCTGGATAAAGGGAGAAGAGATTCTTATTACATTTTATTAAGCTCCAAACTCAAGACTTTTTAAAGAATGAATTCTTTGACTCCCATAATCTTAAGGAAATTGAAAGTGAGTTTTAAAGTTCTTATTGTTATGGTTCCAAGAACCTTATTTCTTTGCTTGTGATACTTGGGTAAGTTTTTGAACTCTAGGATTTTTAAGTGATGACATAAAATAAACATGTCATGCATTGATTCTTTTAGCCATTATAAAATAAAGTGAGAGCATAAAATAAATATGAGATGCATTCTCTTTATTATCTTTGAAGATTAAGTGACAACTTGAAACATAAACATGAAATGCAAGCTTGGAAATTTAAACATGAATATGCAAGTTCATTTATTCATTCTTGAGAATTTAGTGATGACATAGAAAGTAAACATGGTTATGCAAGGCATAAACTTAAACATGGATGCAAGTTCATTTTATTTCTTTACTAGAGCTCCTCCAAGACTTTAGAGAAATATAAATTCAACCCAATATATCTTAGCAAGACAAAGTGAAAAATACATCTTTCAAGTTCTAAACTCAAGATCTTTATTTTTACATCATAAAAACATCATTCTTTAAAGTTTTGCATCAAGTGGAATTTTCAATCTTTAAAGGCCTAACTTGTGATGGATTTACAACCAACAATCAAGGTCCTCATCATCAAGCTATCATCATATTCCCATCTAGGCCTTATGGTCGAAATTTTCAATGGAAAAGAAAGAAGAAAACGAATGGAAAAGCTAGAGAAAGTCCATGAAATCATCATTTTGAACCAATAACAACACTTAGCAAAGCATAGAAATAAACTTAAAGATGACTCCCTACCTAATGTGGTTTGAAAGAAAGGAAGAGAACTTGGTTTCTTGGAGTGAAATGGAAGAAAATCTCTTTGAGAAATTGAAGAAGAAGTTTCAGCCAAGGGGAGAAGGAAAGAAAGCTTTTGGTGCTTCTAAAAATTAGAATTGTGTAAGTTATGAACTAAGGCCTCTAACACTCCTTCAAGCATGCCTATTTATAGAGATTTTGAGGCTCATAAATGGACAAAGGGAGGAGGAAAGTCTGACCAAATTTGAGGAGGAAGCAAGGAAGAAAAATCATCTTGTTTGGTGGCTTAAAACATGGAATCATGTTTTCATGGTTCCTTGTTTTCATACCTTGATTTTTGTGCATTCTTTGACAAATTTTCTGATGCATTATGGACCAAAATTTCCTGCATTACAGCCTAAGGAGGATAAAATTTGTGTGTTCCATGTATTATGTAGGTGTAGTTAGGTATCTTTGTAAATTAGAGAATTTTCAATTAAGGGCTTAGGTGAATTAGTAAGCAATTTGGGTGTTTTTAAGCAATTTTAAGTTCTAATCAATCTAAATAAATAATTTTGACTCTAGATTAATAATTAGAATATAATAACCTTTAATTTGAGCCTAATATTGCTTAGGTTTTGCTATACGAATCAAAATCTCAAAATTCGCAAAACTGCACAAAGATAGGGACAAAATGGTAATTTTACTTAAAAATTGCCCGAGACCACCCGAGCTTAACTAATGGTTAATCATAGCTTAAAAACATGTTTTAAAACATTTTAGTGAGGTTTGCTAAGTCGGCACGCAAATAAGTTAAAACGGTGAAGGGTGTTTTGGTCATTTGCGTCGAGCTCAAAATTAGGATTCTTCTCCTCTATTAACACACATAACACAAAAAATCCCTTATTAACATCAAAACATCCCCTTGAGGATGGGTGGGGCCACATCCTCGTTTTCTGAGTAAAATAACCTCATGGGCATTTTGGTCATTTTATACGTACAGAAATCGGTTTGCAACTCGCACGAATTGCTCCTATCCTTTCTTCTAATGTTATATTCCTTTATTGAGGATTGTTCGGTCTAATTATATGAAAAATTACCTAGGATAATTCGGTAATTTAAACAACAGTAAAATCGGGTTTTACAACAGCCCAATTTTTGAAGTTTTCAACTAAGTTCTTAACTCGTTCACAACCTAACAACTATGCAAACTCATAATGGGTTGATTATCTGTTGGATCTTAATTTTCTATTGAGTAGGATTTCGAAAATATTCAATCAAATTTTTATTTTAAATATATGTATTTTATAATTTAAAATATGCTAATTATTAATTATATACATATTTATATATATTTATATAAGCATATAATTTTCAAAATATGTTAAATTGTTAATTATTTATATTGTTTTATTGTATCTACTTGAATTTTAACATATCTTTCAAGGTTTAACTAGTAACCTCCGATTTAACTAGTGACCTAATAACCCAGTCTTTGACTCGTCTTACCAATTCGGTTATGAAAACTATGCCTCATACTAAGATAAAATTTATGTGAAATAATTTGTTATGTCTATGTATTATTTTTTCCTCTACCACCAAAATTTTCTAAATTGGTCAGTGCAATGAAAGTAATTGTTACTTACAACACTAACAGGGTATTGGTCAAGTGGAAGGGACTCAAATCCTTTAAGTATGAGGTTTTGGACTTGATCTCTAGATTCATCATTCATGTTCATGGAAATAATATAATTGGGAGGAATCAACTTAGGCGTTTGACTTTGTCTTAATAGATTAGTCTCTCACCTATTAAATTAGGGATTACTTGGAGAAAGAAGAAAAAAACAAAAATAAGCTAAGTTAATATATCTCTTGGTTACAAATTACTTTCAACCAATTTTTAGATTCACTTACATAAATAAAACATAAGGTGCTAACCTAAATAACAAACTAAAACTAAGAATCACAATCACACAATCTTCAAAGCCACGAAGCTGTACATGTAACTCATCAACACGGCACAAAGTTAACACCTCGCACGGCACATATCATGGTCCATGCAACTCATCACGCTTCAGCAGCCTTTGAACATAGCTGAATGCTAATCCACTCTTGAATACTAAAATAATATTATTGTTTGAAAACTTGTGCAGTAACTACCGATCAAAAATAAAAATAAAGGTCCAATCATTGTCCTTTGTCCATAAGTCGATGCAGGTGTATCGCCTAACACAAAAACAAACTTATGATGAATCTTCATAGAAAAATGGCATTGCCTGTTTGTTGGGCCTATTTTAGGCCTTATATTTTTATTGTATCTTTTAAACAGTATAGTTATGAAGATTGGATGGAGCCACTTACGGAACCTAGCATTTGGAATAATATCCAGAACAGGTTGGCGTTAAGTAAGTTGGGCTGCATTACATCTTCAATGGAGTCAGAATTTCTGACCAAAATAAGAACAGGTTTGCGTAGGGAGATAAACGCTTAGAATGAGAAATACATTTAAGACGTGTTTGCTTAAGTTAAATTTGTGATAATTTTTATTTAGTTTAGAGGTTACTCTTTTCAGATTATGAATTTTTTTTTTGGATTTTGATTTTCTTCAAAAAGATATTTAAATATATCAAAATTTTTATTCATGTCTACTAATCATTTGTTAATTTTAAAAATCAAATAAATCAACCCCCTTTTAGTATTTTGGGGGAATTTTTACCCTGCCTCTATTGAAAATTAAACTAAATAGTAGAGGTCAAGACACAAAATACTTGTGTAATAATTCTCCCAAAATATGTATGTATATCATATAAAGTTTCCTTTCCAATACAGTATAAAATACCCAAAAGAAGACAGAGAGTATATAATACATGTGTGGTACGGTAGCCTATAATTTTCCCTTGCGATGAAATAAGAAATATGATTGTATGAACATAAATTCGAGTGGTACGCGGGTCAAAAAAGATTCTATACACAAGCAAGCAAATGGCATATGTACCAGCCTTTTATTTTCCGTAACTTGGTTTTTTATTTTCTAGGCAGATATTTTACAAAAGCTGGCTGGCCAAAAACCCAACATTAGCTTTTAACAATTGAACATATTTGCTCGCACAAGAAAATAATCATTTACATGGTTTAAACTATAGTTTAGAGCGTGTAATTAAATTAAGTTCCATGTAAAATCCAACCGTACAGTGATGAACATCACGTCCTCTCTCTTGGGGTTGATTTTGTGTGGGGTCAAAGAGGGCCAACAACGCATCACAAAACGGGAAACTAACGTAGCGTTTGGCAAAAGATAAAAAGTTGTTTAAAACATAAATATGTTTGGTAACAGAGATAAAAAAAGAAGACAAAAATTTTTCTACTCTTAAGGTTAAAATATAAAAAAAATTTATATCTCTAAAAAGTGAGGATATCAGAGATAAAAATTTAATATTTTTTCTTCTAAAAATACCTATGTATATATTTAATATTTCCTTATGTGTTTACGGGTGGTGTAGCGGTGGTATGACGATTGGTCGGGGACTACGGGCAAAAGCAGGAGGTGGTTTGGCGACCTTCAATGGCAGTGGTTTAAGGTGCCTAATTGGGTAATGATATCTTTTAATATATTTATTATCTTGTTTTATATTTTTAAATAAGATATGAAAATAATTATTATATTTTATATTCTATAATTAAATAGAATATAAAAACATTATTTTTTATGCCACTTGCTAAGCGAAACTTGAGGTGAAACGCAACGAAGTTGAGTATTTTAAAAAAATTAATAAAGTTTTGTACGGACTAGTGGCTAAATAATAAAAATAACAATATATAAAATTTTGCGTCTCACTCCGCACTCACCCGGTTTTGCCCTTTACGCAAGTGGATGAGTCCATAAGTGTTCGTACCGGTTGATTTATCATCACTCTAGTCTTGCCTCTGTAACAACCTAATCAAGGTCCCCTTTTTTTGTTTTCTTTTTCTTCTCTTTTTGGTGTAAAAAAAGAAAAAGAAAAAGAAAAACCTTCTACTTCATCCTCTGCATAACCAAAATATCTATCTACAGGGTCCTTTTTTTTTTTGTTCAAATCTCTTTCTCTCCGAGGATGCCAGACTCTCAGGTCGATCTCTCTGATTGGACATGAACTTTGTTCTGCAAGGTCTCTCTTCTAAACCAAAATAATCTTCTGCATCTCTGATACGGATCTGATGTTTGAATATTTTATTTAGTGCTCTGTAATTATGTCATTAATTGTTGTTTATAGTGATGATAATAATACTTTTCCTAATATTTTTCTTTTTCCCTCTCTTCCCGTTGGGTTTAAGTGTGTAACTAACAAGAGTTTTTTTTTGGTCACATAACTAACAAGAGTTTAGTCCCTAATCTTGATATATTGTTGTTTACGTAATAAATGAGGAAAAAGAAGATACAGCTAGCTAGGGAGATTACTTTCTCCGGTTATTTGATTTGTGATGCTGGTTTGGCTCTCGTACTCTTCCTTGGCAAGCTGTATATTCGGATATATGCTAACTAAAGGTAAACTGGTCCCTCTGCCCTTTTCTCGATATCTATCTTGTTTTGTTTTATTATATTATATATTTGGGTAAATAAAAAAGACTAGCCTTCGTGTTTATTCAAATGACACTCCCCTATATTGTTCTCCAAAATTGACACTCCACCCCATTCTTTAAAAAAAAAAAATAGAGAACAAATAAATAAAATAGAAAATAAAAATTAGTGAGAGAAATAAATTTTATAAATATAACTTTAACTCGTGAAATTTCTTAGTTCTTAAAATTCAAATCCTAAATTTCATATTCTCAAATCTATATCTAGTTTAAAACAAAATTAAATTATTGATTTATTTGAATTGCTGCATAAGAGCAACATAGATATATTAAAAAATAAAAGTAAACTTTAAGTTAATAAAATATAGCGCAGATAAATTGGTCCTTTAAGGAAAAAAGTATTTGTGATCCCCACAATTAAAAATATAGGACAAATTAATTTTTTTTAGTATTTTAGTGGATTTATTTCTTCTATTTATATTTTTACTAAAGACCAATTTGAACGATTTTATAAATAATTAGAGATTAATTTGTCTTATAAATCTTTTAAAAATACTGAAGATGGACTAATTTATCACGCATTTCTCACTTTTTTCAATCGCAAAACTCACATATCATTCTTATGCAACAACTCAATTAATTTTATTTTGTTTTTTGTTCATTATCGAGGATATGAAATTTAGGATTTGAATTTTAAGAATTAATTTAATATAAGAAACATGTCAAGTTAAAATTACATTAAAAAAATTCATTCTTTTGCTAGTTTTTTATTTTCCTTATTAATTTGTCCTTTATTTGTTCAATTTTCCTTTTTTTTGGGTAAAGAATGGGGTGGAGTGTCAAATTTTGAGAAGAATGAGGTGAATTATCATTTGAGCAAACTTCAAGGGTAGTCTTCATCATTTACCCTATATATTTTATGCTAGATTTTTACATGGCATATATAGACATAAGTCTAACACAATAAAAAATGGATTACATTAACTTTATTCAACTTGGATTTACTTGTTTAGGGATTTTGCTAATTTTGTTATGAGTTTGTCTAAATATGAGTTATTAGGCTTATGTTTATATATATATATATACACTAGTGTAGTACCCATACAATGCATGGTGGCTATTGCTCTATCTGTTGATTTATTTTTATATACTAACACATTTGAAATCATAGAAACTATTAATTTGATATATATGATATGAATTATGAAAAAAATTGTTATCAAATAATTAAATAAAACTAAAATTGAAATAGTAAATGAACATTTAACAATGCAGTATATCCAACAAATAATAATCCATTTGATAAACATCAATATGAATCTAAACAACTTGTTACATTTTCACCTTCCTCGACCTAAACACATAAAGACTATAGTATAAGTCATTTATGAAAAATGTTACAATTTTTTTAAGCAAATGAATGAAACTATATATAATCAAAACATTTCATTAAAATATATTAAAAAAAATACATATTCAATACAGATAAGAAGAAATAGAAGAAAATAAATGGAGTCCCAAGGCAGTTGATTGCCCCACTTGGCAAGAACATCTGCACAGAAATTTGACTCCCTGAAGGCATGATTAATGCAGACACACCAATTACCACTCCTTAATAGCTTGTAATAAAGAGGAGTTTGAGTGCTTGCTCAAGTCCTGTTTCATGAGAAGTTTGACAGCACGTGTGGAATCTATTTCTACCAAGAGATTACTAATCCCCAACTGAAAGGCTAGCTTCATCCCAATATAATGCCCCACAACTCAGTCAAGTGATGTTGCAACTTCCCAAATTTTGCAATAAACGCCGCAATCGCCAGACCTTCATGGTTCCTAATCAAGCACCCACAAGCCCCTTGAGATTCCTCAAACACAAATCCATCCGTATTTAGTTTCATCCAACATTATATGAACAACCCTTGAGCTCCTTATTCTCCCTCTAACCTTAGCCCACTCATGTAATGGAAGGCAGTAGTCCTTTGATAGACCCAAAATATGTTGCAGCGCCGAATCACTATCAACAACCAATCTCTCAAAAATTCCCTGGTTCCTAAACCTCCTAAGAGTGTTGCAAGCTGTCGCTCATGGTTTGTTTTTTCACAGCAATGATACCTGACCAAAATAGTGTTAACGTTAATTAATTGATAATGAATAAGACTAATGTTACTATGTAGTAAGATATAGTAATCTACAATATTTCTTTTCCATTGTTTTTTTTTTAATGTGGTTTTTCATTAGCCTTAGAGTGCTACATCAGTTACTATTCAAAATTGATACGGTTTAACCACGCATGTTGGAAGTGACTCCAAAGTGTTTTTTTATTTGTGTAAGTAGCTCAACAAACTCTAAAATACTGAAGGAGCCAAAGTCTATGACCAATACATGACCACACTCAGTAAATACATGATAAAACTACACCTGATTCAAACCAAAATACTAACATATACAATTGTTACCCTCAAACATTAACCATAACTAATCACAGAAACATCAAACAGCCTAACATCCACATGCAAAATGTTTTCCACCCCTTGTTATTTGGAAAGGTGAATATTATTTGTGCATTAAAAACAAATATTTTTTTAATTATAGATACTATAAAGAGAAAAGCAAATGATAATTTGGTGTCTACTTTAGATGTTCACTTTAATCATAGAAACAAAGAATATGTTTGTCTGTATTTTCTCACTTGGTTTTGTATGAATTCATTAAATATTTTCTTGCGATTTGCTTTATTAGTATTTCACTTAATTTTGGGTGTCAATAGTTTTATTATGAGTGTATATAAATTTGTACATATGCAAGAATTTTTTCTAATTATATTGGATTTAATTTGGTTTCTCTAAATTGAGGAGATTAGTAATGCAAAGATGAGGAATTAAACACTCTTAGATCATTTAATGGGATCTACATATGTGATGAAAGTTATTGATCTATTAAACAACTTCCTCATGAGGAGCCAAACCCAACCACATTAAATTAACTGGACGTATTTACTGCATATTGGCCATTTGCATGTGCAAAAACCCCTTTATAGGATGTTAATATAAGTTTAAAAGCATATGGAAGTTAATTTCCTAACCATAACTCATAGTTGGAGGCTCCAATTTTGTCCCCATTTAGCTCTTTACGTGGAATTTCGTGTTGTTTAGTCCCTATTGTCCATTTCTGAAGGATTACCATTTATTGGAATGCTATTGCTCAGTAATGAATAGCAATTTAGTGGAAATTTATGTGTAGGTTCAGAACAACAGCTTACAACTACAACTGGCACCAGAAGTAAGACATCAAAAGGACTAATGAACTAAGGTATGCATGCACAAAAAGCTAAGTTATTGTATTAGTGAGGCATGGCTTAATCTTTAATCAACCAAAAATATTATTCCAACACCTAAAAATGAGAGTTTAAGTGGGACATTCACTCCATTATCATTGGATGAGGTGGTGGTCCCCACAATCTCCATCCATTCATGACATCAAATGGTGATGAAGTGAGTGTACTTTAGATACCCACTTTGGGTGTTGCAATAACATTAATCTTAATCAACGGGCAATTGAATTACAGAAAGAGCTGCAAGACAACACATGAATTACAGGGACAGATCAGGAGCTATGGGAAAAAGGTTCTGAAAGGCGTGTTTCGAAAGCAAAGGTTATTGGCTTATTGCACAGTTCTATATATTTTAATTTGTCTCGAGTAAATTGATTTCATCTTGCTTTTGGTCTCTCAGTAATTCTTGCTTGGGTAGAGCTGGTCTTAAGTCTTTCAATGAAGATTCAAACTATTGCTAATGCAGGTAAAGTTCACCCGCTTGAAACTTCGGCTGCTAACTTAACCATGCACACCTCATGGTTCTTATATATATATATATATTTGCTGGTGCTTTATTGGAGACTGGAGAGTGATCCTTTGCTGCTATACATAAAAACTAGTGTTTGTACCATTGACAGATGTGGTTTTTTTTTTTGTTTGGGGCGGGGTTATATATGAACTATCATCTCATCGTTTCGTTCTGTGAATTACGTGTTTCAGACAGATCATGGGCTAATATCCTTGATCAAGGATACTTTTCAAATTATAAATAGGGTCCCTCCGTAGGAATTCTTAATTGTTATTTGTTCTATTTAAGAAATACGTTCTTTCTTTAATTTTGCTGTTCTTACGATGCCACGTTCGCAATTCACACAGGGACTCCAGCTAATTGAATAGAACCAGCGATGGAAACAGGTGACAAGTTTCTAATTTCTCTTGCATATTTATGTTGGCAGCTCATCTGATCTGAACCACTTCGAGACTATGATAGTTATGCTTGGTGCTCTAATTAAAATGTTCATGAGGTTTTTGATGAGTATGCAAATGCAAATGTATATGTTCAATTGAGACTTATTTTAAAAGAAGAAAAAAAGACCTATAAAACTAAAAATCGTGTATTTCTATACTTTTCTACGCTACAATTTATCTGTAGCCTTTTTCTCTAAAGATTGTTTTGATGACAAATTGACAATAAATGGCAACCATTAATAATTCAAGTGATTAGAGGTGGAAAATTTAAACTAGATGCCATGTCATAAGTTTTATGCATCTCCATAAGAAGTCGTAGCTATTATATATATCCATGATGACTCTCCTCTTTTTAAGACAAGTGATTGAAATTTGTTACAGTACCATAGAAACGGATAATAGTTATGAGATCAGATACGGGCGATGGATTGTTTGAACCTGAGCGTGCTATGTCTTTTGATTCCTAATTTCTATGTTTATAAAAAGAAAACTGTATTCTGGGCCACGTTGAGCAGAAATTACCAGAAAATATATTCTCCCACTGTCAATATATCGTGTTAATAGTTAATGTGAGACTTCACGATTTTGTATAAACTTAATGGTGCAAGTAAATGTGAGTGATGATGAGGCAAAGTTCAGAGTCGTGCTTTTGATTCGCCTTTTGGCCCAACAAATTTTTGTTTTATGAAAAATTGTAGTAAATTGGTTCATATGTGTTTTAGAAAGACCCAGCTAACCCTCTGATATAGTTAAGTCAGTAACTGAAGCCCATAGCCCTTAGCCCATAGCAAAGCCCATACCAGGCAGACTCGTATCCCCTCCCCCCCCCCCCAAAAAAAAGGGCAACCTCGTAAAAGAAATACAATATATGTATACACTGTTATCATACGTATATAATTACCTTCTACGATATTTCGAAGAGTAAAAAAATCCTATAGATAACAAAAACATTTTAAATGTTCTAGCAATGTGTGACTTCTAGCGTAGTGTGTTTGTTTTTCTTTTTCGGGTTTCTGAAGTTTTGAGTGGACCTAAGATGATGACGTCTTTCAAATACCAAAGAATTAAAAATTTTGCCTTCCACCCAACTATAATGAAAAAAAGTTTTGATATATTATTAATTCAAAATGTTTTGCATTATTATTTAATTTTATATTAGATTTTAAAATAATGCAACAATAACAACTAAGAAGATTGTGCCATTAAGTGGGGTTGCTGATTAAATGGACCAAAAGATGCCATAATGCTCTAAAATGTACTCCATCCATTGTGAAATAGTTGTCCACTTTTAAAATTTTATTTTTGCATAAATGATTGTTCTTTTGAAAAATACAAACAATATTAATTATCTTTTTTAGGCTATATCCATATTAAATAGTAGAAGAGAAAGTAAGTAAAAAATATTGAGAGATGTTATAAAAAATAAGAATAGAGAGAATAATGGAGAAGAAGAGAAAGAATAGTCTTATTGATAATCTCAAAGGTATTCTATATGGAGTAACCAAAGGGCTATTTATAACCATAGGAAAAGAGATATAATATCACATCAAATCATAACATATTATATCTAATCTAATCAAATCTTAAGTGAATCAGCTAAAGCTAAAGATATGGACATCTATAAATAAATAATATTTCATAACACTCCCCATTGGATGTCCATCAGGGATATGCCTCATTAAAACCTTACTAAGAAAAATCCAGTGGAAAAAAATCTTAGTGAAGGAAAAAGAGTACAATATCCTTATAGTGGGAATATAGTTAAAAACCTTATCAAAGAAAAATCCAGTTGAATAAAAACCTTGATCAAGGAAAAAAAGAGTAAGTATTTCTCCTCCACTTTAAAGTATCACTTAAAATCTCATAATTGGTGTATTCTAATTCTGTGCACCACTTTTATAAAGAAGAAATAGGTAGTAACTTTATCATTTGAACAGATTTGACATCAGTTCCTCTCTTTAGTTGAACTATCTAGATCATATTGTCCTCATGTAAAATTGTGCAGTTTCTTCTAAAAGAATCTTCACGATAGTTTGAACATGTTGACCTATTACCTTTAGCTAGAAAGATTCATGAGCTTCGTGTATTGCACTAATTTCTTTGCGATTTGAAGAAATAGTGGCTATAATCTATCTTGTACATCTCTAAGATATGATCATGTCTCCATAAATGAAAGAAACTTGTTTGATATTCTGCCTTTATGCAGATTTGATAAATTTTCTGCATACTAATACATATGAAGAAAATATATGCAATTTATCCATATAAAATTTCATAAGAGTTATCTCTGTGTAAATTGATTAATGAACAAACATTTTGTTTGTTAAGTGCTCAATCTAGGAGATAGAATTTTGTTTTTCTAAGATCTTTCATCTAAAATTCTTCTATTAGATCTTTTATGACTATAGAAACTTCTTCAAGAGTTCCAATGATATTCTAGTCATCAACATACATAGCTATTCAAATATAAACATAGAGGCAAATGACATCATTTGTAAACACCATCTGAATAAAAAATCATTGAGACGGTTATACCACATCCGTCCATGTTGCTTTCGACCATATATAGATCTTCGCAATTTGATTGAGTACATATTTGAGGGACATTCATTAGATGATGTCTTTAATCCTTCTGGGACTTTTCATATAAATATCATTATCTAATGAACTATATAGATAGGCTGTGACATCATCTATTAGATGCACATTTAGCTTATTATGTGTAGATAAGCTAATCAAATATTGAAACATTGATGTATCCACTACTGGGAATACGTTTCACCATAATCTATATTAGATCTATGTGAGAAACCCTGTGCTACAAGTAGAGCATTATAGTGTACAATTTTATTTTTCTCATTTCTTTTTCCCACAAATACTCATTTGTATTCCACGGCTTTTACACCTTCTAGTCTTTGGACGAAGGTCTAAAGACTTCATGTTTTTGCAAGTGATCTAATTCAGCCTGGATAGCTTCCCCCTTTTTTTTTGCTAATCATTTCTACGTAGACATTTTTCGATGATTCTTTGCTCAAGATCCTCATTTTCATGCATAATATTTATATATTGACGACAATTATTACTCATTGATTCCACCTTTTTCCTATAGAGACATAGCCTATTGAAATCTCATCATTTTCAACAATTATTCTCAGGTACCTAAACGCGTCTGTCGTTTCAAATATATCAAATTTTTGGACTGCAACAATGTCCTTCCAATGTCTCTATTCTCTTCTATAGGAAGAATATCATTTGCCTCTATAACATCATTTGTCCTCTTTGCCCCATTTATTTTTCAAGGATTTTTATTTTTGGAATCGATCTACCATGCTTCTGACGTGCAATTTTTACATAGACCAATTACCCAACAGGGACATTAATTCAATTGAGGCATTTCAGTTGGTATATAGGATTTAGTTAAGGATGGCAACGGGGAGTGGAAATGCGGATCTGGCGATCCAGGATTCGATCCCGTGTTTGGGGATTTGTCCCTGAGGATGGAGACAAGACTGAAACTCTCCTCGCGGTGTGTTCGGGGATGGGGACGGAGACTATTCTCCTCGCCCCTGGCTCCGCCAGAGGGGTATTTTAGTAATTTCTAGTAAAAAAAAATATTTTTATTAATTTTTTATTAAGTTTTATAATATTTTATTAATTTTTTTAAAAGAAATATCTTTACCAAACCCCAATTTTCCCTCATTGTCACCGTCACTCTCGGTCAATCACTCACTTTTACTTCACTCCCTCAACGTCACCACTCCTCCCTCCATCTCACAGTTAGTTCACTCCCCCCCTTTTTTTTTGTCATAGTTCACTCCCTCTTCGCATAGTCACACTCCCTGAGCACTCCCCCTTCACTCCCTCATGCTCACCCTCTTTAATCCCTCACTCCCTTACGCCTCACACTCACAAGCAGGCAAAGTGCGTGATCGCAGCAAAGGACAGGCAAACAGGTGACGCTCAGTGGTTCTTCAACCTTCCTATAAGTACCCTCTTCAATCCTTTCTTTGATGTGTTCTTCAACCTTTCTTATCTTTGACAATGTTTCAAATTTTTTTTTTTTTTTGGTTCTTTGAACAACAAGCTCTAGCAGAATTTTTCCCTCAATTTTACACATCTTTGCGGATCCGGGGAATTAGGGATACGCGGAGTCGGGATGATGGATGTTTTTTCCCCACCGTGGGGATGGGGGGGGGAAGAGCCTGGAGATTCGGGGCGGGGAATGGGGAAGTACCCCCGCACTTGCCCTCCCCATTGCCACCCCTAGATTTAGTTATCCTTTTGTATCATTCGCTATTCTTTGCAAATGTATAATTATTTGAACTTTTAGTTCACATTGCCTTGTGTGAGGATTTAAATAGAATATTTATGCATTCCAATTTATTTTCTTTTTCAACTGTCTACTTTTCCTCCTTATGTTGGAAACATTATTCTCACAAACTGAGCCTTAAAGCATCTCCAATTTGTATTTCAATATATTTGACCATAAAGGGAGAATCATATCCAACATATATCCCCAATTTTCTTTAGGATTCCATTTGGAGCAATAAAATAGGCAATTGAGACTTATATTGCACCTCCAAAGTTCTTTAAATGGGAACTATTTGGCTATAGGCCAAAATAATTGTATGGGGGAGAATTATTGGTAATTTGTTAGCCTTATAGAAATAAGTCCTGCAAAATAATATGCTCCCAACTAGAAATTGGGAGATTTATTCTCATGAGCAAGCAAACTAGCAATTAATTGGAGGTATTTTACAAGTTAATTATGCTAGCTAACTTTTTCTATATGTGGATATAAATAACTAAATATTCAACATTTATAACATTGGCCTGCAAGCAATAGAAGCTTGAGAAAAAATTCATTAGAATCATCAAGATAAATTGTTTTGATTGGATTATTAGGAAATTGTGCTTTTAATAATTTGCACAATTAATATTGCAAGCTTCAGGTTGCAAAATCATAATGAGCATACATGTGACTATTTCATAGATGCATCTATCATAAAATATTTGAAAGGTCCATATGGTAGATAAATTGATCTACATATATCACCTTAAATTCCTTCTGGGAATTTAAGAGATTTAAAGTGATGAAGGTCATATAATTAATTTGCTTTGAGAACAGCACAAGAAAACTCATTACAATGAAGAATCTTTTGGTTCTTCAATAAATGCTCATATGAGTTTTCAGTAATTTCTTAAATCATTATTGTTTCAGGATGTCCCAACAGTCATGTCAAAAGGTAAAATCATTTGGGCTAGTAAACATCTGCATACAATAGCATATGATGATTCAATTGTACTCATATTAGTACTATAGACTAGAAGAAAATCAGACAAAATTTATGAAGCAACTTTTTTACCTTAAGCATAAGTTGTGATATGGAGGTATACTCACTATTTTCCCCACACCATCACAATATGATATCCATTTTAGCGAATATCTTTGAGATTCACCAAGTCTCTTTATTACCTTTGTATCTAGTAGAGAATTATTTATATTTCTTTAGGATACAAAATAGTAGCTCTTCTGAACCTTCATTCATTTTGCTACCAAAAATGATATTAATATTTTTAATTAATTCTGTTTCTTCAAATATAATAGTAGCTCTTCTGAAGCCTTCAATTATATTCACAAAACTAATAATCGAGTTAAGATTTTATTATCTTATTTCAAGATGAAAATATCAAAATATGTCATCAAAGCATGAACATATCATGTAAGTGAAAAGAAATTTATCGTGACATGATGGTGATATAAATACATTTATCACAATTATCCTAAAAAAATCAATATCATATATTATTATTTCATAATATATTAATCATGATATTAAATAAGATATCATGTGACATAAATCAATAAAGTAAATGATATGTTAAATCTCAACAATATCACATAAAAATATAATTAATAATTATGAAATATGCCACGAATAGCAGAGGAATTTTATTCAATATTGAGAACAATCAATACTAAAAGTTTTGAAATAAAATATTCCTTGAAAATAGTATCAAAAAATATATCTAATAAAAACTTTCATTATTAAATCAAATAATTACTATTTCTATCAAAATATTTAATGATAAAAGATACATTCAAATGATTCATATTAATCATGAATTGATTTCATAATATATCTTGAACAAGAATAGCCTTTGCATTTTCTCATTCTCCTTTAATGACATTTAATAAAGATCAAACAATTATCTCATTGTACAACAGGTACATGCCAAATTTACTTTGATGTTATGGCAATAACATTCATCACATTTATCACATTTGAAGCCAATAATTTCCCCTAAGTATGAGGTCCAACATGGTGTGTTCCTCCTTAATGGAAGCTTTCATAGAAAGGCTAAATATAAAATCTTGGCCTAGTACTCTAACCAAAGGTTGATACCACACCCAAGTGCAAACAAATAGCCACGACCTAGCCAAACCATCTACTTTGATACCACTTCTGGGATTATAATTTTTTTTTTGTCACATTCACTTCAAGGAATGAGAGAGCCAACTAGGTAAATTTCATGAATTTTTTTTCATGAAAACTCAATATTTGATATCTTGTAAAGCTCTTTCTTGAAGGTGCTACCAGAGCACATTTGAAACATTAAAGTCAAGAATTTTTTTCAACATATTTATCAATAATGTAATTGCAAGTGCTATCATATGGGCTCACAGCTCTTCTTTGTACTTTATCAAAAAAGATCAACATGATCTTTTAAAATATTTAGACATAATTCTTTATAAAGGTAGCGAAGAGGAAATAAATAAACCCATTATATTATTCTTCAGGACAATATAAGTACTTAATAAATACATTCACTTCAGGAAATATAAATATGAAAAAGTTCCTTATAGAAAATATAATGTCACACACTTTAGGTGATGCGAATAATAGATTCATTTACTTTATGAAATGATCTTTTGACATATTCACTTCTGGGAATATGTAAATCTTCTCAAATAAAGGAATAAATCTATTAAATTTTTCGGATAATTTTCAATAATAAGGATGCATTCACTTCAAAGAATAATTATCCATTTTTCTATATAATTCTCATTTACTTCAAGAAATGATTATTCATTTTTGTATAATTCTCATCATTCACTTCTGGAATGATTATCACTCACTTCTAGGAATGGTATATAGATAGAATAAAGTAGAAGGAGTACATATTGATATAGTCTAATAAAAAAATAAATTAAAAGTTAAAGCAATTAATAATTATTGCTTTGTGAAATTCTTCTGAGTGCAACATTTTCTTATTTGTTAGTCTCAAGACCCTTGAGTAAAGATGAATTTCAACATATAATATTCAAGATAAATATGGTTAGGATGTCTTACCTCAAGCCTTCTTATTCAACACGTATCCTGATGTTATAATAATAATATAGGGAAAGAAAACCTCCCAAGAACAAATGCTTCCATAAGTGTAAGCGGCACTAGAAAAAGAATTGTGGCTTGTATTGAATGCTCTCCTGATTTCCACCATAAGTTGAGAATCCTAGAAGAAGGAATCGTGTTTGCACTGTATTAGCGAGCTTTTTCACTTTGAGAGCAAAGTCATGTTGATAACGTGTTATAAAAAATAAGAATAGAGCGAATAATGGAGAAGAAGAGAAGAATAGTCTTATTGATAATCTCAAAAGTACTCTATATGGAGCATTCAAAGGGTATTTATAGTCAAAGAAAGAGATATAATATCACATCAAATCATAACAGATTCTCTAATCTAATCAAATCTTAACTGAATCAGCTAAAGATATGGACATCTATAAATGAATAATATTTCATAACAAGATATAATTAAAGAAGAGAGAGATAGTAATAGGGATGACGTGTGTGGGGCAGGGGCAAGGTGCCTCCTCGCTTGCTCACCATTCCCACAACCCAAAATCCTTTTGTCCCCATCCCCAATCACCGTCATGGGCCATCCTCATTCCCTTCTTTCCTTAAGGTCCTTGAACTTAATAAAAAAAATTTGTTTTTGGTCTAAAAACAACAACTGCTACTAATCAACAATAGTAATTATATACCCAAACAAAATAAACAAATACTCCCTCCGCCCTTGAATAATTATCCAATTTTAAATGTTCACTAGAATTAAGGAGATGATTGGTAAAATATTAATATTAGTAAAAGTTAAAAGTAATTTATTCAATTGTTCTTGTTTCTTTTCAACTCAAACTTTCTCTCTCTCTTTACTAATGAGTCAATAGTATTTAATAGGAATATTATTAGAAAGAAATAATTAATACTACTTAAATTTTTTAAATGGATAATTAATCAAGAATGGAGGAAGTAATTAAAATAGCACAATGATATCCAAAAAAAAAACTTAGAAGAAGAAGAAAGCATGCGCATGAGAGAAGGGCATTGATCCGAGATAGGAGTGATTCAACGTCAGCTCACCAGAGATGGACCAGTTGGTGGAGTCTTTGCCACAAGGAGAGGCGGGTTCGTGGCCACCACAAGCTTGAGTGGCGAGCTTGGCTATGGATGATGTTGAAGAGAGCGATGATGGTGAGCTTCTGAGTCACTGATCTCTTTCTCTCCACTTGGTGGATGGTATGACATGATGCTTTTAAATGCACTCCCAAAACTCAAAGCCCCAATAGGGCAATCCTCACATGGATGCCCGCAGTGAGATTTTTACCATCACTAGGTAATAGTAAGGATAAGTTTGTAAACACACCTAAATTTTCCTAAGATTGAGACTTTCTCAATCACTTCCTTAATCCATGTGTATATTTAAGACTGGACAAGTATTTCAAAGTAGAGAAAATATCAAATTTATGTTTAACCCATTAATATTTAGATCTCGTCTAACTATTTCCCCTGTTGTTTTCCTAGGTCTTCCTATCCCTCTATTTATATTATTGTCTTTCATCTGATCCATTCTCCTTTGAGGGACTTCTATAAGCCTCCTCGATACATGTCCAAACTATCTAAGGCTTGATTTTGCTATCTTCTCTAGGATAGGTGCTACCCTAATTTGCACTCAAATACACACATTCGTAATTTTATCATGTCTAGTGTGGTCATTTATCCATCATAACATTTTCATCTCCATCACGTGTAGGTTACTTTTCATGTTGACTTTTTACAGCACAACATTCATTCTCATACAACAATGTCAGTATATAGATGTGCGTTAAAATTTACCTTTAAGGATATGTTAGCCTGAGGGGTAAAGTTGGGGAGAAATTTTACTATGTGTAAATTACACAAAGCTCATCCATAAAAGTTTTTCCTTCATTTCCTAAGCTTTAGATTCTATTAGGATAATAATATATAATTAAATGTTAGTATAAAAATTTTATATCAATAGTGTTTCAATTATTTCATCCAGAGAATCTAATTTGATGTTCGACCTAAAGTAGACTAAAATCGCCTAATACGACCTAACTCAATAATAGTTTGTTAGGTTTATTAGTCAGTTAGGGAAGGAGGGGGAGAGTGGAAAAACATACACACACTTCACTTGATAGGAACTGTAAGTAAGTATGAGAGATTGTTATTTAATTTCTTTTCTTTCCCAACCTTGAGGACAAGGTTGAATTGAAAGGAAAGGTAAATGTTACAACCTAAAGTAGTTAGTTAGTTTGTTAAACATATTAATGAGTTATTAGTTAGTTACTTACACTATATATCAATAAGAAGATTGACTCATTGTAATGTATTATGAAATAATCAAATTAGTAGATTCATGTAGAAATTTTGAAATTTGAGAATTAAATTCGAATATAGTTCTATCATCGCTCGAAAAAAGATTTTTTTGTAAGCCGATAGGTTGCCAACATTACCATCATTATACCATACAAAAGGGGAAAATTAACCGCAACTAGTGATGTGGACAAGAATGAACGCTCTCTCTCTCTCTCTCTCTCTCTCTCTCTAGAAGCTGAAATGCTCTTTCCTTCTGCTGTTCCATTGCCTTTCTAGTCTTTCCTAAACTCTTAGGTCTACCCTGTGGTTTTTACTCTCCCCTATGATGCATGGCTACAAGAATGGACCTCCTTTTGGAGGTTTGCAAGACTCATGGTCTTCTAAGGCTGTGATGGGTGTCTTGCGAGGAGAGGTGTTCCTCTTTATATGTGGGTAACCTTCATCCCAAGTGTACCAAAAAAGGATTGCGAGAACTATATGCTACCTATGGAGAGTTAGTTGATGTTTATCTTTCTAAGAGGTCTAAGTGAGATGGAGCATGTCCCTTTTCTTTCATACGTTATTATACTCTACGAGGCTAAAACGACATTGCTTGCTTTGCACGACGTGAGTTGGAATGGTCACCGTCTTGTTGTGACTATGGCAACCAATCATCAATCGGAAACAAAGGCTTGTAAGTCTTGTGAAGCCTGACATAGGCTGGGCTTGTTGGACTGAGTGGCGTGTTTATCCTTAGTGTGCGTGGATACTGCTTTAAAGGTGGAAAGGGTTGTGAATGATGTCCTAAAGGAAAAACTTTCTATGTATATGTTGGTGGACTTTGTGAAACCTTTTGAGTGTGATGATCTTTGGGAAAAGATTATCAATATATGGGTTGATGCATGTGAGATCCATGAGCTAGGTCTTTCCATGGCACTGTTGTGTTCAGGTCTCGTGTTGATGATGTTGAAGTGGCACTTGCCATTGGTGTTGATGGCCTTTCTAAGTGTTGCTTCTATTTGAGACTTTGGATGGAGAATGAAGATACGCCTCCAGGTTTGTACAGTTGGACATGTTTAGTGTGCCCCTCTGTGCATGGATCAACATAAGCCTGAGAAGTTCTTGTGGAAACTAGTAGAAAGGAGCTTGTGAAAATTTGTGTTAATCTCTCCTTGGACCCATCTTCTCACAAGGTTTTGGTGAGGGAACTTGAAGTGTGGCCAGCCTTGTGGTTGCGTGGTGCAATCTCATGTTTGTGAAGAGTTGTCTTCGATGTAATTTGGTGACGAGGACACGGTTGTGGTTGAGTCTAGTATAGCCGTCGAACCTTGGAGAAGTGGATTCAAGTGCTTGTTGGCTCAGTTGAGGTGGCACTCCATGATGTATGCAACATTCATGACGATGATGATGCTTGGGTCTCAATGGGTGTGAAGGAGTTGCTTCTCACATGCCTCATGTTGGGAAAGGCACAAAGATGTCTTTGCTATACTTTTAGTGTATCGGGTTAGCGATATGTGTGAAGGTGGGCAGGCCCATGCTTGAGAATGAGGGACTATGCAATGCTCCTTTGAGTCCTAAGGTTGAGGCCCAATGTGTGAAAAATTTGTGCCTTCAATTAGGCCTTGAAGATGAGTTCGATGAGGATTCTTGTGTTGATGAGCCTTCTTCTAATCTTCTAATCCTAATCCTTGTGGGCCTTTGGTTATTCTCATGCTTGCCTTCCCTCTTTTATGGTTGATGCGGGTGGGCTCTTTTATAATGAAGTTGTTGACCCTGTGAGTGGTGCCCATATATTGAGCATCTCCAGGCCCCTTCTTTGGGGGATGGTGCTTTCATGGATGATATGGTCATGTTTTTCAGCTATGTGTGGATTTATTTGAATACTTTGTGGAAGACAATGTTTTGAATGAGAAAAAAAAAGGAAGGGAAAGAAACCTAAGAGCAAGAGGAATAAAGGTCACGTGGGGTCTCCTTGTATCACGAAGGCTCCATGCACATCTCAAAAGAAGCATAATCTTGGTGTATCGGAAGCGATGGAGGATGGTTTTGAATACCTTGATGTGTTGCATGAAGCTAAGTCTACCTGGGAGCTTGGGAAAAGCTTAAGGCTATAATTGGGAGAATGAAAATAGAAGGAATGGTAAGAAATGGTAAGACTAAAGTTAAGTAACCATTATTTGAAAATAATTTTAGGGAGGGAGTGACATGGCTAGCAAGGGACAATGTGTCCCTCCTTGCCACTCAAAACTAAGTTTTTTTTACTCTCCAAATTGGAGAGTAAGGAGGGAATGAAAGCAACTTCCAAACAAAGGAGTGACATAATATCTTCCACTTTACTCCTTATATTTCTATTCCATTCCATTATTAACTACTCCCTTTCATCATCTATAAAACTCCCAATCATAGCCTAAAGCTATCTTCCATTGATGAGGACGTGATGAGGACGATGTTCTAAGGGCCTTGGTTAAAACCCGGAGTTCTACTCATTGAGGGTTTTCGTCTTGAATGGTTGTTGCTTGCTTTTTGGATGTTTGTGGTGCTTTTATATTTTCACCTTCTTGGCTTGTCTTTTTGGTACCTTTTGTGTTGTTATTTTGTTTGTGATGACTATTACTTTTGATGTACTCTTTTGCTTCTCTTTTTGAGGGTCAAGTTATTTTAATGATAAAAAAAAGGGAAAAATTAAACGTAACTTAGAAGATCCTCTTCATCCAAAGGAAAAGCCAAGTTAGATTTTTTTAGGTTTAATTTATCTGGTTTATAGTTTCACTCAATTTTCAATTAGGTTTATACTTTAAAAGTTTTTAACTAGGTCCTTATATTACATAAATTTTTTTAATTACGTCCCTGTCTCTATATACTATTACAAAAATGTTAAATTAAACTAAATCTTTAAAGAATATTCTTTAGCTACGCTTTTAGATTAAAAAATAAAATCATAGCCATTCATTTTAGTTGAAACACTAATACAACTAGTGATACATGATACACTCTAACCACCTTACACACCCACAACCCCCACCCCGACCCTACAAATAGTGATGGCTAACCTTGCAGAAGTTTCTGCTCTTAGCCTCATCAAACTCCATCTTCTAGGCGAACTCTCCCCACTCCATCTTCCCCAAAACACCTTCTCTCGCTCAGGTTCAAAGTAGCTCAAGGTGTGTCCACGGTTGTTGGGCAACAGTGTTTGGCATGTGCAGGGCTCAAAGTAAAAGCCAGATAACAAATACCATGCACAATAGCTAAAATGCTACTTCGTTCTTTCCATTTGAAAATTTGGTTTCATTCCTGAAAATACAAAACTACCCACTACTAATGCCACACTCATCCACATTCCCCTCACTCTCAACTTTCATCACAACCACTCAATATAAAAAGGTTGGATTTGGGATTGCAGGAAAGGGACATACAGTTGGTCACTAAAATATCGTCAAGAATATGGAGCGGCTGCCAATGATTCCGCTGGCAGGGGATGCGGGGATGGCGGAGGAGCGAAATGGTGGGGACATGGCTTGGAGTTTTAGGGGCAACTCACTCAGCGGCCCGATCAAACCCTCGTGTCACAGCGGCTGTCACAGAGCTCGAATCCATGCCCGAACCTATGGCTGTTGTGTGAGAGTAGTGGCGGTGGCGGTTCAGTTAGAATGCTCTAGCTGAACCCATCATCACTGTCATTTTCCTCCTCCTCCTTGAACCGCCATAACTGTTTGCAGGGACTGGGATAGGGGTTGGGGTGTGCAAGGTGGTGTTTTAGAGTGCATCATGTATCACTAGTTGTATTAGTGTTCCAACTGAAATGAATTGCTAGGATTTTGTTTTTTAATCTAAAACTATAGCTAAAGAAAATTCTTTGAAGATTTCGTTTAATCTAATATTTTTGTAATGGTTTATAGAGACAATGATCTAATTAAAAAAATTTATGCAATATAGGGACCTAGTTAAAAACTTTTAAAGTATAGGGACTTAATTGAAAATTGAGTGAAACTATAGGATCTATAGATTAATTAAACCATTTTTTCATTGTATTTATTTTTTGTTTTCATTTAAATTTTTATATTTTAAAAAATGTAATGAAAAATAATAAGAATATGAAATGAGAACAGAAAATTAAATGTTAGTACCTATTTTTTTTTTACAACTAATAAACAAATCAAATAGAAGAAAGAGGAGATAGACATTCTCTAGAGTAATGATACATATAAAAAAAAATATGTACAAAATCTTTGACAAAAATTATGATAGTTATTGGATGAAATAAAGTGATATGACCCACTAATTTATCAAAAGACTAATAATTATATCACATCATTCTGAATATATAAAATTCTGAATAAATTTCTAATTTTCCGGTTTCAAGTTCAACCCTTCTTTTTACTACTGCTTTATTTCCACCTAACGCTGTGCCTTGAAGATTCTTGTTAAAGGAAAGGAGCCCCCATTTATTTTTCGCATATTCTGGATACCAATAATCTTATCTGTTATTCTTTTTGAATATAATTCTTCTTTCATCTCTCTAAGAACCAGTCCCGCTGAAACTCTTTGGTAGCGTTGTTTATATTTCATCCTAAGATCCTGTTCTCTAAAGTGAAATCTAATTTGTTGAAGAGTTCCTCCCCCAACTAAGTAATGGTAGGAAATGACGAAACAGAAGATAGAAAACATTGCAGCGAGGCAGGTGGCTTTTTCTAAGAGGAGGAAAGGGCTGTTCAAGAAGGCACAGGAGCTTTCAACTCTTTGTGATGCTGAAGTTGCTCTCATAGTCTTTTCTTCCACTGGCAAGCTCTTCCAACACACTAGCTCAAGGTTTTTTCCTCTTCTTTATGAACTCCCTTCAATATTTTCTCCCATCTTTATCTAATATCATCTTTTACCCTATATATATAAAAGAACACTACTATATCTGAACATGGTAATATATATATATATATATATATGAAGATGATCCTTAAAAGTATTTTTTTCGAACTTCTATTAAATATTTCTTTTAGGGAGATGATTGTTCAAATTAAATTCCAGCTAATCCTATAGTTGTTTTTGGTTTCGTAGTATTTATATACCATTTCCTGTCCAAGATTCTTAAATATGTAAATATATAAAATAATGTTGTTATATACAGAAATTTAGACACTAGCATAACTAAAGCTAAATTTCTTGTAAATATAGTAAAAAATTATAATCGATTAGGTCATAGTATTTAATTTAATGGATTTACAGAATTATATATTCCAACCCAAATCATTTAAACTATTGTTTAAACACATTTGAATATGACCTTTAATTTCTAGGAGGTTAAGAGTACTGATTGACCGACCGAAGGCTCTGAAAATTCGTGTTACTATTTTTCTAAAATAAAGATGGCTGATACATATGCAGTAAGTGTTAACCATTGTCATTCTATAGCAGCATGAGTTGACAATCTTTTTGCTGTGTTCAGTGTGCAACAGTTAGTGGAAAAGCGCAACAATCTGCATTCTGACCTTGACAAATCGTATCATCCATCCGTAGAGCAGCAGGTAAATGGGTTTCTCAAATGAATATTAATTATGATGTCCGAACGCACTCTTCTGTGGAGAGACCACACCTATGCCAAAAATATAGCACTTGCAGGATATTATGGAAATCGATAATACTGTGCTAAAGAAATTGAAGTGGTAATTGCTGATGGAAAATACACGTTTCTTGGTATTCACCACTCACTATATATGTCTTTACTATATTCAAATGCAACAAAAATCCAACCTCTATAAGTATAGAAAAGGATCAAAATTTAATTATATAATAAGAATTATATATCCTTGAGATTACTTGACGAAAAAATTTGGAAACCACAATTGACAATTTCATGGAACTTTATGTGTATCTTGGTGACATCTACAACAAGATGCGCAACGTAGTAGGGATAAGACTCATGAACTGAGGTACGTATACTGAACTGCTTGTACTTTGTCCGTACAATGTATATCAACCTACCATATTGTATATCCCTTAAACATTTAATTACTTTTACCTTAAATGCAGGCAGTTAAATGGCGAAGAGCTGCAAGGATTGAAATTTCAAGAATTAGTGAAACTTGAGGAACGACTGGTAAAGGGTTTGACCCGTGTTTCAAAAGCAAAGGTTTGCACCCTTCTATGCTCATATTGTGTATGCATTTGATTGATTACAACTATACAAGGGATCATACCAAAGAGACATGTATCTTTAACTTCTTTCCTTATACTATGCACATGCTCATCGTTTGTATCTGAAGATTTGCGGTAACTGCGCATACCATGTTCTTAACAATGGAATGTACATGTATTTCAGGATGAAAGAATGGCAAATGACATCGCTGGACTCACAAAAAAGGTTCCGATTG
Source organism: Dalbergia oliveri (assembly GCA_030441495.1). Lineage (NCBI taxonomy): Eukaryota > Viridiplantae > Streptophyta > Magnoliopsida > Fabales > Fabaceae > Dalbergia > Dalbergia oliveri. The sequence continues at coordinate 25,962,479 of JAMLFY010000009.1, read as the reverse complement.
CCAATATTAGTGTCCATATATGTCAATTTTTTTCAGCATAAGTGAAAAATAATTGTTCTTATCTGGGATTCTATTTGACATGTCTGACAAGTTCAAATGAGGTATTCTTAGACAAAACTTATTAAAATTTTAATATTATATATTATTTAGTGTGATATCGTAGAAAATACTGTATACCAAAAAATATTGTATAAAATACTATATTATATAATTTTTTTAATGACTAATTTAAAACAGCTATAATTATAAGTAAAAATTAATAAATAATAAGATTATAATGAATAATACATAATTATTATTTTAACATAAATATTACAATTTAAATAAATATTATTTTAATTATTAAAACTTTATGAATGTTATATGTATAAATGTAATTTATATCGATTACTATTATTATTTATTTATTTTTAATAATTATCTTTTGTTTTAAAAAAATAAAAAGAATGAGAGAGATTTCTTATGCATAAAAATTTAATTATGTCTACTTCTTAAGATTTGATTAAGTTATTTATCATTTTAATATGGAATGAGATTTGAATGAATAAGGTAGTAAAACACATTGCAAGCACCACATACAGACGATAAAATCATGATATATTATATTTAGACGTAATACAGCATGTGAAACAGATTGTAGTCGTTATAACTAATCATTACTTTTTTGCACTGCAATTAAACTATAAAAGACAAGAAATAAAAATTAACTGATGATTTTCATGCATGAAGCTAATTTGTGATATTTAATAGAGGTTTTATCTACCTTTTGCTAAAATTTAATTTAAACTTTGCTACTATATCAAGTATTATTTTCCCAGGAGTTATAAACTTATTTGATGAAAGACTAAAAAATAGTTTTTATAGCTGACAGAACCTATGCTGAAGTAAATGTAAATATTCATGCTATAAAATTGAGGGATTTATTTTTTGTATGACAACTGTTTAGGCCAGTAACCTTAGGTACCAAAATAACTTAACATAATCTTTTTCTCATCCACTGTTTTGTTTTTAAAAAAAAACTTTCATTAATTAAATATTTTGCACCTTAAAGACTTGAAGAATGGGTTAGTACACATGCTAGAAGAATAAATTTGAATCTTCTAAAGTGATGATTTTACTTTAGAGAGTGAAATAAGGAATATCACCCTTAAATTAATAAAATGATAAATAACCCAACTTTTAAATGTATTGATCTAAAAATAAAATTCTTATTTTACTTTCTAACGTGAGTCTCACTTTAAAATACCCTTACATCATTTTCTTTTATAGTCGAAGATGGTTCAAGATTCAATAAGTCAGGAAAAAAAAAACTCTCAATAAGGAGAGGAGCAAAAGGAGATACAAAAAAGCTCAACAAGAGAATGCAATGATCCCATAGAAATGAACAAATCTAGTAGATGGGTCCCGTACGTCTTTTCCATTTCCCTAGCGTTTTTTCCCTTTCCCTCTACAGAAGGGCACCGTCAGCCCCTTTAGCTTACGGTGAGCCTCTTTCGTTCATGATCCCTCTCATCCCTCACTCGCTTTCATCCCTACACCTCTTCTCCACCCCTAATCCCCCTTCTGATGATCGACGACCTTCCCTTACTGCCTCCACCTTTCTGCCACCCTTTTCCTTGCCCCGTTAGTTGGTGTGGTGAGTCGTGCAGCATAGTCGGTGGCTCTGTGGCAATTCCCAGTAGCATAGTTGCTTTTTGCGCAGTGGAGCTAGCTAGATCTGCTTGAAGATGCGCTTCGTGGACTGGTGCTGGTGGTGGCTTCGGGTTTCATACGTGAAAGGGATAAAGGATAGGATGAAATAACAAACTTCTAGTAGTTAGTTATTGATTGTTAGTTACTGTTAGTAACTTATCTGGTGAGAAGTTAGAACCCTGTTATTCTGTTATCAGTAGAAGTGTGTATCACAAGCCATTGAATACATGTATATAAGTCCTATCTGTAAACCCTTTCTGAAGCAATGTAATTCATTCACATTCAAAGCAAATTCTCAACACTTCCTTTGCTCATCTAAGTGTTTTAAATTGCAGTTGATGTCGCAATTGCGGTTGTTGCGGTTTTGGATATGTGGCCGTTGTGACGCGTATTGTGGCTGATGCGATGTGAAATTTTTACGTAGCTACAACTTGAAAAGTAATCTGTTGCAGCCTATTGCGGCCTTGATGTGGCCTGGCCTGCGCCCATTGCGGCCCGATGCGGTCTTGATGTGGTCCTATTGCGGTCACGTTCCAGTTAATTTATGTAAAAATGCATCATATCGCAATTGCGGTCGGTTGTTGCGGGCAACCGCGATATTGCGGCTGCATCACGTGATACGGTCCGCAATTTAAAACAATGGCTCATCTTTTTCTCTCTTCGTTTTCCTTCTTATCAAGCCTTGCACTGATACCTTTAATTCGAGTTAGGGTTTCGTGGTTTTCTTTTCTGTTCGTAGTTTCAGATTTGAGAGGTTTTGACTATGATGCTTTGTGGTGATTCAGTGATGTTTGTGCTTGTGCTCGTGTTAATGTTTGGGTTAGTATTTGGTGGGGATTTTGTATGTATATGCTTGTGCTTCAAGTTGCCTCACAGCCCATGGAGATATTCTCGACATACCGCTCTTGCCAACTTTTCCTCAGACCTTCAACAATAGCTTTTGACTTCTGGTTTGTTTCTAAACCGCCATGATAGAAACTTCCAATAATCCTAACGTCACGCATTTTTTATCTTGCTTTCATTACTGCCAAAATGTGTTCCCAAAACTCCCCCTTTTAGAATTTACCTTAAAAATAGAGAAATGTAACAAGAATACAACCACAATATATACACCAATTAATGCGGAAAAGATAGAAGTGTTAGTTGTTCTGTTATTAGCCTTCTGTTATGACAATTAGACCACTAGCTTGCTCAGCACACCTTGTAATACAATGTATATATACCTTTGTATCAGAACTTTATTCATCAATGAAATCATCACTTTGTTCAGAAGCAATACACATCCTTTTCTTCTTTCTCTCAAGCTCCAACGAGCTCATCCTTCACCCTCACTCCATATCACAGGTTTGATACCTTACATGGTATCAGAGCTGCTGATCCATGGAGACCACCCAAGCTTCCGACTTTGTCCTGAAAACCTTTTCCAACCCAATAGCATATATGCAAACTAGATGAAGATAGCTAAGTGATATCATAATTATTGAAGCATTTAATGGAAGTTCAAGGGAACACGTACTATGGTTGTATTTATTACATCAATCACTCTCTTTCTATCTCTTAGCAGCTTTACAGTGTTCAAAATAATTTTTCTTGCAGGGAATGGATCTCATGCAAGAAAACCGAATATTGTTACAGCTGAGGAGGGTTTTGAAATTATTGGTAATTTATTGTTTTTCTTTTTTGATTTCCATCCACAGATCATTATAATACATGTGTTTTAGATACGAAGCCTTGCAGACGAACGAGGGCAGACATGCAACTTGGGGTTAGTTTACGGTTTATACCTCATAATGGTCATGAGTTTTCAAATATAATATCCAATAGCGAAATAACTCATCTATTTTTCCTACTGAGAGCATGTTTGGTTTATCGGTGGAGGGCCTCAAACACCAAACGTAAATTTGATTAAAACAGAGAAAATTATACTTTTCATAACAGCATATTAAAAGGTGTAATTAATAGCGTGTTTGGATTTGCTTTTGTAGAATTGATTTTTGGTAGAATTGATTTTAAGATAGAGTGATTTATGTTTCGTAAATTTTTATAGAAATAATTTTGACAACTTTCACTCCTTATATAAATGCTAAACAACCCTAAAAGTGATTTTTTTTAACTTCCTGCAGAATCGATATTAAGAGCTACAATCGATTCTTGATTTTGGTTTAGATGGAAACCATACACCCAAATCAACATGGAGTTGATTTTAGATCTCAGAATCGATTGCAGTGGCAAATCCAAACATGCTGCAACTCATTCTCTCATGAAAAAATAAACCCTATTCAAACAAGCACTCAGTATATGGTTCTTGGATACAAAAAGTTATCAACTTTATTTTCCTACTGTTATTTTGAAAAGAAAAAAAAAAACGAAGAAGAAAAAATTTCGTTACTTTTTAAGTTCCATATTGACTGATTTGGAAAGCTCAATTGAGTGTGTATGTGTAGAGTAGGTGGTTGACTAGTATTATCACTATGAATATGAATTCTATCCAATTAAAGGTTTTTTCTTTGTTTCACTGTTGAGAAATATTTTGGTGTGTTGAGAGTAAGAGAAAATATTTATTCTAATTCATTTATTAATTGATAAATAAGTTTATGAACTATTATTATCTCATACTTTTCCTATAATTTTAATATATTAATTGATTTGTCAATCAATAAATGGCAAGTAAATATTTATCTTACTTTAAGAGCATATAAGTATTTCTCTTCCTAGTTTTTCTTGAAAATGTGTCCTGACTTCTGTCAAACGACATCAACAAACTTTTTTTTTATCACCTGCATTCTATTGAATTACCCGCGAGTTATTTTGTTGAGTGTTCTTTGCTGTTTTGCTTGATGAACGCAGCTCATTTGCGATCTTTGTGTCTTGCAGGTTGCCTATCTTTAACTGAAAAAAAAAAGGAATAATTGTTTGGAAGACGTCTTTGTCTATCATCATTTGCCAAAACAATTTGAATAATATGTACTTGAATTCTGCTTATCTCAATTTCCTTCAATAATATGATTCAAAAGAAGTACCACACAGGTGGTGGTAGACTTCCTGTTATGTCTGTAATTGAGCTAGTAGTTGTTCACCGGCCATCTTTAATTCTTCGTTTGAAATCATATAAAGCTTGGCCGAAACCATGCTTAATTTGTTGCTTGCTATTGATCCGTACCACGTTGAGAAAGAGCAATCACACTTATTAAGCATTAAACAAATCATTAGTGCAATACGATACGAGGCCTAGTTCGATATCCAAAAGCGCGCGGCATTTATATCATATACTTGTTCAAGCTGGACTATGAACTCGAATACCACGTTAAGATTCAATAATCCCGAAGCACTGAAATCTGATTCCAAAATAAAAATTTGAAAAACTATAACAAATTACGGCTCATTTTTTTTATATAGTCTGCATTGATAAAATTTATCATGAAATAAATTTGTTTGGTTATTTATGTGGATATGGGATGTGAAATCCTTCAATAACAAGATTTTATAAAAAAATAATTATAATTGTTTTAAAACCAACTTGTCATTATCTATTAACTATATATAATAAAATATAATATTTTTTAAACAAAAACTTATCAATGGCAAGATTTTGTTAATAAAATATTAATTTTTTTAAAAAATAAAGTAATCAGAATTTCTAAAAAAATAATTGTTTAATATAAAAATTGACTAGTGAAAATTTGTCACTATCTTGTTGATTGTCAATATCAGAAGGAGAATATATTTTTGTGCATATGAAACCTTACCAATGGTGGAGTTTGCCAATAGACCACAATAATGGTGTAATTTTTCCTTGATGTAATATTGAAGTATTGTTTACTTCATATACCATATAAAAAAATAATTTCCCACCAATTACCACGACCTTGCTAGCTGGGTAAAGATGACTAATGGAACAGCGAGTATCGTATAGTCTTTGCACAAGCAGAAATTTTACGGAGAACTTATACTAATAACCTTAAAAGGATACGCTGAGCCGACCTAATTAACCATACGTGCTAGAGAAATATTTAGGTTCTTTGAGTGGGAAAAAATATTTTATTTTACTTATTAATTGATAAATCAACTTTTTATGTTATTATTGTCTTTTAATTTTTCTCTATTTTTAATATAATAATTAATATATCAATTTTTAAATAAAAAAGAACAAATATCTTCTTTTATAGTTTGGGAGAGAGTTCTTGATAATATATGAGATTTGCTAGTGAATTCTCTTAATTTGAATCTTGACATGATGGTATCATGTTTTAATTCTCACCTTTAATCAAATGAAAGAAAAACTCAATCATTTAAAAATATGATTTAATGAATGATTATAATTTAATATGGCACCATCTATCACAAAAATAAAATAAAATTGAGAGGATCGATTTCTATACTCCAAGCTAAGCATTTGTTGGTTACCAATAGATTGCCAACATATACATACATCACCGCCACAAAAAAGGAAAGTGGGGTGTGAGAAAATAAAATACAAACGAAAAGAAAAAAGGGAAGGGGTGGGGGGGGGGGGAAGGTTTCTATAAATTTGTACGGGCATGTGCACGTGGCCATTGCCAATCCAAGACTCCCTCATACTCACTCACTCATTGATCAGAGAGTTCGATCAAGTTTTACTGGATATTCATGATTTATACACACTTCTAATCCGTGTGCCTTCCTTCCATACCAGTTATCACTACCAACCCTTGTCTTGTCCCTTTTTCTGAGCAACTCCTCTTTCTCCATCAGAAACCACTCAGCTCCAGCTAGCCATCTCCCTCTCTGATTATTGGGAACCGTATTTGTTCCATTACTACTGTAAGTAAGGGTTCTCTTCCCGCCCACCAAACAATAATTTTTGCAACACTAAATATCGAAATTATAAAATTAATAGTTGGATTATTTTGTTTTTGTTTATATAAATTGAATATAATTTAATTCTCTTGGAGTTTTGTCCTTAATAATTTTGATTTTATTCGTGTTTAGGGGATCGGAGAAAATGACATGCGGAAAAGAGAAACACAGCGAGCAAGAGGAGAGTGCTCTCAGTCTTCAATTCTACGCTACTGGCAAGCTCTCTCATGGAATTGAAGGTGTGTGTTTGTCTCCCTCTCTATGCCCTTATTAATTATTCCATACACTTTTTTTTTTTGTCCTGATTAAGCTTAGCTTGCCAAACTCTTTAGGCTTTTACGCAGTACTACCTTTTCCTCCAATGTCTTGTTAATTGTTTTAGTGTCAATTTGGCCCCTTTTTTCTCGGTTGAAAGAGAGCCGGAGAGGGTAGGAGAGAGAGCTTTCTACCCGTTACATCATTTTGATTGTTACTCGCCCTCTCCCTCTCTTTATATTTATCCGCTTTCATATAATTTTATATTTCAAAATATCTGTTAATTTTATATTTTAATAAAATATTAATTTTATTATTTTAATACTATTATTAATTAATTTCACACTTTTAAAGCATTTTATTTAGTATTAACTTTGAGCATTGTACTGTATTAATTAATATATAGAGATATATTAGTTCATTAATTATATTTTAATTCATTATAAATATTATTTATTATTTTTTTAATATTTATGTTTAGTTAAAATTGATAAATATTTTGAAAGGATGGGAGTAATCTTTTAAGCTTAGTATTTTGATGTGGAGAAATATTTTTTCAATATCCATTACCTCGTATTATATGTAAACACCTAATCTATTATCGTTAAATTTTATGAAACTCTTATTTTAACACCATCCACTTTATTTCTCCACCCTTAGATTTGGATGGGCACCCAAAGATACATACTTTTGAGTGTCTAAATAGCACTCTAATCCTTACAAGGGTGTGTTTCGATGTATTTCTTTATTTTTTTGGGTAAGAATATCTTTCCAAAAAATCATTTTCTTCATATTTGAATAATTTTTTTAAAATAATCAAAATCAAACCAAAAAAATTGTTTTCACTTTATTTCAAAAGCTAAAAAAACGTAGCTTCTAAAAATAATTCAATTTTCAATTTTTTCAGTTATATATAAAATGTAAGTCATTGTATCCTTTTTTAAAATGATTAAATACCTAAAATGATAATATATTGGTGAATAAATTAGTCCATTAGCTATATTAGTCATTCACATTTCAAAAATAGAGATAAATTGATCCTTCTATATGGGTCTCTAAATTAAAAGACATTGTATGGACATATATAAAGAGGCCAATTTATCCCTTTTCTTAAAATATGAAGATTTAATATAAGAATTTTTAAATTTTGAAAGACTAATTTATCCTCTATATATTTTTACAAGACTATTGTAAATATTTAGTCTTTTAAAATTTAAAACAAATGCACCTTATATCAAGTTCATAACAGCTTTTCTCTTTTAAGGCAAGAAAAAACAAATGTTTTCAAAACACCTATCACACATATACATACTAGCGGTATACCCATGCTTCGCCACATTTAGAATGTTATTTTAGAGAAAATTCTAGAAAATTTCCTTTAACTTTGTCTCATATGTAATTTGATTCTATTATTTAAAAAAATGCAAAATAATCCTTAAACTCTTTGGCACATGCATATTATTGCAATATCCTAATAGGTGTTTATTTTATGAGGTGAAAAATCTAAAAAAAATCCTTTAATTTATTTTTTATCTATATTCGTTTTTATCCCTTTTTAAAAATATATGAGGTTCCCTAATAAGATTGTAGAGTCCACACATGTAATTTTCCATCAAATAATGAATATTTATCATCAAATTGTAGTAATTAATATGCAAATATAAAAAGTTTAAGGAACATTTTGTATTTTTTAAAATAATAGAATTAAAGTGCGCACATAAACCAAAAATTGAAGGGGGTTTTCTGAACTTCTCCTATATATATATATATATATAGTTTGACTAGCACGGCAATGCCCGACAATGTGCTAGTAAATTATTAATGTGCCTTGTTATAAAAAATTAAATATACAAAAATAATGCGCGCGCGCGCACACACACACACACATATATATATATTAAAAAATTAAGATTGATAAAATTTAAAAATAGTGAAGGCTAATAGATACTTAAAAAATGTGATCTTATAAAAATCAAGTGCATAAGTCTTCTACAAAATAAAAAAGCTATAATTTATTGTAAATTACATTCGAAACAACTTTTCTTTACAAATGTGATTGACACGATTCATAACACCTGTCAAACGAAGGTTTTATCTCCTTTTTGATATACTATTAAAGTCATTAAAAAAAAAGGCTAATTCCACTTGATATGTAAAGGACAACTTTTTTTTTTGTATATTTGTTGTTGTTTATCTATAATAAAGGATAGTATAAAACTTTATTTATGTCTCTCACATTTTATCAATGTTTCGATTTGGTCATCATTTTTTTTAATTTACATCATTAATATTTTCAAAACATTTCAATCTTTTGGTATATTGTTTTACATACTTCTACAATACATATAACCCAAGTAGCTGGCCCATATGAGATAGAAGTTTAATATAGCCACCTTGTTGTGGGTCTGCATGTGGTATGCCATAGGAATAGCCTATACAAAACTTTGGGCTTGACACTTGGATATGAATAGGAAAGTTACAGTGCACATCTCATTTGCATAGTGTATAGATAGATAGATGTATAAATTTTTTTTGGTAATTAAAAACTAATATATTAAAAGCTAATTTTTTCAGGAATTAAAAATTAATATTTTAAAAGCTTTTTTTTCAGGAATTAATAAGTTAAAAATCGATTCTATAAGGTCCAATTATATGTACATAATTTTTCTGTTATTTATATTAATGGGTTTGACGAAAAATCTTTTAAAAACTAATATATATATATATATATATATATATATATATAAATTTTTAAGAGTTAAAGTATTTAAATCAAAATATTTCAAGGACTAAAATATAAATTTATTCTAAAAATATAAAAATGGTAATAAAATATATAATTTGAAACGTAAAAATAAGAAAAAAAATGAAAAGAGAAAAGAGAAGGGTTAAATTATTTTTTTTTTATAGACACAAATCTAACACTTAATATTTTAACACACGTATAATAAAATTTATGGACCTCATAAATAAGCAAGTATCTTGAAAAAGGAAGGGAATCACTCTTTTTAAATTATGTCCCTTTTTTTGTCTCATTTATATGCTTTTTTGTCACGTAAAAATTTAAATTATATATTTAATATTTGTTTTAAATATATAAATTTCTTTAAATGTTTATTTTTGTCATGATATGAAGTGATTTGTGGGATAAAATTTGGATGTAGGTGATCTCTATCCCTTGAATAAAGTCAACAATTCCCACTTTTTATTATATGAGTAAATAATAGGCGGTAAAACTATGGGTAATTCTTATATCATCACAAATTTAACAAAGTCAAATTTAGGCATATACACATAAAAGTTTTTAGGATCCACATGTAAATGATTCTATCTTAAATTAAAGTTAATGAAACCCATGATTCTACCTTAAATAAAATTAATAACAAGACTCGCTTTTATTATAAATATACGAGTTGTTAATTTAAACTTGTGCATACAGAATAATACAATATTGTCTCTAAAATTATATGTATACAACCATTTCTCCGGTTAAAGGGGGCAACAACTGGTACGGAACTAATAAAGTGAACTGTGGAGATCAAGCCTACTAAAGGTTTTTTAAAAAAGAAAAAGACAAGTTAAGACTTAAGAGGGGCTCAAAAAGGAAGCTGAATCTTCTGGCCAATCCCATTTCTCTCCCAAAGATACCTACACAGCCACTTGGCTGTGACAGGCCATATATATAAATAAATTATTCTGGACGGACATTCTGTAATCTTTGTCTCTCCCAATGGCATGCTCCCAATTTGCTGAAAGAGGGAGCTCGAATGTACCAAATGCTGATCACTTGTGGCCTGTGTTCCTCTCCCAATCACACCCCACTTGTACCCCTTACGTATGTTTACATCGTTGGTATCTTCTGATAAGGTTTCAGCTCTCTCTCCTTTTCTTGTTACTGCTTCCTTCACTTTCAATCTTAAGGTTTTATGGTCATGGGTTCAAGATTCTTGTTAAGGGAACCTCCTCCTTAATTTTTCCGCATATTATTCTAGTCAGATACCGACATTTTTTATCTCTTGTTCTTTCCAACTACAGTCTGCTTTATATCCTCTGAGAAACCACTCCTTTTTATTATATATATATATCCCTCAGAAATTGATCTCTTTTCCTTCTAGCTAGCTAGGTCATGCACACCCACCACCTTCCATAACTAGGCGTTCTGATTTCATAAGGTTTCCCAATATTAATTATTTTTTTCATGGCTACCAAAAGAAGAAGAATGATTTCTGTAACATTGGTTTAATCTAATTAAGAGTTGTTGGTTTTTGTTATTTTATGGAGAATGCAGGCATTATATTATTTTTCATTTCAAGAGAGACCCATACATGGTCCTTTAATTTCCACTTAACATATGCTTGCATATATATGATTTTCTCTTTGTTCTCAGGTACAAAACCAAGTTAGTTAATTTTGGCTTATATTTATTTGTTCAGAAGATTAACTAATGACGAAACCGAAGATAGAACTAAAAAAGATAGACAACATTGCAGCGAGGCAGGTTACCTTTAGTAAGAGGAGGAGAGGGCTTTTCAAGAAGGCTCAGGAGCTTTCAACTCTTTGTGATGCTGAGATTGCTATCATTGTCTTTTCCGATAATGGCAACCTCTTCGAATACCCTAACTCAAGGTTTTACTCCAATCCCTAATTTATATCTTCTTATATTATAATCAATAATATCTAGTAAATCTTCTTAAATGTTGTAAATGCATTGCTCGTGTTTCCAACTGATTTTCACTACCCTGATAGTGCTCTATGATGATTATTATTATTGTGAGAACTTCTATCACTAGTTAAATGATAGACATAGGAATGGGATATTGAGGAGTAAAGGAGTTGGCTGACATGTTCGATGCTGAAGCAGTATTTTCTTATTTTGATGTATTGCTTCTACCGGTTCATGTAACTTTCTCTTGTGATTTTGGGTTTGTGTTTCTGTACCCATGTCGATTTCCTAATTTTGGTTTGTACCTTTTCACTATTCTCTTGAAGAGTTTAGAGTTTAACGCTATAAAATTATGGGGAAAAAAAGAAAGAAGGGGGATATTGATTAGCGAACAACTTAATTACCTCCTAGGCTTATTAAATAAAATAACAAAATTCTTCATGGTTGAAGATTCTACTTTCTTTGATTTATTTTATGTAAGACAGCAGAAGATTTCATATTTATTTTGATGGGCCTATTTGGTTTAAGTTTCTAATTTTCAGTTTTTCAAGTTTCAGGATTTTGTGAAAAAAAATATTGAAAAATTGGAAATAAAAACTGAAAACTAAATTTGGGCTTGTTTGATTTCAATTTCCAGTTTTTAGTTTGTCATATTTTGTGAAGAAAATACTAAAAATTCTGAAAACTGCAAATTCCAGTTTTCAGTTTTCATTTCTAGTTTTCAGTTTTTTCTTCACAAATTCCTGAAAACTAGAAAACTGAAAATGAAACTGGAAACTGGAAATTGAAATCAAACAGATCAGTTTTCAGAATTTTCAGTATGTTCTTCATAAAATCTGAAAAATTAAAAATAAAAATTGAAAACTCAAACCACAGGCCTAAAAACTCCCTTAGATTCTTGTCTTGTTGCTATAAGGTCATGCTAGGATCCGTTTCGTTACGCTCTCACTGACCTCAGGTAACCGACTTTAATCCTTAATAACAGGTTAATACTTTAGGTAGTTGATGAATACGTTGAAGTTTTAACAACTAATATATGTTTATATAACAGGCTCAAGGGGAAGTTTTCTTAAGTATCATCTCAGCTCTTTGCAATGTTAATTTCCTAAAGAAAATGAGTTACAAAGATGCATAAGAAGCTTAATAATCAAAATAAATAATATTGTTTATGGGGGACTATATATATATAGTAACTCAAAACACTGGTAAGTGCCAGTAAAATACTTTACGAGGCCTGAATTTGTCACTTCGTTGTTATCATTGTCTTCTGGAATCCCTATAACAAATAATAAATATATAGTTGCCATCTCAATAAAACCAAAGGCAATACAATGAGAAAGTCAAAACGCACCTTAACTTTGAATATGAAGTTGAAGGTTTACTTGGTCTTCTTTATAATTTGAACTCATTGCGCTGAACCTAGTGGCAAATCTTCAAAAATATTTTTGGTTTAGGCCACATGAATTCTTTTCAAGTTAATACACCTCTTTTTCCTGCCCTAGAATATATATAGCTATGTATTCACCTCTTTTCTTGACCTAGAATTATATAGCTATGTGTTAGGGGTAAAGTGGTACGGAGAGAGTCCAAAAGTTGGGGATATTAAAATCAAGGTTTAATTATTTTATTCATCCCTATAATTTTATTTAATTTTTAATTAAGTCTTTATATCCCTACTTTATAAAAAAAATTAAATCAAGTCCTTGTCTATATTTGCTGTTACAAAAAAGTTTGGTCAATATTATGGTGTGCTTGATAAAATTAAATACACCCTACAACTCATTGATCTAAATTGTTTGATTTATACAAAATAGAAATTCGTGGCTCAAACTAGTATAGAGTATAAATAGACCTATTTAAGTATAATGCACACTAGATGCACCATCACCCAATCTCATTACTTCACCACTTTCGGTGTAACCATAGCCGCCCACTTCCATTGCCCGCGCCCCGCCATTTTCCATGCCCTCGCCAAAGTAAATTCTTCTTCAGCAACAGAACTCACTTTCTTTTGTTTACAATTTATTTTTTAGTTTTGATAAATAAATAAATGCTCAACCAAATCAAGGGAGCTGGGAGCGGAAGTTACAGCCAAGTAAAATGAAAAGAGCAACATGCGGCCAAAATAAGCATAAAGACTAGAAAGAAAAAGCTGATAGAGATAGATTCTTTGGTGAAAATTATTATTTTAGGGATTGGGAAGAAGCTAGCGGAGACGAGGTTGCTAGGTATGTGGAATAGGATAGGGTTGTGGCTATTAAGGTGGTGCTTGTGAGGGTGAACTAGTTTAGGGAGATATTAGAGTGCTTGGGTTTCAGGGAAAGGGTGGAACTTGTTTGCTTTGTGAAGAGGTCAGAGAAGTGTAGAGAAAGTGTGATGCTGGTAGTGAGAGAGGTGAAGAGCTTCTAGGAATTGGTGACAAGAAGAAGATGATGATGAAGACGAAGAATATTATTCATGGAATAATATGTTTAAGGTCAAATTTTTGTTACGGTTGTTAACACTAGGGACTTGATTGAATTTTTTTTTATAATGTGGGGATCTAGTTACAAACTTTTAAACTATAGGTCTTAGTTGAAAATTGAGTAAAACTATAGAGATTATTGGAATAATTAAACCTAAAATCAACGAGCTAAGTGAAAATTTACAATAATGGGTCAAGCACTGCATTTTGACTCAAATACCTTAAGATAATGACTCTACAAGCCCTTTCATCATACATACTCTTCACTTATTTCATTCTCGACCAATGTGAGACCTCTCATATTCAAAATGCCAATATTCTCCCTTTCGAGGATGAGGCGCAACAAGGTTTGCTCCTCCTCAGAGAAAGCCCTTAAGAGTACTCATAACAAAACTAGACACAAAGTCTTGACCAATTAATAACTAACAACTAACAAAGGATTACACTTGAGCACAAACCAATTGCCATGTCCAAATTTCATGTACTTGACTCTGATACCACTAAACAAAAAACCACAATAATGGGTTGGACACTCACATCTTGAACAAAAATGTTAAGGCAGTGAGTTTATGAGTCCTAGGCTCATACTAGCTATCATCTTAAATATTATCTACCTAGTTCATTTTTAACCATATGTAGGATACCATCACTCACTTAAAATTCCAACATTCGCTCCCCTTAAGTGTAAGGCCTAACATGTGGTGTGCTCCTCACTAAGCATAGGAAGCTTTTCGAGTACTTATGACAAGCCAAATACAAAGTCTTAACCAATGCTCTAACAAGGGTTAGGACCACACCCAAGTATAAACTAGCCATCGTCCAAGTTCCAAATACTCAGCTCATCTGAACCATCAAGTCTGATACCACTTGTTGGGTATAGGGGAGTCCAAACCCTGTCCATCACTCACTTGAAATTCCAATGTTGTGTCCTTCTATTTTATGGTAAAAGAGACATGAGAGGGTCAATCGATGCCTATTTGTTGTTTGAATATCAAAAGAATGGTACAATTGTGAGCTATGTATATTATTATTATGTAAACGATTTCGATAAAAGAGGTAATTGACAGACCATATCTTTATAGCCTTTGGATGTACTATTAGTTGAAAGATGACATTGCAATCTAAGTGACATTGTTCATTACTAAAGCTAAGTACATGACATTGGTTGAGGCTCTTAAAGAAAGCTAGCATTAGGATGCATGGTCTTTTGGATAGTTTTCTACGTTAAAATTTGGTATGAAATTTTTCTTGATATATTTTATTGGCATGAATAGTGATGAGTAGGTTCCAATGTAAAATATTATTCACGTGTTATTTTTATCCATTACTTTCCACTAAAATTTGGGCATGCTTCCACTTACATTTATACAAAGTTTGATATAGCTAAGGTATATGCAACTTTGATATCCCTAACATATAGAAGATTTAGATGTGTTTTGACATGTTTTTTGATTTTCGTTAAAATGAGGCATCTTTTGTCTCTATGAGATGACTCATATCTTTTGACCTTTTTGGTTAATTTTCAGCAGCGTATTGTAATCTCCAATCTTGTTCCTTGGACCTCTTATCTTTGATTCATCCTCTCCTTCCTTCATTTTGATCTCCATTCTTACACCTTTATTGCTTCATTGTTTTATAGCTCCTAATGCTTCCTTTTCATCTAAAATCATTGGCTCTTCTCCTTTTGAAGCTTTGTCACTCTTCCATTCCTTTTTATCTCTTCATTTTGCAATCTCATATGACCTACTAGCTTCTCTCCTTTGAATATTGAAGTTATGCATATACATGCTTTTGATAAATATTAAGTGCACACGTCAAAATCATTATGAAATATGCATTATGTTTGTAACAATCCCAAACTTCATCCCCAGAAATATTTTCAGCTAGAAATATTCTTCATTCTATATTGACGAAAACAGTTTACATTCTGAAAGTAGAAGTAATTGATTTTGTCAAGCTTCATTCTTTCCTCTCAGGCTTAGTTGGATCGAAATTCTGGTTGAAAGCTCTTTCTTATTACCTATCTCCAAACCATTCTCTGTTTCATTGCAGAACTGCTGCCCATATATGAGAGTGAGACTTTGTTTGGTCGTGCTCTATCCTACTCAGACTTGAGAGTTGGCTGCCTCAATGTTAGTCTTACATGTTTTCAATCTGTCTAATCATTGGAGTTATTGATCTTGATTTCAAGGAAAGCATGCGTATTCCGTTATCCTATGTTCAATAGTTCAGCAAATGTTTCTCCCCAAGCCACCTAATGTTCTCCCTTTGGAATCCTTGAATTCCCATTTGCTTTCTAATTCTATCCCATCTAACACTAATCTACTATACCAACAGTGTCACTTAATAGCAAACTTAGTAGTTCTTTCCATTTACCCTTATCTTTTCTATAAGTCACTGCTTCTCCTGAACTTTTGTTCAACGCATTCAAACTCCATATTATTGACTCAAGTCTCAAGAGAACACTACCCAAAAGACTAGTCTGTTGGGTGAATAAATCCCTTGATTAGAGTACCACACTTGGATGACATACTTCTTGATATGGGTCTTGTAACGCCCATCAATAAACATGGAGACAATAAAGCTCATGAGAAATGTTAAATTTTCCTAACTGATGTACTTAAAATTCATCCCAAGTCAAATTCTCATATTCATGTGTATTAGATAGTCAATTTTTTTTATTCGGTAAAGTATCAACATTTAAAACCTCATTAATCATTAGAACTTTCCCTCGCTGTAATCAACTCTTGCGCCGGCAATATGATAACATATATGAGATGATCTCTAACTTGCCATAGTAATCCTAGGGTCCGCAAAATGTAGTAATATATTGGATTCATTTCTTTGCATCACATTATTATATCACACGAATTGTAAACTTCCACATATCTTTGTTGAACTACAAATACCAACAAAAAGCTATGGTTAAGGCTCCTAGGTTCTCACTCGAAACTATTAGTTGTGACTCATTTATTTGCATATATATTTTCTTCGAGACAAAAAGCTTCAACTAATCAAAACAACAGCAGCAATGTCTTTTTCTGTCAATAAGTGGAGATCAAAAGAATATATTGTCTAATCATAAATTATAAGTCTATAAGCAAGTCATTTAAATGTATGTCCTCTCTCAACTATTGTATATACTTTTTCTTAGTCTTCTTCTGCTTTATTCATTAGATTACTGGCAATTTGATTTATCCTTCTTATTGGTGCTACTACGTGCATGTCTTCTTCACACATTATCAAACTATATAAGGTGATATTTTACCAATTTTTTCACGCACCTTTACTTTTTTGTATAAATTAAATATATTTTACATCTGCCTTACGTATGGCTATTTTGAGTTCTATCAAATACCCTTCCTGTGATTTTTGTGAAACATCTCTTAACTATTATTCCCTCTGTCCACTTATATATTTGTGTCCATGAGGGACTGAACTTCGGCTACTTTTGGTATGTGTCACCTTTAAAGAGCACAGGTGGTTCACGACCATAGAGAGCTTGGAATGGAGTGGTCTTAGTGGAGGCATTGAAGGTCGTGTTAAACCAATAATCCGTTGATGAAAGCCAATCAACCCACAATCTAGGCTTAGAACTAACAAAACAGCAAAGATATGTCCCTAGGCACGGATTTGTGACCTCTATTTGGCCATCCATTTGTGGATGATAGAATGTGTTGTATTTCAGTTTGGAACCAGCAGCTTTAAACAACTCGGACCAAAAGCTGGGGAGAAATAACGGGTCACGATAAGAAATTGTAGCAGCCAAAAAGCCATGGAGTTTGACCACTTCCTTGACAAACAAATGTACCACATCTTTGGCAGAAAATGGGTGTGCAAATTTATATACTTGGTAGGACGATCCACCACAACCATAATGGAATCCTTACCCTTAGACTTAAGCAACTCGGAAATAAAATCTATCGAAATTTTAGGGCACACCTTGTCAGGAATGGGAATCGGCTGCAGTAAACCGGAGGGAAAGGGCTTGATATTTGATGGTTTGACACGTTTTACAAGTTGCAACATAATCTTCCACTTGTTGCTATATTCCCCTCTAATAGAAGCTTGAGGACAACTAACAGGTGCGGGGAAAACCAGAATGACCACCAGCTGTAGAATCGTGTGCCTCAGCTAGAAGAATAGGAACTTGAGATGTATTCCTTGGAAGAATAGCCCTGCCCTGATAGAATAATCTGCCCCTTTTTAGAGAACAACCTAGAAAATTAGAACCACCATGCTGTAAATCCTTAATAACACCCTGAGTTGTTGATCCTCCTCAATATAAGCATGTATTGTTTCCCACAGGTTGGTAGTGACCAGAAATGGCATGAAACATCATTTGATGAGACAATGCATCAGCTGCCTTATTCTCAAGTCTAGGTCAATATTGAATCTCAAAATCTAACCCCATGAGTTTGGAAGTCCACTTCAATTGGTCATCACTCAACAATCGTTGCTCCGTGAGAAACTTGAGACTACGTTGATCGGTCATGATGATAGAGCGTCACCCAAGAAGATAATGGCTCCATTTTTGGACAGCCAACATCGTGGCCATTAGCTCTCTCTCATAAGCCGATTTAACTTGTGCTCTCTTAGACAAGCCTTGCTAAGGAAGGCAATAGCCCTCCCCATGACAAAACTGCACCCAACCCTTTGCTTGAAGCATCAGTCTCAATCACAAATGGTTGGGAAAAATTCAGAATGGCTAAGACAGATCTGCCATAGTAGCCTTCAATGTATCAAAGGCTTATTGAGTGTCATTATTCCAGCAAAAATTATCCTTCTTAGTAAGGTCTGTAAGTGGTCTTGCAATGTTGCTACATTCCTGAACAACTGCCTATAGCACCCAGGAAGCCCCAAAAATCTCCTCAACGCTTTCACATCCTTAGGCACCAGCCAAGACCTAGAGCTTCAGTTTTGCAAGGTTCAGCAGCAACGCTATCTACGGAAACAATGTGGCCAAGATACTCCAATTTTTAGACAGCAAAATCACACTTTTTCTTATTTAACACAAGCTGGTTCTATAGTAGTAACTTGATATAGCTGAGAGATGCTTAGCATGTTCTAACTGATCCTTGCTATAGACAAGAATGTCATCAAAGAAAACCAATACGAACTTCTGAAGAAGGGGCGTAAAATGTCATTCATGAGGGCTTGAAAGGTGGAAGAGGCATTCGTGAGTCCAAACGACATAACCAAAAACTTGTAATGGCCCTCATGTGTACGAAATGCCATCTTGCCAATGCCTTCGTCAACCATCCGTATTTGCTGGTATCTGGATTTCAAATCAAGTTTAGAGAAAATAGTGGCACCTGCCAACTCATCCAACAACTCATCAATCATCAGATCCTGGAAATGTATTGGGAATAGTAATCCTATTCAATGTCTGATAGTCAATGCAAAAGCTCCAACTACCATATTTCTTCTTGACAAGGATGACAAGACTTGCAAACAGACTAACACTAGGGCGAATGATGCCAGCACTTAAAATTTCTTGAACCACGCATTCGATTTCATTCTTTTGGTAATGGGGATATTGGTAAGGGCGCAAATTAGGGATTTCATCTCTCAGGAATAGTGATTTTAGATTGCAACTAATTGAACGCTGGCCATAATTACACTACATAACCACAACATTCTTCTTCTAGCTCCTTAAGAGCATCCCTCAATGCCATCCCACTAAAGCATAGTTCTGGATCCCTTGCAACACTGCCCAATGGTCTCCTATGTTGATCTTGAACCAATTTTTACCAAATTCAATTTGAGTCTCTCCTAATGTGTCCAACCATGCCAACCCCAGCACCAATTTGGACTCATCCAACCAAAACACACAAAAATCTTGTATAACAACTAAGTTGGGAAAATGAACAGCTACTACCTTACACTTATCAGCCCCAGGTTTTTGGTCTCCCTTAGCCACATGCACCACAAAATACAAATTGGTTTTGATAGGAAGTGCGGCCTTCTTTGTAAAATCAGGATCGATAAAATTATGAGAAGCCCCAGGGTCAATGAGGACTCGAATGTGATATGCCTAGCCCAAATGCATCGCTGGCTTCCTGACCTGCCATCGACTTCAATGACAAGTGTAAGGGATGATGCTCCTCACTCAACTCTTTCAGAGCAATGCCATCATCTCCAGTTTCCTTTTCCATAATCATCAACTTCAACCCTTTGTTCTTGCAAACATGGTTTGAAGTGAAGCGATCATTGCAGAAGAAGCAAAGACCTTTAACTCTCCTATCACAATACTCGTCGTCAGAGAAGTGCCTAAGGCTTCGTCGTGCCCTCCACTCGTCAGCCTAGGTTGCAAGTGGGAGGGAGATAAGGTTGTTTCCTCGATTTTGCATACCAAATCCACCATTTGATCGCGACTAGTTCTTGGATGGAAACTTCTGCAACATACAATTTCTACTTTCCACCAACTCTGCCTTGGTCATGAGTTCATCTAGCAAATTGAAGGAATGGAGCTTGAATTCAGCATGTACCTCCATGCATAAGCCACTGAAAAAGCCCTATCAAATAGTATGAATTAGTGATTTTGCTGGAGTAGAGCTCAAATTGCTCCCTATATTCCCTTACCAAATTGTCCTGTTTCATATCGGCTAGCAATCCAAACAGATTTTGCGCCAATTCCCGAAGCTCTTGATAACAGCATCACGAAATTGCCGCCAAGAAGGAACAACCGCTACATTCTCCCATCAACGAAACCAAATGGAGTTTTCCCTTCCATAGCAAGCTTGGCAACAAATAACCATCAAGTTTTAGGAACATTACACACCTGGAAGTACCTCTCGACACTATTGAGCCAAGCAAATGTGTTGTCACCATGGAAAACAAGCACGTCGAGCCAACGCCATTGCTTTTTACACTGGTGGTGCACACCGTGGTTGAAGGAATTCTCACCATCGCTTCCTGAAGCTCGTTGGTCCCGATGCATGCGCGCCCATTACGATCTTGAAAACCCTGCATGTTTTCACCATGATGTTGCTCCTGTCCTTGATCGCGTAGAGGAGAAGGCTCACGATCCACACGTTTCTCAATCGCGTCAAATCGTGCCATCAAAGACTTCAGAGTAGTAGAGATCTCCATTATTGATGTTGCAATGTTTGTCACGTTCATGCACGTTTCTTCATGTTGCATTTGGATCGCGTTGATCGAAGCATCCATTGCTTCAAGCCTCTTGCCCTGTTTTTGGAGCTATGGAACCTCAAAATCCCCAAGATTCATAAGGAATCTGATACCAGTTGATAGTAGTGTTATCAAAAAGTGGCCATGGCGGCGCCATGGCGTGGCGGAAGTGAGCCTCCGCCATGGAAAGGTTGATGGCATTGCGGTATGGCATTGTGGCCGTGGCGGCCGAAACGGCGGTGGCGCCATGGCGGATTGGTGGCGGCCATGGCAAATCTGGTCCAAAATCTTTTTTTTTAAGGGTATTTTCGTGTTTTCCCTTTCCTCATCAAACCCTAATGAGAAACCCGACCCTTTCCACTTCTCATTGCTGCGCTCTCTTCTCTCTCCTATCCTGCTCTCTACCTCGCTGCTTCCTTTTCTCGCGCACGCACCACAGGCGGTGGCGGCGCACCACACGGCGCGGCGGCACACCACACGGGTCGCGGCGGCGCCGGGGTCTCTGCATCTCTGCTTCATTTTCTCTCGGTCTCTCAAGGTATCTCTCTTCTCTCGACGTCACGGCTTCGATGGACCACCATCCGGCGGTGGCGGTTCTCACGCGGCGGCCGCTTGGAGCACCCGTGGGTCCTCTTCTTCTTCTTCTTCTTTCTTCTTCTCTCTTCTCTTCTTTTCCTTCTTGACCTTGTCCGCTTCTTCTTCTTCTTCTTTTTCTGTTAAGTCTTTTTCTTCTTCTTCTTCCTTGTCCTTATTTTTTTCCAGCAGCCTCTTGTCTTTTGTGTTAGGTTGAAATGACAAGTAGACCTGAACAAGGCTCAATTCCAGCCTCTTCTCAGGAGCAAAAAGAGCAGACCCTGGGTGGAAGTATGTCCACCCTTTAGAAAAAAACAATACAAATGACACTATCTGTAATTTCTGCTCAAAACTTATGAAAGGTGGAATAAAGCCAAAGAACACCTGATAGGGAAGAGTGGCAATGTTTCTAAGTGCATCAAAGTTCCACCAGAAGTTAAAGAGGAGTTGATAAAGTATATGAAACAGAAAAAGAGCCAATGGAGTGAGGAAGTTGAAGCTCCAAATGCAAGAGAGCTTGATCTTGAGAACTTGGGGTTTGGGTTATCTGAAGAAGATGCTGAAGGGATTGATGATACCCTTGACCCAAGGCCTAGAGTAAGAAGAGGTGCTGGTGCTTTGAAAGGGCCAATGGATTTATTTGTTAGAAATCCAAAACTGCAATTGGGAAGAGGAACAAGGAAAAGTTGAGGCAGCAAAATATTAGAGAAGCTTGTGACAAAGAAGCAATTAAAAGGGTCCATCAATACATAGCTCGGTGGTGATATCAAGCTGGAATTCCATTCAACTGTATCAAGTTGAAGAGTTTTCATGATATGTTGGCAGCCATTGGTAGCTTTGGTCCCAATTTGCCCCCTCCATCTTATCATGCTATAAGGGTTCCACTTCTCAATAAGGAGTTGGAGCACACAAAAAATATGATGAAGAATCATAAGGAGCAGTGGAAAAAACATGGTTGCTCTATCATGTCAGATGCTTGGATTGATAGGAAGCAGAGGTGCAT
The DNA here is from genome assembly GCA_030441495.1 of Dalbergia oliveri. Lineage (NCBI taxonomy): Eukaryota > Viridiplantae > Streptophyta > Magnoliopsida > Fabales > Fabaceae > Dalbergia > Dalbergia oliveri. The sequence goes on along the minus strand of JAMLFY010000009.1, from coordinate 25,939,859 downwards.
TATTAATTTCTTAGTGAAATCTCCTGCTAGAATGATGTTTATAAAGTCTATTGATGGATCTGACTTCATAAAGATTGGTGAAAAGTTATTTGAGCTTCTTGACTCTCTTGTGAAGGAGATTGGAGAGGAGAATGTTGTTCAGATTATAACTGATAATGAGAGCAACTATGTTTTGGCTAGCAAGAAATTAGAAGAAAAAAGACCACATCTCTATTGGACTCCTATGCTGCTCATTGTTTGGATTTGATGCTGGAAGATATTGGAAAGATTCCATTGATAAAGAAGACAAGCAAGAGGGCAATTTTTCTTGTTGGTTTCATTTATAGCCACACTAGCACCTTAAGCTTATTGAGCCAAGTTCACAAACAAGAAGGAATTGGTAAGGCATGCAGTCACAAGATTTGCTACTTCCTTTCTATCATTGGAGAGGCTTCGTAAAGAAAACAAAATCTTACAAAAATGTTTACCTCTGATGAATGGGTGAGAAACAAGCTGTCTAAGGAGGCTAAGGAAAAGGAAGCAACCAAAATTGCAATCATGCCTTCTTTTTGGAATCATGTGAGATACACCCTCAAAGATATGAGGCCTCTTATTCATGTGCTTAGGCTTGTTGATGGTGAAAGAAAGCCGGTCATGGGCTACATTTATGAGGCAATGGACAAGGCCAAAGAGGCCATTATGAAGTCCTTCAACAATGATGAAAGCAAATACAAAGAAGTGTTTGCAATCATTGATAAGAGATGGAATTGCCAGCTTCATCGCCCATTACATGCAGCGGGCCATTTTTTGAATTCGGAGTTCTACTATGGCAACTCAGATTTGGAGTTTGATTTGGAAGTTAAAAATGGGTTATATGAATGCATTAGGAGATTGGTGCCAAGTCGGGATGTGCAGCAAAAAATATTAATTGAGTTGCCACTTTATAAAAATGGTGATGGTCTTTTTGGATCAAATTTTGCCCAATCCCATAAAAAAATCCTTGCACCTGGTGAGAAAAACACTACTAGCTATACTTCTTTAATTTTAAAGTTTAAACTTAGTGATTTTCTTTTTTACATTGCCTTCTTTGGATTTGTAGCTCAATGGTGGCGAATGTATGGGCATTCTACTCCAAATTTGCAAAAGTTGGCTATCAAGATTTTGAGCTTGACGTGTAGTGCTTCGGGCTATGAACGCAATTGGAGTGTTTTTGAGCAAGTAAGAAGCAATTTTCTATCTTAATGGTTACTATTATAAGTTTAACATAGTACCAATTAACAATTAGATAATTATATTGGTGCTGAGATACATACTAAGAAGATAAATAGACTTAAGCACAAAAGGATGGAGGACTTGGTTTTTGTGAAGTATAACCAAGCCCTCAAACAACGATACAATATTAGAGATGAAATTGATCCCATTTCACTCAATGGTATTGATGACTGTAATGAGTGGATGGTTGGGGAGTTGATTGATGAAGAGAATGTTGGAGATGAGCTAGTTTTTGAAGGTGATGAAACTTTGAATTGGGAGAGTGTGTTTAGGGCATCTGGATTGTAGAGCCCACAAAAAATACTAGGCATCAAAGTAAAAAACGAAAGGCAGCAAGTGGTAAAGGACAACCAAGTAGAGTTTCCAAGAAAGGAAAACAAGTAGTGATTGCTGAAGAAAAGCCTAAAGAGCCTGAATTTGAGGACATTGTAGAAACTGAAGAAGAGGAAGAGGAAATAAATTTTGATAATTCTGAATCAGAAGGAGAACAAGCAAGGGGATGTGCCCCAACCCCAATTGAGAACAAGGACAATGATGATGATAATTACTTTGGGGAAGATGATGAGGACTAATCATTATATTAGTTTATCTTAGTTTATGTTTGTTTGTCTTGAACTCTTATGTTTGTCTTGAATTATTAATTTGTGTTAACATTATGACTATGTCTTTGTGGCTTTGATTATGGATTGCTATATTTTTTAGTCCTTGTTTGTGACTTTGATTGTGTATTTGTGGCTTTGATTATGTCTTTAAGGTTTGATTATGTAGTATATCTTTGTATTTTATTTTTTATATATATATTTATATATTTTTTAAGTCTGCCATGGCTTCCACCATAATCCGGAACGCCATCCGCCATATTTTTATGGCGGTTTTTTGCCTCACCACCATAAACCGCCATCCGCCATTGACAACCTCGGTTGATAGAGCTACACCACAAGTAAGAGAAATGGTAATCTTTATTGCAACACTCATGGTAAAGCACCAAGGAGAAAAGAAGATTACAAAACCCTGGCAGAGGGAGTTTATCCCCAAATTTGAGAATGAATACAAAAATGATCATGCACAAAACAATCCTTATCCACATCTATTTATGCTAAGCTAACTAACTAACCAACCTTCCCTCCAAAATTCCTCTTCCTTTAATTGTTCTCTAACTAACAGCAACTTATTCTATTGCTTTATTCTGCAGTAGCTGCTGCTACTGGGCCTGATCTGATCCAATAAGCCCACCCTTATTCCTCCTGTAATAGACCCTACTGTATTTTCGGTCCCTAACACTTCCTTTGCCTTTACTCATTAGACTACCCTCAATTTGATTTATCCTTCTTATTGGTGCTACTACTTACCTATCTTCTTCACACATTACCAAACCATATAAGGTGATATTTTAGCATTTTTTTTTCAGATACCTTTACTTTTTTGTACAAATTTCTGTTGCACTTGCCTTACATTTGGCTATTTTGAGTTCTATCAAATACCCTTCTTGTGAATTTTGTGAAACACTAATTTTCGTATCAAAATTAATCCTTGTAGCAATATTTTTTCTTAGATACATTTATTTCTAATTGTATTTTGTCTGGTGTCTTTATTCATCTAACACAACATTATAATCTATGAAGTTTCAATTAATTACAAATTAGAAAAAATATAAATCTCATTGTCGTTCCAACATGAAAACTTAGGTGGGAGTGTCTAACCATTTCCACTCTGTACGTAGTGGAAATATATGTTAGTACTAACTTTATTCATATTGTTCTTATATGATCATCTTGCATGGATTAAAAGGAAAATAGCTGGGGGAAACAAAAATTATATCCTCATTCCTTTTTAACCTTTCTGCTGTTTGTAGGGTGCAGCAGTTAGTTGAAAAGTACGATCTACATACAAGCATTTGCAGATTGCAACAACCACCTGAAGCAATGCAGGTAATTAGATTCTCTTTTCCAAGTCTAATGATGTTTGAAATCACTCTTCCTTCCAGAATGAGAAGCATGTAAGAATGCAATTTATAAAAATTTAGCATCTTAGAATATTATGAATTGATCAATAATAAGGGCGGCCTAGTGAGTCTCAACTCTTGGATGGGTAGATAAACACAGTCTTGTCCTGAAAGGAAGAGACCATTTTTAGGAATTGATCAAACAATGAGATGCTAATAATGGTCTATTGAAGATTACTAAAGGAAAGTACATGTTTCTCAGTATTCCCCAATCACTGTAATATTTACAATATCAAAATATTCCTACATACAAGGATACTTCAATGCTAATATGATACGCGAAGGGATGTTTCTCGATACAATTTTTTTATATACACAAAAAATATGTTATTCACATAAAAAACAATCTTGACATGATATTGCTTAACCAATAAGTTCAAAACCATAATGGAAATTTCATGGAAATTTATGTATAGCTTGACAGGGACACCTACAACATGATGCGCGAGGAACTGGCAGATAAGACTCTTGAACTGAGGTATGCGTTGCGTGCCACGATGCTTCTACTTTGCCACTATAATATATATATTACTTTATTGAAACGTGATTTTTATCCTAACAGGCGGTTGAATGGAGAGGAGCTGCAAGGATTGAAAATTCAGGAATTAAAGAAACTAGAGAAACTAATAGGAAAAGGCTTGAGCCGTGTTTCAAAAGCAAAGGTTTTTGTTCCCTTCTATGCTCATTATGTGTTTGCACATTTTATTAATACAGCGGGGATCATGCATGAACCCATATTTTTAGCTCCTTTCCTTATATCATGCACGTGTTCATTGTTTATTGGAGACACTTGCGGAGATTAATAATTTTACAGTGCAGGCTCTTAACAGATAGTCTATACTATTTCTATTTCAGGATGAATGTCTTAGAAAGGATATCAGTGAGCTCAAGAAAAAGGTAATTCCATGCACATGCGAATTTTAGACTGCAAAAATATCAGCATATTCTCTCAAGTATAAATCTTATATGACCTTATCATGTGCAAAAAATAATGGTTGAACTGGTTCTCTCATTTAATTGTTTATCTTTGACCATCATGTTTTATATATTGTAAGCTTCCCTTTTAGTCATTCACCACTGATCATGTTTTAGTGGTTGAGATTGATGTATATGATTAAGTCATGTAAAATTTGTACGTCAGAGCATTTGCTATCTATCTTTACACATTATATGTGAGACCACATAAGCAAATATCAGAGTAATGGCTGTTATAATAATTTTATGCTTTGTTTAATCACACAATTTGAGATACTTAATATTGACTCACTTTACCTTTTGTTAAAATTTAAATTTAACCATGGATATATAATGGATGTAAACAAATTAACTTCTGATCATTTCTGTTGTGCAGAAAAGTTTGCTCTGTGCTAACAATGAATTATCTCAAAAACTAAAAGTATTAGATAGAAATGTAAGAATACTTTACTCAAGCATATAGAATCACTAGTGAGGTAAATGAGATTAATATTATGTACTGCATAACTAGAACACTTGTGGGATACTGTACCAACGTACTCATCCATCATTGAATATGGTGTAAAGGTTACAAGTGAAATCCACACCATTCAATAGTAAATAAAAATGTGTTAGCACAGATTGTCCTGCAAATTACGTGAACAACATTTCTCTTGTGTAAATTATAGTTTTCTATTGTCTCATTTATTACATCAATCACTCTCATTGTCTCCCTCCATACTCGGCACCAAGGGCGGAGCGTCATTACATATGATTATCTATATTTTTAAAATTTGCTCCCCTCCGCTAGCTTTGTTTAAAAAAAAAATTGTTGATATTAATAAATCTTTCACGTAATTAAATATTTAAATACTATACGAGATAATATCGTGCTTTTTTTAATAGACAGTATGTTATACATGTAGGTATAGGTATTTGAATTTTAATTGGAAAATGTTCATTGTATATTTTTTTTAATATGTTATTATTTTTAATTAATTTTTCACAAGAATGAATATATATATATATATATATATATATATATATATATATATATATATATATTAATTATTAATTGGCCCCCGGTAAATTTTGTCTAGCTCCGCCCCCGCTCAGCACTCTTACGATGTCCAAAATTATTCTTCATGCAGGGAGTTGAACTAGCGGAAGACAACCGACGGCTGAAACAGGTAACTGGTTTTAAAATTTTATGTATTTTATTAGGTTTTTGCTGTGGTACCCAAAAATCAAATCCTTTTAAATCAAAAAATTATGATTTAATCATGAGTATTTAAAATATTAATAAATATAATTAGTGGGATAATGGTGAATTTTCAACCGCAAATTTTTCAAAAGATACCAATTATGACTTTATAGGATTTTAGAGAAATCCCCATTTTATTAATTTTACTTATGGCCTAATCAGATCATTATATTATATCTGTGTTTGTAATTAGACACAAAGTCTTGCAAACGATCAAGGGCAGTCATTAAAGTCAACCATGATTCGCGGCGGTCCATCAAACATTGCTCATCAAGACTCGGATAATTATGATGCTTGTCTCAACTTGGGGTTAGTTTTTACTTTGTGACGGTCATGAATCGTGAGGTTGCATATAAACACGCGAGTGTCTGTGCAAGAATTAATTTGATTCTCCAATTGTGATTTGAGGTCTTTGCACACATATCGAATAGCTGGAGGTTATTGGAAATCTTGTTTGTGTTTGGACTTTGGATGTTAAAAATATACTACTATAATAAAAATCTTTTTGGGGTATTTGTTTTTCTTCCAAAACTATTTGCGAAACTAAATGTTATAAAATAATACTTCCAATTTGTTCCCGACGTTTCCCCAAAAATGTTTTCTCGACAAATGGCGTGAACGAATTAGTTGTCCATAAACTTTGTATTCAAGCACTAAATTATTGTCCTTGAACTTTTCATTTGGGTATAAACTTTGTTATCTTTAAAACGAAGAAGGAATTGAAACATCAGTGTTGAGAAGAGGTCGTTTGCTTGATTATTTCTTTTTTTAATGTCTTGCAGGTTGGCTATGTTTAAATGAAACGATCGACGAAGTTTGGAAGAAGCGCAGACGTCTTCTCTTTCTTTATTTGCCAAAATGACTTCAATAATGAGTTGGCGTGAAATGTCACCAAGCTAATGGTAAATGTGCTGTTATGTCCGTTGTTAACCATCTGAGACACTGTCATCAAGTCAACCTTATTCAAATTGTTGCACCTACGAACAAACTTTTGTTATTATGTTTACCCGAACTATGTTGTGTAATAAATAATTTCTATCCTAAACTTGAGGGATGGAATGGAACTATATGTATAGCACGAGTTATCTCTTTGCCAAAACGAAGTTAGTAATGATGTGGTAATTGAGAAATGGTTCCTATGTCCTAAACTTTAGGAATAGAATTATTGGCTGCTTCAAAATAATCAACATACCCGTTCCGAATATATATCGAAACATATACTTTATCTATACTTTTAGATGTTCTTTTTAATTTGATTTATATTGGATTTTTATCATCTTCATGTTGAACCGGATTGGATACTCACAGCACTATTCCTGAAACACAGCTGATATGGTTTTTTTCTTTTTCCTGGAAATGAAATCTCATCCCGATAACAACCAAAGGTACACGGTTTTAGGGAACAGGAAACTTCTCCTTTGCACACAAGAATAAGATTCATGGTCCATGTTACAATCAAAATGTCACATAATAATAGTATATATCATACTAAACTAGAAAAATATAATAAACGTTGGAAGTTTGTATTTTTTTCGTCACTATAATCTCTTTTTCTTGAGTTCTTTCAGGCTCTTGATATTATTGTACATAAGTGCTGCAAGTGCTGCAGCTGAAGAAGGAGCCAACTTGAGTATTATACACATATAATGCACAAACCCGAGTATCAGAAAGTTTCATTTTCTTTGTCTCATAAGTTCGATTTTCAGATATTCCAACGGAAAGAGAACTCACCCTTTGTACCTCTTGCTGAATGGGCTTTTTACGCCTCGCATATGATTTGATTCTTCAACTCAAGAAAGCTGTTTATTAATCATGATGTGTGTTGTGACATCTCTAGCCTATTTTCTAGCATCTAGTATCAAGTATATATTAACTACAAAGATGTCATTGCGATGTAAAATAAGATTTACCTTTCAAAAGGTGGTGAAAGTGTTACTAACTTCATCCAGTGACGTTAGAGGCATCACTGCAAACGCGCCTTCACAAGGACATGTAATTGTCTAATGAATAATTCTCGTTATCTTTCTTTTTTTTATCTCCTGCCTTTAGAGGATTTCATCATGTTCATGTATACCGCTAATTACATGGATTCCATCCTTTATATATATATATATATATATTACAAAAGCTTCATCATTATGAAAAACTGAGTGAGAGAACAAACTGAATTTCTCCCCCAATAAAGTGAATAGTATACAACGGCGCTGTGCACAGAGATTCAAATGTGATTCAATTTATGAAAGGTTGCAACTAAGAGTCCATAGAGCCAACCATCCAACATGTTGATGATCAGCGGGAAACAGAGAACGCTCTAAGATGCAAATCAAATAAAATAAAACCCAAAAAAAAATGAAGACATGTTATTAGAATATGAGGTTATGTGAGGAAAATGAGTTTCAACATATATGGAATTGGCATGGGAAACACTGGATCGAGATGGAGACCGGAATTTCAGATTATAATGGATTAGATCGAGAGAGAGAGAGATGTTGACCTGAATGAGGTAGAGAGCGCCGGTGGCGGCGGCGACGCCCCACATGGCGGCGGCTTTGACATCAGCGGGTTGGACACGCAGCTTCGCAGGTAAACCGGCCATTTCCTCAGCCCTCAAATCTGAAAACTCTTTCCACGATGAAAGCGAACCCTAGAAAGACAGCAGCACCTCTTCAATTAACTTGATTTTCAATTGGTCGGGTCGGGCAACTTCTTTTTCTGGATTTTATATGAAATGTCGGCGAATTTTCAATCCAAGAATCTAATGATATTCTCTTCATAAATTACTTAATATTAAAAATTACATTTTACTGCCAAAGCTATAAAATATGTGTATTTTAGTCTCTAAATTTTAAAAATGTTCAAATTGGTCTATTAAATCTATACTATATATAAAGGGAATGATCCCTTTTAACCATTTTTGGTGTCTAAATTTCCTATTTTCTAAAGTATCTTTGATGTATAGGGAGTTAGAGAAAGTTATAAAAATAAATAAAAGAAGTTAAAAAAATTGAAAGAAATATAAAAATAAAAAAATTGATGCGTAGGAATGACTCTGAAAATGTTGATGTGAATGAACAAACATAATGACAAATTTAGAATATAACATTAACATTCTCAAGAAACGTCATTCCATAACTACGAAGGTAAAATAAGACGCAATTCTTTACTTGAGCTTTATTAAAGTTCTCATATTTGATATGGTTTGCGAGTATATTTGACATGAGGGTAGAATTTTTTTTCATTGTCATGCTAGATTCTTTTGATACCAAATTCCTTCCCAAATTGCAACTAAAATATTTCAAAGAGACCCTTGATAAACTATATCCATGCTTGATAATATAATGTTTCCCTTTAATCCTATTTTTAATATTTTAATACTCATTTTATTCCAAGAAATATAATGTAATGGTTAATAAATTAATTATGTTAGCTATATATGGACGGTCTTAAATTTGGACTAATCAAGCTCTTAATAATATTTAGGATATTTTAAAATTTGGATTATTTAAATAAGGTGTGAAAATGAGAGAAAAATAAGTGGTTTAAGAATTATCAAGGATTTAGATTTTATAAACTAAAAGAGAAGAAATTTGGGATTTGGTATTTTGACACATTTTAGAAAATTTGAGGGACTATTTTGATACATTTAAAATTTCAACCTTTTTGACACATTTTAGAAAATTTAAGGGATTAATCTAAACCTATTTGATCTGTGTCATGTCAATATGACACGTGGGATTAACATGACATGTGATCAATATGTTATTGACACGTGGCATGCCATGTCACTTAATGTGTCACATAGTAAAATGTAACTGTTGCTGATGATTGTTTGATCAGACTAATATGACCTACGAAATGGATTTTAGAGATTAAAGAGTTAATTTCAAAATTTTAGAACTAAAATAAAACACGGTTACAATTTTAAACAAAGTAACACGTTAACCATCGATCACCTATACTTATAATTAATTCAAGCAACTCATATATATATATATATATATATATATATATATATATATATATATATATCGATGGTTAACTTTAGAATTTATGTTAACGTAAAATAATTTTGTATAATCATTCAATAAAATTGAAAACTGCCAAGTAATGATAAAAAAATTGCTCATAATAATAATTATCTACCATAATTTATCATTCCATTCAGTGCACTTATATATGAAAAAAAAATAACAGGATGCAAGTATAAGGAATAACGATTATGAATAATTTCACCTTTTATTTATTTATCTTCCAAAATTGAAGGAAAAAACAAATTTGAAAGAATTGCAGAGGAAGGAACGTACACATCCCCGTGCCCGTGAAGGGAAAAGGGCAAGGGGAAAGGGCAAGGAAAGAAAAGAAAGAAAAAGGAAAATTTGGGAAATCGCATATAGAAATAATATTTATATTTATTATTTATAAAACATCACGTTAATATACTCTTATGTATTATTAAATAGATTGTGAATTTTGAAATTCACATCTTATCTAATAATAAATAAAAATATATCAATAAAATATTATATAAATAGCGAGTACAACTATAAATCCCGAAGAAAAAAATGCCTCCCAAATTCAATCACCAAAAATATAACACAACTCCCCCGACATTTCGTAATTTTGTATAGCGACTTTCTCTCTCCGCGACTCGGTCCTACTCGCTCTCTCACTCACTGAACTCGCTCCATGTCTCGGCGCAAGCGATGATCGTCATCTTCTTCCACCTCCTCCAAATCCAACAAATTCGACGTGTTCGAGTTAAACGAAGATGACGAGCGCATCGAGAAGGAGTCATCGCGCATCCTCGGCAAGTTTTCAAACCCTAGTAAGAAGCCTCACACTACTTCTCCCATTACCAAATACCGCTTCCTCCAACACTCTACATACTCACTATCCTCCATTTCATTTTTTTTCTCTCCTTATTTCTCGCATTTTTTATTCGCGTTTCCGATTTTCGGTTGCATGCAGTTGCGCACGGTTCCAAAACTCCGTCGAAAATTGTTGCCGTTGATCCGATAGTGTTGTGTGAGTCCGATGATGAAGATAAATGCTCGCCGGAGAAACCTTGCGATAAGCAGTTTGAGGTTGATGACAATGATGATGATCATCGTGGTGGTGGTGGCGGTGGTGCTGGTGATGTTAGATATGATCAAGTCACGTCACGTGTGCTAATTCGTGTTCAATTGACGTAAAGCCACGAGACTCTGCTGATAGAGCGATCCCTCGTTTTGCTGGTTTTGTGGATAGCGACATTGAATTGAAAGTAACCACTCGTGTCTATCTCCATTTTATTGTGAATCAATCATGTTCATCTCCATTTTTATTGAGAATCATTGATATTTTTGCTGGTTTTTTGTAGATGACGACATTGACTTGAAAGTAATCACCCACGTTCGTATTTTTGCTGGTTTTGTGGATTGCGATTTTGACTTGAAAGTAGTCACTTCATCTCCATTTTTTGAGAAGCATTTGATGTTTTCGTTCGGTGATCCTTAATTTGATCTTGTTTCTGGATCAGTCACTTGATAAGGTTTCAGAGGATGATGACAATAGTCAAATTAGATCTTCTTCAACTTCAGCTGTAAATCCTTCACAAGCTGAAGGTACTTTTCCTTACTTGAGTGACTTTTGAAGTATTCCAATGATATTAATGATGATAATCAGTATTGTGTCTTGTGATTTTGTTCTGGTTTGCCTTGTACTAATTGTCTGATTTTATTGTCGTGAGTTCAGTTTGCTTAGAGGACAAGCTAGTGGGGCATGGTTCTACTGCATGTGATATTGTAAGTGTGTTGTTCATGTTTGTCTTATTAATTGCTTAGTTTGTTACCTGATGGGTTAATATGCAGAACATTCTATCTAAATGACGGGTACAGGAGGGAAAAGAGTTGACATTTGTTCTGATTTCTTCATCTCTTTTGCTTTAGGGGCAAAACAAATCAAGGAAAGTATGACATGTTAATTACTAGTGACCTTAATGGTGGGAGTGGGGGAAAGAGAGATCAAGGGAGAAACAAAGAAGGCTTATGGTTGTTATAGTTGAAGAAAATAACTCTTTTCTTTTCTTGAAAGAAAAGCAATTCCTCTATGGAAAGTACGTTTAGAATGATTCACTGCTGTTAATATTACATAACATTGATTGCTTGTTCGCATTGACCGTTCAAAGAAAGTTATTCATTAGAACCTCTGAAGCACAGATATGCCTCCCAGCTCCGAGTACTGGATATGTAATAGGAAAAAAATTTCATTTCTTTTAGTGTCTGGGCACTGTTTCGATATGGCTTGGGTAGGACTTCACCCGTAAATTTGCCGTTTTGATGTTAACTTAGCCCTATCTCCATTTTCTTCTTTCATTCTTGTACTGCTTCGGTGGGGTAACAGCAGCTGACAAGAGTTTGGACTACTGTGACACCTTCAAAGCAGCTTCTTCAGCTAACATCAGCCGCCCACTGGCAAGCGAAGGCTGATGATGACAAGCAACAATAAACAAGTTTGTTCTCTTAACACCCCCCCCAAAAAAAAAATATTGAACCAGCAGCAGCTCTTCAGAAACTGGCAATGGCGAGCAGCATCGGTGATGGACTGACAGAATGGGTCCCTATTTTTCATTTGTTTTTCGGCTTCAATTTTGTCAATTTTTGTTCTCAATCTGGTTGAGTAATTGGATTGGATTTTTGAGTAATATATGTATATATGAGTGACGTACTTGTACCCTAGTTCTCACAAAACTTTCATACTCTGTACCTGTATCCATACTCCATACCTGTCCAACATTGATCAGAGCAAATTATCATTGGATATTTTGGGACGTGTAACTTAGGATGAAGTGTAGATAGAAAATCATAGAAGTAAATGAATTGGAGCTGGAGACAGGTGTAGTGCTTCGATTCTTTATTATGGAATGTTATATAGATTGGAATTCTGAATGATGGAACTTTGTTCTCCACTTATTTGATTTGGTTTCCTTAAACTTGGGTTTCCTCGTAGTAAAGATGGTGTTTTCTGAAATGATTTTGAAACCCAAAATCTGTTCGTTTTTTTACTCTTCTGATGCACTGCTATAGGTGTGGTAATCTGGCCAACTCAGTCTCTTTGAAAAACTAGTGTGTTTGAATAACTCAAATTATTACTTTTTTTTTATTGGAAAATATTTTTTATTCAATAATAACTGTTTTAAAGTGAAACATTATATGCATTATCTTGTTCTCTAAAATGTTGAAAAACAAGAACTTTGTGGTATTATTATGTGTTGGTTTCTTATTTTCTAATGCTGATTAGAATTAGATATCTCTGAACTGTTGCAATTTCTTTCATGTGCAGGATGGCATCAAAAAGGTGGTTGATTTCTGCCCTGATTTTATTTGATATGAGGATTTATATTCCACCCACTCTCGGTTAATGCTCTCATGCAGCTCCCTGAAACTTGAAGGCTCAACAATCAATGGAACTGAGGGAACGTTTAAAATTGAGTGGGCAATTGAAGATATTATAAAAATTGAATCATGCTGGCTTGGAAAGGTAAGTTGCATCATTTATTTCTTCTCTCTTAATCTCTTACAAATCAATCAAGTTGTCTTCTGGCTGTAGGTTGAAACAGCCATGATCAATATTCTCCTTAAATCAAAAGATTCTAGAGAAGCTGGAAACACAAATACAAATCCAGGTGTCGCTACTTTTGAAAATATTGTTGCTAATTAATCCTTTTCTCAATGTCACTATCGATTTGATGTACTTAATCTTCTTGCTTTTGACACTAGGGGTATTCAATAATCAATTGTTTGGCAATTGGTTGCTAAAATAATGTGAACAAAAAGAATAATCAATAAAAATGAGACAATTTTTATGGCCTTGAGAAATCAATTGTCAAACCCGATTTGGATCGTAACCGACATGTGAGGAATCCCATCCTTACATAGGCCTCGTGATCGATGCGCCGTACTATATGCATAATTCATTCATAAACCCAAATTTAAATCATAAATCAAATTCTACATTTAACTTATAATAAATCTGAATCGCCTCTTTCCATAATTCAATTCTGAAACTATAGCTGTAATGTAAATCATAGTAGGTTGCTTGTTTATAAAATAAACCATGAATGCTAAATCATTTTAATACAAAAGAATCATGTTATACAAAATGTAATAAATGCATGGTCGGAAACCCTCCACAATGTCAATGGAGCACTCTAAGCCAAAAGCAAAACATTGTGGCTTCACACCAAGGTAAAGCTCACCCACTATGGAGATATCTCCTGAGGGGGAGGAAGTGGGGATTCGAAGCTACACCTGTCTATGAGGAAAGGAAGAAAAGAAGGGTGAGTTTTGTTACAAAACTCAGGAAGTGATCCTCACTCATAACCATATATGGGACAAGAAGGAATTATACATAATTAATAATAATAATGCAACATTCGTAAAATATTTCCATTTTCTTTACATAATAAATATCATAAAAGAGCCCTAGCTGAACGAGATCTTAACGGTTCCTGGCAAACCGCGTCTCAGCGACTGATCTAAATCAAGGATAACTTGCCCAGGGCTTTGGTACACCAAGGTTAATGGAATAACTGCCGTTAACTCACAACTCTTTCCTCTAAGTAATTTCCTATCCTAAAATCAAGCTGAAACCATAAAAGGGGAATCCTATAATTCTAAGTTCAACTTGTCTCATATCCTCATAAATAAACTTAAGGCTCTAGTTCTCCTTTCATCAATCATAACAATTTCTCATTTAAAATAAACCAAGTTTCAAATCATGAATAAATCATATAATAGCAGTTATATTTCAAATATGGTCCCATGTATTTTGATTCATGCTAAGCTTCAAAACATATTCTCCAATCCTTGCAAAAATACACATAAATATCTTGGTTCATGTTAAAACTCAGGTATAATTTCTTTAAACACTTAATAATATTAGAAAATAATTATAGAATGACCAAAATAAGGCCATGAGATCAAACCCAATAACCTGAAGGGGTGGAATGTGAAGCACCAACACCACGGGCACTTCAGGAAGGAGGGATGGCACCAATGTCTGCCATTGCAATCATAAAACTCATAAGAACTCTATGGGAATTCCTAAATTGCTCTAGATTTATTCTAACAACATTGGGGAGCACCCCCACTTGACAACAATGAGAGAAATAACAAAGCCCAAGCTAAGATTATGAAAGAATGGAGAGAATGGAGACATAATCTAACCACATATACTCACCTTGAAGCTTGGGGATGATGGATTAGAGTGAGGTTAAGAGAGAGGGAGGAGATTGGGGTTTTGGGGGTTCTGTTTCAGTTTCTGCAAATGAAACTTGAAACTGGGGTTTTAAAGGTGGGGTTTGGGTCATTAATCAAAACTGTGTCGTTTTGGGTACTGTGCTGAACAGGAGTGCTCGTTGCAATGAGTTTAGCCTGGAAACATCACCACTCGCTGCAGCGAGGTTGTGCCACCAAGCAGGCACAAAAGGGCTTGCTGGTTGTTGCAGTGAGACATACTTGCTGCAGTGAACATGTTATCCATAATTCTGCAGAACCTAGGACTGCAACTTGGTTTCTGGATCTGGGGCCAATCCGGCTACTCGGTGGGTTCGGGGACCCTACCGTACAGAACTTGTCTACGAACACGTGTACATAGGGTATTACACACATTTTCTTTATTTTTTCAGTGAATGCTGCATTGCTTGGATTTTATGGTCTTACCTTCATGCAGTTTATTAGCTGATTGGGGCTTAGAGAAATCTTTTCATGTTTGAAGGTTTCCATTATTAGTGGATTTTGCCTCTGGTTCTAGGTATTTCAAGGATGTAATGGATACAGATGTTTCCTTGATACGAGCTTTTAGAACCAAGTTAATTTCCTTGAGGTTGGATGATATTTGTTGTCCAACAGTCTACCTAGTTTTTGTTCAGTAGTTCCATACTTTTAAATTTAGGAACAGCTGTAGTGCTTTTTCTGCGCTTTACAACATCCTATGTACGCATGGGATGCTTTGAAGTACTTTTCATGTAAGGCAACTTTTACCAGAAGGTTGAAAAGCGAATAAATGAAGGCAGGGGAGGGGAAGAAGCCAGATTGACAATTAAGACTTGAGGACCATTAATTTGGATACTGTTTCACATTACACATGCTGTAAGACACTTAAAGAACCAAGAAAAGATCTGGTATATTTGGTTCAGTAAGCCAGAAAGCATGCTTTATTTAAAGAACATGTAACTGGATTGGTTTTTTGGGTGTTTGCTCCTTATGGGTGTGCTTGTTTTAGTCCTTTTTTTGGACAAAAGTGATCTTTCTTTTACTCATCTTAGCTTATACTCAAAAGCTAGGAAAGAATCTGTTATTGGCTTCTAAGTAGAAGTTGATATGAGTAGCCTCTATAAAAAATGATTTCTTAGTTTGAAAAAATCACTGTTTCTATCAAAGAAAAAATGCTGAAACAAATGCATCTTTTATCTTTTTGACTTGAAAACCTGTTAATCACAATCATGCTGGTGAAAAAATGGATATGATCTTTCTCTCATTGAATGTTTATTTTATTTGATATTTTCATTTTTAGTCAATCCCTTCCATATTCAGGAAAAAATAAGACAATATTTGCTTCTTGTTGCTTTCTTCTTCTTCTAAGTTTCTTTGGGTGTATCATCTTGTTATAATTTAGACAGCTGTACCTTATGCAAAGCCTACCAATATTTTGCTTAACATCCATAATCTTTTATTAAATTCATGCAGGCTTTAAGCTGTTGAAATTTGGAGTTTATGATCCATGTTGGGCCAGGACAGAACAGTCTATCAAATTATTAGAGATGAAATATGCAAATTTATGGAGTACCATTTTTGAGTAAGATTTTATTTGTTAACACACTGAGGGTGTAAAGTAAATTCTTTATTAAGTGCAAATGCACAATGATGTTTGCTTACCCTAATTATATATTGTTCTGGCTAGAAGAAATTATACAAATTGTCTTTATTATCACCGATCAAAGGCAATTGAAAGAAAGTCTGAAAGTGTTTCTATGACATTCTCTGCCTAAATATAGCGATGTTTCTATGGGACAGTCATTTTGAATCAGGTGGATTTCATGTACGTCTATATCGTTTGGTATTCAGTTTTAATGTCTCATAACATCAAGTTTTGAATTTTCCTCATGGTGGGAAGGATTCTGTTTTTAGTTTAGCTTGTTGATATTTATGCTCAGAGAATGTTTTGTCCGCACTTTCTTCCAATAATTTGAACTTCTGTTTCTTTAGACTTTAATACACAAAAAGGCTGATCAATTTTGTATAGTGTTAGTAAGTATTATATTTTGTTTCCATGCAGCATTGATACATATAACGATGAAAATATCTTGATGGGGCTAGACAGCTTTTTCTCTCAGAAGCATTATTTTCCTACGTAAGTCAAACAAACATTTATACTTCCATTGTCAGATTTCTGTTGAAATGGCTGGCATTTAGACAAGCAGGTTTTGTGGGACAGGATTAAATGTCTAGCGTCTCTACTTGGTGTAAGACACTTAATCTTTTTAGAGGGATTTCCATCTTTATTATGCTAAGAGATTGGAAATCTTTGACCTTTTAATGTCTTGTCTTGTCTTTTTGTTTTTTTTTTTGGGCAATGGTTATTTCTATGGTATAATTATTGATAAGAAATGACTTGTTAATGTTATATCATGTGCTGCAGTTTTGAGTAGGCTTTTGATGAGGTTATTTTCCCAAAGGGGGAACCTGATGCTGTTTCAATCAGTAAGAGAGATGTCAAGCCTTTACAGCCGGAAACATTCATTAACGATGCTATCATCGACATTATATCAAGTAAGCACAATAGGAGAAATTATAGCTTGTTGATGAATTCTCATGAGGATGCAATATTTACTTCTATTATTCCCCTCTCTCACATACATACATCATATGTGTTCTTATAATATCATCATTATCACTCCTCTTTATCCTTTAGATTGAAAGATATTGATTTAAACATATTATTGGCAGTAATTCTCCCCAAATCGCTTTTTTTATATTTGTTTTTCAGATAGAATAGTCCCCTAACGGTTTAACTATTGTCTCTTTCTTTGAGGCTACGGATGAACTTACATGCTAAATTTGGTGTATTTATAGGTATTTGAAAAATAAAATCTCACCTGATGAACAAGGCAGGTTTCACTTTTTCAATAGCTTCTTCTTTTGGAAGCTTGCTGATTTAGACAAAGATCCATCAAGTGCTTGTGATGGTCAAGCAGCATTTCAATGTGTACGCAAATGGACGAGAAAAGTGAACCTTTTTGAAAAGGATTATATCATTATTCCTGTAAACTACAGGTGAGAAACTTACAGAAGTATCTTGTTTGCCCTTATGGAATTTGCTACATCTTAAGAAGAATTATTAATGTGTCTTGATGACAGCAAGGTTGTTAAGAGCGAGCTCTTATGTAGGAATGGTAGAGGGATACAAGAATGAAAAGAGTAGGAATGGAGCATGGAACGGAAGTTCCTACCGGAATAGACAAGTTCCATTCATACAAATATGTGTGTGTGTGTGTGTGTGTGTGACAAATATTTTAACATGATAATGCACTATCTTGACTAGCTCCTCCACTTTGACATTTTTTTTTCCTCAAATAATACCTATTGTAAATTTGCAATGCATAAACCAATACCATTGTGGACACAAATAAAATAATCATCAAACCAAATATACATCCACAGCAACAAAAGACACCAAATAGATTCAAATAAGTCAAATTTTTTTTTTTAAAAAAAGAGAAGTCTCCTGATTAGAAAAAATAAAAATGGAAGCCAAAAGCCCAAAACAAATTGACACGTGAAGAAGTAGAAGTCCAACAAATTGAAACAAAAGCAAGCAAACAGAAGACCAACAAAGTGAAAAACAGAGCAGCAGCAAAAGCAAAACACACTCACTAGTCACCACTCACTAGTCACCACTCACTAGTCACCACCGCTCAAGGACTCAGGAACACGAAGAAGAAGACCCGAAGCAAAAGAAGTAGAAGATGGTGTAGGAGTAGAAGAAGTAGAACCTGATCTTGGCGCTGACGGAGACGGTGGCGGCAGACAACGACGCGATTGGTGATGCAACGATCGAAGGCAGCGGCTACGTGACATGACGGCGGCTTTGGGGAGGAATCGGCACAGAGGTAGGTGATAGAGTGAGTGGGAGAGATTGAGTGAGGGAATGTTGGAGCAAAGGTAAGTTAGGGTTTTTTAAAGGAAATTTGGTTTTTTTTTTTTTAGGAAATTTGGGCCGGGTTGGGCTCCAAATTTTGGGCCGTGGAGAGCTCAGCGCACAAGGAGCGGTTGCTCCTACGTTCTTGCATGCCGCTCTGCCGCGGCGGCCAAAACCGTGCCTGACAACGAGATTGAGCATGGAGAAGCTCTCTTAAGTTCGTAGGATTGTCCGCTCCTACGAGCTAACACATGCTCCTGACAACCTTGGATGATAGTCTTCGCTGGAGTTTGATTGTCATTTGTCATCCTGGTGAAGTGATAAGCTTCAAAGGCAAGATATCTTACCTTTGAGTTGTTGTTCCTTGCTTTATTTGGATATTGTTCATTTTAGTTGACTTTCTTGTAGATAAAGATATAGAGGAATCATCCAAAGTACCTTGCATCTTGCACATGGATTCCCTGAAAGGAAGTCATAAAGGTCTCAAGAACGTTTTCCAAAGGTGGCTTGTTGATGGCTGAGATGAACATTTACTTCCGTTTTCTGATTTCGGGTCTGTTGTTTTAGGAATTTTGATAGCCATTGCAGAAATTGTATAGATTTAATGGAAAAGAAAAAATTGTTTAGTGGATCTTATCTGCTTTCTGTGATTGCACACTGACTCTGACCATGTTTCTTCTATATTTTGTGAAATGGTAGTTATCTTGGTGAAGAATGGAAAGAGAGGCACAGTAATGTGGAAGATGAAGTTTTCTCAAAATTTTGTACATATGCGATTTGTCTCACTAGAGGTATTCTCTCTCCCTATTAATATATGGAATACAATGCAACTCTTTTTTTCTTCTGTTTTTCTGTTCAATTTTATTTCAGCTGCCTCAGCAGGAAAACTTCTATCATTATGGTCTCTTTCTGCTTCATTACGTGGAACGTTTTCTGATAGAAACTCCCATCAACTTTAACCCATTTAAGATAACCAAGTTTTCCGACTTTGTGAATTACTTCCTATTGCATTAGTAATTTGCTACATCTTTATACTTGTTTAATTTGTATCTTGCATTCACAATCTGATGGTCTGGCTGATTGCACCAAGTGCTATTCTGCATGGTTTGGACATGTAGACTTGTAGTCGCTTAAATGTCTTCTTTCCATTTTCAGTTGAAGAGTAACTTCCCTTGCTAGAGGGGTCTCTAAAACGGTCTCATATCCAGAACTTAATTTATGATATCTTTGATGATAACTCTCTGCAAGCACCTCCTGCTGATTGCCTTGACAAAGGTCCTCTCTCTGAATTACCTGGCATTGTTGAGCATAAAGTGGAAGCAGGTTCCCTAAACAGGGATTGTTATCCAGCAATGGGGTATGGAAGACATCCTTCAAGTTCCTGTTCTGAACAGGCGACTGTTATTCAGTTCCCAGCAGTTTCCCCTGTAAGAGTTCCATCATGCTTGAGAGAACCTGGACTTGTTTCCAAGGACTTGCAAAAGGTTGCTGTACATTCATATTCTCCTAATTGTCTGCAGATGTCAGCTTGCTGTCATGGGAGATTCATGTCTCCAATAGAGGTAAGTGAATTTTAATGATTGAATTGATTGCTGCGATTTTCATATGCCAACTCTGCTGGCATGCCTTAAGTGAGAATATATGGGATATAGGTCTTGTTCCACTCTTTCCATATGCATTTAATCTACGAAAAAATGATGGGGATAATTGAGAAATTTAACTGCCTCTGCCACCTACAAGTGTCTTCTGTGTTGCCTATTGGTAGAAATAATTTGTCCTAGGAAAAAAAAATTTCTTTTCTTTCCTCCTTTTTATAGTGGAAAATTATTTAAACGGGGAAGTGGGGACAGGAATTAGGTTTATTAATTAAAGTGTGCATGAAGTATGAACAAGTACTAGCATAATTTTAATGGTAAATAGCAGCTAAAGTAAAAAATAATAATCGTTTTGATAATATATTTGCAATGATTTCGACCTTTGAGAAAAATACTTAAATTAATGAAGGTTTTTTTTTTCATTTTCTTTTCTCGTACGGTAGTCCACCTTTTTGGAGAGTGCTGCAAATACTGTCTACAGTATGCCAAAAAATTTCTCGGAATGAAGATCATGAAGGCAAAATTGTCCTCCCCAATTAAATACAAATATTATAGAATAATATTGTGTACAGCAAAGTTAAACAACTATTCTTCACTAACATTTCCAATCATTTTTTGTCTTTTAGTGCACTAAGACAAAAAAAATTGTAAGTGTTGGGGCAGGATTGTTATAAAATTTGTTGTACAGCTAACAATATTTGATATTATGTCTGATCATTTTTTATACTAGGAATTGTGTATACAATTTTAAATAGGAGGTTGTGAGTAGGTAAAGTCCTCCTAAAATAGTGAACTATTATTATTATTATTATTACTTTGACACATTATTTTTGTATCATGGAATCAATTTACCAAAACTAGTATGACTTAATTTTCTCAAAATAGTATCACTAAAATTTAGAGTTTTTATTTCAATATTACGCGTTACAATTAATGCCAGCTACTTCTAGTTGTCGAGTTGTTTTCATATGTTGACTTACTTACTCAAGCGTGTATATTTGTTACGGAAAGTCCAAGTGATCGAGAAGTAAACAAAACCTTGATAGAATGAAGATACCCAGAAGCATCAAAACGCATGAGTATTTTTGTTACAAGGATGTTGCTAAAAGAGCATTATTTTGTACATAGAGACGGTGAGTATTTTTTTTACCGATATATGCGAGATTGTGTATGAAAGTAAATATATATAGTTATATTTTTATATGAGAAGTGTCAATGATTGTGTATTTTAACTATGTAAGAAGTAAACTTAGTAAAAAAAATTCTCATATATTATTGATTATTTTATTTCATTTAATATATATATATATATGTATATGTGTGTGTGTGAATAAAAAATTATTCACCTTGTTAGCATAAAAATATAACTAAAATGGCATTTAAAATTAAGTAAAATTTTTGGTTGCCAAAATATATGTGGCTTGATATGGCTTGAGAATGGATTGGGTATTGAAGCAAAGACAAGAAGGGACTAGTGGTGGTCATTTTGGCTTTACAAATTCTGTGATTCAAAATCACAACTCATAATAACTTGCATATGGGAGAGTAGGGGTCGGTACATGCTCAAAATAATTGCTCTATTTATTCTCTTTCTCTTCGCCATGGGCATGGGCTAGCTGCAGAAGGGGACCAGAAGATAGTTTGGGTCGTTTGTTTGATTCTATTGATGGTCGAAGTGCATTATGTGCACAATCTGATTTGATGGTGAATATCTGATGATAATATGTTGATACAACCAACCTCTTATGACATACTGTAATATACAATTTCATAATTTTAGCTTGATTTTATAAATGTGATCAAATTCATGTTAAAAATGACTAAAATTTATCTATATGATCTTGCTATCACAGAATTTTTTGAGAAAGTCACATCAATTCCAAAGTATCATAAAATACATTTTTTATTTAATTGTGTAATCTTGAATTTTAATAGATTTTTTTTATATTCTCCACAATTCCAAGATTCCACAGATAAATTTTGATTACTTTTAAAATACATCAAAGCACGTAGTTTAAATCTAATTGAAATTGATACGGCATATTGTGATTAGTACATTGATACCCCCTACAATCTTCACCCTTAGATTACAAAATGCATGTTGTATCTTGAGGTCTTGGCCAGCGAAGTGCACCATAGAACTCGCCTTCTATTCAAGCCACACGACTCATTAGGGTGTATCAGGTGGGATTTGGTTATGGCACTTTGCAAGACTAGCTAGCACAGCCTGCCCCGTCTAGGATGGGCTTTTATGTGCCAAGGCCCTAATGTTAAATGCTTATATGGGTAGTGATTATTATCTGGCTAACTGGCCCATTTAATTGACACTATACGTTTGGGGTGTGGCGTGTTATTAACGTAATCATATATAGGGAAAGCGAGGTTTGTGTCACAGGTCACGCTTGAGATGGCTGGGAAAGGAAAACCTTGAGATTTTTCTTGCATTGAGTGGAGGATGATTCATAGCGTATGTAGAGTTACTTGCCCATTGATGAGATGAGCTACCCTGATGGCTCAGCTTCTCTCCATGGCCATAAATTTTGGGTGTGCATTTGGCGCCAGAAAACTGAATGATGTATTAGTAGATTTTCTCTGAGCATTATTGTAATCTTTGGTTTGATGCTGATGTATAATGATTGACCAGATTCATTCATGTCATGGTTGGAATTCCGTGGCTCAAGGAGCATTTGGTAGAGCAACATATTTTCCCTAGGTAGACTCCACATTGGCATATATATATTGGTGAACTCAAATATTCACCACACATAAAGTAATGACTAATTCTTCAAGAGGCGTGTGGCAGCAGATTTGACATTTTTAAAGCATTTGGTAAAAGGACTAGGTATTCAAGAATGTTATAAAATATACCTAAGAATTAACATTCTTGTGTTTGGTTGCTATAAATATTTTCAGGAATATTGTATAATTTTTCCAAAATACCCCTCAAGCTTCTAATGGCATAATTAACAATTTTAACTTAAAAATTAAATATTTTATATTGAAATTAACAATTTTAACTCCAAAATTAATTATTCTAAATAAAAATTAGCAATTTAAACCCAAAAATTAACCATTTTTTACACAAATTAACAATTTTAACTAAAAAATTAACTATTCTAACTAAAAATTAACAACTTCAACTCTAAAATCAATTATTCTAATTACAAATTAGTAATTTATACTAAAAAATTAACTATTAAACAAAAATTTAACCATCCTTAACCAAAATTAACAATTTTAACTCAAAAATTAACTACTCTAACAAAAAAATTAACAATTTTAACTAAAACTTAACTATTTTAACTAAACAATTAACAATTTTAACTTAAAAATTAACACACCTATAATCCATAACTACATAAAATTTGCTCAAATTAAATTCAAACACATTTTTTTACAGCACTAGATGTATGAGTGCCAATTCAAACACATAATCCATATATATGTCAAATCTACTACAATCCAAGATTTGTTTCCTTTCTTTCTTTTATTCTTTTCTTGTTTAGATGAAAAACCCATGGCAGCTGGTGCGGTTCATTTTTAGGCACCTAAAAATACAATTAGCTCAACTTAGTCACCAATAAAATTACATTAGAAGAGGAAAAGGGAATTGCAATTGATACAACATAACTAAATGCAGAAAAATGCAGTAACAATGCAAAAATTAACGGAAAGAAGTTAAGCTATTGATAGATAAAGCCAATGATATCAAAGATCTGGGAAGTGAAAATCAAAGTTAAGCTATATTGAAGAAAAGTAATAATGTCAAAGCTTGAAAAGCATATCACAAAAATTGAACCTACCCACCAAAACATTGAACAATGTTTCTACCAACCTTGCACTTATTTATTGACTGAAAAGTTTTATTCTTCATAATTCCCAGAAACTAATGAAGCCAAAACTGAAATTGATCTTAAATGATGAAGATGTATCCTTTTATCCTTGACAAGTGACGACTCACTCAAACAAAACATTTACTCCTACACTTTTATATGAAAGGCCTATACAAGTTAAGAAAATGAGATTACCTTTTCCACACCACAGTCAGTGAGGTGTATGGACATGACAGAGATATAAGCTGTAGCCGACCAGAAATTCCATCATCCCCAACCCCAGCAGATAGAGATGTAGCCCACCCTTTAGCCTTGAGAAAAGAAAGTAAGCTTCCCCTGCCCTCTGAAACGTTAATTATGTTCTTGTTAATGAAAGCCATACCAGAAACCTTAACTTGTAGATATAAATATAGACTGACACTTTGAGAGAAGTAAAATTTTCATTTAGAATAAAGAGCGAGCTATAAAAGACATTGTGATGAAAGAATGAGAAAAATAGATCAATTATGTATATTATCATAGACCAGAGCCACATTTCACTGCAAATAGAAAAAGTTAAGCTCTTAAACATATAAACTTTGAAAGAGAGAAAATTCTAGTGCAGAAAACAACATATCAGAAGTCTATCAAGCCTTTAGTGAAAATCTAACGAAGTATGAATAACCTCAATTTACTTACATATGCTAAAACTAATGAGCAGATTGGCGAGCAAGTTAACAGAGAAATTAAATTATTACAATTGCACAATGACTGCATCTCTGTCAAATATTAGACTAGAAAAAGGAGTTGCTTCGTCTATATCTAGAAGAATATGAATGAAAAGGGAACAAAAGAAAGAGTTCCATTACAATTGAAATATGAGCAGGGTGATTGTAGCGACAGTTTCTTCCACAACCACACATCCGTCCTCAAATAATATAAGCAGTCCGGTTCACCGGGTTGATCCGGGTATTGGTCAGATTGACCTGTGGCATCTCTATCGCGATTATCATTGATTTTCAATCGCCGAATCGCTTCTGCAACATAGATCAGATAAGAACCAAGCAATTAAAACTCTTGTATCCACAAAGCCTCAACATGCATTTCAGCAAAAGTTCTATTTCTATGGCAATGATAACTAAAATTACCATATTCAAAAGCGCGAAAAACTGGCTAGATTAGAAACTTGGAAACTTTCCAGTTCCACCTCACAAGGCACACTATTTTTGGGTGGAAGACTCGAGATAAAAAACATGCAGCAGAACCTTTGTTCGATCATCAAGCAAAGTGCATCAATTTCTTAAAGCCTGTGCACAATCAATCAAATTCAGGCAACAAAAATTGAATTGAGAATATAATAGTTTTCTGAACCTATTTCTTAATTTTCCTTATTTAACTCACACAAGTGAATTTATTGTTGCAAAACTCTTCAAAGGGCTCACAATACATTCAATGAATCATCAAAATTCCCAAAATCAAAGATCATCGTAAATGAAACCAAATCATTAAGCCAATAAAAAGAGGACCATCATAAATGAAACCAAATCATTAAGCCAAAAAAAGAAAAAAATCAAACATTTTCCAACCAAAACTGAACACACAGGCATCATCATCACAAAACGATAATAGCAACAGATCTGAGATTCGCAGAAATTCATGGAAAATCTTAAGAGCAACTTGAAGTGCTTCAAATTGAGTGTTAAACTAACAGATTTGATATTCGCGAAGCACACTGAACGCTACACTAGGCAAGGTTCGAAAAACAAAAGAGAAAAGGTGGAATCATGAGGGTTAGGGTTTCGTTTTTAAAATGAGAAGTCGAGAGAGCAACGAACTAATGGTGGAAACCAATGGGATCTCGGGCGGCTATCGAAAAGCGAATCAAAAACAAAGAGAAGAACAGAGAGGAACAAAGAGAAACATACCTTGGGTCCATCCTTGCGATCTCGCGACGGTGGCAGCAGCGATCTCCGGAGGCGATGAAAATCTCACAGTGGAGGCATCAAAGTGGAAGAGAGGTTGAAATGAACAAGGGGTTTAGAATTGGTTCTATACTTTGAAAGCAACTTAAGTAAAGGAATTAAATTCTCATAGGAATTGAAATCCATCAAACTAAAGAATTGAAATCGACCAAATGTGGTGTGATTTGATATGGGAATTAAATTTCAACAAATGAAAATCCTAAAATAACCTTTCTTTAATATAATGTTTTATTATAATATTAATGAAGGATAAAATACTAAAAATAATTAAATTTATTTATTTTTAACCCATTTCAAATCAAGAAATTGAATTTAATTCTTTAATTTACAGATTCATTCCAAACATAAGAATTCAATTCAATTTCATCTCATTAAAAGTTTAAACGCCCTAAAAAGGAGTGCTTCTCTCTTCACAATGGATGAAGATATTATGATAGGGCTAAATTTAAAATTTTACATGGTTATATTATATTCCCTTGCCATGGGAATAAAATATTTCCACCCAGGAGATGGGTTTGATTTTTAGTAATTTTTCATTCTCGGAATAGAAAGTTGTTGAAATCTTTTAACACTCTGGCTACCAAACATAGGAAATTTGCATTCCTAAGTCCACATTTCTAGGAATGTGAAAAGAAGCCAGCTGTCACACACCCCCTCAAGGCATTCGGCTCATGGAGGTGGATATTTGGCATAATGGTATAATTTGAAATTCTTCAGTGTTAAAATCTTGAATATTTCCTACATATTTCGGATCATCTCAATTATTATGAAAATATGGAGATCTTTATTGCCTATTATCCAAAAAAAATTAAAAAAAAGATTTAATGACTTACAGATATTTACGAATAGAAAATTCATGAACGAAAGCATCCTATAAGTTGGTTCAACACCTGACTTTATTAAATCGAAATGTCAAAAAAGGCACCTCACACTCACAAGTCACAAGTTGCTAGTGCCAAAAATGGATTCGCAAGCAGTACGAAAGCACCCTCCATGAAAAGCATGTAATAGCTTCCATGATTCTTTCAAGAAGACTTAATTTATTTTTTTTTTCAGTCTCATTTTAAAGTATTTAAGTGCTTTTTTTTTTTTCCTAAGAGGATGTTTCCACTACTCCTTCCCAAAGTATTAGTTCTCCATTCCGTGTCTTCTAAACTTTTTACAGGAAAAAGGAGACAGCAGACAAAGAAAGCATGTTCTTTGCAATTAAATATATTAATGAGAAAGGCCTATTTGACCCCACACCTTATCAAATTGTATTGGGTTTGTTCCCACTGTTTCCTTTTTCTTTTCTTTCCTCCTTTTTATAGTGGAAAATTATTTAAACAGGGAAGTGGGGACAGGCATTAGGTTTGTTAATTAAAGTGTGCATGAAGTATGAACAATTACTAGCATATATTTAAAAGAGATGATATATGTACAATATAATATGATAACAAACTTATATCATAAGTATAAATGGGGAAAGAAGATAAAACAATAAAAGTGGATTCAATAAAATTAATATATTAAAATAAAAAAGGAAAATAATAGTAGTATAAGTTTATTATGCAATTTTATAGCACAACTAACATTTTTGTATTTTTAGTGGTAAATAGCAGTTAAAGTAAAAAATAGTAATCGTTTTGATAATATATTTGCAATGATTTCGACCTTTAAAAAAATCCTTAAATTAATGAAGGGTTTTTTTCAATTTTCTTTTCTCGTACGGTGAATCCACCTTTTGGGAGAGTGCTGCTAATAGTGACTACAGTTTGCCAAAAATGTTCTCGGAATGAAGATCATGAAGACAAAATTGCCATTCTCCAATTAAATACAAATATTATAGAATAATATTTTGTATACAATATAGTTAAATAATACTTCTACACTAATATTTACAGTCTTTTTTATCTTTTAGTGTATTAAAAGACAAAAAAAAAAATTATAAATTTTGGTGTAGGATTGTTATAAAACTTTGTTGTATACCAAACAATATTTAATATTATGCGTGGTCATTTTTTTTATACTACGAATTGTGTATACAATTTTAAATAGGAGGTTGTGAGTAGGTAAAGTCCTCCTAAAATAGTGAGCTACTATTATTATTTTGACACATTATTTTTATATCATGGAATCAATTTACGAAAACTAGTATGACTTAATTTTCTCAAAATAGTATCACTTAAACTTTGAGTTTTTATTTCAATATTACGCGTTACAATTAATGCCAGCTACTTCTAGTTGTCAAGTTGTTTTCATATTTTGACTTACTTAAGCGTGTATATTTGTTACGGAAAGTCCAAGTGATCGAGAAGTAAACAAAACCTTGATAGAATGAAGAAACGCAGAAGCATCAAAACGCATGAAGGCCTTCTGTTACAAGGATGTTGCTAAAAGAGCATTATTTTGTACATAGAGATGGTGAGTATTTTTTTTACCGATATATGCGAAATTGTGTATGAAAGTAAATAGATATATATATATATATATATATACATGATCTTCTCCTTGCTGGGGTGGATGCATCAGCACAGCAGCTAGCCCCATAAAAAAATAAAAGGAGACATTGATGGTTCTTATTGTCCTCCTCGAAAGGCTCAATGCTATCTTTTTTCTAATAAAAAAAATAGATCATAGAGGCAGAAGCAGGTTGTTACAGCGTCGCGGAGGATGCCATAACAAAAACTCCATTTTCAAATTTATGGTACAAGTGTTTCTGTTTGAGTAAGCAATGGAATGCTTGACTAGGCCAAACCAAAATAAGATAGTGAAGATTATGATGCATGCATAAAATGCTTCATTCAAAGTTTCCAACACATTTGACCAAAAATTAAAAAAATAAGTTTCAAACACTGACACCTACGAAGGTTGCGAAATGTCGATTTTAACCCTATCTTTTTAATGTATTGCACGGCCATATTCTTTTGTTTATCCCTTAAAAGGTAAGATTGCCTTTGATTTTATGGGTTATTATTTATGTTATTAACTAATTCAAAATGTGCTGTGGAGTATGATTACAGGTTAGGAAAAATAAATGGTTGGCAAGGAAACAGCCAACTTGGTATGCTATTTAAAAACTTGACAGGGAGTAAATAATATTCAACGCTGATGATGATTAAATAATTTGGAAGGACAACGCCATGTGAAGGGAACAAATCATTAGCCCCCTCCATTGGACATATATGTGCAGATATTAATTTGTAATGTGCATCAAATCGTGTGTGGTTTCACATGACATATATTATTTAGAAGATAATAATGTTTTCAATTATTAATCTTCACTTTGCAATTACCTCAAATTAACATATGGTGACTACTGACTAGGCACTGGACCAGGCAACATGAGGCTTTTCATGTAATCTCTTGTTCTCTTTCGATGAGAGGGACAAATTTTGACTGGCAGTAGTGCTCTCTAACTCAGAAGCAGTTTGGTTTTTGCCATTAGCCAGCCCACTAACATCCAAATCAAAGTTACTTTCGAATCCAGTAGTGCTCGAAAAAGGAGCACAAGTCCAAGTCTGGCTACTTGTGCAAAAGCTGGAATTGCATATACAAATTTCTACTATTCCATATATATATATATATATATATATATATACATACACAGGTGCTAACCGCTCAATTTAAGCATATACTGATTGCACTAGGGAAAAAAATATATTTACATCAATAATGAGCTTGTTTTGTTAAAATTCTAATATATTTATATCATCTAGTCCTAACCCATATATGGGACAGCCCAGACCAAGTTACTCCTAACCCAATCTGTGGGCTAAGACTAGCTTATACGTAGGTCGGCAAGGGCTAGCCCACTAAAAAATTTGCATAATATAAATTTTGTGTAAGTGGAAGTTGACTCATGGACAGCGCCCAGTGTAGGCCTAATATGAATGGACACATGGACACTTACTTATGTGGGCTGCTACTATTGACACACAAATGTTGCTTATAGAAACTCATAATGGGCTATATTTCACCAACCCTAGCACTGCTCTTCCCTGCTTTCCTTCTCTCCAATAGAAACCAATAGCCCTCCTTGCCATTTGCTCTAAAGGGGTGGCAGCCACCAACCACATCCATGGTGATATGGTCTAATGACCCCTTCTCCCATTTTTCTGTCTTATTTTGTCTCATATCCTTACTATATTAGATTTGTTTGGATTTTTCTTCTAAAAAGTTTCTCTTGACAGTAATAGTGTTTGAACGGGAGGAGTAAACTAAAGCTTTATCTTGATTTTCTTGTGATTACTCGCACTCGGGTGGCTTCAGAGCACTACTTCATGATAAGTGATTAATCAACAGTTTATAACAGTGGTGGTTTTGTGAGACTCTTGTTTCTTATTTTCTTCTGCATGATTAGCACACTTATGGTTGTTTAGAGATCTCTATGGAAGCACAAGCTTGGGCCAATGAGCCTGTTATGTGTTAATTCGAGAAAGAGTAAAAGTTCCAAGCATAGAACTTAGAGAGTTCCTAAAGCAACTTGCGTGCATACATTTTCTTTATAAATCAAATTGTTGATGTAAAGAAAATTTTCCTGAAAAAAAGGCTTTTAGAATTGTAGGAAATTAGTGTAGTAGGAAGTTTAGTTGTACGTTTAGGTTTTGTTTTGCCAGAGTCATCTTGTTGATGGTATGTCTAACTAGGGGGCTTCGTGTCTTAAAACTTTTGTGATCTCCTCTTATGTAGTTGATTGCAAGCATTTGCCTTTTTCAATGAACGTCTACTCTAATACCCAAAAAAAAAAAAAGAAACTCATAATGGTATTGCCTCCGTCCATGAATATCAGTCATAATGGAAAACAAAGATAATATGGTATATTGATATCTCGGCCAATTTGGGAACTGATCGGCATATGAGGAATCTCATCCCATGTAAGCCTCATGGTCACTGAGTTGTACTATATGCATAATTTAAACATCAAAATCTAGTCTTTAAATATAAATAACTTGTAATTCAAAATTAAAAATCTCTAAAATCCATTTCATATATCAAATCTATATCCATAAAAATAATATGAAACATAATTCAAGTCTAGTTTGTAATCATAATGTGATATATGTTGAGTTGCGCTATACAAAATCGTAAAACTATAAATCCATAATTACAATATCCAAATCAAATCATGGTGCAAAAAGAAAGTTTATGGTTCAGAGACCTCGCAACAACATGGAGCACTCCACAAAATCATACTAATGCTTCACTATGAAGTGAAGGAGACTTGAAGGATATAATGAAGCAACTATATCTGTAAAAGGAAAGGAAAGGAAGGGGTGAGCTTTATCTAAACTTAGAGTGGATTCTCACCCACAACTATACATGGGACAATAAGGAAAGCATATAAGTAATAATGTAACATTCAAAAGGGTCATTTCTATTTAGAATGTATAATAACTGTAATAACATTTGTTTAAAAGAAGCATAAAAAACATAAGTATTTTTCAAGGAATTAAAGAGACAGAATACTAAGTAATCATAAGATTGTGCTTAGTCCATCGCGAGCAAGAGCGCCTAGCTAAGATTCAACAATCTCTCACGAACCACGTCCCTCGTGGATTGATATGAATATAGGTAATTGCCCTTCATGGCAACTTGGTATATCAAGGTTAATGAATTTACTGGCATTAACTAACAACTTTGTTTCTCAGTAATTCCTTATTCTAAAATCGTGTTGTAGTCTCAAAAAGGATCCTATGAATCTAGGTTCAATAATAATTTAATCATCATATACCAGCTTATTTCCACAATCTCAATCAAATACTCCTAAATCTCAACATCACAACTCAAGTCTAGGGTCATGAAATAAATCATATTTTGAACAATAAAAAATCAAGAATGGTCCCATGCATTTTGGAAAATCAATGGCTTTCATGAATAACTCCAAACATAACTTCTAATTCTTGCAAAATATGTACGAAATTTATATCATGATAAAACTCAGGTCTTAAATTTTCCAAACACTCCATAATACTAGAAAATATATTTCTAATGACCAAAATAAGATCATAGGATCAACCTACTCACATGTACGAGTGGAATGAGAAGTGCCAACACCTAGGCAACTTCGAGAAACGAGAATAGCACCAATATCTACCATGAAAGAAACACAAACCCATGATTACTATAAATCCACTATAACAACTCTATGGACATTGGGAGAGTACTCAAATTTGACAACAACTAAAAACATAAACACCCAATCTCAAAAATGTGAATGGGATGAGAGAAAGAAGGCATAAACCATCAACAATTTCTTACCTTGAAGCTTTGAGGAGATAAGATTGAGTGGGGAAGAGAGTAAAGGGGGGGAAAGAGGTGTTGGGATGTTAAGGTTCATATTTTGGGAGAAAACACGAATGGGGAGGGTATTTCTAGGATAGAATGTTACTTAAACGAATCTACGTCGTTTTGAACCTAATATTGGGGTACTGCTATAGTAGCTATAGCGGTTGGGATAGACCATTATTGTAGTCAGGCATAACATATGACTGCTATATAGCGGTCTCCAAAAACCATGACTCTACCTCATGAACACCCTGCGCTATAGCGATTCACAATCACTATAACGATGTCAGAAAAACCTAACATGCACCTCATGCTAACTTTTGCATCTGGGGCCTTTCCAACAGACAGGTCTGGGGGACTAAGGTTGTACTAAACTTGTTTAAGGACATGTAGACTTGATGTATTACAATTGAAAAGTTAATATACCTTAACTCAATTACCTTTAATATATCGATTATTTCCGTTTCTCATAGTGACCAATATTCATGGACAAAGGGAGTAGCTTTTATCTCTTTCTCTCTTTTTTTCCCTTTCTTTTATCATTAAGGGCTTGCTAGGAGCTAAAATAAGCTAGATTTTGCATTAAATAGAACTGTCGTGTATTATAAAAAAGTAGTATGAGCATGAATATATTTCCTATCATAGTTTTTTTTTTCAAAGCTTTAGCCTAACAATTTTAAAGGTATAACCTACCCCAAAAACCTATTAAGAGCCTTATTAAAAATAAAACAAAACTCTTGGCCTTAGATTATATATATATATATATATATATATATATATTTTCTTTGAGACCAAATGCTCTTTCTCAAAATGCCCTTAGTAGTAGCAGCCACAGATTTCCATTTTAACATTTATGGCAAGGGAAATACTTGCCAATTGACTTATACTCACATTTATGTTGAATGGTGAATTCGAAAAATTAAAAACCATGATTCTAAAAATTGGAGGCTTGAGGCGGGTAAAAGCAATTGAACTGAAATGGGCCTTCTTTAAGTTAACCTGAAACGCCTCCAAAGGCTAAGAATAGTTTGGAATCAACGAGAATCGCCAACCGGCTAGAAACCAAGGGTTAGACAAATATTTTTTTAATAAAAAAGATGCAAAATGGCATCATTTTGGGGTTTTTTTTTTTTAAAAAAACCTAAAATCTCATTTTTTTTTCTAATTCTTTTCTCTTCTAATATGGAAAATAATAACTTGAGAATTTGATCAATATGGATAATATTTATTTTGATTAGGGGATAGATTATATTATGTTCTATAGGTTTTATTGATATCTAATTTAAGTTTTAGTTATTTTATGACATATATTTTATTTTATATTATTATATATTTATATAAATATAGATTTTACTATATGATTATATTCTGATTAAACTTGAATTTTTATCCTGATCAGTTCGATATCCGATTTAATTTTTAAATCTTGCTAAAAACACCGATAGATTGAATATACAGCACACAAAATAATGGCCGGTTAAAGAAGAAAGAAAAAGTCCCTTCTTTTGTATAGCTTCTAGGGAAAAAAAGAAAAGAAAGGGTAAGCAAACCAATTGAAATTGCATTATTAATCGGGGAACCTCATCTGGACCCCACCAAAGATAATAATTTCCCCGAAACCGGGTCAGTGAGGGAAAATGACAACTAACCCCTGAACGCACGGCGCCGTTACCCTCCTTACCTCAGCTTAGAGCCTAAACTCAACCAAAACCAAACCAAACGAAATAAAAAAAGGTGACCTGTTCTGTTCTCGAACCCAAAACAAACGCCAACCGTTATCACACGTTCACCACAACACGAGACACATACATACCACCTCAATCAAACAACCTAAGACCCGGTCCGGTCAGCCCCTCCACCTGTCCCCAAGTCTCTCTCTCTCTACATCTTTTCTCTCTCTTCCATTGCCGAAAGTCGGTGGAAACCCACCCCCACACCTTTGTCTCTTCCCCCTATATATCACCCCCCTCCACCTCACCTTTCCCCCACAAACCCACCCATCCCACATTATTCCCACCCATCCTGTTCTTCCTGGTGTGAGGAGAGAGGGAGAGAGGGAGAGAACCGGAAAAATTCAGAACAAGACACCAAAACAAAGCCACAAATTCCTCGTTGCTAGAGCAGTTTCAGATCTAAACGCTCCCAACCCATTTCTTAAGTTTCGGTTTTTCTCAACCCCTTTTAGCTGATTCCTCCCAAATCATCATGGGCACGGAGGTTTTGCGGCCACATGACTGCCTCATCGAACGCATCCGGGTTCCGCCTGCTACGGCGGCGGCGTTTTCCCGGCGGAGAAATTTCAATTATTATTACCCTCACAACAACATCAACAACAGTAGTAATAATAATAACAACAACAATAACAACAACAACTTTCAGGTGGTTAGCTCCGGTAGATCTTCGAGGAAACCTGCTACCCGACCCGAACAGAGGAAACGGGTCGAGAGGAGACCAGGGAGCTCTGATGACTCCAGAGTGGCCAGGAACAGCGGGCTTTCGATGGAGAAGGTGACGATTCTCCGCCGTGGCGAGTCGCTGGACTCGGCGTTGAGAAAGGAAGGTGGCGATTTGGTGGTCGTTGGGACCCAGAGGCTCGGACCCGACCCGGAAATGGTTCCCACGCGGGTTCGGATCGCGGATCTCGGGTCCAGATCCGCGGTTTATGCCGGATCGGCGTTCGCCGTGTCCCCGTCGCCGAGCGCGCTTCCGCTTCCGTCTTTTGGTAAGAAGCAGCCGTCGCCGGCGGCGGTGGTCGTTGATGACTCCGCCACAAGGGATCTGAGGCGCCTGCTCCGGCTCGAATGAGCTGGAATCGGGTCGCAATTACGGGTTTCATGTCGTGTTCGGTTGGGTCCGATGACCATCCATCTTTCACCCCTCTCTCTCCTCTCTCCCCTTTTTTCTTCTCTCTTATCTCTTTAAAATCTAGAAGCTGCTTCTTCTTTCTCCTCCTTTTGTTTCTACGCCCTCCCGGTTTCGAGTTCTGACCCCGACCGTGATTTTTTTAAACGGAAGGGCAGATCTGAAATTTGGGGAAAAGAAAATTAGTGGGCGAAATTGCTAAAAAGAGAAGTTTGGGGGTAGTTTATGACTATGAGGTTATGTAAGATTGTAAGATCTTTGTGTTTGGGGTAAGTGGTTTGTGGGTTGTTAAGGGTAATTTGTTTAGGTTGTAATCTCAGGTTAGTATGGAAGAAAAATAAATTTGAACATTATAAAAAAAAGAGGAAAGGAAGTTGTAGGAGAAGTGAGGGGTGTTGGGGTTGATGTGTAAAATCGGGAAATTGTATGGGTTGGTTTTTATGTGGGGATGTTGCTCGGAAGTGACATAATGGTTTCTCTTGTATGTTCTGTTGTGAATTTGGTGAGAGCCTTGTAACCTTTTATATTGTAAAGTAATCAAACTTAAATAGGGAAATTTGAGCAGATTTCGTAATTTATGTGAACTTGGTTGAGTTTTATTTTATTTTTTTTCGTAACTTCTTATTTTGTTTAATCATGAAATATATACTGGAAAGAAAGCCCAGAACGAAGAATTTGAAGCCATGTCAATGAGCGAAGCTTTTTGTTTTTGGTTTTTTCCTGAAAATTGACGTTGAAACGATGAGTGAATTTAGGATGAAGGGACTGAAAAGTTGAACCAGTTCGTTGTCATTATTATAGGTCAAAATAAAGTTTGGTGGAGGGTTGGGTGAAGTATTGAAGTTCCTTTCTTCTTTCCTTAATATCTTTAGTCGACTAGGAATGGAGCATAGCTCAAAATTCACCTCAAATTCATTCCAAAATGAAATATTCGACAATACTATATGATATACGGGTGACATGGAAGGTTTTATGGCTTATGGGTTTTCTGAAAACTAAATTTGATAACATGAAGAAGGAATAGTCTAATGGTGTGTAAAACCTGAATTGGATATTGAACTAGTGAAATGATAAGGAATTCGGTTTGTGAATTATTATTAAATTGTTGTTTTAACCGTAAGATGTTTGAATTAAAAATATAGGTCATTTACAGTCTTTGGACCATTACAATTTTTGGAGCGATCAATGATTTTTTCTCTAACTACTACTAAGTTTTTAATTAGTGGCTAAATCTTACTGACTTAAGTGATTTACAGTTCAATTCCACCATTTGAATTATTTTTAAAATTTAAAATGAATTTAATTTTTATGCTATTTAATTATATAAAGTTGATTGTCATCCTCATAATAAGCAATTTATCCATTTAAAATATCTACAGCTGTAAATGATGACTATGGTGGCCAAAGATAGCAGCTATTAAACTCAAAAAAAAATAGTAGTGTTTTGGTTCCGGGAAATGGGAGGATGGGGATGCGGTGGTAATTGTGAAGATTGAAGAGACACAAAATATGGGCATAAATAATGAAGTGTGTGGTTATTTGCAGAAGACGACGAGGAGAGAAGAGTGTCAACGTGTGGAGTGTAGAGACTAGAGATTAGAGAGCCGATGCGCATACTTTAAAATAGTCTGTATCAAATACATATTGGGTCTGAATATCGATAAGATATTTAGTTGTATTTTATATATTTTAAGTTTAATTTATAACGTATTTTTGTATTATATTGTATCGAATATTTATTCTAGTATCCGTGCAACATAGCTAGAGAGAGGGAGGAGGGGGCTTCAGTCTCACCTCACCTTGCAAAATGCAATGCAATCAGCCGTGTTCCCTTCGCTGTGTCATATCTCTTTAGTAACGCTGCGGAGGGAAGGGATTTCATGCGGGAAGGTAATAGTATTAGACTATTAGTGGTTGTCTAATAGTCAGACACTTAAATTAAACAGAGTGATTTTAATAATATTACTGTTTTATATTATCATTTACTCAAATCTTTTTTAGAATCAATTAGTCTTGCTTGTGGGGTGATAGTAACATAATTTTTTCTTTTTCGTTTTTTCTGAACTGGTGTGTGATAGTAACATGATTGAATAATAGTATATAAGTTTATTTTATGGTAGGTGTACCAAAATAAAATCTATAATATTAAGTTATTTATTACATTTTATTTAATAAGATTAATTTATTTAAGGGATAAAATGAGAAGAAAATAAAAACTATCAACTGTTCAGGCTCCCTTTTCTTTCTTATGTTGGTCGGATTTTCATTTCCTTTTTATCCAAAATTAATTTACCAAACAAACGAGGTGTGAATTTCTTTTTTGTTTGGAAAAAGGACTCTTTCTCGTGGGCTTTGGCCCAATGATCTACCAAAGTGAAGTACAGTCTATAATGAGATAGTTGAGAGCCTCTTGGACTCCTTGACCAAAAAAGAGAGAGCCTCTTGGACCTTGGATGCACACCAGAATAAGCTACTTTTCTTTGACTGCGTTGAGTAGCTTCAAAGCTTATCTTTTTTGGGTCGGGCTTCAAAGCTTATCTTAAAACCCTCCATTGATTAACAAGCAGCGTGTGCGTGTGCCAAAGGCTATCGTTTTCCTTTCCTAGTGTACAAATATTGTGGACAGTGTGTAGCAAAAGAAACAAGAAATTGTGGATTGTGGAAACTGACAATGTTTTATCCAACGATTAATCACAGAATGTATAGTTTTGGAAATGCAACATGATTTGAATTGAAGCAAAATATGCTTCATTCAAGAAGCAGCACAAAAAATGGGAAAAAAAAAGGAAGAAGTTAGTAAATTTTAGATATCATTTAAGGGTAAAAACTCTTGTAATTTGCTAGACTTCTAACAAACAACATGAAGTTGTGTAGTTCTTACTCTCACCCTAGTGGGATAGGTTGATCAGGTTTTTCAGTTCACCCCAACTTAATATTTAGGCCTTGAAGATTTCTTCGACCCATCTTGAGTGGCCCAATAGTTCCAAAGCAGATTCAGACCCAAAAAATACCACAAGAAAGCAGATTCACGAAAAAAAAAAACAGATAATCGACCCCCAGACAAGAAAACAAATTATTTCATTTTTGTAGTTATAATTTTTAACCGACTACTATTTAATTTCATCCACCCCAAACAATATGCTTACTACTTTCATGCTTTGCCCCTTTCGGTTATGGTCAGCTATATAAGGTGAACATGAATTGAGGAAATAACAGAGATATTTCTACCTAATTTCTTTTTAATTATATCTTTAATAATTAAATAAAAGCTACACATTCTAATGCATTTATCTAAATTTTATAACTGTTTACGTGACTATTGGAATAATATATATAAAACTACTGTGAGAAAATTAGCTTAACGATATGATAGGTAGAAATAAAATTAACTTTAGTTATATGTTTATAGGATAAAGAGTATTTCGTCCCTTAAATTTGTAGTCAATTATAAATACTTGCTCTCAAATTCTAAATCTTTCTATTAAATGATTAAATTATAACAACTCTCAAAACAGTTATTTTACTCAATTTACCTCACTGATGTAGCAATTTTCCAATTTTGCTGACGAGTCCTGCGGTTTAAATTCTTTTCTCCTCTTCTTTTTCGTTATTCCAAACGGAAAACTGAACTACTCGATCTCATTTTCTCATCCCCTGTTTTCTTCCCTCTGAAAATTAGTTAAAAGAAACAATAACTGCAACAAATCAAAATCTCAGTCATTATTAAATTTTTTTAT
This sequence comes from Dalbergia oliveri, assembly GCA_030441495.1. Classification (NCBI taxonomy): domain Eukaryota; kingdom Viridiplantae; phylum Streptophyta; class Magnoliopsida; order Fabales; family Fabaceae; genus Dalbergia; species Dalbergia oliveri. Next base: position 25,900,954 of record JAMLFY010000009.1, on the reverse strand, counting down.
TATCTTGTCTAATGCTTATAAAAATACATATCAATTTATAGAAAATGTAGAATATATACAGTTATACATATATATTGAGAAAAAAAAATTTTGTTTTAGAAGTAAAGCAAAAAAGAATGTTTTTCTTTTTCTCAATACAAGTTTCGAATTTTTTGAATAAATTAATATCTATTTATAAAATGAAAAAGAAGCTATATATATGATCAAAAGAATAATGTATATGCAAACTCTTGAATGGGTTAGTGAGTCATATTCCATCTAATAGTCATATCACTCTTGTTATTTTCTTAAAAATCCTAACAATTTATAGTGTACGTCGCACTATACTCTTATTGAAAGTCAGAATTAATATTATGGATAGAAATCATGTAAGGATCGACCTCAATCGCCAAAAGCATGTCGATCGGGGTAATAGTAAGTCTAGCTGAACTGTATTAATTTCGAATCCATTGCTTCAAAGTAGCAAAAAGAAGCAAATTGCGGCACCCACCATTCATTCATGGAGAAAATTCATATGCACTTTTGATGTAACATAATTCAAATGATTATGATACATCTCTACTTGCGATATTCATGTAGCGTCAAGCAATTGCTGAATGACCTAAGCTCTTGTTCAATTTAAGGTAAACATATCTTTACCCAAAACAACCAAAACTCCTTACAGAAGGAACTAATGAAGTTACATATCAATGGTTTTTTACTGTGCCCTATATATAATTTGCCTTAGAGTTTTGTATGAAGCCGTTTAATTTACCTGCACGCAAATTAAATCTCCTCCAATGGAAACCAAAACTCTGAATTATATATTGCCTGTTAATTAGTTTGCAAATTCTTAAGATTATCATCACAAAGCGTAAACTTGAAAAGAATAAGATTAGACTTTTCAAGCGGCCGGCCCCTAAGAGCTGATTTCAGTTTTGACTATTGGGATGTGAATTCAATGAATATCTCCCCATTTTGCAAGCAAGAATCTTGATAAAAAAACATGTCATTATTCTAACAATGCTTACTTGATTTATTTTATTCATGAGATTTATTTATAAACATTATTATATAAAAAGGTTGTGAAAAAAATTATATATCAGTGTACGATATTTAATGAGAAACGTCTCATTTCTTATACACGACATTGGATTGGATCATATGATGATATCACCATTAAAAGGATATATATGTACTTAGGAGCTGATTTGGATGTGATAATTTTTCAAAGAAGTCAAATATATTATAATATAATTGTTGGCTATAACAGTGTACGATAACAGTGTAAACGATATTTAATGAGAAACATCTTATTTCTTTTAATGAGCATGCTTCAGTAATTAAGAAATCGTAGGGTTTTCCTTGTAATGGTTATATAATTCAAGCAAAATTAGTTGATTCTTTTTTTATTATTTATTGACTATTTCACTCGAACTAGAATAAAGTACATCAAATAGCTCTGTACACCAAAAAAAAAAGTACATCAAATAGGAGTAAATCGAAAACTGTGCCCGCACACTATTTATTTTGCTGGGAAGTTGTCCATTTGAAGTTTATCTGCACGCGAAAATACATGTATGTCGGCTTAGCTCGGGCAAGTGGAAGTCATGCATTCATCAATGGGATTTAAGTTTCACTATCTTTGGGAAAAAAAAAAAAAAAGAAAAGTAGAAGTCATAAATTTTGGTTATCCTACGAGTTTCTTTCTGACGCATGCTTAATAAGGGGGCATTCATTTGGTCAATGATAAATATAAGATGCTATAAATTATAAGTTCATCATATGAGAGAACCCAGTTTTTGTTATTTAATTTTAAAAGAGATAATATATTTTTTAAATCTTATCATGTGATCTCCTATTTTTTAGGTAAGATTAATCTTCTTCTAATAAGATAATTTTTTTTTTCAAAAAAAGAGAAGACTCTATTAGTATCTTGGTCAAATATTCAGCACCAAACAAATCTTAGTCAAATATTCGACTTGCGTACGTGTGGTTGATATTTAAATAATGAAGTTGAATAAGATTGCTAGTTCTTTTGAAAAAAGCCCCAAAGTTGTCCTCTGCATCACTTCTCCCCCTCTCCATAAAAAATAAATAAGTACAAATACAAAATATATATGCAATCCAATACGCTTCATGTACAAGAATGAAACATATCTCCTACCAGACGATTAATGTTATTTTAACATTTAAAAAGTAAGTGTCTTAATAGATAATTATTTTTAGATATCAAAATAACATTTTTTAACTAGAGATAGAAACTCTATATATATAGACTAATGAATAAGAGAAGGGTGCTGAAGGTGGTATCTTGACAATGGTAGGATGACTGATATTTTGGATCTGATATTCTTGCAATTGGTGTATAGTTATGTGGGGGCATTGAGGTGAGTGTGTGTGATATTTGTTAGGAAGGGTGAAATAATGTGGGTGGGGTTTGTAGTTCTATATCCACTCAATCTGAGTAGAACTTTGTTGTCATAAGTATAAAAAAAATGAATAAGACAAATATTATTTTCTCCATAAGAGTAAATCAATAGAATTAAAAACTGAGAGTTTAATGAGATTATTGTGATCAAAGAAACGATATTAGAATGCAAAATTTTAGTCACAAAGCAGAAAACAATTAGCCCAGTGGGCCGGGGGGGAAGGCTGCCAAGGGAGATGTACCTATGATCTGCTCTCATAATAATATTTATAACACTATTAATGTTTTTTTTTAAAAAAGATAAAAGAAAACAGAAGACTTTCAAGAGTGTTTTAGAGCAAGATAAAATATTTATTTTATTTAATTTATTAATTGATATATAAGTTATTTTATTAAACATATAGAAGAAGTAAGAGATAATAATAACTCATAAAATTTATATGTCAATCAATAAAGGAATCAGAACAAGTACTTTCTCTTGCTCTCTATTGCACCTAACTATTAGTATCTAGCAAATATTCAAGTTACGTAGGCATATATATATATATATATATATATATATAGGTAAGAGAGAGAGAGAGAGAGAATAGCATAGCTTCTACCATCAAGTGACAGGAGATATGTATAAATTATTAATGAATAAGAATAATTGTTATCGTGAATTTTTTGGTTAGCTAAGTCTATTGAAATAAACAAAGTCAAGAACAAAAACTCACTTTTTGATACCAAAGTACAGGCGATTGCACCAAGGAAGGGAATCTACTTCTTGGTTATGGGTTCTCCAACTACTATAAAGAACAAGTTTTGGACAAAGGTAATATGTGAAAGAGAATTTTATTGATGAGCAAGAAGTAATTACAACACTTCAACACTAAAGCATCACAATAAGATATGAAGGAGATAAACTACATCTAAACTAAACTAAACTAGACTGAAAAAGGAAAAGGAAATAAAAGATAATGTAAAGTTGTGTTATGTTGATCCATGGATACTTTTCTTGTGAAGTTCTTCAGTCTTAAATAAACTTTACATTTATAGAAATAATTTCCAACTTCAAGCATGTGTAAATTTGAATAAAAAACTATCCACAACTTCATAGCAACTTCCACAGCTAATTGGTAATGTTCCATCCTTATTGACATGAAACGTTGCCACTACATTGGATGATTTTACATGTAATAACTGCCCTTCTCTAATTGATGCATAAGCTCCTTAAAATTCCAATAACTACCTTATTCTCACGGCTATTGCAAAACAAGCTTACACGTTACTTTAAGTACCATAAAATTGTAACTATTTTAATCTTTAAACCTCCAATTGCACTCCACGTGGTTGCCAAAGTTGGTTAGAGAACAAGGCTGAATGCAAACTTCCCTTCCACTACTTGGCCTAATTACCACACACAATAGTGGGCCCCAGTTATTCATTTTTTGGTGATAAAATATGCCTCCCTGCATCCTTCAGCTAATGAAGAGCAAGAAGAAAGGTAAAGTGATGCATTTGCTCAAAAGGATTTTAACTCCATATTCCCTCACAGCTAGCATGTTTTCATTAGCAAATTAATCCACCAAAATCTAAAGGTAAATCATTAAAATACTCTTTAGTTTAGTCGACTTAAATTTGCCTCAATCTTTCCTCCATCCATAATCAGCTGATCCCAAGGTTGCGTCTGTAGCCACCACGACTAACAAAATTGCAGAAAATTGAAAACAGCCAAGTCTAGTGTTTATGAACAATAAACTCCTAATCTTATAGCTTTTATAACAACGACGCCACACCAAGAAAATTTAATCCAATGACTATTGTTGCTTTAGCATTGTAGGAAACCAAGGATATCACCTAGGCCAACTTTCAGCTACTTCTATAATGGGTGAAATGCATGTTCTTTTCAAAAAAAAATTTCCTTTAGATAATGAAAATAATTCAACACATATTAAGCCATTGGCCAACTAGATGAAGTGATGTACCTTGATCGACTCATTACTTGAGGTGGAGATAACCCCATGGTTGCTCTTGCAATAAAATCGTTTAGTACTGATGACTACTGGAGAAAAAATGGTTGATCATCAGATAGAGGTGGAACAATTATCCATGGCTGCTCTCCAGTGTAACCCACCATGATTATTGGCTAACTATCATTAGTCGTGCCATTGCTTTTGCAATCAATTGAGTTGTAATCATCAGTTGAAACTAATTTTCTTATTCTGCCATTTGTTCCATAACCTGACATTCAACCAAAAACAAATGAAACTCCATGACTAACTCTAGGCTTATTTTCTCTCGGCTAATGGCTAATATCACTCTTCTGCTTCACAACTAAGACTATCTTAGCCATCAGGAATCGATTGAAATTCTAAAATCAACCATTAAGGCAAAACAATATCAAAATGCTCTTTTTAATATCAACCATAATGCCCCCCACTAACTTTTATGGTAAAACAAACAACTTTCTTTTGGAATGTCACCCAGCATATTATCTGAAATTAAGGCACACTCGTCAATCACCAAGTCACTCATATTACATCTTCTATTCCTTGGTTGTCCTTTGTTCTTTCTCATTAACAAATTGCTCCATTCTGGAAGCTTTAATTGTTAATTGAGTAAAATCTGAATTCAAAGAAATCAACCTTTTCCTTAGCCGCGGAAGCATATTTCCTACAGCCATAGTGGCAAACTCAGTCTCTGGTAATTTGACATTACATTTCCTCATCATCTTACTAAACCTTTCCACAAAATTAGCCATAGGCTTGCCAATTTATTACTTAATGTTTATACGATCGCTATAGTAACCTCTTGTTGCGGTAAAAGCGATCATGGAATACACGTTCCATGTCTGCCCAAGTATGCATGAATTTGGCAATAAATTTGAATACCATGTAAAGGCCAAACTAGTTAATGATAAAGGAAATAATTGCATCATTAATAACTCATTTTGCCCTGCTTCAAGCACATTGTGCAATGAAACGGCTAATGTGTTCTGTTGTGGATTTATCATCTTCTCCAGAAAAAGTAATGAAAATAGGAATCTTGAATCCATGAGGGAATGGAACTTTACCTACCCAATTAGGATATGACTTGCAATACAGAAGCCTCTCCAATGGCTTTAACTGGATCCCATAATTCTTTCTCATAACATTAGCAAGCGCACTAGGATCTATCAACTGGAGCATTTCCTTTTAGATCAGCTGTAACTTATATTAGCCTGAGGAACATCCCACGGTTGAGGCTGAACTTCCACTGTTATGACCAGGTTGGCTCCTGGAGCTGAGGTTGGAGGCTCCACGTTGAGATCAGACCCTGGAGGTTTGTGAGAGACTGACTCCATGGCTGGGCTACAACTTCCATGGTTGAAAGATTCCATGGCTAGGGCTACAACTTCCATGGTTTGAAGCTGAAGATTTCAAGGCTGCTCCATGGCTCAGCCTGGAGCTCCACGACTGATTAGATGATTGCCTCCTAGCATTATAATTGACATTATTCCCACTAAAATCACCATGTGACATGTACATAGGGGAACTTTGCTGAGTTTTTCAAATCATCATGCACCATCGATTTCACAGGATCTGACAACTATTTTGACAACGGCTCCATCAAGCCATCAACATCGATTTCAATTTGTTGTTGAATGAAAGAAGTTGACACACAATCGGGTCATTTTTCTTCTTCATCAACATGGATGTTCTTAGCAGAATTGGCAAGTTTTTCAAATCATCATGCACCATCGATTTCACATTCTGACAACTGTTTTGACAACCGCTCCATTAAGCCATCAACACCGATTTCAATTTGTTGTTGGATGAAAGAAGTTGACATACAATTGAGTCATTTTCTTCTTCATTAACATGGATGTTCTTAGCAGAATTCAGACGTAGCAGATGTATTTTTTGCTTGGAAGAAGCGGTAACTATTTGCGGTTGACTAGTCATCACCCGATGGGTGTTCCAAGTACATCGCGTATGTTCTCAATTCTTCATCCTCACAATTGTGTTGCTTTGGCGTAACAGATGTTGCACTGTTAGGACTCATATCCATGGTTTTCTTAAATTGATTTTTCTACACAAAGCCTTCAGAGGTCCTACTAATCGTGCCAAGTTTATGTTGTCATGAATTTTTTGATTCGGCTAAGTTTATTAAAATAAACAAAGCCAAGAACACAAACTCAATTTTTGATCTCAAAATGCAGGCAATTGCACCAAGGAGAGGAATCTACCCCTTGGTTATGGGTTCTCCAACTACTATGAAGAACAAGTTTTGAACAAAGGCAATATGTGAAAGATAATTTTATTGATGAACAATAAATAATTACAACACTTTAACACCAAAGCATCACAATAAGATATGAAGGAGATAAACTACATCTAAACTAAACCAAACTAGGCTAAAAAAGGAAAAGGAAAAAAAAGATAATGTAAAGTTGTGTTGTGTTGCGTTGATCCAGGGATGCTTTTCTTGTGAAGTTTTTGTCTTAAATAAACTTTACAATCATAGGAACAGTTTCTAATTTCAAGCATGCGTGTAAATTTGAATAAAAAACTACCCATAACGCATAGCAAGTTCCACAACTAATTGGTAATGTTCCATGGTTGATCGGGATGAAACGTTGCCACTATAATTGGCATGATTTTACATGCAATAATTGCTCCCTTCTCTAATTGACACATAAGCTCCTTAAAATTCCAATAACTACCTCATTCTTACGGCTATTGCAAAACAAGCTTACACGTTACTTTGAGTACTATAAAACTGCACCTACTTTAATCTTTAAACCTCCAATTGCACTCCATGTGGCCACCAAAGTTGGTTATAGAACAAGGCTGAATGCAAACTTTCCTTCCACTACTTGGCCTAATTACCACACACAATGGTAGGCCCAGTTATTCATTTTTTAGTGATAACAATAATATTATTACTTTTCTCCATAAGTATTAACTAATAGAACAACGAGAGTTCTGTGGTGAGGAGATTGGAGATTGGGTCTAGGTAGTCCTGTAAAAAGTGATAGTTGTGGGGCATAACAAGAAATATAAAAAATGTGTAAATAATGTTTGGGGGTGGAATTAGAAATTTAAAACTCAACTCAAGTACTGACAAAAAAATTATTAAGTTATAACAAAATAGAAAAAAAAATACAAGAAAAATCACTTGAAGAGTGTAAAATCTCCTAGAAGGCAACCCAGAACAATGCGCCATCACCGACAGCCCGTCATCCACCTCATCCACCACAAGACCCTCGCATGCTCCCCTCTCTCACCCATCCTCCTCCGTCAATCAGAAAAACGCGATCGGAGTTCGCTACAACTAGATCAATAATTTGGATCTAGTTGTTAACCAAGTACTCCTGCTTGCCTTGGTCATGAAATTGCTCAAGGATTAGATCTGAGTTTTTTTTGTAAGGGGCCGTGTTTTTCTATAGCTCAGGCTATCTTGGACGTTGAAAAAACCTCCAATGGGGTTTTATCTTTATTTTTTCATTTGTTCCTAATTATAATAACCAATAAGTATCTTAGATCTATTTGCATTCAAGATTATTTGAAGGAAGAAGACAACAAAAAAATAATAATTAAAAACTCCAAACTTTTTCTTTCTTCGTTGAGAATAAAACAAAATATAGAACAAAAAATATCAGCTTGTATGGGATTATTGTGTCGAGAATTTGAATATCTCATTTTAATTATTCATGCAGCTTTTCAATCAAAATTATCCATTTTCTTTTTTTCCTCTTATTGTCATTTCTTCACAACAACAATCTTTGCCTTTATTGTTCAACAATCCTGTTGGATTTAGAAAACGTTGTCTTTTTCGTAAGGCAAAAAAAAAAAATTTCTTTTGTGTTTTTTGTTGAAAACGTTGTTGTTCATTAAAGTATTAAGATGAGTTTTGCTTCTGTAATTCATTCATTTGTTTTGGAATATGAAATTACTTTATTATTGTTGATTGAATAATGAATAACAATTGGAGGTCAAGTCAGAAAGAGAGGAGAGAAACCAAGAAGTAGGACAAAGGTGGCTATGAGGGGATGGGAGGTTGGTGGTAGGTGGGTGCTGGGCAACTAGGCCTCGAAGAAAGAGTGGGATTGACATAAATCCAAATTTTATTAAGTCACTAATCCAATAATAAAAGTTTATAAAAAAAAAATGTGGGCCAAAATACAATTCATCAATTTTTATTTTACTATTTTAACAGTTAACTTATGTAATATTGAAAAGAATTTGATCTGCATCATTATAGCCATCAAATCTATATTTTAATGGATCAGATTTTATGATCACCTGGACTTAAACTCATTTTTCTCCATGGTAGAATTTGACATAGAACAGCAGATCGGGAGTTCAACGAGTTTATTGTGATTAGAGAACGGATACAGGTATAAACTCGTGGAACTTATGCTTGACAGTGACACATCGTGACATGAGAGATCATGGCATCCATCTCTCGCCGGCTGCACGCATTCTTTCCCTCCCTTCTTCTCTTGTTTTCCGCCTTGTGACTGCGTCCCTAAACTCGTGATTAAAGAAAAGAAATAATGTGACCCAAAGTTTTTGTTCTTACCTATCCAATGATAATATGTTTCTCTTTCCATTTTTAACAACATACGCAAGTACATTTTTTCGTTGTATTTTCTTATTAAATATGCGCATGGCACACCACAATGTGACATACCAAAAAACAAAAAAGAGAGAAGAGAAAAGTCAGCATTACAATAAGGCCATGTTTGAAAGCTGTCCAAAACAATTTAACACCAAAGCCCCCAGAAAGCTTGAATTAGAATTGAAGCTCGCCCTTTGCCCAAAGTAGAAGCATGACTACACCACAAAACCCTCCACTCCACCCCATTACCCATCTTGAGTAGAAGCAACTAACACTCCCTCCATATCCCCTCCCTTCTATAAAACCAAACAAACATGGAACACCACACCATAACAAACCAAACACAAAACATTATAAAAAGAAGCCACAACACAAACACACCCAACTATACAAAACACACATCATGAGTGCCTCAAGCTCCAAAACAAGCACCACCACCACAACCACCACCAACGCCACAAGCCTTTCGGACCAGACATTATCGGCGCTTGGGAACCTCATAAAGCTCCTCCCAACAGGAACCATCTTCATGTTCCAGTTCCTGATCCCTGTAGTCACCAACAGCGGACACTGCAACACACTCAACAAGTACCTAACCGGCGCACTCCTCATCATTTGCGCCTTCAACTGCGTCTTCTCCTCCTTCACCGACAGCTACACCGGCTCCGACGGCCAGCGCCACTACGGCGTCGTGACGCCCAAGGGGATCTGGCCGTCCCCGGCATCGGACAACGTTGACCTGTCCAAGTACAAGCTCAGGGTCGGTGACTTCGTGCATGCCTTGTCGTCTTTGATTGTTTTTGCTGTGCTGGGTTTGCTTGATACGAACACCGTGCATTGTTTCTACCCAAGTTTTGAGTCTGGTGAGAAGGTTCTGTTGCAGGTTCTGCCACCGGTTATTGGGGCTGCTTCCAGTGCTGTGTTTGTTGTGTTCCCTAACAACCGCCATGGTATAGGGTACCCGACGAGCACTGACCCCAACGACACTGCTACTGCTACTACTACTTCAACTTCTTCCCAAAAGTCTCAGGCATAGCGTAACCTATGTGATCCTTTGATTTTGTCATGTACTTATTCCAACTTGTCGCTATTTTTTTTCGTCGTGTCTTGTTTGTGTTTTAATGTGTCCCTTCTCCTGTAATTTTCAGCTCAACTTTATGAGTTCAATCTTCGATGCTATGGTTGGATTGGATCCAAGTGTAAAGAACTAAATGTATAAAATTAAATTCTTGCCATTTATAGTTAATCATGTAAGGATCTATTTATATTTACATTTGTTGATCACTTATTTGATATGTTTTTTAGAGATTAATCTAAGGTTTATATATATTTATTTATTTAATTTGAGGCTTAAATATTTTTTATTATTGATAATATAGTATAAGTTTGATTTTTACATAGTGATAGTGTAAAATTTATTTACACAATCATTCATTTATATATTATCATATTAGTGAAATAAGTTTTACTCTCACCCTACTACTTTATAAAAATTATGTACATGAGATGATTTGTTTAAACTATTAGTGTATTTAAATTAAATTTATTTACTTTTATTTTTACTTAAAAACCTTTTAATTAATTTAAGACTTTGATATTTTTTTTATATTTTTATTGATGATATAGTATTTTTTTATTTTTCAAAATAATTGTGCGTCATTTTAAAAGACTTGAATTTCATGTATTGATAATATAATTTTTTTTACACCGCCATTTAATAAGAAAAACTTTATGTCAAATTAGACAATCATATAAGATAAATTTTAAAAAATATTACAAGTTTTGCACTACCAAGTTCATCTAATAATATGTGATTTGTTCCTGCATTTTAATTTTAAAAAATATTACAAGTTTTGCACTACCAAGTTCATCTAATAATATGTGATTTGTTCCTGCATTTTAATTTTTAGTCCTTATAATATAAATATTTTATGATATGCATTTGATCCTTATAAATGTTAAAAATTTTGTTTTTTTTTCCTCTATAATTAAGTACTTCAAAATTCTCTTTTAATTACAATTTAATACTGCTGGCTGATGATAAGGGAAAAAAAATATAATACTAAAATAGAAAAGGCAAAAAAAATAAAAAGACTAAAATTAAAACAATTTATGTTTATATGAAACTAAAACATATTTAAATTTTATAGTGAAATAATTATGATTTGGCTTAAATATATCTTTAATCCTTTGATTTTGATACTTTTAAAAAATATTTTTTCCTTTTGATCCCTTTTTTTTTATCTCCACCGTTATAAAGTTAATTCTTATAAATATTTCAAAATATGTATACTTTTTATAGATATTTAGAACTAAAACTAATCGTATTTTAACCTTACAATCAAAGTAATTAACATATTTGTCTTACCAAGAAAAAGCAAAATATTTGCAATAACATAACATCATATGTAGATATCTACATGATTGCTGAAATATCTGATTCAAGAATTAAATCTCAGTACTACTTTTTTCCCATGCATTGGCACGACAAAAAATTTTAACTGAAATGCAGAGCTTCATCCGCTAGGAGAAGCCCTCTCAAAATTGGCGTATGCTGCTTGAAGCAACGAGCACACGGTATTCTTTAGTAAAAGGCGAAAGAATAGTTCGCTATGTGTTCATTGCGCAGCGGCGTGGTTGGTATCAGCCACCCAGATAGGCTTTTATAGTGACACTAATCGTGAGGTTTGTCTCTCGCTCTTCGGTGTGGGACTTGCCATGGTATCTAAGCAGAGAATATTACAAGTCCCATTTATAGTGCTATCAACTGTGAAGCCTTCCCGCACAATTTTTCTTTTTAATACTGATAAACTAATATCATCGTCAAATGTAGATAATCTCAAGGTATTTTTATATTATATGCTTCCTTGTCTTGTGGCTATTCAGTATGAGTTATTATTAAAAACTTTAAATAATGTAACTGACAGGAAAAGATATATCACCTTATTTATCTAGCTTGTAAAATTAAGATGAAAACAAGAAGACACTGAAGCAGACCAATAGATGGGTACAATCCTCATTCGGAACTCGCGTAATGAAGACAAATTTCTCATGGACCATAAGCACCCAAATTTTCAGCTAATACAAAGAAAGACGTTTGTTCAGAGATGAGTGCATAGTTAATATAGTTTTACTACCACATTACTGATTGATTTGGGCATCTTCTCAACAATATATATAAGAGGACATGATGTTCCAAAGTATGATGCTGTTTAGCTATTTATGGACTGGGCTTCAAGCTGACATCCATTGAATTTGACACACAGATATTAATATTTCTAATGTTTTGGATACATGATTGACTAAGGTTAACTTGAATTGCACCCCGTTCCCTAGCCCATCAGCACATTATCTCTATTTTTTCTCCCTATTTTTCAAGAGTATCTTTGAATATTCCTTTTTATAATCAAAAGAACGGCTTTTTTTTTAATTTACAAAAAAAAAATTTAGGACAAGAAGATGGCGCCTTAATTTAAGGCAGGAAAGCTTCAGGGCTTAGAGATCCTTCAGAAAAACTTACATTTACTTCATCTCAAGGAGACGGGTAGGGGTTGAACCTACAACCCGTCAAATACTAACCTTGTCATGCTCCACTTGACCAACTCCTTGAGGTTATAATAAAATGGGCAGTATCAACAGATCAAGAAGAGACTTAAACCCATGCAGTTGGTGACTGGTTGCTTGTTATTAGTACATATCGTTATCAGAAGTTCTTTAACAGCTATTGAGTTTATCTAATTATCTGCATTGGCTTAAGTAGTTGGTGACTGGTTAGTACATATCATTATCAGAAATCCTTGAACAAGTTGAGTTTATCTTATGTATTATTGTTTAGAATAACTTGGTTACCTCTTTAAAGTCAAAAGTGCAAATTTATCTGTACAATTTTTTGTTTTAATACAAAGTTTGATTGTTCGTCAAGTCTCTTCTTCACTTGTTAAGGCAAGCAAACTGACCCTGATACGTCTCATATGTACTATTTCATCTGTCAAATTGATATGGCTAAAACATACTAAATTGAAAATGAAAAGAAAACAAACAAGAAGAATTTGCAATCCATTTGCGATTTACCTGAATATATGCTGTGTTGTGAAGGAATTGATGATGCACGCCTCTCTTAAAACTTGGTTGATATTCCCAAAACAGTACTAGTAGATACCTAATGAACATGAATGCTACTTCTTGTGACAAAAAATTCTGTCATACTTAACCCCGGAATACAACTTCCACTTTGAATTTTTTTTCCTTTTTGGCACTCCTTAAAATGAAGTTTATTATGGTGTTATTAAAGATGTCAAATATCTAAATACATACACTCATTCATTCAAATTATATGCACTTAATATGCCCAAAAAATTATAAACAGTTGAGTAGTCTGCCATATATAGGTTTGAATTTTTAATATCAGACTGTCTTATTGGAAGACCATAACAAACTTGACTATTGCTTCAATTTAAAATTGTACTAAGCACCCAGCGAGGTACAAGAATGAGGCTAATGTCAATATTCATATATGGTACTAGGAAACCTTATCAATTTGTGGCTTGGCCTCAATCAAGGTCTCTAAGAATTGTTAGGCTTCCACGGCAGGTCCATGCCACTTTAACTCAGAAGCTAACTGCAAACACATTGCTTATAAAATACATATATCCGATATTACTTCTATGACACAAGTAGTTTGGGAGGAGGGGTCGATTCCATACACCTGTTACAGAACAAGGTGGTGTTATTCTCACAACCTTCTGCTTTAGTTTCCTGCATTGCCTGATGACATTTTTCTGAGCAGATGTGTTTACTTTCATTATGTCTACCTTCACAATGTGGTGATCAGAAGTGCCTTTAGAAGAAATGACTGAGTATGACCCTGGAACAAATTTGTAAGGTGAATTTGGGGAAGCCAAAATGTAATCCACCCTTGTGCCATACTTGCATGTCCCCTGCACATCTATTTTTAAGAATTCACATTAAACTTAGAACAATCAGAATCATAAGCTGAATTTCAATTAGCAGAGAAGTAATTGGATAAGATAAGGTACTTTGGCCTTTGGCAATGATGACAATTGGCTCGCATTCTCCTGCATAATCCTTTGCATCAACATAGTCTTTTGATTTCATGAAGTTCATCACCTCTGTCTTTGGCCTAGGCTTTCCCAGTTTCTCATAATACTACAACAAACACAAAGTCTCATCATGTTGAATTACATTTCCTCATAATTTTTAGTCTCAGACAATGATTTCGGCGGACTGAAGAAAGTTACATTTTTCTTTAGACAAAACCATGATTTGCAAACTATAAACCAAACATGCACTAAACAGTTGTGAGAATGTTACCTTAACAATGGCTGTCCATCTCTCTGACGAGTAATCTGCTCCATATAGAGAATTGAGGCCTCCTGCCAAGATGTGAGGAGGGTCATTGGATCGGATTATTGCATTTACCTGCTTCATCCTCCAATTCTCATCTAAATGGTCAAGTTGAGTAGAGTGAAAATTTATTTCTCCTGCCCATGGCACATCAATTGTGGCCTTCAAAACGTTCCTGCAGCACACACAAACCAAGTACCATTGCATTTTCCAGTCACAAATATTTAATTAGCTTCATTATGTGTCATGAAACTATCTCTCTCAAAGGCACATGAATGGTTTTATACCATAGCAAGCCTCTCATGCAAATGTCCTTTTTTGGACTTGAAGCGTGAAAATTTTATCAAACTAGGGGATAACAAGAATTGAACCCTTGACCACTTGGTCATGGAGTCTAAACTATATCATGAAACCATCTCCCTTAAAAGCTTAAGTTAATAGGTATAAACACATGAATAGTTTTATACTATAAAAAAGTGGAAATTTATCAATGACAGATATGGGAGGAAAAAAAGGACCTGAAATCATCATCATCGGCAATCTTCTGAACTTTCCACTTCTTAATAGGCCATTTGGATAAGATGGCATTTCCATATTCTGGGGCCCAACTCTCAGCAAACACATACTTCATCCCCAAGGCACCTGCCAAATCAGAAAGAGGCTTCATGCCCTTCTCTTCCTCAGCCTTCACATCCTGCAGTGCCAGCACATCAGCATCAATCTCCCTCAAAATCTCCAGGATGCTCCTGCTGCTTGTGAATTTCTCAGTGCCCTCACAGTAATTCATAAGGAATGGAAAGCACACAGGAGACCTTGCTGGGACTTGGCTTCTTCCAGAGACATTGCCAACAATTGTGTCAGATGTACCCTCTTTAGCAAGCAACCTACTGTTTGCCAATGAAATCTCATTATCAGGGAGATTAATAGAAACCTTCAAATTTGATCTTTGCAGAATCTTGGAGTCAGAAAGATTCTGAGCATTGTTCAGAGATGCATGCAATGGGGATTGCTTTAGTATACTCTTGGGAAAATCAACCCTTCTAGAACTCTTCTTATTAGATCCTTGTCCATGATTAGGAACAAACCACTTATCAACTTCAGAAACAGCAGGAGCAAGGGAAAACATGGCAACATTGAATGTAGCAAACCGAATCGGCCTTCCGGTTCAGAATCAACTAAATAACCACCATTTGAATGACTACTTGTTTTGTTGTTACACTTGCACATTTGTGCTCTAGAGTGACTCTTACAGCTCAATTTTCTAAACCTTTTGATGACAACTTTCGACCTGGGGCGCTTCCATAGTATCCACCATATCCTTGAACAAATGTGGCGCAGTTTTCTTCTAATGACATTCAGCATCTTGAACAAGAAGCTAACTGGTTATTTGGAAAAAGAATGTTGCAAAGTATTTTTTTTTTTTTTGAGAAGTTCATGCTTTCTTTTGTGACCATGATTTGTGTGGCACATCATACAGAAAGGAAGCACGAGTCAATATATGGGAGGAAATGGAAACAAAAGTAGGTTCTAACTACTCCACTGAGGGTGATATAGATAGAGTCAGAAGAGTTGACAATGGCGCCATGTTGTTGAGCTGCTTTTCCAAAACATGAAAACAAATTAGCCAACTGCTACCAATGACAGTGGCAAACAAAATTCCAGTTATTATATAATTATATTAATAACAGGAAAATGCCAGAGAGTCATAATTTATGTCCGAATTTATTTGTGAGAATGATCTGACATGCGAGTTGATTCGATGAATAAGTGGTTATATCATCTTTTTCCATACAAAAGTTGTCTTTATTTTCTGTAAAAAATTCTGTCAATATTATTTTTATTTTTTGTTGCATAGTAACACTTTTAATAATAACCCTGCAATTATAAAAATGAAAGGAAAATAAGACCGAGCTTTTAGTAGGGTCAGCTAATGGATTGTTAATCAGCTTTTTTCGGTGAGTCTTACATCCCGTGATTTGCAGTCATGTCTGACTTCATAACATCCAGGATTCCATAGGCTGATTCAGATTTATAATTTTCTATGATATGTGGAAAGTTGAGACCTTGCTTTCCTCGGATGTATTATAGAAAACCATAATTTAGTTCTAATGATTCTTATTTAGGTCCAACATTTTTTAAGAAAATAGAACCATACATTCCTTCCTCTTGTTCTAGTGTGTGAGCTATTATATAAACATTAGATCCCGCTTACACATTTTTAAACAACTAAAAACTTTACATAGTCTCTTAATAAACTTGTACATGCAATAGTATATATGCTGCTATCTTTTGGATTTTAGTTACTCTACCCCACACAAGGAAATTGAGGAAGCTGAGATTCCTTTTCACAGAACAAGAGGAAGTCAATAATATAGGTAGAGAAAGTGAGTGACAGTTAGACAAGATCTAAACAGAGCACCAAAAATCATCCTTTAGCTGTTTTAACAGGAAAACTTAATAATACACTTTACAAATGATATATTGATAATAACATATAATAAAATATATCTAATGCTTACTTGAAGAAAACAATGACTACAAATCACCGCCAACCTTTCAATAATCATAAGTGTCAAGCGTCCTAGAAGGCGCCGACACGAGAAAAGATTTAAAATTTTCAATAGGTAAATGGAGTTGTCATTAATTTTTGTTTATGGTAAAAATAGAAAAAAATTTTAATTTGGTAAAATTGATCCTTTAAAATAAAATTAGGTTCAAAAATCTTATTATAATTAAAAAATATTGAAACTTAATCTCACTTAATTAATACATTCGTTTAACAACGGTTACCGAAATTTTATTGTGCAAAATTAAAATAACTTTAACAATTTATTTTTCCCCTAAAAACTAAAGTTTGAAAAACTATTTACAAAATTTAATAATAAATATTTATAAAGAAAATAAAACCAATTTAGGAAAATTTAATTTTGACTTAACAAAAAATATCTATTCTCTATATATCCTCTGGTCCAATGAGAAACTCAAAGTACAATAGTTTTTAAAAAATAATTGTTTGTTGGGATAGTTTTATTTATAAAAATTAAAACTCATTTTAAAGAAAGCAAAAGACTAACGACTTGCTAAAAAATAAAAATAAAAAAGGAAAAGAAAGAGAAAGACTAACAATTAACTGAAAAAAAATATTGATGGTAAAAAGAAAAAGAACAAGCGCCTACATATAAATAATTCGAACCACGAGATATGAGTTACTTTAAAGCAGATTAAAACAATATTGAGAAAAGAATAACAAGTTGACAAATAAAAAAAAGGAAAAGTTTTGGAGCAGGAACACGTCTACTTCAAACACGTCAAAGCTAAACACTAAAGGAAAATAAACGCATTGAATACGTGAAGTACAAAAACAAAGCCCAAAAAAAAAATAAACTAAAAGTAACCCCGATTAGAATTTATGGAAAGAGAGGACGGAGATGGGCCGCATGGCCATGGGCAGAAGAGGACTTTTCCTGACTTTGCAAAAGTGAAGGCGGTGGTTTTGACTTTATGGGTTGAAAGGATGGTGATGTGGGGGCTGTGCGGTGAAGGGCTTGGGGTGCGGTTGTGTGGATGGTTTCTGGAATGAAGGATTTGCAGGTTTCTTAGAGGATTTGGTTGTTCCTGGGATTATTCGGGTGGAGAGAATGTCCGAGGGCCGTTCTCCCCCCCCCCTCCTCCTTTTGACTCACTAACAAAAACCATTTATACACATATTCTATCCAAATGTAATTAATAACAGAAATATTTAACCTAATGCTAATTTGATACTAATTAAGGAAAACAAATCAAACTAATTAACAAAACAAATCAAGTCCTAACCAATCAATAAATGCAAAGTAATTAGCTTAAAAAAAATTTTGATTTTGATTTTGATTTTTCAACTTTCTTTTTCATTTTCATTATTTTTATTTTTTTTGGACTATTTTTTTTTTACCTGGCTAAAATTAGGTGCTAACAATAAGTAAAATGAAATTACAGTGTCATACTTCTTTTCGATTTTAACTGTCTTTCTAGGAAATTAACAAATTTTTACTGATATATTGAGTTTTTAATGTATCAAATTTTTATTGATTTCTTAGAAGACAGTTAAAAGTGTACAAAGGTAATATATGGCAAGAGTAGTAAAGTAAAACAGGTTTTAATGACTTCAAAATATATGTATCCGTGTCATTCATGATGGTTGCAGTAATTTCAGAGAGTAAATATTGTAACATTCATGATACGTCTATGGATGGTCCAAACCCTCCCTCGTCAATGGTTCTTTGTTAAAGATTATATGTATTTAAGTTAGCTGGTTTATTCTACAGTAGTTGCGCAAAACCCGTATGGACTAAGTCCATCATTTCCAATAAATCAAACATCATGCATCACTGCATCAGTCATCAACATCAAGTAGTTTAGATGGATTGCCGTAACTCTTAAGAATCTAGAAGTTGAGGTATGGAACTACTTTTGAGTCGGTAAACTGATTAACATGAGTTAACTTTTCTCGAATTCTAAGTGATTACCACATCTCGGAGGTTTGTTCATGTTGTTGTTCTTCCGTTGAGGAGTTCTTCCGTTGAGAGTTGAAGTTTGAGTTTTACTGTTAAGCTTTGAAAATTAAACGGGTTAGTTTGAACTAGTTATAATGATATAACCAAAGAACACTCGCATATTATTATACTTAGGAGAGGCTATTTGCTGCAAAAAATAAAATTTGTTTAGTGCCAAAACACTCGAACTTCAAGGGATTGATTGTAAGCTAAGATATTTGGCTTAGCTGAACCAGCGGGACAAATTTCAACATAAGTACAAGCTCTCTTTTTCCTATATCCTCCACTTACTTGATTAATAATCAGCAAAACTTCTGAACAATAATTTTCATCCATGGAAATTACATCATTGAAGACCATAAAGTTATAAGGGAAAAATGCTGCTGATGCTTAAGAAGGAGCAAAATATGCATAGTCATTCATAGATGAAATAGACGTCTACAAAACTTTAAAGCAGTACACAAGTTTCCAAAAACTCTACATCATTGATAAAATCTAAACTACTTTCCTTTCGCTTTGCCTTTCTTGGTATTTCCCTTCTTAAAAGATTTTTTCTGAGTTTTCAATTTGCTGTCAGTAGCGGAAGCCTTCACTTTCTCAATCCTTCGTTTTTTCTCTTTCTTCACATTGTGCATAGTGACGGCCTATAACATGGAGTGCAATTTTGGGAGGAAAAGAAACAGTTAGGTAAGTTTGGTAAAATTTGAAATGGAGGGCACTAATTAACTTGGAAGTACCTTGTCAACATTGAGTATGTCATGGGAATTCTTGGAGATAATCTTGTTCAATATTTTTTCAGTTTGCTCCTTCTCCTGTGATCCTATCCCTGATCCTTCGACAACTGGCAGGAACTACATTAAAACAAAACAAAGGAAGCTACTTAGCCAAATGAATGAAAGATGGGTGCCTTTCACATACAATAATTTACAAGAATCACAGAATATGATTACTGTAATAGAACAGTCCACAACCTTGCGAAATTTTCCTTTATGCTGAGCAGGCTTTTCACCGGGCAATTTCTTGTCAAATTTCCCACCACTGGCTGTTGCAGTTGCTGCAAGTCCAGCTACATTACCTAGTTCATCCTTAGTAACTTTCTTAGGAACCGCCTGCATTCCTGTTATAGGCAAAGCTGTAGCAGCCAACTGAACATGGCTGCATAGGAATTTGTTCAGTCTCATAAAAAAAGGAAACACAGCATGAATATGTGCAAAAAATTGTAAAGTACACACATTTTCCACATTTCTGGGAGGCAATTGCCTATGGATTATTCAGTGGTTCCAAATTCAAGGACAGTACCTCATACAACAAAGAATTGAGACAAGGCAACCTAACTTGTACAAATGATTACAATTGATAGAAGTTAATGTGTCACCAATAGCAGGTGGAAGACCAACTGTTGAGAATACTTAGCAATGGGCAGGCAGAAGTAATCAATGTATTGGAGCATGTTTAAAAGGAAAAAGCAATATAAGTACTAGTTGACCCAAGACAATAACAAAAAGAAGTTGTACATCTCATTTGGATTTTGTAAAACCCTTCCTATGTTCTGCTTTATTGCAAATCTTTACATAGCTGGTTCCAAGCCCAAAGAGAGAGAGAGAAGGAGGGGGGGGGGTTGTGTTAGGCATTGATAGCTAACATAAGACTTTGTCAAATCATTATGCCATAGATCAAAATTGGTTTAGTGTTAATGTCAGACTGTTGCCCAGAAGAAACACGTTGTATGACTCAAGTACAACATCAGATGAGCATGAGCAAGAGAGTGTAGTGAAAAATAAGCAAGGATTCCAGCATTGTTTGAACAAATGTGAGTAAATAAGTTAGTTCACAATGCATGGAAATAATTGACACCATGATTAGGAAGAGGATTAATTTCATGTGCCTAGAGAAATCAATTAATCAAAGATAAGCAGAGAAAGTCAATATAAAGTACATGTCATTCAACCTCAGTCTATTTTCCAGGAAGTAGCCAATGATCCATTAGCATCAAACAGAATTCCCATGCTCAGAAGCCTCAATGGTAATTGGAAAAAAAAAAAGGCAAGATAAAAACCTTGGCAAAGCACCAAATTTTGCAGCTTGTTTCAAGTTCTGCAGTCGATTTTTCTCCTGCTTTTCAATTCGGTTGTTCTTATTTTCCTTTTTTTGGCAAAAGGGTCCTCCTCTGGATCTGCAAGAAGTTACAGTTACAGTTATCAATATACATCATTATAGTTTTTATCAGTGCATAAAATTATGTACACCCACATAAGTGTGAATAAGAAGTATGCACCCTGTATGCATATATGAAGCGATAGAATGTTAAAATAGGGCAGAAAAATAAATGACAACACTAGCATCAACCACAAGAGGTTTGACTATCATTCATAAATGATTTGAATTAGATGCATATGAACTTAACAATCTCTAACTATCTAACATGATCCACATTATAACAAATAAGAATCTTCATGTCCAAATTCCAGAAGTCAGAATGAATATAACATCTTCCAAAATTCTAAGTTCTAACTGATGGGTACTTCATTTGATAGATACATGATACAAGCTGTCTGAAACCCTGATGGTCAAGTATAGTTCGGGTGACTAAACATAATTTTAAAATCCAGATCTTCAGATGGACCTATGGTGCTCTAACTCAGATTTTTCTCCTTATTTGTTCAACTCGAGTACATGTCACTTGCACAGGTTTGTCTAGAATCATCCGAAATTAAACTTTTGTCCTATGCCTAAAAAAATGTAATAGTTCTGTGTGCCATTAAGATAAACACCAAAACATTAAATGGTGAATCCATTTCAATAATGATTCCTTCAAAAAGCAAAAGGCTTGTTTCAATTATTTACCATCAGTTGGTTTAGCCTCAATAATAGGCACAGCATCTTCATCATTTGCACGATCATACCCATATCTACGTTTCCATGTTCCAGATTGCTCATCATATACGATCTTGTCTTTCTTCCGTTTCTGTATGCCTGAAAAAACAGAAACAAACCAACACACAACATAATAGTCAGCTAGTAAAAAAAAAAAGAATTAGAAAAAACAAACCCCCAAGCCCCAAATAGGATTACATAAACAACAAGTAACATGAAATCAATTCAATTCAGAGAACAGCAGAGATTATCTAACTAACCTTTCTTTTTGGCAAAGGCTTCCCATTTGGTAGGAGGTTTAGGCTTTGGCAGCTGCAAACATTATACAACTTTACGATGAGCAAATAACAACTTTGGTGGCGATTAATTAATTATTACATGACGAAAAATACAAAAACATAAGTACATGTTTCTGTCTGGGCAATTTGGTTAGTGGAGGAGGCAACTTGACGAGTGGACCATCGACGTCTTGAGTGGATGGCAAGGCGAAGAGGGAATCGGCTATGGCTTGGACCAAGTGGGTGGCTCTGCGTAAACACTGCTTGACGAGTTCCTCCCTCGACGGTTGAGACGGAGAGGTTGTTGGGAAGCTGTGATGAAGGTCGAGGCCAAGAGGTTACCGAGGTCGACCTCAAAGTGGTGGTTCTGGTTCTCAGCCTCCGTCATCTCAATCAATATGTGTCCAGATCGCCACCAAAGCTGTGGAGGACTGTATCGGTAACAAGGAGCGGCGATGGAAGGAAGTTGGGACTCTTGGATTGGAGGTAAAGATGCAAGTCTGAACTCAGAAGGCAAAGGGAATAGTGGGGATTTTGTTTAGGGTTTAGGAAAAAATAATAATAATAATAATTTAAATTACTTAATTTTTTGAAAATAAAACTTTTAAATTACTTAATTATACTATAATTTTTATGTCCACTGGCCACTACTAGGACCCCAACAAAAAATATACGCAGCTGGTTTGAAAAATGTTATTTGTCCTCGTGAAATGTGAGATATTGAATCGCTCACAACATTTATTATTGGATCGAATTAGCCAACTTGTAGAAGAAGATTTTACTTTTTTTTTCAATTGATTTTTTAAATAAGATTTTTTTTTGAAAACATAAAAGGTTATTTAAAGTTTAAATGTAAATTTAATTTATGTTTGAATGTAATATTAAAAGAAAAGGTTTTCTTTTAGTCTCAAACTTTTTCTTTTATGTTGTAAAAAATATCTTTTTTTTCGGGAGGTAGAAATAAATCTTGAGTTTAATTTTGATGCAGTGATAGTGTTAAAAAGTTTTACATGGTTATCAAACTTAAATCTCTCTTTTTGTATTTAGTAGGGATAGAAAATAATTATATTTGCTAATATATCGTTATATGATTAGATGAATTTGTAATCCTCTTTATCCTGTTAGTATATTTCAATTAAATCTATAAATCTTTTTGTACTTTTTTCTAGTGCTTCTGTTTTCACTAAAAAGTTTCTAAAAAAAAGTAGAAAAATTTTAATTTTCATGCACTAAGTCATCTAATTATATTTTACTATGTATTAAGTAAAAGTAGTTGAGTCTTACACTACTTACAAAGTCACCCAAATGTCATTCAAATGCAAAGTCATTCAAATCTCTCCTTTTGTATGATTTTTCGAGTAATGGGGATGGAAAGTAATAATATTTCCTAATGTGTTATTAATGATTAGATGAATTTGTAATCCTGTTTTACATTATTAGTGCATTCCAATTAAATTCATAAATCTTTTTGTATCTTTTCTTGTGCTCCTGTTCTCACTAAAAAGTTTTTAAAAAATATATTCAGGAAGAGTTTAATTTCCATGCATTGATAGTGTAAAACTAAGTTTTTATTTTACAATGTCATTCAATCATATGTTGCCATATAATAAGCAAAAGTAGTCGAATCTTACACCCACTACTTCAGAGTCATTCCAATAGAATGATTTAATTGGATAACAATATAAATTTTTTTATATTGTGTATAGAAATTAAATTCTAAAAAAAAATCCAAAATATATTGATCTTTTTTATCAAAATAATAGCACGTATACGAGCATTATAATTTTTTGTGTACAAATAATAATAGCCGTCGTAATGGATTAAGCCTAATAGGCCAGTCAAAATAGTTGGAAAAAAAAGGTGAGTGGAGCTAAAAAAATTTGAGTAAAAATAAAAGTTAGCACAACTTAGTTTACCTCAATTTGCTTGACCAAATGGTCCAATCCACTCTAGGTCAAGTCAGCACAATGCTCGAATTCTACTTTTTTTTAAAAAATTAATCAACTACAAATATCAGTCACTACTACTTAAGTTTAGAACGTTCTACCCATTTATTGACTTAAAAAAAAATATTGATAAAAAATAATATTTTTTTAACTCACTTAACTATTGTGCTAACTTAAATTATCAAAATTTAGTTGAAAAAATATCAAGTTCTATTTTCATTATCGCATGAAGTAAGAATAAGATCATTACTTTCTCATGATTGATATTTTTGTCAATTAACATTTTACATGAACTATAAAATTTAAAAAAAAAAAAAAAAAAAAAAACTGGCCCATGGGCTTATAAGGTTTAATTTCGATTCGGTATGGGCCGTATGGCATCAGTATTACTCATACTCCCACATTTAGTTGTATTATTACTTGTCTTAAAATTGTTTTATTTTTAATTAAAAATAAAATATACTCCGTACGTTAATTTTCCGAGTACTTTTGTTATAATATGATGATATATTATGCATTTAATGCTATTAGCAGATAAAAATAATTTCCATAAGAATTATATATAAATATTAAGTCAAAATCCTCCTAACCCATCTGAATAATCTCCCTAACATAAGCATAAGTACACAACCATTTTGAAAATGATCTTTTCTTGAAACTATTTGTGTACTATGCTTATCTTTTTATGAGTCATGTAAATAGTTTTAGTAATATACTTGCCGCACCAAGTATGATGACTCATGTCCTTAGGCAATAACTCATGTCATGCACTGTATATCTAAGATGATAATTCATTTCCTTAACACGATGGCTCATGTTCTTTAACAATAATCGTTGTCCTAGAGTATAATGTCATTGAAAGAATTCAACCTTATATAAATAATATAACTGAATTTGCTAACTCATCTTCTTTATAACTTCCTTAATAATCAATAAATACAGGATATTTTATATACATACTAGAAATACTAGAAACAGTACCCGTGCTTTGCACGGATTTTTAATATTTTATGATAAATACTTTTAATAAAATTATTTTTAAAATAAAGTTGTGATATTATTGAGAGTTAGATATAGCAAAAATTTATTTATTTTTTTAATTGTTCCGTGCAATAAATTTGTTTGGATGTGCTTAATAGGAGAAATAATACTTGATTTGATAATAAGTGCTTTCAAATATTTTTACTTATTTGTTTGTGCTTCTTAAAAAAAATGTTCAACAAAAAATAAATATGATATGAAGAACGAAGTTAATTATGTTTTTAAAAAACTATTCACGATATTTTTTAGAATGACAAAAGATGTGTTCTTATCTTACCTTTAAAATCTTAGTCAATGTTGAACATTAAAAATACCTTAAATATATATAGTCTTAATAATTATAACCAATATTGACTTTAATTATGCCCATAAGTTCTAAAATAAATTTTTAAAAATTTATACTTATTGAGATAAAGTTAAATTGCTTAATATTACTTAAAATCATCTTAATATTGCACATTATTTACTAATAAAATGCATTATAATCAGTAGCATAATTTACCAGCACTTGATGGGGGAAGCTACCGTTGTTCTAAATTATATGTGTGTGTGTGTGTGTGCGTGTGCGTGTTTGAAAAAATAAAGCACACTAATACTTTTGTATGTTCTATATGTTGTTTCAAGGCACTTTATTTGCATATTTGTATTTTAAATTTTATTTAGTTAATATTTTGAGAAGTTATAAATTTGTCTAAATTGTGTGCATAAAAATGATCTTAATTTAAAATATATCTTACATGAATAGTCATTGACCTATACCATTGTGAGTGTAATTTAAAATTAGAATAATTAATGGTTAGAAAAATAATAAGATATATCATAACTCTATGTCTATTCCCCTACTTTATTAATCACCTTTTGCCATTGATTATAGTCTTAATTAATTAAATAATTTAAAATTAAAAAAGAAAAAAATACACATTACCCTCCCTAAACTCACAAATACAATCTATGTGCACTTTATCTTTAAAATTATAAAAATATGTAAATTGACCTTGAAAATTTATCAAATGGGCATTTTAGTCATTATGTTAAAATTTTTGTCTATTGTGAGTAGAAAATAAGTACATTATATTCCTTGAAATTTAGTTTATGTACAATTTAATACTCTAAACTTTGTTGAACGTTTAGTATTTACAGTAATATATATAGTAGATAAAAGAATTAATAAAATGATCAATTTGCACAATTAAGAAATATAATAAATGTTGATTTCAATGCTTTCAAAGTTTCAGAAATAAAGTATCTAAACTTATAGTTTAAGGACAAACTGTTATTTTCTCTAAAAATATTTTATTTCTTTGATTTAAACATAAATTTTACATTTTATTAATAGTTTAAGAATTAACTCTTAAAATAAAAATCATGTAAGTTATGTTATTATGAGCTATAAAATTAATGTAATAATTATGACTCTAACTTTATAAATTTGGATAATAAAAGATGAACATTGTTGTAATAACCTAAATAAAGTATTACATGAAATTAACTTTTTTTACAATACTATGTTCACTTCTTTCTTTAAAGTTGATCATTAAATAATTAAATGTAAAAAATTATTTTTGATTGAAAAATCAATTTATCTTTTTTTAATTCTTAAAATAAAATTATAAAAATTATGATACCATGAAAAGATTGATGTAGTTATTTAAATTTTATTCTATTTGAGTTAGAAAAATAAAAGATAATTATTCATATACAATTAAATTATTACAAATTAGAGTTTTAAGTATAAATTAAATTGTTATTTGAATCATATAGTAATTGTAAATTAAAATAATTTTTTATTACAAAATATAATAAGTTACATATATATATATATATATATATAATAATTTCAAGTTAGTGATGATATTAAATGCAAAATACAGTGAATTTTACTATATATATATATATATATATATATATATATATAGATAGATAGATTTTTGAGTTGTTGATTGGATTTATTTTTCATTTAATATTTTAAGATGTATTGCAAAATTCTTCTCTCTTCATTCATATTCCAAAATTTGAAGAATGCATTAAATTTGTGCTCAAGACGTGCGTTGCTCGAAGTTAAACATGGATATTAACCAGGAGAGAGTTGCAAGAGCATTTCATCATCTTATTATAAGAGCAGCAGTCATCTTCATTCAGCTCTAGTCCCATAGGAAAAAGCATGGCTTCTCCATTTTTCTATCTGCGTCATTTCTTCTATCTGTGCTTCATAGTTCCTATGACATCAAGTTCACATTCCATCACCACCATGAATGATGGCTTTGCTATTACACTTATCCACAGAGATTCACCTCAATCGCCACTATAAAAACACTCCATGATCGAGATTTGGCAGCAACTAAGCGCTCTATCACCCGTATAAACCACATCCACCAAAGAATATCCTCACAAAATGGACCTCCTGATTTCTCAGCAAAGTTAGTGAATTACATTTCAGTATACATAGTTTCATATTACATAGGCTCACCACCAACCCAAGTATATTCATTCATTGATACAGCCTTTAATGTTATTTGGACCAAGGGTCTACCTTACTTGGATCCATCGAAGTCCTCTTTATACACAAATCTAACATGTGGTTCAAAGTCTTGCAATAACTTAGGCCCCTACAAAGGTTGCAAAAGCAATGAGGACCGCTGCAACTATAAATTAAGGTATGTTGACGGTTCAGTGTCACTAGGCTTGCAATGGACAAATTTATGTTTGATTCTCCTATTGGGGCTCTAATGGACGTAGGCTTCTTGGACTTTGGCTACTCTTTCCTAACTTCACCCCATTTCACAGGCAAGCAAAATGGTTGCTTAGGCTTCAACGGCCAAAATCTCTCTTTCATTGACCAATTGGGCATAAAGAAGTTCTCTCATTGTATGGTTATTCCAGATCAAACAGGGTCAAGAAGTAGTACAATGTATTTTGGGGAAAGGCCTGGTGTTTCTGGTGAGCCAACACCAATGCTTAAGACCCCATTTCAGAATTATTCTTTTAGTCTTGAAGGGATTAGCATAGGTGACCAAAAGGTGCCACTTCCACCCGGGGTTTTCAATCTGAAACCAAATTATGATGGAGGGGTTATTGTTGATGCAGGGTCAAGTCACACATGGATGATAAAGGAAGCATATGAACCATTCCTTAGGATGGTGCGTGAAAATGTGCATTTTGCACCAGCAAGACCTCCTATGCGAGAGTTTCAGTTGTGCATTAGGGGTACATATGATGACTTGCACTCCATACCACGTGTGACATTTCACTTTGTGGGTGTGGATCTTCAGTTGACACCTGAAAACACTTTTCAGGCATTGAAGAAAGGGGTTCTTTGCCTTGCATTTCTAAAGTCTCCGAAGAACGCGACTTTCATTGGGAACTTTCAGATGAGAGACTTGTGGGTCGAGTATGACATTGGAAATCAAGTGATATCTTTTCAATCTCCACAATGTGAAAATGACATTTAGTTTATAATGTTTAAAAGAGAATAAATAAAGGATTTAATTTTGATAATTGAAAGTGTAAAAGAATTTTACTAATAAAATCTAATATCTTATTTTATATGATTTTCAATAGTGGGAATTAAAAATAATTATATTTACTAAATATAATTATATGATTAGACGAACGTGTTTAAGTTTTATATTGCAAGTATATTCCAATTAATTCCATAAATAAAACTAGTTGAGATCTGCGATTGACTTACATTTTTTTTTTTTTTTTGCGATTGACGTAATTTCTTTTTTTTGTGTTGGCTCCTCGCTTTTTGTAGCCTAGCGGCCCATTATACCCAGGCTGAGGCCCCACGGCCCAACGCCGCTCAATTCTCTCTCCCTTCCTTCCTCAGCCGACAGCCCCAATACCTGCATTGTCGTTTAGCGGCAGTGAAGCGAAACGACATCCAACTAGTAAACTAACGTCGTTTACTCCACGCACTGTTTAAAAACGTGAAATCAGTTAGAAAGGGGTAAGTTTTTTCCGGACCCACAATTGCATTTGCAGCTTCGAATAAATGGATCAACCGCGGCTGAAACAGACCGGAGCGAAACCGTCACCGGCGGCGCCGCCGCAGCAACCAGTTCACCGGAGTGACGCCGACGAGGAAGACGAGAACGTGAAGCAGCTCGATGAGTGTTCATCTCTCTACCTTGTAATGGAGGTGAAGATTGAAAACTGAAAACCTCTGCCTTGATAACTCTCGCTTCCTTAAACCCTAAACCCTTCGATTTTCGAATCGATCGTTCTCGTCGATTGATAGGTGAAGCTCTTCTTGTTAATTTTCAGGAGTGCGTTGTTCGATCGAACAGGAATTGGAAACAATGCCAGCCAGGTATCTGTACTATTCAATCTCTCTCTGATTTTTTTTCCTTTCTTTTTTTTTTTTTTATTTTTTGGTTGAATTTATTATTAAGCATTGTTCGCATTTACATAAATTTTCAGTGAGAGTAAAGATAACTGTAAATATTCATCTGGAAGATTATAATTCTTTCTAGATTTCAAATTATTTTCTCTGGAAAGTTTGTATGCAAAGGAACACTTGTATGCAAAGTAAACATTGTGATTTTGTAAATTGTATTGAGTTGTTAACAGAGGTGCAAGCTTTGAAGGAATGTTTTGAGAAGAAGAAGATGATGGCCAAGGCCAATAGACGCAAGAAAGAGTTTATGCAGGAATGAGAATTTTTAGTTGCCAACGAGGTCATTTACTGTGCTTCCTTTGTTATCTTTCACGGTACCACTATGATGTACAGACACTATCACACACCTGAATATGTTTGGAGCATGATTCAATTGAAACTGGTTGAGATTGAACTTGTGAAAATTGGACGTTTATACTGATTACTGAGATCCATATATAGAGACATTGCTTCTAATTGCAAAATACCAATGATGATTGAAGCATCAAGTGAGTCCCCTCTTCACTTGCTTTTAGTTCTTAAAACAATTTGAATTGTGTATTTCTTGCTGTTTGATGGTTGTGTTTTCCATGAATAATGCCCTTTCGAGCAGTAAGCAATTTTGCATCCTGATCTAGATCTAGTATAATGTGTTATTTTGAATATATTGACGAGGGTTCTGTTTTTGTTTTGTCAAAATGGCCCGGGTTATTCTTGGTTGTTATGTTGTTCTTCAGCAAAATGATCGTAGCTGATAAAGCAATGATACAAGTTAAATTGCCTTTTATTTGAAGTGTGAGTAGTCCTATTTGAAGTGTGAGTATAAATTGTATAGATAAATTTCATGTATAATTTTACATTAAATTCGTTCATAAAATTTTCACCCATTATTACTCCTAAACAACCAAACACACTCTTGAAACCAAAAATAAAAATAAATAGTTGTTCTTTCCATGGATGCCTGCCTTGGCCGTAAAATTAAAACCGAGATTTGTTCCTTTCGACGCACAAAGGACAAATTTATTCAATATTTATATTCATGTCACTCTACACCACAATGTATTTTCCTTTTAACACAACCATTTCTACACCAAAAATATTATTCCAACATTACAAGTAGGTGCCTAAATAAAACACTCCCTTCATCGTCATTAAATGTGATGGATGGATGAAGATAACCACATTAAATGGTGATGGAGTGAATGTACACTTACATACTCAATCTTGGATATTGGAATGACATAACTCATTTCTACTCAATACTGTGCATACAAAGGTAGTTGACAAAAACTATAGAGTATAGATCACATTTTATTCACAAGTGATTCTTTCAAAACTCATACTACAGTTAAAATCTAGTCATGGCGTCAGGCGAAATAGTAGTCATGTTTGGGGCCCAGACAGACAAACCAACCAAATCTTTCACTTATAATGCAAAAGAATTTGCAAACAAAGAGAATAGGATTTTATTAGCGTTAAGTACATACATCCCTGATGAGCCATTCAAGTTTCAACACATCACAGGAGGGAGGAGCAACCTCTAGAACCCCAATAAGGCAACAAACAAGACAGGTACTTTGTTCACTAGGAACCTCCAATAAAGTAAAGGCTTCATAGTGATTAAGCAGTAGAATTGGCTGGAATAAATTTGACAGAGACACTATTAACACAATGGCGTTCATCAGTGGGTGTCTTGAACCCCTCTCCTTTGAAAACATGGCCCAAGTGCCCACCACATGCTGCACAAGTTATCTCAGTCCTCCTCCCATCCGGGTCCGGCTGAAAATGGTGGCAAATTCCACAATTACAATACAATTCCAACCAATAAACCTTAACAAGGGAAAAGATGAACATCCAAGTAGAAGTGTGAAAAGGAAACACTCACAGAACGATTGATGGCACCAGGAAATCCTTCATAGAAAGCTGGCCAACCACAACCAGAATCAAATTTGGTGGAAGACTTGTAAAGAGGAGTTCCACAGCCTGCGCAGTTATAAACTCCTTCTTTATAGAACTTGTTATATTCTCCGGTACCTTTCAATCTGCACATGTTCCCAGTGTAAGCAAATTCACAATCAAACTACGAATAAGTATAACCAATTTCATGGCTTAAAGGGGCCTCTATCTATTCTATCAAGGGCATCAATGGCAAGTGCTTACATGCTTACAAAATGGACACCATGCAAACTCCCTCCAACGCTATGTACAAATGGCATGCAATATGCAATCCAAATATCCATTTACATAGTATAAATCAATCTTCAGTAAAGCAACAAAAAAGATTATCAATCCTTAAAAGATCATCACTCGGCAATGCCTATGTGAGTATAATCTCAAAAAAACGTCCACCTCTGCACTTTGCACTTCCTCATCTTACTTCACCATAAACACTTTCCGCGTAACGTTCAATTTCTACCTAAAATAACACAAATTTGGCACTTCCATACGTACCCAAAAGCACAAACCCCACCCCTTCCTTCTCACAAACACAAAACCAAAAAGGAGGACCCTTTTTTTTTTCAAGTTCCAAATTCCAATTCATGATGGCACACAATAAGAAAATAACTAGAAACAATCACAACAGAACAGTAGGAATAAGAACAAGGATGGGAATTTATTCTCAGTTCCTTTCTGGCGGAGGATCCTGAACTGCTCAGGGAGAGAATGACCCTCCATTCCTCCTCTGTTTTCTGAACGTGAACCGGTGTTGTTGGTGCTGCCATTTTCACTATTATTGGGACAGAATCTGAGAAGTGGATGTGCAGACAGAGACTAGGGCAATTTTGGGATCAGTTGGCTTCACGGGGATTTTCCGGGAACAAAACAAAAAAACTGAACTTGGACGGAAAATTGGAGTCTGGAGAGTTGGTGCGTTTTACGTAATTAGGTGACTCTACGACAGTGGGGCGCGTGGCACGTCAATGGATTTGCTTTCGTGATCCTTCGTGTCACCAACGGGTAACCATTAACTTTGCCACGGACGTAAAATGAACAGAAAAATCAATTCGGATCAGCCCAATGAAACAAATAAGCCTCAACTGGGCCCATAGTTGGGCATCCTACATTTTTTACCATTAAAAAAATGACTAAAATGTTCGACCAAAAATCATGACTAAAATGAGGGAACAAAAACCCAATTAAATAGCAATTAATACTCACCACAAAATAAATAAATAACAGAGGTAAAACTGAAAATCTAACCTGACCCAAAAAAACTTAAACCTGGCTTGAGCTGTGTTGAGTTTGTTAATCAGAATTTAACCTCATTTTTTGTCTCGAGCTTAGCTCAATAAAATCTCATCAAGCCTTAATTAGTTCACAAGTCGGTCAAATTCAATGGGATAGTTCAAGTCAAATAGAAATTAACATTTTCGATATAGAATGTTTAGAATTTAAAACATATTAATAATAATAATAATAACAATATATAATAATATATGTACACAAATATACATATTGAGCCGGCTCATAAATTATTGAATTGACCGTAAAAGAGCTAAGTTTTACTCATTAATAAATGAGTTCAAACTCTTAGCTCAAACACAATAAACTTATGAGCTCAAATTATTAAACTAGTAACAAATTGAGGTACAAATAACTCATAAGCCACTTGACTCATGTCCCAAACTCGTTAAAAACTAGCTTGATTGATAAATGCATAGTCTTTGGTCATCCCTAGGGAGATGTATTCAACTTTCACTCCTAAATTTTGAGACTCATAGAAGTGTAAAATTATGTCCCCGTCCATCAAAATTAAATAAAGAGACCTCTTATCCCTAAATTTTAAGTTATATATAATTTACATCTTAACTTTTCAAAATATGCATTGTGATATTATGAACTTTTTAAACTATAAAACACCTTTTAGCATAATTTTAGCAATTAGTGAAGATAAGATTTACGTACAATTAAACCTCTTAATGTTTCTAATTTGTGTAACCTAACTCTTTGTCCGATAAATTCTTATATGCAATTAATCCTCTGATTTTTTTATCCTCTGATTTTTTAACCTAACACTATTTTTAAAGTTTTGCACTGTTTGAAAAGTAGGTTTTTTTTACATGTTGGAAAGTTTAAATGTTGATACATATTTAAAAAGTCATAGTGTAAATTGCATGACCTAAAATTAAACGGGTAAAATACATTTAACCCTTAAATAAATAAACAAATATATATAGTTATAGTGGTTTAATTATATGCAGATGCTGTTTAGAAGCTAATAAAATTTTGAAAAACCAATTTTTATGAGTTTATTGTTAATGCATTGCCATCTAATTTAACTAAATCTTCTAATTATAAAAGTCAATCATATTTGATAATATAGCAATATGTAATAATTGAATAATAATGTAAAATTATTTAACATTATTAGTATTAGAAAATTAAATATTCACTTTTAATTTTAATCAATTTTATTATAAAATTAGTTCAAAAAAGTAATTTTAAATTAATTTGATCTAATTCTATGTTTCTCTCTACTTATTATTATCTTATAAATAAATCAGCTATACTAAATTTTAAACTAAACACACTTTTAATCATAAATTACTTTGTTTTTAATACAAATTTTAAAAGCAATTTACTTGTTTGAAAATTAAAACTAAAATTATGATTGTATTTATCTCCCTAAGTATATGCAAAAAGTTTAATTAAAAAAGAGTTAATGTTCATTTTAATTCTTATACTCATGAGTTATTTAGTCTCTAACTTTTAAAATGAGTCAAATTAGTTATTGACATTGCAAATGTGAACCAAGTTAGTTATCATTCCACTTTTGTTTAACATGTTGTTAATGAAATGAAAATGTATAAAGTTAAGTGATATCTTGATATATTATATGTTATTTAAAGTATAATCAAATTTAAAAAGACTTATTTTAATATATAAATTGTATAAAATAAATTATTTTATGTCTTAAAAGGTGAGATTTAAATAACTAATTTTATATAATTTTAAATATTAAGATAAGTCATTTTAAATTTAAGGGTGTGTTTATTTGTGATTATTTTGACAAATAATTACTTTTTTGCCTAAAAAATCACTTTTTTATATATTTGGATAGTTTTAAAAAAAATCAAAATTTTTAAAAAAAATTTTTGAACATTTTTATAGAAGTTAGAATTATGAGCTTAGAAAAAAAAAATCAATTCTCAACTGTTTTAATTATATATAAAATTTAACTTTTATAATTATTTTTTCTAAAATCTACAACAAACGCATCGATACCCTTCAAATTAAATGAGAGAAGATATGTTAAGATAGTGTTTGTTTATTGTTAACAGACATATAATGATAATAGAGAAAGAAAATATAAATAATAAATATATAGAGATATTATTGAAAGAAAAAAATATTAAATTTCTATCTAATATCTTATACTTACTCTTTCTATATTGAAGATATAGAAATTTATTTTTTTCCTAAAATAAAAAATTTTCCTATTTCCTATTTTTATCTACGTCATCAAATAAATTTATATATCCTGTATCACTCTATTTTTGTCTCGAAGACATCAAACAAACGCTACGCGAGAGACTAATCTCGTTTAGACAGAACATGATAGAACGGAAATCGTATTTTGTTTCGATTGGGTTCGCGACTCGAGTAGCATAAACAGAAACATGCGGAGAGACTCTGTCGAGCTCGAGTGTGTTTGAGTTTCGGTGTTGTGTGTGAACAAAGGCACACAGAGAGAAAGAAGAAGAAGGAGGAACTGGTATGTATCAGAAGAAGAATAAGAGCTTCCTCAAAAGACATCATTCAATTCAAACAAACTGCTTCATCCTTCTTTTTCACAATAATATACAATACATTAAATGCCATAGAAGAAGAAGAAGAAGAAGAAGAGAATGTCATCATCGTATAGGGGATTTGGGAAGGGTTCAGGACCCACCGGACCCCCCAAATCCCAGCCCTCTTTCGGCCCCAGCAACCCTTCTCCTCGCCCTCCCTCTTCTTCTTCCCTAACCCCTCCCCCACCCAGGTACTCTATTCTATTATTTTCTTCTTAAGTTGCGTGGAATAAGGAATATGAATCAATTAGCATTTAAGGGCTTTAGCTTATGGGTTTTCGGTTGCTGTGTGAATTGCCTCTAGAAGAATATGTCGGTCTGTGCAAAATATGATTTTTTTTTCTTTTTTGTGATGGGTTGTCTTTGTTAGAGAAGGAAGAGAGGAGATTACTTGTAAATGGGGTTGGTTTTTAATAGAGGTCCAGGGCATCCATGTTTGTAGCCTACTCTACACAGTGGGATAAAGCTGGGATGATGTTGCATACACGATTTTGTGCATTTTCACGTTAATCTCTATGTATCAACTTCGGTGAGCTAGTTTAACCCTGAAAATATTGCTAGGGAGAAAATGAGTAATATCGTCGTGCAGACTAGTGTCTGGATAAAATCTCAACCATTCTTTTAGTAAAACTCATTGTAATGTTTCTTGTGCCTTTCTCTTTATGCCAAAAAAAACTGCTGCATCTGTCATGGCTAAAAATATGGTGTCTCTTTCAGCCACCATCTTATTTCATGGGAAGAACTGTGGTTTGTCCTTTCATCAGAAAAAGAATTACTTTTTTGGATATAGTTTTTTCTTTAAGATGTTTCATTGCATGATACATTGCTGATAGTTTATTTTTTCTTTCAGATCTATTGAATCTTCTCGCTGGAGTAATGTTCAGAAACCATTCTATAGAGATTTGGATGCCCATACTCCTGAAAGATCCTCTTCAATCACAACATTTATCGCTTCACGTGATTCCACTACTGGTGTTACAGCCAGAGTTTCTAGATTTCCAAACCAAGAAATAATCAGATCTCCTCCCATATCATATGCAGATGTTGATGTTTTGAGCAGCTCTGGTCAAACCGTCCAGAGAAATAAGTAAGATAATTTCTTCTCTACTACTAGCACTTATCTTTGAATTTATAATGTATAAGGACCTTAGCATCAATATTTTAATTTTGATGTGAGTGTTAGAGTGTTATTTGCACAAAGCAGAAACTTGTCAATCCAACTTTAAATACGAAAGTTTTGTTTTTTGTGATGACCTTTAAATAGTTATATGAGTTGCTTTGTTGCGTTGAACTTTATCGTGAAACCAACATTTTTCCAAGGAAAACTCGTTATCAGTCTCAATTTGTTGAATTCAAGCTTTATCTTATATCAATAAGGATAACTGAAATGGATAAATTGGGTGGATGGTCTAACCCTTTTTGGCGTTTTCTTATGTCAGAAGAATGAGATGATCGTTTTTTATTTGTAAATTAGATTGTATGTGCTAATAGCATAAGTGTAGCATCGCTCTACATGACCTCAGAAAATATATGAAGTTCAATATCCAATGTAGTTTTTGAGTTTGTGATTCAGTTTTTTATTTAGGCCTATTTTCTATAAATTTTGGCATAACTCAAAAAAGGGATGATAGATTCATTGTGATATTCTGGCCCATGAAAGCGAATTTAGTTTTGCCATTCTTCCGTTCAGGTTCTTTAAGCTCTTATTTACCATGACTTGTCATGCCTAATGGCTTTATCTTTTTCATGGCGCTCATTTATTTGAAGCCTCACTTTGTGCATTGCTGTTGATTGCTGTAGCCACTCAAGTTCGCCTATTGATGGCCACAGTCACTTACTTCATTTAGAATCACGACCACAACCACCTCCTTGGGTACCTGTAAATCATCAGCCTGTTCGGAGTTCTCAAGGTCCTTCGATTTCTGTTCAGCAGTAAGTTTTAGGTTCTACTCACCCGCTCTTTTTCTGTCCTTTTCATTGTCACTCTATGGAGGTCTCCATGTGCATATGAAAATTAGAAAATTGAATTTTTTTCTATTGTAGTTTGTTTTTCTTAATGTATGTTAGATTGTGAAATGTTGCATTTTGTTCTGTACAATTATTCTAGTACTTCTTGGACATGACTTTTGCATGACATCTCTTGGTTCTACTATTGGTGGTTGATTGAAGCGTTGCTTTACTCTTGTTGGGAGATAACAATGCTTTCATGCCCATGTCAGTTAACATTTGGATGCTTTGGTAGGCATGGATGGACACTAGAATTTGGGTTTCATCTCATCCAATAATTTCCACACATTCATTGCATAATATTTGCACCATCTAGTTTTTGGCCTTTTGGTCACAGCTCTTCATTCATTAATGATCTTTTCATTGTTTCATTTCTAATTTCAGAGTTTGGTATGTTTTCTGAATCATCTTATAAAAATTTAGAAAGAGAAGTAATGGGGGAGCCTATGGTTGTAATGTTCTCATTTTGCAAGTTTAGTGCACGCAAGCATTCAGGGAGGCTGGATGAGATGATCTTCCATATTGTTAACTTAAGTTCATGTCAAATCATGCTTAGACCCAACTTTTTATTTATTTATTTATTTTATTGTTATTACTATTATTATTAGCTTATTGACCGGCAATGCGTGCTTGCCAATTTGCATTTCTTTTAACTTTTTGTTATGATAAAATAAATCTTGAAGACAATTGAAATTGGAGAGTAAGAAATACTTTCCCTCGCAGGTATGCGGACCCACTTAGTGGGACAAGACTTAGTTGTTGTTGTAAAGAGGATCTCTTGTCCTCCTTTCTTTTGTATATTTCTTCTCATTATATCAATAAAATGATTTTTTTAATACTTTTTCTTAAAGAAGATGTAGTTACAATTTTGTCCTTTTGATACTAACCTGTGTAAATCATTAAGTGTTTAATTAAATGATGGTAATTTTGGAAGTGCAAAAATTAATTTTGTCCTTTTAATTAAATGATTATTATTATTACTATTATTTTGTGATTGGGAGTGCTGCCTTTTCTTGCACATTCGCTTGACTAATTAATTTTTATTTTTTTATTTTTAAAGTTCCTATGGTATTGATTGATTCATGTAGCTGATCCATCCTATTGGAACAATGAATTGTTATCCCCTCCCATCTCAGCATTGTAACTGGTATTTGTCTTAGATCAAGCTATTCTTGTTATACAGGCAAGCTTTGGCTCCCAGAACATTGAATGGCCAGGCCAATCTGCCAGTTGGGAATGCTAACTTCTCAAATCATCAACATCAGTCCTCAGTCCCTCCATATATTGGTTCTCAGAATCCGGAGCATAATTTTACAAAAGAACTTCACAATCAAGCCTCAAAGAGAACTAGGTCCCCTCCTTCACCATCTGCCATCAGACAGGAAATTGCTCATAAAGACTTTAGAAGGTAATGCCATGGAATAACTATATATGTATACACACACACACACACGTACTGATAAAAAATGACAGTTTATGTTGCCTACATTATAGTTTAGGCTGGTAGGAAGCTATCATAAACTATCCATGTTTGTTGGGCTTAGTGTTGTTTGTGTTCTGAAAAATATGAATTAAGCTTGCAGTTGCATGTGTGAGTGCCTATTATGCTACTATAGTTGTTATATATCTTATTTATAAAGAATATAACAGAATATGCATTTGTTGAGCCTGTTTTATATTCCTTATTGCAGGCCTTCTATATCTCCTCCTAGAATGAGAAGTACATCAAATGTTCTGAGGGCTGGGCCTCATTCTCAAATTCAGCAAAATTCTTTACCATCCAGTGTTTCCGAGGCCACTACAGGCGGGCTCATCAGCTCCACTGCTCCTAAAAGAATAAGGTCACCTCCATCATTTTCTGCCGATGAAACCCTTGAAGGCAACTCCATTCCTCCGAAGACAACACTGAACGGTATAATATTTTGTGCAAAGATATTGTTTTTGTCCTTACGGATTTGCTTAATGTTAACTTGTGTTGTTCAGTGAAATGTTAGCCAAAGCAAAGCGCTTAGCTCGCTTCAAGGTAGAATTAGGCAAATCTGAACAGAATAATGCTGATGTTGCAAGCCAGAAGACTTCTGCAAATAGACATGAACAACCCGTGTTGGAGCAGAAATATGTGGGGGGGCATGTAATGGATTCAGCTGGCAACTTCACTGATGGCCATGCTGCTTTCGATTATGAAGGCTTTGAAACATCCAATGTAATTATTGGCTTATGTCCAGATATGTGTCCTGGTATGTTTCCCAGATTTTATGTCTACAGGCGAACCTGTGGCAATTGTTATTTTCTCATCTCAAAATCTGAATCTACAATGAATATTTTTCAAGAAGCATTTGGAATTCCATACTTGTTTTAGTGGTGGAAACATCCAGTTTGAGAGAAATTAAATTTTTACTTCATTATGAACTTTCTAAGAGTAATGTTGCACAGCCCAAAAAACTTAGATAAAATCTTGAACATGATTCACCTAGATTCAAGGGTAGTCATCGGATGGGATAAAGTGGTAGGGACTACTTATCCAGCCCCATGAGTGAAAAGCATGCCAACTTGATCTGGCAAACATTTTGGCAAAATTCAGACAAGCAAGTTTTGTGGGATAAGGTTAGATGCCTAGCGTCTACTTGGTGAAAGGCACGTGAGCATTTTAGAGTGGTCTCCATCTCTAATATAATAAGAGATTGGAAAACTTTGATCTTTTGATGTTTTCTTTTGCTTTCTTTTTGCTATGAGGAACTTGTCCCCTTCACTCTTTGTATTATTTTTCTCTTGTTGTTAATGAAATTTCTTCTTTTATCCAAAAAAAGGAAAGGAAAATGTTAGAGATCAAATTCCTTCTGGAGGGCTAAAAGTGTACAAGAGGAGGAGACTTAGGGGTAACTTAGGAATTAACAGGTAGTCCTGGGGTGTGATCTATGTGGGTCCCAAGGCTAACGAAATTAGCAGAGAGTTGGGCGTGTGCTGTGAGGGAGGCGTGGGCAGTGTTGGTTGTATTTTCTGTAGGAGAAAGTCTATATAGTAGGGGAGGAGGGAATAGGGTAGGCTATTTTCTGAATTGGGAATTGGAGAGAGGAGCTGCTTAGTGCTCCATTTTTACTATCCTTGTTCCTGCATTTGTCTCTTCTAATTTCTTTAATACCAGACATTTTCTTGCTGTTTCTTTGGTTGTTTCTATCATTTTGGCATCAGAGCTCCTTTCTGGAAGTGTGGGGTTTATCGCTGAAGCCCCAATGGAGAACCGCGTAGAACTGGAAAGGAGGTTTGATGAGATGTTGCGGCTGATGAGGGAATCACGGCGATCTCGCTCGCGGGTCATTCATCCCGACCAAGAAGGAGGCACCACGGGTGGAGGGAGTGAGATGGAATGGAGGTTCAAGATGGGAAAGGGATCTCACAACTCTCCTCGTCACCATCGCAGAGAGCTTCGTGACTCGTGGTCCAGCACCATGATGACCGAGGCTCCCTCACTCCCAAGATGGTCATTCGCGCCATTGGATGGGCACTCTGGGAAGCCGACCTCCAAACTCGCGCCATGGCAACCCTCACATGCGCGACGCAACAGGACAGGAAAATGGAGCTGCCGTTTTCAGGTGAGGATGCGTTAGGGTGGCTTGTAAAAATCGAGAGGTATTTCGCGGTGAATAACATCGAAGGTGATGAGAGGATGGAGGTGGTGATCCTCGCGTTGGAGGACGAGCGCTGCATTGGTTTCAGGCGTGGGGAGCAGGTCCTATGGCCATCGTGGAGTCAGTTCAGGGAAGGGGTGCTGCATTCCAACCTGGAGTGGTAAAGGACCCTATGGGCCTTTGTTAAGGCTGAAGCAATTGGGTCCTGTAATGGACTACATAGAAGAGTTTGAAGAGTGCTGGGCCCATGAAGCATGTAGACAGGGAGATTATGAAGGAATTTTTATTAATGGGCTACAAGGGGGTTTACGGGCTGAGATAAAAAGTCTGGAGCTGGAAACCTTGGAGGAGATAAAAGCAGGGCCATATGCTGGAAGAAAGGAATAAGGAGTGGAAAGTTAGCGAAGGCCCAATGAGCAAGGGAACGGGCCACTACACAAAAGGCCCAAACCTCACCAGAGTTGGCCCTCATCACTTAAGGCTGGTCCCTCGAGAGAAGTGAATACGAGAGTTCCAAAGGAAGGGACAGAGAATGGGGGCAAGAAGCTCTCGCAGCGGAGCTTCAAGAACGGAGTCGTCGTGGCCTATGCTTCAAGTGTGGTGATCGCTGGGTCCTGATCATGCATGCAAGCTAAAGCACTTCAAGCTGGTCCTGGTAGAGGACTCCGAAGGCGAGACATTCGAGGAGGAAACGGTGGAGCAATCATGTGAGGCTGAGGTCCAAGAGTTGGGGTTAAGGTCGATGCGCCTCACTCTCAACGCTTTCATGGATTCACTACAATCAACAAGTCCTTTAAGGTCGTGGGATCGGAGGAATAAAGGTAGTAATTCTGTTGACAGGGCTGGAAGCAATTTTTTATCCAAGGCCATGGCCCGGAGCTGCAAATAGAGGTGGATGACACTTCGAGCTTCTGGAGAGGTGGGCACGGGCCAAGTGACTTGGAGTTCAGGGTTTTGGGAGGTTGAGGTCGAGGTCCAGGGAGTAAAATAGTCCAACCTTTTTTTTTGGACTTGGGAAGGGTGGATGTCATCTTGGGAATGGGATGGATTGCAAGCCTAGGGGACATTCGGGCGAATTTCCAGAAGTTGGTGATTAGCTGGGAGGAAGAGGAGACCCAGATGCATTCAGGAGACCTCTCAGAGCTAAGGCGTCATGGAGAGCAACACTAAAGGTTTTGAAGGCTGATGGAGAGGGGTATTTTATCACCCCTGTGAAGAGAGGAACAGGAGCAACTCTCAGAGCTATCAGGAAAATTCTTGCCAGTTATTGGAAGAATATGACGACATCTGTCAACAACAGAGGGGCTACCACCAGAGGGAGCATGACCATGCCATCAAATTGAAAGGTGCTGGAATTCCACATGTAAGGCCTATCGCTACCCATACTTTCAAAAGAATGAGATAGAGAAGATTATAGGAGAGATGTTGGCATCAGGATCATAGGACAGGCACCAGCCCGTACTAGAGCAATGATTCTTGTCAAGAAGAAGGATGGAGGATGGAGATTTGTCGATTAGAGCCCTGAATAAGGTA
This sequence comes from Dalbergia oliveri, assembly GCA_030441495.1. NCBI lineage: Eukaryota > Viridiplantae > Streptophyta > Magnoliopsida > Fabales > Fabaceae > Dalbergia > Dalbergia oliveri. The sequence continues at coordinate 25,858,588 of JAMLFY010000009.1, read as the reverse complement.
ACAGTTCCAGACAAATTTCCTATTCCAGTGATAGATGAATTACTTGACGAGTTAGGGGGGGCAATTATTTTTAAAACTGGATTTAAAATTGGATACCATCAAATCCGAATGAAGGAGGAGGATGTGGAGAAAACAGCCTTCAGAACACATGAAGGGCATTACGAATTTTTAGTAATGCCCTTCGGATTGACAAACGCTCCTTCAACCTTCCAAGCACTCATGAATAAGATTCTAAGACCATTTCTTAGGAAGTTCACTCTTGTATTTTTTGATGATATTCCTGGTCTTTAGTAAATCAGAGGAGGAGCATCTTAACCATCTACAACAGTGTTGAAGCTGTTGCGCAGCATCACCTAGTCATCAATCGCAAAAAATGTTGTTTTGCACAACCAGAAATTGAGTATTTAGGCCATATAATTTCAGGAGGGAGTAGAGCTGTCCCAAGAAGATTGAGGCCATGCTAGCTTGGCCTATCCAGTAGATTTGAAAGGCCTGAGGGGTTTTATGGGGATAACAGGATATTACAGGCGATTCGTAAAAGATTATGGCAAGATAGCTTGGCCTCTCACTCAACTTTTGAAGAAGGATGCCTTTCATGGGGGCGAGGCCCAACTAGCATTTGAAAAGCTGAAACAAGCGATGGTCACCATTCCTGTTGGCTGTGCCTAATTTTGGGAAACAATTTGTGTTAGAAACAGATGCCTCAGGCAAAGGGCTTGGAGCTGTTTTGATGCAAGAAGGCCGACCTATAGCCTATTTAAGCCAGAAACTTTCAGATTCAGCTAGATGAAATCGGTATATGAAAGGGAATTGATGGCAATAGTAATGGCAGTACAGAAATGGAGGCACTACTTGCTGGGACGGAGGTTTGTGGTACATACAGATCAGAAGAGTTTAAAATTCTTGGCAGATCAGAGGATGATGGGAGAAGGACAGCAGAAATGGGTGGCCAAATTACTTGGTTTTGACTTTGAAATCAAATATAAAGCTGGAAAAGACAATGGGGCAGCAGATGCTCTCTCCAGGCAAATGTGCTTTGCTGCCATCTCTGCAGTAACATTCCAAGATTGGGATGGGTTAGAAGAAGAAATTCAGAAGGATGAGAAATTGAAAACAATTGTGCAGGAACTGGTGAGAGGAGGAGAAACTCAGGCTGGATTTGAGCTCAAAAAGGAAGATTATATTACAGAATAGATTAGTCTTATCCAAGGACTCCCCTAGGATCCCTCTAGTCCTAGAAGAGTTCCATGACACAGCCATAGGGGGTCATTTGGGATTCTTCAGAACATATAAGCGCATTGCTGGACTCTTATGGTGGGAAGGCATGAGGAAAACAATCCAGCACTATGTACAAACTTGTGAAGTTTGCAATAGGAGCAAGTACCAAACATTGACACCAGCAGGGTTGTTACAGCCCTTACCTATTCCATCTCAGGTCTGGAAGATTTGTCCATGGATTTCATAGGGGGTCTTCCGAAGGCTCAAGGGGTGGACACAATTTTGGTGGTGGTAGACCGGCTCACTAAATATTCCCACTTTATCAGCCTTTCTCACCCTTATTCAGCAAAAGACATAGCTGGCATTTTTGTGAAGGAAGTGGTCAGATTGCATGGGTTTCCACAAACAATAGTCACTGATCGAGACGAGTTTTTATGAGCACATTCTGGGAGAGATTTCAGACAGGCAGGGACCAAATTGAGATTCAGTTCTGCCTACCATCCACAAATGGACAGACGGAGGTAGTCAATCGGTGCCTAAAGACATATTTGAGGTGTTTTGTGGGAACCAGGCCTAAACAGTGGCCTAAGTGGTTAAGTTGGGCTGAATTGTGGTATAATACCACCTACAGTTCAGCTACTAACACTTGCCCATTCAAAGTATTGTATGGAAGAGACCCAGTTTTGGTTAAAGGAGATGTCACACCTTCAGCTGTGGAAGAAGTGAACCAGCTCCTATCCGAGAGGAATGCTATACTGGAGGAGTTGAAGTGGCAGCTTAGTAGAGCTCAAGCAAGGATGAAAAGTCAAGCTGATCAAAAGAGAAGAGAGGTGGAGTATGAGGTAGGGGACAAAGTCTATTTGAAGATTCAGCCATATAGGCTGCGATCCTTGGCCAACAGAGTGAACCAGAAACTTAGCCCAAGGTTTTATGGGCCCTTTGAGGTGCTGGAAAGAATTGGGAAGGTAGCCTATAAGCTACAACTGCCCCCGGAATCAATGGTGCATCCAGTATTCCACGTATCCTTGCTAAAAAAATGTGTGGCTTCAAATGTAAGAAGCCAACCTTTACCTAAAGGGCTTACAGAGGATTGGGAACTGAAAATACAGCCAGCAGAGGTGCTAGCAGCAAGAAAGAACTCACATGGAGAGTTAGAGGTGCTGATCAAGTGGCTGGACATGCCAGATTTTGAGAATTCTTGGGAGCTAGCAGCAGACATCCAGCTCAGTTTTCCCCAATTCCACCTTGAGGACAAGGTGGTAGTTGAAGATGGGGGTATTGTTAGAGATCAAATTCCTTCTGGAGGGCTAAAAGTGTACAAGAGGAGGAGACTCAGGGGTAACTTAGGAATTAACAATAGTGCTGGGGTGTGATCTATGTGGGTCCCAAGGCTAACGAAATTAGCAGAGGAGTTGGGCGTGTGCTGTGAGGGAGGCGTGGGCAGTGTTGGTTGTATTTTCTGTTAGGAGAAAGTCTATATAGTAGGGGAGGAGGGGGAATAGGGTAGGCTATTTTCTGAATTGGGAATTGGAGAGTAGGAGCTGCTTAGTGCTCCATTTTTACTATCCTTGTTACTGCATTTGTCTCTTTCTAATTTCTTTAATACCAGACATTTTCTTGCTGTTTCTTTGGTTGTTTCTATCAGAAAAAAATGGCGAATTTTTGTTGGCTATCTAGTATTTTCCTTCTTCTAAGCATGGTTATCATTTCGAACGATTTAGACTCATGAATCGCGCGATCCAGTTCATTTCAACCTCCTTGCGATTCAGATTGCCTTGAGGAATCGGAACGGCACGGCATCGGAATCATGACCTGAATCGTCGGAATCATGCGATCCGTGTCAGAATTGCATCTCACTGTCACCGAACCAATTTGCTTGGGCATGCGTGCGGCTTTGGGTGATGAAGTCCAGTCATTCTTTGCTATTATCAAGTCTCCTTGTTGTCCATTTTTCCCCAAACAGAGGTTGAATGGGGGAGACAGCAGTACTTTGTTGAGGGTGGTTTGTGGGAAACGGTGAGTGCAGAGTGCTGCTTCAGTACTCCCCGTTTGAGCTCTGTGGTGAAACCGTGTCTGTGACTTTTGAGTGATCTAGGAGGAAATTATTTTTTTAAAAAGATTTAATGGTGCTAGGTGGAGCGTGAATAGTGTCGAGGAAATTGGAGTAATAAAGGCTTTTAATTGGTAAATAGGTTCATACACTGATTGTAGTTTTTTTTTTTTTTATAATACTGATTGCAGTAGATTTTTTCTTGGTCAAAATTGATCATAGTAGTTGATAGACATTAAAAATAATTAGATGATTTTGGTTTAAGACTTATGGTTAAGTTATTTTTTAGCCTGATGTTATTATATCAAATATTTTGTTTGTAACATATTAAAATTTATATGTATATATATAGTTCAAAAAAAAATATTTTGTATATAATATATGTCTATATAATTTTCATGTACCATATTTTTAAGGTTTTTTATTGTGTTTGTGAATCTTACGATTCAATTAATTCAAAAATTACTCTAAGTGATTCACATTTTGAATCGCAATTTGATAACCTTGTATTTAAGTATTTCCAAGCATGGAATTCTTCTACTTGTGAGCAGTATAGCTTCATTTTGACTTCTAATTTATTTGCATTTCAGAGTCTGAGAGGGGAGAACGTGAAAGGAAAGGGGATCTTGACCAGTATGAACGCTTGGACGGGGATAGAAATGTAACCAGCAGACTGCTTGCAGTTAAGAAGGTGAGTATCATATTACTAAACCAAAACTTATTTCTTCTATAATTATTGTTATTATTATTATTATTCATTGAATAGACAAATCATGATCCGTGACAGTATACTAGGACAGCTGAGAGGGAAGCAGGCTTGATCCGCCCTATGCCCATCCTGCAGAAGACGCTCGATTATCTACTCTCTCTGCTAGATCAGCCCTATGATGAGAGGTTTCTTGGGGTATACAACTTCTTGTGGGACAGGATGAGAGCAATTCGGATGGACCTGAGAATGCAGCACATTTTCAATCAAGGAGCTATTACTATGCTGGAACAAATGGTGAGCTTCCTTGTGGCCATATTAGCATCTGTTTGCATACATGTCCATTAGCCTTTGGTTCCTGTCATCCCTTTTATGATTGAGGTTGCATGGTAAACAGCTTGAGTTCAGAATCCACTGGGCAAACATTTACTGCTTACCAATGGAAATATATGGACCTGTTTGTATCTGTTTTTATTTTGTTTTCATTTTCTCTTTGTTGTATATTTTTTGTTTTTCAAGATTTTGTGAAGAAAATAATGGAAATAGAAAATGAAAACTGAAAATTGGATTTGATTTTACTATGTCCTTCACAAAATCCTAAAATATAAGAAACAAACTGAACAGAAAATAAATGTACAAAACTGGTTTCTGAAATCAAACAGACCCTATAACTCCCATTAGCAACCTAAAATTTGGAAATATGTGTGACTCATACTTCGTGGGCTATTAAATTTTAGAAACATGTACTAATCACTTGAGAACCATGCTTGGGTCAGAGCAATGGTCAATTAATTATCTCTTGTTAATCAAAATTATGCTGGCTGAACTACTTTTGATTTGTTGTTTCAACTACAGGCCCTAAGGTGTCTTTGAACATGGCATATGTAGGTTTTTCCTGTCTGAAATTTTCCATTTGCTTGATTCACGCCTGTTGTTGTGACATTACTGCGACAACTTGTTATTGGTTGCTTCAACAAGCAGCAGTTGTCAGATGCCTTGACTTTCCAGTCTGTTCGGCTAATCCTTATGTAGTATTATCAAGTTATGTCTTCCAAAATAAGCATTCACTCTCTCTTTTTTTAAAAATGGTAGTAGTATAATAATTGTAAAAGCCAGATTATTGCTTTTATTTAAGGGATACTATCAAGGTTCTTCTGATAGTATTTTAAAAGCTATATTGATTCAGAATCAATACCTAATATATAGATTTTGTGTCTATATATGTCAGTTTCATATTTATTCATCAGTGGAATAGTTTTCTGAAAGTTCCATTCACTTTTATCAAGAACATGCATCTGCTCAGTGATGTTTGCATAGCAGTATTTGATGATTATGAAAACTAATAAAGCTGTTGATTTCGGTGGTTTCAGATAAAATTACACATCATTGCAATGCATGAATTATGTGAATACACAAAAGGAGAGGGATTTTCTGAGGGCTTTGATGCTCACCTCAATATCGAACAGATGAACAAAACTTCAGTTGAATTGTTTCAGTTGTATGATGATCACAGAAAGAAAGGAATAAATGTACCCACAGAAAAAGAGTTTCGAGGTTATTATGCTCTTCTTAAATTGGATAAGCACCCTGGTTATAAAGTAAGTTGCCTTTGTAGTGCTTTGTTTTTTAATGTTTCATTCGCTATTAAAGACCAAAGAAAATAAGCAAGTTATCCTAGGTTGAACCTGCAGAGCTCTCCCTGGATCTTGCTCAGATGACTCCGGAGATAAGGCAGACTCAAGAAGTTCTATTTGCCCGCAATGTAGCAAGGTTGTAATTTACATAGAAGTTAGTTACTTTTTTGTTGCGATGTTTGCATTCTGACCATTCCCTTTTGTTTGCCTTTGCAGAGCTTGCAGAACAAGCAATTTTATTGCCTTCTTTCGGCTTGCTAGAAGAGCAACTTATCTTCAAGCATGTCTCATGCACGCTCACTTTGCAAAGGTATGGGATATTATTGTCTTTTATTTTGTGCTCAATACAAACACTATAACTTGGCTTATTCCGATGAAGCTTAGGGCTGCCATATATTGGAGACAAACTACTGTAGTTTATTCTCAGAAATGATTTTGTTTTATGTTAAGTACACAATAATTTACACAATACACGACAATATTTTCATGTTAAAAGGCATGATTTTTTGAACAGTTTTGTATAAAATGTGTCTCTAGGTGCTTAATTTTTTGAAGGATAACTCTGTAAAATTAATTTGATTTTACATGACCCCTTTTGAATCTGCTATACATCAATGGAATGATATTAGGGTTCACTTAGTTATGGCTTCTCTAATTATATGAGTAAGCTCCATGTGATCAGAAATCCTAACAACCTTCATGTCACGTTCTTGTCATCAGTTGCGTACCAGGCACTTGCTTCTCTACATTCTGGTCTGCAGAATAACCAAGGTCTCCCTGTTGCTCATGTTGCTAACTGGCTTGCTATGGAGGTATTTTTTCATGGGCAGATGTGGATGACTGCTTTCTCTTGTTTCTTTCTCTCTTTTTTTGGATTGGAGTGTGGCAGGATTTTTCAACTTCCTCTTACATTGGCTTTTTGTCATCAAAATTAGGATGAGGACATCGAAGACCTCTTGGAGTACCATGGGTTCCTGATAAAAACATTTGAAGAACCATATATGGTGAAGGAAGGTCCATTTCTCAATGCTGATAATGACTATCCCACAAAGTGTTCTAAACTTGTGCTCAAGAAACAGGCTAGAAGGATAATTGAGGATGTTTCACCCTCAAATCAAGCCGAAGTACCACCTGTGGAGACTACAAAGAGATGAGAAAGGCATACAAGCATAAGCCACAAATAGTTTCTCCTGTTGAAAATGATAATTCTTTCCAGAAGCCTGATGAGGAAATGCTTGACTCTGGAGCTGTTTTGTCCCCAAAGGATAGCAAATCAGGAAAGGCATTCAAGCAAATGCTAATTGGTGTTCAAGACAGTGGAAAAGTTCATGATATGGCTAGCCCTCGGCCATCACTGTTGAGCTTCCCATTTCCTACTAATATTCATGAACCACAAGTCACTAAAACTTTTCCATTTCCTACTAATATTCCTGAACCACAAGTTACTAGAACTGACACTTTGAAGAGTACTAATTCTGATTTGATTTTGAGAGGCTCTCCGAGGAGAAACTTGCACCCTAATGTGGATGCATGGCCATTGGAGATTGTACCAAAACCAGCTCTATCACAAAGTTCAATAGTTAATAGTTTTTCTGTGCCCCCTCCTGTGGCCCAGGGTGTATCCGATGATGAATCTATTCTTTTCACCAAGAACATGAAGATCAAATGCATGGCGATAGAGAAAAAATTCCAGATAAAGAAGTCACTGAGGCCAAGCTGAAGTTGTTCTTGAGGTTTTCATTCATGCCTGCTTTTATTAAACAACTTTATAGTTTTAGCATGTTTATATGTCCAATTTATTACTATTTTTAAGTCATTATGTTGTATAAACCACATTATTTTTCTGTATCTGTCCTGTCAGGTTGTGGAAGAGACGAGTGTCAAAATTAAGGATGTTACGTGAACAGAGGCAATTGGCATCAAATGCTGCACTGGACTCAATGTCATTGGGACCCCCAATTCGACATTATACCAATGTAAGTTTGGTAGGATTTTGAGAATTCCTTTCTAGATTGCCCTTGCTTTCTTTTTCTCTATTTAAGATGAGCTAAATCACTGAATATTTTTTGGGGTTTGGAGTGAATTAAATATGATTTCTTCTAATGCTGCTTCCTTTAAGAATAAGCGTGGTTCTTGCTACTGAATAAAAGGAATGAAATTCATTATTTTACCTTCTAATTGGGCTTTTTATCTAATGACTTCCTGCTACCCTCTTCCAATCATCCTTAAAAATTGTCACTGAATTAATGAAACCCATTTTCCATAATTAAAGATTGACAACATAACCCATTTACCAATTTTTATTTGCTTCACTAGGAACATAGCCTTGACTTTGATTCATTTTGGATTGACTTTGGTGGTTTCTTTTTTCTATATAGCAACCTGGTAGCTTCGACAAGTTTGACATTGATGTAGCTATGAGGGAGAGATATGAAAAACAGGAAAAATCATTGGCAAGACTTAATGTTTCAGAAATAATTGCTGGTACACTAGGCAGAAGAAATCCAGATGCTAAATGCTTGTGCTGGAAAATTATTCTATGTTCTCAGATGAACAGTGGATATGAAATGGGGTCAGTAGGCTGGTGGTTGGCCTCAAAGCTCATGCCCTCTAGTCATGATGATGTGGTTATTTCATCACCTGGCTTGGCAATATGGAGGAACTGGTTTTCTAGTCAATCTGGTACTGATCCTACCTGTTGCCTCTCTGTAGTTAGGGATACAGTCTTTGGCAGTCTAGATGAGGCTGTATCTGGGGCAAGTGCAGTTGTGTTTCTTGTTTCTCAGAGCATTTCATGGAAAATTCAAAGAGTCCATCTCCATAATCTTCTGATGTCAATTCCCTCTGGAGCTCGCCTGCCTCTACTGATCTTATGTGGCTTATCCGACAAAGGTGTCTGTTCTGTTATAATTAATGAACTGGGCCTTCAAGACATTGATAAATCACGGGTTAGTGGCTTTCTGCTTGTTTTCCTCATTGAAAACCAGCAGGTGGAACACTTCAGTGGCTTTTTCAGTGATCAGCGATTAAGAGAGGGTCTACAATGGTTGGCTGGTGAATCCCCCTTACCGCCCAACATTCAACATGTGAATATACGAGAACATGTTCACACACATCTTAATTCCTTCTCAGGGGTTCAGGGCATCGTCAGAAACTCCAAGTTGGGTCCGAATGATTGTATCTCATTGTTCAATGAAGCCTTGGATTGCTCAGTGCAAGAAATTATTGCTGCTGCCAATTCAAATCCGGCTGGTTGGCCATGTCCTGAGATTGGTTTACTGGATGAGTCATTTGACGAAGATGTAGTGGTGAAAAGGTACTTGCCAACTTTGGGATGGAGCTCAGATGTGAAAATTGAACCAATAATTAGTGCTCTGCAGAAATGTAAGCTCCCCCCTTTTCCTGATGATTTGTCCTGGTTGGCCAGAGGTTACAGAGTTGGACATGAGATTGAGAACCAGAGGATACAGCTTGAAAATTGCTTGATCCAGTACCTGACTCGTATTAGTAAGATAATGGGAGTTTCATTGGCAACAAAAGAAGCACGTGTCACAACGCAAACCTGTGCTAGGCTGGAGCTGTGCGACTCAAGCTATTGCATAGTTCCCCATTGGGGTATGATTTTTCGTCGAATTTTCAACTGGCGATTAACGGGTTTATCCAGTGGGGAAATCTCCATGGCTTACATCTCAGAGTGTCATCATGATGTTCCAAGTTTGGATCTGGATGTGGACTTTGAAGCAAGTTTGCCTTCATCTTATTACCTGAACCCCTCTTTAGATGAAGTAATCAGTGTTAACTTTGACACTCCTCCTCCTGTCGATGGTCAGGCGGAGCCTGAAGCGCATCAGCATCTTCGACAGAGAGAATCAAATGATGTAATTCATGAGGCTGTTAACCTGAGGAATGCTGAAAGCAATCTTTGTGTTGATAAATTGCCTAGCATAAGCACAGCTTGCACACATAGTTTGAACAATGCTAGCGCACACAGTTTGAACAATGCTAATAGTGGAGCATTAATGAATGGGAAACCAACCAAAGAGGCTGATCAGTTAAGCAAGCTGTTGGAACAGTGTAACTTGCTGCAGGATGGCATAGACAAGAAGCTTTCTGTATACTTTTGATTGGCTTGACTTTTCTATGCTATTTTTGTATGTATTCTCTGCAAAAGGGAAAGAAAAAAAGGAATGCTAATTGCTAAGCCGATGTTGATTTGTAGGAAATTTTGTGCGATAAGTAAATTAGATAAGCATTTTTTCGCAATTTAGTTTCTTCCCTCCCTGTGTTCACAAATGTTAGTCAAGCAGAAAATTAATGTAAAGTTCAGTAAGACCCTATCGATTCAGCGAGAAAATTAATGCTGTAAAATGTAATCTTTGGTATATTTGAAATATTGCCCCAATAACATTAGTACATTACCCTCAAATAAAATATATAAAAAACAATTACTCTCTATAAAATAGCAAACCATAGTTAACCAATAAGGAAAATAAATAATAGCTAACCATAAAAGGCATCAAGGTATGGTTAGCTTTATTATGTAAAATAAGATTGTCTTTGTTTCATATTTTAGAAAAAAGTGATTATAAAATTTAAATTTTATATATAATTAAAAAAATTAAAAAAAAAAATTTTTAGAAGCTATTCTTTTTAGTTTTTATAAAAAACCTGAAATTGTTTTTTTTAGATTTTGATTATTTTTTAAAAAATCCAAATATGCAAAAAGTGATTTTTTGAAGTGAAAAAAGTGATTTTGAATCAAAATAATGCACTCCAAATCCTGATAACGTGCTTTTACAATGTTAAATTTAGGGGTGTACAACGGATGGTTGGTTGGCTGGACAATAATGAAACTATGTCCCAGCCAACCAACATTTGAACAATATACTGAATTTGGATATTATACATAGTAAAGTTATAAAATTTTACAAGTAAGAAACAAAATTTTAGAGATATTTTATGATATAGATTTCAAAATAAACCATATAAATGTAAAAATATCATCATGTTATGTAAAATATATTAATTCAACTTTAAAATCTTATAATTTTTCATAAATTATTATAAAAATATATTTATCTATTAAGAAATGATTTGACTTCGAGAATAATAACATATGAAGGAAATGTTAAAGTGTCGGGTAAATTTCAAACTAAACATCAAATGAGTTTTGCAGGGAGTTAAATGGACGGGTTATGAATACCTAAGTGTTGGTACTTTTGACATAATTGAAGTAATACGGTGACTAAAGCATGGTTTGGTATAATTGTGGCTTTTTTAGAATTGTTGAGCTCTTTGAATTTTTCAAAAATTGCTCGTCATATTAGTATTGTTTAGTAATGAAAGGTAAGTTTGGTGAAAGGAGTTATTATGGAAACTTTAATCCTCTCCTCTCACTTTAACTCCTTTTCGGTTAACGCTTCTTTTCTTCACAAAGCATGCAAGCATCATTTTCCTTATCGAAGCCAAGAATATTAAAAGAATACGTTACTTACCTGTTTGTAGCAAGCACATTCTCCTGCTTAAAATGTATCAGATATTGTGTTCTCAATATCATTTATTTGCATGCTTTCTGATAGGCTAGGAACGCCCATGATATGTCATATTGTCATATATGTAAAATACGTTGTCGAATTACGAACCTTGTGTTACCCCAATCGTGAACATTTAAAAATGGTAGCGTATCTTTCACATCCATCAATATAATAACAGACAACATCGTACTCTCTCTATAAGGAGATTTCATTGGTTAATGCATGAGACCCGTCACTCATCAAACTGGTAGCACATAGGATTACGAATGTCGAAATTTACAAAGACAAGATGAGTAACTTTTGCATTATAAAATTGAATGCTCTAGTGTATGATCCATGTCCCCGTGCCATGCGGTGAGATTCAGACCCAAACAGGACATAGATGGAGACAGAACGTGTTTCGAGTCCTATATTGTTTTGCATTTAATGAATTTCTAAACTGATATGAAATAATTCTAAAACTTACTATATTTGCAGTGCCTAAGAATTGCACAAAAAAGAGACAAGGGTTGGTGGTCCCTTCATACCAACAAAATCACGAAAAATAATAATTTATTTTGCTCTAAAGAAGGTATAATAAAAACACATAAATTTATTTTCCAAAGAAACTGTATGTTAATTGAGTTCAAAGTTGTGGGAGAAAATTAATTATCATAAGAGAATGGATGCTATTAATTGTTGACACGTGATGACGGTGTTTCTAATTATATCGCAAGCAATTTCCATGTTATTTTGTAATTACCTGTTGACTAAAAGAATTGTTTTCATAATTTTGGGTCAAGAGTGATGGTTAGTTAAAACTTTTCTAAACTATACAATTCAAACCGTTTATTTTAACTACAACTAACTATGTTGGGTTAACGCAAGCAATTTCCTGTTAACATTGGGATTTTTGTCGTTAATAGCTAAATGAAAATATGCTTGGTAATTATTTAGTGAAGGAAATTTTTTTTTTTTCCATTTAAAGGAGCCCCAATACATGAAAAAATAATTCACATAAAGTATGTCGTTAAAATGAGTCAGTTGACTATACACAACCATATATCCGCTCAGCTACAAATTTAATTTGCAGTAAGAACATGAAACTAATCGTGAAATGAAATTTAAAAAACGAATCCAGTTATGTTTCTGGAAGATACACTGGATCATGAGAGTGAGGATAATGAATTTACATTCTCAGTAGCATCTGGCCTGCCATCAAAGCTAACCATTGACCACAATTCAATGCAAATAAGATTTAGTTAGTCACCAGCCAATCTCCCTGCACCACTCTCCTCCATCTCAAGTTCTTCTAACTCCCCTTCCAAAGTATAAATAAGGAGAGTGGAGGCTGCAGCGCGAACTGCGAAGGCGAGTTTTGGTTTTCTCCTGATGTGGTTCTGTATGATTGAATGACAGGTAACTTGAATTAGCAAAAGATTGAGACTGAGAACAGAAAAGAAGTTTATTGACCAGCCATGTTTTCTACATTTAGAAAACTGCAAATATAGTGCCTTAGGGCTTAGGCTAGCAATCTTGAGCAGCCTAACAAAATTGAGACATCATTTTGACTCAATGAATAATGTAGTGGCAAAGAAGTAAATTTATGACTCTAATGCAGATGACACAAAAAGATAGAACATAGAAATGTACCACTTAGGAGAAATTACATGGAGACTTGGTGATGCTACCACAAATCCTTTCTTCAATCACTGTAAATTGAAAAGGGGAAAATAGTTATTGCACAAATTATGATCAGATGATTAATATGAAGCAATGCTAGTGAAACTGTACCAATTCAATTGGTCTTTGACCTGTTGGTGAGGGGACCACTATAGCTGGACTTCTCATTGAGACCACATGCTGACAGGATTGTAAATCAGAGATACCGCTTCTCATAGATCGAGTAACATCTAACCCAGTGGTAGCAGATATCTGAGAGATTCCACTTCCCCTCTTGGACCTTGTTATAGTACTGGCATTGAACTCACATGATCCGACTAGAGATGAACCTAACTACAAAAAAACTAAAGATTAGGTAAACAAGCCAATAATCAAATGATTGAACCACCAATAATCAAATGATTGAATGGCTCTTAATCAAAAAAAGTAATTGACTCTGCATACAACACTCATAAGGAAAATGTTTATTACACTACAGAGTTTTTGCCTAGTTGTTGTAGCTTTAAGTGGCCGGTAATGAGATCACCACATAGCAGACTTGGGTATCCAAAGGCGACTAAACTTTTTTTTATCAATCACCGTCTTTTATTAACCTCTAGCCCACATCCAGACATACTACATACATTAAAAGATAAAAGTGAAAAAAATGAGACCAAAGGAATATTCAAGTAATTCATACATTAGACAGGCCTTTGATCTGAATAATGATAATTGTTATATCATCTGTTCGGTTCTCATGTTCCAACCATAGTTTATATGACTCTCCAGCAATGGCAGCACATGCATCACGGGGATCTGAATAGCTTGCTGCCTGCAAAATCATAGAACTTATCAAGAAGATAAATTGAAACAGAAAGATTTTAAATCATGATCACAATGCCAGGTTCTACCAATCAGATTTGGTAAAAGCCCTACTGCTAAAAATTATAAATTTTAACTAGTAAATGTTAATTTTTCCATCAACAGTTGATAATATATTGTGAACATATGTTAAAGAGGGAGGTACACATTGAAATATTTTTCTACAGCAATGCAAGAGACCAGAGATGGTCGGCACCAAGCAGTGGAAAATCAAAGTTTCTCACACTGATCAACCAACTTGCAAAGGCTGCAAATATTTAGGATGTAAAGAAAAAGAATAATTACCAATTAGCATTTTGTCAAGTGCACTATCTACAAATCAGGCTTACAGAACTCGCACTAACCAAGCAACTTACAAAGATTGTGCAAACATTTATAAAGCAGAAGAATAGTTGGTAATTAGCATTGTTAACTTTGTCTCATGAACTATTCATAGATCAAGATTAAAGAATTAAGGCCTTCAATAATTAATAGATATGATAAGCAAATAGGGGAAACATTAGCAATGTTGTCAAGATCAGATCCTAACTAGGATGGAAGGGTACCGTAGGCAAGCTAATGTGAGATCAGAACATGGATCATAAGATCCTACCTAAAATAGCAAGCTTAAACTCAACATATGAAAGCAAAATAACCTTCAAATCAATGTATTAAAAGAAGGTCCAAGCCCTCTAACAAACCACGCATGACAGCATGCACAGCACGAAACCACTGAGAACCACTCATTCTGACAATTGCACAGCTAGGGCTTGTTTGCCGCACTTCTCAGTAGTGCAATAGTTACACTGTAGGAAATCAATGGCTATAGGATGAGTTATTAAAGAAAATCACATCTGCGCTTGGTTTTTCAGGTTAAAAAGTTCAGCTCTGGTGACATCGCTACACAGAAAAGGATAAAAAATCCCTTACATTTAAGTGTTCTAATCACACAGAATTGGGATTGCTCATGAAGGGAAGATCAGACGATCACATGACCTGGTAAGCTGGATCATGATTTTGAGTCTTAACAACACTAAACATCAGAATGGAAACTCAACTTAAAAATAATATTAAAATGAGGTTACATGATTACATTAACTAACATCCTTCTCTCAATAATAATTTGGTAATAGAAAGTACTGAAACAACCAATGAGCCTCTGCTCAAATGGCACCAGTGGGAAGTGTTTGATTCTTCCCAGTGCCACTCCCTTGTCCCTAATGTCCAGGATTGTAATTACATCTAGCAAACCACTTACAGATAACACACAATTCAATTAAAAGAAGTAGATGATAGGCTTAGATTTAAAAGCATGACAATAAGTAAAATTCAACCAGTGAATACATTACCAGAAATTAGAAAAGTTTAGACAATAAAAGGGAAAGATAAAGAAATAGGTAGCATGCCTTACCATATCAACAACGGTTTGGCTTGATAGGAACTCAAATATGCCATCACTTGCAAGAACAAAGAAAAGATGATTAGGCATAAGCTGAACCGTTGACACCTCTGGAACAGCAATGACACCAATAGTCTCTGCTACATTATCCCCTACACTCCTTGTAAAAGCAGTTCCAGGAAACATCCCATTTTGAACCCATAACCTCGGAGGATCACCACCCTGACTCTCTTCATCACCCCAAGTCTGGATATTCGGATCCTTCAGCCCTTCCAACTGATCAACACTCAACACCCTTGCTCCACAAAGTTTCACTCTCTCATATTCATCTCTACGAAAAGGTGTCTGATCCGAGGACAAGTCCTCAGCAACAATCCTATTCCCATCCTTAACAGCTAGAACAGCTCTCGAATCACCAACATTGGCAACATAAAGAGTATCCCCAACAACAAGCACGGTAATTGCAGTAGTACCACTCATAGAATCCTCAATATCACTATTATGCAATTCGTAATTAGTTGTCAAGAATGCTGAAGTGTAGGCTTTAACAGGGTCCTCCAACAATGCAGGGTCATTTGACAATGTCTCTACCAACCTATCCTTAACAAAGTTTGCACACTGTCCACCAAA
Organism: Dalbergia oliveri; assembly: GCA_030441495.1. Classification (NCBI taxonomy): domain Eukaryota; kingdom Viridiplantae; phylum Streptophyta; class Magnoliopsida; order Fabales; family Fabaceae; genus Dalbergia; species Dalbergia oliveri. Next base: position 25,842,915 of record JAMLFY010000009.1, on the reverse strand, counting down.
TTCACCATGACCATCATACACACCAAAGAAATGGACACTGGGGTTACCTTGAATCTGTGTCCTAATGCAGAAACAATCTTGGTTCTCCTTATCAGGTGACTCAGGATAGTAACCCCTCTGAGTGAGAACAGAATACTCCAAAGTGAAGTTATGTGAAGGGACAGGAGTAACCTCAAGGGGTCTCTGAGTGAGTATGTGCTTCCTTTGTGCACGGTGGTGAGGGCCAAGCTCTCTATAGTCCCTGGAGCCACCTTCTGATGGTGCAGGGTACCTGCTACAACACTTGCCATGGACACAACCCATGCTTGATTGAAATAGAAGCTATATATATAATATATATGCTGCTTAAAAACAAAGACCTGAAAAAGCAAAAGCACAAACTAAAGCTCAAAAGGGCAATTCTGTGTGGTAACTACAAGGTGGGAGCTTCTGAAGATCTGCATTGTGGCTCCAAGCTTGAGCCTTCAACGCTTCTGGGAAGGGACTCCAAGGAAACAAGAACAAACCCTAGGTGAAAAAAATCAGCAAGGGTGGGGAGGGAGGCAAGTTAGGATTTTGAGGCAAGAATTGTGATCAGAGGTTGAGAAAAACAAAAGGGTCGTTTTTCAATTGGTGAGAAGTGAACAAAAAAATGGAATGATTTGAAGGAGGCCACACAAGAAGCTGAAAAAAAGAGGGGTGGAGGGGTGATGACTAAATAAACCAGAACCCTAGAGGGTAGAGCAACCCCACAAAGAAGCAAAAGGCAAAGACATTTTTGGCCTTTGATCGAAGAGGGAAAAAGGGGAGAGCATCAGAACCAGAAGGCGTGTTGTGGGGTTGTGGAAGAGGAGAGGAAGAATTGTACTTTTTCGTTGGGTGCAGAGAGAGAGAGAGAATGGAATAGAAGAAAACCGTGGTAGGAAGCAAGAGTCCAAATGGGAAAAAAGGGGGTTCACAGGAAAGAGAATAGAGAATGGGGTTGTGTGTGTGTGGTTTGTTTCTCCCAAGAGAATGACAGGGACACACTCACAAACAGAGACACAGACACAGTCACAGGGACAAGGATGTTGAGATTCGATTAATCGATTCCATTCTGTGAGTGCATGGTTGGGTTTGCCTATGGAGAAAGCCCTTATCCCAAGGAAAGAAAAATGAAAAGAAGCCACACCCCCAAATAACACCAATCACACGCAAGTCACTTACTTGTCGTCACTGTGACAGAGGTCAAATACTCCATTTTTTTTTATCTAAAAACAAATACTAAATAGCTAAAATTTCATTATCAAAGTTTAATCGAATGAAATTGTTTCCAAGTTGCAAGTGAGTCACAGTCCATTGCTAGTCCTAAACTCCATCATGTACCAATTAGACATAGAAAGTTGTGAGCTTGACTTTTATCCTCATGTCATATCTCTTAATTAGTATCTTGGATAAAAAATAAACTACTCTCTCAAATTGACAATTATGAAAGGATAAAAAGATAAGTAAATCTACAGTATATTGATAAAATTCTCAATGTGTTAAGAGAATATTCGCCCTATCTCATAATATCTTAACTAATTTATCCTCGATATATTTGTAAGGTGTTAAAATTAATATTTTGTCTTTTATGTTTTCTATTTCTATTAGCCTTGTTAAAAACAAAAAAGTCAAGGGCAATTTTCTCTACTCTCTTCATTATTGAATATTTATCTATTTAAAAAAATTATCTAGAAAAAATTATTCATTTTAAAAATTTTAATAGCATTAATTATTTCTTTTCAACAATATCTATATTAAATACTATTAGAGGAAAAAAGAGATAAGAGAGAGGGAAAAAAAGTTGGAATATTAAAAATAAATTAGAGCAATGTAGTAATTAATTTAAACTTTCTCTGATCTTGAAATTTTTTTAATCATTTTCTTAATTCCATGCACATTTATAATTAGATAGTTATTGATAAAGCGATGGAAAAACATTTATTTGAATTTTCGAAGCGTTTTGAAATGTTAATCTTGACTTGAGCAAAGTGGGATTGAAGTTAGGAAAAGGCCGTTTCATTTTTCAGTCAGCAAGAGACAGGCATTTGAATTTGCCTGAGTTTGATGTTTAAATTGAAAGTTAAATGGCACACGTGACAAAACAGTTTCATCAAAAATCATGTAATACAATTAAGGGAAAAGTGGGGTTCTCCCAGCTTGTGACGCGCATAACCTTTTTTTCCTGGAAGTTTCTTTCTCGATCAAAATATGAACACAGTTAATGTGTTCCAGATTTGTCATAAATGGTAACTCAAAGTCCAAATGTAGAAAAAATATTTTCAAACATTTATTTGGTCAATATTTTTCAACCTTTGTTTTTGGTCTATTTTCTTTAGTTCTTGTAATACCTTATATACATGTGTCGGAGAGAGTCTAATGCCTTAGAGTTTCAGAACCCACCCATGTAGCCCAAGACCCAAATGTAGGAAACCATATTGCATGTAGATTCTGGAGAATTATGCAGATAGACTCGCTACAACGAGCGGTCCAATGTCAATACGTAAAACGATGTAATTTTGGGTTTGTGACTCCTCCACCCTATAAATACCCATCTACTTGGCCCCAAATGAGAAAATCAAAACCCTAACCCCAACCTCTCTTTCTCTTTTCATCTCAACCTCTCCCAATCTAGCTTCCATCCAAGCTTCAAGGTATGTTTGTTGATTGTTTATGTTAGATTTTTCATTCTTCTTCCTCCTTTAGGTTGTGGATATTGTTATTTATTTCACTGTTATCAAATAAGGGCACTCACTTCAATGTTGTTAAAGTTGTTTTAGAGTTATCTATATGTGATTAGAGTTTGGTCATGAGTCTATGTTATTCTATGGCAGTTGTTGGTATTATTTCAAGCTTTCAAGATCAAGTTGTTGGTGTCCACATACTCCCAACTCTTAACGATGAGTAGATTTAAATTTATGAATTTAGTTTCATCATTATAACTATGTTTTATGTATTATGTTTGGTATATATATATATATAAGTTGGAGATGAGATTATGTATAGATTATGATTTTACGAGCTATGGCAAAACTCATAAATATTATGATTGTGACTATAACATGAAAAATATATTTTAGAAAACTATGGGACCATGATTTGGATGAATGCATGTTATAAAAATGTTCTATGTGCTCATAAAATGATTGTTGGAAGAATATATGATTTATCGAGTTGCTATTTTATCAAATATGTTTCTAAGAGTTTACGATAGCATCATGCTTTCAAAACTTCGATTTCAGGATATGATCCAGCTTTTGAAGTATGATTCTAGAGTTTTCATAATTTTGAAGTATTATATTAGAGTTATCTAGATTATGAAAATATGTTAGTTTAAAATATGAATTTAGAACTTCAGTTTTATGGTACTAAGAGGTACATAATTCAGGATTATTCAAGGCAACTGCCAAATACATATTATATGGGCTTAAAATCAAAATGTCTACAAGCGAGTGATCCCTTGGGCACTTTTCACAGCCACATTATGTAAAGTCAGATCGTTAGAGTTAAATGAATCTAGAACTCTAGAGTACTAAGAATTTAAGAGTTTTAAGATCTCAATTAGGGTTCTTGTTTGCGAGAAGACCCACCTTTCAGTATGGATTTTGTCAAACTAGCTTAGGATAGAGATAAAGAAACAAATAGTTAGTTAACGACTGTGATGAGTTGTTAACCTTTATCAAGTTGTCTGTAAAGGACAATATCGCCCAGCATATAGAGAAAATGGAATCTATTTAGGTACCCAGCTTGTCCGCTAGGGACTATTATGATTTCAGAGGTGCTCTTGTTGGACAAGAACCCCCACCTTACAATTTATGATTTTATAGCTTTTATTATTATGTATGTATTTATCATGTTCAACAAATACGTTTCTCAATACTCTCCGCACCATCAGTTAAAATGATTTCATGATTGAATATTAGTTTAGAGATGCTTGTTATTAACCTATGAATGAAATTGTTTTTTCTAGCTAGTTATGTATGTACATATCAATTGATTTATACTTGCTGCATGTATATTGTATCATTGTATATCCCTTAGTTGTCCCATATGGGTTGTAGGTAAGAATTTACTCACTACGTTGACTCACCCATGTCCCTTCCTCCTCAAGTTATAGGTATAGGTGTCTTTCCGCCTCTAGCTTTGTAGGCACAATTGCTCTCAGGAGTGAGTTTTATTTTGAAGCAAGGCTTAATTTAGGTTCATGTCAGGATTAAAATGCTCTAGTAAATATGTAGACAATATTCGAGCCATGTATGTATTTTTAGATTATGTATTTAAATTTAAAATTGTGAACATCCATGTATATTTACATATCCAAGTATGGATTTGAGATGGTAGACTTGATTAGAGTTTATGTAATGAGCCAAGCATGAACTTATGACTTAGTTTTTGTGTTAAATGGATTTCCAGATTGATTAAGATGTTTTAGAATTATATATATATACACATATCTATATATATGATAAATATTTCAACTTTATGAACTTAAGTACTATATTTTAAATAGATAAATGCATTTTGATTTAGAAGAAAATTATGTTTTAAGTATGATATTTTGATAAATTATGCATTTAGATACACGCCCCTTACATTCCAAGTTGGTCGTGAAAGTTTAGAGAAAAAATGACAATGCAATCTTTAATAACCTTCTAAAATGTTAAACAATTTAATATATCTTTTTTTTTAACTAAATACTATAATGTGATCCGTTAAGTAGCTGACCTAGCACTATTATCCTTTATTTCATCATCTTAGTTATTTCCATTATTAAAATGGCGTGGGTGTTTTAGATTTAGAGTGCATTTACAGTGAAATTCATGAGTGAAATAAGACTAAGGATGCATTTGTTTTGGTTTTTTTAAAAAAAAATATTTTGGACACTTTTTACACATTTGGATAAATTTTTAAAATTAATCAGAATTCTAAAAAAAATCATTTTCAGTTTTTGTATAGAAGCTAAACATGGTAGCTTTTGAAAAAAAAAAAACAAGTTTTAACTTTTTTTTATATGAAAAATTTAAGTCTAGAATCACTTTTTTGCAAAAATCCAAAACAAACACACCCCAAATTAAGCTTTTAGTTATTAGAATAAGACCAAAAACGATATTGTTTTATTGATGAGAGTGAGTAGGAGGAGGGGATGGAGATAATGTCATGACTAATGGAGAGACGCGACGGAAAAATTAAATCATAATGTTATATTTTGAAAGGTTAAGAATCACATTGTTAATTTTGAAAAATTAGTTTGTCCTGCATAAAAGTTAATAGAATCCAGTGTTAACTCTAGAATTGTCTTTGGTCAAGGATAAAAATGATGACTAAGTTTTTATGGATAAGTCTCCAATATAAAATTATATATAAAATTAATCTATAAAAATTTATCCTTATTTTAATCCAGAACACCCTAAATAATAGAAAAGCTTTTGGGTTGGGCCAATTGCATTATAGGGTAATTACTTTGACCTGGACCACTCAATGGCCCACCCAGATTCTCTTTCTTGTGTTTTCTTCCCATCCGGAAAGTGATGAATGCAGAAGTTTATTCGTTGATTCGTTAAGAGATGTGTATGGCGATATAGTATTCAAATGGAATACCTTCTGCGTCATTGTCATTGATTTGCAAATTCATACGTAACATGTAGCGTTTTCCTCATTATTCCCATTATTTATGTTATTGATTTGTAGGCATTAATGACCCAAAAACATGTCAAATATGTTTGTAGACCTAAGTCAAGGGTCACACACCAGAATAAAAAATGGGAAAAAATTGCAATTTATATTCCTAAATTATAGATCATATATGCAATACCTACAATTTATAGGAATAAAGTGTAATTTTCTAAAAAAATCATAATTAATGTGGCACATATTTCATTATTCATAAAAATAAAAAAAATATATCCGAGCACAATTAAGGGATTTTTTCAATAAAGTTATCCATGCTGAATTTTATTTTTTTTGACTTGATTATCCATCCTAAACTTGAAGAGAGTAATTTAATCATAAATTAAGATAATTCACTAGTCATAAAATATACTAGTGCTAACTCCCTATTGTTTCAAATAGGAAAAATTTTTCTCTGGTATTTGTGGAAATTTATGGGATTGCCCAGCGCCTTTGAATGGTCAAAATAAAGAAGGCAATGAGGTATTTTTTTGTTTTGCACCAACCCAACTTTGTGTCACCAAATAAATCAAATTGGTTACAGACTTACAGTAAATCTGATTACACTTATATTATTAACAAAAACAATTTTTTTTTGTGCAGAAAAAAACAATTTTTTAACAAAAAGTATTCAACTTTTAGATCAATGAGATTTAATAAAAAAACATAGTTCAAATATGATTAGAATTCCATTTCAGAAGAAAAGGTTAAAAAATACTTTCAAGGGTTTATTACGAGGCAAGTAATAGATTTTTTATAATTACATTCAAACCCAAAATATAGATTTTGATCACAGAAAATCAATTCTGGATTCTGTTTTATTTTTTATTTTTTAACTTATCCACACGAACCTTAACCTCATTATAATTATCTATGGCCACATTAGTTGACACGTTGATTTCATTGCAGTAGGCCCATTGGGAATCATGCATAGGCCGAAATTCCACCAATTTTCCAGATAAGACTTAGTGACCCCTCAATGGAGCCATTTCATAATGCACTGAAAGCTCCGTGAGAAGAATGACTTGATCATATTGCCAGAGCTGGAAAGTGCACCAATCATCCATGCCTGTTTTGCTAACATTTGGTTGGCTAGTGATTTTAATACCTTAGCCTTATGAACTAACCTCCTAAAACTCACATAAAGCCCGCATATTATAATATCCTGCATTGCATAAACCAATTATCTATATCATATTTAAAGAAATGGTGTAAATAATAATAAAAAAAAATGAAATATAAAGTATAGGTTATTAGATAGTAAACTTTAGAAAATGAAATATCAGCGTGTTTGGAATCACGTTTGGAGATGCTAGAACTGATTTTGAAGTTCTAGAATTGATTTTGTGCATTTTCTAACTTGTTTGGTTTTTAGTTTGGATCCACCTCCATAATTAATTTTGGGCTTTAGAATTGATTCTGGTAGAAGTAATAATTTGTTGCTTCTAAGTTTTTACTCTATTAATTCTAGTCATAATCATTTCTCATATCAAACTACCAAACATAAATCAATTTGTTTTAAAATTAATTCTACGTATAATTAATTTTGCAGACGCAGAACGAAACACATACTATATCATTGTATGGGTTTAATTTCAGACGCTTAGAGCTTGTAAATCTTGACTGGTATTATATTTACACAGATGTTGATAGGTGGTAGGCTAAAGTCCATTGCACATGGAAAATGTTATATATTTTCCTTTATGAATCTTTAAATGATACGAAAATGACATTCAGTGAATGAAAATAATGATTGAATTAGAGGTGTGCTCTGTGAAAGACTGCTACATTTTTGTCATGCGAGACAGTTTGAAATTGAGGCATCGCGTTCAAATTAAAATCATTATTGTTCGGGCCAAATTCGTGTCATCGTGTATGTGTGGATTGACCATTGCCGCATTCAGAATCACATAGAGGTTTGGTGAAACGTACTGATGCTGTTGCGTTATGGCTTTGAAAAAAATTTCTTCCTATGTTATTATTATTATTATTATTTTGGGGGGGGGTGGGATCTGACTCCGTACGGTCAAATATTGGACATTGGAACTTCTTTTTTTTGTCATTTTCCTTTTATTTTTGGGCCTACAATTTGGGAATTTTATATTTTTGGGTCATCTTGAATGGATTTTTGTTTTTGTCAACTTCCGCTGGACATTTTATAATTCAAATGTTACAAAAATGGCTTTTGATGTGGGTCAGTCCAATTTAAAAATGGAAAAAGGATACGAAAGCCCAATTAAGCCAAGGTAAGTTAGCCCAACTGGACAAAGAAATGTGAAATTATAAAAGTGCTGGCTGTGGGGTTCGAACCCACGCGCACTTGTGTGCAGAAGATCTTAAGTCTTCCCCTTAACCTCTCGGGCAAACCAGCCAACTGATGGCCCTTTTTGTATAATTAAATCTTATCTTCAGATGCCATTAACTGGTGTTTTCATTGTAAAACTCATGCCAAATGTTGAGTTTATTTGTTTTCCATCAACTATTGATTCATACTGTACTAGGTAGTTTTTCTTTTGTCAACATAATTTCATTGATTAGAAATTAAAAGCAATAGCCTGTTATAACAAAACCTGATATAACATAGCTGAAAAACATAAACTAACAAGTCTAAGATTATAACCAATTAAATTAACACTATAACAATAAATTTGATCCTAAGTATTATAGCAATTAACAAACATGATTTGCATCACACTACAAATAGACATGATAGTAAAAGTGAGCTTATTATACCAGTGATCTTGGTTTTGAATTATGATGCACAAATACTTTAAAATAGTTGAAGTACTCGTATCATATACATATTATGTCCGATATTGATACAATATTTTAGTCATATTTTACATATTTTTAGTTTAATTTATAATGTATCTTCATATTGATTTAATATTTTTAGTATCCATGCAACATAGGTTTTGAAGCAACTTTTCAAATTAATTTTAAATAATCTAAATAGAGAAAGAAACCATCAATGCCTAGAACAAGATTAAGGTAGCGTTTAAAACTGAGACAGTGAAGATGAGGGCAAGTGGATAGAGACATAAAAAATACATAAAAAATACGGTCTCTATATATTTGTTTATGGAGTACAAGACATTATGCTCTTATTTTATTTGGAAACACGAAGACAATACAACAAATATATGATAAAAGACATATGTACCTTGACTACCCTGGTCGCCAAGCGGTCCAACCACCCCAACACCACCACCTTTTGTGAGGATACATTGAAAAATAATAAATATATATAGGGGTATTATATTGGAAGAAAAAATATTAAATTTTTATCTTTATATCCTGTCCTCATTCTCTCCATCACCAAAATAATTTATATCTTCAATGTCTCTATATTTCGTTCTGGGAATAACTATCAAACACTACCTAAGGTCCATTTGGATAAGGTAACTTATGACTTTTTTTAACTTTCAAGAAATCAAAAATCATATTTTTTTAATTTTTGTCCTGTGTGGATAAACAAGATATTACTTATTTAAAAGTTATTCTTAATATTTTTAGAAAAGTTAAAATATTTAGCTTCTTAAGAAGTATTTTTTAAAACACTAACAACAAGCACTTATATTATATTACTATGTATTTAAATATAAAATAATTTATTTATAAGTTACTTTACAAAATTACTTTTATATAAGTGTTTAAATAAATTATTTATCCAATCAGTCTTAACACCACTAAGCATCCCAATTCACATACGATTCGCTAATAAACACCTAGGCACCCAGATTAACTTCCAACCTCTAAAATTTATTTTTAGTGAAAGTATGTTTGAGGGATGCTTTTCATTTTACTTCTACCAAATTGAAATGGTAATTTTACCATATTAGTCCTATTAATATTAGATTTTTTTCTTTTGAAATTATATTATGTGATTTTGGAAATTTTATATCTAAAAATAATTTTATTTTATTCAATCTAAATAAAAGTCATTTTTTTTAAAACTTACTTTTGAAGTGTCATTTCCAAACAGAAATTAATTATTTCAACCTCAATTTTTTATAAAGTAATTCTTACAATTTAATAATAAGTGAAAGTATATATTATATATCGATTTGCTAATTCGTTTTTGAACGTTCATTTTACTTTGCAGTTTGAGTTATGAGTATGTTAGGGAATATTTCACACAAACAGTTGATAATTAACTGGATCAAAGACAAGTTGACTTGAGTTTTATTTCTAAATTTAACTTTGACTTTAATGAAACTAATTGAACCAATAATGTGACACCCTAAAAGTTAATGTTCAATAATATACGGCACAAATATCCTTTATCTTGACTTCACTCAAAATCAACACAGCGACACGTTGTCACCCTATAAATTACTTGATTGTATTTATGCTTTGGTCATGTAGCTCGTATTATTGTCAAGCAGGTATACTAATTATGAGCCTTTTGGGAAGATCTCCTAGTTTATAAAAAGGCAGCTAGGAATTTGGAACATATATATGATTATTGCATCTCTACCTGTCTCCTACTTTTGTCATTTACTTGCCTTGTATATGGCGCGTCACCCAAATTCAATTATAGCCACGTGCACTTTAAGTTTCTTAATCACCATATAAAATGCTACCACCACCACCACCATCAGTCTTTGTTACTATATAAATCTGCATAATGCATGTGTAGCTGTGATAACTCCTTGAATTACTCAGAATAATATATTTAGATGCCAATAATGATATTTGGACATTTAAAAGTGAGAGTTCCATACCCATTTCCATCTAATTCTTTAGTGTTGAGATTTTATGCAATTTCCTCTTTTTGTTTTTTTATATATTTTCTTCCCATGCAAAAGAAAATGTGATATTATATTACGACTCAACTTTATTCCGAATAACTCTGGTAATGCATTGTGCAAGTGCACCTTTCCTGATTGCTGGGCTAGCTCTCAAAACATAGTGCAGCAAATTAAAGCAAAGAGTACAATGTAGCGCACCATGAGAAAATACTAAGTGAACAAAGATTATGAGGCGTGGCACCTGCAGCTCAATTAACATATATATATATATATATATATGATCGACTTTATTCACAGCGCAGAGGGTTCGAATCCGAGTGTAAACACTTGGTGGGAAACTAAAAATAATCTAGAAACAAAGCATAAAAGACAAAGAGGCCGGTGTATAAGAAGAGAGAAAGGGAAGGAAAAACAAAAACAGAAAGTCCAATATAATCTAAAAAACAAGAGCACTTTTACACCCACTACACATCTTCAAAAATCTTAGGCGTGACAAGCCTAAGTGGGGTGCATTATGATGATCATCCCAGTATATGCCATTCCCAATAACATCCTCCCCCACTCTATCCTCACCTTCCCCTTTTTGATACTATTCCAAAACCCTATCCCCTCCTAACCCTCTTAATTTGAAGAAAAAATCCTTGCAAGTTAAAAAGCAAGAAGCAAAAAAAAAAAAGTGGTGCTAGTATTTTATTTACATTCAAACGCCTCAGTTATCATACTAAAAGTTTAGTGAAAATATAAAAATAATAATAACAATAACCTCATGCGTTGAAATATAGATAAAACACATTAATTACCACTTTTTTTTTCCATGCTTATTAAACTTTCTAAACAATTCAACCCAACAATATTCATCATCCACAATAACCAATCACACTCAGCCATGTCACCACCTCTTTAATTTTCCCTAACTTTTTTTTCTACTAAAATCTAACCTTTTTTTTTCCTTCAATGATATTATTCTTTTTTTTTTTGCCCCCTACTAAGCCTATAATTATTAATTAACCTTATTATGCACTTTTCCGGCGAAGAGGCGTAAACGTTTGAAAGACAACACTACCTGCCGCCGGGAACTGGTCCATCGCGCAACTCCTGCATTTCAATCCCATACCCTCCACCGCACCCACCACCCTTCCCCACACATCGTTATCACCATAGTCACCGCACGTTGTTGTCGACACCGACATCGTACCCGGTCGGAAAATCTGAACCACCTTCCTCAACACGTGAGCTATGTCGACGTTGGCGGACGCCACGCACTCGAAGCTCGCGTAGCTGTAACCGTCTTCCGGTGTCACGTGGATTGTGGAGTACCAGTCCCCATGCATGCCGTTCATGGAGTAACCGCAAGGGTCGAAAGCGAAGTCGCATATGAGAGCCTCCTTGTTGATCTCGTCGATCCCCGTCGCCTCCGTCATCTCTTTCCCCGCGGAGTCGCCTGTTTTTCCGTCCCCCGGTAGCCGGAAAAACTTCCGGGCAAGGGTCGGGTCAAGCTCCGTCATGCAGATCTCCATGGTGTATGCATGGTTATTGTCGCTGTTGTAAGGTGGCATCATCATCATCATCACGTGATGTGGTGGCACGTGAGAGCTGGCGGTGAACACGTGCCATGCATGTGACGACGAGGATTTGGAGGAGGATGGCATGATGGAGGCCTTCCTGTTGCGGAGGCCTGTAGGGAGGGTGTCCTCCAAGTAGGACACCTCGTCCTTGAAGCTTGTGTGAGGGAAAGGCTGTGCCTTTGGGAAGATGAAGCTGCCTCTTGTGTAGCGGCATGAGGTGAGTGTGAGGTTTAAGTAGTGGCTTGCGTAGTAGATCAAGGGGCAAATCGATTTGAGGAGCTGTGTGGTTCCGCATGTTTTGATGATGATCTTTGTTGGATACACAAAGAGGCTTGATTCTGATAACACGTATGCATCGAAGTAGGAGTTCCCAACTGCTGAAACCACAGTGCATTGAACTGCTTCTAGTGTTTGTTGTATGCACTCGAAGCTGAGTTTTCTTAGACCGAGTTGGAGGATTGTTGGATCGTCGCCAAAGAAATGGAGCTCCAACCGTTTCTCAAACCCTTCAAAGCCAGAGAATGCCATAGGGTATATGTGTTTTTGATGTAATATTAATAGAGAAAGGGGGAATATAGTGTGATGAGTTTATGGGGGGTTTTGATGGTGTTGCTTGAGAGAAAGATAGATTTGGTTGTTGTTAGTGGTTGAGGTGGAGGTGAGAGAAAGGATTAGGGGGTTGGATGGGATTTATAGATGTGTGAGTTTGTGTGTGGGAAGAGTTGGATAGATAGATAGAGAGTGAGAGAGAGTATGTGTGTAGGAAGTAGTGCGGGTTTTAGAAGAGAGAGCATGCGGGTGATGGAACCAAGAATCATGATTGTAGGCATGAAGTGAATAGGATGATGATATGCAACAATTTTGTTAGTATGTTTTTTTTTTAGTAGTTCAATCCTTCTCTTCCCCCATCAGAGACCGCAACAAGAAGACGGAATTGATGCCCACGCTCATCGATTCCCTTTGTTCCTTTGTCACTATACCTATTCTATTCTCCACTCACCTTAATCACTCTTCTAGCCTTGTAGCTATAGCTACCCCATTCTATAAGTACACAAGAAAATGAGAACAAAGACTTTCCATATTTTTTACCCTAATGAATTTTGAAATACGGGGTTTAAAGATTGTTAAATGAAAGTCAAAGTCTAGTATCTTAGAGAGGATTAAGGGAGGAGGGACCAGAGTTTAATAGTATTTGAGAGATTATTTTCTATACATAAGTATGTAACTTTAGTCTTGTGTTTTGCTATACTAAGAATATATATTAATTTAATGTAAAATTAATTGAATTTAAAGTTTTGAAGGGTATGTGAAGCTAATTTGACTAGAATAATTGGTCGAACTCTGATGATAGGGAATACTAAACATGATTGTGTTCAAACCATATCATTCACTTCTTTTCACAATCACAAAGGGATTTAAGATTTAGTCAGTGTTTGAGGATCTTGTCCATTCAAAGGAGTTTGATTTCATGAGTCAAAATTCAGCATTCAACTTAACCGTATAGAAAACACAATCATAGACCAGAGCTTAGACGATGTTCTATTGTTGTTCCGCAAGACAACAATTATGAGCTGTGTAGTGCACTGTAGAGGTAATGAACCATTTTAATTAGAGCTACATTAGTAGGTTAAAGACAGAGGTAAGCAGAGCATTTTGAAACCAAAAAGGTAAAATTAGACACAAAAAGCCCAATCACTTGGGACTTTGTTTGATATGAGCACACTGTGATGCAGATAATGGCCACTGCATAATGGAAAAGTGAAAACACCTCTGTGGAAGGAGACATCTTTGTCTATTCCTCGGAGAGCAAGTACTAATTTCACAAAAAAGAAAAACTATGGGGGAAATAAATGAAAAGCACTAAAATCATTTTTATTCTTCATGCAGTTTCATGAAGATAGGTGGCATTATCATTATTTTTCCTATTTTATCAATTTGTTTCATGTATTTATCAAAGCATGCATGCACTTGTTATTAACCATGTCAGCATCCAAATTAAAAAGGATTTCCTTTATCTTTCAAGTGATTAGTCTAAAAAATGTAGGGTTATAAAACAATTAAATAACGATTATCATTATGTTACCCTGAAAGTTGAACCTTTTTTAAGTAGAAAAATCTTTTAAATTACTTTTGGAGACTCATGTTATTATATCACCTGCATATGATTCTAGCTTTTTTTTTTTTTTAATATCTTATTGCTTAACACAGTTTATATATAAATGGTGTTCATTTTGCAATTTTGTTTCTAACAGAACCCCAAGTCAAGTATGATAACTGTCTTCTAACTTGTTCAGACATAAAGTTGATTTGGATCATAATGTTGAACTAGTTTCACACAGAAGTAACAGTAACTTTGAAGTAAAAGGGAGTAATTAGTGCTTCATGGTCCTTTAGAGCAAGCTTAGGTAGCCAGTCTATGCCGACATCTTAAACTAACTTTCTTCATCATATTGGCGGTCTCCTTGACTTTCAATTTACGAGTATTGTGAAGATTATATCAATAATTCAGCATAATCAACACTGCACAAGCTTCTCCCATCAGCATAAAGACAGGTAGACTGTGTGCTATTTAGAATAGTAAAAAGAAATATACAAAAGGCAAGTACACTACAACTAAATGGGATAGAAGGGGATTGAATAAACTAAATTTAAGAAAAGAGTAGCTAGAGAAAGTTTTTTTTTTTTTGGGGGGGGGGGGAGCAATGATGAAAATTTGAGTTCAGAATCAAAGTTTTGCAGTTTTAAGAGGTAGAAATGATGCAGAATGTATGGCATCATCAATAAATCTTATGGTTGTGGCTGGCATCCACCATTATGACCACAATATCCACCTCTTTGTGATGCACGCGCACCACCAAACTCAACACACTATCTCACAAGCCCACACACACACTTTCGCTGTCTCACACGCAAGGCAAACGAACCACACACACACTCGCTCTCTCTTTACATTAATATTGTTGCAAGATACAGTCACTCTCCTTGCATATCCATAACAAAATATACTAGAAAATTAAACATAAAAAAAAAATGGTCAACCACTTTGGTAAATCAAATCTTGCTTGAAAAGTGTCACTCAAACAAACAACCAACGAAATCCTCCACCTTTTCACATAAAAAGCTTAAAGCAAAATCTCTTGTCATCTTAGAATTAATTGTTGGGCGAGGACTTATGGTAATTTGAAGAGACAAAGAAAAGGATATGTATGCATTTTTTTTTTTCTTTTTTTTTTATCAACTTAAAAGTTTAGAGTTGAATTGAATTGAAACCCACCTTAATCCTAAAGTTTGGACCCCACTAAAAGTAGTCTTACCTTTCTAAACCCTGTATATGCCAAGCCTGAATGGGGCATGGCCCACATCCACTTCACTTTCTGATTCACCCTTCTCCTCCAATTTTTTTCCCCTAGCTAGCACAAATCATCATAATAATGCAAACCCAAAACCCATGATTGGTCCCACTAATGCTCCCCCAAGACAACCACCGTGGAAGACCCCACAAGGGTACACATCATCTAGCATGTGTCCCAACTTCATGGCACACCAGGGTCCCATGCATCTTTGTTTCAAGTGTTAATGAGATTTAGGGACACGTAGTCCCCACTCAGCCCTTAGCTGCGAGACAATGGCATTAAGTTTGGTAAGGAGCAAGCGGGCTTTAGCCGCCATACTTGCTTGCATGCGCATGTTTTGGCACACATGAGGAATATTGGCACACACAAGCACAAAATAAATAATGGGTTATGGGGTTAGCATGGGAAATTAAGTAACTAAGTGTGCACTACTGATGAGCTTACTCAGAGGGAAGTGCTACACACTGTACCATACAATGTTGGCAAATTGCTTGTAGAGGAGCCCACTAGGCTGCATTCAATTTTTTTAGTAAATATTTTTTGTACTTAGGCATGTCTTGGGCTTACGTTATTGGCTAGGTAATGGTTACAACTTAATTAAGTTTGATACTTGTTATTCTTTTTGGTTTTTTGGACATTCTCTTGCTCCTTTAACAAAACATGCTGTCCAGTGCACGATATTTAACTGGACTTTAATCCCGTGCACTGAGTGGTAGACGCTATTGGAGGAAATAAACAAACGGATACAAAAAAACATTTATTATGCATTAATTCCATTTTTGATTATTTCATGCTACCCCACCCAGGTGTTAGTTGAGTATGAGACTACAATATAACAATTGTGATCAAAGCAGAATCTTGATGATTATATGAACATGCTGAAGGAAATCTTCGGATAAATAACTTATATGCAGAGAAAAAAAATAAGAAGACTTGATACTGAACTATCTAGATGAGTTTTTCTTATTAAAAAAAACTTGAACTTCACAGGAGACCCTTGGAGTGACCCTTAGGATAATATTCCATATCAGATAGAAAAAGGAATAATAATTATTAGTTTAGAAAAACAAAAGATGGCAGTGGTAATCTAGAGCTAGAGAGGATGGCTCCCACAAGAATGATTCTTCATAGGTGTGCTGGGATTTTTTATTTTGAGACAAACAAGACATATTCTAAACTTTTAAGTGGCCAATCTCTTGGAAACTCCCCCACTATAGGAAAAAACAAATGCAAATTCAGAGACCCTTTAGTCACCAAACCATGATTATTTTAGTTGCCAGTGTAGTAGTAATGGTTAATGTGAGACCTCGAGCCCTGCCAATGCCAGAGCAAAATCTATCTCGAAAGATGGAGATAGTAGATTGGCGCGCGCGCACACACACACTATATATATATATATATATATATATATATATCAAACACATATTCAAATAGAGTACAATATATATCCCTATCCTCCCATGCACGCCACATCATTTTCTCTTGTGCTTTAGCCAAACCAAAACCCTCTCTCCCACATCCTCTCTAACTTTGAATGAAAATGCATGTCTTAGTCTATTTTTTCTTGCAAAATTCGAATCTCTCTTGATTGCTCCACGCAAGCATCATACCATTCTGCTGCGTGACCCTTGTTCTCTCTCTCTCTCTCTCTGCTGTCTTATTCGTCTACTTTCCCGTACAATACAAGTATGCTGTACAGGGAAATCCTACCCAACAATCATGGCCTCTTTCAGCTCCCTCCACAAGCTTACTACCTTCACTAAAATTCATGTGCATGATATCATGAGTTTATCCAAATTTAAACCAATAAAAAATCTTTATGCAATGTAAGTTAGGAAGGTTCTGCCATACCACTTATTGTTGTTGTATGTTTGCAGTGACAAAAAGGTTATGGAAGTAAGATGTTTTTTTCTTTCTTCTTTTAAATCGAAGTTACTCATATTTGAAGTGAATTTCAACTACTTTGTTTTAAGGTAGATCGACTTAATAAAGTTATCTAAAAGTTAAGCCCCTAGAAATTAAGTTAGAATAAAGGGTTTTGATAGTTTGCATGAGATTATAGATTTAAATTTTATTACAATCAACATAATAAAAATAAGTTATCTCAATATTAGTTTTATTTTGTTTTAAATTTGTAGGATTTAAATTAAAAACACATATCTAAGGGATTAAGTGTTGAACCGCTTAAATCAAGCAAATGTTGTTCATTAAGCAAGAGGTTGTTGACTTCAAAGTCAAAATATATAAGACGTCTTAGCAAATATTCATAGCTAGGATCAAATTCAAAATCTTTTTGCGAAAAAATAATGCTATGCAATTAGAATTAATTAAAAAATATAATTAAGGAGTTAGAATTGTTGTGAAAAGTTATTTGTTAAAATAACGTGACATGCATCAATGAACTTATAGATGGTTAAATGATCATAGCATTTTATTTTAATTTATCCAACAAGTATCGTTGTTTTTTATATATAAAAAAAATCGACAATTTTTTTGACAATGTCTCATCACTCAATTATTTGTCAGAACTTTTGCCCAATTTTTTAAGATTCATGAATCATAATTAGATAAATTAAAGTAGTATAAATTATTCATCTGATCAAAAGTTAAATAATCTCAAATTATGTTGACACAAATTCAAATACGAAAATTCTATCATTTTCAGAATATTAGACCCTATTGAAAACCATGTAACGAATTGGAAAAACCACAATCCCTGATGACTACAACATATAGCACACAGATAAGAAGGCCATTGACAATTAGTATTGCATTTTGGTCTTCAAAGTTTAATGATCTAAAGCCAACCCCAACCTTCCAAAATCTGCGCAATTGAGAGAAGCTTTTGCCAAACCATGGTTTGCGGCACCCTAAAAGCAAAACCAAACATGCTACAAATCATATTACTGGTAGACTCACTAAAAGAATATACTAAAGTAAGGTGGTAACAAGAGAATGTACGTAGTGGCAAAGGAGTGGTGACTTTGGAAGATGACATCTCATTGATGCAACTTTGAGATATTACGGTTGCAAGACTTGAGAATATCTAGCCCCGTTGCTTCTGTGATGTAGTATTATTTTATTTCTATGCATGTACTCTTATAATTGTTTGGATCATTGTGACCCATTGCCCCTGCGCTATTGCGCAAATTTTGGTCTTTCAGGTTTCTTTTAGCAACTGCCTACATTTTGCCCATTTTTTCCCCAGTTTTCCCTATTGTTTTAACCGACCGTTGAATTGATCGGTTGCAGCATTTGTGCAGAAGCAATTTCATCACAAGCTCTTTTAGATTTTGATTTTAGCCTGGATCAAACCAAACCCCATCGAAGAAGCATTTGTGTTGTTTGCCTCACTAAACATGTTAGTTGAATGTTATGGTTTGCCCAACATTATAATATTCTCACCGTTTTAATGTATCTATTATTTTTTCTAATTTTTTAGTATTTTAAAATGTCTGTCCATTTATAATATATAGTAGTATTAAATTTTTTTCTTACATATATACTCTTAATTTAAATGTGTTGATACATTTATCAATGTGAATATTAATTATTATACATAAATAATTTTATTAACTCATATAATTTTATACATTTATCAATTTTTTTTGCCATAATATGCGTGTGTTATTTGATTTTTGATAGATATATTGAAACAGAAGGAGTATTAATTAAAGTGATGGTATCAGATTACTTGAGAAATAGGGGGTTTGAATAAAGTAATCTTTTTAAAATTTTCTCACACTTAATAAATAATTAGAAAGTTCACTCAGATGTCTTCTATGAATTCAGGAGATATTCGTGCAATCAAAGACTCGACTTGGGAACGTAACCCGTGAGAGTCTCATCCCACGTAAGCCTTGTGACCTCCTGGCTTCTCTATATGCATAACTTAATTCATAAAAGCCCATTTTCAAACATAATTTTATATCTAACATAAATCAATTTCTCTTTGAAGTCTAAATCATCATAATTAGTTTTATAATCAAACCTTGAATCTACGGTCATATTACAACATATATTGAATTACTCTCTATAGATTTAAAAACCATGAAAGCTATAATTATGCAAATACAATATAATCTAATTCATGGTAAAATAAAATGTAACACATCTATATGGTCCAGGACTCCCGCAATAACATTGGAGTACTCTAGGACAATAAAAACAACACTTCACTCCAAAGTGAAGCTCACCAATTGGTACCTCTACCTGGAAGAGGAGACAACCTGGAAAAGACCCGTAATTGCTACTATACTTGTAATGGGAGAAAGGAGAGGGGTGAGTTTCATTTAAAACTGTGAGTGAATTCTCACATGAACCCTCTTTATGGAACAATAATAATAAAAATATGATGATAATAATACTAATGAAAATAATAAACAAACTCTAAAGCATCCTTCATATCTGCATGAATACATAACTATAAAAATGCTGAAAGATGGGTACTCTATGGCGAAGCAGAGCCCTAAATGTGAAGGATGGGTACTCCTGTCCCTGGCAAAACAGAGCCCATAAATACTAAGGGACGGGTGTCCTCCGAAGCAGAGCCCTAAATGCTGAAAAATGGGTAATTTGTCCCTGGCGAAGCAGAGCCCTTAATTTCTTAGTACACTGAGAGTTCTAGACTCAAACAATTTTAGCAATCTGACTTTAGCATAACTGTGGCTGTGAAAATCGTGCCAAGGGATCATCTGCTTGTAGGCGTTCCGACTTCAAACCCACAGAATATGTATCTGAGTTGCTACGAATCATCCTAAATTCTGTAGCTCTTGGTACCATCAAACTGAAGTTCTAAATTCAAAGCTTAAGCTAACATAACTTTTCATATTCTGGATAAATCTAAAATCATAGTCCAAAGCACTGGGTTCTAAATCACGAAAACCTTAAAACTATAATAACATTTTTCTTCAATAAACTAATCATATTTTATTCAACATATCTCAACTTAATATTTTCCAATATATCTCAACTGAGTATTCTAAAATATAGTCTAGAATTTAAATCATAATTGATATCATCACTCTTAAAACATATTTGTTAAAATAGCTACTAGATAAAATTATATATTCTTTCAACAATCATTTCATTAGCATATAAAACATGTTCAGAACACACAACATAGCAATCATGGTCCCATGTGTTTTCTAAAATTCATTCTTTCATACTATTATCATAAATTATAATTTTTCTACCTTTACATAATCATGTAAAATCATTTTCTATACTTTTTCTTATTTCAAATTCCATGTTTAATAATCATCATGCAAGAAATATATTTATAATGATAAAACTAAAGCTATGAGGTCAAACTCACTCACCGTTTGAAGCTGGGAGTATGTGGACACCACCAACTTGACGTGGAGAGCTTGGATTGGCACCAACAATTGCCATAGAGCAATCATAACTCTATATTAAACTCTAATACTCTCTAGATAACTTCAATCTAACTTTAACAACATTGGGGAACACCCCACTTAATAACAATGAGAGAAATAAGAACACTCATACCAAGATTATGAAGGAATGAAAGAAAAGAGACCAAAATCTATCAACATAAACATACCTTTGATGATTGGAGGAGCTAGATTTGAGAGAATGAGGAAAAAGAGTGAAAATGGGAAGGAAAGGGTTTCTAGTCGTGAAAATGGGGGAGGAAGAGAGTGGGGAAGAGTTTATATTGGTGGGGAGGCATCAAGTGAAAACGACGCGTTTCTACCTAACTGACACCGCTATATAGCGGTCTAGCCACTTCCCCGATCTCCACTAGCACACTTATGACCGCTATAGTGGTCTAGACTGCCACAGCGTCCTCAGACCCAAAACTAGTTTGTTTCACACACTGACCACTATAGCGGGACTTAGGCGGTGAAGTTCACCCAAAACAGGAGGCAAGGTCTTTCACACACATCTAATTGTCAACACTCACTTATTTACTCTCTATTAACTTTAAAACATAAATGCAAATAAGGAAATACCCGCATTTGGATTCAAATAAAATATAAAAAAAATCAAAATTCCAACCAATCAAAAACCAAATTTTGGATTTTAGTTCAAATTCAGGAATTCTTGAGACTTTCTAAACTTGTGGACTAAAAATAAAACGTTTAAAGGTTCCATAAAATCCATTAAAAATCACTCTTCAACTCATTTTCCCTCTAGGAATAATTACCGGGATTTTTTATTCCAAGAATGTGGCTCTAACATATAGTCCTCCAAAGAAGTGTAGGGTAGACTAAGTTTAGGACTTGGCGGTGGTCCCAGGGACTCTAAGACCAGAACATATCTATTAACACGTGTGCATCGGATATTAAGCAACAATATGTGATTTTTTGAATAAGCTTTAAACACAATATTTATATGTTTGTTTTACTTTTACAATAGTATGTCAGGATTCTAAAGTTATATAAATTTACCAGTACAAATTAAAATCTTGTTGGAAATGAAATAAGGTAAAGAGATAGAGTCAAAGAGAGTGCACCAAAAACTTTTATACCGTTTAATTCAATGTGAAGTCTACTCCAATCCTCACCAGTGTTGATGAGAGTTTTACTGATATTCAAGTTCAAATACAAATACCAAACTCATAGAACAAAGTTGGTGACAGACCAACTAAAATCTCACAACTATAATTCCAATATTCCAACAAGGACCAAGACTAATTTTCAAATGACAAGCTCTAATTCTCTCAAGGAATACTTGTCACAAGGTATCACTCAAACACTAAACTCAGAAATGTTGCCTTTTTGATAAGTCTTGGTGGTGTAGATGGTCCTATTCGAAACATATATATAGGTATCATCCTAACCATGCAGCCATGAGAAAGAGAGATGAAGAAATCTAGGAATGCTTGCTGCAACGTCTTTCTAGCAAGAGGAATGAGCTTGGAAGCATAGGAGCATGAGCATTACCATTTGGATGATAGACCATTAGGTTCTTTCTCTTCTAAGAAACGTTTCAGCAAAGAGGTTGTTAAGTTAGAGAAAGTGCTTGACGTTTGAAATCCCTTTGTAGTGCTTTTTCTGTTGTCCTTTTTGTTGTGTGCTGTCATGTGGCTGAAATAGCTTTTGACTTTTCATTCTTTTGCGTACTAGCTCCCTTGTAATTTATCCTTGTTTAGCACTCTTCCTTCTTACTTTATTGTAAAGATGTGGACTACTCTTGCTTTAATGGTCCCACAAACTTCTTGAAAAGTACCTTTTACTTGTGCAATTTTGCTCATTTTCATTTATGGTCAGGCTTCATATTTGTCACCTCGATTTGTGTGATATACATAAAATTTGAAACGACAAAGGATGTCTCTTGTGAAGTTAGGCGATATTTGTTATCTAATAAAATTTTGAAACACTTTAGCAAATATATTAGAAGGGTTTATAACTATGTTTGTCATCATTTTGGGTTCTCAAGCCAACATAAGGAATATAACCATGATCAAGGGCGAGTTTGAATAGCAGTTAGAATCGATTTTGGCCAACAAAAATAATTTTCTCCTCTCATGAAAATTGCCTCCGAAGCCGCATCTAAAAGTAACCAAACAGGCTGCAAATTAAATGTTGTCAAGCAAAGGAGCACCAATTTCTTCTGCATTTTCTTTTCCATCAATTAAGTGATTTTTTTTTCAATTACATTTTGCAATTAAAGCAAGTGTTTAATTTTATATTACCTGTTATTCAATAAGGTCTTTCATTTTTATAATATTTTAAATAAAGAGTATAATATTCAATTATTGTATATTTATTTATATAACAATATATAACTAAATAATATTATAAAAATTTATAGACAGGTTGTGCATTAAAATTAATTGTTAATGTAAACTATTCAAGGTATATATATATTGACCCTTTCCAATTACCGCAGGATCTAAGCAAAAGGAAAAGCAAAAAGAGAAATAGCTACTTCTCTTGCAAATCTACTAGCAATTTGCTTCCCCTAGCAAAAGGCCTAGGGACATTAGCTCTTCATAAATAATAATTGACTGAATAAAACCCTAAACCGTAATTAAACTAATAATTAACTGTTTAACCAGCTCTTGAATATCCAACTGCAACTACTGACACTATAGCTTAGTGGATTGCTGAGGAAGTGCTGACATAAAAATGGTGTCATTCGAACCATTGGAACTGGACTTAAATTGGCTAATACACAATGATTCACCTCAATTTGAATGTCGTTTTAGTCCACACACTAGGGAGGCTGAGAGAGAGGAAGAGAGAGAACGGGAGGGGAAGATGTGTTATATAAATGTTAATTTTTCTTTAGTTCTCGTAGTATGAGTGTGTTTGGTTAGTGGATAAAAATAATATTAAAAATTTTATGAATGAACTTTATGTATAAAATTACATATAGAATTTATTTATGAAAATTTGTAAATCATTTTTATCTCTTAACCAAACATATCCTAAGAATAATATTTTGTCATTAGACTCAATTTGGGTTCTATACACGTTTTACTGATTTTCTTTTATAATTATATACGAAGGATACAATTTACAATCAAGGAACCAAACCTTCAACAGTTATAAAAAATTTAATTCAAATTCTTTATATTTATTACATCTTTAAAATCAAAGAATGATTAGTAGATAGTTTTCTTGAGAATAGTATATAGTTTTAAGTTTTAAATTACTCTTCTCAAGAGAAAAACATACGCATGTCATTAGTTAATTTGAAAATTGGTTAGAATGAATATAAAGAATTTGATACTAATCTTATTCGACCGGTTAATAATTCTCCTCGAGCAAAATAAAACCCCAGACAAACCCGACCCAAACAATATAAATAAGGGCTTGTATCCAAAATGGTAAAATTTCCAAATTGTTGGAATGTTTCAACTCTCATATTTAGAAATCTATTTTAGCGTCTGCTCAACCATGATGATGGTGGCTCTGCGGCAATATGAGCCACCAAAGAACTGCAAAGCTAGCTAGGGGAAAGAAAAAACTCATAGCCAATCAATAAAATTATTTTACAATAAGTAAATTTATGCGGTCTTACTTTCACAAGCAGAAAAGTTACTTTCAACTTTTAAATTTGTAGTAAGGCTTTTGTTGCATCATGGCTCACCCTTTACAAGCATAATATAGTAGAGTAATATTAGGTGAATAACACACCTTATTATCAGGATATATGATAATTGAGTAAGATAAGTAAATCATTTATCACATTTAATAATTATAAGGTGTGTGATATGTATTTATTATGTAATTTTATTATATAATAAACATTTTTCAATACAGGAACATAAGGTTATTTGCAGCAAAGTTCTGCCAAAAAAGTTTATTTTAAAATATTTGCTTTCGTTTTGAAATGAGATAGTATGGTGTTCATGACCGTTGAAACCCGGCCGAAGCCATTGAGATGGGTTAAAGTCTTAAAATTTAACCTGGACACTTTTATGTTGGGTTCAAGTTATACGTTAAATTGATTTACCTTTAAGTAAATAATTTCTTAAGAGGTATATATTTTTATAATAATTTTAAAAAAATTATAAAATTTTAAAGTTCAATTAATATATTTTATATAACTTAATTTTTTTTCTATATTGATATAGTTTATTTTGAAACTTATATCGTAAAATATCTCTAAAATTTTTCTTACTTGTAAAATTTTATAATTTTACTATATACAATACCAATTTCTCATATATTGAATATTAGATTGACAGTATAACCCAAGATATAGTCAAATCATTATTAGATTAAGTTTAAATTTTAAAAATTAACCTAATTTACAAATTAAACCGAGTTTAAAATTTATCCAATCCGCCCTTTGTACCGCCGTTAGCATAAGAGTGTTGGAACGTGACTGTCTCAAGTAGAGAGCCAAGAGATGCCTTTGAAGCAATTGATAATGTGGGGTAGAGATTGAGGCAAGTTGGCATGGGTACATGTCAGCATGGAGGCCACCATGTTCCCTCTGCCCCAAACTATTCGTCCTCATCATAAAGCTTGTATGATTAATTAATACTATTATTCTTCTTACTAGATTAACTTTCTACATCGTCTGACTCCAAGTTATTTCCAACTCTATCAATTTATAGGCAAATCTCTTGGACATTGAAAAAGCCTTGGTATCATTGTTAATAATGAAAAGGCCATATCATCTTTATTTATTTATTTATTTACTCATTTGCTTTTCTCAAAGGACAATTGAACTAATAAAGTGTGATTAGGCTTTCTCATGGGCATGTGTCTTAAAAGGGTAGCATTATCTATGCCTTGGAACTTTTAATCCTTATTATCCTACAGTTTTTTACGTGCTTATTTTTTAATTAGGAGAGTGATGAAGTAATGTGTGTATGGCAAACAGTGGAGTTCTTAGACTGAGATCTTAAGATTGATTTCTGATGTAGAAAACAAATAATAAAGTAGCTAATAGGTTTTTTTTTTTTTTTTTTTAAAAAAAGGCCAAGTTAAGTAGCTAGGCGTGCGCATATTATCAATTAGGCATGAGGCATCCTAAATTGAAATCATAACATGACCCCTAATTTTTATTTTTATAATTTTTTTTTTGGTTTGCGGTTTGATCTATTGGACTCTTTCATTTTTGAAAACAAACCCTCGAGCTGATAGCTGTCTCAAAATGTATGGCATGCATTAGAAGCCATGGCCTTTTTCTGGGGAACCTTTTTCCCCTGCTAAGAGTCTGTGTGTCCCAAACATATGTAGGATTAAAGAAATTGATCTTTGTGCTATATTTTAATGGACTGGGGGAAAATGAACAGTAAATCTATGGGGGGACAAGAATCTTTCCAGTATGTCATTAAGAATTCTTTAGAGCTGTCTGTAAGGATTGATACTGAGATTAGGAAGGGAGTGAATTCTAATATTGATGTTATGTAATCATCATAATGTTGATATGTTATGAGTAGATTACATATGCATAACGTGAAGGGAATTATACTTGTATGCTGCAGTGCTCACAGACTCAGTTTATAACAATGGTCTTTAAGGTATGAAACTATGAATATAAAATTATTCAGCTAAGCACTGCTTCAAATGACACTCTTACCCATCATTAGCCAGCATTAGGGGCCCCTCCTTTGCATGTTTCATTTTATTCAAATCAGTAAAAAGAGCATGGCCTTTTCAGTTAACATTGAATACATTTTGATTTCCACATTTTGGAATATGTTCCCAGTCTAGCTAGGGGTAGTGACTTCCTACAGCTTCAAGAGTGTTTAGATGAAGATAAAAGATCCCTCAGTCTCCAAATCTGAATGACATGCTTGCTTGTTAACAGTTCATTTGCTAATTTCTTAGTTTGACTTGTATTATACCTTCAATGCGGAGGCTCTTAATTTCTCTTTTATAGTACTTGAGAAAAAAAGGAGCACATTTTTATGGATTGAAAAAATAGAAAAATTATTGAAAAAAATATAATGAAGAAGGAAGACAAATTTTTTTTAAAAAGTCAATAGAAAATATGGTGACTTTTTTTATTTTTTTTTATCAAAAATATTTCATTGATTAATAAACAAAGGCTAAGTCTTAATACAAAAATATCATGTAAAAACCCGAGTACAATATAACAAGTTCTAATAATATCAAAAACCATAAACTTATAAAATTAATCAATGACAACTGGACAACTAAAATAAAATACTCAAAAGAGAGATACGTCATAACACACCATATATACTCATAAATATAAAGGTGAACACGTCAAATTTTATATATATTAAAAGGAACATAAAACATTATACACATGTAGCATAGAAATAAGCATATAACTTGAGGAGTCCTTGAGTCATATAGGCCTGTGCAAACTTTCTTTCAATCAAAATTCAATTTAAATAGGGTTCATCCTGTGATTTTCTTTTCTCTTGGTCGGGGTTCATCCTCCAATGGGTTGGGCTTTGAATAAACAATAGTGCTGCTGTACTAAGCCTTCATGGGCTCTAGTAATAATATTCAGTGGGGCTTTAAGTGATCCATTCTTAAGAGAACAAAAGCTGTTGGATTCAAAATTGAACGCCCAGAGTTTTTAAAACAACTGACAGATATTAGCCCAAAATAGAATTGCACACAAGGACCCAAATTGAATGTTTTATCTTTTTTTTTAAAAAACAGGTTGGGGGAGGCCAGAAGGGGAAATGTACTTGAGTACGATGGGTTGGATCATGGATGTGTACGTATCTCCTTTGTTCACTCCCTCTTATGGGGCTTTTGTAGTAATTACAATATCATCATATCATTTCATCTTATATATATATATATAGGGGAAGAGCTAGACCTAAAATTTAGAGAGGACAAATACTAAAAGATATATATATATATATATATAATAATAATAATATTTCTTCTAATTTTTAATCTAAATTTTTTTAAAAAAATTATATATTTGAAGAAAGTTGATCTCACACAAAAATAGTACTAAATAAATTGATCACTAAATACAATATTTTGAGTTCCTTATAATTAAAAATACTGAATAAGTTAGTTTATTATCAATATTTTAGTGAACTTATTTATTGTATTTGTATTTTTATTAGCAATTAATTTTAACTATTTATAAATCATTAAAGATTAATTTATCAAATTATTCAAACTATTCAAATATTAAACTTATCTAATGTATTCTAAAATAATGATATATCATCTTACAAATTCTTATAACATATACAAATTTTAGGGGGTAAATATACGCAAATATGTATTTATAAACTTGAAAATTGAAAATTTCAAGGGGGCTATGGTCACTCCTAAATTACTAGAGGGAAAAGGTACAAACCATATATAATTGATTTTTTAATCTAAATTATTTGTATTTGAGATTATTAAACCTTGATGAATTTATTTTTATTTGATGTAAGTCAACCTATTATAAAGATAAAATTATTCAAAAAATTATAGATAGTTAAAGCATCAGTAATGTGTAATGTTCTATTAATTATTGAATGATTAAGTTGGGTTATACCTAGCCATTTATCTAACAACAATCATAATTTTACGAAAGATTATGAAAAAATTATTTTTTTTACTATGTATTATTTCTCAATTTCATTTAATATCATTTTGAATTTGTTATTTTAATAAACTCTAACTTTAACACTTTACTAAAAAAAAATAACAATAAACACTAAACTACTTTAACAAAAATAACTGTTTTCATTGCTATTCCAACATTATTTGTACACACAACGTTATTCCAATAATTAATTACTTTCATTGTCCTACTCTATTATTACAGAAAGAAATCCGCGATCTAATTTGATGTCTTATTTATTGTCCACCAATAAAAAAGAACATGTATAAATTATGAGTAATTATCAAAAGTTGGTTTTGAAAAAAATTAAAAATTATTTTATACAATGAAACACTTATCAACACATGAGTGGAAGGACAGAAAAAGGACAGAAAATTGGGCATAGAATATCTAAATCCATATCATTGCATCAATAGAACATTATTATTTCAATACTCAAACATAGGTGTCCAATTAAACATACACTCTATAACTAATTGTGGGTGTTGGAATAACATTTTTTCATCCAATATTGGTAGGAAAATGTGATAAGGTGGCTCTGGTATTGAAACAACCACGTTGGACATGCAAAGAGCTACTTTCATTGTTATTTATTCTTACCTCATTTTGTTTTTGTTTTGTCTGGATGCTTAACGGTGTTAAATAAATTAGACCAAGAGAAATATTTAGGTGCATTGAGAGCAAAGGAAATAAATTGTGGTTATTATTGTCTCACATTTCCTTTACATTTTTAATGCAATAGCTGATGTGTCAATCAATACATATAGTAGAATAAATATTTTGTCTTGTTCAAAAAACACCTAAAAATTTATCTTTGTCCAAACTAAAGAAACCAAAGATAGCTTCGACACTTGCTTTCTTCTCAAATTTGGAATCCACCTACCAAATTAAAATCCATCACTCACATCACAACCTCTCACTATCCATGTCCCCATGTCCACCTCATTTCCACTCTATATCCTTTCATCATGCTCCCCAAAACCTAGCTAGATTCCCCCTTAAAAAACAACACCACCAACACAAACACATAACAACAACAACAACAACAACAACCTCAAACCTAAGACAAGGTGGCCTCTTGGAGTCCCACATCATCCCCAGGACTCTAGGCCTCCTGTCCCTCTCTTTTCCTCCTCTACCACTCCATCACTGCCCATACTATCCGCCTCAACATCCTCACTTCCCTCCGTCGACCTCCGCCTTTCCGCGAGGCCTCCACCTTCAGGATGGTAACGACTTGCCCCAGCTGAATCTAACTACATCAACGTTGCCATGACACTCGACTCCAACTACCTCTCGGCACCATGGCCATCGTCCTCTCCATCCTCCAGGATCTCGCCCCGAGAACACACAATGCCCTTGAACTCTCCACCAACATCGAATCCACCTTCCCTTACCTCAACTTCAAGATCTACCGCTTCGACTCCAACCGCCTACGCGACAAGATCTCAAAGTCCATTCAACAAGCATTGGATCAGCCCTTGAATCACGCGAGGATATACCTCGCTCTCACGCTCCCAAATGACATTGGGCACGTGATATATCTGATTCTGACTTATTGTGGTGGACGACAGAAAGCTTTGGGAAGTTTACATGGAAGGGAAGGTGGTGGCTGCACCAAAGTATTGCCATGCAAACTTTAATGTGCATTTCACGGATGAGTTTTAGAAGGATGAGGATTTGTCCAAGACTTTTGAAGGGAAGAACCCTTGTTATTTCAACACTGGGTGATGGTGATGGATATTGAAGAGTGGAGGAAAGAGGTTGTTGTGAAATGGCAGGCCCAAGACACAAACAGAATAGTGTAAAATAAATATGCGAATGCATAAAGCAAAGATGACACAAAAGGATTAACGTGGTTCGACTTAAAGCCTATGTTTACGAACAAATGCGACAATCAAATATTTCACTATGAAAATATGATGGAGATACAAAACGTGAACACACTCCACTCAACCAAATTCTCAAATACACCCAAAATACCTATCAGGATTTTCGCTGTATACTCTCAACTCACAAAGAACAAATAGTTCTACTCTATCAATAAAAGGAAGAGATGATGAATTGTTTGTTGGTGTTATGTTGTTTCAAGCTTGATGAACCAAGCTCTATTTATAGAGCTTTGAGCTAACTTATTTTCAACATTATATTACCTAAGTTTACCTAATTTTTCCTAACTTTGTCTAACTTCATCTAAATGTTTGAATTAGAAAAATTCAAGCCATCAAGTTTGATAAATGCTAGCCACCAAGTTGGAAAAAATACAAGCCATCAAGTTTGACAAATCTCCACCTTGGCTTGATTTTTCATTCATCTTCAAGTTTCTTGAAGTTGCCTTTTCCAATGTGCCATAAGGGCAGACTCAAATATGCAAACTACCTCTGATGAACAGGCACCGGGTTCCATAAATCAGAAACAACACCTATAGTCCTTGAATGGTAGTACTAAATCTTAACAATGGTTTGCCTCTCGAAAACTTGAAGTAAAGGTCAGACATCACAAAATTAACTAAGCAAGTCATGCTTGCATAACAAAGACATCATTGCTTCTCAAAACTCCATCTTCAACAAAACACTTTGTTACTTGACCAAACATGTTCAACATCTCCTGCATTCCAAATTTCCTAGAAATCTACATGTGTTGTGATACCAATTTGTTGTGAAATGGAGACCCAAAAGACAAAAAGAGTAGTGCAAAATAAATATGCGGAAATATAAAGCAAAGATGACACAAAAGGATTAACGTGGTTTGACTTAATACCTACGTCTACGAGTAAATGCGACAATCAAATATTTCACTATGGAAATATGATAGAGATACAAAAGTGTTTCCACTCCACTCAAATCCCAAATCCCAAATAATAGGGATACAAAGTGGTAAGATCCCACTCAAAACCAAGTCTCAAATACACCCAAAATACCAGGATATTTTTCCTGTGTATACTCTCAACTCACAAAAGAGAAGAACTCGGGAATAAATAATTCTACTCTATTACACTGAAGTGAGGAGATGATGGATTCTTAGTTGTTCTTCAAGTGTTACAAATGAAGCTCTATTTATAGAGCCATCCAAGCCAAAATCCATTGCCAGGAAGAGGATTGCAATTTCATAGTTTGGTAGTGGTTTGGTGCACATGTGGACTTTTTGTCCAATCTTATTCAATTTTGGCTTGCATTAAAAGAAAAATTTGTTTATGCATTTCGTGCTTAACCCAAATTCAAAATTAGTGGCTATGACATAAAAATCAAGCCACCTATTCTAGCCTATAAATCTCTACATTGGCTTGAATTTTATCAAGTTTCTAAAGTTGCCATCTCCAGGATGCCAACAGGCAAAGTTAGGTGAAGTTAGGCAAAATTAGGAGAAGTTAGACAAAGTTGGGTGAAGTTAAGTAATGTAATGTTGAAAATAAATTAGCTTAAGCTCTATAAATAGAGCTTGGTTCATCAAGCTTGAAACAACACAACACCAACAAACAATCCATCCTCTCCTCCTTTTAGTGATAGAGTAGAACTATTTGTTCTTTGTGAGTTCTTCTCTTTTGTGAGTTGAGAGTATACATCGGCAAGAAAAATACCGATAGGTATTTTGGGGTTTGGACTGAATGAAGTGTATTCACCTTTTGTATCTCCATCATATTTCCATAGTGAAATATTTGGTTGTCGCCTTTGCCTTGGACGTAGGCTTAAACCGAACCACATTAATCCTTTTGTGTTATTTTTGCTTTACGCTTCCACATATTTATTTTGTGCTACTCGTTTGTGCCTTTGGGCCTCATTTCATAACAAATTGGTATCAGAGCGCATGTAGATTTCTATGAAATTTGGAATCGGAAGATGTTGGACATGGTTGGTTAGGTGATAAAGTATTTTGTTGAAGGTAGAGTTTTGAGAGGCAATTATGCCTTTGTTGTGAAGCATTGCTTTGCTTAGTTAATTTTGTGATGCCTGACTTTACTTCAAGTTTGCGGGAGGCAAACTAGTGTCAGGTTTAGTACTACCATTCACAAGACTAAAGGTGTTGTTTCTGCTTGTGGAGCTCTGTTTATTCCATCAAGAGGTAGTGTGAGTATTTGAGTCTGCCCTTGTGGGCACATTGGAAAAGGCGACTTCAAGAAACTTGAAGATGAATGAAAAATCAAGCCAAGGTGGAGATTTATCAAACTTGATGGCTTGTATTTTTTTCTAACTTGGTGGCTAGCATTTTGTCAAACTTGATGGCTTGATTTTTTTATTTTTTATTTTTAACATTACATTACCTAATTTCACCTAACTTTAACCTAAATGTTTGAATTAGAAAAATTCAAGTCATTAAGTTTGATAACCGCTAGCCACCAAGTTAGAAAAAATACAAATCACCAAGTTTAACAGAGGTGTATACGAAGAAGGTGGAGGGGTGGATGAGGGTGTAGAAGCCATAGAAGAGGATATACCATTTGGGTTCTCTTCCTCCTTTCTTGTTGGTATTGGCTAGGAATATTAAAGTGGTGGATCATAGGTGGAACCAGCATGGGTTGGGTGGGGACAAAGGAAGTGTAGGAGCTTGCATCTTGGCCCGTTAGTTTGTTGCATTGGAGTGGGAAAGGGAAGCTATGGTTGAGGTTAGGTTCTAGGAAGCCTTGCACCTTTGACCACCTTTGGGCTCCTTATGACTTATATCCTTTGTCCAATCACTTTTTTGAAAAATCATATGAACAATGAATGAATTGAAGAGATCACAATTCTTTAGTCCTAGAGAAAGTTCTAGCTACAAGCTAGAACTAAAAGAGCAAGGGAGAGAGAGAAAGAGAGCTGTGTCTAGAAGAGGATAGAAGCATGTTATTAATTAATTAATTAAGATAAGATATATATAATGTGTGGGATGAGAGTGCTGCCTGGATATATAGAATATTGTTTGAGCTTTTCTAGCTCAAAACTTGGCAGAATCCGTGAAGTATGAGTATTTCAAAATTGTTACCGTATCCATATCCAGTATTTATTTGATATTAGTACTTGTTGGGTACTCATTAATCAACAATTACAATAAATAAATGTTACTTAAATACAAATTAGCTCTTATAAAATATTAAATTTTGTAATTAAATGAATTAAATTATTATTTTATCCTTTTAAATCTTGTATATCTTTAGATATTTTTGTTTGATCATCATAAAAAATCATCTATCTTATGATATAATTATTTTATTGGTTATAATTTTATATTTTTATATAATATATCCTCTCATATCCATATCCTAATTTTTAAAAAATTTTCATAACCAGGATGGTTTCGTGCCCATACCTATGCAACATAGGGCACAATGAATGAAAGGGAGCAAGAGACCTCTCCATGCAGCATTGTAATTTGTAGGGAATTGAGAGAAATTGTAAATAATTATTCTCCTTTCCTTGCCCTAGTATTTTTCCATTTGAATGTGGTTTCTTCATTTGAGTTTGATGTCATGCAGGTAATGCTGACTGGTCGAACACTCAGACAAGAGAGAGAAACAAAAGAAAAAAAAAATTACATACATACACACAGATATTCACAAGCTTGTACTACAAAAGATTTATGTATAATTGTATTTATTGGCTGAGTTAAGGCTGACCCAATTTTGTTATATAATCATTGCCAACAAATATTAGGAAAATGTTAGACTTTCAGAAACTTATCCACAATTTTAAATTCAGATGGCATAATTATTAGCCTTTAAATAAATTGGTGAATTTTACCATTTTATTTCATCTAACAATCATCATAATTTTTATTAAAGATTCTGTATATATTTTTCTGAATGTGTAGCATTACTTCAAATATTATGATGTCTCTGCGATCTGGCAATTGCCTTTCTAAATGAAGCACTGAATGTTGCAAAGTTTCTAATCTGGCACATTAGTTTCTAAATGAAGTACTCAAGTTTCTAAATGTAGCCCATAACGTGCCGCATCTTGCAAAGTTTCAGTTCAGAGTCATCTGCGCATATGATTGTTTCCCTTGTGCTATTCTCTTGTTGTACAGGTCTACACGATCAGTTCCAAAGCATTTGCTTCCATCAATATGATCAAGCATTTTATATTTGGATTTGTTTAAAAAAGTTTTTTTTTCTCAGAAGTTATATTTATAAAATTTTGGTCAATTTTACGCTATTTTGAATATCGAATAAACTAGATACCCGGTTATTTTTCTTGATGGGATTTTGTTGTCAATTCGGAAGATCCAAAACCATTGTGTATGTAACAATTAATTGTATTGTGGTTCCTTGTCGAACAATCCTTGACACGATCGTTTTGATACATAGCAAACACTATAAACTTACATAAACGTTATTAAGAAATTTATAGTCATAAGAAGAATATAGTAAAATAGGCTCAGAATTATGATTATATATATATATATTTCTCCTCAGGCTATGCCTATCAGCAATGCGCTGCTTGCAGATGCCATGGGAGTTGTGTTTTGTAGGGGTTGTCCCAGCCTTTCTTTGTTCCTTGCACCAAAAAAATAAAAGATTTTGAAGTTCACTGTGAATTAAAGTGGCAAAAACAAAATAAAGCAATGCACCTTTCATATCGGGCATTCTCACCTAGTTTAAGGTTAATGCCTTCGCTATCATTTCTATTGGCCAATGATAAATGAACACGTGCATGGACGCGCGCACGCGTACAAGTTAGTTTAATACAATTTTTTTCCTTTATTTTATTTTACTTTTATTTTATTTTAATAATCTTTTTATTTTTCACATTTTCAATTTTACATCAATTTGATTCTAATAAAGTTTTTAAATCAATTTTGGGTTTTTTCTTTTTTTAGTTGGTTCTTTTGTTGAGCTTACTCCAAATGGTTGGTTGGTTCTTTTGTCTTTTTTTTTTTCCAATTTAGGTGAAAAGATGAATTAAAAATAATCAAAAAATATGAAATGAAAAAAATACTGTTTCCAAGCAAGAATTGACAAACAAATTCATAATAAAAAAATATAAGTAAATAAAAAATAATTAAAATAACAAATAAAATAAAAAAATCACTTTACACTAGATATAAAAACAATCAAAAAAATGAAATGAAAAAAAATATTTTTCCCAAGTAAACAAAACCAAATTCATAATAAAAAATAATATAAGTAAATAAAAAATAATTAAAATAAAATATTAATAAAAAATATTAAAATAACAAATAAAATAAAAATCACTTGGCATTAGATATAAAAACAATCAAAAAAATAAATGAAAAAAAGCACCGTTCAATTTTAATTAATTCATAATAAAAAATAATTATAAGTAAATAAAAATTAAAATATAAAATAAAATAAATTAGTAAAAACAGAATGAAAAGATGTGATGATAGTGATTAGTTTTTAGCAACACTTCTAATTTCAATTAACCACATTTATGAAATATAGTTAAATACAACTTGTGATATAGCATTGACCTATAACTGTAGGACAGTGGGCACCTTGATATCGAGGATAATTTAAAGTGGAACAATAAAAAATGAACAAATATCCCCGTATAGATATATAGTTGAATTTTTGAGTCTGCTATTTTGCTGTCTGTTTTTTAAGTTCTTGTTTGTTTCTATGTTTTTGATTGGTTCCATTCAGTATTAAACAACTTTAATAACAGTTGTTTTTTGTCTGACAATTAATAACAGTTAAACCATTACTTTATCTTGAATTTGAAGCACCACTAAGGATTTTTGTTTTAAGAGACATAGATAGCGTTTGACATGGAAAAAAGGGAAATAATTTGGTTTGTAAATTAAATAATACTTTACGAGATCACAGCAGGAAAGCTCTATATTTTTAAAGACCAAGGAGACAATGCATAGGTTTAAGACCATGCATCCGTTGAACCAAACCAACAGCTAGCGGTTAAAATTACGATTCTAACAAGTAATACAATGATTGACCATCCATGCAGCAATAAGATCAAACCAAATCTTCAATTTCCTTGACAAGATTTTTCAGTGTAACAATCAAGATCAGAATCCTGATATTTCTTCAATATGTCTACCTATAAATCAAGCGTCCCTGTGAACAACCCCACTTATTTATCTAATCCTATTGGTCACTACACTCTAGATAATCAATCCTACAACAAAGTCAAGATTTTCATACCATACAAGAGAAAAACCTCATCCTCTAAGGGGTTAAAAAAACTCTGCTCAACTAAAAATATATACAGCCATGCACCCAACTATTGCCTCAAATTTTAATGTCAGGAGCTTTATTTATTTACTTTCACACATCAAACTGTAAAGATCTTGAGGCTGGGGGATGCATATATACTGAAGGAGGTCTACAGATCCACACACAAGTAGGAAATGACAGACCCTGCTCGCCGCTTTGTCCGCTGGCTAACCTTCCACTTCTCAACCAGCACCTTCTTTATGTTGGGACAGCTAGAAACCACAGTGGCCACTCCAGCTGAAGTTATACCTGAACAGTAAACCATGTGGCATGACTCCAGCATGGTGCACCTTTTAACAAGATGGGCTAGACCAACATCGGTTATTTGGCGGCAGTGTGAGAGCACTATTTCTTTAAGCAATGGACAGTGTTCTCCCAACTCGGCCATCGCAAATCGCCCAAATTCTGCAATTGTATGCAAGCTAAGCAGTTTAGAAATGTTCTAGGGTAAAAAATTTTGCATGCACAAATTCTTGAGCTTATTCATATAAGTATTACATGGGCATCACTTAATTCAGTTCTGTTAACTGTTTATTGGATATTACTAAAGTGAAGAACCTTCCTCAATTCAGAGAACATCCATGCTTAAAATATATAACAAGCAAAGGTTTGGTATCGTATCATGATACCATACGCTAGCATACATGTCCCCAACCATGTGTGTGTTTCATCAACAATATTTTAATAAGACTATAAAAGAATCAAGATCCTGCAAGAATTTCTGAAGTAAAAATTATGAAAAGTAAAATGCAAGAATTTGGCTTCTCTAAAGTGAGGATTTCACTTTAAAGAGAAAACCAAGGGATATCAATGGGAAAACAAAGGGTTTCTAACAAATCCAAGGTAGTTATGCACATGCATGTAATATCAACAGTTGATTTTATTATCAATGGTTGAGATCCCTTGCTCCTTCCTATAAAGCGAGAGCTCATTTTAAAGGAGCCAAATCTGAAATGCAAATAGCAAAGGGCTATAACAAACTAGCTCTGGGTATAGAAAGAGAGACGTGAATACACACCTGCAGTACACTCACGTCTAAATAACAGAGTTGAGGGCAACCCCTTGCAACAGCTATCACTCCAGCATCTCCAATTTGGTGGCAACCACTAACATTCAGATAATGAAGGGAACAGCCCTCAGCTATAGCAATAAGGGCCCCATCCCCCACCCTAGTAATTTAACAAAGCAGTTAAGGCAGACATATTCATGACAAAAATTACTAGCATTGTGCTGAAGTAATCTAGAGCTTGCAATCAATTCAAAGAGAAACCATGGAAGAAAAGATGTAGACTTCATGTAAATCAGGATTTGAATGAAGATGAAAAATAGAAAGCTCTGAATAAGGTTTTACCTATCACAGAATCGAATGCTAAGATCAGTTAGCAACTTACAATGCTCACCAACAGCAACAATCCCCTTGTTCCCAATCTAATACAGGGTAAGGAATGCAAGAAACATTAGGAGAAAGAGCAAGAAATGTATATGCCTCTATCATAACATTTTAATAGTCGATTTAAAAGTAGGTTAAATGCATGCAGAGAGTACCTCATAACAGCGACGGATATGAAGTTTCTTCAAATTCCTGCAGCCAATAGCTATACCACACATGGCTTCATCTCCAATGTTTGAGCAATCTACCAAGTGAAGAGCTTGCAAGAATTTGCATCCTTGCCCAACCTGAAGAAGACCAGCATCACCAATTCTTTGGCAGTAGAGCAATGCCAACTCAGTAAGACGACTGCACAATAGAAACCTCAGATTAGCATCACTGATGAAAGATCAGTGGAAAAATTAACTTTTTGGAACTTGTGTCATCAAGGATTATGTCAATATCAAGAGGAAATTTTATGTCAATATGACAAGCTAATATACATATTCTTCACAGTTCAGAGTATACTGTTTTACTCCTAAATTAGCCAGTTAGCAGCAGTAACAGGGCCCACAGGAGAAGTTATTAGATGCAGTCTCCCTTGATCATATTATGTGCATCAAAGCAGGACTGTTAACTTCACCAATCGGACCCACAGCAATGTCATTAGTAGCAGTCTCTCCCATACACATTGAGTTTCAGTTAGGTAAACTTGTGTGATGAGTGTATGGACTACTGTTAATATAGTTACACTGGGAATGCTTAATCAGCTTTCAATAGTGCATGTACAGCAAGGTTGGTGGATAAGAATATATATATAGAGACAAACACTGACAAGTGAGAACAAGGAAAAAGTTTGATATCGTAAAATTTATCAAATATCATAAACTTATCAGATATAGAGAAACCACGAGGACAAACATATGTCTCCTTATGTTGCTTCTTCATTGAACAGTTATCCAATTCCTTATGTTACATACACATAATTGCCAGTCCATGCACCTTTACACAGTTTAGCTTAGATAAAAACATACTGGCAAGATTTTCCAACGGATTCTAGCCCCAAAGTTCCAATGTTGTGGCATCCATTGACTTCAAGATGAGTAAGTTCCTTGCATCCAGTAGCAATTGCTTCCAAACCTTTATCACTTAGGAAATAACAATCACTTAGAGTCAAATTCTTTAACTTCTTACATCCGTTCCGATGGCACATAAACCCCTGAAGGTTGGACATTATTCAAAGAAAAAAGATTACTAACTAAACCCAAAAAAAAAAAAAAATTGATAGAATTATTAGCAGAACTTAAATTTAATAATTGGAGGCATAAGGAAAGATTGTGCTCAAATGTACAGCCCTAAGGTCATAAAATGGAAATGGGAAAGTAAACAACAACCAAACCTTGTCCCACTAGATGGGATCATCTACATGGACTATAGCAAAAACTGAAAGTTAAAAGTAAATGGGAAATTTTTTGCAAGAACAGCCTACTTTAAATTAATCAACCCTACAAATGGTTGATCAAGTTAAAACATGAGAAAATAATTTGAAATTTGAAGGAAGCCCAATGCATTTCATAGTATACAATAAGAAATAAGATTGAGCATTGTGATTTAGCATGAATTCAACCATAGCCAAATGAAGTAAAATCCCAAAAGCAATCATAAGAGAGCAAGCTCACTTATCAGTAAATCTCTGAAAACTATATAGGGCCAATAACTCCAGAGACAAACAACTAGCGCCTACAGCTTTCAAAGCATCGTCTGTAACATTAATACATTGCAGCTTTAAAACTTTCAAATCTGGACATCCTTCAGCCACAGCAAGCACCCCTTGATTGTGGATGAACTCAGAATCCAACGACAAGGTCTCAAGCAACCTGCAGTGTGTTCCCACGGCTTCCATTGAGGAGTCAGTTATTTTGGCACAAGCTGCCACGCCAAGAGACTTTAGTGATTTTCCCACACCTAAGGCTAATTCAATCAAACCCTTATCAGTCAAGCCTTCACAGAAACGCAGATTCAAATCCTCAAGTTGCTTGCAACACTGTCCAACAGCAGCCAGACCTTGATCTCCAACATAACAACCCTAAAGGAAAATCTCAGTAGTTATAACTACACATATGCATTGTTTATGTCATTTAACTTGTAGAATCGAAGATATTGATAGAGTGGAAAGGCAAAGAATGCATTGATAGGGGAAAATGGGCATCGTTGCCATAAGTTCCAATGTCTCAGAAGACGTGGATTCTGTTCAACTGGAAGTTCAACAAAAAAGTAAACTGCTGATTAAAGTACCCTTGTGGCCTCAAGATTCTCCAGAAGGTTACCCTTCATGTCAAAGCAGAAATATATTTTTTTGGCCAATCACAAAGTTTGTTTTTCCCCTCAAAAAAGCATCTTTCTAGTATCTTTTTTTCAAAAAAGTATATACGTATAAAGCAACTGCATTGATTCAACAAAGCTAAGCAGGCTATGTTTGAAGGAAAAACTGCTTCATAATGAGTAGACATACCCTGCTATGTGGTTGCAACCACAATATACATACGGCCGCTACACAAATCGAACTCAAATTCAATAAAAAAAGTACAATACCTGCAAGTCCAGTGCCTTCAAAAAACTGCATTTCTGAGCTAGTGACGCTAGTCCTTCGCTAGTGACATTCGAACACCAAATTAAGCTCAACTTCTCAAGCTTGGGAAAGCCTTCCCCGAGAACAGCCAACCCATCATCAGACAAACACTGGGAATCAATATCACCCTCCTCAGAGGCATTCTTCTCATTCACATAATGCAGCTTCAGCGAAGAAACCATAGAATTGGTGCTCCTCCTCCTCCTTCCCCCCTGCTCAAAAACAATAGAAAACATATAAATCACCAACACAAACAAAGCTCACGCCCTAATCCAAACCAATCAAACTCAACATTATACTCCAAATTTATCCCTGACCAAAAATAATAGTCCTTAAGAATAAACAAATGTCGGTTATATTAGTTCGTTCTCAACACATTAGTATCTTACAAAAAAGGACTAACATTTTACATTTGCAACTGCTAAGGAATATGCTGGGGTTTTCATTTCTCAGAATTATTGCTTATACTCAAAAATCAAAATTCTCCACCATTCCCTTAATCAAATTCCCAAGCAATTCGACTTAATTCGAATGAAATATGTTAGAGTAAAAAACTATTCACGTGCCTCTTCTCATCATCTTAAGTTTTGGGGAGAGATGGTTCTGCGACAAATCAATTTCAATTGAAGTCAAATTCGATTGAAAGATGGGTAATTGGGGGGACTCACAAGCTGAACGGGGAGGGAGATGGAGAGGCGCTCGTCAATGTGGACGTTGGTGACGTTGGAGAAGCGCGTGGCGAGCAGGCGCACGAAGATGTCCGGGGTGCCGGTGGCGCCGATCCGGATGGTGGCGCGTGTGAGGCGCTCGAGGCGGAGCCACCGCTGGCACACCAAGGAGCAGGCGTCGCGGCTCCGCTTCGAGTCGAGGCTGCGGAAGATCTCGACAAGCAGCTCGTCGGGGAGACAGGTGTTGATCCAATCGTGGCCCCTCATCGCATCCCAAGAGAGAACACCTCCGATTCGGAATTGGGTCGGTCGAAAAATTGCAACTTGGGAACCGAATTGTGGAGAATCGCAAAAGGGGGTGATTGAAGAAGGGTGCAGCTGAAGAAGTTGCAGATCCACTTGCGCACGGTTTGTGTTTTCTTTCTCCGTTTTATATAATTTTTTTAAAAAATTCCGTATCCATATTTAGGTATTTAAGCTATCACAAAATTTTTTTTTGTCGTGTCTGACCAACATTAGGCCGTGGGTAATAGTCGCTGGTAGATTAAATTTCTTAAAACTTTAATATATTTCCTTAAGGATTTGGCCGTAGGGGCACTAGTCAAAAGGAGAAATAATTTCATGCCCTAGAGCTTCGTGTGAGTATATTTCACGTTTAATAATTGAGTGCCATCTGATTAAAAGGAATGTTAAATATTGACTCTCCTTAAAATATTATATAATTATTGGATATGAGCATATTTACCTCCGATAAACATGTAAGAATTTATCTTGATTAAAGAGTAAAAAATAAATATTACTATAAGAAATATGAGAGTTTTGGTTTCACATTATGAGACCAATTAGAAAATTTTGAAACTTGCTTGCCTTGATACCCTCGGTTTATGATAGGTCATGGTTAGAAAAACTTATTTTTATTACTTCAGAATAGTGGTTGGACTTTGCTTCTGCTACTAATGGAATAGTTTCCGTAGGACCTGCAGTAAAATACTTGAATACTTAAAACAACTTTTTTTTTTGACATTTTTCAATAATTTTGTTTTGTCATTTTTACACTCTTGTATTCCTCGCAGTGAATGTGTCAAACTAGTATCTTAATTGCCGAACTCAAATGTACTCCTTGCTGTTTGTTCTGCTCCAGTGGTGGTTATAGTTATTCATAGTCTTCATAATTTGGATGAAGGGCAACTTCTTAAGTGGGGATTATTGAGTTTGAGACTATATGGTCTATATTAATATTATAACTAAATAAAAGACTTTAGATTACCTTTTTAGTCTTATCATATATCTCCCATATTCCCCTTTCTTCCTCCATCTTAGCCCTCTACATAGGACCTCTTTCTCTAACATCTCACTCAAGACACACAAAGAGGATGTTCTTCCTCATCCATAGATTCTAGGAATTACTAAAAAATAATAAACAATAAAGAAATGGACAAAAAAAATGTTGAAATCCTTCAATCTCCTCCATGAAATGACTTGGTACTTCACAATGAATTCATAAAATTTCTTTGCGCTTACTTGTTTGTTGCTTCACACATACTTTCTAAAATGATTCTTCTTTGATGATCAAACATTGACCTTGGATTATAAAATTGTGCAAAGAAAAACTCACTTGAGGGGTGAAGTTTAGTTGGAATTTGAAGGGCGTGGGGTGGGTGTGTCTGGGAGGTGCCGCTAGGGGAGTGGGTTGTAGTTGGGGGTGGTGACGAAGGTGGTCACAGGACGGAGGAATAGCAAGGGAGGTGGTTGTTGGGAGCAGTGATATACGTGGATAGAGGTGGCAGTGGAATGTAAAAGGAGGTAAAATAGACAAATTACATACAAACATTTATTTTAAATATTGAAATATAAATATAATTTTATATGAAATTATTTTTGTATGATTAAAAAATTTTATTTGAACTATTGGATTATAATTTCAATGACCTAAATTTAGAGACCATATGATCTCAAACACAACTGGTGGCCTGGGCCCATTCAAGAATTCGCCTTGAATGAAGTGCATGAAAGCTGAAAATGTTGGCAACTTGTGGCTTAAGTTTGAATGTGTTCTATGTTGCACGCTGGAGAGCAAGTAAGCATGCATTTTGAATGCCATG
Organism: Dalbergia oliveri; assembly: GCA_030441495.1. Classification (NCBI taxonomy): domain Eukaryota; kingdom Viridiplantae; phylum Streptophyta; class Magnoliopsida; order Fabales; family Fabaceae; genus Dalbergia; species Dalbergia oliveri. Next base: position 25,799,654 of record JAMLFY010000009.1, on the reverse strand, counting down.
GCAATGACAGAAGTCGTTGGTATGATAAATCCATCAGCAAAAGCAAGCGGCGCCCCCTCAATTATTTATCTATCACCATGACTTCTCCCTGGATGCATTATTATTAATTAAAAAGTTCAGTTTGTTAAGACTGAAATTTATCATAATTTGGCCCAAAAATTATAATTAGTCGGTCACATGCACATTTTAAATTTTTTTTAACCTCAAAACATTCCATTTGCCGCTATTGATTTGGACACATGACTTGCATGAGAAATTTCATTTCTATGTAAGCCTCATGACCCAGTCTTCTTTATATTCATAGTTAGTTGTAAAACCATTTGAAATATAGTTCTATTTTCTACATACAAATCACTTGTTTGTCAAAATCACAAAAATAAAACTAAAATTTCATAATCTATCTCTAAGGTCTAAAATTTTAATATCAACAATATACGTAGAGTTCGTTCTATATAAAGCGGCTATGAATATTAAAGTTATATAATTACAATCTCAAAACAACATTCCGATATGCAAAAATATAAATCATGCTCTAAAGTACAAGATCCTCGCATTAATCACTTGGAGCAATCTAAAGCAAATGACAACATGTCACCTAGTGAGGTTCACTAACTAAAATCTAATGTTGCTTGGAAGAATATGGCTAAAAAGTATCTGGACAGTTGCTATCTGGAAATAGGAAAAGGAAGAGGTTAGTGTTGTAACAAAAATAAAGTGAGTCCTCACTTAGAACCCTCTTCATGGGACACCAAGGAAGCAATGCATAAAATCATAATAATATCAATAATACCCAAAATCATTTTATGTTTACATATGCGTATATATTCAAAACATTAACTTATAAATCAACTTAGTATCCAATAGAAAAACATTAATCTTTGGTTATGTCTAGAAACCATGGTATAACAATAATCTCTAGTCTCTTGGGCACCTAACTAGGTCCCGTCTTTGTTTCTCTGGCCTTGGACAACTTAGTACCAAGGTTAACGGAATAATTATCATTAGTACACAGTTGTTTCTCTATAGTTATTATTCAATCCAAATCATAACACAAATTCTTTCTTCTACAATTCTACAAAGGTTTCTATCCTAGGGTTCAAATACTTCTTCATATAACATATTTCAATGCCAAAAATCATAATCATCATAACGGCTCTTTATAAACTTTATTTAACAATAATCGTCCCATGAGTTTTAAAAAATATACAGTTCATGCTATTCTAAAGTCATATGTTTACAGTTATTAGAAATCTAATTGTTCTTAGAATAGGCTATAAAATCATGTAATATTTCATGTTTTGTTGAAAATAGCTCTAATGACTAACATAGAGGTCACAAGTTTAAATCCACTCATATGGGTGATAGAAGACGAAGGTTCCACATTGACAGAAGTTTCTCTGAGCAAGAATGACACTAGTATCTGCATAGAATCAATAGAACTCTAGATAACCTCTAGAATCTCTAAACAACTCAATTTTATCTCTAACATAAATGGAGAACTCTATTTCTCTAATAAGCATGAAAATCACCCCTAGAGCAATGAGGAGTTGAAGAAAAGGAAGCAAAACCAATAAAACAACATACCTTAAAGTCTTAGAAGTGAAAGATTGAAGTTAGATTTAAGATAAATGGAAGAAAAAGGAGTTTCGAGGTGAAATAGAGGTAGAAGACGAAGTTTCTACGTTTTTTAGGGGTGAGAGTTGTGTTTTGATGGTTTGGACTAAAAAATGGAGTTTTTATAAAAATTTTAGCGTCGCAGCATTCACCAGAGTGCCACATTTTCTTGATTTGCACCACCTTATTGTTCTTCAATCGCTACGACATTCTCCAAGTGCTTTTCTCAAATCTTTAAGCTATAATTCAGTCGGACTACTAACAACATAAATCTACCTTAAAAATCCTATGACAGTCCAAATTTACCTAAGATACATGTACATAGGGCATTATACCATTGCATTTGATTTGGTTTTCCACTATTTTCTTTCTTAGATAACACCTTCACCAATCAACTCGCGAAGTATCATTCCAATTCCTTTCCCCATTTCCACAACCGAGAGAGGGCTTATGAATAATGATGGAGCGCCAAAAGCAAATTTTGGAGCGAAGATAATAGCATCTCCTCCATGCGGACAATAAAACCAATTAAATAATAGGAAAATGGGGACAAAATAAATTTCCATTTTGGAAAAAAGCGGCTCCTACCCAAATAATAATATTTTAATTATTATTTTATTTTGGTCTTGGTGGCGGAAAATAAGAAAAAACAAATAAATAAAATTGGAAAATAAGCCTTCCACTGCGATGCTCCTTTCTCCATGATGATGATCATTATTATTGATGATTCATATTCATAATCATAATCATGTTGAATAATTGAAATCATAGAGAAAATTCAAAGAAGAAACACTGCATCAGCAACAGCAGCATTTTTTCTTCTTTTCCGTTTTTCCAACATCAACAGAGAAAGGGGAAAGAGAAAAACAGCACACACACACACAGATATATATATATATAGAGAGAGAGAGAGAGAAGCGATCATCAACAAACATGTCGTTCTCGTTCTTTAAGGTTTCGAGGCCTAAGACGCCGCAGGAGGTGGCAAAGTCCATCAAGGAGAGTCTCATGGCCCTCGATACCAAAACTGTTGCTGAAGTTAAAGCCCTCGAGAAGGTTAAGCTGCTGCTGCTTCTTCTTCTTCTTCTTCTTCTTCTTCACCTACTTGCCCCATGTGAGATTCACTGCGTAATTCCCCACCCTTTTGATCCGAATTCCTAATGCTCCATCTGGGTCTTCGTTTTTTCAGTTTAATTTTCAGTCTTGAATGGTGGGTATGTCTTAAATTTCTTTAAAATGGGTCATTTATATTGTTGCATTAGATACATAGATGATTTTGGAGTTTAGACGTGCATTATGTAGTGTGCTATTCTATAAAAACATTAGTATTTTTTAAACCTAAAACATAATTATTTTAATGTGTAACTTGCTTCTGTGTGTATACGTAGTTTTTTTTTTCTTTTTTGGAGAAATAATTATGACTGAATTATGCTTAACAGGAGAGATTCCAACTTCTAAGTGATCAGCTTTCTGAAGGATACTTTGGTTTGAACTCATGAAAGCTTCCTAATGGATATTGGGTGGTTTTGTCCTTTGGTTGTTGTTGATATATAATTCTCTCTGTATAGAATGTCCTTTTTGTATCCAAATAGTGAATGATGTCTGCTAAAATCTCTTGAGTTTTGTGAAACTAAATTTTTTTAAACCTGTTTAGGGACTAAAATAAGCTATGGAGCATTAAATTTGTGACTTCAAGGATATATTGCTGCATTTTGTTGGAATCATCTCTGGTAATGTTACATATTGCACATTACGAACTTGCAGATTTTTCACTCTTTTGAGTTATATAGCTGGGACAAACAAGCAGCTAGATTCATCTTAAAAAGTAAAAATAATGTTTCTTATTACTTTCTGGGATTCAAACAACTCCTTTATCGAGGTTTATCTTCTTTTAAGAGGATTAGGTCAGAGAGGTCACTCTGTCACTGTTTATTTTATCTTAGGCATATGCTTTTTATTATTACCATTTTGTTGTTGATATCTATGTAGGTGAGAAGTAAATGAAGAAAGCACATGCTCCATAGATTTCAAACCATTTTTTTTCCTTGCAGTTACTTTGATTGTGGTTACTGATAATTGATGCTTTCTGTGCTTTATTCTAGGCTTTAGAGGAAGTTGAGAAGAATGTTGTAACAATGAGAACCATGCTTTCCGGAGATGGAGAGTCAGAACCAAATTTGGATCAGGTTTCACAGCTAGTGGAGGAAATCTGCAAGGAGGATGTTCTAACACTTATAGTCCACAAGCTTCCTATACTTGGATGGGAAGTAAGATTCTGATTGATACCAAGCACTGCCATGTGCAGTTGACTTAATTTGTTGCTGATTGTTGGTGTGTGATTTCTGATACAGGCAAGAAAGGATTTAGTTCACTGTTGGTCCATATTATTGAAACATAAGGTTGGCTCCAGTTATTGCTGTGTAGAATACATTGAACAACACTTTCAGTTACTAGACTTCCTTGTTGTATGGTAAGCTTTTCACTGCATCAACTTTTATCCTACTAACTTTGAATTGTTGTTTGTTCCCTGCCTTTTCTCCTCTTTTGATGGTGGATCTCTATCTCTCCTAGTTGTATTCGAGTTGGAAAACTGAAACTGTTGCTCTATGACAAATTGAAAACATGGGAGATTTTAATTTTTCTTTATTTCAGTGCCTTCTATTGTATAATTGATATGGTCTTTCAAAGAGTTGGTGAGGGATTAAATTTGGAAATTTTTTACATTAAGAAACTGATATCACAGTGATATGCCCACACTTCCATGCTGCTTATGCCATAAAATTGCTTGTGCAGTTATTGAAAAGTTGAAAACAAATGCCAAGAGTAAAAGTTGATTGGTGCAAATAATTTGTTTTTTCTTTTCATTGAAAAGTTTACTTTCCCTTTCATCAAATGAAAACAATTTTGCTTACAGCATTTTAAAGATAACAGTCTCACATATAAATTGACTATTGCAAATTGGGTTCTTTCAAAATCAGTAATTTCAAAGGTGACTTTTCTTAAATCAGGTATCTCACAGCAATCTGAAACCCATTATTAGTTTCAATGTCTACTACTCTGCTTAATCGAACATTTGTCTGTCTGCATGGGATCAATGTCTTTAAATTTGATAAGTTGTCAATGTCATTAAATAGGATGTTAACATAGTTGCTCATGACATCTCTATATCTGTTTCCAAGCAGTTATGATAACAAAGAAATTGCATTGAGCTGTGGCATAATGTTGAGGGAGGGCATCAAGTTTGCAACACTTGCAAAGTAAGCTATTTTTAGGTTGTCATTGTTTCTGCTCTTTCTTTCTTTTTCATTCTCATCTTTCTGATTTCTTCATGTTCATCATAGACACAGTTTGATCCTGCAAAGATTTTGATATGCTTTTTTGTAAAAGAAATGCTTTAGTATTTGTGCATTGGTGGGTCAAAAAGAATCACACATTTTACACATGAAACTTATCCATGAAAGTTTCTATCCCATGTTTACACCCCCCCCCCCCCCAAAAAAAAAAAACCAAAAAAACACACAACAACCAAACACACCCTTATAAGAAGAGAAATATGGTATTATAACAATAAACATAGTGCATCTATGTTGGCATATATGCAATTCTTGTATAAGCTTCTTCTTGTAGTGAACATACTTGCTTGTGAGTGTTGCTTCTGGCTCCAACATCACTATGGATTTCTGTTTTGTCATCGAATCATTCCCACCTATCAGTTGTAATTCATTACGTAGATTGTGGTCTTAAGTAGATTGTAGCATTGGAATAATTTCTCTAGTTCAGACTTGAGGGTGATGAAATCCATTTTTCAAGAAAGCAGGGTTTTTAAAATATTTCATATGTAAAAATTAACAGATGATTATATCTATCAATGTACATTTTGAGACTGGCTCTTGCCATGCAGTTGTCCAGAAGGCCATAGGCAAGTCATTTATACTGTTTAATTTTTTTTTTCTGGGTATTTTCCAGATACATATTGGAATCTGCAAGCTTTGTGTTGTTCTTTAAATTTGTAGAGTTGCCTAACTTTGATGTTGCATCTGATGCATTTTCTACCTTCAAGGTCAGATCTGAATTCTATTTTTGTCTCCCTTTATGCCCATCACTTATCTTACTGCTTGTACGGTTCTGTTGCCACTTCTTCATATGTCTCTGTGGATATTTGCAGGATCTTCTTACAAAGCATGGAAATGTGGTCTCTGAATTTTTGACAGCTCATTATGATGAGGTTTGCTTCATCCTGGAGATATTTATTTGATTTGAGCATGTCAAAGCCGCACAAATGTTGCTTGAGAACATTTTATGCATGTTGGTTGAATATTTATACCTAACAGATCAAATCTCTTGGATAGCAATTTAACCATCTTATTAGTTATTCTTTAGGAGATAGTTAAGTGCACCTACCCTCTTCTTTGAATATGTGCATGGTGCAAACTCAATGATTGTGGTGGCTTAATCTCCCTTATTCTACTTCAGCACTTCTAATAAAACTTCTTGTTCTCAGTTCTTTGATCTATACGAGAAACTCTTAACATCTCCTAATTATGTCACAAGGAGGCAGTCTTTAAAGGTTTGTTTATTCAACAATTATCAACATCTCTGATATTTTATAATCTTTTGATTTGATTTTTAGCAATTATGTTTATGTGGATTTTAGCTTCTCTCGGAATTTCTAGTGGAAACTCCCAATTCTCAGATAATGAGGCGCTACATATTAGAAGTTCGTTACCTGAAAGTCATGATGACATTGTTGAGGGTATACCTCCTCTTAATCCTGTGGCATAGTGTGATATTCCCTATTTAACCCATGGTTAATGAACATGGTCACATGATACTCAACCAGTGTGTTTACTTGGTATGTTTTTCTTGTTATATGCAACATGCACAGCAGAAACTGTTTTGCAACAGCATTTGTCCTTCCTTGTTTCTGTGAATTGTGATATATCTTGGGTTCCCTGCTGGTTATAATCTTTGTGTATGGAGAAGAGTAGTTTATCCTATCTGGTAGCTTTGTTCGCTTATCAACTGTGTATTATATAACCACAAGAATGGATTTATTGTGGTATGCTTTATCTCAATTGATTTGCCAAGATCTTAGTAAAGCAGGCATTTTCTTTAAGGGTTTAATTTTGAAACGTGGAGGTTTACACTGTCATCCAATTAAATCTTTCTATTTACATGACTTTTCAAGTAGTGGGGGTAGAACTTAACCATATTTGCTAATGTTGCAACACATGATTGAATGACACTGTAAACTTTTTACACTGTCAGTGTATCAAAATTAAATCTTTTCTTTAAATGGTGTTGCTGAAAAATTTGGTTTTTGATAGTTACATTGGGTTGATTCATGTAGCTGACCTCACTTATGAGGGTAAGGCTTGGTTGTTGTTGTCCCTCACTACCCCTGCTTGGCATTTCAAGTAGCCATTACTATTAAGATTCAATGCAGTCATTTTTGTCAAGAGAAAAAAAAAAGTACAATGATGAACATCTGAAGCTATAGTATACATCATTTTTCATGTTTACATACATGCAAAAAATTATTCTTTTGTTTTGCCTCTTTTTTCTATCTACTGTTAACTCCATGTATTTATTTGTTTGATTTTGGCTTAGCAGGATTCAAGTAAAAACATTCAGCTATCAGCTTTCCACATTTTCAAGGTGAGTTTTCCCCTTCATGCCTTTTTAAGGTTATAGAGTGATTAGTGAGCTCATCATTTTGTGGGTGTATGAAATAATTCAAATGAGGTTATACATGGAGAACTGCCAAAATGAGGATGAAATTTGGTTAATGGCAGGTTACATTATGAATTGTTTTAATGCATTCTGTCTAGTTGATGAAAGAGACTTGTATGGAAGCACAATCTGTTTGCTCCCTAGCAACATGATAAATAATCTCTCCTTCATTATTTGGAATAGAATAAATGGCCACTTTCTGGTAAATGCTGCAAGCTCCTGAAGGCTATATCATGAAAATATTTCAAATTCTAAATATTAATCATCGGACATCCTATCCTTTATATATTTTGAAAGGTTTTTATGTTTTCTTTTTCTAAATACACCCGAGAACGTAATGTTTTGCTGTGCAGATGATAATCGTCATTTGTTTCACATTTTCTCACATGTTTATCCAGGTTTTCGTTGCCAATCCCAATAAGCCTCGGGAAGTAAAACTTATTCTGGCGAAGAACCAAGAGAAGCTGCTAGAATTGCTTCATAATCTGTCTCCAGGAAAAGGTTATAATACTTCTAATAATGGATAAATTTGAAACCTACAATTATACAATAAATATATTGTTGTGAATTGCATTCTGTACCCCTGAATAATTCTTTAATAATTTCTTTTCAGTCTGTCACTGATCCTGGCTCTTATACGCATTTTCAGGTTCAGAAGATGAGCAATTTGAGGAGGAAAAGGAGTTTATCATCAAGGAAATTGAAAGAGTATCGTGCTAAGTTATTTATTCTACTTGAGCAGGGTTTGATTCTGTAACAAGTGTATTTTTTGACGTGTGCATCCCAAGCTAATTCATTTTTGCTGTTTGTGTGCCACTAGTAGTGTGTTGGAAGGCCTGTTGAGGTTTTGCGTGGACAAGACTAAGAAAAATATGAGGTTTTGTAATTAAAAAACTGAATCTAAAGTATTGATGCAGTAATTAGGTTCCACTGATTGACCTGTAGTATTTGCTAATAACGAGTTGACACCCTTTCATCCTTGAACCCTTTTGTGGGTGTCCCCATAGAACAATTTCATAGTACAGTACCAACCAAACAAGCAGTTCAGTTCAGAGGTCAGACTCGACTGACCTTGGGCTAAACCCCTATTGGGATCTCTCCCAGTACATCAAACCTAACCTGGATATTGTAAGAAAAAATTTACAAAGGCTTGTTACTTGTTAGGACTTGTCATGGCAATCAATCAATTCTAATAAATTATTTTCCCCTTTGGGCTGGACAATCTCGTCACGGATTAGCTCTCTACGTTTTGTTTGTCTCAATCACTCCTTAAATCATGAGATTGCAGCAAGGTTTCCTCAGAATATTCCTTAAATCATTGAATAAATATCATATATCCTCAATTGTTCAGAATAAAAATTAATCCGGAAATAATAACAGCAATAGAACCTTCTTAGTTAGTAGAAAAAAATATATTAAAAAAGGTTTAAGTTTGATGCACTCTACACTACATAATTGGATAATTGTGTAAGAATTTTTTTATATTTCCGGTGTATAGATGGAAGGTAACATTTAAGGTTGGAAGTTTATACAAATCAATTCATCATAATATACATGTATGTATTAAAAATAAAATACACATACATCGAACTTGGTTACGAGCTAAAAAATCGAATATTGTAGGACTCAAGTTCAACTCATGAACTTAACTTACTAGTTATTAACAAACTAGATTGGAAATAGCGACACACAAGCAGCATTCCAAATTGAATTGAATAATTGAATGGGATGTGGTGTGGATCTAATCAGATTCCATTCATGTGCGCCGTGTGATCATATACCACAATGCCAAGGCCATCCACTAATATCTCCCACCGATCCTTCACTGCTCATTAAACGCTTATCAGTTTCTCTTCTCACATTGATTCCACTTTCCGAATAAAAGCAATACCGCAGCGAACGACGCCGTTTCCTTTAAGCCGCAATGAATTTCTTCAAGTCCGTATTCGCCGACGAGCCCGATCCGCCGTCACACGAATCCGACCAACCCGATCCGGATCAAACCGACACCGAAACCGCCGCCGACTCCTCCGGCGACGCGTGGAGCTTCGGAGGCCTGATCGAAACCTTAGCGTCCAAATCGGAGTCGGTGATCGAGAACTACCGTCGCGATCTCGAGGAATTCAGCTCCGGATTGAGGAAGGAGACGGCCGTGATCCGCGAGGCCGCCTCACGCGCCGTCAAGGACCTCCCGTCGTCGCTCGACGCCGGCGCCACGGTGGCGCAGGAGTCGCTCGAGTCCGTCGGCCAGGCCATCGACGACATCGGAAGCTCCGTCTGGAAATCGACGGCGCAGATTATCTCCCATGGTAGGGACTCTCTCGTCTCCCCTGATTTCGATTCCTCCGATTCCTTCGATTCCGATAACAACAGACAATTGAGTAGTAGCGGTAGTGTTGGTCAGGGTCTGGATTTGAAACGGTATAGTAGGTTTGATGCACTGGTGCGTGCTCTTCAGAGTGATGTGAATACGTATTTGGAGGATCCTGAGGATTTGGAGAATTACGGTGATTGGAAATTAGGGTTTGAGTTGGGGGAGATGGGTGAGGAGATTGGGAATCTGATGGAGGACAATGGTGTTGTTGAGGAGATTTATGGGAAGGTTGTGCCGAATAGGACTGATCATGAGAGCTTCTGGACAAGGTATTTTTATAGGCTGCATAAGCTGAAGCAGGCAGAGGAGGCGAGGGCGAAGCTCGTGAAGCGTGCAATTTCCAGCCAGGAAGAGGAGGATTTGAGCTGGGATTTTGATGATGATGATGATGGGTATGAGCCAAAGGTGGCTCCGGTAGGGTTGTGGAGCAGCCGGAGCCGGAGCTGAAGAGGGAAATTCTGCCGAGGTGGTCTTGGATGATGGTGGTGTTGAGAGTGTTAGGACTGGGGAAAAGGATTTGAAGAGAGAAAATTATGGGAAGGGCATTGATGATGGCGATAAGTTGGTGGAGGGGAAGCATGCTGGGAATGCGGCTTCTAATGTGGCTGCAACTGTAAGTAACAGTGGTGGGGATGATAAGTTTGATGTCAAAGATGAGGCGAAAGAGGCATCAGAGGTGAAGACAGATAATGAAAATGGTGAATCCTGCAAAGACAGTGATATTTCAGTTGTTTCAAGCCAGCCTTCAATGCCTGGGGAAGAAGACATTGGCTGGGATGAAATTGAAGATATTGATAGCAATGATGAAAATAAAGGGGATGCTGTTGGATCTGCAAGTAGGGTTGATTTGCGGAAGAGGTTGAGTGCGGCAGACCAAGAAGAGGATCTGACTTGGGATATTGATGATGATGAGGAGGAGGTCAAGTCATGAGCAAATTGTGAGTCCAGGATTATTATTATTATTATTTATAAACACAAATTGCTTATTAAGTGTATAATTCTTTCGCTGTAACTTAACAATGTAAATAAAATCTATTTTTTATGTCTTATACGAGCTCAAGTGATAAGGTGGACACCAGTTGCAATGAAGCTTAATTTGTAAGTTCATGTGGGATCTTCATCCTGTTTTAGGAAGGTTTTTGCATCATGTTCAGCTGTATCTTTTTGCAGCAAGGCATGTTAAGTTTTTTCAATGGATGACATTATCAGGTCATATGGAGTCACCAACTGATATATCTGTTCCAGCATTTTACTGAAAAGAAAATAGTTGGATCGTTTATATTGGAGCTATACTTCCAGTATTTGAGGTTATTTGATTTTTTTTTCATTGTAACCAGCAACTTTAATTGCTTGCATTTGCATAATATATATGGCTGACCAACAATCAGCATCCTTTTTCTTCTTCAGTCTTGTGAAATAAAGGCCATTACTGACCCCTGCTTCTGAATTCCTACTTCAGACTTTCCTTGTTGAATTCAATTTAAATTTGGAGAGTACTTACAGTTATATGGATTATCATCACGATGTCATGCATTGCTGATCAAACACTGCTGTTTCATTGTTCTACACTGTGTAATTGATGATTCTTAGCCTTGAGCTTCAGCTGGATTGATGAATCTTTGTTCAAGATGTGTGGGCTGTTTTTGTGACTGCTGCAGATCATGGTCGGTGAAGCTCCACTTTGATCTTGAAGGAAGCACCCTTGCTGCAAATCCATCTTGTCTTGCTAATCGAATCCATTTGAAGGTGGAAGTAGATCAAATCAATAAATCAATGACTTTGTTAGCCTTAGCTTTGAGGATCAATACATCAATGCCTCCAATGCTTAAACTAGAGCCGATCTCATTTCTTGAAATGTTTTTTTTAATAAAAAATTATTAAAGGAGAACTTGGTGTGATAAACGACGATAAACGAAAAGTTCTAAATTTTAATGTACATTTGCCATTTGGCCAAAAGGAAGGGGTGTCTTCCTTTCTCCTAACGCAGGTTTGTGTTCATGAGAGTTAAACGGAACACATTGTAGATCACTAACTGGATTATATATATATATATATATATATATATATATTGTTTATCAGAATATGTATTAACTTGCAATTAAAGTGGCTTATTGCAGTGAAAATGGTCTGTGGTCTTAGATGAATTTTAATTACAATGTCAAAAAATTTAATAAGAATGTCATGTAAATTGAAATTTGATTGGATGAACATATTTAATCGTATTCAAAATTAAACTAAAACAAAAAAAAGTTTTTAAAGCTCATGCTGTAATTTGTAAAAGACTGAAAAGGCAAGGATGCATTTGATTTCAAAGAACATTTTTCAGTTTTCTATTCTTGTTTTGAATTAGTTTCCTATTTTTTATTATTTTATAAAAGGAATAGTAAAAACTACAAAATTTATTTATCAGATTTAATTTTAAATTTTCTTTCATTAAATTTTGAAAACATGAAATGAAAATTGAAAATGTATTTTTGAAACCAAACGCACATTATTGTGTGTACTCTATTTCTTAAAATATCAAGATCGGCTCTATGATCTTCAAATTCCCCTTTTTTTTCTTCGTTTTTAAAATTTGGCATTTGGTGGTTATTCAAAATCAAGAAAAAAACTACTCAATTAAATTTGAAGATCGTGGAGGTAATAGCCATCATTCTTCATTGATTTTGGCATTAGGCCATCATTCTTCAGTGGTTTTGTCCAAATAAGGCATTAGTCAATTAAATTTGGCATTCGGCCATCATTCTTATACGAATACCAAATAACAATCAAAGCTTTGTTTCTCATTAGTAACAACTTCATTACGCGTTGCCTTATTTGGTCCACGGTTCGATTGTTATTCAGTTCGGTGTGTATTCACAAGGATTATGGTCTACATTAACATCAAATACATTATATTAAGGATTAAACTAATATCTATTTCAAACATTAAAAAACTAAATTGGTTTTGAACACTGACTGATACAGAAGCAATTTGAATATTTGATGAAAATTAATTAAATAAGATTGAACATGAGTTGCACACAATACTATATCAACTACTGAAGGAAGAAAGTTCTTATTAAGTAATCGATCAACGGATGGAAGAAGTTAAAGATGTTTAATCGGAATATATGTTTCTGCTAGGTAAACTAAACCATCTGTTGTCATCACGGTTTCGGACTGCATCAGACCATCACTAAAAAATGGTAAACTAAAACTAATTATGTACTGAAGTTTCTATCTTCTGACTTGTTCAATCAAAAGATCGATGTCCCCACTTTCCACCGCCAAAAAAATTAGACAGGATCAAGTTAATCTTCACTCGGTCTTCTAAGAAACTTATAATTAAATGGTGCATTTAGATAATTCAAAAATATACTGTTGACATAATCAAATTTTCCTCGAAAAATATTACTTATTATATGAAATGGATATTCAAGAGATTTTATTTATGCAAAGAATAAAGCTTCTTGAACAATATTATACACACATCTTCTCACAAAGAATAGCGATAAAATTAAAATATAAATATGTGAAAAAAGGTAAAATTAATTATAATTAAGTTATTAAAGATATATAAATATAATATAAAATAATGTGTGTGTTCATTAGTAGTAATGTTATAGATAAAAGACATCTCATGTGATGATAAGAAGAATATTTTCAAATATACACTGTTGTGCTAAATATGTTATAAATAAAAATTCTTATAATTGAGGCGAGAATAGTTATTGATGAATAAATTTTAAATGAACCCTTAATCTAGCTAGCTAGAGATTATCTAAACTAACCAAATGCCGTGAAATAAAATTGGTATCCGTGTTTGAATGTTTCATAATTGAACAATTTTTTAGTTACGGTACAATAATTGCTCTGGGGTGGACTCGGAGTTTTTCTCAGTAGTTCATTAGTAATATACATTGAATTATTCAAATGAATACGCTTATAATGTGAATACGCACATTGTTAGACGTTTGAGTTTCTTATTCAAAAAATAAGTCTTCAGTGACGTTTTTATTTTAATTCTATATAGTTGTAGTGGGTATATATATGTTGGCTATTAATTATTCTGGTTAGCACTGCGTATTAGAACCAGAAATTAGAGGAAGCCGATCACTACCAGAAACATGGGCAACTTCCCATTCATGCTGCTTCGCTTTCTTGCCTTCCATTTTCTTTCTTTTCTGCTCTACACAAGAGTGCTGCCTTTCAGAGTGGTACACCTGAAGAAAGCAGCAACCATTTCCACGCTGTTGAAGCCAGATCTTTGTTGACTGCCTCAACCTGCAACCCTTCTTCCGTGACAGGTTCTTCTCTAAATTTCGTCTTTAAATCAGATATTTTTAGTACTGCAAACCAAAATCTAGCATATAGTGATTGTGATTTTTTTTTTTAACATCTAAATTCAACATGAAACCTCACGCTAAGCTAAGCACAAGTTACCATTTCAAGTGCATTAATCATCATGCAAAATCGCAAGTTATCATTTAGGTACAAGAATAATTACCACCACGTATACTAACACAATTCACCAGTACTTCAATCTATATATTAAGCATAAGACATGCGTGGTGAGCCCAGTACAGTCTGATAAATAATATATATATTGGTCTTGTGTTGGCAACTTGGTTAAAAATTATCGTTTTAATTAAATGCATAAATTGCAATTTACAAACGTATTACCAACCATCTAACTTGCGTATATTATTTTTGTGAATATTGTTTATTCTTAATGTATTTACTTGAACATAATGCCACATATATATATGAACTCTTTGATAATAAGTAAATCATATCACCTTATTTCATTTTATTTTCCAAAAAAAAAAATACTGGCAATTGTATTTTTTCTACTAAAACAACAACACTCATACACCTAATAGAATTAAACAATATATATATACACACACACACATTTTTCCCCTTCTCCTTGATATATAGTTTGTGTTTCCTATTTCAACATGAAATCATCATGTGAGGCTCTATTAATTATTTGCTTATTGATTTATTTCCCAAATGTAACGTTTTGGAGCTGTGATTGCTTATTTGGTTTGAACTGTAGCCTCATCTGAAGAAGAGTTTCTGAAATTAGTCCACAATCATGGACCCTGCTTTCCAAGGAAGCATGGAAAGGCAAATGCTCCCAATGCACGTGAAATCCTTGAACGAAACCAGAAAAGAGTGAGCTTCATGGCATCGAAGCAACCCTATGGAGAGAACAACATTCAAGTTCGGTGGGATAGTACTAACACTGATGAGTATGTTGTGAACGTGGGCCTAGGAACGCCTAAGAGGGAGTTCACACTTGTGATGGATACGGGAAGTGATCTCTTATGGACTCAATGTCGACCCTGTAAGTTGGGAAAACTCAAAGGTTGTTACAAGCAACGACATCCAATCTTTGATCCATCAAAGTCTTCCACTTACACCAACATTACATGTCCCTCACCCACATGCAGTCAGGCCAATACAACGTTAGGTAAATATATAATTGTATTCAATAGATTATTATGACTTTTACTACTACTACTACTACTATTTGTTTTTTCCGATAATTAATAAGTGCTAAACTCTGAAAAAGAGTAGCAAATGAGTACATCAGGATGACTCTAAAACGAAAAAATGACAACGAGGATAAAACCGACAAACACAAACTCTAAAACAAAACACGAGAACGAAAAACAAGATATTTGAAACTAGAACACAAACATTGGCATAAAGAAAAGAGAATAAAGATCCTCAAAATACAGCAAAATCCACATGCTCAACCATGCTACCTGAAACCTAAATTTTGAGTCTTGACCAAGGCGACAGTAACCTCATCCCCATCCACTGCAGATAAGCCTAGGCATTTACACAACCCCACGTATGATGCATCTCAAAAACTCATTCGGGTCATTGTCCTCGTGCAAAGCACCATCAAAATTTGGGATGAGGTTGAGAGAATCTACTTAAAATCTTATTTCCTGAATGTTTTTTGAAATAAGTGAGACCCTTTTTCTTTTACGACTACTACTATTATTCTTAGTACCAATCTTCCTTTTTATTTATTTATCATAATTTTTCAAAAAACTTATTTTAGTTTTTTCCTTTTTTTCCCCCTTAACTTCTCTGGATCTCTTTTTAATTAGTGGGCATTACTTCTCTCAGCCTCTTTTAATTAGTGGACATTTTAAAAATAACAAATTTTGGATAGTAGAAGGTAGTTAATTATCGGGAGAATCCTCTTTGCATTAGCATAGATTACAACTATCATTATTGTTATTTGTAAAATCAAAATTTAAGTTGCTTGAGATAAGGTCATTTCACCCATATTCTATGAAAGAATTAATTTTCCCAATTTCATATCTCTGATCTCCTAGTTTATCTACAACATCTTGTCACAAGTTTGCAACCGGTAGTATATTCTCTTAACAATTGACTAGCTTCAATTTGTGACTTACCAGTTACCACCTTACAAGTCTATTATTTAATTCTTATCATAAAAATTGCAGGGTTTACCGGATGCATTTCCTCAACATGTGAGTATGCGGCAGCTTACGTAGATAAATCAGGAGTCGCTGGATTTCTAGCCAAAGAAAGGGTAAGTTTTGGATCCAATACCTTCAATGACATCATATTTGGGTGCAATGAAGTCAATGTCAATATCAGCCTTGACCACATTGATGGCATAATTGGGCTCGGCCAAGGATTTTTATCCTTTACGGAACAAACTGCCAAAACATATCAGAAAGTGTTTTCATACTGTCTGCCATCAAAATCTAGTGAGACTGGTTTCTCAAATTTGGCAAGGCTAAACAAGTTTCAAAATCCTTGATGTTCACACATCTGGGAGCAGGTTATGCCATTGAACTCATCGGAATAAAACTTTGTAACACCACTATCCCTATAGCTGTTAAGAAGGGTGCTGCAAGTATTGATTCTGGCACTGTGATTTCAACCTTACCTTCCAAGGATTACATTAATTTGCGAGAAGCATACCGAAAAGCCATGTCCCAATATTACCAGCTAGCAAAACCTTTTGATATTCTTGACACTTGTTACCATATTGGTGGTCACCAGAAGCTTAAACTTCCGAAAATGAGCTTCTTGTTTGCAGATGGACTTGTTTTAGATATTCCACCCAGTGGTGTAGCTTTCCATGTCAACTCCACCATTATTTGTTTGCCATTTAGGAAACCTCCTACAGGAGCTGGAGATATTGTACTTTTTGGAAACACCCAGCAGAAAACGTTAGAGATAGTGTATGATGTAGCAGGAGGAAAACTTGGCTTTGGTTACGGTGGCTGCAGCTAGTAATTTATACATCTAAATCTTACGTATAGAAGAATAAAGTCGTCAATAAAATTTTAGCTTGAGTAAATATGGGATTTGGATAGTTTATTTTTAGCTTGTATCTCACATTGTGTTATTGAATGAG
Source organism: Dalbergia oliveri (assembly GCA_030441495.1). Taxonomy (NCBI): domain Eukaryota; kingdom Viridiplantae; phylum Streptophyta; class Magnoliopsida; order Fabales; family Fabaceae; genus Dalbergia; species Dalbergia oliveri. The sequence continues at coordinate 25,782,531 of JAMLFY010000009.1, read as the reverse complement.
ATTGGAAATCTTCTTACTCCATTTGATAACAAATGTCGCTTTCATTTTTTCGTATATTTAGTACTCTCCCAAATCTCAATGGCGAGTTATGCAGTAGGCCTCTAAAAGACGAGTCCATGATGGACCCATCAGTTACTGCTGTTGGATTGGATTTAGTGCAACCTGTTTACAGGTTATACCAATATATAATTAACTTTATGAAATTGTACATTGGACCTATCCCTAAACTTTCTATTATTCAAATTTAACCCAAGTGATTGGGTTTTGTGACCTGCACTCTGTTATATTTTCAAGTAACCTCCACGGTCTGGACAAATTTTCACCCCAGAAAACATTTTTCTTGTTCAAGCTCATAGAGCATCCTATTCTTTCACTCTCAAGACTCCCCAACTTCATCCCATATTATCTGAGAAATAAATTACCAAAAAATGAGAATTTTCTACCGAATATTCTTCAATTCATCTGCCGATGGGGAGGAGGGAAGGGGTATAGTAGGGAAGATAATTGCATAGTACCTGAAGTTCATACAGCAGTGATCCACATGTTGTTTCAGATTGCAAAAGGGGATCGTTTTGAGGTTGAGACATTTTTGGAGACCTTGTGTCTGCCAAAAACACTCTCTTAGCAAAGTTCAAAAAGATCAAAGCAAGCAAAACTTATAGAAAATTCTAATTTGACTGGAAATTAATGTGCCACTGCCACAGAAATGGAAACTAACAAAATACTTGCAACTGAAAAAACAATTATTGAAAAATAACACGCAGAAACAAAACCCTACAAATTGAAACAAACCCCTCACTCCCTCTTCAGTTCACCTTCGAAAGTGCCTCAATGCCTCCTCCTCGGATCCCTCCGACAGTGGCTATATGCCGCCGTCTTCGATGCCGGCGTCAACGCCTCTATCCTCAGCCTTGCCATGGATTCATATTAGAACCATCTCCTCGTCCATATGACCTTCGCTTATGTCGTTGCATTTTCGTTTCCTCCCTCGCCTCCTTCGATGACACCACCTCCACCATCACAAACGACGTCGCCGTCGATTACCTCGGCAATGCCATCGTAACAGACTACGCCGGAAACTACATCGGCAAAGTCACTATTGAATGCGACGCCTTGATCTTCTCCAGATCTTTGCTTATCGCAGCGGCAGAGGAGAACAACCACAACCACCACCTCCATTTCCGGTTCAATCGAGCACCGGAAAATTGCTCGAGGTTTATGCGGAGAACAACAGATTCACATTGCTTTGCACATGTTTGACGCGGAAATTTTTCTAATTTGTCCCTTTGGTTTGGCTTATATTGACTTTTGTGTGATTATTTTCATTTCTATCTGTCTGAAGTTCCAAAATGGGTGTGGCTTGGAACATTCATGGTATAATTTTCTATCAAAGTTACCTATCTTGCTAATTCTCTACTGTGATCGGATTCCTGTGGGTGTGTGTTTACACCAATATTTGTCAAATGCAGAAGGGATAATGAATGCTTGCCACAATGTAGAAAAGATACATTTTGCGAGGTAGAGTACTACTGGAACGATTGATCAATCAACATTGATAACCTATGGTACTGGGGAAGGTGAGAGGGAGCGAGTGGTCTTCGTAGGTGAGGTCGAGAGGGGATCCACTCACACTTGGGATTGGGTGATGAAGGAGTGAGGGATTTGAGAATGGATCTTCTTGTTGTTGACGGTATTGGTTTGAGTTTGGAGTGGCGAGTTTGCAGAGTCAATGGAAGAATAAAATATATAGGGGCTACAAATATTATTTTGAGAGAAGAGAGAGGTTTAAACAAATATTTGAAAAATCTGGAATACCCAGTAAAAAGTAAGGGATTCATGATAAGCCAAAACATACAGGCCCACCACATAATGTGCCAATCTCAATATATACATACATCTTTTATTTTTTTGGTGCATGATGCACCTTAGAGATGTCATAATCTAAATTGATGGACTATCTGTACACCTAAGTCCTAGTGGTGCTCTCCAGTAGGCAACATTACCACCACCGTCGTTATCATCCCTGGTGCACTCCTCTGGCAGTGCTTCAGCCTTTACAAATGTGAATCTCATATTTTTTGAACGTATCTACGATTTTCTCTTGTGCCCATTTGGCTATATTTAGATAACACGTGAAGGGGCTTTCTCTATGACTTTTTACTCATGAATTTAGTCTAATGAGGCCGTTTGCATCAAGCTAATCCTTGCGGGTTTATAATTTTACACCACCACCGCCACTAGTCCACTACTATTACTACTATGCTACTGCTACTGCTCTTCCTAACGTCGCAGGGCCTACAGAATATGTTTCCTCCTCATGCGTGCATCACACAGGTTATGTAGACGGATCACAAGTCGATGGATTTTTGGGGCTTTTTTCCATAAATAAAATAAAAAAAATCATTATATACGAAACTCACTTATTTTGAACTTTATTTACACATCTACACTCTTTTATTTTTGTTAGAGAAATCGGTTAAGTGGTATTCTAACATTTGAAACACAAAGGAATAGTTGGCTCTTAACCGATTTTTCATCATTTCAAACACAAGAAATCAGCGGTCTTGGGTGATTCTATGTGTTTCCTGCGTGTCAGAAATGGTCAACTACCAACCGATTTCTACACGTAGGAAACATAGAAATCACCCAAGTCAACCGATTTCTTTTCTTTGAACCCACCTCGCATCTCCGCTTTTATTCCTCCCGTCTATATAAACTCTTCCAACATTTAGCTTCTCTGTGTCTCAAAACGTTATATTCTGAGCACTATATTTGCGAGTTTTTGTTGTTGAGAGAAATGACAACAAGAGATTATATTCTTGTGCACTATAATTGCGAAATAGTACAAAATACACAAGATGGGGTAATATTTTGTTGTCCAAATCCAGTGCTTGTGCATGTTTGTTCATCCATGGCTATTTCGAGCTTCATGAGAAAATCTTTCACAAGTTACAACAGAAAATAGGCATATAATATAGATGTTGTATCGACTGCCATTGATGGTAGGGAGTACGTTACGCTTCACAGTTGCTTGATTCAACTGACGATAATATCGGATGATGTTTGATTGTCATGCTCGATTTCCCAGTCTTAGTGTTATGGAGATATTTGTAGCTCTAGGAGACTTGAACTTAAGCTCTGGAGGATTATCTTAATCCTGCATTTGTTGAAAGATCATTAGCTCAGTTGCTCCAATATTAGCAATGTCAAATCCAGTGTAGAATGAAAATTTAATGCCTGAAAATGAGTACCACTTGGCAGGTGGCCAAAATGGACCGAAATGAATGTTGGCAGTGATTTGGCCCAAATCGGACCAAATCTAAGTTATGAAGATATTTCTAATGAGGAGGATTTTGAAGAGGACTCAATGAAGGTAATAACTCAAACTCCTTTTATCACACTTTAATATTTGTAATATTTTATATTTTAGTTTATAATTTGAATTGTAGGTTTGATCCAATAAATTTAAATATGCTATCATATCTTATTTTTTATATTATTTCATTGTGGGAGTGACTATTTAATTTTGGCTAATGATGTTTTATGTAACTGTTAAAAAATACTCATGTTCCTCCTTTATAAACTACTTGATCAGTTTTATTATTTTTTAATATGCACATACTTTTTATTAATAATACTTTCTTGAAATATTTTACTTATGTAATAATTTATTTTATGAAAATAGTGTTTATTTAATTTTCTTATGAAACATATTGCTCAAAAAAATTTATTAGCTTTCCCCACTCACATATATTAAATCTGCTAAATAATATTCAACAACTTACATCCATATAATGAAGCTGTCAATTCGTGCCTAAGACTTGGCATGCGTCTCTCATGTGCATAAGGCGATGCAATAAATCCAATCCACCTGAAAAATATACATTAGTTGATAATTTGTGGTGTAATGATAAACAACATTATTTACATCAAATTACTCATGTTGCTAGTAATATACCTCCTAGCCAATGAAAACCTAAAACTGAGGTGATCAACCATGGGACTGAGCGATGACACTCTGGACCATATCCATGACTTAGCAAGACAAGACACCCAGGAAGATCACCTCCTAGATGTTAACCGCAGATACAAACCACGGTACAATGTGGATAACAGACGGATCCTAATGAGCCTCCCACATTCTTCAAAATCACATAGTAATGGTAACCATCTCAAGTGAACTCTAGCTGACTTGTCTGCAAACAACATCCCACCAATCAGCAACATCATGTAAACTCGGTTGCTTGCATGATTTGAATTTGAGTAGCATTTTCTTCTAGAGGTGCAAAGATGTTCTTCAGCCACGCCAATGTCACTATACTGCCATTTCTTTTGCGCTCATTCTCAGGTGGCATACCGCCAAGCAATTCTTGGCACATCTCCCAAATATTTTGCCCGTAGAATCTCGTCCATGCTCCTGTGTAGCCTCCAGGAGCCCATCCATTCGTAGCCCCAACTGTAATGTAACATCTTGAAATGTTATAGTGCACTCTCCATAGGGCAAATGGAAGGTGTGAGTCTCTGGACGCCATTGCTCAACAAATACAACAGAGTATTGTCATACTCAAAGAATTTAATTTGTGCAGGCATGCCAAAAACCGGCCCTAAGTACGGCCTCATGCAGAGATCTACCTTTTTCATGTGGTCGTACCACGCAACACACGAGCAGACTGAAGCATAGAATAAAAAAATAGTCATATTAAATGTACTAAACATATTTATAGTGTAATCAAACTGCAATATTTACCAAACATATTTAAGGTGCACTAACTAATCTAATTATAAATAAAAATTTACTAATCTAAAAAAATTGTTTTTCAATAAATACGTTTTAGTTTTGAGTATCTTTGCTTAGCTACAATATTTCACTAAATAATTAAAATATATTATTTACTAAACATATTAATCAATCTAGTTAAGATGCACTTATCTCCCTAAAACAATTAACTAAGCTAACAAAAAAAATATTCTAATCTAACAAAATTTACTTCCAATAAGTAGGTTTTACTTGTCAACATATTTAGTTGGCTAAAATATTCCACTAAAATAATTAAAATATATTATTTCCTAAACATGTTCATAAATCTAATTAAAACATATAATTTTATAGTATAATTATATGTGTAAAATTTACCGCATATAACATTTATTGTAATGTATAATCTAACTAAAAATGCATTAATATTTGTATTACATATTTTCAAATAACTCAATGGTCAATATAATTGTTATCTTTTTATTAAAAAAAAAACCACATGAAAACATTTGCTTACAAAGGAACTAATCATATTTATTTTTAAAGTTAAATTTAAGAAGGCTACATAATGACTGTATTAATTTTTTAAAAAAATTATAGTATTTGTAAACCTTAAATTTAAGATCTTGCCCTCCCCTTTTATGAACTAATTATATTTATTTTTACAGTTAGCATTTGAGAATGATTACTAAAAAAATTTTAACTTATATTATTTTAAACCTTAAATCTAACATCATGCTCCCGTTTTATGAATTAATTATATTTATTTTTAAATTAAAGTTCAATCTAAAAAGGAAACTACGTATTTGAGAATGGCCATACTAAAAGCTTTCAAAATTATATTATTTTTAAACCTTAAATCTAACATCATACTCTCCCATTTTATGTATATACTGAAATTGCTTTAATTATTTGCACTGCTATTGTCACAACTAATGGCATAGTATTGCCGGCCTATAGTCTTAGTTGTGGTAAACTTTAAATTCTCTTCTAAAACTTGGTAACTCTTCATCTATGTATATTGAAGTTGTGTTAATGATTTGCAATTTGTTGTAACAACTTATATTCTCTTCTAAAATTCTATAAGTGCAATTTTGTACAATGAACAGTAGTAACTGAATAATTATGTAATTTATTATTCAACAAAGAATAAGGATGCATCAACTAATTAGATAACCATTGAAAAATTATATCCATAAACTCCTTTCATACCCAAATTGAGAACCACTCCAAAAGTGCTAGTCTAACTATAAAATTTGCTAATCTAATTAAATTATACAACAACTAACAAAGTTTAATGTGCACTAATCTCCCTAAAACAACAAACTAAACATTTGTTTTCTAACTTCCAATAAATAGGTTTTGCTTGCTACTATCAACTAAACTAATTAAACATATTTCTTCTTAACCTTATTCATAAATCTAATTAAAATATATTATTCACTATAGTGTAATCTAACTACAATAACTGCTAAACTAATCTCCCTATAACAACAAACTAATCTAATTGAGTATAACATAAAACGTGTTTAGAGTAAAATATACATATCTACTAAATTAAATACCTATTACATGTAATTAAAAAGTTTGACAGTAAAATATACATATCTACTAAAATAATAAAAATTTACCTGCATATGCAGATTTGCTGCAATGTGCCCAAAATTATCATAACGCTTAAATCATTTTGCGCCATCTCTTTGATCTTTAATTTTTATCTCACTTCCTAATCACACAATTTTTTTTTTCGCTCTTCTCCACTGTTAGTATGCAATCAACTGAAATCGTGAACACTCCATCGCCACCCATTGCAGCGTGCGTATATAGACAGACATTCTTGGAAATCGGGACGGGGGTTGTTTGATTGGTGTATCCAACCTTGGCTCGATTTCGCGGCTGCGGATTTCACCATGTGTCGGGCATGTTGCAGAACGCGTGAAATCGGCCGCCATTGGATGCACCAATCAAACAACCCCCAGTCCGATTTCCAACACTGGAATCACTTGGCTTTTAACCGATTTCTTTGAGAGCAAAAAACACTAGAAATCGGTTGATTGTCCACCACTTCCTTTGGGTTTTAGTCCTTTGAAATCGACTTAGAGTTAACCGATTTCTCTAATGTAAAAAAAAAGTGTATATGCGTACATAAGTTCAAATTGTAATAGTTTCGTATATAATGATTTTTTTTCAATTTATTTACGTACAAAATCCAATTTTTGGCTAAAGAAATCATAAATGTTGGATCCAATATATTTATTTAATGACATCATATTTGGGTGCAATGAAGTTGGCATTAATACCAGCCTTCCCAACATTGATGACGATAAATCTATAATACTAACATTCTCTTATGAGAGAAACTTTTATAAGTGTCACTTCTACAGTAATTTTGGGCCCACAATTTTTCACTTGGAATTTGAATCCTCAATCTATATTCATTACACTTAATTGATAAATAATATCTATCACATAAATCATAATTAATTATTAATTTTGAGATATCAATTATAAATTATAATCTCGCTTCCACTTCACAACCCAAATTCAAAACCTATTATCAATACTATAATATCACTTTGTGATTTTTTTTGTTGGTTGACTTTGGAAATTTTTATTCTATATTTTAAATTTATGAAGTAGTATTGTTTTTGTTCTACTATATTTTAAATTTTTTTATGATTATATTGTTTGGCTAAGTTATCAAAAAATTATTTGACTTAATATATAGTCATGGTTTCTTTCAAATATATAATACTAATATTTCAGAACTCCTATGAAGGAAAGTTTTTCAAGTGTCATAATAAAAATGATTTAGGGCCCACAGTTTTAAGAAGATAATCATTAATTATTTTTTGAAAAAATAAAACTACAATTATTACATATTATTATAATATCATTGATAATCATTAGTATTTAATATTAGGATCGTCCATTATTCACATTCCAAAAATCACTTTTAAAGCTCTAGATTTTAACGTAATATATATGCAATGTATCTCATAAGAGGTTTTTCACATATCTGTTTGCTCTATTGATATGTTTCATCTTGCTGAATTCTTCCTTCTTGCTTCTTCTTCTTTGTTTGCAACCTCAATGATTGTTTAACTATTTTTTATTTTTTGTTTATATTATTTTATTCTAATGTTATTACAAAGATTTCAACTCACAACAAAGGTATCTTATGCATCGTCTTCATCTTCCTTCTGATGTCCTATTTCATTTTTATTTTCTTTGTTATTTATCTTGTGTTTTCCACTTCTTCTATGATATTAATATATTGATATATAATTTTGTAAATTTCAACTATAAAATGCGAAATCTTTTATTGTTATGTGTGATATATTTTATTATTCACTGATTTTAATTTTATGAGTTTGTAATCTATTCTTAAATTTATCACGTTCTTTTTTTATTATTTTCATTTTATTTTTCTTGGTCACATTTTTTTATGTTAAATTCTGATTGTTTTCATTTTAATTTTATTTCTAATTGTTTGCATTTTTTTTCTTTGTCATCAATTTTTTCATTGTTACACATTTTTTTATTTTTTATATATAGCCTTTTTTTTTATCATTGCTTCTTTTTTTTTCCCAGATTGCCTTCTATGTTTGAAGTAGATTATAGCATTATTTGCTTAGAGGTTTTGTGTTGTTAATTTATCATTTTTATTTATCTCTTTTGCTTCTATTCATATGGCCTTTTGGTTGAAAATTGATTCTTTTATGTACTTTTATTTTGTTTATAATTTATTTGTATACGTAAATGATTTATTTTATGTATTGAGTCATTATTATCAATTTTTAAGCTTAAGAAAGCATAGGTGAATCAAAGTATTTTTCAACTCATGTTGGTGTTATTTTTATGCAATGCAACTTTCAATCTCTACAAGATCCTAAAAAATTCCTAAGTTTATTTCCATGCATGTTAGATATTTCGTTTTTCAATAATTACATTTTTTTTGTGTGTTATATAGGATATGTATATTTATAAGATGTTCATATCTAGAGATTTTGACAATGATACGCAGGAGATTTTTAGTCTTGGATAGAAGTAATGATCTATGGACACTCAAAAGAGAAAATGATTGTTGACAGAAATAAGAGGATTTTCAAAACTAGGTTTTGCTCGAACAAATGATGAGTCACCACTTATTTTACAGGAATTAATAAGGAGAAAAATCTATATTAGTCATTAGGAAGTCAATTGCATTGGGGTTATGATGTTCCTATGTTATTGTAGCAAACAAAAGGGAGAAAGTGAACAATATGGGAGTAGTTACAATTTCCATTACATATAATTACTTCATTATGAAGGGGACCTTTATTTTAATTTTATCGCATATAATAATAAAAATAGTCCAAGAAGCATGCAATTTTGTTAAATGATTTTCATCATTGATTGAAGATTCATGTTGCAACCATGTTAATTCCATATTAAATGTGTTTATTTGAAATAAAAAATTAAAATGGAACATAAAAGAAATTAAATGCATTTATTATACGAATCAATTTCTTAATTTGAAATGAATAAGTTTCAAATCAGATTTAAATGATATTTTCAATATATAAATTAAAAGTCTTTTAGCAAGTTTATATATTTTTGTCCACTAAAGTTGGAAATTGAAAATTTAGTAATTAATGGTATTCTTGGGTCTATTAATAATAGAAAATTGAAGCAATGAAGATTTGAACTTTTATATACTTGGAATCAACTTTAGAAATCGAGATTTAAATTAATTTGAAAATTGATTATTATGTTTAAAATTGACCTGTTAGTATTTAAAATTCAAAATATAAATTAATTTTATTTTCTTCCTATTTAAGTTTTGAATTAGATCATTTAATATTGAACCATGTAAAATTTAATAGAAATTGAAAAATCCAATAATTTGATTTATTGTGATTTATTAAATTGAATAAAAAATGTCTAAATCAGTTAACATACCAATATATATATATATATATATATATATATATATGCTAATCATATCTACAATATTAATTTATATCTATAATATTAATATTAATTTATTTGTTTACTATCATTGATTTATACAATTCCAATATTCATAATAATCATTTTTAATATCTAGGCAATTTATGTTGAAATCTATATAGCAAAAGATGTTGTACAGTATTTTGATAACTTTATATATTAGAGTTTTTAAAATAATTAGTTATAAATAAAATAAATAAATAATCAAAAGTAATTTTAAATTATATATTTTATATTTTAAAATATAAGTGTTTGAAAATATTTTAAATAAGATAAGTTATGTTACTTTACTTAGATACTCCTAAGTACCAATTAATTGATTAATTAATATATAATATTGATTAATTACTATATATTGTTTGTACCTATTGATAAAATGATAACATATATATATATAGACACACATGTAATGATATATTATCAATAATATTGATTTATTTTTAATTTACTAAAATCAAGAAGATAAATCAATGCCATGGCTTTTTTTTATAATAAAGATTGATATAATGTAATCATTTTATACACTATTTTTTATTTTAATTCAGATTTGATATATAATAGATTTTATATATTATTTCAAGATTTAGTATATAATAAATATAGTCCATTATATTTAAATCAATATATACGTTAATTTATAATATTTGTTATAAACTAAAATTTCAACTTTGATTTACTAAAATGAGGTAAATGATTCATTATATAATAAGAGCATTCACTATGATTGCTTATCAATTTTATCTTATAACTCTTTTACTATCTTTATTGGTTATTTTTGTTCTAGCTTTTTTATTTTAGTCTTTTTTTAGTATTATGTTTATGATCTCACAATTAGTTATCACTTTTACATAATAACATTTATAAAAATTAAAAGAGAATTTTAAAAATATTTATAAAAATGAAAACTAAATTTTTAATATTTATAAAAGTTAAATACATATTTTAGTAAAGTTATATAGGGGTCAAATTCAAAATGATAGAGACCAAACTATTTATAAAATTATAATTTCCTTATTTAATATAACATTAAGCCTTAAGTATCAAGGTGACACAATTATAAGTATTTTCAAATTATCCTAAAAAAATTATAAATCCAAGTGTTAAGGTTATTGAAAACTATTTTTTTTTCAATTTGAAAGCTTAATATATGATATAATTTATCAAAATTTTCTCATACATTTCTTAAACAATGAATTTATTGAAAGTATAAAGAAAATTATTGAGTTAGCATCTAGAAATCAATTAAGGAAACTCTTTATTACATTATTAGTGACAAACACAATGAGCATGTTTAGAAACTTTAGAAGATGAAATCTTATATGATTGAAGAAGAATATTAAGAAATTAAGATATACTTTAAATTGTAATTTAAATTCTGTATTAATGATTTTAATATTATATTTCCAAATTTTAAAGACAAATATTGCATTTTTTTTTTAGAATAAGTTGAGATTTTTATGTTGTCATAAAATATTTTTTTTTGTATATCTTTCTATCCTAAGTTATAGTTAAAGAATTTATCTTTAATTGAAATTTAAATGTTACTTAATTCAAATGAAATGTATTTAAAAGAGTTTAAATCAATGTCATACCCAAATAATTATCCACTCAATTAATTTCAAAGTCATCTTTAAGCTGAAAAGTTAGAAAATAAAGAAAACAATTGTCTGATAATCTTAAAAGGTATTTATCTTCAATGAATAAAGTTTAGAGGATAATTTATGATAATAGAATGGAACAACCACTAAGAAATGAGCTTTTTTATTTTGCATATGGTTATGGAGGAACCAGAAAAATATTTATTTGGAGAATATTTCCTAAAATGATTTAGAAGGAAATTAGGTGTAATTAAAATCATGTAAATTAAATTTATTCATTATTTTTTATTAATGAGAAAGTATATTTTTATATTTTTAAATTAAATATTTTAATTTACTAAAAATATATAAATAGCTAGGATGATTAAAAAACGTCAAAGAGGTACTTGCTGGATTACCTAAAAAAGATGAGAATGAAGACACATTTAGTCTTCATGGGGACGGATTCACCATTTGTTAACCGGTAGGGACAAGAAATGAGGTCCCTACCGAGAGACATGTTAATTCTCTATTTATATAAATTATTTAAATATATACTTTTATATATATATACACATACACACAAAAGAAAATTTTAGCACATTTTATTTTTTTGTTTTAATTATCTTTATTGAATTTGTATTGTGTATGTATTTTCATTTTTAATTTGGATTACATTGGATTAATAGTATTATGCATATTTATGTTTTGAATATTAAAATACTTTTCAATTTTTTTTTGTTTTTGCAATTATTTTAATAAACTCGTGAATAACCTATATATGAATTCAAATCCCTATGGGAAATAGAGAATAGGGATCCATGCAGATATAAGGATGGGATAGAAAGCAAAATTCTAAATGGGGATAATAGAGAGGCATGTATCCTCTCATGGATACCAATTGTTATCTCTATTAATAATATATGATATTGTAAATATATCCACTTATTCTATTTCATTATTCATCAATTTCAACTATTGAAACATGCAAAATTTTCATAAAATAAGTTTTTTATTATTAGTTAAAGATGTCTACCAATATTTTCTCAACCTTATGAACATAATATTTAAAGTAAGATATAAAATAGAATGATTTATTTCATATACATACTCATTTATATTTTGTTCATTTATTTAATTATTTAACTATTAACTTATTTTTAAAATAAGTTTATGTACTCAATTTTCTATAATATATATTTAAATAAATTATTATTTATTTTTTTATAATGATCAATAAATTATTTTTTATTATTGTCCATTGCATGTAAGGTCAAATGACTATGTATTATAGTTCCATATAGAACACGTGATTTATATATTATCCATGAGTGTATAATTTAAAATTAACTTATATGATAGTTTTCAATCAATATGTAATTAATGTAATTTATCATAATGATGTCAATCATAAATAATAGATGGATATTTTAAAATTATATATTTTATCTGAAAGCATGCCTACTAAGATAAATAAATTAAAATCTTCTGGAATTAATTCAATACTGATTTAAATAATTTAGTTTATCTTTTGAAATATATTTTTACTTTTAAAAATATAAAATAACTACTATGATATATTTATTTTGACTTAAATTCAGAGAATTTTTTATTTAATACTTGAGTGTTTTTTCAAACTCACATATACTCTATTGTCATCTAATTTTAATATGAAATTTTCCTATATAGAAGTTATTCACTTTTTTTAGATCGGATTCGTGCGGTTTTTTAAGGTTTTCAATATGGTTTAATTATGATATTCTTTTTATTTTGTTATATTCAAATTACATTTAAATATGATAATTAGCGGTTGAATACTTTAATTTTATATAATTGAATATCTATGTAAAATATCTTTTTATATTAACAATGCATTAAAATTAAATTCTTGAAACAATATATTGTAAAAATTAATTAAATATATATCTTTTAATCATTAATCATAATCTATGTTAGCTTGGATAGATTCATGAATTTAGAGAAAGATGTCAAATTAATATTATTGAGTCAACTTTGAATTTGTGTTATCATTGACATAGTAGTTATATTAATTTACAATTATTTTATTAATTAAAATCACAACAAATATTATCATGATCAATAGATTATAACTAAAAATTTAATACCACAAATTAACAAATAAACATGATCAATCAGTCACTCTATAATTAATCAGTCACTCTTAAATTTAAATTTTAAAGAATAACATAAATTACATATCATATTTTTTTATATGTCAGATTTCATTAGTATAATATATAATATATTAAAAATCATTATAATATATAAAATTTGTCATTTTACATTGTAAGGGTATTGATAATAAAAATATCATAATACACATCATACTATATTAATTTTGATATTTTAATAAAACTTAATATAATAGATAACATATTTTTAAAGGATTTAATATAATTTATAATTTGTCTTAATACTAATAATTAAGATTCATTACATAGACAGTTTTTTGTGTGTCATTCATAGAGAAAATTATGACCCATCATTTTCATATTCTTAATATTTAAAGTAAGTTTTTTAATTTAATTTACCTTCTAATTATTAATTTTTTTCCAATCATACCTTTATATCTCTCTTCATGAAAATTATTTAAAAAGATAGTTCAATCAAAATTATTTAACAAATAACAAATAATATAAAGAAAATGATAATTGAATGTATTATACCATTAAAATTATATATATATATATATATATATATAATTATAGTATTAAAGATAACAAAGCTATTATAATTACGTTACCAAAAAAATATTATAATTAATGATTATAATTGTAGTATTAATGATAACAAAACTATTATAATTATAATAATTAATGATAACAAGAAAATCGTAGTACACCTTTATTTTTTAATTATTTTTATTGAATTTAATTTGTATCATGTATGTATTTTTATTTTTTAATTTGAATTATGTTGTATTAGTAGTATTTGTTATTATAGATATTTGTGTTTCAAATTTCAAAGTAATTTGGAATTTTTTGGCTTTTTGAAATTCTTTTAATAAATGAATACTAGAGATTTGAATCTTTGCGAATGAAGAATGAAGACCAATGACGATAAGAGGAGAAATTCCAAATGAGAACAAGGTCAGGAGAAGGGGAGATTTAACTTTAAATGTATAGCTTTTGAAAATCATAATATATATATATATATATACTCCTTTCACTATACCATATTGCAAATACTGATTTTCGGAATAAAAAATGATTTATATCCTAAACTCATCAGGCCTTGACTTGTAAAGTGTCATTAATTTAAGATTTTATCCGTGGATCATCTATACTAATGAAGATATCAGAATCATAACAAATCGATCCTATATGCAGTAGCTTTCTATTCCATATGGATGTCTGCTGTCATGGAGTGAGAAACCTGAACCACAGAAGCATAGTATGATTATTACTATCCTGGTTAGTTTTCACCTCATCTATATATTGCAATCATCAATTCGTATTCATTGATTCCTCATCTTAATTATGTGGTGGAAATTATATGATCAAACTTGTTCTGCTTTTTCCATCATATTGTCCATACATGCATTCAGTAAGAAGCTAAGTTATCAATTCTGATCACTTTCTTTCTCCGTATTATCCACAGATAATTGTTAAGACTTGGCCACTGTTAAGTCAACAATCACCTTCTGGCTTTTGTTGCCAAAGATGCTTCCAAGTTCCAAGTTTTAGTTTCCACACTAAAAGATAAGTAGCTTATTTTGTCTTGTACTGGACAAATGACTTTGAAATCAAGATTTGCACATCCAAATTATTGCCTTGTTTTATTCCTGAGTGGGAGAGGGATGTATGTAATCTGTGTGCAAGTAGAATGATCAACAAAACACATATACAAGTAGAAAGATCATATTTACCTACACTTGCATGCTTTGTGCGCAAGTGATGGTGGTTAATAAGTTTCAGTATCAAGATCGAAGAACAGAGAACGATGAGGAAAGATTGAGCAAGATGAAAAGAGAGAAGGAGAGCTTCTCAATATTGGAAGACTCAGAATTACAGAAACCGAATTATTGCTCCTAATGTTTCATTGAGCAACTGAATAATTATAATAGTCTCCTTTTTGGGCAGCGTGATTATAATACTTTTGTTATCATTAACTTATACTATAATAACTATACATATAAATTAAAATTTAATGATATAATAATATGTTCAATTATCATTTTGTTTATATTATTTATTATTATCTTCATATTAAATAATTTTGAATGAGATATTTTGTCGGGTATTTTTATTTTGTTAATGGAAGAGAGATATCAAAGTATGATTGGAAAAAATCTATAATTTATAATATATCTATAATACTAATATTTCAGACTCTTATGAGGTAAAGTTTCCAATGTGTCATAATTAGAATGATTTAGGACCTACAATTTTTAAGAAGTTAATTATTTTTTAAAAAAAATACAACTGCAAGTATTACATATTATTATAATATCATTGATAATCATCAGTATTTAATAGTAGGCTTGCACTATAAAAATTAAATATCTTTAAAACTTATTAGCATTTAATTAAATTTATAGTCTATAATATATAATATTAATATTCAAGACACCTTTGGAGTAAAATTTTTTAGGTGTCACTTCTAGAATAATTTAGGGTTTACAATTTTCATAACTTTTTTTATAAAAAAATCATAATTGTAATTATTATATATAATTAGAATATCATTGAAGATTATTGATATTTAATAGTATAATTGCATCTCAATAACTAACAAATGATTTTTCAGATCTTTTCTTGCAATTAAAATTTTAGCATTCCATTTTTATTTAAATTCATGAAATCAGCTTCACTTGTGCTTCCGTGGTGGATACCTTAGGTTCACCTGAAAAAAAAATATTGAATGTTGGCATCTCAATTTCATCTTAGTTGCTAATGTACTGTTTTGGCATATCTATTAATTTGATTTCTATTTTTTTTGTTTTATTTTTTTGATGAGAGGACCATCTCAATTTCATCTCAATTTGTACATGATATTATGAATATATTTACAAGGATTTGAATGCTATTTATGTAGCAAACTAATAAGGTTATGAAACAAGAAAGATTTGATACAACAATTGTGTGAATGAAAGAAAAATAGAAAACTTAACAAGAGATTAGGAGGTTTTAAAATTGATATTAT
This sequence comes from Dalbergia oliveri, assembly GCA_030441495.1. Lineage (NCBI taxonomy): Eukaryota > Viridiplantae > Streptophyta > Magnoliopsida > Fabales > Fabaceae > Dalbergia > Dalbergia oliveri. The sequence continues at coordinate 25,766,037 of JAMLFY010000009.1, read as the reverse complement.
GAGTCGTGATCCTTTGTTATAACAGTATGATCTTCAGCTACTGGATGCAAACCTTGAATAATCAAAGTTTAACAAATGACTTTTGCATTTGATTTGTATGAGGTAATCAAATATGTAAATTAAAAGTCTTTTAATAAGTTTCTATAATTTTGTTCACTAAAGTTTGAAATTCAAAATTTAGTAATTAATAATATTCTTGGGTCTATTAATAATGGAAAATTGAAGCAATGAAGCATTTGAACTTTCAAATACCTAGAATCAACTTTAGAAATTGATATTTGAATTGATTTGAAAATCGATTATTATATTTAAAATCAACTTGTTGTTATTTAAAATTAAAAATATAAATTAGTTTTATTTTCTTCCCATTTAATTTTTAAATCACATCATTTTATATTGGATTGTACAAAATTTAATAGAAATTGAAATTTTCAATAATTCAATTTATTGTGATTTGTTAAATCAAATCAAAATATGTCTAAATTAGTTAACATATCAATATATATATATATATATATATATGTTAATCATATCTACAACATTAATCTATATCTATAATATTAATATTAATTTATTAGTTTACTATCATTAATTTATATAATTCTAATATTCATAATAATCTTTTTTAATATCTAGACAATTTATGTTGAAATCTATATGGGGAAAAATATTGTACATTATTTTGATAACCTTATATATTGAAGTTATTTAAAATATTCAGTTATAAATAAAAATAAATAAATAATCAAAAGTAATTTTAAATTATATAGTTTATTTATAAGTTATGTTACTTTACTTTTATACTCCTAATTATCAATTAATTAATATTACTATATATTATTTGTTCCTATTGATAAAATGACAATATATATATATATATATATGATATCTTATAAATAATATTGATTTATTCTTAACCTACTAAAATCAAGAAGATAAATCAGTAAATGAATAAATCAATGCCATGTCTTTTTTTTATTATTATAAACATTGATATCAAATGTAATCATTTTAATTTATACACTATTTTTTATTTTATAAGTTATTTCAAGATTCGGTATATAATAGACGTTATACGTTATTTCAAGATTCAGTATATAATAAATATAATCCATTATATTTAATCAATATATACGTTAATTTATAATATTTGTTATGAACTAAAAATTAAGCCTTGAGTTACTAAAATGAGATAAATGACTCATTATATAATAAGAGTATTCACTATGATTGTTTATTAGTTTTATCTTATAACTCTTTTACTATCTTTATTGGTTATTTTTGTTTTAGCTTTTTTTTTCATTTTAGTTTTTTTTAGTATTATATTTATAGTCTCGTTAGTTATCACTTTTACATAATGACATTTATAAAAATTAAAAGTCAATTTTGAAAATATTTATAAAGATAAAAAATAAATTTTTAATATTCATAAAGTTCAAATACGTATTTTAATATAATTATATAGGGCTTAAATTCAAAATGACAGAGACCAAGTAGTTATAAATTATAATTTCCTTATTTAATATAAAATTGAGTTTTAAGTATCAAGCCAACACAATTTTAAGTTTTTTCAAGTATCCTTAAAAATAATAAATTCATGTGTTAAGGTTATTGAAAGCTATTTTTTTTTCAATTTGGAAACTTAATATATGAATAGAAATTTTTTCCCATACATTTCTTAAACAATAAATTTAATAAAGGTATAAAAGAAATTGTTGAGTTAGAGTCTATAAATCAGTTAAGGAAACTCTATGTTACATTATTAGAGACAAACACAATGAGTATGCCGCAATTTGTGGGAGCATGTTTGGGAATTTTTAGAAGATAAAATCTTATATGATCGAAGAAGAATATTAAGAAATCAAGGTATGCTTTCAATTGCAATTTAAATTTTTTTCAATGATTTTAATATTATATTTTCAAATGTTAAAGACAAATATTACATTTTTAAAAATAAGTTGAGAGTTTCATATTGTCATAAAAGAAATTTATTTTTTGTATATCTTTCTATCCTAAGTTCATGGCTGAAGAATTTATCTTTAATTGAAATTGAAATTGAAAAGTTACTTAATTTAAATGGAATATCTTTGAAAGAGTTTAAATCCATGACATGCCCAAATGATTCTCAACTCAATTGATTTCAAAGTCATCTCTTAGTTGAAAAGCTATAATTCATTTGGAAAATATTTACTAAAATGATATAGAAGGAAATTATTAAAATGATGTAAATTAAATTTATCCATTATTTTTATTAATTAGATAGTATATTTTTATGTTTTTATAAATTAAATATTTTAATTTACTAAAAATATGTAAATGGCTAGGGATGATAAAAAAATTGTCGAAGTGGATACCCTAGGATTACTTGAAAAAAGATATGAGAATGGGGACACATTTAGTCTTCACGAGGACTGGTAGAGTTACCGTTTGTTAAACGGAGTAGGGATAAGGAATAAGGTCCCTAGCCTATAGAGATATGTCAATTCCTCAATTATATAAATTATTTAAATATCCACTTTTATATATATATATATATATATATTAAGAAAATCTTAGCATACATTATTTTTTTAATTATCTTTATTGAATTTGTATTATGTATGTATTTTTATTTTTAATTTGAATTATGTTACATTAGTAGTATTTGTTATTTTGCATATTTATGTTTCGAATATCAAAATATTGTTCAAAATTTTTCTTTTTGGAATTATTTTAATAAACCCACAAATACCCCATAAATTCAAATCCCCATAAGAAATAGGGAATAGGAACCCATGACAGGGATAGGCATGGGAATGGGGGGCCAAAATTTTAAACGGGGACAGGATGTGGAGGTATGTCCTTCTACCTAATATCAATGTCATCCTATTAATTGTATATGATATTATAAATATATCCACTTATTTTATTTTATTATTCATCAATTTCAACTATCAAAACGTGTAAAATTTTCAAAAAATAGATTTTTTATTATTAGTTAAAGGTCATTTACTGAGATTTTCTCAACCTTATAAATATGATATTAAAAAAAAGATATAAAATAGAATGACTCATTTTAGATCTATACTCATTTATATTTTGTTCATTTATTTAATTATTTAACTATTAACTTATTTCCAAAATAAGTTTATATACTTAATTTTTTATAAGATGTATTTAAATAATTTATTATTTATTTTCAACAATAATCAATAAATTATTTTTTATTATTATCCATGACATTAAAACAACTAGTTAAATATAAATAAATAAATTTTCTTAAACATTGTACACGCATCTTCTCACATGAAGAATAGAGAAAAAATTATACAAAGACAAAATCATGTCTTATACCATTATTCATTGTTAAAATAGGATTCCCTTCAAGCTAACTAACATTCAATTTCATCTAATTTTCTTTGAAAAACCAATAGTATCCAACGCTGGAAGTAATAACTAATCCACCTAAAATATAAGGCTTCAAGTGTGGATATCGCTTATGGTATATATATCCTTCATATACCCTGCCAATAATTAAATTCTTAACTAAATACTTAAGGATAATTGATAATAGTTGAGAAATCTGTAGACAATTATCTAGCTAGATTTACCATACGGCAAAACTACCACTTTTCAAAACTTAAGGAGACAAAGATATATCTTAATTTCAATAAAAACAAATTAGCAAATGATATCGCCAAAAGTTATTTTCATTTTTTTTCTTCAATACACACAAATCATGAAAATAAATCTAGGACCACATATTTTAGAGATTCAAATCCTTTCCACTTAAAACAATATATATTTGAAACTCTTTTTTTTTTCGTGGATTATATATTTGAAACTCTTTTGGTGAATTATATTTGAAACTCTTGAAATCACGTGAACAATTTTTAAGGAATTAAATACAAATATATATATATCCACCTTGTCGCTTTATGGATTGATGATTGTTCCCAAATCAATACGGGTTTTCAGCGCGCTTCGTTCTCACTCACCGCTTCCTAAGAACTTTCCAGGAGGCCATCCATCCTCCAGAAGGCAAAGGCTGTTAACCTTTTTAATGATGTTCCAAAAGAAGATAATGTTTGTTGGCATAGGTGTCCTAATCAATTCATATAAGCTCATCGCTGTATAGTCTCATACCTACACAATTTCATGTCCTCTCATTTTGGTTTGTAAACGTCATTTCTGTATCCCACTTAGAGTTAGAAGTCCTCTTTCTGCTCATTCTTACATTAATTACTCATGTCCTCATTATGGGCGTTATAGCCGACACCCGTTGCGTCAATTTAGTTAGAGATTGTCAAGTTATTCAAAAGTAATCAATTATGGTGTGAAATTGAATTGATATCCAGGTTTGAATATTCCTTGTTCTTGAATAAATTTAGTTAATGCACATTTGCTTCTGGGGTTGGCTGTGTCTTTATCATTAGTTCACTAGAAATAGACATATACATTGAAGGATTCAAATGAAAAAACCTTCCAATTAATGTGAAGAGGCATTGACCAGACTTTTGAGGTTTTTATTCAAAATTTGCATTAACTTCGCAGTGACATTTTTATTTAGTTCACCACCGTAGTTAATTAGAGTGGATATATATTATGGTTAGCACTGCGTATATAAGCACCAAGAGGAAGCCGATTACCAGAAAGTAAGGCAGAAACATGTGCTACTTCCTTTTCTATCTGCGTTGCTTTCTTGTCTTGCTTCTTCTCAATTCTCTACACAAGGATGCTGCCTTTCAGAGTGGTACACCTACAGAAATTAATGCAAATTTTATAAGCATTTTCAACTATCATTTTATATTAAAATTATTTTTCTTGAAAATATTTTTATTTTTCACTTTTAATGTTTGGAAATACACACTTTCTTGTAACGTTCGCCATATTAGGTTCCCGAATCACCACTATTTCATAAGAAGTGTTGAATCGGGTTTGTTATATAATATTAGTAATATCAGGTAGAGAGTAATTAAATCGAGAAGTGATAGTACGGATAGGAAATTCGGGTAGCACTCCTCCACGTTTATCGTCAAATGCCCCGGCTTTATTTCCATGTTTTTTTTAAATTAAGGGTTTAGGGCTCATTAAAGCATGCTGGATTCTACCATTAAACTATTATTTTAAGAGAAATAATTAATTACACTGAGAGCAAGATAAATTATTTATTCTAATCCATTTATTAATTGACAAATAAGTTTTGTGGGCTATTATTATCTTCCACTTCTTCTATATTTTTAATACAATAGCTGATTTGAATCAATAGATAAGCAGAGTAAATGTTTTGACTTGTTTTAAGAGCACTTAAAAATTTCTTTTTTTTAATATATTTGTTTAAGTGAAACACATCATATGAATTATTTTTCGTACCATGCACTCTACTAATAAGTAATACCTCCGTTAATCTGTTTCAATTTATCCATCAAAAACAAGAAAACACATGTACTGAAAAAAATAAATGAATTTTAATAATAGTATAAAGTTATATAATTAATGAATAAGAGTGCACCTATTAAAAATAAAAGTAAGTAAATATAATTAAAGTAATTGAATGAATACAATTGGGAAAATTATATTTTACCCCTTAAATTATAGGTTATATGTATTTTAGTCATTAGATTTTAAAAATATACAAATTGACCATTGAACTGTTATAAATGTGTGTTTTAGATAAAATAAGTGTACACCTTCTCAAACTTTAAAATATATGCAAATTAAACCTATAAATTTTCTTAAATGTGCAAACCAATACTCTAAATTTCCTTAGAGTTGTGATATTTTTATTAATAATTGATGAAAAAATTGACATTTCCATATTCAAGAAAGTTCAAGGTCATATTATACATTTTAAGAGTTTAGTGTCTAGAGTACACATAATTAATATCTCAAGGACATAAATAATAATTTTTCTACAATCAATTATATTAAGGGTAATATTAGGCAAAAAAAATTAATGATTCTTTAATATGATAAGTAGTCAGATATTTTGAATAAAAAAATTCTCAAAAAATTGAAAAATAAAGTGAGACAAATGGAGTATATATTTGCTAGTAATCGGTCTTGTCATGCATGGTCGACAAGCTGGTAAGAAGTGTAACAATTCAGCACAATTTATGATTTTCATTAACTTTTTGAAAGTTAAAATTAAAGTCATATTTTTAAAACTTTATTTCATTTGATTATATAGCAGCTTATTACTTTCTTAAAAAAAATAATTTTTGGACGCATATCTAAATCTAAAATGATTTAATTTTTATACACTAATAATGTAAAATACTTTTATACAATTTCTAATCATATATTGTTACATTGATTTTGTTTTCTTTGTTGTGGAGTTGCATTTGAACTCCTGTTTGTACTCCATTGTATTGCTTCTCTTTCAAGAGTTAAGCATTTTTAAATTATTGAGAAAAAAATAATCACATGAGAGTTGACTCTCTCCCCAACTATATACTTAAAATGTTATACAAATGAAATATTTCGATTGAATAATAGTATAAAATACTCTTATTATTTGTGCATTAAAATTAGACTTAATATAAAATAACTTATTCATACATTACTTTTCAAAAGATTTTTCTCCTCACACATGGCTTAATAAATCAACTATCTATCCAAATAGCTCATTTAAATCACAACCTGCAAACATATTGTATTATTTTGGCATAAATATGTTTTATTCTTGATATATAATAATATAAATAACAGAATTGTAAAGTATCAAACAAATCATACATATATATGTGCTTCTCCTCTCTTCCGTTGATATTTTATGCATTCCTGTTTTTCATCATAAAATTATACATTAGGCACTATTAATTGTTTAATTATTTTCCAAGCATTTTTTTTTGAGTTGGTGTTATTATTATTATTATTTTGTGTTTGATCTCTGTAGCCTCTTTTGAAGAAGAGTCTCTGAAGTTGGTCCACAATTATGGACCCTGCTCTCCAAGGAGGCTAGGAAAAGCAAATGCTCCTGATGCACGTAAAATCCTTGAACGAGACCAAGCAAGAGTGAGCTTTCTAGCATCGAGGCTGCTTTATAGCAACAACGACATTCAAGTCAAGTGGGATAGTATCAGTACTGGTGAATATGTTGTGAATGTGGGGTTAGGAACGCCTAAAAAGGAGTTAACACTTGTGATGGATACGGGTAGTAGTCTCTTATGGACTCAATGTCAACCCTGCCAGCTGGGGAACTCTAGTGGTTGTTACAAGCAACTACATCCAATCTTTGATCCATCAAATTCTTCCACTTACTCCAACATTGCATGTCCCTCAAACACATGCAGCTTGGCCGATACTGCTTTAGGTAACTGTGATCAATAGATTATGTAGATATTCTTGCCCGTGCATAATGCAATATAAAAATATTATTTTAATACCTAAAGCTGAGAATATATAAGTCTGCATTTATACGAGTGAATCTAAAGTATTTATATTAAGCATTATCTAAAATTTTCTCGCGGCTATTTGGCTATATTTAGGTAGAATATGAGGGGGCTTTCTTGACCCCCTTTCACTCATGACAACTGTATGGTTAGAACTTGAATTCAGTCTCTAGTGTAATGAAGATTAACTCTTGCTTGGAGTCGGCTTGATCATAGCCTTTGGCTGATTCTAGTGGGTTTTGAACCAAAGTTTTTACACTAAAATTTATTTCTTCCTTATTATCATTATTTTGTGAAATCCAAATTTAATTAGGTTGTCTGAAAATGAGTTTCCACCCATAATCTATCAAAAAGCTTCGAGTAATATATATATATAATAGAGTCTGTCAACCATATAATATTGGCTTCAAGCCTTCAAAAAATTAGTTTCGTTGTGACTTATTTCCTGATACTTATCTATTTGTTTTAAAATTCTTATAAAAAATGTTGCAGGATCTACAAAATGTGTTTCCTCAACATGCGTGTATCACACAGCCTATGTAGACGGATCAGAAGTTGATGGATTTCTTGCTCAAGAAAGCATAAGTGTTGGATCCAATGCCTTCAATGACATCATATTTGGGTGTAATGAAGTTAGTGTTGATCTTACCCTTTCCAACGTTGATGGCATAATTGGGCTCGGCCAGGAATTTTTATCCTTTGTGGAACAAACTGCTAACACATATGGAAGAGTATTTTCATACTGCCTCCCATCAAAACCAAGTGAGCTTGGTTTTCTCAAATTGGTCAGGCTACACAAGTTTCAAAATCATTGGAGTTCACACAGCTAGGAGCAGGTTATGCCATTGAACTCGTTGGAATAAAACTTGGTAACACCACTATTCCCATTGCTGTTAATAAGGGTGCTCCTGTCATTGATTCTGGTACAGTTATTTCTAGGATACCTCCCAAGGATTATGCTGCTTTGCGAGAAGCATATAGAAATGCCATGTCCAATTATCAGTTAGCCGAACCACTTAGTGAAGTTCTTGATACGTGTTACCATATTGATGATCTCAATGAACTTACAATTCCAAAAATGAGCTTCTTGTTTGAAGATGGACTTGTTTTAGATATACCCCCAAGTGGCATAGCTTTACCTATCAATTCCAGCATTGTTTGTTTTCCATTTGCAGCACCCCCAGGAGGTGAAGATATTGTGCTTTTTGGAAACTCCCAGCAGAAAACATTAGAGATAGTGTATGATGTAGCAGGAGGAAAACTTGGCTTTGGTTATGGTGGTTGCAACTAGTAATTTTTACATCCAAGTCTTATAAATATTAAACAGAATGAGGTGGCCATTGGCCAATAAAGTTTTGCTAAAGTAAATATATAGTGTTGAATAGTTTAATTTGCATAAGGATATATGTTACTTCAAACAAATCTTTTGTATTAGTTGTTTCTCGAGATGTGAATGTCATATCATATTGTGTTTAATGCTTGTAAGAATATGAGAAATTCTTTCATGCTTTTATAGTAAGATAAAAGATTTGTTCTAATCCATTTAATAATTGATAAATCAGCTATTACATTAAAAATATAAGAGAGTGTAGAATAATAATAATCCGTAAAACTTATGTATTAATTAATAAATTGATCAGAAGTATTTCTCTTACTCTTGCACCTAAATATTTCTCGTAAGAATTTATACCATACTCCACTTTTTGTGGTTGTTGAATGATATTAGAAAGAGAAAAAAATTTATTGCACACATATATATAGTCATTAGATTTAGACACATAAATCCACATGCTGTGACTGTTCAAGTGTAGATTTTAGTTATATAATTACTAGACACGACATTAATTAATAGTAAATATACATTATTGAAGACAATATGCCAATTCATCGTTTACATATCTAAAATATAAATTACATATGGATATAATTACCGCTTGAAATAACAGGTAGAGAAGTTCATGGGACAAGAGAAAGCCCAGTGCCTCCCTTACTTCCTCTTCTAACAATGCCTTCCTTACCGTGCGGCCTTCGTTTTTGGGGAGCCCACCCGGCCCACCCGCCACCCCCTCCATTATGGGTGTACATGAATCAGGTTGGGTCAAGTTATATCAAACCCAAACCTAACTGGTTTTTAGACTTTAGAATTCAAACCCAACTTGATAATAATTCTATTAGTGATCTGTTAACTACTTCAAACAACATATGAGGATTTAAACATTATACATGTTAAAGTTATGAAATTTTATAATTAAGAAATAAAATTTGAAAAATATTTTGTCTTATATATTTCAAAACAAATCATATCAATATAAAAATAATATCAAGTTATATAAAATATATTTATTTAACTATAAACTCTTATAATTTATTACTAATTATTATAAAAATATATTTTCATAAGACTTATTTGATTTCAAGCTGGTTTAACCCGAAGTATGACCCACCCAACCTGAAATGTGCAGGGGTCAAATATATATTAAGACTCAAACCAATTCTAATAAACTTTGGGTAGGTTTAGGTTGGTGGTTGGGGTTGAACACCCTATCCTCCATGGTGGTGGTCAATTACCCCTTCCTCCCTCTCCTTCATTTTTTTTCTTCATTTTTTCCTCTACTTCTACATCACATAATGATTCATTTGTTACTCCAACCCGTGAGTTTGTTTGATGATCACAGTGTCTAATTAGTTTAAGATGGTATGAGCCTTGCTTACATTTGGTGGATCTCACTATTGTTGACACGTCAAGCAACATCACAAAATTGCATTTTGGTCAGGTATGTGCATGTAGCTACCACTGTTGATGGTGGATAAGATGAGAGATTATTTTTATCTTTATTTTTTTTTTGTTTTCTGCACTTCTTCTTGGAGGTGCTTAATTATTAGGCAATAGCCCTCAATCTCTGTGCAAGACCAATTTTTCTCGTGTTGAAATGATTGATCAATTCTCAATAGTCAACACTTTGTTTTGGTTGATCTCTTCATGTATACTCAAGTTTCTTGCAAAATTAGAAGGAATGTGATTATTCCAATTCGATTGTACAATGGAAGATTAATTAAACATAGGAAAACTCTCTAAGAGACATTAGATGAAGCTTGTAGAGAAGTGAACAGTGGACCACCAGGATGTCTCTCTCATTAATTTGTTAGTGTTCCTTTGTCACTCAACATGTAATGGTTTTGTTCTGCCATTGAGCCTCAATATTGCAGGTTGTCCTTAAACTTATAATGTTTTATCATATAGGTAGCCTGATAAGTGAATGGATGATACCTGGTTTCTTTGAACCAAAAATAAAATAATAAATTACAATTGGATGTGGTTTCAATCGTAACAATTACAGTTTTCATCCAAATTTTGTTAAAAAAAATTGATTTTGGTCCTTATCATGTTAGGTATGTTAAAGTGGGAATATTTTATAAGAATAAAAAGAATTCTTAAAAAAAATATGATATTATAAGACACAAGTTATGTTTCTCCATCAATCCACTTTCATTTAATATTTCATTAATTAAATGATGATGTGTAACGTTAAGTTACACTTTGGCACATACCATGTGTCGTCATCAAAAGTGTAATGAAGATTTATATCAAATATGTAATGAATGTTAGATGATGTGTCTAAAATTGTTCAAAATGAATTATTTTATGATTTAGAATGGAGATATATATGATGACTCATTTTATGTAATAATTTTAGCCACAAAAATAAGTTATTTTAAAGTTCATTATACTTTAGATGATATATCGTATATCAAGATATCACTTACTGTTACATATCACTATTTAATTGACGGAATGTTAAATGAAAGTGAGCTGAGAGCTAACTTGATTCACATTTTACAATATTAATAACTAATTTGATTCATTTTAAAAATTATGAATTAAAATGACTTATTAACATAACGTAAAGTCAAAGACTATAATGAGGTTGGAATAAAAAAAATGATTATTGTGTATACTCTTTCTAAAATATCAAGATCAACTTTATGATCTTCAAATTCCCTATTTTTTTCTTCGTTTTGAAAATTTGACATTAAGTGGTAATTCAAAATCAAGGAAACAAAAATACTAATAAATTAATTTTGAAGATCATGGAGCTAATGATGATCCTGTCATGCTGGCCATCGCCCATCATTCTTATATTAAATAACAATCAAAGCTTTGTTTAAATACTAATAAATTAATTTTGAAGATCATGGAGCTAATGATGATCCTGTCTTGCTGGCCATCGTTCTTATATAAAATAACAATCAAAGGAAGTTTTATGCTATATTTTTGCAGAACCAACCGAAGGAAGTTCTCAGTAAACAATCAACAGATGGACGACGTAAAGATGTTTGAGTAGAATATGTTTGTGTGTTAGGTAAACTAAAGCATCTGTAGTCACCATGGTATCCGACTGCACAGACCTTCACCGAAAAAAATGGTAAACAAAGTATTACTTCCTCTGCAATATGTTCAAAATAAAAATATATATTAAGAAAGATATAAATGAATATTGATAATAATATAAAAGTGTATTAATTGATTTGTTCATATTTAATTAATAAAAAATAAATATCTTCTTGATAATAGTATAAAATTATAAATCACATTAATTAAGGATATAATTGCAAAATAAATAATATAATAAAAACTAATTTTGAATTTCTTATTCAGGATTTATGTTTTAGAGATATTTTCAAAATTATGAAATTTAGTCAAACTTGAGATATTTTGAATATATTTCATTTATTTATCCATATTAGTTTGTCACGTTACCAGAGTTTCCTGAAGCCAATCTATCATGTGTCAATCATGTTCCCTGGGCATGTCGTGACAATTAGTCCCAAAATATAGTGTTGTTTTGTTTGTTTATGCGCCTCATGGTAAGCTCTCAAACTTGTGATTTTATGAGTTTGCACGAGTTAATTAGCCTATCCTATCTGAGTATACCCAAAAATGAGTTTGTAAGCAAGTCAACTCGATTTTGTGGTCTAAATCCGTAAGCTCATATGATTTTACGAGTTAACTTGCGATTTTGATAACCATGTCTGTAGAAACTCTTAGAGTTTAATTTTCCTATGGTTTAATTAATCTTCCATTGTATAATCGAATTTGAATAACTGCATTCATTCTAATTTTACAGGAAACTTGAATATACACATAGATCAGCCAAAACAAAGTAGCTGTACATATTTTTTGATTTGTTTGTTTCACTTTATCTGTTAATTTTTATTATATTATTTTTTTTACAATTATATCCTTAATTAATGTGATTTATAATTTTATACTATTATCAAGAAGATATTTATTTTTTATCAATTAAATATGAACAAATCAATTAATATACTTTTATATTATTATCAATATTCATTTATATCTTTCTTCATATTTTTTTATTTTGAACATATTGCAGAGGAAGTAATACTTTGTTTACCATTTTTTTCAGTGAAGGTATGTGCAGTCGGAGACCATGATGACTACAGATGCTTTAGTTTTCCTAACACACAAACATATTCTAATCAAACATCTTTAGTCTTCCATCTGTTGATTATTTACTGAGAACTTCCTTCGGTTGGTTCTGCAAAAATATAGCATAAAACTTCCTTTGATTGTTACTTTATATAAGAATGATGGCCAGCATGACAGGATCATCATTAGCTCCATGATCTTCAAAATTAATTTATTAGTATTTTTGTTTCCTTGATTTTGAATTACCACTTAATGCCAAATTTTCAAAACGAAGAAAAAAATCGGGAATTTGATTATTTACAGAACTTAAGTCATTTTATTTAATTATGTTTGACTTCTACCCAAATTATAATTGTGACACAGTTTTTTATTCAGGATTTATGTTTTGGAATATTTTCAGAATTATGGAATTTAGTCAAACTTGAGATATTTTGAATATATTTGATTTATTTATCCATATTAGTTTGTCAAATTACAGGAGGTTTTCGTGAGAACCTAATCCCTCCGTGCCACACGTTCCCTGACGGGTCGTGACAAAGTGGTATTAGAGCAATAGGTTTCCCTACATATTACCTGGAGCAAGTGTCTACAAATAATATGGCATCTATATAAATGGAAGCGCGCTCATTTGCATTGACGTAGTTCTATTTGAGGCCTTTAGAAAAGAGTCAGTCATATCTAGGTTCAGGAAGAGTTTGTCTTTTCTTGGCACTCATGATCTTGTTATATGTCCTCTATTTCAAGGTGTGACCATGCCACTTGTACACCCTTCACGCCTTCATCATTTTCGTAGAAGCAACACATCTAGTGACAGTGCTCGCTTTAGAGCTTTTGAAGAGATGGTATCAAACTTGATAGATGTGATGACCAGGTAGCTAGAGGCGACTACACAGCCCAGTTAAAGATCCTGACAACTCAGCCTTGGAGCATTTTAAGAAGATAGACCCACCCACCTTCAATGGGGTGTATGACCACTGAGGATCCCTAGGAATTCCTTAAGTAGGTGGAGAAGATAGTTGGTGTCATTCATTGTTCTTCAAAGAAAACGGTGAAGTTGGCTGGCTTTCAAGCTGGGAGGCCAAGAGAGTTATGGTATCAAGAGTTTCGAGAAGCATGGGATCACTAGCCCTCATTCTTGGGAACAATTCAAGGAAGTTTTCATGTGGAGATTCATATCAGGAGCCGGTAGGCACAGATGATTGAGGAGTTTTTGAAGCTCCGTTTAACTCTCGACAAGACAGTTACAGAGTATGATGAGCATTTCACTTATCACAGGTAGCCTCCAACATGATACCAACGAGATAGCTAGGGTGAGACGTTTTGTGAGGGTCTCCCAGAGATATGTTCCTTAGTTTACAGCCCCATGTTGGGAGCATGGACTATGCTCAAGTGGTAGACATAGCGATTGGTCTTGAGAGTGACTTAGTAGAGCGTAGAACGATGTCAGAGGCCAACAAGAATGCTAGGGTTTATGGCTCTTTCTGAGTGGACTCGAGCAAGGGTCACCACCAAGGAGGGCTAACAATGAGGTTAGTCAAGTAGGGCCCCCTCTTAGAGCCTATCTTGGCATGCCCAACTGTATTACAGACTTAAGGTAGAAGAGGTAGTCACATGGACAAGGTTCATGGTAGTCACATCCAGTTTGCTCGACTTGCAAGAAGAGACAACAAGGTTAGTGTTTGTTTGGTTTTTTAGTATGTTATGGGTGTGACCAACTGGACCACAAGCTCAGAGAGTGCCTGATGTATCAGGAGCTTCTAGTCAAAGGTCAGCTAACCCCTCCATGTCAATTTAGTCTTTCCAGTCGACAGCCCAGGGTGGCTCTGCTCTCAAGGCGTGGAGCTGGGGCCCTGGTGGCCGAGGTTTATGTGGTAAAGGAGATGGTAGAGGCTAGAGTAGTGGAGGACAGCCTCGTTTGTTCGCTATAACCTATCAAGATGCTCAGGCTTCAAATGAAGTGATAACATGTATAACAACAGTATGTTCCTTTGATGCCATGACGTTGTTTGACCTGGGGTCCACTTACTCTTATGTGTCCCCGTTCTTTGCTGTAAGTTCAGAAGATTTCCTAAGGATCTTGAGGAGCCATTTTTATTTAAGGTACTTTTGGGAAAGCCCCTCCTTATTCAGCAGGATATAGATCGTGTAGAGTCAAAGTTGGTGACATGGAGGCACTAGCAAATTCAATAGTGTTGGACATGTTCAACTTTGATATCATTTTAGGTATAGATTGGTTAGCCTCATGCCATGCCATAGTAGATTGTTATAGCAAGGTGGTGAGATTCAAGGTCCCAAGTGATGAGCCAAGAGAGTTTCTAGGTACAAGGTGTTCAACACCAACGAGCTTGATATTAGTTATGAGTGCACTCCAGTTGATGGATAAAGGTAGTTACAAGTTTTAGCTGCAATGTGTTTGTAGATGATTTGCCAGGTATGCCACCAGAGAGGGACATAGAGTTTGGGATACAGCTTGAGCCAGGAGTTAGGCTCATCTCTATACCCCTGTATCGCATAGCTTTAGTAGAGTTGAGAAAATTAAAAGAGCAATTACAGGAGTTGTTGTTGGACAAGGAGTTTATTCGACCAAATACCTATCCATGGGATGCACCAATGTTGTTTGTCAAGAAGAAAAATGGATCGATGAGAATGTGTATAAATTACAGGCAGTTAAACAAGGTGACGATCAAGAACGGTACCCCTTGTCTTGCATTGATGATCTTTTTTATCAGCTTCAAGGGGCAACATATTTTCGAAGATTGACCTTCTATTTGGTTACCATCAGCTGAAGATTAAGGATGAAGATATACCCAAGATAGCCTTCAGGACTCGCTATAGCCATTATGAGTTCTTAGTGACGTCCTTTGGGTTAATCAATGCCCCATGAGCTTTTATGGATTTGATGAACAGGGTGTTTTAGCCGTTTCTGGAACACTTCGTGATTGTCTTCTTTGATGACATCGTAGTGTATTCCAAAGCAAGGAGGAACATGAGCAGGCATTGAGGATAGTGCTATAGACTTTGAGGGAGAATTAGTTGTACGCCAAGTTCTCCAAGTGTGAGTTCTTGCTAGATCAAGTGGCGTTCCTTGGGCATGTAGTGTCTAAGGATGGTATTCCTGGCAAATCCAAAGAAGGTGGAAGCAATATAGCAATGGCCTAGACCTATAATAGTTTCCAAAGTTTGTAGTTTCTTGGGATTGACGGAATATACAGATGCGTTTTCCCTTTGCGAAGTGGGAAGAGCAAATCCGTAGGGAGCCTAGTTAAGCCATAAAGTAGACAATATCTGCATGTCGAATGTTACACTCACACTAGGGTTGGCGATATGTAGCGCACCCAGATGTTCCAGATGGAATCAAAGCCGAGTCTCGGATCGGTATGCCGCCAGCTGGGCACGCTGGCCCCACTAGGAGGGGTTGAACTAGTTCTATATCGATTGGGTAGGGGAATGAAACATGCGTTATATGGGTGTGGATACTTCCCTCATGCAGACGCGTTTTCCCCTTAAGATGGGGGAAGAGCAAATCTGAGGGGTGCCTAGTTAGGCTTCAAGGCGAACAATCTCATGGGTGTTACACTCACACTGGGATAGCGATATGTAGCATGCCCAGATGTGACAGATGTTACACTAAAATAATGTCATTTTATGTCCTCCATAAAAAAATAGGGCTTTGTGTCTTAAGCCTCGTTTGACCCCATTAGAAACGAAGAAGCCTTTCTACCCTTCATTAAGCAATTCACTTTGTCGACCACCAGACCAGTTTCGAGCTCCCATCCACCACCATTCACTCTGCCTTGTTTTGATTGCACCACCATTTGTCATCATTCGCGTCATTGCTCATTATTCGTGCAATTATCGAAATGTCTCAATTCTTCCTATGTTCGTGCCAGTTGCCCTCTCTATTCATGTCCCCTACTCCTTGTTGTTGCCACCGTTGCTCCTTGCTTAGGTTTGGGTTTGCATTTGTTTGAACTTTAGTCTTTCAATTTCTTTGTTTTGGGTGTTACAACTTCTCCAAATTAAAATACATATCTTAAAATTTAAAGTGGAATATGAAATGAAATTTAATTTGATATAGTGATTGTATCAATAAAGTTCTACTCTAATTTGTGTCTCTGTTGCATATTCTATGAGTTTATATTAAATTGTTAATTATGAGTGTGACTGGGAAACTTCTAGGAGTTGTCTTTGATTTATGTAATTGTGCTGGCTGGCTACATTTTTTTGCCTTTAATTGGACATGAAATGTGTTTTTGGCTTTGTTTTTCACCATTGTGTGTGGTTTTTTATGATGTTGTAATGTCCTTATTTTTAAGTTGATGTTCTATATGAATTTTATTTTTATAGTATAATATATTTCCTAAATATTATTTTAATATTAGGCGTAAACTCACAATCATACAACTTTGAGTCAAGTTTATAGAGGCTCCACAAGTTTACTTTTTGAGTTTGATTAGTTTGCCTGGATAGCAGATAAACCAAAAGGGTGCATCTCTTCTCCTAGTAGATCGAAGACATTAGATGAAGTTTGCAAAGAAGCCAACATTGGACCACCAGGATGTCTCTCTTATTAATTTGTCAATGTTCCTTTGTCACTCAGCATGTAATGGTTTTGTTTTACCCTTGAGCATCAACTTAATATGGGTTGCCCTTAAACTTAAATTTTTTTATCATATAGATAGTGATCTGTTAAGTGAATGAATGATACCTAGTTTCTTTGACCCAAAAATAAAATAATAAATTACAACTGGATATGGTTTTAATCCTAATAGTTACAATGAATTAATTTGGTTTTGCTCCATATATATATATTTTAAGTTTTTATCCAAATTCTGTTAAAAAATTTGATTTTGGTCGTTATCATGTTAGGATAGATGTTAAGGTGGGAATATTTATAAGAATAAAAAAATTCATTTAAAAAACTAATATTGCAAGGCGTTGGCCATGTTTGTCTCTCAATTCACTTTCATTTAACATTTCTTTAGTTAAATGATGATGTGTAACATTAAATGACACTTTGGCGTATCATGTGTTATCAAAATAATAATAAAGATTTATATTGAATGTGTAATGAAATCTAATGACTTATTTTGGTGCTAAAATTGTACAAAATAAGTTATTTTATAATTTGGAATAGAGATATATATGACTTATTTTATGTAATAATTTCAGCCACAAAATGAGTTATTTTAAAATTTATTATACTTAAGATGATATATGACATGTCAAGATATCATTTATAGTGTCTTTGTAGTTTATATTTTTATGGAGAAAGTGTATTCTTCTAGTATATAATAGAGAGTGTTATTGTTCTCTCTTTATATTTAGAGGGAGGTGTAATTTTATCTTCCATATAGTAAAAATCTTTTTCAATCTTGTCTGTTATTTCCCATATCATTAAAGAGTTTTTTATGTAAATATTTTGTGTCAGTTTCAATTTTTTTCTTAATTCTATTTTAATTGTGTTGTTCTATTTCTATAACTCAGGTACCCAACATGGGGTAGGCTTGGAGTTTTTACTACTAATTGATATTGATATAAATATACATTATTGAATGTTTCAACTTAATAAATGTTAATACGCATTTCTAGACTTTTAGTTTTTTTCATTCAAAATTTGCGTTTACTCCAGTGACATATTTATTTATTATTTAGTAGTCCACCAGTTGCACTGGCCATGGGTATACATATGGGCTACGGTTATACCACATAACACTGCATACTAGCACCAGAACTAACTATGCTAAAGAGGAAGCCGTTTACCAGAAACATGGGCCACTTCCCTTCCTTTCTGTCTTGCTTTCTTGCCGTGCATTTTTTTCTCCTCAATTCTCTACACAAGAGTGTTGCCTTTCAGAGTGATACACCAATAGAAAGCAGCAACCATTTTCACATTGTTGAAGTCAGCTCTTTACTGCCAGCCTCTGCCTGCAGCCCTTCTGAAAGAGGTTCATTCGCTTGCACTTCAATTCTCTCCTACTACAAAAACGTATTAATTTGAAGTGAATGTTCCTCCAAATCAAAACTAACCAACATATACGTACTAATTAATTACAATATTTTTGTCATCTAAGTTCTGCATCAAACTCGGTCGGACACATCAACCACCCAAGTTATCATATTAAGTGCACGAATCACTACATAAATTCACATCGTTTAGTAACCGCATTAGATTCACGAGTCACCACATACATTCACACAATTCACCACTACTTCAATCTATTATATAAGCATAATAAGCGGTGAATCTAGTTTTGTTGTATTATAATATAATAATAATAATTATTATTATTATTTATATATGAATAATCTATTTGTGATGAAGCTAAATTGGTGTTGGAAATACTTTGGCTGTTGGAACTGCGATGATGAAACCGTGCAGTAAACTATGTTGGCTTTTTAGCTGCTTTATGTCTTTGACTAGTACGATTTAGGATTATGAGACTTGGGATTCTCATCCCATTCTGATGGGGTGTGTTATTGATTATTAAAATAATAATAATAATAATATATTTGGGGTGTATTTTTAGGACAGGTAAAAATAAAGAAAAGTTTTTCCATATAGAGCTTACGTATAAAAATTTTCTCATTTTTTTTTTTTTATCTCCAACTAAACATACCCAGTAATTGATCTTGCCTTGCCAACCTTGCTGGAAGTAACTGTATTAAGTGTATAAATCACAACTTGCAAATATGTAATATTCATCACTTTTATTGTCTTTAATTACCAATTAAAGTTGTGAAACATATAAATGAGATTAATTTTAATACTCTAAAAAATACTTTACACTTCTAATCAATTAGATATCGTCATACATATGACTTTTAAGGCAACTTTTTATTAAAAAACATTTTTAATGATAAAAAGAAATATGATTCTTTTAAAAATGTTGATGTTTTATGTATTCCTATTTCATGTAAAACTATATATAAGGCTCTATTATCTAAAAATTTAATTTTGATATATTTTTATACTATCATCTAATCAAAATATTTCATTTATATGACTTTTTAATATGTCAATAGAAAAGTTAATTATCATGACTAATGTAGTAATATATGATTTGATAATTGTGTAAAAAATATTTACACTTTCACTATATAGAAATTACATCCATGTTGTTATTTAATTATTTCCTCAAGTGTAATCTTTTGGAGCTGTGATTAATGTTTGTTTGGTTTGAACTCTAGTCTCAATGGAAGAGGGGTCTCTAAAGTTGGTCCACAATCACGGACCCTGCTCTCCAAGGAAGCATGGAAAAGCAAAAGCTCCCTCTGCACGTGAACTCCTTGAACGAGACCAAGCAAGAGTGAGCTTCATGGCATCGAGGCAGCTCTATGGCAAGAACAACATTAAAG
This sequence comes from Dalbergia oliveri, assembly GCA_030441495.1. Classification (NCBI taxonomy): domain Eukaryota; kingdom Viridiplantae; phylum Streptophyta; class Magnoliopsida; order Fabales; family Fabaceae; genus Dalbergia; species Dalbergia oliveri. The sequence goes on along the minus strand of JAMLFY010000009.1, from coordinate 25,745,853 downwards.
TAAGGTGGGATAGAATTAATCGCGAATATGTTGTGAATGTGGGGCTAGGAACACCTAAAAGGGACTTAACACTTTTGATGGATACGGGTAGCAGTCTCCTCTGGACTCAATGTCGACCCTGTAAACTGGGAAGCCTCCCTGGATGCTACAAGCAGCGACATAGGATCTTTGATCCATCAAAATCTTGCACTTACTCTAACGTTACATGTCCCTCACATGTTTGCACTCTGGTGAATGCCACCTTTGGTAACCACTCTCAATAGTCAATACTTATTATATGTATCAGAATGATTCTATTGCTTCCTAAATATCTTCCTGAATATTCTCTGAATTAGTACATGAAATGAAAAAAAGTAGATACAATTAATATTTTAGAAACTTTAAACCTAATCAATTCTGCTTTCATTTAATAAGTAAGAGGATGTTTTGGATGATCTATTAGGAGGATATATAAATCATTTCTTCATATAATGACCCGCAAACATATATCGCAGGGCTTACGACCATATGCGATCCTTCAACATGCGTGTATTTAACATCTTACGTGGATGGATCTGAAGCCGCTGGGTTCCTAGCTAGAGAAAGGTTGAGCGTTGGAATCAATACCTTCAACGACATCATATTTGGGTGTAATGAGGGCAACATCAATAACAGCCTTCCGGGTATTGATGGCATTATCGGGCTCGGCCAGGATTTTTTATCCTTTGTTGAACAAACTGCTAAAACCTACGAGAAAGTCTTTTCATATTGTCTCCCATCAAAATCAAGTGAGGTTGGTTTTCTCAAATTCGGCAAGGGTAAGCAAGTTTCTAAATCCTTGAAGTTCACACAGTTAGGAGCAGGCTATGCCATTGAACTCGTTGGAATAAAACTCGGTAACACCACTATTCCCATATCTGTTAAGAAGGGTGATGCAAGCATTGATTCTGGCTCTTCAATTTCAGCGTTACCTTCCAAAGATTATAATAATTTGCGAGATGCATACAGAAAAGTCATGTCCCAGTATCCACTAGCGGGACCGTTTGATGATGATATTGACACTTGTTACCATATTGGTGGCCACCAGATGGTCCAAATTCCAAAAATGAGCTTCTTGTTTGCAGATGGTCTTGTTTTGGACATACCACCCATTGGTGTAGCTTTTCCTTACAACTCCACCTTTGTTTGTTTGCCATTTACAGCAACTCCTAAAAGAGGTGGAGATATTGTACTTTTTGGAAACATGCAGCAGAAAACGTTAGAAATAGTTTATGATGTAGCAGGAGGGAAACTCGGTTTTGGTTATGGTGGTTGCAAATAGTAATTTATGCATCTAAGTCTTGCGTATAGCATAAAGGGGCCAATACACATAGTTTGAGTACTTTGCATAAGGATATATGTAGATCGAAATAAATCTCATGTACCAGTTGTTTTTCTAGATGTGATGTGAGGTTATATCTTTGCTGCATGCTTAATGCTTTTAAGGGTTTTATTTATATATTCGCTTTTTTGATACATGCATATGTAGAGCTCATACAACCAAAAAGGTATGGAGCAACAAAGAACATCTAACACAAAGATAAACTCTATGTAGTCAAACCATAGCAACAAAAGCAAAAACAACCCCAAAGAAGAAGAATTAAAAAATTCCATAAAGACGGAAAGAGGAACGCAAAAAGGAGAATAGCAACGAGTCCCTACTCCACCCTCTTTGACATTGTCATTACAAAAAGAGGAGCAACCACCAGACCAGAACTCATATGACAGCCTGCATCAATATAAATCCCTACTAAAAGCACCATAGAAACGCGAAACAATAATCTTCAAGTAGACATTAATTATCTCCCTACCAGCTAATCCATCGTCTAACTTGTACCAAGTTTTTAAGAAGAAATTTTGGTTCAAAAGGAAAGTTGTCACACCACCCCTTTTACCAATATGCAAGACCACATAAAACCTATTGAATCTCGGAATTTCAGTTTGGTTTAAAAATTTGGAAAATGATCCTGTTACTAATCCACCATATGATCTAACACACAACAAATGACAATCAAATAAATCAAATAAATCAAATGAGGTGAATAATTCTTATGAAAATAAAAAAGAAAATCACCTCTTGCGTTAAGTTAGTTAGAGATTATCAAAGGCAATCAAATGGTGTGAAATTGAATTGTTATCCAAGGCTTAATGTATGTAATTGAATAAATTTTTAGTTACTGCACATTGCACCTGGGGTAGGCTCGGAATTTTTATTATTAGTTCATTATATACAATGAATGTTTCAAATGAACAACCTTCTAGTGTTTTTTTTTTTTCTTTCCGGCAAATAAATAAAAGAAAAACAAACAACACAACCAGAAACCTATAAGCTGCTAAATCAGCCTTTTAAGATGGGACAAACCCCATCTGGCGGAAAATCCCAGACATGAAACGCAACACTACAACGTAACATCCTTATTATATTGGCTCCTAAGTTTTCCATGAAGTCGGCAAGTGTGTTGGCCGAACGGAGCACAAGTGATTCGAACAAACCATCTAATGTGAATACACGCACTGCTAGTCTTTTCAGTTTTTTATTCAAAATTTGCGTTTACTTCGTAGTAACATTTTTATTTAGCTTATATATATATATATATATGGGTTATGGTTACATCACTACATGTATAGCACTGCGTATTAGCACCAGAAGTATAGAGCAAACCGATTACAAGAAACATGGGCAAGGGCAACTTGTCTTTCTTTCTGCTTTGGTTTATTGCCTTACATTTTCTTCTCAATTCTCCGCACAAGAGTGCTGCCTTTCAGAGTGATAAACTCACAGGTGGAAGCAGCGAACATTGCCACATTGTTGAAGTCAGCTCTTTATTGACAGCCTCTACTTGCCGCCCTTCTGCAAGAGGTTCGCTCTCTTGGAGTTAATATTATCATATTAAGTGCATAAATCACTTATATATACGTAAAAAAATTTAATTTCTATGCACTTACCAACGTTCAATATATATTACCACGTTACAAAGGAAATGATTTGATTGGATGACAATCAATGCATCAAAATTAAATTCGCTAAAATTTCATCTCAACGGAATCACAGTTCACCATATTAGGTCCACGAGTCTCCGCATTTATTTACACAATTCACCAATGCCTACTTTGATATCTTTTGCATTCATATTTCATCATGAAATTATGAGACTCTATTATTTAATTATTTCCCGAGTGTAATCTTTTTTGAGTTTTGATGGTTTCTTGTAGTCTTGCCCGAAGAGGAGTCTTCAAATTGGTCCATAAATATGGACCCTGCTCTCCGAGGAAGTATGGAAAAACAAAATCCTCCCCATCCTTTCAAAATCCTTGAACGAGACCAAGAAAGAGTGAGCTTTCGGGCATCGAGGCAGCTATATGGTGAAAACAACGATGTTCAAATCAGGTGGGATAATACTGGTGAATATGCTGTGAATGCGGGCCTAGGAACTCCTAAAGGGACTTAACACTTGTGATGGATACGGGTAGCAGTCTCTTATGGACTCAATGTCAACCTTGTCAGCTGGGAAACTCTAGTGGTTGTCACAAGCAACAACATCCAATCTTTGATCCATCACAATCTTCCACTTACTCCCACATTACATGTCATTACATGTCCCTCAAACACATGTACTGTGGCCACTTTTGTTTTAGGTAACTTGGATCAATAAATTGTAAGATATCCTTGTCTATTGCTTAATCTTGCAATATAAACCTTTACGTATGATTACATTTACATGTGAATTTAATTTTATACTGTGATCCAATCAAAATCTTTCTTTAAAATAAATTAGTGTAAAGTTAACTATTATAGTTGATATGTAATATATTATTGATGACGTATAAAATTTTTTTATACTATTAATATATAGAAATTAAATTTTATTATTATTATTATTATTATGATTTTGTGAAATACAAATTTAATCTGCTGGAATGAGCTCATTCCACCTATAATCTATCAAAAAGATTTAACTAATAACATATCTGTTAACCATTTAGCTAGCTTCAACATTAGCTTCGTTATGATGACTTATCTCCTAACACATCTATTTTTCTTTTAAATCTTTTAAAAAAGTTGCAGGGCCTACAGAATGTGTTTCCTCCACGTGTGTGTATCACACAGGTTATGTAGACGGATCAGAAGTCGAAGGATTTTTGTCTAAAGAAAGCATAAGTGTTGGGTCCAATACATTTAATAACATCACATATGGGTGTAACCAAGTTGGCGTTAACATAAGCCTTCCAAACATTGATGGCGTAATTGGGCTTGGCCAGGGTTTCTTATCCTTTGTCGAGCAAACTGCTACCAGATATGAGAAAGTCTTTTCATACTGCCTCCCATCAAAACCAAGTGAGATTGGTTTCTCAAATTCGGCAAGGCTAAACAAGTTTCTAAATCCTTGATGTTCACACGACTAGGAGAAGGTTATGCCATTGATCTCGTTGGAATAAAACTTGGTAACACAACTATTCCCATAACAGTTAAGAAGGGTGATGCAAGCATTGATTCTGGTTCTGTTATTTCATGGTTACCTTCCAAGGACTATATTAATTTGCGAGAAGCATATAGAAAAGCTATGTCCCAATATCAGTTAATTAATAATCCGTTAGATAATGTTCTTGACACTTGCTACCAAATTGGTGGTCAGCAGAAGGTTCAATTTCCAACGATGAGCTTCATATTTGCAGATGGACTTGTTTTAGATATACCGCCCAGTGGTCTGGCTTTACCTATCAACTCCACCGTTGTTTGTTTGCCATTTGGAGTGCTACAAGGAGGTGAAGATATGGTAATTTTTGGAAACACCCAGCAGAAAACGTTAGAGATAGTGTATGATGTAGCAGGAGGAAAACTTGGCTTTGGTTACGGTGGTTGCAACTAGTGATCTATGCATCCAAGTCTTATTAGATTTAAATAAAGTAGCCAACAAGGTTTAGCAAAATTAAATTTATAGGAATTGGATACTTTGAACAAGGATTTTGATTCAACTCGTTTTGTAGCAGCCATTTTCAATGTAGATCAGCCCATATCCTCATGGTGCTTGATGCTTTTTAGCGTGTGTACTTTTATCTCACTAATTTGTGGGTGTTAAATGATGTCAAAAATCTTCTTAGAAACATGTGATACTCAAGTAATTATTTCCATTTACTTAGGCTTCACTTGCATGTTTGATCCAATGAGTTTGGCTTAACATTGTGGCTTAGTTTGAGATTTTTACTGTCAATATTCAGTCGCGAACAACCAAGATACACTGGAAGAGCGTAGTGTTTTATTCAAATTCGTTATGCTAGAAGCAGCAACCAAGATTTCTCCTTCCACCCATGAGTGCTGCATTTCCACATTGTTGAATCGAGTTTGTTAGACTGGCGTATATTTACTGATAATTGATCTTGTAATTAACGTAATACACTTGGATTGTGGTTGATGAATGGGATTGGAAAATCATAAACACAACACAAAAATAACAGATGCTTCACATTCAAATGTGAACAGCATCAAGTAATAGCCTAATAGGGGACTCGGATACCAAAGAGAAAATCGTAAGATTAAAGCAAAATCACAATACTTTATACTCATGAACCACCTTGTGTCTGACAAGCATTTAGGATGACAATGATCATTCTCTACATATATAAATCAGGGTGCAACGACCGCGAAAAGAGAAAGGTGCTTGTCTGATAATGTTGAGTAACATATATATAATCATTCAAGTAAACAGCAACTCACCGCAGGTTAAAGCAATCGAAACATTTAGCATCAGAGATTTTTAGACCATACATAAAATACACTTGTAAACCTACAAATTTTTCATGTCACCCAAGTACACTCAAGTGCAAAGGAATTCTAAAGAAGCATAGTGTATCATATTACAATGCTTCCCAGTGTATCATAAAGAAGAAACATAGTTATTTAAGTGATTTTCATAATAACTCAATCCACGCAGAGGATGACTCGCTAATTGTTTGTCTCCCTCAGCATCCTCAAGATGGAAAGGAACAAGTTCAGAATGTCAAGATAAAGAGTGACTGAGGCCCCAATGTACTCATCATAAGTAAATCGCTTGATCAGGTTGTCAGTGTCGTACACAATATAACCAGAGAAAATCATAGCACCAATTCCACCATAGATAGCATGAACTGTTGGTCCAAGAGGGAAGAACATCTGCAAGAAAGGACAAGTCTTAAGTAACATCCAAGTTTACAAACATCCAGTAAACAAATATTTAGCTAACTCATCTCAAAAAACCACAAAAAAATGAGTAGATATATAATGATATCGTGAAAAAAAGGGAGGGATTCCAACCTGCATCATGCCAGTGAGGAACAGAGTAAAGAGACAAGTGAACAATATTGGGCCAAGGTAGCTGAAATCCTTGCCCTTCTTGGAAGCCCAGAAGGCATAGCCAGTGAGAGAGGAAACCACGCCAGAGGTCAAAATCAATGCCTCAAGCACAATTTTTCCTGCAAGCATTTCAAATCAAGAGATTAACAATCGTAGATGAATGATGAAAGCAGAACAACAACGATAAGAACCAGCACAGAAGTCACTGATTCCGAATTCTAAATCTAAAAGAAAGGGTAAAAGAAGAATGACACCAACCATCTGTGTTAGCACAGGTAACTCCCACAGTCAAGCTAATTGACACGGTGAAAAGCGCCAGCAAGATGTAGTTGTGGGGATGCTTCTGCTGGTACCTGAGTAAAGGGATCAAAACTGCAACAACAATACATTTCACATTCCTTTGGCATCAAAATTGACAAATATAATAAAAACCCAAACAAGAGCCAGAAGCAAGACTGAACAAATTCACCCCATCAGTCATGAAATTATTCACAACAACGAATACACACAATAAAATATAAATAAGAGGATCATCATTTAACCCAATTCATATTATAGCACAATTATACCTGCTCAATTGGACAATTTTTTCAAATAAAAAAAAAGTAATTTTGAAACAAAAAGCTGAAGCAGAACAGCTTCCAAAGCTGCGTTTGGTTTCAGTTTTAGTTTTTAGGATTTTGTAAAGGAAAGAGTGAAAACTGAATTTTATAATTTTTACAGTTTTTCTGAATTTCATGTGCAAAATCCTGAAAATGAAAACGAAAACGAAATCCAAACGCGCCCCAATCTTCTTTAAAAAAAACAGAAAACTGATTCAATTTTTTTTCCTTTTCTTAGAAACAAATTCAAACAAGCTACACAAATTTCGAAGTATTGTTTATTGAAAATAATAAATTTTTTCTTATTAAAACAAACACACACAAGCAAATGAATCAACTAAAAACAAGTAAAACAAAATATCACATATTGGGGAAAATTGGAAGAAATTTTCTAGGGATCCAACAAAATCAAGAAGAATATCAAAGAATCGAGGGGAAATCCAGAATCTCACGTACATATGAAGGGGAGGAAGACGACGAAGAGGAGAAGGCCTGAATTGCCTCTGAGGAGATCGTTGATTGGGAATAGAAGACGGTGAAGACGGAGACCATGGTGGTGAGCACGATCTGCGCGGAGAGGATGCCGTACACCTTGCGCACGAAACCCCATCGGAGCTGGTTCTCGCCGGCGCTGAGACCCGGATACAGCGTCTCCCCGATTCGACGTCGTAGTCCTCGGCCTTCGAGCTTGTGCTCAGACCCGTGTACCCGAGATGCTGCTGCTGCTGGAACATCTTCGTTCGCGAATTTTCTCGCTCCTTTTCTTCTTTCTATTTTCTCGGGAAAATGAAAAGGAAAATGGGAGCGATGTGTTTTGTTTGATCCGAATTTTTTATAAAAATAGGTGCTGTTTTGGCCGACGGAAAGGTCAATGCGCGTTGGCGTTCACCTTGAGGATTGTGACAGGCACCGTAGGAGACGTTGGATTACGGAGATCTCTGTCAAGTGGGTCCCGATATGTTAGCTTCATAAATAAATGTTTCATTTAGTTAATAAGATCTTTTTTATTTTTTTTATTTTTTGCGTTGTGTTTGGTTATTTCCCAAATTGTCCAATACGCGTGTTTGTTGGCAGAAACTAGAAAAGAAAAGGTTTAAAAAGAGCGAGTAAAAGTAGAGAAGAAGGAAGATTTCTTTCACGCTTGAGAAAGAATCTTGAGATGTGTTACCTTTGAATAGTTAAACGAGATCAATTTATAAATAAGTTAATGTTAATTTTAATTTCTAATTTTATATTGATGTGTCATTTTAAATTAATCTTTGACATTATAAAATATGAGTTATATTAGTCTCTTAATTCTTTTTTATTTAACATTCTATCAATTAAATGATTATATGTAACATTAAGTGATGTTTTTAATACGTTATATTATCTAAAGTAGAATTAAATTTAAAATGAGTTTATTTTGATTTCTAAAATTACATAAAAAAAAGTCATTTAAATCTCCTTTCTAAATCATAAATAACTCATTTTGAACAATTTTAAATATTAAAATGACTTATTTTAAATTTCATTATATTTCAAATAACACATAGTATGTGATGGTATCACTTAATGTTACACATCATTATTTAATTAATAAAATATTAAATAAAAATAAGATTATAAACTAACTTGACTAATGTTTTGCAATATTTTGAATTAATTTGACTCATTGTGAAAGTTATGGACTGAAATGATCACAAGTATAAAATCAGGACTCAATGAGCATTACCTCATTTATAAATACATAATACAGAAAAATTTAATGGTCAATATATGTTATGATAAAAAAGGGAAATTTTTCTTTCAAGAAGGAAAAAGCCTACAAATTTTCTTTTTCTGATTATGTATCTGTCAATCTGTGTGTTCTCCATTTTCAGCTGAGCAGAAACGAAAATATCCCTTGCTTATTTGATACAATGAAGTTCAATTTTAATTGGACTGTAACAACCAAACTGAACAAAATTAAATCATACTTGCCAAGGCGAAGAGAGCATAAACTATACGATGTGATGAGAGTCTTTCGGATTTAAGAACTCTACCAAAACTACAACTTACATGAAATGATACAAGCATGTCACTGTGCTTGTGCTGTGGCCTGATAAGTATAAGGTATAATAAAATTGTCCCTCACCTTAGATAATTGGCTCAGTGCTGCAGCTCTGCTAGAAGTTCAAACATTGAGAACACATTTTTTGTGATTATGATAAAATATGGGAAACAAATTTATTTGTTAACTGAACATATATATCAAGCCTGGAACATTTTGGAAACAAAAAATTTCACCAAAAAAAGCCATTTCACTGATACAAGCTTGATCCTCCACGTTTGAGCACTCGATCATATACAAGCAGAGAATGATATGATATGATATGATGATACTAGGAAGTTAATTGTTTTCGACATAAAAAGATACAAAGAAAATAACGTACAATCTGCACACTCCTGAAAGTAATCGCAACAGATCTTTGTCTCAAACAACTGAAGTCATGTAAACAAACCGCGCCAATCAAAAAGTTTGCAATGGTGCTGAATCACGAGCCTGCGTTTTTCTGGTTAATTTAGAAAATTAAAAGGACAAGACAAGAGGATCAGGAACATTCCAATAATCAGCACCGAGTGCATGCGTGTAGTTTCTTTATCTAACAGTAATGAATCTTAACTACTGTGAGTTTTAGCAGTAATTACTATGATGTAGTTCATTGTATCACATGAAAGGACATATTGGAAAGTGATGTCTGCAAAAGCATAAAGTATTTACAAAATCAGTTTTGTCTGAAGAAACTGAAGGAATGTCAAAAAAAATTGTGCAAATAAAAAGTTGGCCATGGTACTCAGGTATGGGCTTACAGAATTATTCAGAAAGAAGAAAAATTAAAAGGCCGAAGGATCAGGAACACAAAGGTAAAATAGACGAGAAATACATGAAAGGGACAACCTTTTCGTTCTAGGCAAATAAACCCTTTACTTAAGTAAGACCACAAATATAGAAATCCTAAATGAAAATAAGAGTTGTTCATAATCACGAAATTGAGAGGTATTTTATCCAGAAGCACACATGTTGAAACTGCAAGATGTACAATGGAAGCTTCAAGGTTATTACAGTTTCACACTTACAACTGAAGCTCAAAAAATTCTACTTCATTTTATTGGTCACAGATATTACTGTAAGATACAAACACCACAATTAGCAACATCAATTTCTTTCTAAGATCTTCTCTAAGCATAAGCCAGCGAAATGAAAATTTTCCTTGCTAAATTTACTGACCAAAGATTGAATTATGCTATTTTCGAGTCTATATCCTATTCTAAACATTGAACCTAAAACAACCAAAACATCATCTAATCTATCTTCTTGTGATAGACCGTGAATCAGGCTCTCAAGAGTCTCCTGCTGGGGTTTTAGCTTCCAATTCAACATGTTTAGCAACCATTCCATTCCTTGTGCAGATTTTCCTTCTTTACATAACCCCATAATAATATGATCATATGTAATGGCCATTGGTTTCAAATGCCTATCATGCATATCTTTCCACAACCTTATTGCCTCCTGGGTTTCTCCGCCTTTACAAAGTCCTTTAATAAGAGGACTAAAAGAGAAAACGGAAGGCTCCAACCCCTGTGCTAGAAGTTCATTAAATAGTTTTGTAGCCTCAACCAGATTCCCATCCTCACAAAGTCCTCTGAGTAGAGAATTGTATGTGATCAAATCACGAGCAACACCCTTTTGAGCCATTTCTCCAAACAAGGTCAGTGCTTCATGTGTCTTTCCATGAACACACAAACCTGAAATCATTGCACTGTAGCTAACTGTGCCTCTTACATAACCTCTACAGCACATATTCTCATAGAGCTTCCTTGCCTCAACAAAATTACCAGCCTTACAATACCTGTGTATCATTACATTATAGGTGTATTCATTAGGAAGAAACCCTTTTTGAATCATCTCGAACCACAGCTTCCTTGCCTCACCAAGCCATCCCTTCTCGCAAAGGCCTTTGATCACTGTTGTATACATGACCCTGTCCGGGAAATACCCTCTATCCTTGAGATCATTAAAAACCCGAAAACCCTCGGAATTATTCCACTTCAAGAGTCCATTAATGACTTCTTGGTAAGTAAAGATATCCGGATCACACCTTTTTGCAATCATAATATGAAGGAGGTCAGAAACTCTAGCATATTCCCTCTTCTTATAGAACCCTTTTATAAGTGTGTTGAAAACAGTATTATCAGGACACAAGCCATTTTCCAGAACCTGTCTAAGAAGTTCATACCCTTTCGAAACGTTGTTCTCACACAAAATGCCTTAATCAGATATCCAACAGTCTCAACATCAATGTCAGCCACAACACCAGATTCAATCATCTGCTCATACAATGTCCAAACCAGATCAGTCCTCCCAACCTTCAAACAACCCAAAGGGATGCTTTCCAAGTTGCCACTGAGGGGCAAAATCCAACATTTTTCAATTTAACAAACACATTAAGCGCATCCTCAACCATTCCAACACTACTAAGGCACCTTATGTAATTCTCCAAAGAAGGAGGCTCAGGAGTGAAACCAGGGCAATCAAGCAAGGCTTTCGCAGCTTTGCAGGCCCCAGCATCCACAAGCACATCGAAGAGTACACTACAAGAAGATTGGTCGGGTGAGAATCCACAACGAGAGCATAGCCAGTGAAAGAAGCGAAGAGAGAGGAATGCGTTGCTCTGGTGGGTCACGTAAAGGAGGAAGAAAGAAGGGTCTTTGAAATCGAAAGATGGGTATTGGGAAAGAAGTGTGTTCTCCCAACATGGATATTTTCGAGTGATCCTGCAAATTTCTGTGGCTAAATTGAGAAAGTTTCGATCTTTAACATCTGGGTTGGTGCTGGCACGATCCCGATCTTTGGTCTCAGTGGGGAGCCTTCGGAATTGGGTAGCGCAAATGGGGTAATGGGTAGTGAGGGAAGAGCTATGGCGGAGGAAAGTTATGAGAGAATGCGAAGGTGTTGCTCTCACCATTGTGGAGGATTTTGTTTATGAAAGAAGCTAAAGTAATGACACTATATGATGAAAATATAAAAGAAAAAAAAAAGGGTTAAATGGAAGTTGTTAACTTACAGAACTGAAAAAATGGGACTTTGAAGCTTGGGCAGGTAGAAGTTTCTGAATATAATCCTAAGCTTGAAGATGAAGATGACGGCTGCAAACAAAAGGAAGGCGCAGCACGCTAGGCTTGGGAGTTGGAACACAAACTCCCAACTGAAAGGAAGAAGATTGGTGGAGCTTATTATGAATGGGCCTGCGGGTTGAATGGACTATTACAAATTTTTGTGAAGAAAATGAGTCAAATCAACTTATTTTTATATCTAAAATTATATAAAATAAGATCTTTGAATCTCTTTTTCAAGTCTTAGATATTTAAATTAGTTATTTTAAATTTTATTATAATATAGATAATATATGATTAATGTACTACTTAATATTATACATCATCATTTGATTAACAATGGAATGATGAATTAACTCACGTTTTACAACGTTAGAAGCTTTGACTAATTTTAAAGTTAGTAATTAAAAATGACCCACAAATCTAAAGTCAAAGATTAAAATAAACATTAACTCAAACACAATCCAATTTTTTATATGCTATCGATTCTTAATTTTTTTTTTTGGCAATGTTGGCGACTAAGTTTACATTTTATTGATTTTTACCATTAAAAAAATGGACTAAAATTTCAAATTGGTCACCACTAATATTGCTAAAGATAAATTAGTTTTTTGAGATTTAGAAATCTATACATTGTTTCTCATTTTTCACAAAATAGATACATTAATCTCTCTTTTAACTAAGTATTTCACTATTTGCTAATGAAATGTCTAGTCATTTGAGAGGAACTAATATTTGAGACATTAATTTGTCCCCACAATATTAGTCTTCGATATCCGTTACTTTGACATTCTATCATTTAATTAATTTGATTATGGAATGTTGTAACGTCTGGGTGACGAAGGCGGTCGTAATCGTCTGTGCAAGAAACACGAATAAGGAGCTTTGACATGTTTCTAGCGAAGTTAATGAATGAAACAAGAATAAAAGGAATCCTGAGACGGTATAGGTGAGACTATACAATTGAGGATGACTTATATGAATTGATTAGTACTACTTATAATAATAAGATGCATCTTCTTTGACTCATAAAAAAAACCATGATTAATGTGCTTGACTAGAGAAATTTTGGGATGGTTACCTCTGAAAGTTTTCCCAATAAGCGTGTAAGTGAAGACAAAGGCGTTGAAAATTGTATTGGTTTGTGGGGACAATCATCAATCTATAAAGCGTATTAGATGTTATAAATGGTATTAAATAACACCTTTCCAGTGGTGTAGCTTAAGGACAAATCAAGTAGAAGTTGATGGACATGTAATCGAAAAGCATAAAATTAGTCTTAAAATAACATACTATCAATATAAAAAAAATTACATTATCATCGAGTCATATTAGATTTAGCTTTTTAACATAATGTATAAATTTAATATGAATAATCTTTAAAACAATTTGTTTCCCAAATTATTTTTAAAAATTTAATTTAAATATATTATCTGTTTAAATCAATTTTATACATAATCCAATTTCACGTTATTTGATATAACCATTCAATACCTTGAGAATCTTACGAATAAACCTGATTACTGCACCAAGATCAATATTTTATTTTTATCATTTGTGAAGAAAACTAATGTTGGGTTGAAACAATGAATCAATGATATTGATGGAAATTAAAATTTAGAAATTTAATTGGGGTTGATGGGGCAGGGGTTTTGCTTTGCAGGAGTGGATACCCGAACATTTTCGGACCCTTTCTGCTTTCTGTATATTATTATATATATCCCGCGACCAACGTCAAGTCCTAACAATGCCAAGTGCCAAACTCAAACTGGAGAGACTCCAAGAAGAACAACAACAACAACAATAAAACGGCAACCCAATCAGCGTTTCGTCATCCAACCCTTTGTCTTTCTGATTCGCTCTTCTTCGCCACCCATCTTCTTCTTTTTCGCAATCCCATTCCCCCCTCTCTCTCTTCGGATTTCAAGCTTCTTTTTGTTGCAAACAATCCACCAAAGCTACGAGGTAATTTCGTTTCTGAAACCCTAGCTTTTGATCCATTTCCTGCTGCGTTGACTTTCTGCTTTGGTTTCGCTATAAAATTCAGATTTTCACATATTGTTTGTTTTTCTTGAGTACTCTTATCTCTCTATGTTATTTCATTGAATTGCTTTCGTTTACTTTTTTTTTAATTTGATTTAATTATTTTGTTGTAATTCTCCCCTAGGTTTTGGTATTTTCTGATCAAATTGCGTAGTTAGTGAGATAATGGGAGAAACGTGCCTGATGAATTAAGATAGGGATGATTAAATTTTTAAGCAAGATCGTAGCTCTGGTAAAGTTTGTTTCTTGTACCAGTATGAACCTTTTTAGCTGTTGCAGGAATAGGTGCCTTATCGTTTAGCACATTGGACGTGCTTCTTCTTGCCTTGAACAGTGAGTTTTCTCCATTGCCCACACCAATAATTAGATTTAAATGGATGAGAACTTGAGATCATGATTGTGAAGGAGAACTCTGTAGGTACTGAACTGGCAATGAATAATGTCAATGTGGAGGACGAAATAGATTTTTCCTGTGAACCATACTTGGGGTTGGAGTTTGATTCAGCAGATGATGCACTTAAGTTTTACACATCGTATGCAAATCGAACAGGATTTAAAGTTCGGATTGGTCAGCTGTATCGAATCAAGAACCAATGGGTCGGTTTCTTGAAGATTTGTGTGCTCTAAGGAGGGATATCAGCTCAGTTCAAGAACGGGTTGTCCAGCATTCATAAGAGTACAAATAAATGCCTCTGGAAAGTGGGTTGTTGATCATTTTCATAAGGGTCACAATCACAATCTTGAAATTGAAAGTGAAAATTGCACGCAACATTGCAGCAGAAGGGTGGTGCTACAGCTATCAATTCTTTTACTGTGGTGCCCCGCAGACCAAGGAAGAAATTGCTTGCACAAGCCAATGGTGAATCCTCTGGTACTTTGGGCATTATTAGTTTCAAGCGACTGAGAAAGGAAGAAATTGAAGGACAGTTCAGGACTGAACCATGTGTCGGTCAAGAGTTCAGTTCACCCAATGAAGCCTACCAATTCTATCATGGATACGCAGCATATGTGGGTTTTGGAGTTCGAATTGGTCAATTATTTCGTTCTAAGAATGATGGATTGATCACATCCCGCCGATTTGTGTGCTCAAAAGAGGGGTTCCAGCACCCTTCAAGGGTTGGTTGTGGGGCTTATTTGAGGATTAAGAGACAACCATCAGGAAAGTGGGTGGTGGACCGTCTCCATAAAGATCATAATCATGATATGGACTCTGAAAAGGAGGGTAGGGCAAAAGTATTCCTGCTTCTAATATTTTGACTGAGGAGGCAGATGCTGGATTGGTAAATGGTGAATTATTTCGGATAGATAACTACCCTGTCCCTAGAGGAGCTAGACAAAATCACATTAAAAGTGATTGGTACAGCATGCTTTTAGAGTATTTTCAATCAAGACAAGCTGAAGATACAGGATTTTTTTATGCTGTGGAAGTTGATAATGGTAGTTGCATGAGCATATTTTGGGCTGATGGCAGATCTAGATATTCATGTAGTCAGTTTGGTGATGTCCTTGTTATTGACACATCATATCGAAAGAGTGTCTATTTGGTACCATTTGCTACTTTTGTTGGAGTTAACCACCACAAGCAACCTGTCCTTCTTGGATGTGCTCTAATTGCTGCTGAATCTGAAGAGTCTTTCACTTGGTTGTTTCAGACATGGCTGAGGGCATCATCTGGCAGGCAGCCTCTGTCGATAATAGCTGATCAAGACATTGCAATCCAGAGAGCAATAACAAAAGTCTTTCCAAGAACCCATCATCGCTTTTCATTGTGGCAAATTAAGGCAAAGGAACAAGAGAATGTAGGTGTGATGGGCGATGGATTCACAAAAGATTATGAAAAGTGCATTTACCAGAGTTGGACAGTTGATGAATTTGATGCCACATGGAATGCCCTACTCCACAAATATGGATTGACGGATAATCCTTGGCTAAAAGAAATGTATGAGAAGCGTGCATCTTGGGTTCCATTATATCTAAGGGGCACTTTTTTTGCTGGCATACCCATGAATGATAGTGTTGATTCATTCTTTGGTGCCCTTTTAAATGGCCAGACTCCTCTCATGGAGTTTATTCCAAGGTATGAAAGAGGTCTTGAGCGACGTCGTGAGGAAGAAAGAAACGAGGATTTTAATACTTCTAATTTTCAACCCTTTTTGCAAACAAAAGAACCTGTAGAAGATCAATGTAGAAGCCTTTACACTCTTACCATATTCAAAGTATTTCAAAAAGAGCTTTTGCAGTGCTATAGTTATCTTGGGTTTAAAGTTTCTGAAGACAGGAGCCTCAGCAGATATATGGTGCGTAGGTGTGGAAATGATATGGAGAAGTATTTGGTTACATTTAATGCATCTAATCTCACCATTAGTTGTAGCTGTCAGATGTTTGAATATGAAGGTGTTCTTTGTAGACATGTTTTGAGGGTTTTCCAGATATTGGAATTAAGAGAAGTTCCTTCTCGCTACATCTTGCACCGATGGACTAGAAATGCTGAGGATGGTGTTTTTCCTGATATAGAGTCATGGAGTAGTTCTCAGGAACTCAGGAATTTGATGCTATGGAGTCTAAGAGAAACTGCATCTAAGTACATAGATGCTGGTGCAACATCAATCGAAAAGTATAAACTTGCATATGAGATTTTGCGAGAGGGTGGGAGAAAGCTCTGTTGGAACAGGTGAATACCTGTATTTTCTGCAAGGTTGTACATAGTTGTACGATTGTTTTTTTTTTCTCCTTTACCTTGAAGCCTTGAATTGTTTATTTATGATGGCAGTTTAGCTCTTCTAATCAAATATCAACATTTTCATTCTTAGTATTTCTACAATTTTAAGTAATGAATGGTTCAGTTTACTGGTTCTATTAATCATTAACCCCCATCCTTGGAGACTGTTGACTTCATAGATGGGGTGATTAAAACAGGTTTTGGTTAACAGCAAAACCTGTGTTGAGTGGGTAATGGGCCTCTGATTACCATCTTTCCCATTCCTGAGCTTGAAAACAGGATTCTCGGTTGAAACCTTCATGTTTGGTTTAACTTTTAGAAAATTGTTAAGTATGATTTGGGGAAAAGTTATTTCCTTTGGTTTTCATCCAAATCATAATTATTGTTTTCCAAAAACTAAACATGTGAAACTCTTGCTTATTTATCCTCCAAAGCTAAAGCAAGCTTGCAATGCGGGACCGACCATGTCGACTAGGCTGTAATCCATAGAGAGAGGAACATCTAGCACTTGAAAATAGTTTTCTAAATTTAACTATCAGCTATCAGCTGTGCAGCACAGCTGTGCCTGCACAACATAGGCATCCCCGAAATCTCCTTTTTCCAGCGTTGGTGTCCCCAGCAAGGACACTTTCGGTTTGACTGCAGCGGACACTGCACAATCCTTTTAATTTCGGTAATAGAGGGACCCTGGGTCCTTGAATAAGGATAGGGAACTCTTAGCAATACACAGTGACTACTGGGGGCAGCGCCCCCCACAATACACCAACTCAAAGGTCCTCTGTTTCACTCGTAAAAAATTATGTAATTATTTAACAAAATTTTTTTGAAAATAATAATATAACATAGTAGTTCTCTAGCCTGCCTTCTACTATGATGCAGTTGTTAGTTGTTCATTAAAGGATCCGAGACCAGCCTAATGGTAACGGAAAGTGGATCTTAGTAAAATCATGTTCATCGTTATTGACTTAAAGTAAGGTTAACTTAAGCGGTTAAGACAGGACTTTTTTCTCTTTTTCGTAACCTGATTTCATTTTTTCTGATTTGATGTGGCAAACAGCCTAAGGGCATGTTTGAATTGGTAGAGTATGGGAGGGCGAGCGAATAGAATGAAATGAAGCGGTAAAGGAGAGGAGATAATTGTTCTGCTCTTTGTTTGAATATTTTCTATTCTATCTCATTCTTCCCAATTTGGAGGGAGGGAAGAACTTGAGAAGAATGAATGAAATTAGATGGAATAGAATCCATCATTCCCCACTCCATTCTATTTAAATTTTACAAATCCAAACAATGGAGTAACTTAACATCTTACTCTATTTCGCTTCACCCATCTCTATCGATCCAAACATATCCTAAATTCTTAACACATGAAAAAGATGTAGTTATGTGTGAAAATGAACAGTGGTTCATGTGTTAGCATTTAGAACCGAATAGAAAATCCCATTTAGAACTACTTTGGAGCATCATTTCCGCTTCCTTAAGTCCAAAACAACTGTTATATTATATGGTCATGGAACCAATTGATTTATGCAAGAGGAGATGGCAAGTCTCTCTCAACTTTTAAGAACTAGATTGATGCAAATATAAAGCGGCAACTGGATAATGTAAATCAAAGAAAATTCCACGCACCCCTAGATTCTCTCCCTTTCTGTTGTTTTTTTCTCGCCCTCTGTTTTCACAAGGTTGGCAGCAAATGGTATAAGTAGTAGCTAGTCAAAACAGACCACAACCAATGCAAATCTGCCGTTAAAACCATGCTTATATGAGAAGTTGGTGGGTAAATTGTGTGCCAACGTAGTTAATTGGAATGAATTGTAGGTTAGAATTATTTAAAAATCTTCACTGCGGCAAATCCAATACAAAAGTTACCCCAAGCTCCAAACAGTTACTTCGATGGTTTGGTTAATCTACATGGTTTTGGTTGACACACTTTACCCCATGTTTTTTTTATGTTTTTTTTCTTTTATATAACTTACCATAATTGAACTGCTTTGGCGTTTTTCTCTTCTAATGGGGCAAAGGTCTCCACGTAATTTTTCACCATAAAAAAAATGTTACATTGGGAAATGGGAATTTGGCGATAATACAACATGAAATACATAGCAGGCAAGAAACCTTACTACTATCTCCAGTGCTGAACTCGATAGCAAAGTTTGTATCTTTTTGTTTTTGCTTTATGGGCTACGGAATGGGGCCTTGCAAATAGCCTAAGTGATAGGACATATGGTAGTATTTGGTTGCAATGTTCGTGGGATAGAAGAAAGAATCTAGAGATATAAATTTATTTGGTAGTTTAGATAAAAATAGAAGATAGAAAATTTTTGTACATTTAAAAAGTGAGGATAGAATATGGAAACGAAATTTAATATTTTTTTAATAATATCCCTATACATATTTGATATTTCTCTATATGTTCTCACAACCATCTGGTACATGGTAGTCAACGATCTGTCAACAACGATCCGATGGTTCTAGCGGTCAAACAATGGTCCAGTGGGATACATAATATCTTTTATCATATATTTGTCGTTTGTCCAATGTTTCCAAACACAATACAGAGGCAGTTATCATGTCTTATACTTCACAACCAAATACAATACAAAAACTATTTTTTTATCTCTATCTCTACTATATACCAAACACTACCATATAGGAGTTGTGAAAGTTGTGTTTTCATTAGTTCGTGCATTTATTTATTTGTTTTATCTGACTTTAGAAAAAGTTTTCATTTTTTTTCTATGAAATAGCAGAAGAATTAATGATGAGCCACTAGTATTCACTCACTCAAGGTTGTCATTGTCTTGAATTGTTGATTACTTCTTATCTTCTAAAAGAAAAAAGTCTCTCACGCAATGGAAGTTTAGGCTAAGGACGTGAATGAATGCAGTTATCAAGTTGAAGGTCAAGCCCATAAAGGCTAGGGGTGGAGAATGAAAATGACGGTTACTGAAGATATACTTGGATCAAGTGGTCAAAATAAGAGAGCCTGGACTTTGTGATTTGCATAGTGACTAGTGAGTGAGTCTAAGCCGACACCTCTGTCCACCCCCAGCACGATACTATTAGAAAACTTCTTCCCGTGTGTGCCACCATTTATACAAAATATATATATATATATATATATATATATATATATAGAGATTAATTTTAATATATTATTACAGTATTATCAAATTATTTCTATTTGTAAGAGTTTCAACAATATATGATTGTGTTTTTCATATTAACAATATATTACAATTAAATTCAAGAAATTATTACGTATTTGTTAAATACTATTCAAGATTGTACTCACTCTCATAGAGTGACTTTTTCAACTTAATTAGTAGTAAGACCAACTACTAACTTAGATATTTGAATTTTTTTTCTCAATTAAGAAAACATGATTGAGAGAATAAACCCGTCATAAACTACGGTTGAAATAGGTTGAACGGTCGATCTACGAGTGACATAAATATCATCTACATGATGCTACATGAATCATGATACTCTAAGAGCATATAAAGTAAAACCTTAATTTATAATAAGCTTCCTCAACATTTGAAAAATTATCACTTTAATTTTAAATATTTGTAATCCATCAATTTATTTAATCTATAATATTTTATTTTACTCAAATAAATTCTTAACATTTTGTTGTGCCAAGTCAAATTAGTGCTGGCATGAATTCAAGATACTTAAATTAGTTCCTAATATCACATTAAAATCATAGTTGTTAAACTCTCAAATTAACTCTTAAATTCTTATGAGTTTACAATCTTATTATGCAAAAATAATTTTATCTACATTTTAGTTAAATAACCTTGTAAGACATCATGATTATCAAACTCTTAAGTTAACTTTAAACTCCTATATGTTTATGATCTTGCCATACAAAAATGAATTAATCTGGATTCTCAAATTTAATAACCTCAATTAAAATGGTAGCTTTAAAATATAAAAAATTATTTCCATGTACCCTTACAATTTCACAATTTCAAAGAGCAATTTGAAAGTTTCCACACTTTAATCCGGACTGTGTTATGTTTGGAGAAAATCTGAACCAGGTGTACTCACTGATCTCGTCCTCTTGTGTATAACATACTTAGGCTAGCAGGCCACAAATCTGCTTCCAGAGTTGTGCCAGAGAACCCGGTTCCTGAGCATTTTGCTTTATTCCATTCTCAGCCCTTTTAGGCCAAGTATAGCATTTTGCTTTCGCTATATCCCCAACACAGTACCGTTTGGTTTGTAACCATATAGAGATGCAACAGGTTTCCATTTTTTATCCTTCACTAACAGACTGTCTATTTTTTTTCTTGGTTCCTCAAAAGTAGTTGGTTACTTTTCAACTTGATGAAAGTCCTGATTCTTCTTTCAGACATGCAATGGAATCGAAGATGAGTCATTATTCATATGCTCCTTAACCACAATGCAAGAAAGCATATACATCCCATATACTAACAAATATTAGCAGTAAATTTTCTCCATCACTGATATAGAGATATATGCCTAAACATCTCCATGTAACCATATTGAGATGTAAAAGTTTTCCTTTTTATCCTCCACTAACAGAATGTGTCCTTTTTCTTCAAAAGTAGTTCGTTACTTATCTTTTCAACTTGATAAATGTCCTGATTCTTCTTTCATAAATGCAATGGAACTGAAGATGAGGCATTAAATATATGCTTCTCACCATAATGCAAGAAAGCATATACTTCTTTTCATGGCATAATCTTCCCATTTACTAACAAATAGTAGCTGCAAATGTTCTCCATCATTGATAGATATATAGATACATATACATACCCAACAAAACAACACGTAACTCAGCTTCCCCAAATATTAACAACAATATACACTGCTGTGACTCTCGGTTCTGCACATATACATATTACACATCTAATAATGTCAACATACATGAGCAGAGATGAAATTCGTGAGGATTGAAAATATTTTACACCATTTATTATACACCCTTACTAACAGTTTGCCTTGACTTTGCACATCATCAACCTTTAATGCTTCATTGGTGAAACTAGAGTTTCAACATAGACCTCGGCATCAAACCAACCCTTCCCACTCTCAATCCTTGGATACTTAAATGAATGATCTCTTGGGTTGAACAGAATCAAGTCAAACTCAAACATTAAAAGGACTTCACCATTCTCTGAAATGTAATATGGCCCTGAATATGAAAAATCTTCAGGATTAGGCAAATAAGGAATGGTCACCAACTTGACCCAAGATTCTCTTACCCCATAGTCCTTCATGAGCCACACAACAAAATGGGTTCTTTTGTAATCATAGCTCATGCATAGGCATTCCTTTAAAACACCCAAAGTAGGGGTGGAACAGTCTTCCTTTTCATAATCAGGTGGCAGAATTTCCCTGTATGTTTCCTTCTGCAGATCCAAAGAAACAATAACCCATAAAGTACTTGAACCAACAGAGTAACTAGCAGCCCAATTGAGAGTGCCACTGACAAACTTCCCAGAATTTTGATAAGGTGACACACCATGAGGGAAATCCTGAATCTTCCTCCAGGAATTGGTGACCATACTATAAACCTTCACTTTGGATTCACTGAAGAACTCATTAGGATCACAGAACACAGCCACAACCTTGTAATCCTCAGTGGCATGATCATAACCAAGGCCAAAAGCAGTAAAACACCCTGGCCTCCAATTATTACCCAAAGGTGGTGATTTCTTGGAGACCCTGATGGAAGGGTTCCAGAGAAGAACACAGTCTCCTTTAATGGCAAAACACAGCAACCCATTACAAGAGCCAACAATCCCATCATGGCGGTACTTGTTCTTCACAGGGTAGTTAAGGTCCTCACAAATGGTTGAAGGGTTAGTGAGCAAAGAGCTCACACAGCAAGACTTGAGATGAAACTCAGCGGTTGTGGCACTCAATATGATCCTATGGTGGGTGAAGTTGGTGCTCTGAGTGGACAAGTGAAGGTGCTTTTTGACAAAGTAAGGATCAGAAATAAGGGACATCCATGACTTGCATACGCACCTGAACCTCAGCAAGGACCTCACAGGAAGCCTTGAGAGAATCTCCACAACAAGCTCACCAGGAAGGAAAGGCAATGGAAGAGATGAACCACTTGGTGCCACCAATCCTCCTGACTCAGGCAGGGCTTGATTCTGATTCTTGTGGCTTCGATGATGAACCATAGAAGGTTCCAGGGATGATGGGGTGTGGTCCATGGGACTGATGAGTCTCTCCCTCTTCTTGCTACTGGCGCCTAAGCGGTGATGATGATAATCTATGCCTCCCTGCGATGACATGTCAGTGACCACGGGAGGCTGTGTTGTTGGAAGAGATTGTTATTGTTGAGGTTTGTGGTGATCAGTGTTTTTTTTAGTTTCTCTGGTTTTTGTGCTGTGAGTCTCTCTTGAGTGTTGAGTTTGAGAGGTTCATGCGAATGTGGTGGTTGATGATGTTTATGAATGATGATGATGGTGATGGTGATGATGATCATGGGATGAACGGATGATTATTATTTATTGCGATAGCGCTTGCCACAGTGCTGCCACGACACTACCCTTCTTTATCTTTGTTGCGGCTCTCTAAAGCCTCGAAATTCTAAAATCAAAACCGTGACGTTTTGAGATAATAATATGGCGCCACGTAGCAGTTCTTGTGAAGACACTGGGGTGTGTTCGTGAAGTAACATAGTAAGGGAGAGCAAAACTAATAATGAAAGGAATCTAATTCATTGTTCCATATAACAAAGACTAATTGGTTTTGTGTTGAAATAATTTATTTCAAGGCTGTTTTGTTTTGCTTTATTCTTCTTTTTGGTACAATTATGTTTATTAACTAATGGCTAAAAAAAGAATTCAGTCAAAAGTATTTTTCATATAATAACCGTTCTCTGAATATAAGTGATCAATTTATTTCTGAGATAGCTAAGAAGCTTTTGGATAACTATTAATTAGTAATCAAAGCTTTATGTACTCAATAACCAACGAAAATAATTTTGTTATAGTTATTTTTAAATTTTCAGATGTGCCTCTCACATTCCTTTCAATTTTTTATACCATAACCACCAGTATTCAATTCAATATTGCCTTTTCTTCCAAAAATAAAAAATAAAAGAAATCCAATATTGCTCTTAATAAATGATGGTCACTTCGTTCAAACCAGCTTAATTTGTTTATTATTATTAACAGCTAATGGAATCTAATTATGGAGGTTCTGTACAAGCGGATATAAAAAGATCCGCAAAATAGATTTAGTGCTGATAATAATAATAATAATAATAAAAAACAAGAGTACTAGTAAGAAGAAGCTGTGTGATTAGTTACTTCATTCAAACATGACATGATTGCATTATATAAGAATCTCTCAATCTAATAGTATAATCTTATCCAAAACATACAAATTTTATTATCACACGCACACGCATACATACATACAATCAATACAACTATATAATAGTCGTTTTCAACTTCGTAGGTTGATCTGTTGTAGCCTTTAACCTAGTGTACTTTGATCATGTGCCAAACATAGGAAGGTGCTTGTTGACGAAGTAGGAATCACAGAATCAAGACATCAAAATATTTCTCTTGAGAGGATTTCCACAATGACTTCGTAGTTCATATTCTCACCACTTCAATTGCTGTGTTTATATGCTTCTATATAGTTTTTCATATGCCATATTTCAGTGGCGGTGAGGGAAGAAGGGTTGCCTCTTCTACCTCTGCCACTTACTCTAGATAATGAAGATTGGCATTAACATGCTTATCACTAAGCCCCCATCACAGTCGTGCCACCATCGCATTCTCCTTTTTGTTTTTATTTGTTTTTTTTTCTTTTCTCTGGATAAGGTGGCAGCAAGTTGGGAATTCTATGAGTCACTCAAAAGTTCACTGAGGAAACGACAAGGCATGAATGAGAAAAATTCATTCAAGTATCATCTTCTATCATGAGGTGAACATGTCCTCATGCGGTGCATCATTTCTAATCTCCCATACGTGCAGACTAATAATGGTCTAGTTAGGTCTGTAGCTTGTTTACTTGTCCTAATAATATTGGTTGATCACCATAATGTTTATCATGCTGTAGCTGCTTTTTTTTTATACCTTCTGAAAAGACATGACATATGCTAGTTATTTGAATTGATGATGACTTGTTAGAAAGTCGATAATGGCCTACAAAACCATGGCTTAATTTCAAGCGGAAGGTGCAAGTGGGAACACTGCACTATAAATAAAATCTGTTAAAAAAATAATATTATAACAAATATAATAATTTGTGGTGCCATTTTTCTGCACTTTGTTAATCATTACTAGACACAAACAAGAGCAACAACTCTGTTTGTGCTATTATTTAATTGCTTTACTAAAGCAATTTAGGGAAAAAAACAGTTAGTAATCTATAGCCCAAAAAGATTGTCTTGCCTGGAGTGGAGAGTTAACTATTGACTACTACATTAAGCAATAGGACAAGATACTGCTCAGCCACTAAGCATATCAGTTCCTTCAGCTGATGTGCACCAAGCACTGTTTCAGAACAAGGCTTTCTACAACGACTTACACAGACATCACTTTACAATTCCACAGTTTTTTCTGTTTTGTAGCAGCTTATCCCACCTAAGTTCTTTTGCATATCCACATTCTGATTCTACCACCGCATGTGTGTGGACATTAACTATTGTTTCCTTCATACCACAAACCAAATCATAACATACAGTACGCTACCAGGAGAACTCCACACACATCATGAAACCCATGTTAGTAGAATTGGCATTGGGCGGAGGCCAAATTTTGTTTCCCTCGTGTCTATAAATAAAAAATGTCAGTAGCAAGGATTTCTTTGTTCATTCTATATCAATACATCAGACCAAGAAATCTAACATATCAAGACAAGAACAATAGTCCTTTCAGCTTTACATCTGAACCCAAACCTTGCAATCATATGAATGTGTTGCACAATGTTGCAAAAAAGGTTCATGATGAAAAGAGCAACATGTGCACATTATGTTAGTATGTTTGGTTAGGAAATAAAAATGAGGGTAAAAATTCTCCTGTATCTAGGAATTTTTATAAATATTGGCCATTAACTAAGAATGCCTTACAAACGAGAATTGTTAAAGATATGCCAACTTTACACAATTGTTAATGTTTTCGTTGGGCAAGGGCATTGTGAAGCAGTTTATTGTAAGTTTTGCCATTAGCTTGAAGTCAGTTTCTTTGGTCATCTTGCTGGATTTTGGTACCATAGTTTGCCGCTATTGTAAATTTTCCTGGCCATTAACCACGTACTAGTAACTACATTTTACCACCTTATAAAATATTTTATAAATATTGGCAGAATCCTGAGAAGAAATTAGCAGTTTTAGCAAATCAATGTATGGTAGCAAATGGTTTTTGATTAGAATGGACATCAAAGATGAATACTAATTACTTTATGTCTTTCTCTTTATAATGTCTACTCTCCATGTTTAACATTATTCAAAAGTAGAGGTCTTTTGGATCAAACAAGAGTGAAATAAAAAGTGACATACAGAGAGAAGCCTAGCTCATCGGACCCAGAAATAGCTGAACCTGATGTCTTTCTCAAGCCTGGCAAATGAGTGCCACTTGATCAATGTTAACTTGCTAACAGCACAAACTGTAACATGGTAATAACACACAGCCCAATTGTGAAGTGGTAACATTATATTATTATAAAAACATAAATGGAAAATCTTGCACTAGTGAACACTAAAACTACCCCATTCCAATAATCAGGAACTGAACAATGACAATAATTTCTAATGGTTTTAACTCCTCACTTAATAGAACAAAAACTTATTTAGAAACCAAGAAATTCAACAGTTTTGCTAGATATTAGAAATAGGAACAGATTAACACAGTTTCTTCTCTAAATATGGGTTGCAGTGTTGCCAAACTCTAGGCTAGCCATAGCAGCTTACTAGCAACAGCAACCACAGAAAAACAGAACAAAGTAACAGGAAGAGGGAAAATCAGGAGACAGAGTACCTATGCACAATAGTATGTTATAGTTAAAAGTCTCGTGGGCCTCTTGGTCTGTATGATTGTGCGGCAGAATATGTTGAGGAGGTACTCTGAGGTGTTACTGGGGCACTGAGTACAACTTTAAATCCCAGCAGCCATCAACAAAGCTTAACCAGACAAACTAAAGATGTGAGAACATAACAATGATGCAACTAAAGATAACAAAAGGACAAGAACTTCGAACACTAGCAACCAGTGTAATGTCATCTGCCAACTTCTAATTATGAGCTTAGTAAAGAATGGTAGCCCTCATCAAAACTCAATTTGCCAATCAACACTATTTATAAAGCAAACACCAGTTGCTAATCTTCCATCCTATAAGGCTATAACCATTTCTGGCAGAAATGGTAACAAATTTAGAAATTAATATCTCTTAATTAAAGAACAAAATTCTATTCTCCACATTTTGGCTCTACATCGGTGATCTTGCACGTCTAAATCTTCATCTGGAAGATCTTGCTCTTTAAAAGGCAAGTATGCTCCAGTGCAAATAAATGGAAATATCATAATGCGAAGAATTATGGTTTAGGGTTTGGAAAGAAGTTAAAGAGTGAAAGATAGCTAAGGGTAGTAAACTAAAAATAAGATTGATAAAGTGATGGAATACCATAATCTAATGGCAATGCTCACTTGTACAAATAATGAGGTTGAGTATTAATAGTACCAGTGCAAGGCCAAACCTGCTAACAATGAGACTAAAGAACTAATAACCCAAATAGCTTGACACATAACATAGTTACCCTTCGCTTTTCTTCTTCCTTCTGAGAAGATGATCAGAAATTTGAACTTGCCAACTTTGAACAGTTCTTTCACTTTTGTTTATTTGGGGATACTCATGGGTTTATCAACTTGTCAATGAAGAAGACGTGATTCAATTCAATCAACACAATTCTTCTAAGGATGTGTTTGGTTGAGGGGTAAAAATAAGGAGTGAGTTTTGTGGATAAATCCTGTGTGTACAATTAATTTCTCACCCCATTTTTACCCCATACCAAACACACCCTATGCGACAAATAAAATGAATCAAAATGTTAACCAACAACGTTTGAAGCAAATTAAACCTTGTGAAACTTGTGCGGCAGTTGGTAGACACTTTAACACACAAACACACTAGTGATAGAATTCAAGACAACCTACAGAGAAGGGAATACCTAGATTGGCTCAAACCATAGTTTCTCTTTGGATATGGGTGTGTATCAGTGTTTCTGCATAATGATGACCATCTTATGTACCAAAAATACCATCTCAGTCCCAATTCCAATATCGGAAAACTAAACCAATAGCCATCTCATGCAACACATGATTGTGAACTATAGTAAAATTAAAATTTAACACAAAATGAAGTGAAAAGTAATTAAAGGACTTATTACACGTAACATAAACCAAAAAACATAAAGCGCAGTAAGTGGATTATTCAACAACCTAGCTAAAGCTCAGAGAGACATTTCATAGCAATCACATCACATCCTAACATATATTGAAAACAAGGTGATATCAAACTCTCAGCATAGACTTCTCCAAAAATGAAATCGTAACCATGAAACTTCTGAATCTGAGGAGCCTTAAAAGTTCGACTTTTGGAATTGTAAACAGCCCAGTCGTACTCAAAATTCAACAGTATCTCATCGTCCTGGTCAGAAATATAAAGTGGCTTTGGGAATGAGTAAAGACCTTGATAATATTCGCTCACGAGAGGGACCCTGAGCAATTCAGTCCAGGACTCCTTGTGTCCATAATCCTTCATAGCCCAAAGATCCGCAATCGTGCCGTAACAACGGCAAGCAACTATGCACAAGCAACCCTTTAAAGCTACAGGGGCCACATCAACGCTAGACAACGAGGAGGCAATAGTTCTTGAAATGTCTCCGTTCCCAATCAAGAGAAAACAATACACCGCGAAGACATGTATTTATAATTCCCATCCAATTAAGCGTGCCGCTCACAAACTTTCCAGAACGATGCATCGGGTCAAGATTAGCTGGAAATGTCTGAATAAATCTCCAAGAATCGGTACCCAAAGTATGAACCATGACATCTCTTTCATATACATGACCCGTTCCACCGCATAGCATACCGTGGCAAGACCCATCCACAGAATAGGCAGAGTTATCTTCTTCTTCTTCTTCTTCTTTGTTGTAAGAGCGGCGGTAGAGCAGCGAGGAGGAACTGTTGAATACGGATGGGAGGGAGTAATCTGTGAGAGGGGTTCGAAGGAGGTTACGATGAGGTGCTGCCGGGTTGGGTCCGTGCCTGAGGTGGTTCACAGTTATTTCTTGGCGAATTGGGGATCGGAGATTAGGGCATTCCATGACTTGCATACGGACCTGAATCGGAGGAGGGGCATCACAGGAGCCTCGCGAGGATTTCAGCGATGAGATCGGTGGGAATGTCTTCCGGTGGGAGCATGGGTGGGTGGTGGTTGGAGTAGGTGGTGAACTCCAGCCTCTTGGCGGGGGTTGTTTCCTCCGTGAGTGGCTGAGACGAAGCGCCATTGTTACCTGCTGCCATTACTGAGTGCGGATGTGCTGTTTGATGAAAGTTGAATGTTGGAATATAGAGCGGCTATTGTAACCTCTGATTATCTAATGTTATTTCTCATTTATTGCATTTATGTGAAATATTCTTAAAATATCTTTAATATATTTAGCAAATTTTTATTTTCACAGCTTGATATTCTAACATTTTTCTCATAATTAAAATTTATCAACACATTCTTATTTTCTAGAAAAATTATATGACTTTGAGTTAACTTAAGGAGGATACGTAGAGGCATTTACTATAAGCTAAACTTTAAATTTTTACAATTTTGTTATCTTATTTCCTCTATTTGTAAATATTCTAATTTGATGTTTTTTATTTATTTATAAATATTATATTTATTTATCTTTTTGGGTAAATTTTATATGCTTTTAAGTTCCTCTAATTCACAATTAATTTTAGATTTACGTTCGGATGTATTAAAGGTGCTATAGGGTTTAGTCTATATCATTATAATACACAAGACAATCAAAACTTATCTTGAACAAACTTGGTTTAAAGTATTTTTTTAAAAAGGTTTTTCCAATAATTTTTCCTTAATAAATCTTGATAATTACTTCATAAAAATATTATTTAATAATATTTTTGCCTCATCAATTGCGACAGGGGGTTAGTATTTTCTGGTAAATTCATTTGAAGGGTTCCAGACCTGCTCAGCTGTGGAAGATGTGTGGGTAGCTACGCATGACATGCCTGCTTGTGTGGGTTGTGTTGCTTCCTGCTGAGGTAAATTTAGTTTAGATGACATTTTGGGCATTTTTGTTAGTTCACTAACATCATTAGAATTTGGCGCAAATAAGAAACAAAATGAAGATATATAATTTGAAAATCTTATCTATTAATATTGTTACATCATCAAATAACACACCAAAACAATTCCTTGCCGCTCACATTCAGTTTTATTTTCTTTTCTTTCTATACGACTTGTAATGAGATGAGATTGGTTATGTATAGAATATTCATAATATAAGAAATGTCTACCTGTAATCCTATGACGCTATCCTCTACCTCCACCTCCGAGAAAGCACTATCTGCAAACCCAGCTTGTGCAAGCAAAAATGTAATTACAGCAGCATAAACATATATGTTAAATTGGATATTCTCTCTAAGGGATAAATGAATAGTGGGTCCATTTTCAATTCATCATATCAATTCAATGGTGATGAATAGGTGTTCCATACCAACTTTTAGGTGTCAGAATAGTAATAATCTTCTGCAAGGCACATGTCAGTTGTACTCAGTTTGCCACCTTCAAAGTTTAAGAACATGGTACATTAGGATTGGAAACATACAGAAGTCTAATCACAGTTCCAGACATCATTATTTCTTTGTATGAATTGTATCCCCTAGTCTTCTAATCCTGCATGAAGAGGATAAGGAATCCAACGACACCTTATTATAAGTGAGATGACAATGACAGGATCTTCACCGGTTAAAATTCAAATAAGTTTAACAGATTTTTTTTCAACAGAGCTGTCAAGCTAGCTAGTTCTCTTATCACTACTGCGAAATAAAGGGTATAAGATTAAGATTTATGCTTTTCATTCTTTGGGAATCCTTCTGTTTGCAAATTAAATAGCTGATCCCAACTTGATTTATATCATAGGAGTGACAAAGGAACTTTTCCAACATGCATGAGAAGTCAAGGACTACAAGAAATTTTCGTTTACCATTGTTTTTAATCCCGAATAAGTAACAAGGCCAAGAGCCCTCTTTTGTAGATTTTTTTGGTGCTCTATTTGGTAGATTGAGTGATCCTTCATATTTCCCAAGCCCCAACATCTGAACAATGCAAAAATTTGGATATCAATCCAATGATACAGCCAAATACACAAACAACTTCTATCATCACATTAATTATCAACTTTCTTGTGTTAAAACACAATTAACAAGACTAAAAGCTCAAAACAGCAATTCACTCATTGCTAAAAAGTAACAAAACACCTGAATCAATAATCAAGCCTCCGTACAGAGAAAGATCATAGGAACATCAACAGTCAATAATCAAATACCATAAAATTCATAACAAGAGCCAAAAACTGAAATATCAAATGCATAAACTCCTCAAATTGAACCAACAAACAAACAAGATCCAGGACGAGCACAAGAACACTTGCAGCATTTCTTGTCAGAGCATGGCATACACCTAAACAAGAAAACAATGCTTGACTGACACAGAACACACACAAACTCACCAAAAGTGACTATGACAGGAAAATCCCATGGAGCAGACAGGAGTCAGAACATCTAACCGGAAGTGGAAGTGATTCAACCATCCGCATCGGATATGAGAAATCCAGGTAACAATCTGATTGAAGAGTGCAAATTGAATTCTGATTATTGATTGGAAGAACTTTGGTATAAATACAAAGACAGGAATGGACTAACCAAACTTCCTGCCTAATTGTACTGCAAGCTGCTTAACTAACGCTTGATGTACAGAAAACTAATTCACATGCTTAATATAGTTAGTTGAATCAGTTGTAGTTGTAGACTCTAATGGAGGAACTACACGTGCTTTAATGGAAAATTCAAGCTCAGCAAACAAATTGAGAATCAGAGTTTTCACGGAGAGAATGGAATGAAATGATAGATTGTGCGAAGTGGGCTTAGGCCTTCGGCTATAAATATTAGCTGGCCATTTACCCACATTTAGCGTGGTGTGGGTATGACAGTATTGTTTTTTACCGCATTTTTGGCAGTAAAAATAGATAATTAATTATAAATTCTTCCTTGATATATTAGAACAAGTGAACAACACACATTATGGTCCATTTTTTCCTCTGAAGTGACAAATAAAATGAATCAAAGTAAAGCAAACCTTGTGAAAATTGTGCGGCAGTTGGTAGACAATTTAACACGCAAACATACGAGTGACAATATACCATCTAAATCCCAATTCCGATATCAAAAGACTAAACCAATAGCCATCTCATGCAATACATGATTGTGAACTATATTAAAATCTAACACAAAATGAAGTCAAAAGGCAACTAAAACAGACTTAACACGTTGAATGAAAACACATAATGCGCAGTAAGTGGATTATTCAACAACCTCGCTAACATGTGAGGACAGACTTATCATAGCAGCAACATCCTATCCTAATCCTAATATATATTAAAAACCAAGGTGATATCAAACTCTCAACATAGACCACTGCATCATCATAAAACTCGAACGTCTTTCTTTTGAGTTATTAAAGTTCCACTTTTGGAATTGTAAACACCCCAGCATGACTTATAATTCAACAATATCTCATCAGCCTCATTAGAGATATAAAGTGCCCTTGGAACCAGGCAATATTCATCACTGCTAGGGACACTGGACAGTTTAGTCCAAGAATGAGCAATATGAGCGCATCCAAATTTTCCTCTCTTCATCTTAGATATTTTCTGTATAATAACTTCCTCTCTCATTTCTTCATTGGGAAACTATATAAAAAGGACGAAATCCACGAGGCTAACCTAATGGAGTCTGGGAAGATAGATGTACGTTCTTACCCACGCTTCGGAGATGCTATTTCTAGTATCTAAACCTATGACCTATAGGTCACAAAACAACAGCCGTACCGTCCGCGAGACTCGCTCAATTATCATTGAGAAACTATATAATTAACAAAAATTGCTTTGCCCCTGACCATGCATGGTACTGTTAACTGCTATTGGCATATCTTATCAGACAAGGCAATACACGGACTATTAAGATGAAAGTAATCATTGAAGAAGAATTATTTTATTAACTTGTGTGAGAACAGAAATACATTTCGGTTTATATATACGTGGGGTTTGTAACTAACTCTACAGAAGCTTAACTAACTAATTAACTCTCCCAAAAATGTTCCTAACATATCAGGACTTAACGGTACAATATTAATTAAGAGTAATTGATCCCTATTACTCCCCCTCAAGTTGGAGCAAATATATCCAATATGCTCAACTTGCTCATCAAGCTGTGAAACAAATTGCAAGTTGGTGTTGGGATGGAACATGAACCATTTTGAATAGACCCAAGTTAACTTTTCTCTAACAAAGTGACAGTCAATTTCCATATATTTTGATCGTTTGTGGAAGGCTGGATTGGCGAAGAGATTAATGGCAGCTATGTTGTCACAAAACACTAAAGCAATATCAATTTTGACTGAGAAAAATTTTAACAACGCTTTTAACCAAGTTGCTTCACTTGCTGCATTTGCAATAGCTCTATATTCAGTCTCGGCAAAGCTTCTAGAAATTGTTGGCTGCTTCTTGGTCTTCCAAGATATTAAAGAGTTCCCTAAGAAGACACAATACCCTATGGTAGATCTTCTGGTGTCCGGACAATTGGCCCCGTCTGCATCTACATAAACTGAGAGGTTCAATGAGGATTGAGCAGGAAAAAGGAGTCCCTGGTCCTGGAGCCGATTTTAGGAAAAGGATTAGGAGCTCATTTTCATGGAGCCGGCTTTAGTTAAAAAAAAAAATCACTTTTCATAGAAGTTATTCATATGAACTTTCACTCAAAAGCTAAAAACATATTATTTTAACTAAATGAGCCACATGTAATGATATTTCATTGCTGCAACCAAAGTCAATTTCAAAGGGCCAATATTAATGGATCCTTCAGGTTTAAGGCTCATTGCTAATGTTTGTGGCCACATTCCTTACTTCAAAACCATTGGTGGATTCCCTTCCTCTGTGGAGGAAATGAAGATAAAATAAATTTCCTTCCAGTTAGGAATTCACATAAGTAATACTTATGAACCAAAAATATTCATTTACTGCTTAAGGGGGCACCTCGACAATTTATCATGTTTTATTATTTTTCTTCATCCATGTATTTGAAAGAGAAAGACTTAATGGGCATTATGGTGTAACTGCATATATTATTGGACAGACAATATCTTCCATTAAAGTTTTTAAGGAACCCACACATTAAAAACATAAATTCTTATCTTTCTAGTATAAAATTTTTCTTTTTTAATTCGTTAACCCGTGCACTTATTAGGTAAATCCTTAAATATTTTTGCTGACTTGCAACGTGAATCACGATGTGTGTGCATATATCATTATCCGGCTTCCGATGGGTTGGATTTCATGAGACTACCTATGCTGCACTAGGTTCGGAGAAGACTTAATATATGGATTTATCTCATCGGTACATTAATTAAGGACACTAACCAAGAAATAAAAAATAAATAAATATTAGAAAGATGAATTTTGATGTTCTTAATACATGATAGTCATTAAAAAAACACTTTTAAATTTCTCTCTTTTTGGGCTTTCTTAAATACACTAGTTAAAGAAAATCCTAATATAATAAGGAGAAAAACTTATTTCACGTTATATTTCTGGTTGTCTTCCAGTGGTTGTAAAAATTTAATTTTTGAATGAACGTATTTATATTATTTATTTCAAAGTAATGTTGACTATTAGAAGTGGGTAGTAGGAATTTCATCAATTTCTTTTTTAAATACTTCCTCTGGTATTGAATAATTATCTATTTTTAAAATCTTTTTTTTTTACAAACAATTGTTCTATTAAGGAGTTTAAACAATTTTTTTTCTCATAATAGAAAAAGTAGTGAAAGCAAAAGTAATAAAAAAGAAAATTAAAAGGAAAGGATAATACTATTAAATATGAGAAATAATTTAAAAAGAGAGGATTAAATAATCAGAATAATTCTACAAAATATACTTAAAATTATTTTAATATTGAGATTTTTCAAACGTTTTCCTAGTCTATGACTTTATGTAACTATTTAAAATTAAATAATTGGTTTATTTTTACTGTAATAAGTGTGTGCACTTAAATTAAAGAAATGATTGAATAAGTTTGAATGTTAAAAAAATTAAGTGTATTTACAACACTATTTTTATCATTTAATTTCTTTTTCTTTCTTAACTCACTCTTATACTTAATTCCTTCATTTGTTCTCTCCTATACACATACTATGAGCATCAATAATTTATTTAATAGGGATATAAAAGAAAATATTATTTAGATTTTTAAAATAATAAATAATTATAAAAAATAAAATTTTAAAAATAAATACTTATTTAAAAAATTGAGAAAAAAGTTTTTTTTTAAAGACTCATTTATGAGGAAGGAGTATAATTAACATGTCAGTTGTCAAGATCTTACACACGCATCGTGCCTTACATTGCAAGAAATTATTAATAGAAAAATATTATTTATACTCATAAAATATGAGATATTATATCGATTTACATTTCATCTATTATTGATAAGATGTGAGTCCTATTTGAATGAAATTTATATCCTATTCAATGGTGGATGAAATATAAGTGACACAATATCATATATATTATGAGTCCAAATAACAACAATTCTTATTAATAATATCTGCTTTTACCTAACCTTAAAAAATAATATCTGCTTTTTAAGTGGGCACAGTTTTTGGGGCATTCACATTTCTTACCATAGAGTGGAACCAAGTCCAGCAAATGTTTAAATATATTTTTTTGACGGGGAATATAGTTTTTTTTTCATTCACAGCTAATGTTTAAATATTTACTTTAGAAACCGATGCTCCACGTGACATTCACATTCGCATTTTAGGCCATTCGGTAACTGCGCGTGGAGTCAAGGTTCAACTTAGATTTTTTTAGATAAATTACAAACTATTTTCAGAATAAAAAAAATTTATTCTGTATCATTCGATTTTCACTGTCTTCTACTTTTTGAAAAAGAGATTATGCAAAAATTAATATGCCAACTATTAAATACTGTCATTGCAAAAAAAAAAAGAGTAAAGAACAAATTTTTTCTCTTCAAGAATGATTGATGGTATGAGCCAAAAAAATTTTAAACAACGTACGGATTCAGAACAACTAAGTGTTTATCGTGTGTTTTGCTTACTTTTAAAACGTGTGAATACATATCACGTGATTATTCAATACTACTTATTACAACTGTCGCTTCTGTTTGACGAAAAAAGTGGAGGTAATTTTTCTTTTATAATAATTTTTTATTTGAAATATAAGTTGTGATATAGTAGTATTAATTATTTTTCACTTACTTTCTCAATGTGATATATTTATTTCAATAAATATCTTTAAAACTCAATAATAAAGCATAATTTGTATTTCTTTATGAAACAAAATATTAGCACTGCAAGAGCTTTCAATTATCTTTAGTACTACCAAAAATAACATCAACTCATTACCAAATGAATAAAATATAAAATATATCGAATGATGTCATCAAAATGTAAACATATATATCTTGTGGGAAAAGAAATTTGTCATGTTTCATCACTTCACAAACAAAAATCATTAATAATAATGATATACATATATTACAAATATCGTAAAAAAAATCTCAATATTATATAATATTATTTTGTGATACATTAATCATTAAAACAAATAAGATTATTTCATAATATATTATCATCTTGTGATAAAATCAGTCAATAAAATAAATGATATATTAAATTTTAATAATATCACATAAAAATATAATTAACAATTTATGAATTATGCCACAAATAGCATAATTTTTTATTTTTCAGTTATTTAATTTTGAAAACAATTAAATAATAAATTATTTCAAAAAGATAATAGCTATTGTCCGAGCTTCAGTTAATGCAAACCAACATTATTTTTAAGCAGTGGCAAAAAATAAAAAAAAAGTGGTGCACTTGTTGAAAAAAATTATGTTTTATTTGCCCAAAAAATAGACAAGTAATCATTTGCAATGATAATGTTAATTCAAACAAGATTAACCATAACAAATCCAATATAGCTAGAATGAAATCAATAAAATCAAGATATTATTAGTAAAATCATGATTTTTATTTTTTTTAAAACAAATTGCAATCAATTTGATATTCAAATAAAGTAATAAAGATCAATGGGATCTTGTAATACATGGAGACATGTGTCCATAGACAAGTTCGGTATGGCCTCCTGGGTCCCTAGGATTCACCCATGTTGAAAAGGCCGCAAATGCATAAAAGACCTTTTTATCTGGTCCGCTATAGCGGTCACAGGTTTGGGAAGGGGTTCAGGTTGTCTAAGGACTACTTTAGCTATCCCCTGAGCAAAAACAGTGTCAAACGACGTCGTTTCACTTAAATGATCCCATACTTGGGATTTTCATCCTATTTCCAAAAACCTTTCTTCTCCAAACCCTTCCCTCTCTTCCACTCAACTCAACTCCAATCCTTCTTCCTCCAAGAGATCAAAGGTGAGATTTTATGGGGTTTTGTTATCTCCTTCTTCTCCATCTTGTATCTTAGGGTTTGGGCCTTGTTGTTTCTCTCTTTGTCGTCAAGTGGGGGGTGCTCTCCTAATGTTGTTAGAGTTAAATTAGAGCTATCGAGGTTCCTAAAGATTAATCTAGAGTTTATAGTTTTTATGGCAGATGTTAGTGTCATCCCTCCTCGCGAAGCTCTTGGTGTTGACACCACTCATTCCTCCCTCCAGGTGAGTGGATTCAGATCCTTTGATCCTTATGTTGATCATTATAGTTATTTTCTTTAAATTGTGGCATGATTACATGAGTTTAGAGAATATTTCAAGAGATTAGAGATTATGGTTGGTGTTACTAAGCTTATAAAAATGATGATTTTCAACTAGAGCGTGAAATATATGTTTTAACATAAACTCATGGGACCATATTTGTTAAAATGATTTAATTAGAGAGCTAGATTATGAATATGATTTTATTTAGAGAGTCATGAATTACTACAATGATAGAGCTTTAAACCCAGAGAAGAGTTTAGCACAGAGTTTCAATTCAGAGAAAATAAGTGTTTTTATGATTTGGAAACTAGACAGTAGCTATAAGAATGAGGGCAAGTTAACGGCTAAATCCGATTGTTAACCTTAGTATCAGTTATCCTGAAGGGATAATCTCATAGTAGATAACAGAACCTAGTTAAGTGTTCAATTTAGATCCTAGAAGGATCACAAAGCAGAGAACTTGTTATGAAATGCATAACAGAGACCCTTGTTTCTCTAGTAGAGTCCTATATGTTTACCAGAGGATATCGATTTAGAGCCATTATATGTTTACATTTATGAATATAATTTTTGAGCTATTGCATTAACCACTTTTGATTATTATATATGTATATTTATGTATGTGGTTATCCCATGAGAAGGTTATGGGTGAGAGCTTACTCAGTTTTAGATGAAACTCACCTATCTCCCTTCTTCCATTACAAATACATTAGCTGATTCGGGTCCTTCTCATCCACCTCCTCCTAGCAGTAGAGATTCTCTGTTGATGAGCTTCACTTCAGAGTGAAGTATCTTTTGTATTTTGCATAAAGATAGAGTGCTCCAATGTACATTGTGGACAAGGTCCCAAACCACAGAGATAATGCATGTTTTGTATTCATGATTAAATTGTATTTTTCATTATTATAGTTTTCATGGGGTTTTTTTTTGTATAAAAAGCAACTCATATATTTTGTAATATGCTTTCAAACTCAAAAGTTTGATTATGAAATTATTCATGATGATTATCTTTTCAAGGAAAGAGATCTATTTAGAGATGAAATGATGTTTTAGAAATGGATTTATTATTAAATTATGTTTCCAGAGAGACTAGAGATCATGAGGCTTACGTGGAGATGAGATTCCTCATGTGTCGGTCACGTTCCAAGTTGCATGACAGATCTTTTAAGAATATTTAGAACAAGGAAATTAGTGAAGCAATTATGTTATCCTCTTCAAGAGAATTTGTATTAAAGTATAGATACCCAAAAATTATAAAATTAATAAATTATAACACTCAAAGTTATCCTTAGATGATTCATTCCTTTCAAGAAAAGATATTTTGATATATTCACTTATGGGAATATGTAAATCTCCTTAATTAGAGAGATAACTTTTTTGGATAATTTTAAATAACATAGATGCATTCGCTAGGAATAATTATCCTTTATTTTGAGTATAATTATCATTCGATCAAGGGAATGATATTTGATAGAATCATGAGAACGATTAAAAAAAATATTATTTTGCCCAATCCTTCAAGTGGTGAGTCACCTCAACCCATCAAATTATATGCATTTCAAATAATTGTTTTGAGTAATCATTCAAGTGGAGAGTCATCTCAACCTATAAAGTCATGTATATATCAAATCAAGGGCTTTGTCTCCCCTGACAATATCTCAAGATTAGGGTACTTTTGTAACATCCCTGCTACTTATGGATTGTCGACTGTCTCAAGATGCATCTTTTTTTGTAGCTCATCACGAAGAACTCTATAGTTAAGCGTACTTGATTTGGGGTAATTTTGGGATAGGTGACCTCCTGGGAAGTTTTCCAGGAAGCATGTGAGTAAGGACAAAGCACGCTGAAAAATCCTGGTTTGTGGGGACAATCGGCAATCCATAAAGTAGCAGGAGATATTACAAATGATATTAGAGCCTATCTCTCCCAACATGGTGTGGTTCGGGACGGACCAAGCGGAAGCTGGTGGGCATGTAACGCCCAGGGATGAGGCGGGAGTTATCGGTGTGAGAAGGCACGGACAAGGAGCGGCTCATGCTTCCAAGCGGAGGGTACATGAATGAACCGATTACACACGAATGAGAGAGATCCTGAGTCTGTATAGGTATGAGACTATCCAGTTAAAGAGGGCTTATATGAATTGATTGGTACTACTTATGCCACAAAGATACATCTTTCTTCGGTAACCCATCACGAAAGAACTCCACGATTAAGCATGCTTGATTTGGGGTAATTTTGGGATGGGTGAACTCCTGGGAAGTTTTCCCAGGAAGCATGTGAGTGAGAACAAAGCACATGAAAAACCCGTGTTGGTTTGTGGACGAGTCGTTAATCCATAAAGCGCGGGGATGTTACAAATGGTATCGAGCTTGCACCTCTCCATACGGTGTGGTTTGGGACGAACCAAGCGAAAGCTGGTAGGCATGTAGCGGGACGAGGCATGGAGTGATTGCCTGCGAAAAGACACGGACAAGGAGCAACTTTTGCCTCTAAGCGAAGGGGTACATGAATGAACCGATTACACACCCGAATGAGAGGATCCTAGAGTCTGTATAGGTATGGGACTATAAAGTTAAGGAGGGCTTATATGAATTGATTGGTATTACCTATGCCACAAAGATGCATCTTTCTTCGGCAGCCTATCACGAAGAACTTCAGCGTGCTTGACTTGGGGTAATTTTGGGATGGGTGACCTCCTGAAAAGTTTTCAGGAAATGTGTGAGTGGGGACAAAACACGCTGAAAAGATCAGTATTGGTTTGTGGGGACAGTCATCAATCTATAAAGCGTAAGAGATATTACAACTTTCATTTATACCTCAATTGAATGCACTAGTACACATAAGATGTTCAGATATATTAATTTTATAATATATCACATTTTTACTGATTTTTTAAAAGACATTTAAAAGTGGATAAAAATAGTAATAAATGTACTTTCATATTCTTAGAGCACGTAAGTATTTCTGTAAGGATCAACGGTTCCTATAACTTGGAATTATGTAAAACCTAGCCATATTCATGCGGTAGATAAGACATTGATTTGTCCTTTAAACACTTAATTTCTTGCCATCGAACAGCGGTACACTTTTGCCATACATAGGAGCTAGAGTGTTTAAAATTCAACTAAATTAAATAAAACTACCTAAGTCAATAAAAAAAATTAAACTAACAGACCCGTTAGCTTCTTAATGAGCACCTATGCTGCAAAAATATAGGTTCGTATGAGATACAAAATTTTTATAAAAAGTGAAATGAGTACATTAATAATATATATATATATATATATATATATATATATATATATATATATATATATATATATAGATTTTAACATAAAATAAATCTAAATTTTTTAATG
This sequence comes from Dalbergia oliveri, assembly GCA_030441495.1. Lineage (NCBI taxonomy): Eukaryota > Viridiplantae > Streptophyta > Magnoliopsida > Fabales > Fabaceae > Dalbergia > Dalbergia oliveri. Next base: position 25,704,624 of record JAMLFY010000009.1, on the reverse strand, counting down.
TTACATTTCACCCAAATACTTATTATCATTCCTATTTTCACTAATTTTTAGTTAGTTTGTCTAGAATACCCTTCTTCTTATATTTTAATCAAAATAGTAGTTTAATATCAATTGTCCATTATTAATTATGATTTTATTGTAATTTATTATGGTGATTAGTTTGATTAAAAATAATTTAATTATCTAAAATCTTTAATATTTACCAGAACAAAATGGATATTTTTCTGAAATTATTTTGTTATTGGATTTAGAAAGTACTGAAAATTAATTTATTTAATATAATTATTTGGATTATTTAGATCTAAATAATTATTTTATCCAAAAGTTTAAACAAACAACCTAACGAGGTTAACAATAAATAATTATTTATTTACGTATTAAATTTAGTGAATAAATATTATGAGATTAACATTAAATATTTTCAAATTTTGATTTGATTCTTGATTAAATTAACAATAATATGTTTAAATAAAATCATAATTGATAAGAAAAATGTGCTCATAAAAAAAAATTGATAGTAAAAATGTATATTAAATAATTTTTATTTTGATTTGAGAAATAATAAAAGTTACGAACATTTTCATATGAAATATCTTACAAAAGATGTGTTCTTTTTTGTACTATATAAGTAGATATAATTATCAAAGTAGTTATAAATATTTAAGCGTTCACACAATATATTTATGCAGTCAATTAATTTCAAAATATTTTACGAAAAAATTTATACGGTGATGTAATGGGTTTTTAGTTTTATTTCTGGAAAGGTGGTTTGAAACTCTTGAAGGTTTAAATCTTCATTGGTAGTGATTTGGCGGAATATATCCATAAGGATATTCTAGATCAACTAATTAAAAATTTATGAAAGGGAGAGTGGTAATGATCCAAAAATGAGTCATCATGCTTTTGTGGTCTTATTGTCTGCCATTCCAAGACATCATGATTCTCTCGACATGGTAATTAATCTTTCATATTTACCTTGTGTATGTGGGGCCTTTAATTTGTTGTATAAGTCTTGCTGTATTTCTACAATTCTACCTCTATGTCAGTGTCCACGCTACTTGATTTCATGAAGATCAAGATTGGGCATGGCACAACGCACAACGCATGAGAGGTGAGATCAAAGAGGAAGAAGGGTAATAAAGAAAGTCTGATGAGGGAGAAATAGAGAATGGGCTATTTAAAAATCAATTTAGCAATTAACTACAATTAAATAAAATTACAAAAGAACGGTCAAAATATATGGAGGATGCTAATGAACATTTAGACATTAGTAATCCATATATATGATACAAATATGAAGTATCCTACATTCATATAATATAACTTAAAAATTAAAAAGTAGATGGGGCATCTTTTATCATTTTAAAAAAGTCAATGATATATTTGCTACGTAATTGATTTATGATATCACTCGCCCTCTCTTTTATTGCTTCTAATTTTTTTTTGGAGAAGTAGTTTTCTAGCCGTTGTTGAAAAATAGAAAGTTGATTATTCCCTAGTTCTATTTTTCCAGAAGCACAAACAAATACTATCAGCGTTAGTTAGCGTTTCGTCGCCACCAAGGCATATTGCATATTATTCTTCTGGGTTTTTCTGGGTCGTAGGACATGTTTCATGTGGCTCGTCGTAGGTCATGTTTCATGTGGCTCCTCTCTGTTGAGGTTAGGTAGCGTTTCGTCGCCACCAAGGCATATTGCATATTATTCTTCTGGGTCCTTCTGGGTCGTAGGTCATGTTTCATGTGGCTCCTCTCTGTTGAGGGTTAGACTTTAGAGCCTCTGCTCTTTATCAAAGCAAACAAACAATGAATCGCCGTCAAGCTCAAGATATACTTAATTTCTTTTTGATATATATATATATATCGTGTCATATTATCATTGATCTTTGAGATGTGATTCGACATTTTTACATGTGACGTAAAAAAATTAATAATGATCAATATGGCATATGAGTCTCACCCTTTCAATCAGTGATAAAAAAAATATATATAAAAATTGCATGTACAAATTAATTTAATTCATTAATATGATTACCTTACCTTCGAGCCTTTGAATTAAATCTCAAATTTTTAAAAAAATTCGAATTAAATTGTGGACTGTGGATTAGTTTTATCTTTTTCAAAGTTGACTGGATTGTTTGAATAGCTAATTAACTAACAGATTAGTTTTGGTATCTTGTTCGTACAAAATATTTTACGTTATTAATCAATTATATCTCATTTTTAATTTGCTTGGCTATCGAGATAACTATAATATGACTTAAGAACTTTTTATGATACAATATTGTGGCTTGGTTTGGTTAATCTTTTGAAAAAATGTTCTTTTTCAAAAGCAAAAGCAAAATCAAAAACAAAAGAAAAAGCAAAAGCAAAATTAAAAGGAGTGATGAGTAAATATTTTCTAATATTTTCAATTTGATATCAATTTAGCATTAACAATTCTAGTTTCGATATCAATTTAATATTTTTCATCTCTACTTTAATAGAATAGCTAAATTGAAGTTGAAATAAAAAATAGTAAGATTGGATTAATGCTGAAATAAAAAATATTAAGATTGAAGTGATGTCTAAATTAAAAATGTTAGAACTAAATTAGTGTAAAAAATTTTATTATGATAAAATTGATATTAAAATTAAAAATATTAGAAATAAATTCAAGTAAAAAATTTTACTACGATCAAATTGACATTACTTTGAAAATATTAAATCCAAAAAAGTTATTTACTTAATATTATTTTATATTGGGATATAATTTCAAAAGCACATTTTATTTAAGTTATTTGGAAATAACAGAATAAAAAGAATTTTTATACTTATTATAAAACTAACGTTGGGATGTGAAAAATCACTTTTCAAGAAACATGGTCACATAAAAATTCAAAAAATTATAATTATTTTATTTTTTAATTAAAAATAATTTAATTTAATACATATTCAGTAAAAAAATTAAAGTTAGTAAAAAAATTATTTTGATAAAAGTGTCTTAAATTCACAAATAAAGAGTATAATACCCTTTTATATTATTAGATCAAGAGCATTTATATCACACACACACATATATATATATATATATATATATATATATATAAATTCATAATTTTTTTTACTATTATGTTATGTATTATTGTCTTACATTTATATAATTTTAAGTATTAAAGAAAGACGATGGTGTCTATTGTCATTTTGTAAAAAATAGTAAGAATATTCTTGAAAATATAATTCACTTACTTATAATATCATTTTTTTTATTAGCTTTAAATCTTGAAGAAGTAATTTCCTATCTATTTCTTAAAAAATAAAAAAATTGATTATTTTCTATTTTTATTTCTTTGGGACCGCAAACAAACAACATTAAACTTTAGAAGTAGTCTTTAATTTTTTTTTTTAGGGTGAAATGGAGGTCCCTAATTTATTGCAAGCTCTTCTAGATTGGGATATTTTCTTCGCAGAATGAGTTCAAAATTGGGTGTGGGCCCTGTGGGTGGAAACTTGAAAGGTAGGCGAGTGAACTTAAGGAATGCCTTGGGATACGTACATTTGATTGAAACGACCTTATTAAAATAACTACGACCTAAAGGATTTTGGATTACTGAAAATAATTTTTAGTTTTAGTTTTTTAAATTTATAAAAAAAATTAAAAATTAAAATTTTAAGTTTTTAAAATTTTTCTTCACAAATTGAAAATTATATTCAATAAACCAAACCGCTCCTAAATCTTCTATCTACACTCCTTATATCAAATTGCATTGTCCCATTCCGTCAAAAAAAAAAAAATTGCGTTGTCCCAATTAAAACTACGCACCTACTTTATTTTCTTCACTTCATATATTCTCTACTATATATTTAGGATAATTAATGACACTAGACGCTATTATCTTAAAAATCCCTAAATTTTCACTATCCGTCCCTCCACTCCACCGATTTAAAGTCTACCTTCGACTTGGACCGCCTTTGAACCCTGAAAATTAAAGGCTATCTCTCTATCATTATATTCTTTGATTTTAAACCCTCTTTCTTACAAATCTGGTAAGGAAGCAATAGCTTGTATAATTTGATACAACACTCACTGCATTGCGAAGACAAATTGACAAACCAAGCTATATCTTCTCTTTTATTTTTCCCCACTATTGTTTGCCACGACGTTGATTTCTGAAGCTAAACTAACCATGCATATTAACTAGTAGAAAAAAGGTTCAGCAAATTAATCGCTTGTCTACAACTGTAAGCATGTCCATGACCATGAGTATTAGAAGTTGAAACAAAATTAATTAAATTGAAGTGTCAAATCCGTGAAATTTCGTTATCAATTGGTCAAATTTTTGGCATAAACTATCATCAATTCAGAGGTAAATTGGTCGGGTTGATAATTTTATTTTATGTTATCTCTACCATGCTTGTGAGGTTCGCCTGTACTTTGCTTCATTCGTTTTCCGCAAGTGAATATAAAATGGATTTAAGTTCTATCCACTGTCGGTCTAAAATTTTTTTATGCAATCATCTAATCATCATATATTGAGAACATGTTCAATTCCCCTATAAATCTTAACATCCATACTTTTCCAAAAAAATAGACAAAGTTTCATCTATTTGTCGAACATTTCCCAAATACAAAAACACAACATGCAAAGACAATAAATAATCCCACAACATTGGGTTTCAAACATTCTCAAGATGGCCATCAATAGCATAATAGATATCACAACTCAAGTTCAAAAGCCATTCATATATATATATATATATATATATATATATATATGATTAAACTGTAACTTTAGCAATTATTACACCATTGAATAACATTTTATTGGATTAGTTTTTGACAAAACCCATCGTTGGATTAAAAGTTCATGTCATATAGATCATGCCTATAAAATTTTAGTTAAGCTACAATCGTTTGACATAGTTTTTACATGTCATGCTTAAAATAAATAAGAATATGAATTTCGTCATTAAATTATTATTTATGTTCATTTTTTATTAAATTTGACACAAATGATCTTTATAATAGGTAATTGTAACTCAACGATTGAATCGGTAAAAAAATATTTTATAAAAAGTTATTAAGGATTTAATTTTGCTAAAAAAGTTGTAACTTGATACTAGTCTATATATATATATATATATATATATATATATATATATATATCCAAACTCGTACAAATATAAATTCATGACAACAATTACATGTTTAAGCATAATTAAGAACTAGTTCAAAATATAAGACTAATTAAGTTTACAAATCCCTTCAAAAACATATTCCACATAGCTAAGTCATGAATCCACACAAACATAAGCATCAACAAGATGTGAGAGGATTATGCTTGTGATATATGGAGCATTATGAACAATTTTAACAAGGAAATATTAAAAAAAAGATAGGTCTCAATATGTAAAATAGGTCTTATAAAAAAGGCTCACCAACGTAACTTAGAAATCGGCCATATTGAGGAGAGTCGGAGGATTGGAACTAAAAGTAGCACCTATACCTAAAGAAGAGAAAACAACAAAGTGAGTTTTACAACTCAATAAAAGACAAAACCACTAGCCCTAACAAAAAATATAATAACATTTCTAAAACATACAAGGAGTAAAAATACACATAAATAACATTTTAAAAGCTCTGTACATATATGAGAGTTAGTTAAATTCAGGATAAACATCAAAATTCAATCATGTGGCCCCATAAACTTCATGCACCGCTATGTAATGGCCATGTAAATAATCAAGTTAAGGTGCATCTAGACTAACGTCTATTGTTATTATTAGCTACAGATGCTATTAAAGATTTTTCCAAAAAACCATTTTCATATATAAATACATTTACATAAATTTTATATAGATACTAGCAATTTCCAGAATCAATAGAATATGTAAATCAATAAGTAAGTGTCTAATTTTGACGGCAATATTCATCAACTGCTCACCACAAGTTAAAAACTTGGTAAATCTCATGTTCGTGAGGGAGAGAGAGAGAGAGAGAGAGGAAAAAAAAAGAAAGAAGAATAGGAGGAAGTTGCAGGAAGGAGAAGGAAGAAGAGAGAGAGAGAGAGAGAGAGAGAGAGAGAGAGAGAGAGAGAGAGGGGAAAATAAAGAAAAAAAATTAAAAGGAAAAGTGATTTTCACTCATGAATTATTGTGTCAACAAAATTTTATCTGATTTAGACTATACCAAATGCATATCCTATTTATTTTATTTTTCACACTAATAATTATTTTAGGGACACAAAAATTCTAAATTATCACATAAAGAGAGAAGAGACGTTGGTGGTTAAAGGGGAACTTTGACCGCATTACTTTTAGATAATTTTTGGCATGCATAACTTTAACAATTTATATTTAAACACATTTACAATAAAATTGATAGAATTCATTATAAACAAGTCGATGCATCTTAAATAAAGGTAATAAGATTCATTTTAATTATAAATTTGGCTAAACCTAAATTGTTATTAGGTTTGTGTTTATGTAAAAATTTTACCACTTTTAAACATGCATTTTGTCAAGTGAGCTAACCAGGCCAATTTTATGAAGTATTGTTCGTGTAAATTAGCTTTTTCGAATTCTAAATTCTTTTTCAAATTCTTGGCATTCTTGGATGATCTATTTTTAAAAATTACAAAACACAAAGATCTGGTGGTCATATTATAAAACTTTATTCATAAGGTCATTTTATTTAAGAAAAATATTAATATAAATTTGAGTTTATAGTGAATCCTATACATAACATGATTTCAATGACTACTTTTATAATATTTATATATTTTTAACTTTACTTTAAATTATGTTTTGAATTGTCCATATATTACCACCTATAGTATTTATCATGAACCCCAGACTATATTATGACTACTCTTTAATTTAATTACACTTAGTGTAGCTCTTCTGTCTTTAATATTAAATCGTTTACCACCAGGGTTATTAACATGACTGAGGTTTTGGACGATCAGGCTCACACCAAAGCCTTTCATTTACCTAGTAATACCTTTCGGCAAATATTCCTGTTAGGCTGTGTTTCCAATCTCGTCTCATCTTGCTCTGCATATATATCTCATTATGGCGGCCATGGAAAGCACCCAACGGTTCCAGAATGGACTGATGCAAGTGCAAGTCACTGAACTTGACTGCTGCAAACGTGAACCTGTTCAGAAAAAACAGGATTTTAGTTCACTTTTCAGTGTTGTGCAGGATGTCCTCAAGCATACCACCTCTGCTGCTGAAAAATGCTTACTGGTCAGTCACTGGTTATCTCTCTCTCTCTTAGACACACGCAAGCACGCCACCCCTACATGCATGTATATAATGTTATTTGATTGTGAGTGAACATAGTAGTAGAGACGTTCATAAAAAAGAGAGCTTGGCATAAAGCAAGCATCTTGTGGTGCAGGGCAAGACTGAAACGATCACTCTAGACAAAAAGGCCGTTCCCAGCATCAACTGCCCATTGAAAGCGCTTAAACGAATTCATTGCGCGGTATGTATGAAAGTCTAATTGCACTTTGGTAGTTAATCCCTTAATCTAGTGTTGCTTATTTTTCAGCTATTAAGTGTTTCTGTTTCTCAGTAGTAAGCACAAAAAACAGGAAGAATATATCTAAATTTTACAATACACACATATGCACACACATATCTATTTTTTTTTTTTTCATTATCGAAAATACACACACACATGTTACTGATTAGCATATATACACATAAAACACGTACCAGGTGGCATGTGAAGCAGACAGTGAGCGTAATGTTTCAGCTTCAGTAATCAAACTTCTATCAACTTATTCATGGGCTGAGAGGGCAGTGCTGACCCTGGCAGCGTTTGCTTTGTCATATGGGGAACTCTTGTTTTACGTGGATCACCGAAATCTGAACACATTTGCTTTCTTGCTATCATCCCTTAGGCGAGTGGATGAAATTATTAGGGTTAAACAGGAAGAACAATTCAAGACCGCGATTATTGACCTGAATGCCTTTACCATCTCATCCTTGAACTGGAAAACCTATCAAAGAAAGACTGCATTGATGACATGTCAATTGTGACCGAAATCACGGCCACTGTTAAAAACTCGTCGTCCTTGGCTATCGGATTTGTCGTAGAATGCTTGACACTGGTCAACTTTCTCACTTATGAAGAGAGGTAAGTTGGATATACTTTCTAGTAAGATAATAACTCCCTTTTAAGTCCAAGATATAACAATTGACTCAATTTTTACAAATTCCACGTTATTGTTTGAACTGATTACAGTTAGAAACTGATCCGATTTGATTTGACTAATTTCTACTAGATATCTACGTACTTTTTCACGTTCAACTTACATTTCTCTAAATGTACCGTACATTATTAAATTATTTTTTCATAAAAAATAAAATGACGGAGACCTTGGTGATCTTAACTGGCTCAGTTATGAAAAACAAGTTGCTCCCACAAATTCATCCTCTCGTTGATTGTTTCAGTATTTGATAATATTCTGAAAACGGTCAATCTATTGTGCGGGTTTCAGGATTATGACGGCGAAAGGCCTCTCTTCTCCAGCTGCATCCGTAGAGGGTGAGCTGAAAACCCTAAAACAAATCGTTGATAAGTACAGATCGAAAATAGGTATGTATTAGGATAGAAAATTCATGTAAATGTTCAGTGCATGCATGATATTTATGTTCCCTAATCACCAAATCCAATTTCGAATTTGGGAGTGGATGATGCTTTGGATCCAAGATATTCATTATTTTGGTATACATAAATATAATGGAATATCTTATAATTGTTAATTATTTTTTTGAAAAAGAAAGACTTTGTTTGTACTTCGAACAATAAACATCACCCGATGCCCATGGATTGACGAGAGATATACATATATAACCAAAAAAAGAAAAATGAAAAGGAAGAATATAAACGTTTGTTTTGCCTTTGCTTTTGATGAGTGTTCTTCAAGTATGTCGAAAAAGAGTGCACCAATAACAGGACCCTTGAAGATTTATGATTTAATGATCATAATCATCATATCATTAAATGTTGACAGCCGAATGGGAGGTTTACTCAAATCTGCAAATCTACATTCGTCGCGGCGTTGGCATCGTCAAGGTTATCACTTGTATGATGTATCCCAGCTTGGAGCCCTATCTTGATCGTTACAAAGAGGCACCGGTGTGTTCGATCTTACTATCTTACCCTTTGCTTTTACTGATATTAGTAAAGTCAATTGTGAATACACATATATCTATTGTGGTACTGCTTTCAGTAGTTTGTTTATTTGTTTTAATTTCATGTTGATGATATATAATTAATCTGTTGATGAAACTCAAAAATTAATTAATCTCTTGCATATTTATGTGCACGCTAACTGCAGGTTAAAGTTGATCAGCTGTTGAAGGAAAATAATGTACTGTTATTCATTTCGAGAATAGACAATATATCTCAGGATGATTTTTCTGCTCTCGTGACGGTTCATAACATGCTAGAAAAAGAGCACCGTGATTATAAGATTGTCTGGATTCCAGTACTGGAGGGCGGAAGTGGCGGCTTGAGCGCACAGGCACTGCAAAAATTTGACGATTGGAAGAAGAAAATGCCATGGTACGTTGTCAGCTATGAAGCAAGCAAGCCAATTGTAGGTATTAAGTACATCAAGGAGAGTTGGCAGTTCAGCTACAATCCAATCGTTGTGGTTCTCGACCAACAAGGTGCGGTAAAATGTCTTGATGCAATGCATATGATAAGGGCATGGGGACCATGGGCCTTCCCTTTCATTCCTCAAAGACTTCCAGTTCCTGGCGTGGGTCCAACAATCTTTCCTATCATAAAGCGAGATCAGGTAATTAAGTTCGCTTTGCACAGAGTTTATCATGTATATATTATAACTAGTTTAGTGGCTGATGAATAATAATGCATTACTTTTTTCATTGAAAAAAAAATTAGAATATAAGATTTAATTTGAATACACTGAGAGTGTGAAAAAATTTTATACATTCATCCTATCATGTAATAACATATCAACAAATATGATTACTTTCAATCTTAACTACTTGAAAATTAAGTCATATAAAAGAAGAGGTGTGATTAGATAAGGCATCAAAATTAAACTCTAGAATATATATACATTTAAATAACATAATTGTTTTTAATATGATGTTATGTAACTTACGTAGTTTTAAAGATTTAATTTATATGTACTATATAAGTATAAAAAAATTTAAATAAATATTCAATTATATATTATTATATCAATAAAAATATTTAACTTAATCACTCACCATTTTAAAGTCTTACATATAAAATACGTGATTAAATAATAATATAAAATTATATTATATTATCATTATATCAAAATTTAGCTCATAATCCATTATGAAGAATAAATATTTGAAAGGCAAAATCAAGAACAAAAATAGTGAAATTATGATTGAGTAAGGCATAAATTTTTATGAATAAACTTCATATATAATTTACACCCATAAAATTTACATCATGTTTTTATCCCAATCGACCAAACACACTCCACATAATCAATCTACCTTCATATAATATCATGGCTATAACATTTCTTTTTTCCGTTTGAACGATCTTTTGACAGATTAAGGAGGAAGAGTACATATTCTTGTATGGAGGAGGTAAGGACCAGGCGTGGATCAGTAGATTTGGCATACATGTAGGGAAACTGGCAGCTGACAATCTAGCAAGACAAAAGATTTCCCTAGCATCATTTGCCATTGGTGGTGAGAAAAACTCCAGCATGGAGATGCAGTTCTGGAACCGCATTGAATCTATGCTGTGTGCTAGGATGCAATATTGGAATGCGATTGGTGATGTTACAGCAAGACAAATCCAAAAATTGCTGTCCTTGAAGGAGGACGAAAATGGCTGGGCTATGCTGTGTAAAGGTTCTAATAACGTATCAGTCTGCACTTCTGGAACTTTAATTATTGAAGCAGTGACTAAATACCAGGAATGGGTCAAGAACATGGACGACAAACAGGAGTTTGAGGTTTGTCTCCTCAAATATCTTGAGACTCTTATTAAGCGAAGTGATAAGCCCCGGACTTGCTGCCATGTCCCATTTCAAAGCCTTAGTGGATGGATACCAGTTGATGTGGAATGCCCAGATTGTGAAGCAAGGATGGAAAGGATCGTCACTTACAAATGCTGCCACGAGAATACCAAGAAATAGGAAGGACAGCCATCTCTCGATACACGCATGCATGCCATCATCGTTTGTGTCTTTTCTCATATATTGTTTCTAGTGAGTAATAATTGGCATGCTGAACGCTACCATATGTGTCGAAATTATTTTTAGCTGTGCTTGCTTGTTATCATCTACCTTTTGTGGAACTTTTGTGGGAATTGTTATCGTGTGTAACTTGTTTTTTCAGTCAGTGTTGAGGAAAAAACGCGTTGTTGTTGTTGCAGCAAAATGATCTCAGTATGTTTTTATATCTTTGATTAGCGTTTATGTTTCTTTTCTCTTTCACCGGAAATGAGCTTATTGCAACGCTGTTACATAACTCAATCAATTGAAATATCTTGTATTTTGGTTAGTCAACGTGAAAGAGCAAACCATAATGTGTTCTTTCTTCTTGTTTTGGGTAATGATACGGGCACACCTCTTTGAGGGCCACCTACGGCTCCGCCCTAGACAAATACTACAAAAGACAAAATAAGAGGTGGCCAAACCGAAATTTTCAAAGATTTTAAACATTTCAAAAAAGAAAAGAAAAAACTTCTCATTCATTCTCTTGTCATCTCTTCTCATTCTAACTCTGTTCCTCAATCCATTCCCTCAGACCCACAATCCACCGCCAAAGTCGCATCCTATCCGCTTGCTTCCATTGTGGATTCTTCTTCTTCAATGACGTGGTATCCACTCGCAACCTGCATCGACGTCAAGCTCTTTGGTGTGCTGGTGGGTGCTGTCAAGCTCTTGGCACCACTTTTGGTTTTGGTTTTAACTATATGTGAGGGTGCTTTGGAGTTCTTATGTAACAATTGGCTTGGGGTGCTTTTTGCCTTTCTCTGTTTAATGATTTCAAATGGGGCTTCTTTTGTTTTTGGATGTTAGCTCCAGGTCACTTTATCAGCACCCATGCTTACACTTTGAGTATCATTATGTTAGTTACATTTTAATTTTTCAATGTGTCTATGTTATTCTTTCTCAAGTGAAGTGATTTTTTATGGTCTATAAAATTTTTGTTGGCATTGTATGAGTGTAAACCTAAGCTGAAAAACTTATAAACCAAATACAAAAAACTTGGAAGTCTATGTGAAAACTTGAAAAATTGGGCTTAAAAATTGTAAATCAAGTGTAAAAAAAACTTGTAAATTAGAGCTGAAAACTTAAAAACTAGTTTTAAAGACTTATAAACTAGTTTTAAAGACTTATAAGCCTGTGTTAAAAAACTTATAAACCTGTGTTAGATAAACTTGTAAGTCATAAAAAATCACTTCACTTCAGAGAGAATAACATAGACACATTAAAAAATTAAAATGGAGTAAACTTCCATTTAGAGATGCATCAAAGCTCAAGCATGAGTGCTAATAAAGCAACCCGAAGCAAACATCCAAAACAAAGGTCAAAAGAGGCCTCACACCATGTTGAAATCATTAAGGCATAGAGAAGTACAAAAAGCACCCCAAGGCAACTGATACATAAGAACCTCAAAGCACCATCACATATTGTAGTTAAAATCAAAACCAAAAGTTGTGCCAAAAGCTTGATAGCACTCAACACCACCAAGCTTGATGTCGATGCAGATTGCGAGTGGAGACGACGTCATTGAAGAAGAAGAATCCACCATTGAAGCAAGCGGACGTGATGTGGCTCTAGCAGTGGATCGTGGGTCTAAGGCAAGTGAGTCGATCAGAGAGAGGAACAAAGTTAGGGGAAGAAGGGATGACACAAGAATGAAAAGTTTTTCTTGTCTTTTTCGTAATGTTAAAATCTTTGAAAATTTCAATTTTGCCATTTGTTATATCATATCTACTCTTATTTTGTCTTCTCATAGTATTTGCTATAGTGCCTTAGCTCGTAGGTGGCCCTCCATAAGGTATGCACATATCTTTACCCTTTTTTTTAATTTTTTTCCTGGCTCTTTAACAACTCCGCCAATCCATCGTGTGTTGTTTCTCCTGAAACAGGGAACATGTCCGTAACTAAGACATGACTGATTAAAAAAGAACAAAAAGAAAAGAGGAATGATTCATGAATTACCATTTTTATACCTATACCAAATATTTACATATGATATAGATGACAAAATAAATGTATGAGAATTGTATAACTATGGAGGGGCAAAATGGGAAGAGGAAAGAAGAAAGAAAAAGTAACATTCTTCCTTTTTTCATATCATGTTATCTCTCTCACCCAAAAGTTTTCATTAATTTTCTTTCTTCTCACGTTTCTCTCTTTGTTCTTCATCTTCACAGGAAGAAGAAGGAGAATAAAGATTTGTTGTAACAAAAACTAATCCTCACGAATGAAGCTTAACTCATTACATTTGATTTCTCATATGTTTGTGGTTTATGTCTCAAGATATGAATTTTTTTTTCAATTTTTTCAGCAATAAAACGAATTGAAAATAACTTTGCTAAAAGTTGAGATTTGCTATTATTATTAAAAATTGAAGTTGAAAAATTATAAATGCGTGTTACGAAAAGTTGTAAACCACTATGCAAAAAGTTGTAAACCATTGCACAAAATGTTGTAAACCAATTGAGGACACATACTAAATAGGTTGTTAAAAACTAAAGTTGAAAAATTATAAATGCTTGTTTCTAAATGTTATAAACCAGGACGCAAAAAGTTGTAAATCATTGTATAAAATGTTATAAATCAGTAGCAAAATGTGGTAAACCAATTGAGGATTCTATGTTTTTAGCTATTTAAACTCTTAAATAGTATTTATATTAAACTATAAAACTTAAAAAAATATTTGATTATGTAAACTAAACTAAATTTAGTAAACATAACAATTTCATTACTAAATAAATAAACATAATTGTCATTATTAGCCTAATTAACTTAACACTTGATTAAAATTAAATTTTATAAATAAATAAAAATTAAATTTTATTAGTATATTATTTAGTTCTATTTTATATTCATACAATTATGAATTTTATTAATACAATATTATTAGTATAGTTTTAAAATTTTTAAATTTCCTATTTGATCTAATTTTAAAATATTTAAACTTAGATTACATCTTTAAAAATAACGTTATATATACATGAGAATATATATAAATTATCTTACTTTTTTCCACAACAAGTCAAATTAAGCACCGAATATGACTAATAAATATATTGCTAATGACTAAAATTTAATTTTATTATTATATTTAGGCCTATTTTATATTTATAAAATTATGAAAACATAGAGTCCTCAATTGGTTTACAACATTTTACTACTAGTTTATAACTTTTTATGCAATGATTTACAATTTTTTGTATACTGATTTATAACATTTCGTAATATGCATTTACAATTTTTCAACTCCATCTTTCAACAACTTGTTTAGTATGTGTCCTCAATTGGTTTACAACTTTTTGTCCTGGTTTACAACATTTTATATATTGGTTTACAACTTTTCGTAACACATATTTACAATTTTTTAACTCAAATTTCAACAATAACAACAAATCTCTTCTACTAGAGTCATTCTTAGCTTGTTGTTAAAAAGCTGAAAAAAAAAAAAATCATCCATGTCTTGGGACATAAACCACTAACACATGAAAAATCAAATGAAATGAGCTAAGTCTTCATGCGTAAAGATTAGTTTTGTGCACTATCAGATCTTGATTCTCCTTCTTCTTCCTCCTGTAAATGGTGTAACGATGAAAAACTAGATAGAGAAACATGATAAAGAGAGAGAATGCAAGTTTGGTGAGTGAGAGAGAGAAACAATACCAAAAAAGAATAGACGTTACTTTTTTTTTCTCTTCCACTTTGCCCCTTTGTATTCATACAGCTATCATACTCTAATTTTGTCATATAGTGAAATGTAAATATTTGATGTAAGTTTAGTGGTCGGTTAATCATTTCTCAAAAGAAAATATACATGTTATGAGATTAAAGTGCTCTTAATTTTTTTAGGATTTTTACCAATTTGGGGTAAAAGGATGTTCTAAGTGTTTGGAAATTAAGATAGGTGATTTGATTTGATATTTGAGAGTAATATTTTTATTATGTGAATAAGTTAGAGGTAGAATTATTTAAATAAAAAATATTAAGTAGTTCTAAATATATATGAATTTAAGTATGGAAAATACTTAGGTACTCTAACAGTAGGAGAAAATACTCATTATATTTCATTTATTAATTGATACATTAGTTCTACAGGTCATTATTGTCTCCAATTTTCTTAATATTTTAATATAATGGGTAATGTGTCAATATATAAATAGAATGAAATAAATATTTTTCTTATTCAAAGATCACCTAAATATTTTTCCTTAGAGAAATCACCCTTAAAATTTGGCATGAGGTGTAAACTCCAAAGATAGGATAGGTTGAAAGTAAACTATTTTGAAATTTTTTTACATGGACATAATTCTAATAATTAATTCTTAGGCACACTCTAAAAAAGAAAAGAAAAGAAAATAAGATAGCCATTCATTCCACTTTAACTATCCACTTTGTTTTTATTTTTTTCTTTCACTCTATCTATCCATTTATTATATCAAAGAGACATTAATATTTTACCAATTATATCCTTTATGTGATTCACAATTTTATACTATTTCAAGGAGATATTAATTTTTTACCAATTAAATAGGGACAATTTTGCCTATTAAGATAATTTTACACTATTATCAATATTCATTAATTATTTTTCTTAATGTGTTTTTTTTTTTTTTTGGACAATTGAAGTGAAACGAAGGGAGTACTTAGTAAAAATTTGTGAATGTGCTGAATATGATGTGATATATGTGTGCCATGCAATAATCTATTAACAATTTAAGATAAAGAATGACTGGGGATAAACGACTTTGTAGTTTGTAATATCACTAGGTAATTGTTTATTGTAAAATCAGAAACCAAGAATACCGGCGCTACTTATTAGGAAAATGATTTAGAATTGGAAGAGCTAATTTAATTTAAACGAAAAAGACTTCATGAAATTGAATTGGCTAGCTCACTTGGTAAGAGCATGTAGTTAAGGAAGTAACGTGGTTCGTTAATCCTTGCAGATCGATGATCTGTATCTTGACTTTCTTTTGATTCCCTTATGCACCTCGTCTGTCTTGTTAAGAAACTTCTTATTAGTGGTCACATTAAGAGACTCATCAGTTATAAATGGAGTTATCCTAACCAGTTAAGGAATTTTTTATGCATAGCTGGGTGTATATTTATGTGGCTTTGAGAAGAAGATATGTTTCTCTTTTCATGGTTATTGCTTGGTAGATCTGATATAATAAGTCAGGAATGGCGTCAAGTTTCATAAGTATATTCCGGATAGGGGGTTGGTTTTGAAGTGAACAAATTAAGTTAACGCATGGTAGGTTACTGGAGCATAGGTTGGTGCTCATCAGATTTTCCTTTCTCCCCTAAATAAATATGCGGTATCATATTTGATGACAGTGAGACTGATGAGGTGCATAGGGAGAAAGGCGAGGAAGTCCTACGTATGGTTAATTTGGTATTAATGTTGGTTGTTTTTCCTTCTCTATTTCATGGTTAATTCTGATACTTCTGTATTTGGCCATTCCCCTATGAAAAGTTTATGTGGTGGCCTTCTGTTATTGTCGGGAAAATAAAAAGAAGGAAAAGAATAGTGGCCTTCTGTTGTTGTCGGAGAAATTAAAAAGAGACTACTCTGTTAGGCTCACATGATAAGGCCAGTACATTAATGACTTTTAAGATTAAAGAAAGACTTGAAATGAATCTGATTAATTATTAAATGACCTTATTTACATAGTAATGTGACAACTTCAGGAAGCCAAGAGGAGAGTCACACCATCAAGGAGGGTAGTTAATTCGACAATTCTAGCGTCAAATCCGTCCTATGCGGATCTCTATATACAGGGATCACATTGCTGATCTATATATTATTCTACTAGCAAATTGTAGCAGAGAAATGTTATGCATGCTCCTTTTCGTCAAGTATATCACGGGGATTCATTCATTATCCATGATTAAAATGATAAGTATTTTGTTTTGAATATCATTGATAATATTCAATAGTGAAAATGAATGAGTTGATCCGCTTTTGCTATTTAAATGAATTTAAATAACATAATTTTTTATATTATAAAAATCTCCATAATAAATGGATGTAACCAAGTATTCTTCAGTTATACAATATTTTTCTTAGTTTAAAAAGAAATAAATATTTAGTATATAATATTTTTTTATAACAATTTTACATTTTTAGTGTACAAAGACACATGAGTCTCACAATTATTTTATTTTCATATACCTCTATATATAGTACAAATATAAAATTATTGTAAATAAATATTATATACCAAACATTTTTGTTCGTGTTATCTTTAGTACCTTCTCACCTAGTTAGGCTGGGTGAGAAATCAATCTCACGGGATATAGGATATAGGATATAGTCAACCATCTAAATAAAGGATCTTCCTAACTATATTATCCATACATATAAATATCGTGATCAAAATTAAGACAGTATACTTAAATTAGGGACCCTAGTCCTTCCACTCATCAATACTTTCTTAGTAACAAGTTTGTTAATTTTTTGGTTATTGATTAAATTTTAAATAAATTTTTTGTGATGATGATAAATCACATATGGTATGAATATGTTGATAAAATTTCTTTTTCCACTGCACACTCCTAATAGACATTTATGTTCCTGAGCAATATACTTATGATCAATATATAAATATATATATCGAAATATAAGTATATTCAAGTTGTTGCTAAATTTGTAACTCTACTATTTTGAAATCCATTTACTGGCTAACTCAAAACATTGTTAGGAAGTTGGAGTGGAATCCTAAATAATATTATTGTTTTACATAAGATTTACTCTATTTCCATTTCAAATCAAAACTAAGAAGTCATTTTAAATTTAAAATTATAGGTGTTCAATGACTTTATAATAATTTGATTTATTTATAATCTGTAAATGATTTATTCTCAGTATACATAGATAGTTGAAATGATACTATCATATTGAAAGATATCGCTATACAATAAATGCAATATAAATTAATTTATCTGGTTTCAATTAAAATTCTAACTCAAACGCACAGTAATTTATTCCAACAAAGTTAATATAAATTAATAATATCTACTATAACACATTTAAGCTAATAGAATTTTTATAAATTTGATAAAATTAAAATTTTACTATAACATTATCTCATCATTATAAAGCTTCAGTTATGTTAATTTAAATCAATGCATTTATATATTTTAAATGCATTCATGTCAATTCATCTCCATGATTACAATATTAATGTAGGTGGTTACCTTTTGGAGTGCTTCACTATCTTATTAGTTGCTTATAATAATATTTTATAAATGTTTGATTAATAAAAATTATAAAATATAGCTCATGTAAAATAAAATGATAAGCTTCCGGTGCCTCTTTAGACATTCCCCTAATAAAAAAAGAAGTATCATCATAATAACTTAGTATCGTTTAAAATATGATTATTTAATTAAAAAAAATTATAAAAGGAAAACTTGAAAACATAATTATATATATAATCTCAATTAAAACCTTTTTAGATTAGATGAAAAAATAGAAAAATAGAAGGCTGTTACAATTTTAACGTTCAAATAATAATCATTAAATTTAATAAATTGCTTATTTACATAGTAATGTGACAACTTCAGGAAGCCAAGAGGAGAGTCACACCATCAAGGAGGGTAGTTAATTCGACAATTCTAGCGTCAGATCCGTCCTATGCGGATCTCTATATATAGGGATCACATTGCTTATCTATATATTATTCTACTAGCAAATTGCAGCAGAGAAATGTTATGCATGCTCCTTTTCATCTAGTATATAACGGCGATTCATTCATTATCCATGATTAAAATGATAAGCATTTTGTTTTGAATATCATTGATAATATTTAATAGTGAATGATGAATGAGTTGATTCACTTTTGCTATTTAAATGAATTTAAATAACATAATTCTTTATAGTATAAAAACCTCCATTATAAATGGATGTAACCAAGTATTCTTCAGTTATACAATATTTTTCTTAGTTTAAAGAGAAATAAATATTTAATATACAATATTTCTTTATAATAATTTTACATCTTTAGTATACAGAGACACATGAGTCTCACATTTATTTTATCTTTATATACCTCTATATATACTAAAAATATAAAGTTATTGAAAGAAATATTATATACCAAATATTTTTATTTGTGTTATCTTTAGTACCCTCTCACCCAGTTGGGCTGGGTGAGAAATCAATCTCACAGGACATAGGACATAGTCAAACATCTAAATAAAGGATCTTCCTAACGATATTATGCATACATATAAATATCGTGATCAAAATTAAGACCGTATACTTAAATTAAGGACCCTAGTCCTTCCACTCATATCAATACTTTCTTAGTAATTTATTATTTTATGTTTGTATATGTGGAGATTAATAAGCTACACAATTTTTTTTGACAAAATAATCCATTCTCTTATTTATGAGTCAGATTATGATTATGAATAAATTTTTATTATTTCGTTTTGTTAATAGCTTCTCTCACTTCCTTAATATTGTCTTTTCTATCTCTCCCAACTTGACTATTTTTATTTCTTCTGCCCTCGCCTTCGTCACTATCACCATTCCTCAAAAATATTCAAGGTAGAGCAATCGTAGTATGATGTCAATTTTCTTGGTATGATGTCAATTTATCGAAGGCAATCTTGTTTTGTTTTGGACATTATATTTTATAGAAAAATTTACACCATGTTTCACACGACAAAGAGCATATTTTTTCTCGAATAACTTCACTTCATCCAAAATAAAAAAAGGTACTTCACAATTAAACATGTTCGTGCATTCATAGCTACGTTGCATTATTTAAGACAAAATGTTGTAGCGAAGGAGAGAGAAATAGACAAGAAAATATTAATGAAGTGAGAGAAACTTGTTAAAACAATAATTAATAATAACAAAATAGTAAAACTATAAATATATCCATAATCCTGAGTTGACTCATGAAACAAAACAAGTGATGGATTGGTTTGTCCAAAATAAAATGTTTAGCATGCTAATCTCCATACATAAAGTTGTGGAGGTTAAATCCCCATAGTTATACTACTAAATAATTATTTTATTGATTCAACTATTGAATTATAATTATTTATCATAAAAGATTATTTATGTCAAATATCATAAAAATCGAATAGTATAAAGAATTTAATCATATAACTTTTATTTAATCTTAAACATATTATATATTTGAATGTACATATAAATTATATCAACTAATTTTAGATTAATTAGAAATTTTATAGGTATGGCCTATATGACATGCTCTTCTAATGCAATGTTGGGTTTCATGAAAAAATGAATCAATAAAAAATTATTCAATATTAATACTGTAATAATTACGCTAGAGAGGAGGAATTTGTTGACTTTAATGTTAAACTTTATTTAAAAAGTTATTCAATGGTAACATTTATTTTAAGTTACATTGGTGTGGAGGGATTTGTTGATTCTAATGTAAAATTTGAGACACTTACACCTTTGATAACTTTTTATTATTATGGAATATAGTTTTTCTAAGTCCAACCATTGAATTATAATTATATATTATGTTGATTGTTTAAGTCAAATTTTAAAATAATTGAACACCTATAAGAATGTGATCAAATAATTTTTATTTGCATACATTTAATAAATATTTATTATATTAATTTAGATGTATATAAAAAATGTATTTCTATACTTAGTTTGTTCAATAAATTTTCACAATGATTAAATTTAATTACTTTAACCATTGACTAATTATTATTTGATATTACATTGATAATCAATAACATCAAATTTTAGAAAATTTGAACAATAATAAGTATACAATCTAACAGTCAGCATCTACTTATATTTTCAAAAACATATTATAGATTTAATCTATGATAAGATACACAATGTACTAACACTGTAATCACGTGTTAATAATAGCTGGTATACGTTTTGTTATAGGTTAGTTATTTGTACACACCTTTAACAGCTTCTGTTAACTCTTCATGTATATAACAGGGTGATAATCATGTCTGTAATCAACTTTTACAAGTCAATAATATTCATAACAGTTTCAGTTTCTTATGCTCCATATCTCTTGTTGTCATTCTTTTAACAATCTACTTGGTAGAAGTTTTCAATTCATCAGCTTAATTATTTTTTGGTTTATTAAATAGAAAAAATCGACTTATATGTTTTATAAGCCATGACACATTTCTGAAAAGCATTATCAAACCCATCCATAATCAAGCTACTCTTAAGGGAAAAAAAAAGCAATCAAGCTACAAGATATTTTGCTTTGTTTATTATTATTATTTTTTGATAAAGTGGTTTCTTTATTATTATTCTTTTCTCCACACACATATAGGGTGAGAAACACAAAAGTTGTGTGATTTTGTTTAGATGATTATGTGACCTTTTACAAAACTTCAATCTAAACTATCTACATGTTATTATACAGTGAAGAATTTTTCATCTCAGCTCTCATGTCAAATTACCCCCTCTCGCTTTTTTTTTTTTTTTTTTCTGATGTGCCCTTTCACTTTTTTGTTATAGTTGTTACTATGTTAGGAAGCTGATGAGTCTATTTGGTTTTGATTCCATGGTGAAAAAGTGTTTAATTAATTTGATAAATAAATAAGTGCTTTTGAAGCTAGTTTTAGTTATTTAATTGTCTTTTA
Source organism: Dalbergia oliveri (assembly GCA_030441495.1). Lineage (NCBI taxonomy): Eukaryota > Viridiplantae > Streptophyta > Magnoliopsida > Fabales > Fabaceae > Dalbergia > Dalbergia oliveri. The sequence continues at coordinate 25,682,781 of JAMLFY010000009.1, read as the reverse complement.
AAAGAAAATAATAATCATATTATGACATTTTTCAGACTATAGTTGTTTTTAATTTTAACACGAACGAGTAGAAGATATAACAAGATATGCAATAAATGTGGAATCAATCCCATTTTAAAAAATAACAATGTATACCCCTGGTCGCTTTCAGAAGAATTTATAACATTTATTATCAACTTTAAATTAATTATATATTTAATTTTATTAATAAAATAAATATGAATTCTTTTAAAAGATTTACCATTTACAAAAAATAATTTTTTATTCAGACATACATATTGAAAATCGATTTTTTATTTATACATATTGAAAATCAAATTTTTTTTTATTTAATTTTAATTTTAATTTATAAAAAAATTACTTATATATTTATCATATTCAAATAACTTTATAACTTATGATTATTATAAGAAAAATATTTTTATAGTCATGTTCAATCGTAAAAGCAACTTTGTACTTCTACTTCTACTTTTAATTACTCATTTGAGTGCCTTTATTAATATGTTTAAGCAGACAGACCTTACATGCTTCCAATTCTTTCTTAAATTTTAAAGAACTTTTTTTTTTATTCCACATGTGAATTTAGAAAAGGAGCCTCTTAATCGGACTTTTTAGAAGTTAATTTTTTAATAAGACGATGTGACTAAAGAAAAAATATATATATTCAAGATAGAGATCAAGACAACACATTATTTCGTTTTATCGATAAATTTTCATTGAGTAAACTTCAAACACAAAAGCTTATTTACAACAGAGAATTTAGTACAGCAAAATATGATCAACATAGGCTAAACCGAAGATTAAAGCCGAAGAATACTATACAAGAATAGATAACTAGCAACCGAGCATTGATGATTTTGTATGATCTCGCTACAAATATACATGAAATTTGTAAAAGAGAATTTGTCAAATCCTTCTTGGGAGAAAAAACAGAAAATCCACCTACATAAGAGTAAAAAAAAAACGCCAACAAAGAGGTAAGCCATCTTCGGCTTGGTTTAGTAATGCTCTCTAAGAGGTAATTTTTATTTATGAATAATATAAATAAAATTTTCCTACTTAATAAACTGAAAAGTTAAAGTGATTTTGCTCTTGATTTTTAAAAGACATATAGGTACTTGTTAGAGCACCTCATGTGATAGATGCTTTTTACAATTGATTGACTTGTACTCTCTAAAACTTAAAAATTAATCAATATGATAAATTACTTCATTTAATGATAATAAAAGTAAAAATTTCTTTCCTTGATATCTATATTTATTATAATCATTTTGTATTTTAAGAGCAATTTTATAATATATTTATCAAATATTATTATTGTGACTTTTTCTTATTAAGAGTAATTTTTATATTATTTTATCCAACAATATTGCTATAAAAAAAATTTTAAGAGTAGTTTTTAGATACTGTAAAGAGTTTAGTAGCTCTAAAAAAAGTACAATAATATTAAATCAAGCTTCTATGGGCCACCTCCCCTTCAAAACAAATTTAAGAGAAAATAAAGAGAGAGGAGGTTGTGATGGTTAAAAGGGAACCTTAACCAACCACATTACTTTTTAGAGAAAATGTTCTGGTAAATATAAGTTTAATAATTTATATTTAGACACACTTATAATAAATTTAGTAGAATTTATAAACAATTAAATATGCATTGAATATAGTTGATGAGATTTATTTTTATGGTAAATGTATCTAAAATTGAGTTTTTTGATTTGTTTCTATGCAAAAATCGCACCAAGCTAAGTTGATGAGGTTAATAATTTACCAAGCTAAGTGAGCTAACCAAGCCAAATTTATATATGAATTATGAAGTATTGTTCGTGTAAACTAAATTAGCCTTTTCGAATTCTAAATCCCTTTTCAAATTCTAGGCATTCTTGGATTCTATCTTTAAAAATTGCAATAAACAAAGACGACCTGGCGGTCATATTATAAAAATCTCTTAATAAGGTCACTTTAATTAAATGTAGCTATCCCAAGTCTTCTTTCTTTAATAATAAATCGTTAACCAGCGGGGCTATAAATATGGCTGAGGTTTGGGACGATAAGGCTCACACCAAAGCCTTTCATTTACCTACTAATACTTTGATTTTCGGCAAATATTCTTGTCTTCCTTGCATATATATCTCATTATGGCCATGGAAAGCGTGCCAGTGCTCAAGCTTAAGGTCGAAAATAGGCTTGAACATTTTACCTTAATTGGTGGACCTGACAGCTGCGGACCATTTCAGGTGATGAAACCGGATTTCAATTCACTTTCAGTGTTGTGCAGGATGTCCTCAAGCATACCACCTCTGCTGCTGAAAAATGCTTACTGGTCAGTTACTGGTTCTCTCTCTCTCTCTCTCTCTCTCTCTCTCTTATACACACGCAAGCACGCCACCCCTGCATGCATGTATATAATGTTATTTGATTGTGAGTGAACATAATAGTAGTAGAGACATTCACAAAAAGAGAAAGCTTGGCATAAAGCAAGCATCTCGTGGTGCAGGGCAAGACTGAAACGATCACTCTAGACAGCAAGGCCGTTCCCAGCATCAACTGCCCATTGAAAGTGCTTAAACGAATTCATTGCGCGGTATGTATGAAAGTCTAATTGCACTTTGGTAGTTAATCGCTTAATCTAGTACTGTTGCTTAATTTTCACCTATTAAGTGTTACTGTTTCTCAGTAGTAAGCGCAAAAGACAGGAAGAATATATCTAAATTTTACACTACACACATACACACACATATCTATTTTTTTTTTTTTTCCTTTTTTCATTATCGAAAATACACACACACGTTACGTCACTGATTAGCATATATACACGTAAAACACGTACCTGCAGGTGGCATGCGAAGCAGGTAGCAAGGGTAATGTTTCAGCTTCAGTGATCAAACTTCTATCAACTTATTCATGTGCTGAGAGGGCAGTGCTGACCCTGGCAGCGTTTGCTTTGTCATATGGGGAACTCTTGTTTTATGTGGATCACCGAAATCTGAACACATTTGCTTTCTTGCTATCATCCCTTAGGCGAGTGGATGAAATTATTCGGGTTAAACAGGAAGAACAATTCAAGACCGCAATTACTGAGCTGAATAAATTTACCAAGCTGTCATTGGATTTCATTGGTCTCATCCTTGAACTGGAAAACCTATCAAAGAAAGACTGCATTGATGACATGTCAATTGTGACCGAAATCACGGCCATTGTTAAAAACTCGTCGTCCTCGGCTATTGGATTTGTCGTAGAATGCTTGACACTGGTCAACTTTCTCACTTTGAAGAGAGGTAAGTTGGATATACTTTCTAGTAAGATAATAACTCTCTTTTAAGTCCAAGATATAACAATTGACTCAATTTTTACAAATTCCACGTTATTGTTCGAACTGATAACAGTTGGAAACTGATCCGATTTGATTTGACTAATTTCTACTAGATATCTACGTACTTTTTCACGTTCAACTTACATTTCTCTAAATGTACCGTACATTATTAAATTATTTTTTCATAAAAAATAAAATTACGGAGACCTCGTGATCTTAACTGGCTCAGTTATGAAAAACAAGTTGCTCCCACAAATTCATCCTCCCGTTGATTGTTTCAGTATTTGATAATATTCTGAAAACTGTCAATCTATTGCGGGTTTCAGGATTATGACGGCGAAAGGCCTCTCTTCTCTAGCCGCATCCGTAGAGGGTGAGCTGAAAGCCCTAAAACAAATCGTTGATGAGTACAGATGGAAAATAGGTATGTATTAGGATAGAAAATTCGTGCAAATGGTCTGTGCATGCATGATATTTATGTTCCCTAATCACCAAATCCAATTTCGAATTTGGGAGTGGATGATGCTTTGATCCAAGATATTCATTCTTTTGGTATACATAAATATAATGGAATATCTTAGAATTGTTATTTTTTTTTTTTTGAAAAAGAAAGACTTTGTTTGCACTTCGAACAATAAACATCACCCGATGTCCATTAATTGACAAGCGATATACATATATAACAAAAAAAAAAAAATGAAAAGGAAGAATATAAACGTTTGTTTTACCTTTGCTTTGATGAGTGTTCTTCAAGTATGTCGAAAAAGAGTGCAACAATAACAGGACCCTTGAAGATTTATGATTTAATGATCATAATGATCATATCATTAAATGCTGACAGCCGAATGGGAGGTTTACTCAAAACTGCAAATCTACATTCGTCGCGGCGTTGGCATCGTCAAGGTTATGACTTGTATGATGTTTCCCAGCTTGGAGCCCTATCTTGACCGTTACAAAGAGGCACCGGTGTGTTCGATCTTACTATCTTACCCTTTGCTTTTACTGATATTAGTAAAGTTAATTGTGAATACACATATATCTATTGTGGTACTGCTTTCAGTGGTTTGTTTATTTGTTTTAATTTCATGTCGATGATATATAATTAATCTGTTGATGAAACTCAAAAATTAATTAATCTCTTGCATATTTATGTGCACGCTAACTGCAGGTTAAAGTTGATCAGCTGTTGAAGGAAAACAATGTACTGTTATTCATTTCGAGAATAGACAGTATATCTCCGGATGATTTTTCTGCTCTCGTGACGGTTCATAACATGCTAGAAAAAGAGCACCGTGATTATAAGATTGTCTGGATTCCAGTTCTTGAGGGCGGGAGTGGCGGCTTGAGCGTACAGGCACTGCAAAAATTTGACGAATGGAAGAGGAAAATGCCATGGTACGTTGTCAGCTACGAAGCAAGCAAACCAATTTTAGGTATTAAGTACATCAAGGAGAGGTGGCAGTTCAGCTACAATCCAATGGTCGTGGTTCTCAACCAGCATGGTGCGGTAGAATGTCTTGATGCAATGCATATGATAAGGGCATGGGGAATTTTCGCCTTCCCTTTCATTCCTCAGATACTTCCAGCAGTTCCTGGCTTGGGTCCAATAATCTCTCCTATCATAAAGCGAGAGGTAATTAAGTTCGTTTTGCACAGAGTTTATCATGTATATATTATAATTACGTAGTTTAGTAGCTGATGAATAATAATGCATTACTTTTTTCGTACAAAAAATGTTAAAATATAGATACATTTAAATAACATAATTATTTTTAATATGATGCTGTATAACTTATCGTAGTTATAAAGATTTAATTCATACGAACTATAAATATTAAAAAAATTTATACAAATATTTAATCATATATTATTATTTCAATAAAAATATTTTTACTTAATCCCTTACCATTTTAAAGTCTTACAAATAAAAGTATGCTATTGAATAACAGTATACAATTCTTTTATATTATCTTAATATCAAAATTAAGCTCGTAATCTATTATGAAGAATAAATATTTAAGAGGCGAAATCAAGAAAAATAAAATAAAATTATGCTTAGTTGAAGTGTAAACTTTTACAGATGAGCTTCATTTATAATTTACACCTTAAAAATTTACATCATATTGTTGTCCCGATCACCAAACACAGACTTCACCTAATCTACCTTCGTGTAATATCATGGCTATAACATTTCTTTTTTCCGTTTGAACGATCTTTTGACAGATTAAGGAGGAGGAGTACATATTCTTGTATGTAAGAGGTAAGGACCAGGCATGGAGTCAATTTCTCACAAATGTAGAGAAACTGGCAGCTCTAGTAAAACAAAAGATTTCCTTAGTATCAAAGCCATATCCCATTGGTGAGAAGAACTCCAGCATTGAGAAGCAGTTCTTGACCCGCATTGAATCTATGCTGTGTGCTAGGATGCAATATTGGAATACGATTGGTGATGTTACAGCAGAACAAATCCGAAAATTGCTGTCCTTGAAGCAGGACGAAAGTGGCTGGGCTATGCTGTGTAAAGGTTCTAACGTATTAGTCTGCACTTCTGGAACTTTAATTATTGAAGCAGTGGCTAAATACCAGGAATGGGTCATGAACATGGGCACACAGGAGTTTGAGGTTTGCCTCCGCCAATATCTTAAGATTCTTATTAATCGAAGTGAAAAGCCCCGGGGTTGCTGCCATGTCCCATTTCCAAGCCTAAGTGGATGGATACCAGTTGATGTGGAATGCCCAGATTGTGGAGCAAGGATGGAAAGGATCGTCACTTACAATTGTTGCCACAAATAGTGTCATCATGCTCCGCTCCGCACTGTATAACGCAGGGATGCATGCCCTCGTTTGATTTCTGCTTTCTTTCGTATGTTGTTTCGAGTGAATAATAACTGGCATGCTGAGTATAATGCGCATGCTACTATGGATCGAGTCAAGAGTCTCATGGGTGCAATGTCAAATTTGTTTGTAGCTGTTCTTTTTATCATCTTCCTTTTGTTGAACTTTTGTGGGAATTGTTATCATGGTGTTTTGTAACTTGTTTTGTCTGTCAGTATTGAGGAATAAACGCGTTGTTGTTGTTGCTTTTTCGCTACAAAATGATGTCAATACATTGTTATTTCTTTGATTATCTAGCTTCTAAACTTCTTTTTTCTTTCAATGGAAATGAGCTTGCACTGCCGTGACACAACTCAAGCAATTGAAATATGTTGTTAGTCAACGTGAAAGAGCTAACCATAACGTGTTCTTTGCCTTTCTTTTTTTAGCTCCTTAACAACTTGGCCAATGCAATCCATCGTGTATTGTTTCTCCTTAAACATGTGGGAACATGTGGATCTAAGTCAAAATCTCCCTCGTTTCATTGGTTAATATGTCACGACCCAACTCGGCACGTGATTGCGCGTAAAAATCTCATTTTCACGTAGCCTCCTAACATGTACCATTTCTATATGCATAAAAATTCATAATATAGTTTTATTATTTCCTATATATCAATCATTTGCTTCCAACTTCATAATTATAAAAACAAGTTTTTATAGTCTAAAAATATAACTCTATATTAACACAAAATATACATAAAGTTCTTGTTGTACAAAGTGTCTACGAAAAGTAAAAACTTATACTGTCCAAAATAACATTCTAATATACATGATTATGTAAAAGACAACATGCTCTAAAATCCCGAAATCTTGCCTGCATAGCATAAAGCACGTCTAGAACAAAAATGCCAGACTCCTCACCTAATGGGCGCGACAACTATAATCCAATGCTGGGAGGAAGATGACGTGGAAGAGTCCGTAACAGCCTATATATCTTAAATAGGAAAAAGGAAAGGAGGGGTGAGTTTTGTTACCAAAACCCAGGACTGAGTCCTCATCTGGAACCCCCTTCCATAGAACATTAAAGGGCATGCAGAAAATCACGATGATATAAACATTGCTCAACCAATTAATATAGTTATAGGAATGTAAGTATATGTAAGAGTACTAAAACACTTTATCCTGTAAAACACTCCAACAGTATCTCAATAGAGAAACGTAATCTCTACTCCGTTATGCGAGGATAACAATATCTTTGGTCACATCTGTGCATTATGTATCGCTGTCTCCAGTGTGACAATAATGGGTACCTAATTAGGTCCCTTCTCTGAATACTCTAGCCCTGGGCTATTTGGTACCAAGGTTAGTGGATTAACTCCGCTAACACACAAGCTGTTCTCTATAGCTATTGTTCATCAACAGAGAATATAGTATCATTTCCAAACTTTGAAAACAACGGCATTTATCCTAGGGTTTAAACTTAATCAAGAAAAATCCATGATTCCATAAATCAGGTTATCATTGTAGTAGTTCAACAACTCATGTTCTCACATTCCAGTTTCATCAAAAATACCTTTCATCAACAATGGTCCCATGGATTTATTAAAACTTATTTTCATATTAAAACCTCTAGTTCAAAATATAGAACATCAAAGAGTTCTCACAACTTCTGATAAAACCTCTAAAGTTCATTGTTTAGGCTATATTTAGATGAAAATAACTTTAATGCATAGAATAGAGATTCAGATGTGAACCTACTCACCTGGAATGGCAGAAGTTAAAGGCTCAACATCAGGGTTTCTTGGAGTAGAAACAGCACCGTATCTATCATGAGAGTAGCAGAACCTTAGATTAGTTTCTAGGATCACCAAAGACTTCAAATTTTTTTCTACATAGAGGAAGAACTCTTTATCCTTACAAACATAGGAAACACCCCCCAAGACAAGAAAGAATTAAAGAAAATAGAGTAAAACTAAGGAAACTACATACATTAAAGCCTTAGGAATAAAGGATTGAAGTTAGAATTGAAAGATAATGGAGGAAAATGGAGTTGGGAATAGAGTTTGGGGGTGAAAGGGAGTGAAAGAGTGAAGGTTCTAGAGGTTAGGGAGGATAAGTGTGTTTTGGGTGTTCTGGACCCGATTTTATATTCGCTCTTTCCGCCTGGGCGGTCTCCTGCATTCACGACTTACTCTCGTTTCCACCTGGGCGGTCACAGAAGCTCCAAATGCTCCAATACTGATATGTATTGGATCTACTATCCCACTACTCACTTATTTACATAAATTAATCATTTATTTTACTTTCCATTAATTTTAAAATATAAATGTAAATAAGGAAATACCCCCCATTAAATTCAAATAAAATATCATAAAAATCAAAACCCCAACAAATCATAATCTAATTTTTAGGTTTTAGTTCAAATTCGGAAATTTCCAAGGTTTTATAAACTTTTGGGTTAAAAATGAAGGGTTTAAGGTTTTCATAAAATTCGTTAAAAATCACTCTTTGACTTATTTTCCTCTTGGGGACAATTATCGGAACTTTTGATCCCAAAAAAGTTGCTCTATTATATAGCCTTCCAATAGCGTGTAGGGTCCAGACTTAGTGAAATTAAGACCAGGATGACAGATGAAGTAACTGACACACTACCTAATTCAAAAGAATCTTCTAGCCCTTTTTATTTAAGTTAGGGTATTACATAATATATACTCTCTCAATTTTCTAATAAATATTTATCTACCAAATTTTACTTTTTTACTATTTTCTATTTTTTTAAGAATCCTAAAAAATAGTAATTATGTTTTTTTTCCCTTAATATTCTTATGAGAGAGCGAGAAAGTTAGTAATTAGATTAAATATAAGAGAATATGTTGAAGTATATGTGATATGGGTAATTTTGTAAAATATACTTAAATTTATCTAACTTCAAGTTCATCCAATTATTTTCTTAATATCTTACAAGTGAAGATGAACATTTATTAGAGAATGGAGATAATATATTGCATATTCAGGACAAAAAAAATCAGTGATTAGTGACCGATTTTTCGGTCACTAATTTCATTAAATCAATTATTGAATTTGGTAGTGACCGATTTAGCGACCGAAAATAGAAATAGCTAAAATCATGGTTGCTAAAACATTAGCGACCAATAAAATAGCTCACTAAATCTTGTGACCAATTTAATTTAGTGACCGATTTTCCTATCCATATGACCAATTTTGGCTGGTGATTTGGTATGCTATTAGACTGATAAATCAGTTACTAAATCTTGTGATCGATTTAGTAACCGATTTTTCTATCCATAGGTGTGCTATTAGCAACTGATAAATCGGTCACTAACTTTATGACTAATTTTGTGGTTGCTACGTGAAATTGTTAGCAATTGATAAATCAGTCACTATCACTAATGTGTGATCCTTAAAAAAAGGGAAAATTTTAAATTTTTGAAATCTCCTTTTTTAAATTTAAATATATATCATCAAATAAAAAATTATATATCTATATACAAATAAACTTAAAAATTGCCAGTATATTTTAACAAGTAGTTAACATCATACAATAAAATAAATTTAATCCAAATATTTCACATTTTATAATAACATAAAGCCCTCATAGATTAAACTCCAGCTCCGTTTTTTATTCTAAAGTAGCCTTCATATACAGGGGAAAGAGTGACCTTGCATATAGTGCCATCCTGCGCTGGAGGAGTTGCAAGAACAACAGTTTTACATCCAGCAATCTGTGCAGGCTGATATTAAAAGCAAGTTAACGCCAGCTAAATCTGAAAAATGAACATCAATAATCATGATGTAGTTATACGATGGTGAACAATACCAAGAGCTGATGAAATATCAATTCAACTTACAAATTGAAAGCACGAGAGCTGTTGAAGGTAATACAGCAGTTCCCCTGGAACATAAAGACCCACAGAATTAATACTTCTTGCAATTCGCTTGCAGTGAACTCCCTGACATTTTCAGAACTCAAAAGATTCACTTAACTAAGATATTGGTGTAACACCCCAAGAACGAACAAACACATAGGCATGCATGGTGATGAAATGAAATGACTTGATATAAAAATAAAAAATTATGAAAATCCAAAAGATAGAAGAAAGAAACTAATCAAGGACAGCTATGCACATATGATCACAACCAGAAATTTATTTTTGAATTTAAATGACCAGGAGGCAGAAGTCATGACTAATAATGACTTGCGGTGAAGGTTTTTCTATCTATAGTAAACCATTCTTTTTTTATGGGTAAAACTAATAAAGATTGAGGCTTTTCAATATACGGTAATCTTCATATGAAGGCTTAGTAATAAATAAGTCTGATGGCTTTAAAGGTTGAGGGGTTAAAAATTTATTTTGTGATGGTACTACAATAGAGCTTTTATTGATGTCTTCAGAGCTTTTAACTATTAGTCATGACTTCTCCCTCCTGGTCATTTAAATTCAATTAGTGACTCATCCTTAATTACGATATTGCTAATGAAGATTGTCTTAATTCTTTATTGGTTAATTAATTTATCTTTTGTTATACTCTATAATTCTTTGCATAATGTCCTGGTTTTCCAAATTTCCAATAGATATTTTCCTCTTTAACTACTTTTTTATATTTTCTTCTTGTAGGTGATGACTTATTTTGATAATTTTGTTGAGGTTGATAGCTTCTTCTTTTTTTTATAATATCGATCTAAAATTATAAGCTTTTATAGTTTTAGTTTGTTTTCTAATTTGTTTCTTATATTGACTACTATGGGCTTTTAAAGGATTCATTCCATATTGTTGGCAAAAAGTTCCTAATTCTTTTCTACTATTTAAATTTTTTTTCTCATTTTATTTTGTAATTTTACATCAATACAAACCTCTATCCAGTTTCTACTATAGTATTATGGATTTGGCCAAAAGTTAATTGTTCATAAGGGATTTGAGTACCAAAGTGATATTGTAATTTTGTATTACTTTTATAGCAAATAATCTTGGTAAGGCTGCTACAAATCTCTTTTTCCAAAAGGTTGCATTAGCATCTTTTCTTATTATTACTTTTGACATAAACACGTCTTTATACCATCTATAATCAGATATAGTTAAACTTTTTAAATTAATTAATTGGATTCCTATTCTTTCTCTAAATATGCTTGGATCTCCTATGAAGCTTTTAATTATTGAAAAGATTAAAGGTGTTATTGTATCTAGACTATAGTTTCACCTTCTTGTTTTATACTGGTATTTCTATCATCTTGAGTTAGAAAATTATCCTACCATCCTTTTAATTGTCCTGTAAACCCTTGGGTTATAGTTCTTGCTTATAAGCTTCTGGAAATTTTCTTGACTTATAAATTGTAGCTGTCATTGCCATTTGACACATAAGATCTAATATAGCTTGTTCATTCATTCCATCTAGTTTCCATTCTTCTAAACTTACTCCAAAGAAGAAATTTTGTATCATTTGATTTCTTTCTTCAAAACTTAAATCAACTAGTGTGGGTCTTGTATTTCATAAAACGAAAAAATGCATATATTCTACCTCAACTTTTAACCACTTGTAAATAGCCACCTCAAGTTTTAAATCTTCCGGTTAAATCCTCAAATAATAACAATTCTTAAAATTGGTCCTTCCACTCAACTTTGAATTCAAATTGCTGGGTAATAATATATATAAGCTACATTTCATTATTACTTGTTCATTTTAAAACTTTTTTATTTTATTAGTTAATGTTTCTAAAATACATATCAATTTATCAAAATAGACCAAATCCTATTTAAAACAAATAATGCTTCTCTCTCAAATATATATATATATATATATATATATATATATATGGGGCGTATTATATGAGATGAGTGATTTATTATGAAAGTAAGAGGAGTAAATCTAGTTGTATAACCATACATAGATGGTCAATATTGAAAGTTAATTAATGGTAATTAATGCTCAAATACTTATTTAAACAAGTCACATAATTTTATGTTTTAATCTTGATTAGTCATGCAAGATTCAATGGTCAAAATTCACTCCTCTTATTCTTACAATAAATTACTTTCTTATATAATACGTTTCCTATATATATATATATATATATATATATATATATATATATATATATATAACTATTCATGTTCTTTGTGCTTTACGAACAATGGATACGGAAAAAAGTAAAAATTAACTTGAAATTAGAGACAACAAATTCTCAATTCACCACAAGTCACCATTTTGATTTAAATTAATATTCAAAAATGAAGAAAAAATCATAGAAAAGAAAGGGCATTAACAAATTTTCAATCATATTTTGCTATTTTAATTTTAATTCCATAGTTTTTTTTATTAATATGTAATAATTTTTAAAAAAATGAAAAATATAATAAGGGAAAAAACATTAAAAAAAAGAAGAATTTCAACTATTATGACATGTGAGGCCCATAGATATTTTACCGCGTCAACAAGTTAAACTCCAAATTAAATAAAAGGATTAATTTTAAAGATTGTCATAGTTTGAGGATTTAATGAAAAGGTTTGGAAGTTGAAGATAACAGTCTGTGACTCCTTAAGAGTTTAAGGAGTACTCTTTTTCCCTTCATAAAGTATTAAAGTCATGTTCAGTGATTTTACTATCTCTAACTTTCTTCTCAAGGAATGTTAAGCAGATATCACAAAGTACGTCTCTTGCCGGTAGCAGAGAGAAAGATACAAAATTCTTGATTTTTCTCCCTCAATACCTATCCCCACTTTAAGGCATGTTTGTTTTAAAGTTAAAAGTGCTTTTGAGATAATTAAGTAATAATTTTGTTACTTTAGAGAAAAAGTGCATTGGGATGCGCTTTTCTTTCCATTTGGCTGTGGGGAAAAAAGTGGTAACTACACAAGCACTATCACATCATGCAAATTATTTAAACCTCATATCACCAATTAATCCACTTCAAGTGACTTAGATAGGTGTGTACTTTCTCACGATCAACATATATTTCTCTAAACGTGTATATACCATTAAATTATTTTTTCATAAAAAAAATCAAATTACAGATACCAGTGATTTTAACTGGCTTGGTTATGAAAAATAAGTTGCCCCCATGAATTCATTATCACTCCTCTTGTTGGTTGTTAGGCGTTTGATATACTATATATTCAAAAAACTGTTAATCTATTGTGCTGGTTTCAGGATTAAGACTGGGAAAGACCTCTTTCTCTAGCGCCTTTCGTAAATGATAAGCTCCTAGCCCTAAAAGATACCGTTGAAAATTACAAATCAGAAATAGGTATGTATTTGAATAGAAATTTCACATAAATGCTCTGTGCATGATATTTATGTTCCCTATATATAATAACTTACATGTTTATTCTTAATCACCACGTTTAAGAGGCTATAGCCATGAGTTCCACACATTGAGGAGATTAAACACCTGATAATAGATATCTTGGATTCATCCAAAAGAAAAAATCACCAAACATAATTTTAAATTTGGGAGTGGTTGATGCTTTGGGATAGAGATATTAATTTTTTGGGATCATCACATAAATACAATGGAATATCTTGTAATTGTTATTAATGAGAAGAAAAACTTTGTTTATGCTTTGAAAAAATAAATATAGCCCGATATGCATGAATTGACAAGAGTATACATATATAACAACAACAAAAAAAGATTATAAACATTTGTTTTACCTTTGTTTTTCATTAGTGTTCTTAACATACGTCGAATAGAGTGTGCAAATATCGGGACCCTAGAAGATTTATGATTTAATGACTATAATTAAATGTTGATAATATTATAAATATTGATTATGCAACGAAATGGGAGGCAAAGTCAAAACTGCACAACATTATTATGAAGTGGATTATGCAGTGTTTTAAATGCAATTGCAGTCGCAAATGCGTTCGGTTAAGTTCCTGTGATTGAGGATAGTGTGGCTGTCATGAGGCACAGTATGGCTATTGTAGCATGAAACTTTTGTGTGTCTTGGAATGAAACTTGCTCGTTACAGCCTATTTTGGTTAGGTTGTAGTCAATTTACATAAAGGCATCCTGCCACAATTGCAGTCTAATGCGATTGTAGTGGGAACAATACCTGCAATTGTGATCCGATTTATTCAGTAGGAAATACAACCACAATATCGTGGCCGCACCATGTGATGTGGTCCACAATTTGAAACACTCTTATGACTTGTATGATGTTTAATTTCCCATCTCGAAGCCCTAACTTAACTGTTACAATGATCGATATATTCTTACCTTCTTACCCTTTGCTTTTACTTGGATAAGTAAAGTGAATCATGAATAAAAATATCTATTGCGGTACTATATACTACAAGTTTTTGGTAACATTTAAACAATGTTACTAACTTCTTAAAAAATGTTAGCATTTATGTTAGCAACATTTTCATCAATGTTTGTTATGTTTACCCTACGTTGCTTAAGTATTTTAACTATACTTGTACATATATAGTAACACTTTAAAAAATGTTTAAATATATTGCTTTTTGACAGTTTTCAAATGTTACAAAAGACAAAATATATTGTAGCATTTTAAAAGTGTTACCAATTTATTCTTTTTAACATTGAAAAAGGGGAACTTCTATTTTGTACGAAATCAATTTCGTACAAAAGTTATGAAGGACAATTCATAAGTGGTTGTCTGTGCAAGCAAGAGAGAGGAAGAGTTTGGAGAGCGAAACACAATTTGTGTTATATATAAAACTACTAGTATGATATAACCCAATAACTTATAAATTTGCACGTCATTTTACATCTACCATTTAGCAATTTTGTTAAAAAAAAGTTAGCAATTTACTACTTTTATAACATTTAAAAAATGTTACCGATTCATATAGTTAAATCAAAATTACTCCAGCCAAAAAAAACCTAGTATTTTAAATCAACTATACCAGAACATTAGGTAAATAACGTAACAAGAAACTTAAGGTGAAACAGAGGTCAAACTTTAATATATTCTTAACACTTATATTTGATGTTTTATTACATTATGATAGCACATTATACGTATATCCTTTTTGAACTCCACATTCCATATTCATACAATACCAAGGTAAAAGAAGTTTATGTGGTTATTCAGTGCTGAGCAAAGTTACTGGTGATTGCTTTAGCATCATTGAATAGGGGAATAGATTGATCTGCTTGGTGTTTCTCTATAGCAGTTGCAAGAATCCAGGATATAAAATATACAACAAAAGCAAGATTTTATTTGGTCTTGATTCTGAATAATAATAATAGTAGTAAAAGAAAGCAGTAGGCCTTTTTTTCACAACCACCAATGCATTTTCCTCCAATAAACACGTTATGCATAGTCCTAAGTCGTGCCCATTCAACAAGAGATGATTGATATCAACCTAATTACCTTCAAATAGGTAAAGGAAATTCTCTTGAAAAAAATAAATGATAAAAAAAAAAAATTGATTGTAAATTTCTTGAACTTAACATGTAAGAGGGCTTTGAGTAGAAAATGTTAGGTCCCAATTATGAACATAACGGGCTTTAGACTTCTGTTTTTTTTTCACATTACACACCGATAATGCAAAACAAGTAACGCAGCACAAAGCATAGGACTTGATTATATAAAGAAAACCTCAGCAAATTTATGATATAATGATACTTGAAATAATATAAAAAGCAGTAAAAGCAACAAAATCGCAGACCCTACGAAGATGATTTAAGGCTTACTCTCACTGAGAACAAAAATGTTTTCATATGCAAACAAAGCATATATAACATGTTAAACGTGTAATGATAGTACATTTGTGTTAAATTAATTTGTACCTTCTCTCAGCTTTAATTTTGGGCCTCTCAATTGGGTGCAGTGTTTTAAATTGCACTTGTGTTCCATGTCACGGATGTGATCACGGTTGTGGTTATTGCAGTTACCGATAATGCGGTTGTCGTGATGCGCATTATGGATGATACGGTATGAAATTTTGTGTCTACAACTTGAAAAGAAATTCGTTGATGCCTTGATGCAATTCGTTGTGGCCTGATGCAGTTCTGTTGTGATCAATTTGTGTAAAAATACATCACACTACAATATATGGTTTGATGCGGCCGCGCAACTCAAACGCAATATTGTGGCTGCATTATGTGATGCTGTTCACAATTTGAAACATTATTGATTTGGCATTTATACCCTTTAAGAAGAGGGACAAGTTAGGTAGAGCCTCTTTGTCATGCATTGGAGTAGTAAATACAAATTATAAGCGTTGTCAAGATTTAAGGTCAAAAGACCAATAACAAAATAAAAATCCCATTCTAGCCATCATAGGATCCAACCACATATACTGCATTTTCATATCAGCATATATTTTCAAAATATACGCAGTTGGTCTACGCTTCATAATTTGGACTCAAATGCTGGTTACCTCGTCTTCATTTCTTTCTGCCAGCTAACCAAGCAAATAAATGTTGGATACAGGGGAGTTCTCTGATCATTTTCTTATGTACAACGGGTACGGCTTGTTTATCTATCATGTGTTGTGTTCATAGGTCGCTCCTAAATAGTCATCTCTCCAATATAGCCAAAACATAACTTTTAATTATTGAAGATATCACAAAGCACATCAAGTAATGGAGAATATCATAAGTCAAACTAAAATTATTATTTTAAAAAAAATCCATGAGATTGAACCTCAGCACGACTGTAAAGTTGTTTTGTGATATAGATATCATGATTTAAAATTCTGAAAACAACCTCTTCTTAAAGTAAAAGCAAGAGATCTTGTAAGACCAGAGACTTGCTCACCTAACAACTCTTACTAAAATCTAGACATGATTTACGAGGGCTACTTAATTAAATGAAATTTCTATACCGAAATCTAGGCAATGAATCCCATCTATATATATATATTCTCTATAATATGTTAAAAGTTCTTTCACAAAAATTGTCACATGGCATTTTCTTCTAAATTAAATTTTTTATATTTTTATATAATTTTAATTTTATTTTTGACTTTTCATTCACCCATCATACTTCATTTTGTAATTAATATTCATTCTAATGTGTAATAATTACATTTATAATTATAATGTTATTCTAGTTATAATTATTAAATCATTATGAAATTGGCGAATTCATTTTAACAATATAATTCAAAATTTACTGTAAAAGTATATAAAAATTAATCTTTCTACCATAATTATATAACAATACATATTGTTATAAACAAAAATATTAAAATTTATTATTGACTCTAATTGAATTTCAAATTGAAATAATTATGTTAGTCTATTAGCTCATGCTAATATGATTTTTTATTTTGATTTTGAGAATTAATCTATCTGAAATTTTCAAAGAATATGAAATCAAATTTATTTATAAAGTGGTGGAATGAATTTCTTATTTTCAATTATTTTATAGTTTTTTATTTAAAGGAATAAATGACCTTAACGTAATTAAGTAAGGCAAATTATATTTATGTGATATCTATGATCTTTTATTTCTCCCACTACCTTTGTCACATGTACATGACCTTTTTCTTTAATCTTCAATTTGTAAATCATTTGAAATTATATTATTCTTTAATTTCTTACTTATAATTTTATTTATGTTCATTCATTTATTACGTAATATTTTTCCTAAATTTTTTATTTTTATTATTATTACTATTTATTATATTTTAACATTTTATCTTTATAATCCACATCTTTCTTATCATATAACAACCATGTAATTTTTTAATTTTTTTTAAATGTAATTAAAGTGAATATTTATTAATATCACAATAATATGTATAAAATATTTTATAAACATATAAGATAACAAATTAAAACTAACAGAAATTTTATGAATTGGCGTTGTAAAATATTTTATTGATTTTGATGTACTCGTCATGTAAAATTATATACTTTACACTGGCTGTGTAAAACTGGAGAATAGTGCCGGTGTAACATTACGTTACAATATCGATTCATTATATAATGAATGAATGAATAAATAGATAAATATGTAGAGTAATATTATGTAATATCTAGAAAGGAATTATGAAGCAATTTTTAATTATTATTATTATTATTATTATGTAATACTCGATGTACACGTGTCAGGAGACAAGTTCTGTACGGCTTTAGTGTAATACCATGGTTTTAAATAAAAAGGTTAGAAAATTTTTGAACCAAGAAGGGTGCCGGTTACCTTTCTGCCATTTGGATCCTGAATTTTACTAAGTTCTGGACCCTACATGCCCTTGGAAGACCATATGATAGAATCATTTTCTGGATCAAAAGTCCTGGTAATTATTCCCTAGAGAAAAATGAGTTAAAGAGTGATTTTTAATGAATTTTACGAAATCTTTAAACCTTTCGTTTTTAGCTCAAAAGTTTGTAAAATCATAGAAACTCTCGAATTTAAACTAAAACCTAAATTTTGGATTTTGATTTGTTGGGATTTTAATTTTTCTAATATTTTATTTGAGTCCAAATGGGGGTATTCCCTTATTTACATTTATGTTTTAAAGTTAATGAAATTAACTTAAAATTAAGAAATGTAATATTCTATGAACGCTACAGCACTTATCAGTGCTGGAGCGGTTAGGGAACAGGAAGGCGGTGCAGGATATGTCTGGACGCCCTCTGGTGAGCGCCTAACGCTCAACAGAATTATAAATACCCCCTTCTGGGGTCCAGAGCATTCCAAAATGCTTCCTCCTCTCCCTCACATGAAACTTCGTTTCTTCACCATTTTCACTCATAAAATTCCATTTTCCTCCAATTCTTTCAAGATTCACTTGGAATCTTCTATCATCTAGGCTTAAAGGTATGTTATCTTGCTAGTTTAGCTTCTTCTCCTTTGAGTTTCTTCTATTTAGAAAGGGTTCCTATGCTTCCCAGAGAGAGAAGTTTTCCATCTTGTTAGAGATGAATTCTTAGGTATTTAGAAGTTTTAGAGGTTAATTTAAAGTTCACTGCTTCTATATCAGAATAGTGGTGTCAATTCCGCCAGGAAGTCTGTTAGTGTGGTTTCTGCATATTCCACCCTTCCAGGTGAGTGGGTTCGCACTTGTAACTTCTATGTTCTTCATTAGAGCTATTTTCATAAAAATATAATTTATTGTTTGGCTTTAGAGATTACCTGGATAAGGATTTGAAGATTTCTGTTGGTTAGTATGTTTTAGAATTCCTAGTTTAGAGCATGAAGTATATTTTAGATAAAACTCATGGGACCATGTTTATTATGCTGATTTTGGATAGAATTGGTGATATATGTAATTGCTAGAAGCTTTTATGAGTATTTCAATGGATTCTGGAATTATTTTATGTATATGTTATAGATTTATAACTATATATGTTTGTTATAATGATTTTATATAGAATTGATTATGTATGCAATTGTTAAAGAATTTTGTGATTGTTTCGATAGATTTTGGAACTGGTTTACTTATATGACATAGATTTATAACCAAGTTTAGAGAAAAGGATTGGAAGTATGGTTTCAGACTTTGTAACTTCTAAAAATGATATTGACTTTCTAGTTATAAGGAGCTTGATAGTTGAATGATGCTTTTGATAATCGATAAAAGAATTTTAGAGCTCGAATCATCATGAGATTCAGAACAATTAACGGCTACATACTGTGGAGGTATGAAATCACAATGTCTACAAAGGGTGATCCCTTGGGTATGATTTCATAGCCACAGTTATGCTAAGGTTAAGTTAAAATCAAATAGATTAGAAGTTCAGGGAACTAAAAGGGTTTTTAAGGGTTTTCATATTCAGTTACAATAGCTATAGAGAAAGGATGCGTTAACGGTAAATCTATTAACCTTGGTACCAAGTATGCCGGGCAGAGTATTCAGAGAAGGGACCTAGTTAGGTACCCATTATTGTCACACTATGACCAGAGATTATATTCAGAATTTTGTTACGTCACAAATATTGTGCGTAACCAAAGCGAGATTTCTATTTCTCTAGGAGCTATGCTAGTATGAGCTTATATGATTTCAGATATGAAAGTGAATTGAGAAAATGTTTTTGAGTTTAATAAACGATGATTTGAATATAGATTTATAAAATGTAAGTATACTTGATTATGTATGATTTCGAGTACTATTGATGTTATTATGGTTTCATGCATTGTTTCTTTGATGTCCCATGAAGGGGGTTTTAGGTGAGGGCCCACTCATTGAATTTTGGTATCAAAACTTACCCCTCTCATTTCTCTTACTTTTACAATAGAACCACTACAAATTCTTACTCAGCCACGATAAAGTGTCAGATGGTAAAGCATGCATTCTAGCTGTTAGAGTGCTCCAGGACAAGTGCAGCAGATCCGGACCTAGGGTAGGGGATGTATTTTGGAATTAAAAAGACATTATGAGTTTTCAGATATGATTATTTTAATTAAAGAGAAGAAGCAATTTGTACATAGAAAAAGACAAATTTTCTATTTTTCATGAATTTTAAGAACAAAGCATGCATATAGACGGTTAATAGGTCCTTAAGCTCGACGTGAGAATGAGATTTCTCACATACCGGTCACGTGCCTGAAGCGGGTCGTGACATCTAGGATCCCGGACCCACCCGTGTTGTCGGGAAAGCCTCTGAAGGGTGAAGGGCCAAGGGATACAGCTGGGTACTGCTGCTCAGAATTTTGAGAGGCCTCGCTGAGCTAGTTATGTAGCGAGCAGGAGGCCAGAAGGCTTGCTGCAATTTGGCCGAGGAGATATGTTTGCTGCAATGAGTGACAACTTCAGGGCTCATTGCAGTGAGCTTTAATCACTTGAACGAGTGGACCGAATGTCAATACAATGCAAAACGAGACAGTTTCGTTTAATGAGCTTTATATATACCCCAAACTCGGGTTTCCTTCTTCAAAACTGAAACCTTCTTCCTCCAAACCCGTCCCCACTCTCTTCCACTCAATCCAACCCCAATCATCCTTCTCCAAAGATCAAAGGTAAGAGTTTTTTTGGGTTTTATCATCTCCTTCCTCTCTTTTGCATGTTCCATGGTTTGGGATTTGTTGTTTCTTAGTTGTTGTCAAGTGGAGGTGCTCCCCTAATATTGTTAGAGTTGTCTAGAGGTGATTAGAGTTTGATCATGAGTCTATGTTGGTCTATGACAGTTGTTGGTGCCATTCCAAGCTCTCAAGATCAAGTTAGTGGTGCCCACATACTCCTAGCTCTAAATGGTTAGTGGGTTTAAATTCATGACTTTACTTTTAAGCATTATGAATATGTTTATGCATAATGATTGTTAAATATGAAACTAGAGATGAAAATATGACTATATATCTATATATATGATTTTACAAGTATGGCAAGCTAGCCATAAATTATAATTTTGAATATAGCATGAAAATGTAATTTAGAAAACCATGGGACCATGATTGATATATTGTATCTTATGGAAATGTTTTATGTGCAAGCCTAAGATATTTACTACAAGAGTATATGATTTAATGAGTTGCTATTTTATCAAACATGTTTTAAAAGCTTGTGATATCTTTATGCTTCAAGACTTGAGATTTCAAATATGATTTTAGAGTACTAGTTAAGATATTTTGGCAAGAATGTCAAATAAAATATGACTTAGTTTCATGAACATATGTAGTAACCGAAAAAAAAAATGAAGTGAGGATCATCGTGCATCTTAAGTGGTATAGACCATCATAGACTTCTCTCTTTCTTTATATTCTCTTTTTCTTCTCTTCTTCCATAATGTTTACAGAACCTCCCCTTCCCATTTTTTTCATTTTTCTCTCATTCCTTCTCCCTTTTTTCTTCTTCTTTTTATCTTTTATATATATATATATATATATATCACCACCATCACCACCTCCATCATCATCATCTCTTCCTCCTCTTCATCACCTTCCACCATTCTCTTTCTCTTCATACCTCCATTTTCTCTCTAAACTCCATTAGAGAGCTTGAAGCTTTTGGAAGGAATTCAGTAATTTTCTTTATCAAATACACTCTTCAAGTGGTAAATTAGTTTCTAAACTACTCTTTTTAAATTGTTAGAGCTTCTAGTTAATTTAGGATTAATTTTAATATTTCTTGAACCCTATAATTTGGGACTTTGCTGATTTTGGGCTAATTTATGTAAATTGGTGATATTGTTAGCTCACAAATATTAATATTGTCTTGTTCTTAGAGCGATAGAGCAATTGGGCACCAACACTTGAATTGGTGGCATTTGTGAAGTTGATCTTCAGTTCTTTGAACCACTAGTTGTGAGTAGATAGTGTATTTGTAGCTTACTTTATGCATAATAAATTTTGATTATTAATATAAAATTTTATGAGGAGTTGAAAGTGTGTTGATATAAGAGAAAATAATTTAGTTATCGAAAATGATGCTTTATGTTTAAAAATAGAAGTTTTCATTTGGAGGCCAGAATTTGATTATTATGCTTATTTAAATATTTTTAGTCAAATTGTAATGCATATTAAATTTTAGAACATCTTATGTTAATTATTAAATTTGAGTTTTTTTATGTTGTAAAAATATTCTAGAAGTGGAATGTGCATGATTTTGAATTAAGTTAAGGAAATTTCATAATTAGAACCTGGAGTTAACGGGTGGCGTTAACCTCGATCACCGTGAGAAACTCCAGGTCGCAGGTAAGGTGCTAACCCGCACATAGCTGCACCTATGTTCTGACCTATATGGCTATCTGGCTAACTCCAAGTTAAGGTGTGGTGCTAACCTGCACATGACCTTGGGTCATGTCTGGACTTGTTATTGTTCTACTTCGGATAACTCTCCATTTATGTTTAGATTTACGTAATTGTATAAAGTTATGTTATCAAGAAATCCTAAGTTATGACTAGAACAATACTTTTATGAGTACATATACATTATTATGTTTATATTGTTTTATTCTTGCATCTAGTAAACTATGGATATCCTATTTCTCGCAGTTGCAAAACTCACCCCGTTATATTCCTTTTTTTTTCAGATACAGGTGCTAGTGTTGGTTCTGGTGTTCCTCCGACACAACCTTAGTAACTTCTAAGTTTGTGAGCCTTTTTGTAAAGGCCCTTTTTGGTGGGAACTCTTATTTTGTTTCGGCATGTAGTTGTCAAGTTGCTCCATATGTCATAGGCAGGTCGTCGGATCTAAATTATGACTTAGCTATATAAATTATCTTGTGGAAAAGATTATAAACTTACTATAGTTTTATGTTTTGAATTATGTTTTCTATTATGTTTAATAGAATCTGAAAACAAATTTGGTATTATAGCTGGATTATGCTGAGATATTGTTATGTACTAGAAGGGCACATTCTAGAATGCTTGATGCCTAAGTGTTTGGATTTAATTGAGAATATTGCAAGTTGTATTTTATTTGGGGAATGTCCAAAAAATAAAGGAAACTCTTCCATTTTCCTAGAAAATTTGGTGTGTTAGGGCTTGCTGGGAAAGGTGTTCCCATGCGCCTCATGGCCTAAGTTGAGTCGTGACAACAAAGATGTTATTATAATGTCAAGCTTTTATGATTATGAATTTTTCTATTTCAAAATATGTTATTAGAATTATTAAGTTATGAAAAGATGTTAGCTTAAGAAATGAGATTTTAGAAATCCAATTTTTGTAATACTTAAAAGTACGGAATTTAATATGATTCATAACAATTGTTAGAATATATTCTGTGGCCTGGAAATTGGGACCCTACAAGCGGGTAATTTCTTGGGCATGATTTCACACTAGTTATGACAAAGTCAGGTTGTGAGAGTTATACGAGTCCAGAGCTTTCAGAGTTTCAAGGGTTTTCACATTTAAATGATTTTATATATATTAGAGATTTTGTGATTTCAAGAGTAGAGTATTTATATATGATAGAGTTTTAACTCCGAGCAGAGCCTAACACAGAGTTTTAGAGAAATAATTAGTTTTTATGATTTAAAGCCTAAACGGTAGCTATAGAGAAATAAATTGTGAGTTGACGCTGGGAAAAATGATCGTTAACCTTGGTACCAAGTTGTCCTTAGGGATAATCTCATAGAGTAGAGATGGAATTTAGTTAAATATCCGATTTGGATCCTTGAGGGATCTTAGAGATAAACTGGCTATGCCATGGTTGACATGCACAACTAGAGAATGTATCGTTATGCAATGCATAATTAGAGATCCATGTTTCTCTATTAGAGTAGTGCTATTTATGTTTTTGAAGAATTATTGATACTTTTAAGAGAATATTTGATTTAAGAGCTATTATATATATGTACCGAAAATGATTTCTCGTTAGAGTAAGAATTTAGAGATGTCTTTCTATGAATTTATAAATCAGAGATATCTTTCTATACAGTTATGCATATAAATATCAAATGGTTTATTTTTGCTGCATGTATATTGTATTATTTGTATATTTCTTGGTTGTCCCATATGTGGGTGATGGGTGAGGGCTCATTATATATTTAATTTCAGTATTAGAAACAATTATGTATATGTTTTAGTTTACAAGTATGGATTCGAAATTGTAGAGTTTGATTAAAATTATGTACCATTAGAGATGAATTTATGATTCAGTTCACATGTTAAATTGATTTTAGAGTATGATTAAGATGTTTTCAGAACTTCATACACCAAGTATTTTAGTTTTATGATTCCAAATATGAAGTTTCAAATGAAAATTTAGATGAAATTCTTTAGAATGAAAATTATGTTAATTTATGCATATAGAGACCAGAGGTCAAGGGACTTACGTGAGGATAGAATCCCTTATATGTCATCACGTTCCCTAGTTTGGTTATGATATATTATGAGTCAGCAATGCAATATTATTAATCAAAGAGAAATTACTGTGGGACCAAAGTTAAAGAGTGAGGTGCAAGTTGAAGAAATGAGAGCTGTGAATTGTTATGATAATACTTTTTTTCCCTAAAAGAACTAGGACTCCTCTCTAAGACTGAAAAAAAAAACCCAAGACAATATAATAGAAATATCTCATTCATTGACTGAAGCTTCCAATAATATAGGTAGCAAAAGTGCATAGGAACTCGCCCTAAACGCAATAATTGTTAGAAATTGGAAACAAAATAGAAGAAACTATTCCAGAAGTAACATATAAAGGCAGAAAAATGATATTTTTTTTTAACCATACATGTAAAAAAAAAGATTCTCTTCAGATCACTCATTTTTTATAAGTTTTATAATTTTAGCCCCTCAGTTGATCCTGGATCCGTCCCTAAACGAATGTCATATTTTGCCTCAAATGTAATGGATTATCTTTCTAATCAATCTAGGTCTCTTGTTTTTTTCTTTTATTTCTGGAACAAAAGAGAATTCTCTTCCCATGGAATGAATTATATAGCATGTCAGTTCTGTATCATTATAATTACTAACGAACAATATTCGTTCAATTATCGAAATCCTTATTGTTTGTCATTCCAAGACATCATGCTTCTCTCGAAATGGTAATTAATCTTTGATATTTACGTTGTGTTTGTGTGGTCTTTGTTTGAGAAGACCAAGACTGGGCACAACAAAACTTTAAATTGGTCAACTTTTTTTGGCATAAACTATCATAAAGTCAAAGGCGAATCGGTCAGGCTGATAAATTTTATTTTTTATTTTCTCTACCGTGTGCTTGTAAGGTTAGCCTGTACTTTGCTTCATTCGTTTTCTGCAAGTGAATATAAAATATATGCTAATACATACAATATGTGTTCTTTCGTTATTTAACACGTGATCAAATTATATTGAATTAAGTAAGAAGTATCCTAATCCCTATTATTTAATTTGGGAAGGGTACTAGAGATATCACCTTTGGAATTTAGTGTGCGATGTAAACTTGCTAAATAGACCAAACTGAAAGTAAACGATTAAGATAAAGAATGACTTGGGATGCATGTGCATTTAATTCAAACGACTTTGTAATATATATATATATATATATATCGCTACCAGGTCAATATTGTTTATTGTAGAAACAGGAACCAAGAATACCTAGGCTATTGTAATATTGTTTAATTCAAACGACTTTGTAAAATGGTTCTGACTTCTGATACTTCTGTATTTGTTCCTTCCCCTATTGTCGGAAAAAGAAAACATAGTGGCCTTCTGTTGTTGTCGGAGTAAAAAGAGACTAATCTATTAGGCTCACATGATAAGCCTTAAGCCATACCTAAAACAGGACTGGAAATGAATAAGATTAATTAAATGACCTTATTCATTATTTGCATAGCAACAACTTCATGAAGCCAAGAGGAGAGTCACACCATCAAGGAGGGTAGTTTTTTTGGGTACATATCAAAGAGGGAAGTTAATTCCACAGTTCTAGCTACATATCCGTCATAGGTGGATCTATATATGGATCGGATCACGTGACTGATGTGCAGTGCTCACGTATATATAGATAGAGTGATAAATTGCTATTAACAAATGTAAAGTATACTGATCATTTCACATTTTCACCTAATATATCATGTCAACTCATTTAATTTGCCACGGTTGAAATAATAATTTCTTTATTTTTAAATATATTTTATGATCCTTTTCAACAATAAACACGATATCACAAGTTAAATTGGTTAAAAAAACACAATTTTTCTAATATAAATACCTCATCATGAATGGAAGTAATCAAGCATTCATCCGCAACCCTATATTTTGCTTAGTGTATTATTATTATTTTCTTTGTGTTTTTCATTGAAAGACCAATATCATGGGATATGGTTAGATGGCTGGTCGATGACCCTTCCTAACGATATTTTTTCCATACATATAAATCTCGTGATCAAACTCAAGATTTATTAAGGATCCTAACCCCTTCGCTCATACCAATCCCATATTATTATCTTATGCGTGTGTGTATGTGTGTATATATGTAGAGTTAGGATCAAGAGATAGATCGATGTTACTTTAATTGTGTGTGTGTATATATATATATATATATATATATATATATATATATATATATATACGTTAATTTTAATGTATATAAAAATTATGTTAAGCAATTTAAATTAAGTTGAATTTATACAGACATAATCTATTTGACATGAACTTCAAATTTAACGATGGATCTTATTAAAAATTAATCCAATAAAAATTTATTTAACGATGTAATAGTTATTTAAAGTTACACAATGTAAATTGATCCTAATCTATATGAATAATGTTATTTGTATTCACAAATTGTAGGACAATGAACACTCTCTGATCCACCATTGGATGGAGGTGTGTCGATACGTGTTTCACAATTTATAAGTCAAAATAATATTATTTAATCTATATATATATAGGGCGTAACATAAGAGGGGTGATTTATTATGATAGTGAGATGAGTAAATTTAGGTAATATAACCACACGTAAGTGGTTAAGTTTAAAAATTAAATAGTGATAACTAATCTCACATGTTCATTTGAAAAATTTATATGATTTTAGATTTTAATCTTCATTATTTGTGTAAGATCCTACTATCAAAATTAACTGCTCCCTCTCATACAATAATTCAGGTAGTATGCTACACATTTTATTTTGGACATAAAATCAATTCTTTTGTTTCTTTCATTGACTTATAACTTTTTTTATGAATTTATTGACTTATAATTTTGGGTAAATTTGTGATTTTTTTCTTACCTACATTAATTACCCAATTTAACTCTTTCTATCTCCTAGTTTTTTTTTCAATAATTTATTGATAAAGGTCGACACATGCAAGAGGACAGGAAGAGTACAAACAAAAATCAAAAGAAAAACATCAAAACTAAATAGTAAATACTAAAAGCCGAGAAAAACATCCAAACCACTTAACAATTGAACTAACAAAGAATAACATAAACAAGGCCAAACTTAGTCCCTTCGGCATTGGCATGTTGATCCTGTAGATGCCAACACCGCCTTAAATGCCACCAGTATGTGAGAACCACAGCAAAAACAGTATTGTGCCGGCTGCTCATATATAGCACAAACCGATCCTGACCATCAATTCATCCTCAGGACATTGACAATTCTATCGCCTAGTTAATGTTCTCTCCATTATTTTACTCTACTTGATTTTTTTGGTGAATATTTTACTCTACTTGATTAAAGATTCAAGTAATATTATTAATTTCATGTTAGATAAATATATAAATATATTTGGTTTCCAAGGTATCCAACCACATAAGACCATTTCTATACGCGGCACTGTAAATCAAACTCTTAACTAAATATTTAAAAAGCCCAATTAATTATCAACCACGCGAAGCATCATGGTTAGATAAATATATTTAAAATTGATTCAGTTAAATTTTAATTCACAAAATATATTCAAGGTTGATTCACGCATTAAATGTTACTTGAACCAGTACTCCTTTTTTAAAATTCATATTACACGTTTTTGAATATTTATCTCCGTAAATATTATTGAATAATAATTTAGTCGGCTTTTAATTGTAAATAAATGCATTAATTATATTACTTGAATTTATATTATTTAAATATTACTTAAATATCTCTAAAATATATAAAAAAAGTTGAATAATTCTCGCATTAATTATTTACCTACTTTTAACTATATATTTTATTATTTGAAATACAATGTGAATTTTCATGAATCAATACTGTTCTGAAACATTTTACATTTTTTACTGAAAATCAATTGGTGCATTCTAGTAAAAAATGCATTACGGTTGTTTAATGATTTGAAACAATTAATAAAAAATAATCTTAAGCTATAGTGTAGTATCATTGTTTAATTAATTAATATGTCACAATTTATGTTAGTGCTATTTAATTTTTTAATAATAAATAATAATTTTATAATTTTAATTCTTTAACGAGGTAGTAATTGTGAAAATATGATAAAGATGAGACAGAATATTAATTAGATGATAAAGGAAGTCAAAAGTAGTAATAAATGAGAATGAATCGAAATTACAAAATTACACTAATTACAAGTTTATATAGCAAAAAAAAAAAAAGAGTGGATGTTTGGTCAAAATGAAAATGTACAAAGGATTCATAAGACTTAGTAATTAAATCTCTTAGGAGTTATGTAGGTTTTTATGTGATGAATGCCTAAGAACTTGAAACACTAGCATCAGATGAGTACTTCTACATATTTTTAGCTACTTTAATCTATCCCAGTTTTAGATTAACTTATTTTATACTCTGAGTTGTTGTTCATTCAATATAAAATCATAGACCATATAAGGAGTGATCAATTCCCAAAAAAAATTAAATATACCGAAAATTACGTAATTGATTGAAGAAGAAAATTAAATAACTAACAGGATTAATGGAAAATTCATTCCTCCAATCCTTGGTAAAAGACATTAAAATGATAAACTTTGGAGTCATGTTTATTGTAAGAAGCACCAATCCTTAACCTTTATCTCTTTTCTCCTCACTTCGGATAAAATAATATATTAATCGTCTATTTAAAAAAAAATAGAACATAAAACTAAGTTGCAAATATTCAAAAAATTTTCTTTTTTTGTTCTCATTCTTGGTAAATAATATTCTTTCTATCTTGTAGCTCAAATCATGATCCAAATCTTCTCATCTCTTCAAATCCTTCCCTCAATTTTCGAATCAAATGTCTCTTTTCACTAAATCCAAACGAATTGGGTGAGAATCTTTATCCATATGAGCTCAAAATAATGAATTATATTGAAATCACAAGGCAATTATATTCTCACTGTTGCAATCATAAATTCAAAATCAATCAAATTTATCAAAATAAATAGGAGAAATTGTTATTTAGAATAAATTTTGAACATTTAATACAAAAAATATGGGCAAAAAATACAATATGAATGCAAGTCATCAAAACTCTAAAGTGACAATTTTTTTAAAACAAAAATGAAAACTTAGAAAGACATTCAATTTAAAATGGAGGAACCACGAGGTGTGGCGTGGTGACATTCACTTTATCTTTAACCATGTGGTTGGGAACTTGATCCTCACCCATAGGAATGAAATGTATTTTGTAGCTAGTCGTTTGCCTCTTCGGAAAGCTCTCATGGCGAGGGGATTAGTCATTGCTACCGATAATGGATTCCTTCTTGAATAAAAAATTTAAAATGGAGGAAATATGTGAAACGGTTGATAAAATTCTGTTTTTGACATTTTTTTTAAGTGTTACTAAAGAATTTTAACAACTTTTATTGATATGAGTTGTTAAAAATTTGATATGGTGTAATGTGGTATAATGGTATTAACATACTACTTACAATGAGAAGTTAATAAAAAATCAAAACGGAATTACAGCAAAGGGAGTCAAAAAGAGTGAAGGCTCAAGTTATAGTCAGTGAAATTATAAGCATAAATTATTTTTCATCCTTGAGATTTAAAACTTAACTTTCTAGTCTTCGACATTACAAAATGTAAATCAAGTTAGTCATTGATTCCATTTTATACTTGTTTTTCTCACATTTTTGTCAACACATTATGTTAAATGACATTGGTGATAAACTCTTATTTTACTTGGCCTAATACGTGGTATATATATATATATATATATATATATATATATTTATGTGAAATAAGGTTTAAATATATTAGACATGTTATTAACTAACAATAGTTAGCTGTTATTTTAGGATAGGTTAGGTAGTTAGAGTTTATTAACTCTGGTAATCTGGTACTTAAAACCATGTATATATAGAGTTAATAAACTCTAACTACCTAACCTATCCTAAAATAACAGCTAACTATTGTTAGTTAATAACATGTCTAATAAAATAAAAGCGAAAAAAAAAAGAATTACACCCTCAAGTAAACACTACCATTACTGTCAGCAGGCAGGTGTTCTATGATAGCTTAAGGTGGGCTATCCCAGATTACCAAGCTTGTAGCATTCTCGCTACGTACCCAGTCGCGCCATTTGAACTACACAAGTGTTACCATCCAGACAAATGTGATGTGGTTTAATAATAGATTCAAATTCTTAACATATATCAAATATATTAGCAATAATATTTATATGTTAAATTCATATTATAATTTTAAATTATTTATATTAGGTCAAATGGAATGTCAATGTCAGTCAATTTCAAACATTAGCAAAAAGGTAACAAAATAATAATGGAAATAGGATTAGATGCCGATGTGACTTATATTTTGTAACTAGATAAGACAAAAACCACTACAGAATAGTAAGGGACCAACTTTTCCTTCAAATTAAAGCAGGTTGAGGAGAGAGAGAGAAAGGAGCTGCTGGTTAAAGGGAAGAGGGAGAGTGGGGTGGGAACAACTAAACAACATTAGCTACGTTACTTTCAAAACAAGCCTTTTAGCAAGTGAGCAAACCAAGGCAACCTTATGAAGTATTTGTCGTGTAAATTAGCTTTTTGGAATTCGAAATCTCTTTTCAAAACCTAGGTATTCTTGGATTATATTTGTACAAATTGCGATAAACAATGAGCTGGTGGCCTGGCTGGCCATATTATAAAGCTCTTGTAACTACCTTAACATGTTCATTCCAATAATGTACGCACCCCAAATCTTTCTTTAATATTGAATCGTTTACCAGCGCGGGGTTATAAATATGGCTGAGGTTTTGGACGATAAGGCTCACACCAAAGCCTTTCATTAATTTACCTAGCAACCTAATTATACCTTTCGGCAAATATTCCAGTTAGGCTGTGTTTCCAATCTCGTCTCGTCTTGTCTTCCTTGCATTGCATATTTATCTCATTATGGCCGCCAAGGGAAGCAAGCCGGGGTTACCGTCCTATGAACTTCAATTCACTGAGCTTGACTGCTACATACGTGAACCTGTTCAGGTGAAACGGGATGTTAGTTCACTTTTTAGTGTTGTGCAGGAAGTCCTCAAGCGTACCACCGTTGTTGCTGAAAAATGCTTACTGGTCAGTGTGGTTATCTCTACTCTCTCTCTCTCATTCACACACAAGCACCCACAAGCCTATATATCAGCATTTTGATATATCAGTTTTTCAAATTAAGGACCACACCATGTGATGTAACCGTAATATTGTTGCAATAAAAACGTATTGAATTGCAATTGCATGATGCACTTTATAAATTGACCGCAATACAACTGCATTATACCACGACGGACTACATCAAGGCCAAGGCCGCGTCTATGACCGCATCTGTAATTTAAATGGTTGTTTGATATCTTAGCTAGCTAGTATTGTTATTTGATTGTAAAGTGAATTTAGTATAGTAGACATTCACAAAATTAAAAGAGAAAGGCACAAAGCATCTTCTAGTTGTAGGCGGAGTCGAGATTATTGTACCTTTCTCTCTAATATATTTACTAATACTCCGTGTTCAACAAACATTATTCCTTAGTTTTTTATATATGGTCACGTATATTATACATCGTGACCTGAAATCGACATGGTGCAGGGCAAGAACGAAGTGAACACTCCAGAGATGAGCAAGCCCGTTCCCACCATCAACTACGGATTGAATGTACTTAAAGAAATCTCTTGCAAGGTATGTATGGAAGTCTTGCCCTTTAGTAGTTAATTTATTTCTTTAGTATTGCACTGTTGCATAATTTTCACCTGTTTCTCAATAAGCACATTAAACAGGAAGAAAGAATATCTAAATTTTACGCTATCTATATATATCTTCCACAAGTTACGTCACTGAAAAGCCTACGTCTACTATACACATAAAACATGTACGTGCCAGGTGGCATGTGAAGCACACAGTAAGGGTAACGTGGCAGATTCGATAGCCGAGGTTCTACCAACAAATTCATGGGTTGAGAAGGCAGTGCTGACCCTGGCAGCGTTTGCTTTGTCGTATGGGGAGCTCTTGGTTTATGTTGATCGCCAACAACTGAATCCACTTGCTTTGTTGATATCATCCCTCAGGCGAGTGGATGAAATTATCAGGGTTAAACACGAAGACCAATTCAAGACAGCTATTATTAGGCTGAATATATTAACCAATAAGATAATTCAATTCACTGGGTTCATCCTTAAACTCGACAGCCTATCAAAGAAAGACTGCATCCATAACATGCGACCAAATATTGTAACCGAAATAACGGACGCAGTTGAACGTTATTCGCGCTTCGCTATCCAATTTGTCGCAGAATGCATGACACTGGTTAACCACCTCACTCATACCAAGTAAGTCAACTAATACTATTAAATTATTGTTTCCATTAAAAATCAAATTACAGACCTCAGTGATCTAATCGGGCTCAGTTATGAAAAGTAAGTTGCCCCGACAAATTCATTATCTCTCCTCTTGTTGGTTGTTTCGGTGTTTGATATCCTATTATGAAAAGACAAATTTTGAGATAATCTCGGGTTTATACAATGAGTGATCATCATTGACTATCAGTTTTAATTATTTATATTTTTCTATTCATGATAAAAAATATTTATTGTAATATTAAAAATATATAAATACAATTTTATTAATTTAAATTAATAATTATTATTATAATAAGGGTAAAATAATATACATGTAATATATGTGATATCACCTATAGTTTGTTTCTTCTATCATGTGAGTACTTAGCTTATCAATTTAAAAAGTACATTATTAAGACATTAAAATTACACGTATATATAATTTATTAAATTATATGTAACTTAAATTATTAATAATCATGACGTGATTAAATCATTATCTTGTAATTATATGCTTATATCACATGGGCAATACAAGTTTGATATCGCTTGTTTGATGAGATGTCATTATTAGTAAACAAATTGCTCTATTCTTAATTTACTTTTTGATTAAATAAGATTTTGGTACAATTTTATAGTAAAAAATGAACAAAACCTTATAAATTCTTGTTCCTTGCTTTTTGAAACCATTAAATCCATAGTAATTTTTTAATCAAACTGTAAATAATATTCCTCATTAAAGTTGAAAGCATCGAATTTAATAAATATAGTTGTGAGATGTAGATATGTAATAAGTTTAATTTATATGTTTGTGTCACCCGTGCACTATATATTTTGTATAACTTCAATGTGCAATTTAAATGTTTGTATAAACTATCTAGTATATGTTTAGTATCACCTATTAAGGGAGTTTTAAATAGACTTTTTGGAAAGAGAATTGAATAGGAACTTGCAAGTACAATATAATTTAATTAATAATAGTTTGAAATGTTAATATTTACTTATTGTAGTAAAAAAATATTTTGTTGATATCATGTGTGAATAAAAATTCAGAGGAAAATAAAATCCCCCAAAAGATGACACCCTGCTATGACTTAGAGTTTTGGAGGACTTTTTTTACAGTTTAAAAAATTCAAAATATTGTAATGCATTGTTTGAAAAGTAGGGGATTTATTGCAGTTTGAAAAGTTCAGGATATCATAATATACGTTTTGAAAAATTAGGGTTTAAATTGCATATGACCTAAAATTTCAGGGATAAAATATATTTAACCCTATAATATAAGATATAAGATAAGATAATGATATTAAAAAATTGACCACTACACAACATAAACTTAGGGGATATTTATTTCAATGTTTGAAATTATATTCCTAGAGATATGATTCTTAGGAATGTTATAATGTCATTCCTAGGTATTTTAGAAAACTTGTATGTTTATTAAAACTTTGTGAGATTATTTTTTGAGATTCTTGTAAATAAATTTAAAACTTGCTTATTTTATAATACATATTTCTCAAAAAAAAATGTCATAATTTATGAAATATCCCTAATGTATTTAATATTAATTTAATTATGGAGAGAACCAAAATAATTGAGTGATATTTTAGTATTTTTATTTAATAATTATCCTTCTCAAATTATAAAAAAATTTATTCACGTCCTCAATCATGAGAATGAAATCTCATCAAAATACGGGAGTTTATCTTTCTTGTGAATAATTAATTTATGTGAATAATTTTATAAAGCCTGTAACAAAACATGTGGGGAATAAATCATTCCCAAGTCACTACTAGAAAAAATTGATGAACATTACCAAAAAAAAAAATCATTCCCAATTAGTCATCTTCATGAATAAATTAGTAAACTTAGATACAAACGCACTCTCAGTACATTTTGTATTTTTTCCTGGTTATAATTGACTATTTCGATGGATAAAAGTTATTTTCACTGAATAAACTCTATTTAGGAAGTCATAGTATCCTTCTTTTTTTAAAAAAAAAAAACAAAGGTTTTCATAAAAAATTGATAATTTAATTAAGAAGAAATTACATCAAATGCATTGTATTATTTGATAGATAGCAAATAGTGGTACAAAGCATCAATAACAAAAATTATTACATGTTTATTTATTTTTTTACATGCAGAGGATATAGAAAAGTAAATTACCAAGTAAATTACTAAAAATAAAATGATTCCTTAGTTAGTGAGATAGTAATTACACAAAAAAATGACATGTGGCATACATTCT
The DNA here is from genome assembly GCA_030441495.1 of Dalbergia oliveri. NCBI lineage: Eukaryota > Viridiplantae > Streptophyta > Magnoliopsida > Fabales > Fabaceae > Dalbergia > Dalbergia oliveri. Next base: position 25,647,404 of record JAMLFY010000009.1, on the reverse strand, counting down.
TTGTTTAGTCCTCCAAATTATTAAAAATACGAAAGTATTGATATTGGATTTTAGATAGTGAATATTTTACCATTTGTAGAGTTTATCATAAACTTGAGTTTATACTATCATCACTTTTATGAAAACTGTTAATCTATTGCGCTGGTTTCAGGATTAAGACCGCCAAAGGCCTCACTTCTCTAGCTAATTTCTTAAATGATAAGCTCAAAACCCTACAAGAAACCGTTGAAAATTACAAATTGGAAATAGGTATGTATTTGGATAGAAATTTCGCGTCGATGTCTTGTGCATGATATTTATGTTCCCTATATATATCACATTCCAATTGACACTCACTTTTTGGTGTAAAAATAACATTTTTGTTAAACTTAATAGGGGATTCCTTGCACTAAGATCATAAAACCTCGTCTACGAATCTGAAAATTTTGTTTATTTATCCTTCCTTGACATGTGCTCTTAGGACACTATTTAGATAAATTCTATTTTAATCACAAAGCCCAATTTCAAATTTGGGGAGTGGATAACGCTTTGGGATATAAGATATTCTTTTTTTGCGATTATCGTATAAATACTTTCTCTATATATATACTTTTTCATGTACTATTTTATCTCTGTTTTTCAAAATGAGAATATTAATAAGGAATGGAGGAAGTATATCCAAATAGCTTATAATTTTTATTGAGAGAGAGAGAGACTTTGTTTGTACTTAAAATCAAGATCACCTGATATCCATGAATCGAGAAGAGATATACATATATTAAAAAAATGAAAAAAAGAATAGAGTAAACATTTAAATTGGTCCCTAACAATTTTATTGATGGACAAATTAGTTTCTAATAAAAAATATTAATATTGAGGTCCCTCAATTATAAAAATAGGATATTATAGGTTCTTGACAATAAAAAAATTAGTGTTGAATCCCTCACAATTGTAAAAATAAGACATATAGGTCCCTGATTCACTTGCAACCTATTAAATGCTAACGTGTACTTTAATTATTGATCTATATGACACTCATTAATTTCAATCAACACTAACTAATACACACTCTTTTATTTTTTGTTTTTTCATTTTTGCAAATTCCTACCCTTTGCTAGATTACAGTGATTGCATATTACAAAACAATACAATACCACCATGATTGCTATGGGATGCTCTATTAAATTTTGAAATATTTAGGGAGGGACTTACAAAAATAAAAGGGTGGATTTTAGTAAATTGGGATTAGTAGGTGCTACATAGATCAATAATTAAAGTCTACCTTAGCATTTAGTAAGTTGCAGGGCATTGAATAACTTGTAATGTCTATTTTTACAATTGTGAAAATCTCAATACTAATAAATTTTTATCATAGACCAATTTATCCATCAATAAAATTATTAGAGATTTATAGTATCCTATTTTTACAATTATGAGATACCTCAATACTAATATTTTTTTATTAGGACTAGTTTATCCATCAATGAAATTGTCACTTATAATGTCCTATTTTTATAATTGTGAAGGTTAATACTATTATTTTTTGTCAGTGATCAATTTGTTTATCAATAAAATTGTTGTTGTACCTTATTTTTATAATTATAAGGATCTCAATACTAATATTATTTTGTCATGGAATAATTTATCTATCAATAAAATTATTAGGGATTAATTTGGATGTTTATTCAAAAGAAAATTACAAACATTTGTTTTACCTTTTGTGTTTGATCAGTGTTCTTAAAATATGTCGAAATAGAGTGGGTACAAATAACAGGAACCTGGAAGATTTATGATTTAATCACCATAATTAAAAGCTGACAGTATTATAAATATTGATTATGCAGCGGAATGGGAGGCTTGCCCAAAACTTGATGAAGCCATTCGTCGAGGCCTTGGCATCGTCGAGGTTATGACTTGTATGATGTCTCCCACCTCGGAGCTCTATCATCTTGACTACTGTTACAATGAGAAACTACCGGTGTGTTCTTACCCTTTGTTTTTACGCTGAAATTAGTTGGTAAAGTGAATTGTGAATAAAAATATCTATTGTGGTACTAGTTTGTTTTTTTGTATGTTTTCGATCATGTCGATATTCTGATGATATATAAAACTCAAAAATCTCTTGCACATATATGTGCACGCTAACAGGTTACAGTTGATCAGCTGAAGGGAAACAATGTACTGTTATTCATTTCGGAAATAGACAACATATCTGAGGATGACTTTTCCTCTCTCAAGGGGATTCATGAAATGCTAGAAAAAGAGCAGCCTAATTATAAGATAGTCTGGATTCCAGTTCTGGAGGGCTGGAGCGAAGACGCAGCGAAAAAATTTGACAAATGGAAGAAGAAAATGCCATGGTACGTTGTCAGCTACGAAGCGAGCAAACCAATTGTAGGTATTAAGTACATCAAGGAGAAGTGGCAGTTCAGCTACAATCCAATCTTTGTGGTTCTCGACCAACAAGGTAAGGTAGAATTTCCTGATGCAACGCTTATGATAAGGGCATGGGGACCACGGGCCTTCCCTTTCAATCTTCGAGTTACGGATCCTGGCATGGGACCAATAATCTTTGATATCACAAATAAAAAGGTACGTTTCGTCGAGTTGATCATGTGTAATTATAAGTAGTTCGTATGTTGTTGATGAATAATAATGTATTACTCTTCGATCTCTTTGAAAAAAAAATAGAATATATATATATATACACACACCCACTCTCATGTAACAGTTTTGTTTTTATACCAATATCTAACCAAGAGTTTAATTAACTATTTTTTACATAAATATTCAATTATATACCAACAAAATTGTTGGACTCAACCATTCTATATTTTAAAAGTTTTACAAATTGAAATATATAATTTGAAAGACAATGCAAATTTCTTTTATACTATTAGTGTATCAAAAACTAATCTCATAACTAAGTCTATTATATGAAGAATAAATATTTGAAAGGAAAAATCAGAAAATAATAATAATAATAATAATAACAACAACAACAACAACGCTGGATTAGATCACAATGTAATTTACCTTCACATACTATCCTTCCCAACATCTTTCTCTTTTGTTCGAACACTCTTTTAACAGATAAAGGAGGAAGAGTACATATTCTTGTATGGATTAAAGGATCAGGGATCCTACCGTATGTTTGACCAAAAACTGAAGACTCTGGCAAGTGATGATAAAGTAGTAGGAGCAAAGATTTCCTTAACATCATTGGGCATTGGTAAGAAAAACTCCAGCATGACTATTGTGGAGTTCTTGACCCGCATGGAATATATGCTGCGTGCTAGGATGCAATGGGATATGTTGGCGGATGATGTTACAAAAGAAATTCAAAGATTGCTCTTCTTGAAGCCCGAAAACGACTGGGCTATGCTGTGTAAAGGTCCTAAGGTGTTAGCCTGCTTTTCTGGAACTATAATTATGGAGGCGGTGGATAATTCTAAATTCCCGAAATGGACCAAGGACATGGACAAAAAGGACTTTGAGATTTGCCTCCTCGAATATTTAGCTCCCAAACGAACTCATCGGATCCGTTACCGCCATGTGCCATTTCAAAGCCGCAGTGGATGGCTGCCAGTTGATTTGGAATGCCCAGATTGCAGAGCAAGGATGGAATGGATCCCCACTGACAAATAGGAAGGACGGCCATCTCTCTATACATGCATGCATGCCGCCATCGTTTCCGTCTTTTCTCATATATTGTTTCTAGTGAATAATAAGATCGAATGCTACACTATATATATGTCGAATTTATTTGTAGCTGTTGTTATCATCATCTTCCTCTCGTGGGTCTTGTTATCATGGTGTTTCGTAACTTGTTTTGTCAGTCATTGTTGAGGAATAAACGCGTTGTTGTTGTTGTTGTTGTTGGTGTTGTTTGCAGGAAAATCATCTCAAAGTTTTTAATTTTTTTATTGATCTTTGATTAGCGTTTGAGTTTCTTTTTCTCTTTCCACTGGAAATGAGCTATTACAACGCCGTGACATAACTCAAGCAACTGAAACATCTTGCATTTTGTTTAGTCAACGTGAAAGAGCTAACCATAATGTGCTCTTTCTTCTTTTTTGTTTTTGGCTCTTTAACAACTCCGCCAATCCATCGTGTGTTGTTTCTCCTGAAACATGGTAACATGTGTGTAACTAAGTCATTCTTCCCAGCAGTAGTTTCTACTAGCCGGCCCGCTGCAATTAACTACAACATCCATGCACTAGACCCTGTAACCAATGAAGAGATCACCTGTGATCTTCCACCACGTTGGCCTCCATCCACAAATGGTCGAAGCCGAAGCTGCATATTGGAGGTTTGGGTGCAGTGACTAGAAGGGGAGAACAAAGTTGAAGAGGTTTTTGAACAGAGGACAGTTTGGTAATTTCCCTGGTGGTCCAACGATGGACCTGAACTTGAGAAATCCATGTTAACACGTTCGTGCCTGCAATATTAATTAGAGGGAAAGGCACTTGGCCTTCTATTACTCCTAGCTGCACTGAACTTGGTTGGTTTTAAAAATTGGGCATGCACCTTTCGCACTGAGGCTTTGTTAATAGGTTTTTCTAACATAATCCGAACCCAGGCCTCATGTTATGAATAACAATCCTGATAGCAAATAAAATCTCCCCAGTTGATCCTTCAGGTAGAAAATAGCAATGAATTTCTAACCGTTTCTACGCTTCATTTGTCTGAACTGAAAACGGACATTTTTTCTAAGCATGAATCTGCAAGAACTTCAAAATAGTTGAGGAATTAAAACAGAATTATCCAGTTTTTCAGTGGTTCTAGAATGAGCGGAAACTATGATAAACCTGAAGGCTGAAGCACTTCAGACAACATTGACAAAACAGAACAAGTAAAAGGAAGAGGAAAAATCAAGAGACAGAGTACCTATGCACAGAGGTATATGTGCTACTCAAAAATCTCACAGGCCTTTGGGCACATGTATATATGTTTATGCTCAGAACATGTTGAGGAGGCTCTCTAAGGTTTTAGAACTTAGAAGGCACTGAGTTTAGTTAACTGGGAATGTCCAGCTAGTAGCATCATTAAATCCCAGCAGCCATCAGAAAGGCTTATCCAGACAAACTGAGAAGAGAGAAATAACAATGCTGCAACTTAAGATAACATAAGGACGGGAATTTTGAACATTAGCACCCAGTATCATCTGCCAATCCCAAATTCAGCGCATAATTGATCATTGTAACCCTTATCAAACCTCAATTCGCCCGTACTATCTTCAAGATGAACAAAAGTTGCTGATATTCCATCATATAACCATTTCTAGCAAGATAGTAACAGTTTAGATTAAGAAATCTCTTAATTTTTTTTTAAAAATAAAATCTAATCTCAACCTCAAAAGATAGTGAGAAAGTTTACCTTGACGAGTTTTGTAGTTCTTCCGTATTTGCTTGTTGGGAGTATAGTGTTCATGGGTTAATTAATTTGTCTAGGACGGACTACATCAATCCATCTTTTATATAGAGAAATTCTTAGTGCTCTTAGAAAGTATTTGTCTTCTCACTTTATTAATTAACAAATCAGTTATTGCATTAAAAATATAAAAAAATAAAAGACAATAATAATCGATAAAACTGATGTATCAATTAATAAATAGATTACAAATATTTATTCTTACTCTGGTGCACTTAATTATTTGTCCTTTTATATATTATAAAGAGAAATTTAGGAAATAAAAGTCACCACAGAAACCAATCATAAAATGGACTAAAACCAAGATATGATTCGATTCAATCAGTACAAATTCTTCAATAAATGTCAAAACGTAGAAGACTATGCCACTGACCACATGGTCTAAAATCTAAACTGCTGTGGAGGATATTTTCTGAAAGTAAAAGAGAGCAATAATTGTACTACTCAATAAACTGAAAAGAGAATCCATATATTCTAATGATCCAAAGGCTGATAAAACAAGTTCTCAAGCAGTTATGGTTTTATAAAATCATAATATTCTAATGATCCAAGGCTACACACTAGGAATGATGCGCATTATAAAATCTTTTGTGCTCAATTTATTTAGATCATAAAGCGATGTGCAAGATTGGAGGCAAACATCACGAGATTTTAGCGACGGTTAATAGACATCTTATGGAGCAAGCATACTAGTGACATGGCTCACATCCAAGTCATAATTCCAATGTTAGAAACTATAAACCGATAACCATCTCATGCAGTACATGATTGTGAACTACATAAAAAGTAAAACAAGATGATTCAAAAGTAACTTGAATTAAAATAAAACACGTGATAAGATAAATGAAAGCGTACAAGGTGCAGTAAGTGGACTCTTCAAGAACCTCACTTGTAAGTGACAGCAGACATGTAGCATAGCATATCAACAAGGGGATATCAAGCTCTCAGCACAGACCTCTACAACAATGCTACTTACGAGAGTGAGGAAGCAGTTCTTAGGATTTTCCTTGGCTATTTTGGAACGAATAGTAATACATCCTCCCTGTAAAAAAAAACAATACTTCCTCCATTTTAGAATAACTATTAAAAATAAAATAATACACATATTAAGAAAACACAAAAAACATGTTGGTAAATATGGGTTTTTTTACCAAAATAAACCATCAAAAAGGAAAAACACAAGAATGAATCACTAGAATATTAATTACAAGGAATGAATTGTATATGGTATTTATTAGGCAATTTTGTATAAGGCCCCTAAGAAATCAAAATACACGTGATTTTGTAGAATGCTTCTACGAAATCAACACATTAATTAATTTGTCTTAATGTGTCTAGTCTGATTTGATTGAAAGGCTATTAGAAATCAACATAATCATTTAACATATATTATTTGCTAGTTTAGTTAGTCAGTGCACTTTATTTTCAAGTAAAGGTTAAGGATTCAAATCTCACCTCTATATTTTCTCATATTTCGCTAATATATCATTGTGTTTTTTTTATTTGTAAATCCTCAAGAATAATTAATTGTATTATATTTGTACAACTGATTGGTATATTAGTGTGTTAACTCAAGATCTTTCAAATATATTTTTTAATTTTTCTATTTTTGATAATTATTTTAAATTTTTAATAAATAATTAAAAAAATCTAGCATTGTAAATTTGCTTATGTAAAAATCATGTATATAGTTATATAAATTATGCATCATTGAGTACTTGCCACGACCAGTGTTTGCTATTGAAAAAAAAATTGTTTGCTCGTTTATTTTTATATTTATATTCTATAGTCGAAATGATATATAAACAAATAAAACAACCACTGCGTTCTTTTAATATTGGAAATTTTGGTGCTAAATCTCCAGTTCTAGATTTTCCAGTATCATCAAATAAACCTTCAAATTTAATATTTAATCCGGTTGAAGAAAATATTCTATACATTCTTTTGTGATTAAACTTTAATAATTGTATTTGATAGATATAATGATTTTTTTTATTATATGTGTGTTATATGCAGAGCTTAAAAACTCATCTTGATAGGGGTAAGAAGTTGCCTATTCCTGATGGAATTCTCACAATGCTAGATTTATTGTTATTATTATTATTTAGAATTCAAAATAATTGTCAAAAATAAAAAAATATTGTAGAAAAGATATTCGAAATATCTTGAATTAATAAACCAACACACCAACCAATTGTGCAATCACAACACAATTAATTACTCTTGAATATTTACAAATAAACAAAAATACAATAATGTACTAGCAAAACTTGAAAAAGTTATAGAGGAGACATTTAAACCCTTAACCTTTGCTTGAAAATATAGTGCACAGACTAGCAAATAACATATGTTAAATGATTGCCCTGATTTTTGTAATAGTCTTCAACGAAATCAGACACATTAATGTGTTAATTTCATAAATTGCCTGAAATCACCTTCATTTTGATTTTGTAGAGGTCTTCTATGAAACTGCCTAATAAATACCATCCAGTTCATTCCTTGTAATTAATGTTCCAATGGTTCATTCTTGTATTTTTTCTTCTTTGGTGATTTATTTTGATAAAAAAATCATGTTAACGGTATATTTGGTTAGAGGGTAAAAATAAAGTGTAAATTATCATGAATGAGCTCCATGTATAAAATTACATATGAATCTCGTTCATGAAAAATTTATCACCATTTCTATTCCCTAACCAAACATACCCTAAATGTAAAAAATTATGAGTTGATAAAATTATCCTTATATAGTTATTATTATTGATATTGATAAATGCGTTGATTATTTAACTAACATATTTTCACTAAGGGTATAGATGGAAGAAAAAAAATTAATGCTATCTAGATATTATAAATAAAAAGATATTCTAAAATATAAAAAAATTCAAAAAATAACAGTTATTTTGAAATAGTGTGTTGTGTACATCATCTTACACATCTTTCTAATAAACCTCCTACTTATTAAATAAAGAAAATATAAGCAATTGGCATTGCTTCTAACCCAACCTTTCATGAGCGCACCAACCACATCGAAGTGGATTGCCATTTTGTATGGGAGCGAATTGTATCAAGGGTTCTCAAATTAGTACACGTTCCCAGCAAACATTAGTTGGTGGATATATATATATTGACTAAAGCTTTACCTTCTTAGTTTCTGTTGTTGTTGTTGTCCAAGATGGGTGTCAAGAACATTTATCTCCCATTTGAGGGGAGTATTACCGTTAGTAGTTTTCAGTTAGAACCATAGTTTGTTAATTAGAACTATGATTAAACTTAGTTAGTTACCTTAGTTATCTTTCCCATATAAATACTTGTAACCATCCTATTGTTTCATTCAATGACAATATTCTATTCAATTTCCAACTTCAATACATAGTAATGACAAATCATTATTTAAATGAACAAAAAATTAACACATGATTAAACTATATTAAATTTATATATATAAATTCAATATTAAATTAAGCAAGAAGGCTCCTAGCTCCCCATCATTTAGGAAGACAACTAGAGAAATTACTTTTAGTTTGACATGACAGATAGAATAAGGACTAATAATATAAAACCTGATAAGGTCTAATAGTATGTATAAGGCCAATAAAATTTTAATACTATATATTATTTGGTGTAGTACTGTAAGATATTGTATTTTATATTCTATAATATTATCATTCATTTACAAATATTTCTAATATTATAAGTAAATATTAAATAGAATAAATTAAGGAACGTTTATTAATTATTTAAATATATTTTTTAAATATTATATTATGTACATATTTTTAATTAATTAAAATTTAATTTATATGAACCGTTATTATTCATTTCAATATTTTATAACTAATCATTATTTCAATAAATTATATGAATATAAAATATAATCTTTTATATATTTTAATATTTTCCATCTTTAATCACAATTATTTAAAGTTTTAATTTAAAAATAAATATTAAAACAAAATATTTTAATCCTTATTTTCATATGTTACGTATTATTTACTTTTATACATTTATATTATTAGTTAACAATTCATAATTTTTATATTATTTATTATTTATCAATTATAATTTTTTATTATATATAACTAAATTGATATCATATATTATTTTAATGATATTTATTTATTATGAAATAATTTTCATAAAGAATTATTTTATTTTAATAAAATATTAAAAATAAAAAAATATATGTTAAAAGTTAATCAAGCCTTATCCAGCCTCCATGATGTATTAAGTTGTACAAAATTTTAACGTATAAGGGGTTATGATTGATAAGCGTATAGAATATTTTGTCTACACTAAATAACGAATAAAAATATAATATAACATATAATATTAACTTATCATATCATGCCTAACACATCATATCAAACATATCCTTAAAATTTTGGGTGTAAAACTCCAAAGGTAGGATATGTTGAAGATGAATGAATTAGAAATTTTTTTGTATATATACAATTCTAAGAATTAATTCTTAGACACACTCATAAAAAAAAACTTAATGAGAGAGAGTTTGTGAATATGTCTAAATTCGATCCATGTGTCAACGTGTGCCATGCATGCGATAAGCTATCAACAATTTAAAATCAAAGAATGACTTAGGATATGTGCATCTAATTCAAATAACTTTGTAATATCACTACGATCTTGTTTGGGTAAATAGCTTATTTAAACTCTTATAAGAACTAAATTTTAAAAAGTAACTTATGAATAAGTTATTTTATATTCAAATATATAATAATAAAAGTGTTTATTTTTATTTTTTAGAAAGTGATTCTTAAGAAGTTAGATATTTTAATTTCAAAAAATACTAAGAATAATTTTTAGAGAAATAATAACTTATTTAGCCAAACATGGTAAAAAGTAAAATATATCTTCTGTGTAACACCCTAGTAGAACCCAATTATACTTAAGTTTGCATTTGGATTATATTAATTGCCACTTATGCTTTGCGTTCATTTTCTTTTGAAATTAACTTAGAAAGATAGTGGACAAAATTTTTTTTTCTTCTTATAAATTACTTTTTGAAAACTTAAGTCTGAGTGAAAAATGAAATACATAGCACTTACGTAGATGATAGTCAAAGTTACTTTGTGCACTTACTTAATTTAAATAAGCAAACACAAGACTAAATATAGAATTATCACCACATAAACTGAAATATAACTACTCAATACATGAGTCATAATAGAGCATATACTATAGCAATAAGTTATTACAAATAACAACATAAATTCTACTACTATTGGTCTGTTTCTCACAACTATAACATAACTAAAAATCGGAGTAGTAATTCTTCAAAGGTCTGAAATCTTCACGTGTTGCCTCATTCCTTAGCTATAGATCTATTGCTTTAAGTGGACCTGTCTCTGGTAACGAAAAAAAAAAAAAACATAGGAGTGAGAAATATAAGATTTTTCAGTAGGAGTTTCTACTTACACTAAAAGTGTCATCGTTATCGTTCCAATCACTTCGGGTCTATTATAAAAAGGTGAACAGTTAATGATTCAATTATCAAAATTTTCGTAAACGTGATTAGCTGAAGTGAAGTTGCTTTTAAACTATTCTTATAACAATAATAGCAATATCCATCAGTACTTCATCAAGCATGTATTCAAGCATATCATATAAAATCACTAATGGGCAATAATAATTTAGGAGATGCATGTATTTTATGATTACTCATTATCAACATTTGCTTATTAATGGTCATCATCTTTCTTTCGTTCCATTTTTCTTTCATTAACATATTTTTCAATCACTTACGGGATGAATGTATCAATGCCTTAGACCACCCTAAAGGGTAATGAGCTCATACGTGGCTATCGCCACAACCTTTTGATTTTCTTTCGTTACTATAATCTTAACGGTTTAGGGGTTAAGTTGTGAGCTTAGCTCAAGTTTACTTTTCCAGACTTTCATTTCTAATTTTCTAGGCTTTACTTTTATTTTCTTTCTATTGCTATAATCTCAATGGTTATGCCATGAGCTTAACTCAAGTCCACTTTTCCAAACTTTCATTGCTACTTTCCCAGGCTTTACTTTTATTTTCTTTCCATTGCCGTAATCTTAATGGTTTAGGGGTTAAGTCGTGATCTTAGTTCAAGTACATTTTTCTATAATTTCATTGCTAATTTTCTAGGCTTTACTTTTATTATTTTATTTGAAAATGAATGTATGTATATCATTACGTAATCATAAATAAATCATTGACAATCAATCATTCATTCTCATCATTTCATGACTCATCGCCATACATTCACATAGACAATATCTCATATACATCTTTATATCAAATAGTAAGCTGTTCATGCTAAATCCCATGTCATATTTCATCATTTGAAGCTAATAAATCAAGTACCCTAAGGTTCTTAAAAGGTTATGGAAGTCTTAGTGTTTACACATTTCTTTCTATTCTTACAAATTCTAACCAAATCTTTTTCTCTTAGTCATCTTTGTACTCTTAGCATTCAATTAATACATTAATGCACTTTAAAATATTATCATTGGGTATTTAGAGGTTTTTTTATATATTTTCAAGCTCCCTCATGAGTGTTATATATATATTTTTCCTCTTAAAGTTTTATTGCAACTTAAATCCTTAAAACTTTCTCTCTTTACAAGACTTGAATCTTCTATTTACAATTCTGACATATTTTATAAGAAAATTTGTAACTTTCTATATACTTGTTATCTCAGTCTTCTAAAGGTAGTTACAGATTCCTAACTCATCAGGCTTTCTATTAAAAGTAATTTTATTAACAACACATTTATGGTTATGTCATAGTACCCTTGCTAAGTTACCCATTTCCAGACCTTTGACACTGTCCCACAACTTTATTTATTGTTCTGTATTTTCGTTATGCAAAGCTTTATACATGGCACAATGGATGTATTCCTATGTGTATTAGCTTTCCAACAGAGTTGAAATCAGGCTGTTTGCACTTTTCTAGAGTGACTTACACCTATTTTACTACTAAAAGGTCATATTCAAAGTTTCAGTCTTAGGTTCAACTTTGAAAATTCATACCCTGGGCTAGAAAATTCCTTTTTAGGTGATTTCTTTTGAAGAGTATTTTATAATGTGTCTAGTTTATGGGAAAAATAATTTTATCATGAGATACTTCATATATTATGAACACTACTTTCGCAATATCCGTTGCCAGAAAAAGCTAGAAAATCCAGCATCTACTATTTTCATGTATTGAGTCATCTTATCAAAGCAAGTTTTACGTACCATATTATGAAGCCATATTTGAATATGAAGACATTATAAAAGCACTCAGAAGCATAATAGAGCATGTTGTATTCTCAAAAACATTTCACAAACAAAGAACCATGGACAAAGTTAGGAACTAAGAATGCTTAAATAAATAAAGAAGAAGCTCCTACCTCTTGTGTAGAGGATTAAAAATAAGTTATTCTATTCCAAGAGATCCCGTGAACTCAAGGAGGACAAGACAAGAAAGCTTCCTTGACAAAAGCTTGGAAGGTTTAGTGTTTGTTGTAGTAACCGAAAAAAAAATTGAAGTGAGGACCACCGTACACCTTAAGTAGTGTAGACCACCATAGTTCCTCCCTTTCTTTTATTTCTCTCTTCTTCCTCCCTGATTCATTATTCCCGTAACCCCTTCCCTTCTTCCTCTTCACTTCTTTCTCTCTTCTTTTCCATTCTCTCTTTTCTTTTTCTTATCTTCACATAAAAAAATATATATATCACCACCACCTCATCATCATCATCTCCTCCTCCTCTTTATCACCTTCCACCGTTCTCTCTCTCCTCTACCTCCATTTTCTCTCTAAACTCTATTAGAGAGCTTGAAACTTTTAGACGGGATTGGAATGATTTTCTTCACCAATTCTACTCTCCAAGTGGCAAATTAGCTTCTAAACTACTCTATTTAAATTATTAGAGATCTAGCAAATTTAGGATTAATTTTAATATTTCTTGAACCCTATAATTTGAGATTTTTGTCGATTTGGGGCTAAATTATATAAATTGGTAATATTGTTAGCTCACAAATATTAATATTATCTTGTTCCTAGAGCGATAGAGCAATCGGGCATCAACATTTGAATTGGTGGCATTTGTGGAGTTGCTCTTCGATTCTTTGAACCACTAGTTGTGACTAGATAGTGTATCTCTAGATTACTTTATGCATAATACATTTTGATTATTAATATAAAATTATATGAGCAGTTGAAAATATGTCGATATAAGAGAAAATAATTTATTTATCGAAAATTATGCTTTATGTTTAAAAATAGAATTGTTCATTTGGATGCTAAAATTTGATTATTATGCTTATTTAAATATTTTTAGTCAAAATATAACGAATATTGAATATTAGAACATCTTTTGTTAATTATTAAATTTGAGTTTATTTATGTTGTAAAAATATTTTAGAAGTGGAATGTGCATGATTTTGAATTAAGTTGGGGAAATTTTATAGTTAGAACTTGTAGTTAACGTAGTGGCATTAGCCTCGGTACACCGTGAGAAACTCCAGTTAGGTGAGTGCTAATCTGCACATAGCTAGGCTATGCTTGGACTTGTATATGGCTAAGGCCAACTCCAGTTCAGGTGTGGTGCTAACCCTCATATGCCTTTTAGTCATGTCTGGACTTGTGTATGACTATGGGCTAACTCCAGTTAGTAGGTGTGGTGCTAACCACATGACCTTGGGTCATGTCTGGACTTGTTATTGTTCTATTTGGATAACTCCCCATTTATATTTAGATTTACCTAGTTATGTAAAGCTATGTTATCAAGAAATCTTAAGTTATGACCAGAAAATACTTTTATGAGTACATATACATTATTATGTTTATAATGTTTTATTCTTGCATATAGTAAATCATGAATATCCTATCTCTCAGTTGTAAAATTCACCCTGTTATATTGCATTTTTTTAGATACAAGTGCTAGTGTTGGTTCTGGTGTTCCTCCGACACAACCTTAGTAAATTCTAAGTTAGTGAGCCTTTTTGTAAAGGCCCTTTTTAGTAGGAACTCTTATCTTGTTTTAGCCCCATATGTCATAGGCAGGGTCCTTGGATCTAAATTATGACTTAGCTATGTAAATTATCTTATCGAAATAATTTGTAAACTTACTATGGTTTTATGCTTTGAATTATGTTTAATAGAATCTAAAACAAATTTGTTATTATAGCTGGATTATGCTGAGATATTTTTATATATTGGAAGGGCGCATTCTAAGAATGCTTGATGTCCAAGTGTTTGAAATTATTGGGAAATATTACAGGTTGTATTTTATATGGAAAATGTCCGAAAAATAGAAGAAATTCTTGTTTTCCTAGAAAATAATGTGTGTTAAGACTTGTTAGAGAAGGTATTCCCTATGCACCGGTCATGACATAAGTTGGGTCGTGACATTTGTGCTAGTATTTTACAAGAGTTAAAGGATTTAGCTTTTGCAAAGCATGGTGAGGTTTCCTTGTAGTTTGGAAAATGGAATGAATGAAAGAGAGTTTGTAGACTATTTATAGTGGAAAGATCAAGAAAAAAAATAAGAAGGAAAATACTTAATGCTTGAAGCATAATTTATGCAAGCATGTTTCCCTAATTTTGGGGATAAGAAAAGATTTCATGATTAGAATGTTTTATACCTAAAGTTGGGAAAAAGAAAAGAGTCAATGTTTTATGCAAGAATATTAGTCTAATTTAGGGAAAAGAAAAGGTTTCATGTTTTATGCAAGAATATTAGCCTAAATTTGGGGAAAAGAAAATGTTCCATGTTTTATGCAAACATGTTGGCCTAAATTTATAATTATTAAATTAGTGGCATTATGGAAATTTCTTAATTCAAGACAATGACATTATAGTAATCGGACCATGTTAGTGGCATTCTTGTAATTTTTTTATAAAATAAGAATATATTTGTCATTTATTATAAGATAAGGGTAGCTTTGTAATTTCTTTCACATAGTAAGGGTATTTTCATAAATTTTACTAAGTAATGATATTTTTGTAATTATTTGTATATTTTTCTAGACACACTTAATTATTCTAATATTATTCGTTATATTTCATAACACTTGTCGAAATTTATATTTAATCATTAATTATGATTAATTAATCTTTCTAATTATGAATTTCGGGATATTATATTTTGACTTCTATAAAATTAGAAAAGATCAAAAGTTATAGTATCTAAGCCCTAGGTCATTGTCTATTGTAAACGAGAAACCAAGAATGCCAGGGCTACTTAGGAAAAGGATTTTGAATTGGGAAAAGCTAATTTAAACGAAAAAGACTTCATGAAATCGACTTCGCTAGCTCACTTGGTCAGGGCATGTAATTAATAAAGTAACGTGGTTCATTATTCCTTGCAGATCAGATCGATGATCCGTATCTCGACTTTCTTGATTTCCCTTATTCACCTGGTCTATCTTATTAAGAAACTTATTAAGCTTGTTATTGGTATTGCTGCGGCTATTAAAAGTTGCTTTACTATTTAGGCTTTCAAAAACCAACTTTTAAAAAGTTATAGTAGTATTGTTTGGTAAAATAATATAAAAGTTGCCTTCAATAACTATGAACTATTGAAGTAGCATTTAGTAGATATATTATAAAGTTATTCTCAAATTATAAACTAACTGTAATAGGTATAAATATTTGTGGACATAATAAAAAATTAAAAACCGTAATTAATGGAGCCACGAAATTGAATTTTTATTAAAATTCAAGGGTTAGAGCGATCTTTTGAATTTTTTTGAATTTTAAAGAGGAAAAGTTAAGTTCTAAAAAATATCTTATGAGGTGCTCTAAAAACACTCATGACTTTTAGAAGTTAGAAGCAAAAACATACCAATTTTTTGTTTACCAAACAAAAAAATTAACTTATACTTTTTATAAGTTACGGTATTAAGCCGAAGAGCATTAATAAACCCACCCTTAGCAAGCCACGTTAAGAGACTCATATGTTATATATGGAGTTATCCTAATTAACCAGCTAAGGAATTTTTTATGCATAGTTGGGTGTATATTTACATGGCTTTGAGAAGAAGATATGGTTCTTTTTTTGCTTGATATTGCTTGGTAAATCTGGTATAATAAGTCAGGACATGAAGTTTCATAAGTACATTCCGAATTGGGAGATTTTTGTTTTTGTTTTGTTTTGGTTTTTTATTAAAATAATTAATACTAGGAATTTGTCTTAAAGTGTATAGGAAATGGAGGAGGTGGGAGTGGAATATAAAACTGCTCATTTAAAGATGTAGGAAGTGAAAAAATCAAGTTAATGCGTGGTAGGTTAGTGGACCATAGGTTGGTGCTCAGATTCTTATGCGGTATCATATTTGATGAAAGTGACACAGAGGTGCAAAGCGAAAAAGGCAAGGAAGTCCTAGGTATGATGCCTAGGATGTTGGCATTAATGTCGGCGGTTATTTTGTTGTTTTTCCTTTCCCTGTCTCAACTCTCATGGTTCTTATACTTCTGTATTTGGCCATTCCCCTGTGAGAAGTTTATGTGGTGGCCTTCTGCTATTGTCCGGGAAAAAAAAAAGAAAAAAAATAGTACTGTGACTTTTAAGATTAAAGAAAGACTTGAACTGAATCTGATTAATTATTAAATGACCTTGTTTACATAGTACTGTGACAACTTCATGAAGATAAGAGGAGAGTCACACCTTCAAGCAGGGTAGTTAATTCCATAATTCTAGCGTTAGATCCGCCCTATGCGGATCTATATATATATATATATATATAGGGATCACATTGCTGACCTATATATTCTGCTCGTAAAGAAATGTTAGGTATGCTCTTTCTATATTGTATATATGTCGACTCATTTATTATGCATGGTTAAAATGATAAGTTTTTTGTTTTAATTATCTTATGATAATTTTCAATGAATAATGAATGAGTTGATACTATATCGCAAGTTAAATAAGTTTAAATAGCACAATGTTTTATAGTATAAATACCTCATAATGAATGGACGTAATCAAGGGCACATGCTGCCCAATATTTTGCTTAGTTTATTTATTATTATTCTTATTCGGTAGCTGAGAGATCAATTTCATGGGTATAGCTAGACATCTAAACGCGGATTCTTCTTAATAATATCATTCATACACATAAATTTGATGATCAAACTTAAGACCTTATACTTAAATTAAGAACCCTAGTCTTACACTCATACCAATACCTTATTAGTAGTTTATTATATTATGTGTGTATATGTGGATATTAGTAAGTTACATTTTTTTTTTGACAAAATAATCCATTCTCTTATTAATGAGTCAATTTATGATTATGGATAAGTTAATAATGGATTTGTCTAATCAGTGCCCTAAAGATAATGATTAGGTTTACCATATTAAATAAGTTTAAAAGTTTTTGGATAGACCTCATACTTTGAAAATATAACAATCACAATTTTCAATAGTAAATTTATCTTTTTTTGAGGAAATAGATCCTCTTATTTTGATTTTGCACATGACCTTGTTATGTGTGATCTCTCACCATTAATTTTGAAAGTGAGACCCAAACATGACATATGACATAAGAGAATTAATGATAAGAGATCACACATGATAAGGTCATATGAAAAATCAACATTAGAGGATCCACTTCTTTTTTCTTTTTTTAAACATTAACTATTGTCGTAAAGCAATAGTTAACAAAGCTCATATACAATTTTGTTTTTGTTATCATTAACTATTATTTTGACAACTTCTTTCACTTCATTAATATTGTCTTTTCTATCTCTCTCTCTCCCTTCACTATTTTTATTTCCTCTACCCTCGCCTTCGTCACTACCACCGTCTCCCAGTTCTCTGTCTCCCTTCCCCAAAAAATTCAAGGTAGAGCAATTGTAGTATGACGTCAATTTTCTCAATATGATGTCCATATGATGTCAATATATCGAAGGCAAGCATGCTTTATTTTCCACATTATATTTTAGAGAAAAAAATACATCATGTTCCACACGACATCATGTCCTGGTCGTGCATTCATAGGAACGTTGAATTATTCAAGAGAAAAGCTTGTAGTGAAGGAGAGAGAGGCAAGCAAGAAAATATCAATCGAGTGAGAGAAACTTGTTAAAATAATAATTAATAATAACAAAACAAAATTCTAAATTTAATTTATTCATAATCATAAGTTGACTCACGAAACAAAATGAGGGATGAATTATTTTGTCGAAAATAAAATGTGTAGCATGTTAATATTCACAAGTGAAGATATGAAAGTTAAATCCCCATAGTTACATGATGTAACTTTAATTATAGTTACATTATTGATAGTAACAATTTAGAAAATTTCAGGATTGGAGGCAAAATATTACATTAGTATAAAAAGTAGTGAAATACATTATATTTTATCATTTTTTCTCATTTGAAGTTGTTATAGGGCCAAACTTAACCAAATAATGGTTACAAAAATATACAATAGCTACATAATTATTAAGAAAAATTAAAATTTTGCTAGGGTATATGCCCCGCTTTGCCCAATGTAGATATGTCACTGATCGTTGAATAACTTTTCCATAAGATAATTATTTTATTAATCTAACCATTGAATTATAAGTACCTATCATGAAAGATCACTTATGCCAAATATTATAAAAATTGAATATTAATAAGAGTGTAATCATATAATTAACTTTTATTCATTTTAAAACATATTATATTGATTTTGACAAACATAAAAATTAAATCAAACAATCTCATATTAATTTGAAAATTTATAGGCATGACCTATATGATGTGTATTTCTAATCCAACGGTAGGTTTTATGAAAAAAAAATACATCAATAGAAAGTTATTAAATAGTGCAACAATTACTTAAAGTTTCATCGAGGAGGAGGGATTCATTGGCTCTAGTGTAAGAATTTTGATAAAAGTTCTACAAATGGTGTAATGTAAAATTACAAAAGTGTGGAGGGTTTGTTGATTCTAGTATAAGAGTTCGAACACTTATACCTTTGATAATTGTTTTTACAAAATATATAGTTTTTCTCAATTCAACCATTTTACCCCCACTTTTACTCTCCAACCAAACATACCTTAAGTGTAAGTCTTATACATTTACATCATTTAACAACTCTTCATAAAAATTAAATTTAATTGATTTGATCGTTGAACTATATTATTAACGATCAAGCATGCCAAATTAAAAAAAAAAAGATAATAATTAATATTTACTTGTATTTTTAAAAACATATTCTTTGTCAAAATAAAATGTCATAATGAAATATCAAATCATTTTCAAACTATATGAAATTTGATATATTTGATCAACTAAGTAAGAACTTTGAATTCAATAATTTGATTGATCAAATTTTATACCTATTAAAAATTATTGAATGGTAGAGAGAGAGAGAGGGGGAGCCTAAGGGGAGAAGGAAAGAGTGGGGTTTGAACAACTAACATTAATCACGTTACATTTTAAACATGGATTTTACCAAGTGAGCAAACCAAGCCCAACTTTATGAAGTATTTACAAATTAGCTTTTTGGAATTCTTGTTAGGGAATGTAACCAACCTAGTTAGGCTATAACTGTATAATAGATTTCAGTTTCAAGTATAGTTATTTTAGCTTCACTTTAGCTTCATATATAAACACTATTGTACTGTTCAAAGATTAGAATAGAATCACTTTCTCTGTTTCCATTTCAATGCATTTGCAATTCTCTCACTCTCTCTGAAACCTAACATGGTATCATAGAGCCACTCTTTTTTTTTTGTTCCTTCATCTCCTCGATCCTCTCAAGCTTATGCAGAACCCTAACAATGGCGGAGTCACCAATTTCCTCAACAGCATCCTTGCCGGTTTTCTCACCTAAGAAGTTCACGATCCCGATCTCCTACAAACTAACGGAGGACAACTATCTTCTATGGCAGCAAGAAGCTCTTGCGACGATCAAAGGCCAGAAACTCCAATCGCATCTACAACAAGATCAAATCCCTCTGATGTATCCCTTGGTTGCTGATTCCACTTCAGGTACTCTGAATCCAGCGTTTTCTGAATGGGAGCAACAAGACAATGTCCTTCTAGCGTGGTTACTCAACTCTCTGAGTGAAGCGATCCGAGTGTAATGCAGTGAAGCGCATTCTTAGATATCTACAAGGCACTAAAACCTTTGGGCTCACACTTAGGCCATCCTCTAATCTCAATCTGGCAGCCTTTTGTGATGCTGATTGGGGCTCTGATCTAGATGATAGAAGGTCTACAACTGGTTTTTGTGTGTTCTATGGTGGAAATCTAGTTTCTTGGACATCAAAGAAACAGTCCTCTGTGTCCAGGTCAAGCACGGAGGCAGAATACAGAAGCTTGGCTGCCACTGTTGCTGAAATTACATGGCTCAAATCACTCCTCATTGAGCTACAGCAACCTATCACACAAACTCCAACCATCTACTGTGACAATCTAAGTGCTGTCATGATGACAACCAACCCCATCCTTCACCAAAGGTCAAAACACTTTGAACTAGATCTTCATTTTGTCAAAGAAATGTGGTGAACAAGCTTATTCATGTCAGCCATATACCTTTCCAAGAACAAGTTGCAGATGTACTAACCAAATCATTTTCCTCTTCTCAGTTCCCATACTTGCGAACCAAACTCAGAGTCAATGATGTTTCCCCTCTGAGTTTGAGGGGGGGTGTTAGGGAATGTAACCAACCTAGTTAGGCTATAACTGTATAACAGATTTCAGTTACAAGTATAGTTACTTTAGCTTCACTTTAGCTTCATATATAAACACTATTGTACTGTTCAAAGATTAGAATAGAATCACTTTTCTCTGTTTCCA
Source organism: Dalbergia oliveri (assembly GCA_030441495.1). NCBI lineage: Eukaryota > Viridiplantae > Streptophyta > Magnoliopsida > Fabales > Fabaceae > Dalbergia > Dalbergia oliveri. The sequence continues at coordinate 25,626,213 of JAMLFY010000009.1, read as the reverse complement.
TTTCAATGCATTTGCAATTCTCTTCTCTGAAACCTAACAATTCTAAATCCTTTTTCAAATCCTGGTTATTCATGGATTCTGTTTCTACAAATTGCGATAAACAAGCTGGTGGCATATTATTATTTTTATTAATTCAAATAATATTTTTGATTAAGCTCGTGGCATATTATAAAACTCTTTTAACTACCTTAACATGTTCATCTCTCAAATAATATTTTTGATTAAGCTCGTGGCATATTATAAAACTCTTTTAACTACCTTAACGTGTTCATCTCCCAATTAAATGTAACGTACCCTAAGTCTTTCTTTAATATTGAATCGCCTACCAGCGGGGTTATAAATGGGGCTGAGGTTCTGGACAATAAACGCTCACACCAAACCCTTCTAACAACTTACAGCTTTCGGCAAATATATCTATCTCATTATTGCGGTCATGGGAAGCATGCAAGGGTTCGAGATTGAACTGCGTGCCGCTGTGCATGAGTACTGCAAAGGTGAATCTGATCACCTGAACGTGGATTTTAATGAACTTTTCAATGATGTTGGATATGTCCTCAAGCATTCCACCTCTGTTGCTGAAAAATGCTTACTGGTTAGTGGTCGTCTATACTCTCTTTCTTAATTCTCATACACACACAAGCACGCACACCCCTACATAGAAGCCTTTTGATATCTTAGTCTCGTTTGAGTAACATTATTTCGTCATAATAATTATTTCATCATAATTAATAAATGGACATATAGTTATATATGTATATATAACTATATAGATATAGGAACATTATTTCTTAATTAGTTTTATTTTATATATATGATCATACACATTGACTTGAAACCGACATGGGAGCAGGGCAAGAATGGAATGAATATTACAGAGAACAAGTTATCCGTCATCAACTGCTCATTGTATGTGCTTAAACAAATTCATTCCGAGGTATGTATAGAAGTCTTTCATTTTGGTATAGTTAACTCGTTCAATGTTGCTTGCTTAATTAACAACTTTAATTTCACCTGTTAAGTGTAACCGCTTCTCAATAAGGGATTTTAAGCATCACAAAAAACAGGAAGAATATCTGATTAATTTTACACCATATATATATATACACACATAATTAAAACACACATATATATTTTATATATATAACGATCAGGTGGAGGCATTTGGAGAAGATAGTAAGCGTGATGTGGCAGATTCAATAGTGAAGATTCTATCACCTTACTCAGGGGCTGAGAGGGCAGTACTGACCCTGGCAGCATTTGCTTTGTCGTATGGGGAGCTCTTGGTTTATGTTGATCGCCAACAACTGAGCCCATTTGCTTTGTTGATATCATCCCTTAGGCGTGTGGATGAAATTATTTGGGTTCAAAAGGAAGAACAATTCAAGACGGCAATTGTGGAGCTGAATGACCTAACCAAGCTGACAATTGAATTCATTGGGTTCATCCTTGAACTGGACAGCCTATCAAAGAGAGACTGCGTCGATGACATGTCAGTTGTGACCAAAATCACAGACATTGTCGAAGACTATTCCCTAAGTGCTATCCGAGTTATCGTAGCATGCATGACAGTGGTTAACTATCCAACTTATTGCAGGTAACTTATGGTGCCTTTGGATCGGACTTTAGAATGAAATATTATTTTACCAAAAAAAAAGTATTTTTCGTATATTTCAATTTTTTTTTAAGAATAATCAGAATATAAAAGAAATCAGTTTTTAGCTTTTTGGTAGAAGTTAAAAATAGCAACTTTTTTTAAAAAAAAAGTAGTTTTCAGTTTTTTCAATTATATTTTTGGTGCATTTGTTTCTACTTTTTTAAGCCTATAATTATTTTTTTTCACTCTAAAAAATAATTTTCATACATTTAAGTAATTTTTAAAAAGCAATTAAAAATTTAAAAAAAATCAGTTTTCAACTTTTTTATAGAAGTCAAAAAGAGTATCTTCTGAAAAAATCAATTTTCACATTTTTTAATTAAATATAAAATTTAAATTTCATAATTATTACTTTTTAAATCTGAAATAAATACACTTAAAATTTAAATTTTAAAATAATTTTTTTACAAAATTTGAAACAAACACGATCCCAAGTTACATATCTATAACTTTTATTTATTTACAAAGTAAGGTCCCACTCTTTCGAAGTGTAATATGCATTTTCACCGTCGATAAAAAAATTGAATGTCCAGTGAATGCATGTGTACTTAATTTTTCATTATCAAATAACATTTCTTTTTTTTAAATGTATAATATACCATTAAATTATTATTTTTATAAAAAAAATCAAATTACAGACCTCGGCCATGTTAATTGCCTTAGTTATGAAAAAATAATTAGTTGCTCCCGTGAATTGTTGACCGCTCCTCTTATTGGTTGTCATATATATATATATATATATATATATATATATATATATATATATATATATATAGGGTTAGAATCAAGTTAAACTTTAAGAAAATATTATATCATTGAATAACTTCTTATTGGTATAAATATTTACAAAATCTATGTTGGATTAGAAGTTCACATTGTATAGATCAAGTTTGTAGAATTTCAAATTAATCTAAAATTATTTTGCATATGTTTTATATACATCAAAATTAATGTAATATATATACTTAAAATAAACAAGAATAAGAGTTATATGATTGTATTGCTATTGATATTCAATTTTTATGAAATTTAATTCAACGTTGATCAATAAAAAAATTATTTCATTGAAAGTTATAAGTGGTGTGCTTTATTTAAAGTTATACCAATGTAACTTAATATATAATATATATATATATATATATATATATATATATATATATATAGAGAGAGAGAGAGAGAGAGAGAGAGAGAGAGAGATAACCTATTAATGTGCGGGTTTCAGGATTACGACCGGAAAAGGACTGATCTCTTCTCAAGCTTCTTGGCTAAGTGACGAGCTCACAAAACTAAGAGAGGCCGTTGAAAAATACAAACTGCTAATAGGTATGTATTTTGGACAGAATTTTCAATTCAATTTTCTGTGTATGCCATCTATGTTTCTTAATTATTACAGTAACGCTACATTTTTCTAAAATCTTACACGTTTTCTTTTATAAAAAATATTATTTTAATATCAAAAAGTCAAGTAGCTATTCTATTAAAACATTCATTTTATCACTATTAGATGTGATGTTTCTACTAATTTCATTAACCCATCACATCCAATGGTAGAAAGGTGGATGTCTCAATAGAACATTTTGAGTATTTAAATAACATTACTCTTCTTTTTTAAGCATCATATATACTGACATCAATTTCAAACGACCTGGGAATGGATGATATTTGAGGATCCAAGATGTCAATTTTCTGGGGCGACTAAATTTTATCTGTACGTCAAAAGATTAAACACCACCCCGTATCAGTTAAAAAGAAGATCATATTTTAATTTGTTTTCATTTTTGTGTTTGATGAGTGTTCTTGAACTATATATGTCAAATTTGAGCTTACAAATAACATACCCAAAGGAAAAAAAAAATCCTTAAAAGGACAGAAAATAAGTAAATAATGGAAGACTAGAGAAGTAAAAAGTTTAATTTGGTGTTTAGATCTTAGTCCTGAGTTTTTATTAGTAGGCCCCTCTCATGTTTCATTACAAACCAATCGTCTCATTGGCCACAATTGTAAACTAGCAGTAGGGAATTTCTATAGACAGTAAAAGTGATTAATATGCTATGATTTATAAAAATGTGCCTAGCATTTAAAAGATTTATCATTTATGATTTATTGGCCATATTTAAATGCTGATATATAGTATTATAAATACTGATTTATGCAGAGGAATGGGAGGCTTACTCAAAACTGCATACCTGTATTTGTAGCCGAAGTGGCATCATCAAGGTTATGACTTGTATGATGAGTCCCTTTGATCCCTATCTTGAGCAAAAGGAGAAAGTGGTGTGTTCTTACCCTGAGCTTTTACTGAAATCACTATGAACATGTTTATGAGTATGGATTTTAGAGAAAAAGAAGGACCTATAATATAAAATTTTAAAATCTTATACTACAAATCATTTTTTTTTCTTCTCCCATCTAAAATTCAAACTCATAAATATATCCTAAAATGAATTATGAAGCAGAAATATGTGTGCTAATAATGATGACTCAAAAATCTTTTGCATATGGCCGCTAACAGGTCAAAGTTGCTGATGTGCTGAAGGGAAAGAATGTACTGTTATTCATATCAGAACTAGACATTTCCGAGGATGATTTTTCTGCTCTTGAGATGATTCATAAATACCTAGAAAAAAGGCACCGTGATTATAAGATTGTCTGGATTCCGGTTGTGGAGAAATGGACCAGAGATGTGCAGAGAAAGTTTGACACTTGGAAGAAGAAAATGCCATGGTACGTTGTCAGCTGCGGAACGGGCCAAAGAATTGTAGGTATTGAGTACATCAAAAAGAGGTGGCACTTCAGCTACGAGCCAATGGTCGTGGTTCTCAGCTCACGAGGTGCGGTGGAATGTCTTGATGCCATGCATATGATAAGAGCATGGGGAGAACATGCCTTCCCTTTCTCTCGAATTCCGGATCTAGACCACTGCACGCGTCAAATAATCTTCGATATCATAAAGCAAGAGGTGATTAGTTTTCTCCTTAATTGAACAACTAAATTAGAATTAACCAACAGTGTCACCATCAAATCAAAACATTCCATTTAAATGACTTTTCAAACAATGAATACGAGATTTAACTAACTTTTTTGATGTAGAAATACATGATTAGATAACAGTGTTAAAAGGGTTTAAGTTTTACACGGTCACTGTATATAAACGAACTCTAATTCTAATAATGTAATTTACCTTCACAATATTATCCTCCCTCCAACATTTCTATTTTTTTTTTCTCGTTTGATTGAATTCCTACTTAATTTTAACAGGTTGATGAGGAAAAGTACATTTTGTTGTATGGAGGAGGTAAGGACGAGACATGGGTGAAAGATTTTGGAGAAAATGTAACTGAACTAGTGGAAAGTGTTAGCGCAAAGATTACCCTGCAATCATTTGCCATTGGAGTCAACAAGAACAAGGAGATTATGCAGTTCTGGACCCGCATAGAATCTTTGCTGTTTGTTAAGATGCAACGGAATCTGTTGGACGATGTTACAAAACAATTCCAAAAGTTGCTTTCCTTGAAGGAGGACGAAAGCGGCTGGGCTATACTGTGTAAAGGTCCTAAGATATTAGCCTGCGCTTCTGGAACTATGATCACTGACGCAGTGACAGATTACAAGGAATGGACCAACTACATAGGAAAGAAGAAGTTTGAGAGTTGCCTCCAAGAATACTTTGAAACCAAACAACCTGAATGGCTGATCCCTTGCCATGTACCATTTCCAAGCTTCAGTCCAAGTCTAGCAGTTAATGTGATATGCCCAGATTGTGGAGAAAGGATGGAAAGGAGGGTCACTTACAAATGCGGCCACGAGAAAACTATTTTCAAATTAGAGAACGGCTATTACCGATGAATAATATGGTCCGGCTAGCTAATTGTTTTTTTATCGAATAATACGTGGCAATGGCATGCTGAATGCTATGACGGAGTCAAGGGTTTTATGTGTGGTGTCGAATTTCTTTCTTTGTATCTGTTCTTGTTTTCATCTTCCTTTCGTGGAGATCGCTATCGTGTGCACTCGTGCTGTCTTGTAATTTGTTTAGTCAATCAGAATAAAAGTGTGGTTGTTGTTGTTGCTTCAATACATTGTTGGTATTTCTTTCGATTAGCGTTTAAGGGCTTGCACGATATTTAGAAAAATCCACATATTTTCTTACTCAACTTATGAATATGGTGAATCTATAATTTTCTTATATACGCATTAATTAATTTTTCAACTCTTTCTCTAACTTAACAATGCTCTTTCTCTATACCTTAATGTTATATATATAAAAAAATTACATTGTCATGAAATTCAATATAATTCCCGATTATTTGGCTAGTCTACAATAACCTCCCCTATATTCAAGGGTTATTAATGGAGTTAACAAAAAGTGCAATTTCTCCAATTTACCCCGTCTATGAACACCCATCTAAGCCTAATTCATTTCTAACACTGCCACTCACCACCACCCCTCGCCGAATCCCCTCCCTACGTTCACGCCCCGACGAGTCATGCATCACCCACCAAACGCCATCGGCAACTTCTGCTGGACCTTCTTCCTCTCCTATGGCGTGAAGGTTGGCGTATATCATCCTGTGTGCCTTCAAGCTCGTTCACCGCCGGTCCTATACCTCCATCCTTGATGTTAATATAATGTCAGTGATGCTGGAATTCAATGTAGACAACTTAACAATTTTATTTTGTTTTTGGTTGGAGTGAGTTTTGATCCAAAACAATGGATATAGAAGAAAACAAATACGAATTGAAATAATTGTGCTTTGAGAGAAATTGCGTTTGATCATATGCTTTGTATAGTTGATTGTTTAATCAACTTGAGTTGACAAGCTGCTGGATTGAGCAAATGTCATAGGGAGTGGAAACAAACTTGATTTTGATGCCAATCATTTGTTTTCTGGGTCTGTTGGTGTTAAGGAAAATGTGGAGGTGAGGTGGTGACGATGGATGTTGACAAGGAGAAAGTGGAGTTAGAGGTTGGTGAGTTTGATGCTCACCTGAAGTATTAGCAGGGAGTGATCTTTACTCAAAGTACCCAATAAGAGGGATATTTTAGTTATTTTAATTATCCGAAAGCCACACAACAATACATAACTGCAATTCTGTGAACTTCAATAACGGAGGTTTATTAAAAGGGGTACACAGGCCGATAAGTTGAAAAACTCGTTAGGGGGCTCTTGAGACAATTTTATTTGGATAAATTATACTCATCTTTCTTAGATTTATAAAAATATAACTCATATCCTTTTCATTTGTTAAATTTTAACTATTTATATTATATTCACACTCCATAATAGTACATTATTAGGAACTTAATAAAATAATATTTTTATTATATTAATTGTTCTTAATTAATTAAATTATAAAAATATCATTATCCACTCTCTATTTTCGTTGAGCAAGTGAGAGAGATAGGGATTTAAGTTTTTTTTTACAATTAAGAGAGAGTGGATAAAGATATTTTTATAATTTTATTAATTAAGAACAGTTAATATCACAAAAATATTATTATGTTAAGTTTATTAACCGCTCTGTTAATGAAAGGTATGAGTGTAATATAAATAGTTAAAATTTAATAAGGAAAGGAGATGTGAGTGGATTTTTATAAATCTCAGTCTTAGAATATAATTTATCCTTTTATATACAGAGGGGAGAAGGAAGTACGTAGAAGAGGCTTTTGAATAGAGGACTGTTTGGTAATTTCCTTGGTGGTCCAATGATGGACCTGAACACGAGAACACGCTTATGCTTGCCATATTGAAGGGAAAGACACCTGACCCACTTTTACTGAGTGGCGGGTGGGGCCATGGGGGTTTGGCCCTCTGTTTGGGTTTTGTTTGGTGCAAAAAATATGCAAATAGCAAAAAAAAAAAAGGTAAATGAGCTACCATTTATCCATATGGACTCCCTTAACCCGCGAGTCAAATAGAGCAGCTAAATACAGATTGTTATTAAATAAACTAACATTTTTAGGCTCAACTTGCATTTTTTCACGAGCAAAAATGAGTGACTCAACTAGTTTGTCCGTTTTAACAATCCTAGTTCAAACATTAAGATTTGGCTTGATACTAGTTCAAGTGGGTTCGGATCATATTTCAAATTAATCTACCCAACTCAAAATTAAATAATTCCTTGAAAGATTTATTATCCGGTTTAACTTAATCACTAGTTAAATCATTATCAAACCAGTTCATGCCCAATAAAATGGTCTGATCAAATAATTGAGTCAGGTTTGAGTTTGATCCAACCTATCATATGTAAACTGCTAGTGTTTTTCGTTTTATCATATCTTCCCCTTTCATTTCTTCGTAGGGAAAGTACATAATTAACTAAAGTTGCTTGGCCCCTGATTATGAAAGGGACTGCAATGATTTTTCACCTGCTGCTCAAGGAATAAGAAATTGAACTAAATTACATAAATACATCTATTAATACAAAAAGCTCTTGCCGATGCCAGATTGGCACATTATTATTATTAGACAAGGTAGTACTCAGACAGGAGAGCAGCTCCTATGACCACTGCCAAGCACAACAAGCACATAATATCCGCCATGCCAAAAGATGATTCTGCCAAGAAGTAAATTTTATGATCGCCACTGTCCCCTTTAAAACCTCTGACTATCATAGCCTGCAGTATTTGTGTTAAACTATCAGAAAACAAGCTGAGATTTCATATGATGAATACCATTGCAACAGAAGATTGGCACCAAAAGTAAAAGATTGTAACTAGAGGTCAATGACCAGGAAAATGAGTTTTGTACCATGTAAGGCCAAGTTCATAAACTTAGCTTATTTTCAAACTCAGCATTATTAAATGAAATCAACATTTGTGCCACAAACACAAAGGACAGGTTTCTACTTTCTAACTGTTTCTACTTTTTATATATATGAACTGAAAGCAGCATTTTGTCTAAGCATGAATCTGATGTAAAGTCTTCAAAATAGTGAATGAAATTAAAACAGAATTATCCAGTTATTCAGCGGTTCTAGAATGAGGTGAGACTATGAAAAAGGTCAAAACTGAAGCACTTCAGACAACATTGAATGAAAATATAGAAAACTATGTTCAAGGCAAACCTGAGAAATTTGCTCTGCGTGGCTGAAAATATTTTTGAATATGCGCCGGAAGTAGTTAAAGAAAACTGCAGAGACATACGAATCATGATCATGAAGAAATATCTTTAAGTAAAAGCTACAAATCTATCATATACAAATTAAGCATTAGACAAATTAAAAATAGTTTTCATTCCAATACTGAGCTTCCTATTAAAACGGGTATGTGGATTTCTTGATCAGGCAGAGGTACTTATATCTGTAAGTAGTAAAGGTGTAGAAGGGGAAGTTTAGCAGGATAGTAACAAAAGCTCACTAGGCTTCCAGAAAGAGCTTTCAAAGAAATTACCACCATTCATCAGCATTCAATAAACTACCTTGGCTTCGGTTATTTTAAGGATCCAGCCTAGCACAAATTACTAGACTGACGTGGCAGATAAGATAAAAAAGCAAGTCATGTACCAGTCCAAATATTGATTTATTTGTGCGCTTAATTATCATATTGGTATAACAAAATATTGGAACAAAGGTAATTGATAACCAAATAAGTGGGAGATTATACAACAAATTAAAATATACTTTTATATAATAAGTGAGTGATATGTGTTTGAATAAAAGTAAATGTGGCATTGTCATTACATGTACGATAGAGGGTGAGCCTTACGCAACGATATAATGCAAGTTTAAAGATAGGCTATTATTTGTGATATCGCCTGATCCATATAGCCAACCCCACTTAGCGGGACAAGACTTAGTTGTTGTTGTTGTTGCATGAATGTGTATTATGTGTAGTGCTAGCTCAGAATCAACCACTCAACCGTTTCTGCATTGCTCGATGGTTGACTCTTTATGGAATTCTTTATTTGGTCTTTTTGGTGAATGTTGGGTGTGTCCTAAAACCATGGATCAATTCCTTTTGACTACTTTTGTTGGTTTTGGGAGGAGAAATGAGGCCAGATCCTCATGGCAATGTGCTGTCTTTATAGTTATTTGGTGTATTTGGTCAAAGCATAACTCTCGTATTTTTGATAATAGACATTTAGATAAGCTGGTTTTGTGGGATAAGATTAGACGCCTAGCGTCTACTTGGTGTAAGACACATGACCTTTTTAGAGGCGTTTCCATCTCTGATATGATAAGAGATTGGAAAGCTTTGATCTTTTGATGTTTTCTATTTACTTTGAGGATCTCTTGTCCTCTTTACTCTATATTTATTATTCCTATCTTCTTGTTAAGGAAATTTCTTCTTTTATCAAAAAAGGGGAAAGGTTGTTGTTTTATGACTTGGAGATCACGGGTTTAAATCCGGAAACAACATCTCCGCAAAGCGAGGGTAAAGTTGCGTACATCTACCTTCCCAGACCCCACCAAGTGGGAGCATCGTGCATTGGGCCGCCCTTTATCATTACATGTACGATGTTCACTACCAGTTTCAATGACCTAACCATGAAAATACATAGAGCATAAATTTTAGAATAAACACTACACTTCATTATATCAGTTTCGATGCCTAGACAATTTGTACAAATCAAATGTGAAGCCTAGAGAATCAAAATGAGATTCATGCACAATGATTATCCAGGTGTGATACCCATCAACTACTTGATGGGAAAGGTAATAAGAGATTAGAAAAGAGAATAACATTCTTTTGTCAATGCCTCAAAATAAAAGGAAGAGCTAGCAACATTTACTTACTATCAATTGTCTCCATAGCAGTCAGATGTTTCCAATTTACCCTACGCGATACAATCCCCAAAGCAATGTTCCGAACCTGCAACAAAATAATATGGATATTTAATGAATAAGGTTGGCGGAGACAATAAAAGAAAAATAAAAAAATTTAAGCTTAATACTTCAGGTCAAATTGTGTTATAACTATAATTGAAGTTGCTGCATGAATTTCCAAATTTCATTTCCTTTTACTATGATAGAGAAGTTTTATTATTTTCACATTCATAAATATATCGAGATGCCAGTCATGACTTTCTGCATTTTTAGAGGTATCAGATCAGTATCAGTATAAGATTAAAAGGTGGCAGCGCAACTTTGATGCAATGAAAGAATCTTGGCAACCCTGGAGCTATTTCCCCGTCAGTCTAGTGCTACTCTAGCCAAATCTCTGTATTATGTAAATACCCTGTCTTTTCTGCATAATTACTTCATTTATTTCCTCTTTCCAAATCTAATAATCTGATCATCATTAACAATTGAAAACTTCATTAATCAAGATATTATCTAATCCTTGCTTGAATTCACTGCAAAATTATTAAACCATTAAGATGTGAGAGTCCCATAAAATCCATAAATTTGATAGCTTTAACTATTTTAATTATAAAAAGAACTCATTCTCCTAAAGACTGAGGTTCCTTTCTTTTTTTCTAGTTCATTGCTGTTCATTTTAAACCAAATGAAACATCCAAAACCCAATTTCTTGCTACATGACACATCATGGTATGAAATAATCATCAATGAAAGGTAAAAGTGTCAAAATATCATTTGAATATTTAATTACAACAAAAATAGATTTTGTCAGTGCTCAGCAAGATGAACTGGAACCCATTAAGCAGTCACAAAAGTTTTATATCATTCAAACAACTAAATCAAGCATGCAGTGAGATAAGAGCCAAATAAGATTATCACTATCACACATATGTAGGGATGTTAAAGCCCTTAATCTTCTCACCTCATCAAAAACTAGACTGATAAATCTCAATGACAGTAAAAGGGTAAGCACAATTTCTGACACAGAGACACCTATGTATTTCAGAGGGAGCATAAACCATCGCAATGCAAATGCCAGTTGTTCAGGGGCTGTAGTTGTGAGGCAGAGACTTGCACTTTGAAATACCTTCCAAAGAAATGCAGACCAAATTCTCAAAAGTCAGAATCATCAAAATTTTCCTTGTTTGAGAAAGGTTTCAAGGCATGGCTTCTGTTAATTTTCTGCCATAACAGTAAATTAAAAGTAAAGGCAGAATGCAACTCACTGTAAAAGTCAAACAGGCAGCAGTGCTTGCTACAGATAAGCCTTTCCTCGTAAAGGTCAATGGGCCTAACTTCATGATCAAATATGAATAACCAGATAAAGATACAGGAAGATTAGGAAGCCCTGTCAATGCAGGTGTTGGAGTTCTCAACTGGACAAGCGGGGAACACCATCTGCACCCAGGCCTAATGTTATGAATAGCAATCCTGATAGCAAATAAACTCTCCCCAATTGATCCTTCAGATAGAAAATAGTAATGAATTTCCCGAACCAACACATCATCTCAAAGTTGAAAATTGAAAACATCTGTAAATACATAGCCAACTTCCAAGAATCTTCGAGTTAACAAAAAGGAAAATCCAACTCATGTATGAAAATGCCGTATGAGCATCACCTTAGTAGATCAGTCAGAAGGAAAATCTAACAAGAGAAGTTACAGGCTAGCTCTAATCATAAAAAAGCATCCAAGAATGATAAAAACCATTTGCCTTAAGTATAAAAAGCAGAAACACGGGTTAGAAAAGGCATTTGCCGCAATGATTTTTTTCTTCTTTTTTTTTGGAAAAAAAAAGGGAGGTAACAGATGAAACACAATGCAAACCTTAAAATGATATCTAACAAAACCCTTGGACTGCTAAACCCCAAAGCATCCCCTAAAATCGATGATCACCCAACCAAAGATAATTAAACAAAGTGAACAATCCATCTATATATGAACATAACTCTATTCCCCAAGCTAGATTAATAAGTAAAGGATTAAAAAACACTTACCATCCAAACATCTCTTGGCAGAACCCAAACAGAAAGCAAAGTCAAGTATATCACTAGTCCAAATCGCATAATCACATGCGACCTTGCCGGTAGAATAACCAGAGCCAAAAGCCATACCTGTAAATAACACCAATTGAACAACACAAATGAATCCCTCTACTAATAATTGCTTGAGATTCTCATCATGATAATTAATTAAGCACCCTCCACAAATTCTCAAATTATTACAAACCATACACAAACCTAAAACACTTTCTGTACCACACAATCAAGTCATGCTCTGCCCAAAAACATAGGAAAAAATCTCAAATTTTTATATGCATTCGTCCTAATTTAATACAACTGGAGAGAAATTGACAAAGAAAAGAAAAGGGCGAATTGATTAGACTTGACTGACCAATTTGACTCGAGGGTCGATGGAGTGAAGGAAGGTGGTGGGAGAGGAGACGAACTGGCCAATGGGGCTGGCGGTGGCGCCGGAGATCAGCCTGAGGACCTTATCGGCGGCGAGGGAGCCCGCGGGGACCCACTTGGCCCAGTTTGCGGGTCCGCTGTTGTTGTTGTTGTTGTTGTTGTCGCCCTTTGAAGAAGAAGCAGTGATTGTGATTGGGAGAGTGGGGTTTCTCAATCTGAGGGAGACAAGGATTAGGGGTTGTTTGTTTGGGGCTGGGGGAAGGAACGTTGAGGGAGGAATGAAGGTGGTTTTGGGATGACAAGAAGCTGTTGGGAAAGGGAAGGAATGGAAGGTGGTGGAGGCATGGTTGCAGTTCATGGGTGAGTAAGAGAGTGAGTGACCCAAATTTATTTATGGAAGAAAACGAAATGAACGAAAAAAAATAAGAAGAAGATGGAGTAGGACTCCAATCTCTATTGAAGCTTGATTCTGAGCGGGAATGGTTTTCCCTTTTCTATGATTTCTTTTACTCAACTCCCCGAATCTGATTGTTGATTGTTGATAATTGGATATATGATATAATAATAATAATATAATAATCTTAAAAATTCATACTTCATAGTGCGTAGGACTTTAGGCAGTGCGGCACGGATGTCAGATGAATGAGCCTAGATTTGCTTTACAGAGGGGCTTGGAAGTTGTTAAGCAGGGCATTTGGTCTAGTGGTATGATTCTCGCTTTGGGTGCGAGAGGTCCCGAGTTCGATTCTCGGAATGCCCCCACTCTTCCTAATATTTATTTTTATTAGCATTAAAATTGAGGTCCCAAAACACAAAAGTCTGCGACTTCTTGAGGAGGTAATGACCCTTTTTTTTTTTTCTTTTATGATTGAAATTCTGGCATAATTTTATCAGCATTAGTCTGTCTGTCCATCCTAGTCTCTTAGGCATTCAAATCTGCAAAAGGAAGAAAGAAAGAATCACACAATAGCCAGGCCACGCTCATTCAGCTATGTTACATGTATATGTCGCGGCATTGAAGGTCTAAATCTGTTTGTGATTGATGGCATTCTGGATGGAGTCATTAGTTTGTGCGGAGCTGAAAATCTCTCTTTCACTTTCCTTTTAGTATATTCTAAAGATCATTTTTCTATAGAGTTATTGTTGGTGATTTGCCTTTGCCCTTCTTCTCTACTATGCCTCTTCCCACAAGGATTGAGCAACCACTGGTTAGCTACTCCCAGCAGCAACGGGAAATGAAATAGCTCTTGCTGAGTATTGAGTTTGTTTTGTTTGGATTCTGCTCTTTCTTCACTTTGAGAATTGTCTTCCTGCAGTGTCTTCAATTGGAGTCATTTGAATTGTATTGATCATTACGAGCTATCAAGCATGGACCCCGCTTGCGTGCCGTACGTGTTTGACATATATCTGTATTAGATCATATATGATATACCGATAACACATTTTTATATATATTCAATTTAAAATTTACTTTTTTTTTAATTTAACAAAGAAAAACATAATATAAACAAGATTATAAAAAGGAAATAATACATAATATTTTGAGTTTATAAGAAAATAAAGTATAAGTGAAACTTATATAAATAATATTTTGAATAATATATCATTTTCTTTAAATTTTTAGTTATATATATGCCGTGTATCTATAATTTTTCACATCCATTTCATGTCGTCGTTTTATGTCCGTATCAATGTTTATGATTCATAAATTACGAGTAACTAGCTCTTTTTTTATTCTTTTGGTAAATAGTAACTAGCTCTTTGATGTAAATGTTTTTCAACCATCAGCGAAGAAGAAATAAGGGTTAACATTTGATAAATCGTCCTGCTTCGAGCCAAAGGTTTCAAAACAATATCCCACCTAACCGTATCATTGAATTTTATCGTCCAAAAGGCTACTTCCCAGTATCCCATTGCTTCACAAAATCACAAATTGCAGGAGTCATGTTAAGAGATATTCAGCATATATTTGTCAGTGCTTCATAATGAAATACATGAATAGAAACCAAAATGGTCTGAATGGTTAGAGAAATTTTGATACCAATTGTGGCAATTGTTGAACTTGACCACTTCATAGTTTTTGCATGTGCTTATTGTGGGTGATCACGGGTTATATCAATTTGTCTACAATGGACTACATCTACTAAGTTCAGTTAGCACAAATTCTTCTCTTGGTGTCTGAAATGCAGAGGACAATGCCAGCAAACATATGTACTAAATTATTGTGCAGGGTCCTTTCCGAAAGTAAAATAGGCAATTAACTAAAAAAATCCTTTGTACTCAGGCGAACAAGTCCTCAATAAGAACGATGCACATAATAAAATCTTTTGTACTCAATTTACTTAGGTCATAATGTAACGTGCAAAATTGGAGGAAAACATTATGAAGCTTGTTACCCGATGGGGTTGGCTAGTTTGTTAAGTTTGTTAAGTGATTAGTTAATTGGTTAGTTTCTGTTATAGCTTCAGTCAGTTAGTGGTTAGAAGGTGAGCTGTTCCTCTAACTATCAGTTTTAGACTAATCACTGTAAGTATATAAGTAGCAATATGTATAATGAGAACTTTAACTCAATCATTAATCTTATTTCCACTTGAGTTCAGATCAATCAGAATTTCTCCCTTTCATCTTCCTTTCTCTTGGCATTGTTTCCTTCTTTTACATTTACCCTAATACAAATGTGGGGAAAGTTTACTCTCATATTCTTAGAATATTTCTCCCCTCTAAAATTTTGGCTTGTTTCAACCAAACACAAATTTCTTTCCAAAAAATTTAATCTATTAAATTTTAACCCCATTTACACCCCCAACCAAGCATAGCTATGCTGTTAAAAGATTGAATAAATGTTGATTTTACTCTCTCAAAATGTACATATAAGTAATTTTCATTTCTGAAATTTAGAAATCAACCTTTTACTTTTTTTTTTTTTTTTCACTTGAGGGAGGGTGAAGAAGCCCCTGGTCTATGAAAGCCAGAGTCAAGGCTCCACACGGTCACGGGTACAATCATAGGAGGGCAATGCTTTTGGTTTTCTTTTTCTTTTTTATTTTTTTGTTTTGATAAACTATGAGGGCAATGCTTTTCCCATTAAGCTACGCCTCATCTGCCCCTTTTACTCTAAAATTGTAAAACGTGACTTAAGTACTTTTTTACTATAAAAAAAAAACCATCAATTCTGCTCTGCTTTTATAAGTAACGTGCCACATTATATGACATAGTAGTTATGGACTACATCCGCTAATGTTACTTATATGTAAAATTCATAGTCTCTATTATACTTATCCCCATGCAATTTAATTGGCAAAACCCAATTAAAATACCAATCCATCACCACTATATCAATTAACGTTACACATTGACGGCATAGTCACAAAAATTGGACAGGTACTAAAAAGTCATTTCCAGATTTCAATAATCAAAATGTCTGATGTGTATAAATTAAGAGATTAAAATAAATATTTGCGAGCCAAAAGTTATTCTCCCCGTTATCAGATTCTTTTTAATTGAATTGAGCAGAGTCCCAGCCCGAGCATTGTTGTAAGCAAAAATTAGAATGCAACCAATTTCTCAAGTTCATGAGCATTTATTCTAGGAAACCAAAAAATCCTAACTGAACATAACCAAGCATAATGCAAATTTGTTAGGATACAAATATATCCAACGATTTTCCTGATATACAATGTGCATTTCATGTGAAAAGCAATAACCAGGCGTGCTGACCTCTTTTGTCCAGGAAAAAAGATCTTTAGAACATAAATAATCTCAAAGGAAAGTGAAAGATATTCCCAGCTCCGCACAAACTACTGACTCCATTCACAATGCCATCAATGAATAGATTTTAGACCTTTAATGCTAACTTCTGAGCTGCTAGAGCCTCAGCCTCTAGAGTTGGTTCCCACAGTATTGTAGTCTCTGCCAGTAAAGCTGTCACCACATATGGATCCATGTTTGAAGCCGGGCGCCTGTCCTCCAAGTAACCTATGATCAAGAGGAACGAAAAGGGTAAACAATAAGAAAATGTTAATATAGACTAGAGTTTATGGTAAATCTTACACGTGACACAAAATCAACCAGTGCGTTTATAATATCTATATATTTATAATTTTAAATCGTATTTTGAATGGTTGATATGTTGCACGTGTAGGGTTCACCATGAACCGAGACTATAGTACTATCATCATTGCTCTAAACAATAAATATGTGGTAATACTTGTAGATTTCAGAAATTAAATGGACTTGGCATTAATTTACTAGTATAGATTCATTTCAGAGACAATAAAATTATTGTTGGTGATTTACCTTTGCCATTCTTCTCTGTGTCTCTTCCCACACGGATTGAGCAACCACGGTTAGCTACTCCCTGCAAGTTCAATATAGTTAGTATTAATATGTTTCACACAAGAAGACTAACTTCAGGCTTCATTCATTGCCCTGTTAAACTTTAACAAGAATAGCTATTGGTAATCCTGATTTTGAAACAGTACCCAAGAAAATGTGTTAATGCTGGCAGTCTCATGCTTTCCTGTCAGCCTTCTCTCATTTCCTTCTCCATATGCACTAATGTGATCCTTGTGGCGAAGCGATAGGTTCAAAATTGCCTTCTTTATTAACTCATAGCCTCCATCTTCCCTCATGCTCTTTGTGCTAAAAAGAAAATCACATTTCATCAACTTAGTAAGTTTGGAAGTCAATAAAACAAATGCAAGAGTTCCTCATCATACAGGGTATCTATAGTCCAAATACCTGAAATTGGTGTGGCAACCAGCACCATTCCAGTCACCCTGTCAAGACACCACAAAAGCCAAAAAAGTTAGTATAATAATCATAGTATAAGAAATACTGTAAGCTTTTATAGTACCTCTATTGGTTTTGGATCAAGTGAGAGAACAACGCCAGCTTGTTCAGTAATTCTCTGTCAGATCAAACAAAATTTGTCAATGAAATGTAAATAGTGTAGCGAAATACATTGAGAATGCTCTCAATATAGTGAGAGAATGCTTCAACTATCAATAAAGTGCAAATTGAAAGTATTCTCTGTCAAAAACTTAGCTTCAACGATCTATGTATAAAATCCAAATTTAGGTAAAATGAATTACCTCGAGGAGGTACCTTGAACACCAGATATGATCACCAGCTTCAATACCAACACTAGGACCAACTTGGTACTCCCACTTCATTATCATGGAAGAAATGATAAGAAAACGTGCTTTCATATACCCATAAGCCTTAAAAGAAAGGGAATGGCCAGAGATGAACCTGTCCAGGCATAACCTCCCCATTGGTTCCACTGATGTTAATTCCAGCATATAAGCAAGCCTTGTAATGAGCATCAGATATATCACGTCCAAATGACTTGTCAGCCCCGGCACCACAGTAGTAAGGACCCTAATATTGGAAGGAAAAACTTAAGTTGATGTTATGAAATTCACAAATTCCTGTGAAATGTGAATGAAACCTGGAAGAAAACTACAAGTGACATTACCTGAGGGCCAGGATAGGCACCAACAGGCCAACCTAAAGGCCATTTCACATTTGTTTGAAGTAAGGTGTACTCTTGTTCTATTCCATACCTGTGAACAATCAACATACAACCATCAGAACTCCAAAAGTTCAGTTATCCTATATTTCAGAATTTGTCAAGAGAAGAAGGGAAAATCTTATGTCTTATATGGTAAGGCATTACTAGATAAGAAATACCATATATGTCAGTTAGTAGTTTGAAGTATCAACATTAAACATATTTCTTTTCGGCCATTAATCATCATATATTGAAGAAGTTTGTGCCTATTTTCTGCCTGAATCATGCAATTTAATCGTGTTTGTCTTTGTTTTGTGGATATAAAATGAAATGACTAATATTAAGAGTATATTATATACCATGGAACTTCAGCTTGGACCTTTGGGTTACTGAAGATTTCAGCAGCTCTGTGTCGCTTGTTTGTAGGGATAGGCTCACCTGCTGGCGTGTAAGTATCACATATTACCTTTGCCAAAAAAGAAATCAAATTAACTTCATAACATTTTTATTTCAAATTCAAAATGCCATGAGACCTCTGCAAAATATAACAGCTCTTACCAGAATGTTGTTGCCACCACGGAAAGGATCTCTGAAAATTGCTTGAGGACTAGGAAAGAAAAAGAATAAAGTTTAAGGGCAAGGATGTGGTGTAGCAATACTAACAGAAGAATCAGTTCCAAAATTCTTACTAGAGGATTACTTCACTGTCTTCACCCGGTGCCTGTCCAGTACTAGATCCATCATAGTTCCATTTAGGGAGCTCGGAGGGATGTTCAACTGGCCTTGGAATTGTCTGAAAATTGAAAAATTATATATAGAATTATCATGAATACATGAGATAAATCAAATTGAAACTGAGGTAGGAATGGTTTCCTCTCCTAGC
This sequence comes from Dalbergia oliveri, assembly GCA_030441495.1. Taxonomy (NCBI): domain Eukaryota; kingdom Viridiplantae; phylum Streptophyta; class Magnoliopsida; order Fabales; family Fabaceae; genus Dalbergia; species Dalbergia oliveri. The sequence continues at coordinate 25,606,946 of JAMLFY010000009.1, read as the reverse complement.
CTGCTAACAACATTATAAATAACATACTCTTGACTTGCTGCGCACATCAGTTCCTGACCCTCCAATCCTGTGACAAAAAGATATCACAGTTTTGATAACCTTGTGTTCTCAAACAGAAGCAGGAAAAATAAAATAGTTATTCATAACTGGATCCAGTTAAATATTAGAGACAGAGTGGCATGAAATACCAAATGTACTCAGCAATTATCTTGTCAGTGTATGGAGTGACATCCAAATTGAGTAGCTGCTCTAGCCTGTTGACAGTGCTGTTTTCAGACTTAATTGCCATCACTCTAAATTTAGCAGAAGTGGTAGGACCAACTTTCTTATTTGGTCTCAAAGTAAAGAACTCCACAAGTTTGAAGTAATGGGGCATGCATTGGGAGAGGTTTTTGTGATTCTCATCTGCCATTGTGTAGAGGGTGCCAAAATCTGTGCCATATTCTGCACCTGACTGAATAAGAACTAGATAACGTAATACAATCTTATGATTAATATGAAAAAAAGAAGTATACAGCATTAATAATATAATGCAAGATGCTTATCACCTGTTCTACACCCACTCTCAAATGATAACTAATGAAGCCATGCATTAAATCATTTTAAAGCAATCATCAAATCCTTCTTATAACTAATAGTGTGTGAAAGGTACCAAAATCTATGCCATTCTCTGATCCTATCCAACAAAGTGTAGCCTCAAAAACCTCCCCCCTCCCCTCCCTGAGAGAAGACTCCGTGTAGACTAGATATCATCAATGAGACAAAGCACAAAACAGTATTGCTTTGATCTAGAAAATAATTTTTATCTTATGTCAACTGTACTCAAACGATGACAACTAAGTACCCCTAGTGTTGCCCCAGAAAAGATCATGCTAAAAGATTAAACAAATTCCTCTTTAAAACTAACATGAAATTCCAGTCAGAGCAATAATCATGCCTCATAAAACACATTGCACAGAAACAGATCAGATGCAAAAATCCAACAGATAATTAATCATTCAAGAAAATTTGCAAGAAATCAAATATGTCCTTATCCATCCAATTTAGAGGATAATATAATTTACTGAGCAATTGATTTGGAGTTCAGACTTAAATCAACATCTACCCATAGTTATCACATGACCAAATTGAGTGTAATCAGGACTTTTTCCCCCTTGAACAACTGTAGTGAGCAATATTCCTTGCAGGATTTTTCACTCTCTCCCCTTCTACACACTAACACGTATCTGGGTAAATTTATATTTGACATAAAGAATGCATGATCATTCTATGCTATATGCTAGCTAACCAGTATTTACAATAAGGGATTTACATTTAGCCAGATTTGATTATACTTACAGTACAATATATATAATATAAATATAATCAAATTTGAACCACAATAATGCCGTTTCCACGGTTTGAAGAACCTTGGTCCTTTCTATGGGAATGCATTTTACTTAACACTGCACCCGACTATTGTTGGTTGAGTACATGTAATATGAAATCTCAATTTTCTAGACTAGAAAGTTGTAATTTTTTTAATCATTAGAAGACATATAATGATGAAAAAGTGAGTTATGTTTTAAAATATGCACATAATTAAAGTGAAAGATATATAAGGTCTAAAAGAGTTGACTTTCTTGTTCATCACAAAACTATGAGCTAATTCTATACCCAGTTTCATTGATAACATATTTGAATCATGCCTCACGTGAACCAGATCTCCTAAAGCATCTCCAAACTACAAAAAATCCCACACTCCTTTTTTCACTTATGATAAAAGAAGCATTATTGAAAGCAGTGAAGAACATATCCAGCACCAGTATATATAGCACTGAACAAGCTTGAGTTTTGAACCATCATACATTTTCATGATGAATGGGGCGTTAATGGGGTTGATGAATTACACTAAAAAATATCAGCTTTAACTGTTTTCACAGCCATAAGTTCATAAACTCCTAGTCATTAGTCGTCACCAGTTTTTTTTTTTTATAAAGCTAGCAAGAATAAATAAGCAATGAATTCTAATCACACCCCACAAGATTAAAAGAAAATGCACATGATTTTAATATGAAAAATATTATTTGTCCTTCCAATATATAACACGCTGTCAACTCACATCTTATTCACCATTAGATGTACGTGGCTAATTGAATGAAATCTACACCCCATTCAACAATGAATAGATGAGATATAAATTGAGGATCTTATATATTGTGGGGAGAAATAGCATGACTCTTTTAATATGTCACCTTTCCCCCAATAACATAACAGTTTGAGACTTGGTATGAAAAATAATAATGGCACAAACTCACTCACCAGCGAATGGTGCAGGCTTCAGCAACAGAAGAATGCGGACCAGTGTGTGTGTGAGTGAGTGAGTGAGAGTCACAGACTGCTAAACAAAGTGGGGGGAAGCGTAGTGTGAGGAGACTCGTGTCAAATAGGGGCTGGTGTGGTGGTGGCCAAGGAAACTCTTGGCTTTTCCAAAAGTGATAGGGGTGTGCTATGAGTGGATGAAATTAGCTTTTCGTCCCTTAAAGAACACCAAGAGAAAGCTTGGACTCATCATAATATTTTAGATAAGGTTTCTCAACTATTATTTGTTTGTATTTTTTTTAATCCTATTACATGTATTGTAAATAAATAATAATACCCTTTTTTAATCATCAGGTTGTCAAGGCCTAGGAGCCAATAGTAACAGATTAGTGTGTGTTAAATTAATAAATAATAATCGTGATGATTAAGGACTTCTTCTTCGCTTGTTTAGATATTGGGTCCACTTCATCGTTGATTATGCCATTTTGAGTGCTGGAAACAAAATCTGCAACCTTATTTCCTTGGACTTCACATTATTTATTTATTTTTTATGGTTGTTCTTTCTCATTTTTCTTACCCAAACTCTGAATTGCTTCATTATAGGTTACTATTATAACAATTAAAGTCAATTAGATTATTGTTATTAGGGAACATCTTTTCAGAGATGAAAATAAAAAGGATCTTTTGTTTGGTTTTGGTAGGAGTCGCCTTGTTCTTGCCGACGCGTTGGAAACGTCATTCAAATCACATTATTAATTCCTCATGTGTTTTTTTTAATTTAGATTTAATTTTTATTAATTGAGCTAATAACGCAGATCATGTAAGCATATGTTTTAACTAAATTGACATCATTCTAAAATTTTAAAATTAAATTGAATCATGATTTAGGTTTTGTTTAATTTGAACCACGTAAGCTTCATTGTTTACCCATAAAGTGCTGATAATTATAAATAACTTATCAATGAGAATATTCTTAAATCAAAATTAAATCATGACAAAAGTACAAAACATGAAGGGAAAATTAACTAGTCAATCAAGGAGTTTTTACACATGAAACTCAAATTTTAATACTCTAACCAAAACAAATCCTAAAATATTAAAAAAAGAAAAAAGTGATTGTAACATAAAAAAATGGGTGTTTCATTAAAATACTCACTTATTATAATTAAATATGATGGTGATTCCTATTTATCATATTCATTCATCACATCAAATTCAATGATAAAAAAATGGTGTTAGCCCAACTGAAATATCTATTTTAGATATTAAAATAATATTATTCTGATTAAAATACTGTATATATATATATATAAGAATTTTTTTAGAGAGATGGCTTTTTTTAAGTAAAAAACTGTTACGGTCTCACAAAAATGATATCTTATACTATTTATTTATATTTAATTTTTTTAATGAAAATAAATTGCATGGAAGTTAATACCCTTTATATTTGTATGAAACCATCCAAAAACAAAACCCAATATTTTGAAATATCTAATAAATTTATGGGATTTAATTCTTTTGGTAAACACACAACTATGTCAATAACGTGTGTATTAAAAGAAATATCTTATGTGCTCTGAAAATAAGAGAAATATTAATTGACATATTAGCTTTGTGGGTTATTATTATTCATTTTTTTATTTTTAATACAATAATTGATATATCAATTAATAAATGAAAGAGAATAAATACTTTCTCTTACTCTAAAAACACCTAAACATTTCTCGTATTAAAATTGCTAGATTTTTATTAGCTGTTATGGTCTCTTTCATTCGCCATCTTATGCCAGAGAGTGGCATATTCAGATATCTCATGTTATAAAGAAGTAAGATATATATGTATCTTGTCCTTTAAAAAATTACATTAATATTTAATAATGATAAAAAAAAAAGTAAATTTAATTTAAAATCTAGTCAAATTTTTTATGTGCATGTGATTTTTAAAATAGTGGGGAAGAATCAAATTTATTTTGAAAATATGACAATATATTATTACATTTGAGCAATTTTCTCATTTCATTTCAAATCCATTCTATTGGTCTTTAGAGAGGTTGAAGCGTCTCTGATCAAATATCCATCATCTTACGATCAATTAGTATTTATATATGATCACGTTAACCCCATAACCTCTCGATTATATTGTCGGGAGTTAAATGTTTGACAACCGATTTTCTTTTCTATATCCTTCATCTCTCGATTATCAATACATATTTACAAGAAGGAAAAAGATTAACAGCTCGAAGATATATGGTGCGAAATTTTGACAAATAATAACCACCCTTTGTTCATGATTTCCAATCCAAAGTGATCAGCTTTGAACAAATCATGAATGGACATTGGTTTTTTAGTTAAATTTCGCACATATTAATTTTTGGTACTAATCAGGAGCGCTCTTACAAGAAACCTACACTCTCTTATACACCTAGATCCTAAACATCTTGAACAAGGACTCGATTAGACTACATAATAATTTTGTTCGCATCAAAAATTATAGTAGATATATAAATTTCATGGGTTATTGACCACAACAAATCAAAGATAACACGTAAATAAATAACAAAAAGTAAAAACTTAAATGAAAAAGAGCAATAGATTGACAAAGCTGGCAAAAAAGAAATGCAATATGATGCACAAATAGAATTATGTAAACGCTATTTCATGGTAATAGAGAGGTGAATGCTATGGTAATCACTTAAATGTACCTCATAATTAATCTCCTCTGCACAACTTCCTCCAGGACCACTTAATAGAGAACTAAATAGTAATTACTTATTTTGCATGGTTGCAGGACCACTATAAATTTACAAATTGGTAAAACTTATAATTTTGGTGTAGGGTGGAGATGCTCACATTACGTTATCTAATTTCGTCTTGTAGTGTGGATATGCTGTGCATGAGCAATCACTCCGAAAGACGTACACTTTATAACTCTGCAGTGAATCTCAGCATGTGATGAGCATAAGAAATTATAATTGGCTGAAACAATGTCCTTTTGGTGCATGAGAGAGATATACATGACAAGGAGGCTCATGGTCATGGACAAGCATTGGATAAGGTGCTATCCAAGGAGACGCCTGCGTGCCTGGTATATCCTTTTCAAGCAAGGATACCTAACCTCATGGTTGAGAATTCACCTCACCTACACTCCCACTTTGTCCTACCACTATTGTTTGTTTAAAATTGATCTCTAACCCGCAAACAACTTTTTTTTTTTTTTTATAAATTACACTTATCTTTCCTAAAATTTGATAAAATTTATCCTGACTATCTTCTATTTGTTTGAATGATACTAACTTTTTCTAGATACATTATTTATTGTGCGAGAGAAGAGATTCAATATAATAATTTTACAAACTTTTAGTCCTGTAATAATTTTAAAAACACAGGATTCTTGGACAAATTTTACAATTAGAGGGAATGCATGATGAATTTTACTAAATTTTAAGGAAAATTAGTGTAATTTGTCCTTTCATTTTATGCCAAATTAAAATTATAATGAGAAATCACCCCCTTTTCTTGTTAAGGCTAGCAAGTTAAAACATTTGTAGTGATAAAATATAAAATCCATGAATGAAGCTTATTTTCTTGTGTTTAAAATAAGTTTTGAAATGTCAGAGCCTGGTAAACCTGTTTTGTCTTGTGCACTCATGAAAACTAGTTCCAAAGATATTTTCTAATTGTTGTGGATTTGATCAAATGGGAGGTTAACTGTTCAATAGGGGGAAATTCTATGAATTATTTGTAATTGTAACATCCTCTGCGTTATAGATTGATGACTGTCTCCACAAATCAACATCTGCCTTTTCAGCATACTTTGTCCTCACTCATACGCTTCTAAGAAAACTTCCCAAGAGGTCACCCATCCTAAACTATCCCACGTCAAGCACGCTTAACTGAAGTTCTTTCATGATGGGGTCAAAGAAATATGCATCTTTATTGGCATAGGAGGACCAATCAATTCACATAAGCCTCCTTAACTGTATAGTTTCATACCTACACAGCCTTAGGATCCTCTCATTCAGGTGTGTAATCGTTCATTCATGTACCTCTCGCTTAGAGGTCTTACCAAGAGCCGCTCCTTGTTGTGCCTTCTTATACCTATTACTCCTTGCCTCATCACTGCGTTACACGCTCACGCTTCCGCTGTTGTCCCTAAACACACCGCACCGCTGGGCTCTGATACCATTTGTAACATCCGCGTTTTATGGATTGACGACTTGTCCCCACAAACAACACTGTCTTTTCAACACGCTTTATCCTCACTCACACGCTTCCTAAGAACTTCTAGAGGTCACCAATTCCAAAATTACCCCAAGTCAAGCACGCTTAACTGGAATTCTTTCATGATGGGTACCAAAAGAAAGATGCATCTTTGTTGGCATAGGAGTACCAATCAATTCATATAAGCCTTTTTAACTGGATAGTCTCATACCTCTCAGGTTCCTCTCATTCGGTGTGTAATTGGTTCATTTATGTACCCTTCGCTAGAGTTCTTACTAGGAGCCGCTCCTGTCTATGCCTTCTTTCACCGATCACTCCTGCCTCGCCGGACGTTACAATACTCATGGGGTGTGACACTGTGTCGACTCACACCCATCCACCATTAGATGAGATGACCACATTCAAATAAGGTTCGCATTCCGTCAATGGTGGATAAAGTGTGAGTCGGATAGTGTTTTACACTTCATGAGTACAAATAACATTTTTCAACTGAAAAGGGGTAATAAGGCAAGTAAGTTTACTACCATTTAGCAAAGAGATGTTTATCATATTCATGAAAACATCCTATATATAAAGAGCATTGCTACTTCAACATCCAAAAGTGGGTGTCCAATTGGACACCCATTCCATCATCATTGAATATGATGGATTGAGAGAAAAAGGGGTCATCATCACATTTAATCCTGATAAGTGAGGATTTGAATTGACATTCAGTTTGAGTGTTGAAATAACATTTGTCTATATAAAAGCAGGGAACATGTTCTAGTAATATTCCCATTTTTGGGTGGGGGCATCTTTTTTTTGCCTTTTTGGGTCTTGGTAGTGGGTTGTAAGAATTTATCTTTCCATTGGTTTTTTGGTCATGGAAATTTTCTAAAATAATAATAGATGTGGACTTGGGGGCGATGCCCATTACTGGATCCAAGACCGTGGGCCACTTTTTGTTGGGGCAGCCCTGCTTACCATCGTTCTCCCAACTTCCTTGTATTGTACAGCACTTGTATAATTTGTTGTTATATATAGAAGATTTTTCTGAACAAAAAAAAAAAAAGAAGGATTTTGTCGACGAAACAAAAATTTAAAATGTTTTTCACACATCTGTACAATAACAAAGGAGACTGGGTACAAATTACAATAATTATCTTTTTGTGTGCAACTTTTCTTTCTGTTTTACTCTTATAACTCTCCTCTTCCAACTCTTCTTTTTTTTTTTTTGTTGTCTCTTTCAACTCTTATTGCTTTTAAGCAACTATTTTTAAAAAATAATAATATATATTAAATATCTATATAAAAGAATTTTATATTAACAATACAAATAAATTCAATAAAAAATGCGATTTGCTTGGCACTGGGGTGCCTAATAAGGTGCTAGTATGTATAATATTTTTTTTTATAAATACTATGTTTGTTATACTTCTACTATGCTAAAGGCTTAAAGCACTAAGTCAGGGTTTAGTGATAAGGAGTTTAGATAATATGTATAACATTCTAGATTCAAATCTCATTATAATCAATATAATTTTTGAAGTAAAAAAAAAAAAGAAGAAAAAAGGCTTGAAGCACAAATTTCTTAAGAGTATTCGAACATCAATAATTAACTGCCATTGTTTGACAGATGATAGCATCCTAAAGAGAAATTCTTATAACTTCAGAGAAACTTTTGGGACATGTTATTTTTAACATAATATATGTATGTAAAATATATTTCGCTAATTCAAAATATAATTCAAAACACGCAACATAAATGTATGTTATAAAATTTTCAATTTATTTATACTATTGTAAAATATTCCACCATTTGGCCATGAAATTGTTTTTCTTATTATGTAATTAAATTTAATACAGAAGATATAGGTATAAATATTTCTCATTTTGTAATTTTAATTACATCCAAAATACAAATGAGATAATGAATTTTTCATTGCTACTTATATTTATTTCTTTTATCTTACCTAAAAATAAAAAAAGCACAAACTGAGGAGTATGTATTAACCATCAAAACCTTAATATTAACTATTATGTAATAAATGTAACTGAGTTCACAGCCTAATAATAGATTTCTTCATTTTAATGAGTTATGAGAGGTAGTGAGTTCAACTCTCACTCTTATCCCCTAATATTTTAACTTAAAAAGACTATTATGTAATAAATTAAAGAGAATTTCTCCATGATATGAGTTTATGCATTGACTTTGAAAGTAGCCAAAACACATTCGATTTGACACTACAAATATGAGTCTAGGGGTGGAAGTATGTTGGGTTAGGCTCGTTTTTGGCTTAAATAGGCTTGATTTGTATTCCTAAAAGTAGTCTGAGCATAGATTTATTACTTGACATAGGTATTTTTTTATGGTCTAGCCTTACCTAAAAGCCTATTTAGAAGCTCACTTGAGTAAAACAAAATCAAAACATCTACTCATAAATAAGTCATAATACTTCTAAATATGTAAAAAAAATATATATTTTTACATAGACTAAAAGGTTGCTTATATAAGTTAAAAAATATATTTTTAAATAAATTAAAATATTTATATTATCATTAGTTGTTAAGAATAATAATAATAATAATAACTTGTGGTTTCAGTGGCACTTTCATGACAATCAAGCAACATTTTTTGTCTTTTAAATATTAATATAAGTAGATATTTTTATAATAATTTATTAATTTTATATATAATTTATTAATTATATATATATATGCTTGCAAACAGTTGAGGTGAGGTAGTTATTAAAACTAAAAACATTGGGGAAGTTTGAATTCATGAACTTCAAAATAAAATTAAATAGAATTAGGAGACACAAAAAAGAAGTTATAAAAACAAATCCTCTTTATTAGTTGTATAGATGATGATAATGATGATATACTTAGGCCGATAGGCTATTTCTATGTCATTACCTGACTCGAGAATGTAATCGGCATGTGGGACTGAATCCCATGTATGCCTCTTGCGTAACGTGGTTAGTAAAATGCATGAATTAACATGATCTTCATATTTAAAACATAACTTCGACTAAATTGTTATCAATTTATTAATTTAAAGCATAATATTTGAATTTACAAAGCTGAAATGTTTCAACATAAATAACTCTGAATTCATCTTAATTAAATTTAACATGTGCTACTGTAATTTTGAAAATGTAAACTATTTCGCATTTCATAATCATAGCCATAATCTGAAAAATGGTTCAAAGCTTGAAACTCAAAACATAAATACATAATTGGTTTGTTAGACAAAGTTAACCATAATCTCCAGTTCAAATCCATACTTAAATTATGAAAACACATAGAAATGTACATATATTCTAAACATAAAATACATAATATTAAAATAGAATACATGGTTCAAATCCTAACTATATATCTATGGAGCACTCTAATCTAGCATAAACTTAGACTAGGCCTTACTGCAAAGTAAAGCTCATCATTGGAACAATTATTGTCTACTAAAATGATGACTATGCAACAATTTGATCTGGAACTGGAACTGGAATGAGGAAGGGAGAGGGTTAGCCAATTGAACTTGTGGGATTTTCACCTACCACACACACGAGACAACTAACAGGAAATATATAATATACATGCGTCAAGGAAAAATTATTTTATTATCTACATGCATAATTACATATGAAAACATTTCTGAATACATGGTGGAGTAATTACTAGAGAAACAAGAATCTCTAAACATGATAAATATATATAATAGTAAATATAGCAACTCTAATATCTGAACTCTTAAAGGGTACCAAATGAAATCTCACAAGGTGGATGCCTAATTAGGTTCTATTATTCTAATACTCTAAGGGTGGGATTGTCTCCTTACGAAAAACTTGATATCAAGGTTAACAATCTTACAACCATTAACTTACCGTTTATTTATCTATAGTTACCGTCTAAAACTAATTTGCACATAAATTGAGTAACTCTAAGCTTCAAATTCATATAATTCTAACAAACTAACAATCAAGCATAATTGGGGTTATAAAATCATTCCCATGGGATCACTAGCTTGCAAACATTGTGAGTTTAGAAAACCCACAAAGTATATATCTGGTCAATGTTCTGAATCATACTTAATTCAATACTTTCAATAACACAAGTTCGAAATTCTAAAATCTTATTTCAAAATAACTTGATTTCATAATCTTGATAAGTTTAAAATCATAATAATATTCTGCTTAACATTTTTTCAATATAACTTAACTTGATATTCTAAAAGCATAATCTGAAATCCCAAAATTGAAAACGTGGTAATATTATAAATCCACAAAAAAAAAGTGTGACAACTTTGGTAAACTTGTTAAATCATATATTTTCCAATAAATACTTTCATGAGCATATAAAAAAATTTCATGGCATATACAACAACTCAATCATGGTCTCATTTTCATGCTATAGTCAAAAATCATAATTTTGCTAGTTTGGCATGACATGTAAAATCATATTCTATACATACTTTCACATCTAAATTCTTGTTTGGTTATCATAATGCTTAGAACATACTTATAATGACTGAAAATAAGGTTATGACTTCAAACCCACTCACCATTTTAGCGAGAGTGCATTGGTACTATCCACTTGACACTGAAAGCTTGAAATGATACCAACAACTATCATAAAGCAACATAGACACATGAAAAATTGAGTTTACTAAAACAACTCTATGAACATTGGGAGAACATCCAAACTTAACAACAACCAAGAACATAAATACCCTAACTCATAAACATGGAGGAAAGTAGAGGAAACCAACATAAACCATGAATAATCCTCACCATGAAGCTTGGAGGAGGTAGGATTGAAGGAGGAAGAGAGTGAAGGAGGGGAAAAGGAGTTTGGAAGAGTTATGGTTCAAATTTTTGAGGTAAAAATGCATGAAGAGGTGCTTATATAGGAAGAAAGGATGATTTTTAATGAAACTGGATTGTTTTGGTGAGGGGGAGGCTCGCTATAGTGAGTCTATTTGAGCGCATCCCATTCAGGGATTAAACAGGCATGCTCGCCATGGAGAGGGACCTCGCTATGGCGAGTCCTCACTACGGCAAGAGGGAGACTCACCATGGTAAGGGTACTTGCAGGGGATTGTTGTTTCTGCATTTTGATGTGCTAGGGGGTTTTTGACACAGGAGGTCTTGTGGGACCCTAAGGTCATACTAGACTTATATAGGGACACATGGACTTGAGACATCACATTCCATTACCTGGAGCCTGGCTTGTTTGGCTAAAAAAGCTTTTTAAAAAGTCTTAACTTAACTTGTTTATTAAATAGACTTGACCAAACTAGACGGAATGTAAGCTAGGCTAACGGCCTCTATCGAGCAACCCGCCTACTTCCATCCTCATGCGAGCCTAACAATTCGCTAGCTCCACCACCACCCTTGTAAATGTCGTAGTATGAAGAGAAGAGGCATCTAGAAGCAAAGGTATTGGTATCCTTTGTGTAATCAACAATTGTAATTTAATAGTTTCAAGAAATTTGGGTTAGAGGGCATGCGCAGGAGCAAGGTATCAGGATCCTTTGTGTAATCAATAGTTGTAGTTTAATAGTTTCAAGAAATTTTGGTTAGTGAGATACGTGATTCATTCTTAGTTACAAATAACTAAGAGGTAGTAGTATCATTAAATTTTATATATATAAAACACCAAAATATTAATATGTAAAAATTGATTTAAATTATAATTCAAGTTAGTCTTAATATTTTTCTAAAGATTAATTTGAATTAAATTTTGCAATTTTAAAAGTTAAATTGCTAATTTCTTAATTTTAAATACTACAACGATATTACTATAAAAAATGAATCTTTGACAACAATGAGAATTATCATAATTCGTAGCTAGTAGAGGTGGGTATGCTTATCCGGATGACCAATTAAAAGCCGTCCGTTTTATTTATGGACTTGGTTTTGGCTTGGTTTGCGTTGCCTCGCATAAACCCGCAAGTCCACGAATTGGTCCGCGTAATCCATTTTTCGTGTTCATATTTTAGTCCACATTGACTCGCGGATTAGTTCATAGACTAGTTTGCGAACCAGTTTTTTTTCATTTTTTTTTAGTTTTTTTTATATCCTATACTATATTATATTTATATATTTATATTTGTAGTATATTTTAACTTGCAAAAATATATACACACTTTTCATTGTAGTATCCAAAATATTAACAATTAAATATGCATAACTCCTCCAATTATAAAAAATAGTGAAATTACAAAAAAATATAAATTAACAACTACCTATTAAATCCTAAACATAAGCAAATCCAATATAAGAATACAAATACCAAAAATAGTAAAATAAACCAACTCATCAAAGTCGTCCATCAAGAACATAAATAAATACCGCAAAGTGGAAGCATTCCTCATGTATGCTGCTGCTGCTTGTAAAGACAGGCCGTGAACCCGTGATTAAGCTGCGGACAAAAAAGTTACGGTTGAACTAAAAATTTTTTGATCTATTTTCATGCTTGCGAGTTAAATGGGCTGCCCGTAAATCACGACTCATACCCAACTCTAGTAACTAGTTACTTAAGTATTTAATCGGATTTACTTTACTCTAAAGTGATATTCTCACTTTAAATAATCCCTATCCATATTGTTAACTGTGTAAAAGAAAAATATTATGGTAAGAGATCTATATCAATAAGGAAGCTCCAGGAATTAGTCATCCCTGTGCCAATGTCGATACCCTTGAAAAAACAAAAAAGTGAGCCTTTGACCAGGATTTGCAGCAACCGTTTTTTGTTTTATTTGTTTTGGTCAGGCAACAACAGTTCAATTTTTCAATTCGTTGATGCTTTTGTTTTTTTCCACAAAAAAAAAAAAAAAAGCAGCACAGTTGGAGGCAAACAAAAGACAAGCCAACATAAACAAAAGCCTTGTCTGGCCCTTTTATTTCCGTTTCATTCTCTGTTTTTTTGTTTTTTGTAATGCCTGTTTCATTCTCTTTACTTCCTATTTGTCTCACAAAACAGTTGTCCTCTCTCTCCCTCTCTCTTCCCTTGTTCACTTTTTCTTTCTTTCTTTCTTTCTGCTTCTCTAACCTTGCACAGTTGCACTTGCAAATATTTATACTACATGTTTGGTTGAAGAGCTCAAATATATCATCTTTGATCGTTTGAATATATGGAACAGCTTGCCAACTTCATCATTCGGCCACCAAGGTATCACAACTTTTCCCCTTACTCTTGGGATCTCTTTTTTCAATAAAAAAAAATGTATCTTTTTTGGGTTTTCTCTTTAAATTCCCATTCTCAGCCAATGCTTGGCGTTGCTCAGTTGAAATGGAAATGGAAAACAAAAGTTTTGGTTTTCAGTTTTTCAACCAAGCCTGAAGCATCAACCCAACTTGGCCCATTTGAATTTTAGTATAATTGTGGCTCACCCCATTTCTGCTTTTCCTAAAGGGAAGAAGAAGTAGAGCAACATATAAGTACATACATTCAATCAATGTTTTCATTCTGCTATCATGGCCTAAAATAAATTGACTTGTGTAATTGCACTGTTTCACTTCAAGTTTGAGTGAAACTTAAATTACACTGATATTATTATTGTATCTTTCATTGGTTGCATGCAGAGCTGAATATGACCCAAAAAGTGATTTACTGGATGAAGAATTCATGGTGAAAGGGAAATGGTTTCAACGGAAGGATGTGGAGGTAAGGTTAAAAACTAGAATTCTGCATTCGGTAAAGGAGTTGGATTTGTGGAAATGCATTGAAAGATTGATTTTATATATTTTCTTTTCATAGTCTGTAAGTAATGGTTTTGGGAATAAACCTTCATTAAATGCCTATTCTTGTAATCATTTTTCCTTAAAACAATAAATGACTGTCAATGGCAATAGAAAATGGGAGCTAGATTGAGCAGTGAATGGTTGACTTAAATGAGGATTAGGGGCCTTTATGCAGGGCAATTAAGTGTGAGAATTGAGTTGATACTATGAGGCCATATCTTTTACCCTGAAAAAAATCCAGTTTCATAATTTGTTCCAACTCGAGTTATTTCACTACTCTTCTGAGTAACTGTCACAAGAATTGTTTCTTATACGGAATGTCTGATTAGAGGCTGGGTTAGTTTCATTTAGAAACCGGGAAACTATAGTAGGGAAAGAAAAATATCAAGACTAATATTCTACTCACCTTGCATCTTTAAATAGCTCTCTGATTCCTTTTGTGCAAAATACTTCTACTCAATTCGAATGGGAAACTCTTTTACTGTTGATATAATTGTTTGTTTCCATCATAAGCATTATTTTATTATTAAGTCATATTTCACGTGATTGAGTGGACTGCCAGATTATCTGCTTCTCATGTAATATTCGATATTCTGCAGATTAAAAACAGTCGTGGTGATGTTCTTCAATGCAGTCATTACATGCCTATAGTCAGTCCTGAAGGAAAGCCTCTGCCTTGTGTAATATATTGCCATGGAAACAGGTGACTAACTTTTTCGGGGTTTAGCATGCAATTTGATGCATAAATGTGTTCTATCGTAACTGTACAGTTCTTTTAACTCTTATTTTAAACAGTAGAGTATAAACCAAAAATTTCCTTCTCTAACTTTAATTATGAACTTCTAGATGTTATTAAATATTAATATATTTTACCAGGGTCTTGGCTAGTGGTTGTTAGTTGGAGTTGCGGATCTCAATTTTATGTGGTCTTGCTTATTATGTGTGAAATTTATGGCAGTGGATGCAGGGCTGATGCCAGTGAAGCTGCTCTAATTTTACTTCCTTCAAATATTACAGTTTTTACATTAGATTTCTCGGGATCTGGAATTTCTGGAGGGGAGCATGTCACACTAGGTTGGAATGAAGTAAGTGCTTGCTCAATAACATTTTGAAAGTTATAATATCTAGCTTATCATTATGATTGACATTGTGTAGAGTAATTTTCTGTGTCTTATCATAGTCATGTTCCTGATGGGCTCACTCAAGGGCCTGTGTCTCAATCTCTGTCTTGTCATAATCATGATTTTATTATATCATCAGCAGATATTATTAAACTCATCATCTGCTTGAGGCGGGATACTTATCCCTAGTTCTTTTTAATAAATTGCTTATATCACCATAAGAAAGAGATGCTTGAGTTTGCTCTCTACTAGAAGTTTGTAAATGCATTACTACAATTTGCTTTGCTGCCATTTTAATTAAGATGATTATTTAACATTCAGAAAGACGATCTGAGGGCTGTGGTCAACTATCTGCGGGCGGATGAAAATGTCTCTCTGATTGGCTTGTGGGGCCGCTCAATGGGTGCTGTGACTAGGTGGGTTTTGACCATTCACTTACTCATTTGACTTTAAATTTTGAATGGGATTTAAGAAATGTTTTCTAGTCAGTAGTCCTACATAGGGTTGTTTCAAGACATTGTAATGTGGTACATTACTACTCAGTTCTTGTAATCAATTGCTGCAAAGAAGTTTTGAATTGAATATTTCTTACTTCTAACCAAATATATTCTTCTAAAGCGTCCTATCCATGTGCTTCACTCTTAAGTCAACTTATAAACTCCCTGATTGTAGCGATTCATTCTTACCATTGTATATGGCTTTTCTTCTTACCATCATGATGATGTTTCTCGCAGCCTTATGTACGGAGCTGAGGATCCTTCAATTGCAGGGATGGTTTTAGACAGTCCCTTCTCTGATTTGGTTGATTTGATGATGGAACTTGTAGATACATACAAAGTCCGTCTGCCAAAATTCACAGTGAGTATATTCTGTTCTTGAGTGAAAATGATAATATTTTGTCGAAGTCATCATTAAAAATTTTAATCTTTAGTCTTCTATATTTTATTGTTTCTTTACATTGAGGTTATTAAAGTTACCCTTGGGCTTCAGTTCATGATGTGTCATTATGACCAAAAGAGATATTTCAAAACCTATGAACTTCCCATTCCATTCAGGCTGGAATTGAATGGCTTTTCTTCATGTTTATTCCATACGTCTGCCTTTTCTTTGAAGTTTCTGTGGTCAGTGACAGAGAAGTTGTTGAAATGCCTTTTTTTTTTTTGGCTAGATCTTAAAATAGAATTGGATAGGACTACAGTTTATTGTGGAGCAATGTAGCAGCTGCCTACAAATGATTATTCTCTTTGTTAGAGGCTTGCAAATATATGTTTTTATCACTTATGAGTATGCTTGAAACTCAGGATGAACAGTTTGAATACTTTATATATGGAGCTGGCATCTGATTTCTTGGACCGTGTTTTGCCTTTATTAGAATAGATTGTCATTTCCTTATGGTTTCCCCATTTATTGATGAATCAGTTATATGCACAACACAACTAGCAAAGCATAATTTCTTAAACTTTTGTTGGGGACCATGGATTTGTGGCATTACTGTTATGCTTTTTTTTTTTATTCCTTCTTGCAGGTGAAGTTTGCAATTCAATACATGCGAAAAGCAATCCAGAAAAAGGCAAAATTTGACATAATGGACCTGAACACCATTAAGGTTAATTTTTCCCTCTATAGAAGGTTGTTTAATGAAGCTGTTTACTTTTATTTGCTTGGTTGCATGTGATGCTTGATAAGTTTGACTGGGAAAAAAAATTTCCACCTTTCCCCCTTTGTTTTGATGTAACTTCAAGTTGAAATCACACACGTCCTTGAGCTTGGTTAACAAATATTTTACTCGTTTATAATTTGTACTTGCTCGTTGATAGGAATTAGGATGATTCATTGTTTATAGTCTCCTTTGTACAACCTACATTGTGGTGCTTGTGGGCATGCATAGGCATTACATTGTGATATGGGATCAATCTGCTGGTTAGATTGCAAATTGTTCAGAAACAATACAAGGAAAGAGGCAGAACAACCATAAAAGAAAATAGTGTGTACACTTTTTTGTCCCCTTCAACATATATGGAATTCTAGGCATTCAAAAGCATAGAAATCTTTATGGAAATTAATCTGAACCAAATGCAAAAATTTGTAGGGATTAGGGAATATTTGTTTGGGGCAAATTTAAGAAATTGTATTTCTTTTTGTTTCTTCACACTTTTACATTCTCCATTGTATTCATTCATTGTTTATTTGCATCACAGGTTGCAAAATCTTGTTTTATTCCTGCACTATTAGGGCATGGCATTGATGATGATTTTATACAACCTCATCACTCGGATCGTATACTTGAGGCTTACATGGTAAGTATATCTTTAATTTTTTATTTTTCACTTGAAGAATGATTTACATAACTGATCTTCTTCCTGCTATGTTGGGTTGGACTAATTCTTCATGTCATATTACCAGTTACTTTAGAGCATGCTTGCTACTTTCAGAAGTCAGACTTACATAATAAAAATATGACTTCTAGATTCTTGCTTAAACTGGAAAGGTTGTGGGTCACGTATCTTTTAGTTATTTTCATTTGATAAAACCTATCTTCCAATTATCACTTTTTTTAATGGCTCATTGTTCTCTGTCTTATCTTCTCACAGTTTCTCTATGCCTGGCCTTTTGAATCTGTAATATGGCTGTCCATGCTTTGCAGGGAGACAAAAACCTGATTAAATTTGAGGGAGATCACAACTCACCACGTCCTCAGTTTTATTTTGATTCCATAAACAAATTCTTTCAAAATGTCTTGCAACCTCCAGAGGATGAGGTTGTAGAATCATTTTTTGATTACTTTGGTAAGGTAAAGTCTCCTTGCATCACTTCGGTTCTGTTTTGGTAAAAAATGCACAGTTCCATTGAACATTTTTTAAAAGTCAACTGTATTTTTACTCAGGATATTTGGAGATCTGTGCATGATTTAGACTATGGCAATGAACCGTCATTTGAAAACAAAGGCATGACTCAAGTACCTAGTGCCTCTTGAATATTCTTTCTGCATTTGGTAACCTCAGTTTAAGCAACTCTCTTAAGTGTTTCATTGTTAGTTGCAGAATCATCTACAAGCAATACTGTGGATGCCATCAAGCAAGCCCGTATGAAAAGACCAATGAGCAGGATGGAGGTTTGTTGTTATTTGTTCTTAGTTCACTAATAAGACTACTTGGATTTTGCTTAAATTCTTTAAGTGGCATGATTTTGTAGTTTAAGATTTTTTTTTTAAAGTTTCCTGAATGTATGTATGACACTTCCCAGGTTCCATCACATATTTCTTCAAAAGATAAACATCGTGATTATGAGGTATTGCTTGAATTGTATTGATTCTCTGCATATGCATGGGGGGTACCCACTACTAGTGCACCTAGAAGGCACCAATACCTGAATGTCAAGAATATAGTTTGTTCAAAATGATTGATGAATGATAACTACACAGGGAACTTAAATCACTAATTTTGCATGATATTATTGCACAACAGGAAGAGAATTGTGATGATCTTTCCTCATCATCTTCCACAATGATAAGCTTTGAACTATCAAATGATCGTCCCTATGGTCCCCATGTTCCAGCAACGTTGGATGATGATGGGTATGTGGAATATCAACTTGAAGACCTCACAGGCTTTCCATCCAGTGCAGAGGAAGAAAAAACAGTGAGTCAACTCGTTGGCTTTTGCATAATTTGAAAATTTGAAATTTTGAACACAATAAAAGACAAGTGATTGGTTTTTATAGATTTTCCCATATTATTTTAGATTTTTATGGAAGCAGTGATGGTGTCATCGAAAGACTTGGAAATAACAAATCCACAGGTAGAATCACCAGCCAGCAGTTTTAGTACTGTGCCTGTAGAGCCATCAGATAAAGATGACTCACATGCTTCTTCACATGAGATTACAAAACCAATGGAGACAGAATCCTCTGTAGTCAAACACAGCATGCATTCAACAACCAACACCATTTCCACTGCAACTGATGATGCATGTGGACCCTTCAAAGCTGAGTCAAATTCCATTTCAGCGATCCATTCCCAGAATTCGGCATCTAAGCCAAGTCAAGCACCAAGTGTCTCATCAAGAGGAGCAACACTATCTTCACTGGACACTTCATTAGGCACTGAGTCTGGCAATTCAGCAAGTGCTTCTGGTCTTGGCGATAGTTCTGCTGGTGTACAAAGTTCATCAGATACTGACATATCACATAACACAAAAGCCACATTAACTGTTGTCAGGAATCCAACAGGCCACATCCTCACCAGCTTGATGCGCCGTTGGGATTTCAACAACTTTTTCACAAACTGTCGTAATCGATAAGATGTGACATTCTCAGAAAAAACTGTTTTTGTAACTGTAGAGAATATAGTTTTTAGAATGCTTTACAAAAGGAATAGGTTGCTTGTGTGTGACTCTGGTATGTTTAGATTACAATATAACAAATCATCTAACATTCTTTGATAGTAATGGAGGAGAATTGCTGTATTTACATTTTTTCTGTCTTTGTTTTTGACATATCATTTGAGCAAAGATGAAGATGTCCTCATTATTGGCTCATGCTTAAATTATGCATGATGTTCCTAAGCTTCCCTGCATGCATTTTCTTAATGAAGGCTGGTGTGTAATTGTATCCATCTGCTGCAGAGTGGCTTGGAATTGCAAGTTCTTTTTGTCAGCCCTTGTGTTTGTCTTGGAATCCAACAAACCCTCCTGTAAACGGTTCTTTATTGATTACAATTGACTTGCCATGCATTATTGCCTGAATGAATATTTTGTTTATGTTAATCTTATCAGAGCGAATTGACAAATACTGCACTTAATTCGAGCCAAAGAATTGATAAATGTATCATCTTTAATTCAAGAGTTCTATATTCACGCTTTACTGTAACAGAATTTCCCAAATTTACCTTGTATAATGCTAAGCTGAACTATAACATAATTTCCCAAATTTGAAAAACTAAATCGTTGAAATTTAAGCTACTGATATAATTGATTTCTTTAGTTATACAGATATCTCATATATAATCTTTTACTTAAAATCATTTCAATTTTTTCAAGTTCAATTATACAAGGTCTAAAGATGGATTGCAGTTTTTATTTATTTATTTTCCTTTTGATTCCAGACTTTTGCCCCCTCGTTTGTTAAAAAAAAAAGGGTAGAATACAATGTAATGCACGATTAAACTTATAAATCAGATTGTGGATTTCGGCAAAAAAAAAAAAAAATCAGATTGTGGCTGAAACTCTTGGAAAAGTCTCAACTGATTTTTATCCCTTTTTCTTAACAAAAGAAATTTCCCACCTTAATTTCTTAGAAATATTAATGCTTGATATACATAGAAAGAGAAATTATCTTTTTTTTTATGAGGAAAATTATGGGAGACATTACTCTTGAATTTCAAGATAAAACATTTAATGTTACTCCTTCTCTCAACAAGTGCGTTTCTCAAAATTTAAATTCTTATTCTTATCTCCAAGTTGTTACCACTCATCCAATAACTTGTTGATGAAAGAAGTTATCTTATATGATTAATTTTGATACAATATTTTATGATATATAGTTGATCATGTAGCAATATAAAATAAATAACATAATATTAAAATTAAGCAATTATATTTTATTTTAAAGTGATTGGTTAGACAAAACAACATTATAAATTAACTGTTGTTGTAACATTGTTCTACAATTTTGTTATATACCTAACCTAACACTACTACCCAATTATTGAGGACAGATTTTTGGCTGCCCCTCAAATAAAAACGAACCAATCTATACTGTAGGCATGACATGATGACTGATGACATGAATGCCGAATGTGAGCGAAACATACATATATACTAGAATCTTCTGACTTTGTTCAGCGTACGCTTCTGCGGATTCTGTTGAAGACGTGTCAGTTACACACATTGCCAAGAGCCAACAACCTCCGACTCTTCACACTTCACTCATCACTCTCTCTCTCTCTCTCTCTCTCTCTTCTCTTTGGAGTGAGTGAGTCATCAGTGCGGCGTGCAGTCCAATCCCCATGGCTTCCACTGCTTTCAGAAACCTAAATTCTAAGCGTCACCTTCTTCTCTCTTCCCATCTCATGTGTTCACTTTCTCGCGGCATTTGCAGCATATCCCAAAACTTCACCCTCCACGCCAATGCATCATTGTCATCATCTCCATTGGATAATTATGTTTCTCACCGGAGATCCATGGCCACTTTCACCCGAACGTAATAAGACCCTCCTTTTTCATGTTTGTTTAAGGCTTTCGGGTTCTGGAGGACCGTCTCTCTCTCTCTCTCTCTCTTTGTTATACGTCTTGCATGATTTTAATGTTAGAGGTACCATTACATTGCATGTGGTGATTAACTTACGTACATGCAGTCTTGCACACCAAGAAAGTTCAATGGTGCAATGCAACCTTAAGTGTAATAAGATATCCGTGAGATGCCTGATTTTTTTATGCATAAGTAATATTCTTCATTAGTTATTATAGCTAAAATTTGGCCTTAATAATATAACCCCTTTAACCACGAGGCTACTAGCTGGGCTGTAGAAGCATAGGGTTGAATTCCTGGCTGGCTGTGTGGAAAGGGTCTCATGACCAGAGGCTCAACCCCCAGGGGAGTTACACACCTTGAAGGATTTGTCACTCTGTCGGAGGTGGATGCCACGGGAAACCAAACAAAAATAACCGTGTTTGAGCACTTTTAAGCTAAAAAATATCTTCATTAATCCATCCTTCTGGAGACATCTGGTATTATTGTATGGATATGGAAATACAGATAGCTGATAGAGATATTGTTACATCACATAAGGAAGGATCTTTGCATTCTATTGTTATGAGGGTTTGTTCAAATTCTGTTTCCTTCTCTTTTGCAGAAAGCCCCATCTTAATGTGGGAACCATTGGACATGTCGATCATGGGAAAACCACACTAACTGCTGCAATTACAAAGGTTTGGGTTGATTTCCATGTCCTAATTCTTAAAATAGTGTAGAGGAATTTCAATTTCTTGCATATTGGTATACACTTTGTGTGATTCGGGCCTTGTGCTGTGAACAGGTGCTAGCTGACGAAGGCAAAGCCAAAGCCATTGCCTTTGAGGAGATAGACAAGGCACCTGAGGAGAAGAAAAGAGGAATTACTATTGCTACAGTAAGAAACACTTCCTCTGAATTTTTTGGAAGTCCATACTCAAGCTATGCATATTGTGAATGATTCAGGGCTAAATGTTCTAGTATTTATATTTTGTAAACATTTCTTGAGCTTACCATAGGTCTTATCTTGACCTTGCAGGCTCATGTAGAGTATGAGACAGCAAAGAGGCACTATGCACATGTTGATTGCCCAGGACATGCTGACTATGTTAAGGTATGCTTGATGATCTAGGTGTAAATTATGACTCTAGTGCTTTTCCTTTTACATTGGATAAAGGACAGTTCATGCACGAGGCTTCCACCTGGTGGTCTGAGAGGATAGATATACACAGCTTTACCCTACTACCCGTGACCTCCTTGTACATTGGGTAAACATCATAATTGCAATATTTTGAACAATGCATTATCTTATTTATGCATAATGAGATGCTCATGTCCATGTTCTTTGTATATATGGACTCTGGCTTCACTTAATTGATTGGCAAAATTACAGAACATGATAACTGGAGCTGCTCAAATGGATGGTGGAATTCTTGTGGTTTCTGCTCCAGATGGGCCAATGCCTCAAACAAAGGAACATATACTACTTGCTCGACAGGTTTGTTGTTCATTTAGTTAATATTGTAAAAGTAAAATCCGGTTTTTCTAAAATCTAACTAAATATGAAAACCATGAGGTGTGTTTTGTTTGTTTTGCTGTGTCAGGTTGGTGTGCCATCACTGGTCTGTTTTCTAAACAAGGTTGATGCTGTTGATGACCCAGAGTTACTTGAACTTGTGGAGATGGAGCTTCGTGGTATGTTAACTCATGGTTTTCTTTGGATGGGAAGAAAAGAGTCTATCACTAATCAGAATGTTTTCTTAATATTATTTTCTTATACAAAATAGGTGTGTATCTTTTGACAAGCAACTTTACTTTTCAGAGCTACTCAGTTTCTACAAATTTCCTGGGAAGAGATCCCAATTGTACGAGGTTCAGCCCTGTCTGCCTTGCAGGGTACAAATGAAGAACTTGGAAAGAAGGCTATCTTAAAACTAATGGATGCTGTGGATGAATACATTTCTGACCCTGTGAGGCAGCTTGACAAGCCTTTCTTAATGCCAATAGAAGATGTTTTCTCAATTCAGGTAAGAGCATATGTTACATGTGCATCAGAATTACTCTTATTGAAGCATCATATTCATAATGCAATGCAACTTATGGGCATTGGTGTCCATATTCCCCCACTACATGAATAAGCAGCAGGAGGAAAAAGGAGGGAGAAAATTTAACTGCTCCAAATATGTCATTATGAATATCTATTACTATCTTCAAGTGTTTCTTGTAAGAGGATTCTGCTTTCGACATAAAACAAAAAAGATGGCCGGGATTGATATTCATTCCTTGAAGACTAATGCCTTCGTTCATCTTTGGTTAATGTGAAGGGGCGTGGAACTGTTGTGACAGGTCGTGTTGAACAAGGCACCATCAAAGTTGGTGAGGAGGTTGAAATATTGGGACTAATACAGGTATGAATGAAAGCTAAATATGTATTATCATGTCCATGAGTGTTTTTTTCTTTCATGATATATGTTCTTCTATTTATGTGTCTTTGTCTACAGGGTGGGCCTATTAAGACTACAGTAACTGGTGTGGAAATGTTCAAGAAAATTTTGGACCAAGGGCAAGTGAGTAAACTCATTTAAACCCCATCCTTCCTACCTTTTCCCTGTGACTGGATTCATAGGTGATTGATTATCTTAATTTTTGTGTCAATTTCTAGGCTGGTGATAATGTGGGACTTCTTCTTCGTGGTCTGAAGCGTGATGATGTACAGCGCGGAATGGTGAGTGAAACTGATTCAAAGTGTAAAGTAATATTAGTATATGTAACATATGTTTGGCACTGATCCAAAACTTTATATGGATGTGGAAAACTGGCAGTTGTCTCACTATTGTCATGAAAAAGTTTGTTCTTCCTGAACTAATTCATAAAAGAGAGGAAAAAAATAGAAATAACTGAGAAAAAATCGCAATTTCACCATTTCATTTAAGTTTGTGTGTTCATTTTATAAGAATTAACCAATTTTTCTTTTTTCATGTAACTTTATTTTGGTGACAATTATAGGTTGTCAGCAAGCCTGGCACATTGAAAACGTATAAGAAGTTTGAAGCAGAGATTTATGTGCTCTCAAAAGATGAAGGTGGCCGTCATACTGCTTTTTTCTCTAATTATAAGCCTCAGTTTTACATGAGGACTGCAGATATAACCGGAAAGGTGGAATTGCCTGAAAATGTTAAGATGGTCATGCCTGGTGATAATGTGACTGCAACTTTTGAGCTGATATCGCCTGTTCCTCTTGAAGCAGGTTGGTTGAATACTAGATATGGCATAGAATATAAAGATGCTGCATTATCTATGATAAGTCATAGGCCACATGAATATTTTCTAATCATCTCCAACTTTCTTAGAGTTAGAATTAATTACTGTCATTGCATACTAACTATAACTAATCTCATCTATTATTCAATCAAATGCAAATTGATGTCATGGTAAGAATGACCTGAATGTTATCTGAAATATGAGATATCATATAGCCATTCTTCAATAAGTAATAAGTTGATTAAGGATATTCTAACTATAGTACTAACTACAGGGTGAGCTACTTTAAGCAGATTCAGCTCATAATTTAGTTTTCAATAGAGAGTGCAATTTATTGTAATTATTCTTTACTTTGATTTCATATGTGCAACTTTTTTGTGACTAAATTCAATGATATGATCTGACTGTAATCACTTTTATTTACAAACAGGACAAAGATTTGCGTTGAGAGAAGGAGGCAGAACTGTTGGTGCAGGAGTGGTCTCCAAAGTGATTGCCTAAGATTCCGGTCCAGACTCTACAATTTTTTTTGTCCATTAATTTGTAAATAAGTCGTGAATAGGTACTGAGAGCAGCATTCTAGGAGAATTCAATGATGAGACTATTTTTGGCACTTGATGTGTTGGTTCTATTTGAGCGTGTTTTGTTTTGTTCATTTGAAAGAGAATTATAATAGTTGATTTGGATATTTTTCATGGGCGGAGGCTAAGTGGTTGGTTGAAATTATTTTGGATCTTTTAATAATGCAAATTTCTTCCAGATGGTGTATTGTGAGAATAATTCAAGATGGTGTATTTAACTATGAACCTTAGCTGAGACAAGTTTCGGAGCAAGGATAGAAGCAGCAATGAAAAGATTATTCCTGAAGTCATTCTCTAATGAAAATCACAAGTTTATGTATACCTCTGGTCTAAATATAGATTGTTGTAATGTAGTCCTTTAAAGTAAAATTCCAAGTTCATAGAATTCGTTAGAATTTAACAAGGAGGAAATATCAATAGTTAATGCAAGGTTAAACAAAATAATTAATCGTTAATAGTTTGACTCTTGGTTTCAGTTCCTGTAGTTTCTGTTTATAAAGGTATTGGTCCTGATTTTTCATTCATAATTGCTTCTTACATTTTCAAATCATTAAAGCATTGCTTCGTGAGCTGAAGAATCAAAATCCAAGTTAATGAAAACTATAAGAATCAAAGTCTAAAATAAATAAATAATTATAAGGTACAAAATCAAAATAAAAAAATTATTGAGTAAGGCTGGCTTCCCAGCTCAAGCAAACATGCCTGCCTTCTTGGACAATCTACTTGTCCACACATCACAAGTACACTGTACACTGTTACAATGGTTGCTCTGGATTAACATGGATTACATATCTTGCAATATGGTTTGGTGGTTTATTACTTCACCTATCTTCCACCAACTTCAATGCTGTCTCAACCAGTGAGTGAATTGTTAGACTGTGCCTGTTCAGTCCAACAGTACCAGAGAAAACATTAAAGCTTTCAATCTCTGATGTGGTCTCTAAGACACCCTCCAGCACCTTCTCCATTCCCAGATACTTGAAGGTATCTATGTTTTCTGCTTTGTCTTTCATCATCCAAATCGCCAACTCTATTGCGAACCTCCTTATCCTGGGGACCTTTGTTGGTGGATATTTGTGTTTCTTGAGAATATGGACTAATGTTTTTGCCAATTCAACCTCAGAAATTCCAGCTTCTTCAAATACATAGCTTGATTCATGAGAATTCATGAATGCAAAAACACTTGCTGCCAGTCCAACCATCACTTCTTGTAGCTTGTTTTCTTCTGACTTGACTGCCTGAAGTATCTGCAGGGTTGAGCAATTGTTAGAACTTAAAAATTGATCAAGATTTCCTTGCTGTTGGTGTGATTTTTTCAGCAAAGAAACATAATAAAGTTCACATGCTGGTAGCCTAAAATCATGATGATGAGAGTAACACTTACTGTGGGTGCTGCGGTTGTAACAACCTTAAGCTGGTTGAAGCTTTCTGATCCACTATAGTAGCATAAATTTCTGAGAATTCTAGCGGCATTGATACGAAGCAACGGAACTTTCAATGCTTCAACAAGCCTTTCCAGCACTTTGAACTTCAGAATTCGTTGACAATTCGTCTTGCTTTCTAATGCCAGCATTGCTAGGGCCTCCCCAGCAGCAGTTGTTACATCTATCTGAATTTCAGGAATGTCCAGCTTGAAAAATATTTTGAGCAATTCCTTGAGTACTCCACCTGTGCCCCCAATCCTCTCTGTTGCATCCTCTTCCAATGCCAGACCAGTTAAAATTTCTATGCTCAGCTTCTGTAGAGGGGGGTGTTTCTCTCCATACCTTAAAATATCTCTGATATTGCTGATTGTGAAAACTATCTCAGATATCTTTCTTCTAAGAACTTTCCCAGTAGAGCCTGTTGTTCTAACCAGCATCTTAACCAGCTGCAAGGATCTCTCCACGGTCACAATTTGGGAAGGAGTGCTATTTACATTCTTCAGCAACCTTTCTTCAGCATGTGTGAAATCTATGATCTTTGGGAGGAGGCCTCTTGTGTTTCCAATCTTTCCACAGTTGTCATGGTCATGTGCAAGTTTCATGAGAATGAGGAGTCCCAAATGGTTAAATGTCCAGAATTCATAATTGGGATGATCAAGTATGGGCTTCTTTTCTCCGATTTCATCAGCTACAGGATTAGAATGCCTGTTGACATGGAGAAGAGATGATATTGATTCCATAGCTCCCGGTATCCCAGCTATTCGGAGAGAGTTCTGCTTCTTGCCAGCTAATTCAGATAAAATCTCTGCAGCTGACAGCCTAATCTCTTCATCATTGTGGTCTGTCCAATTCAACATCTCAACTAGTCTCTCTACAACGGATATGGAAATTCCAATCTTCTGAAGAGTATCATCAGAAAATTGCTCCTTGACCGCAAATTGACGAAGAATTCTTGCTCCAATGAGCTGCTCATCAGGTGAGTTTGAGGCCAAGAGATCCATAGCAAAACTAACCATGTCCATCTTCAAGCAATCAAATATGCTTCCATTGACACACCTTGAATAGGCATCATAAAAGAACCTTCTAATGGACACCATTCCTGTTGCCCCCAACTCACAATCTTTGTTCACCTCTTCCAACAGTTTGCAGTAGCTGATTTTCCATACCCAATAAGCCTTTTCTGTCAAGAACAACAATGCCTCAGCAAGAGCCAAAGAGTAAAAGATATTAAGAGCAGATTCCCGGTTCCTCTTGTCAGTGTCTCCCTTTGCAATATCTCCATAATTGTGATTGATGAGCTTTGTCAATGATAGAACCACACAAGCTGTTGCAGAAAGAAGCTGAAGCCAATAGAGAAGCCTACTAATATGCCTTGAAAGGAAAAACCATTTAACATAAGGTAGAAGTGGAACATCTGAGCTAACCCAAGTGCGAGTTGGTGTCCTTGTGGAAGTAGAGCTGGCCACAGCAGCCTCTACTATGTCACTCCTGTGTCTGCTGTGTTCTGCAGCAATTGGCCTCATGAAGAGTCTCTTGATGCTTTGAAGAAATGAGCTTGAGGTAGACCTCAGAATCCTGAAACTTTTGATTCCATCATCAGTGATAGACCATGTGGCCTGGTGCTGCCACTCAAGCTCATGGCTCCTGCTGAAAATCCTTGTCCCCTCAATCAAAAGAATGATTGTGATGAACCAGAAGTCACTTTTCTCTAAAGTGATGGCAAAACCACCAAGGAGGACCACAGTGGCCCAAATGAAACTAAGAGTTCCAAGGCCAGTTGCTGATTTTTCAAGCACTGCAAGCCTTAGAGCAAAAAGGGTCAGCTTCTTTTCTGGTGCTGCGGTTGTTGAAGATGCATTATGATCACCAGCACCACTACCACTACCACTACCACTACCGTCCCACTTCTCAATACTGCTGCGAGGCTCAAACACTGTGCTGCTCCTGAGCCTCCTCTCGAGTTCACCAACCTGTAGATGAATGCTACCTCCTGCTCCTTCCTCAGAAATCCTATGAACCATGGTGATGATGCTATATGTATTGGTCTTAATGTGCTGCAAATTGAGAAAGCAAGTGTTTGTGTCTTGAAAACAAATATAGTACTTGTTTGGGGGAAGGTGGGAGAAGGTTTGGTTTTATACAAGGATGAATGAGAATGGGGGAGCTTAGGGGGCACGTTTATTACGTGGCATGTTGGGGGAAGAGTGACGCCAAACTCCTCTTTCCATCGGTTTTTGAACAGGTTGCTTATGCGTTGCTAGCAATCCTAGTAACTTGGGGAAAGGGTTAACCTCCTTGACTCTATATCTCTTTCCAGGAAAGTTTCTTTCTGGAGTCAAGCTAGGTGTTAAAGTCATCAACATGCCCTTTACCATCATATGAAAATCATTTTTATCCCATTAATGGATCCATCTTGGGATAATGTGGATATGTCACATGTTTGGCAGGATAAGGATATAAAATATTCACACCTTTCCGTACTAGAAGTAGGTCAATGATTTAATTTGTTTGTTAATTACCAGTCTAGTCTCTTAAATCCTTTTGACAATCAGAACAAAAAAGAACAAGTTATTTCTTATTTTTAAGTTCTTTATTCTCTTGAGAAGATGAATCTTGGTGCATCAGTAAGATTGTTATTTTATAATCTACAAATCACAAGTTCAAATTATAAAAATAGTTTTTCTGTTTATGAAAATAGGACTGAGTATATGTTTACTCTTCTAAATTCCATTGGATGAGAATTTCGTTAACGGAGCTGTCTTTTAATTATTTATTCTTTGAACATAGTTGGTTTTGCTGAAAATTAATCTAACGTGCAACTCATGATTTGGAATTAGTCCTCATTTGTCCTCATCAAATCCCACCTTGCATGTAGTTCTGTACTCAAACGCATTGACTTCGTTTAATATATGAAAAACTCAAGTAGCAAAACTAGTTGGTCCTGGCTGCGTGCTAATAATTTTATCTCCAAAATTAGTTGAACAACAACTGATTTTATATATCAGTTATAATTAGACTTTGTTCAACTAATGATTATGATTTATTAACGAAATAACGTTCCGGTCTCCAGTGGTTTAACTCATGCCACTTGCACAACTTTTAACTGCACCCAAGCTTTAATATGGCACCGTCTCCAAAAACAAAGTTAATGATTAAAGCAATCACTTTTCATCTACACAATTTTCCCTATAAAAGATCAATGCAAGAATTGCATTTATGCTTTATGCAAAAACTAGTGCATGTAAAAGTAAAGTATAAAAATATTATTAATTTATTACCAAAAAAACGTGTAAAAATATCAGATAAAAAACGTAAAGTAAAATTTAAAAATTTTAAAAACTTGCACGGAATCATGAGTTAATGCACGTCTTATTAAAAGATAATATATACCTATGGGAAAATTGTTATCACAATGCAAGTGAGTCCATTATTTAGTGGTAGATTTTACATGTTTAATAAACTAAGAAGATTGTTTTTCATTTCCCACCTTATTTCCGATTATCTTAGTTAAAAGAAATAATAAAAAAAAAAACTGTTACGACATCGCTTGGAGTGCACCAATATCTTATCACACACATCTGATTCGGAATCTTTATCAAAAACTAGTTGCTTGTTACAAATAATTAATAATACTAGTAAAAATGATATTTGTACATGGTTTTTTTTTTCCAGGTCCATCAATATAAAGGCATACATATGTAGTAGAAATTTTACATTGATTAATGGGAAAGCATCGAAATATTGCGTGTATTATCATTGCAGCCACTCAATTCTCTATTGATTAGCATGGAATCTCTACTTTTAACACATTGATTCTTCTTTAACATATATACACATCCAAGAAACTATATGTATTAATAGGATAACTCTAACAATTAGTTGTTATTTAATTTATTTTTGTGTCGGTGTAAGAGTTGCTTTGAAGGCTGTAACATGAGGGTGGCTAGCTAGTTTACGTTGATCATGCGTGCTGCCAATCTTGTAACACCAAAAAAGAAAAAAAAGAAAAAAGGGAAAATTCGTTCTCATCATTCATCAATCAATTGTTATGTAACGTTGAGCCTGAAGCATTCAATTCACATTTCACAAGCATACACTGCATCATTTAGCTGCCATTACATTTCTAATTAATCACTTGGAATTGTGTCAGATCGCTAAGATCACATACCAAATGGGACTTGCCTATGGTCCAATTTGTTGGCTTGAGAACCTTTAAAATGATGACAAACATAATCATACTTCTCTAATACATTTGCTAAATATTTCAGCTTTATATTAGATAGCAAATATCTCCTGATTTGGAGACATCCTTGGTTTAAATTTCATGAATCACACTTAGACTAAGAAGCTGAATGCGAAAGTCAGAGCAAGCAACAGTGTGTCAGTAAAAATCATGTCTCAGGATTGTGGGTCTCTATAAAGTTAGATATGTCCACATTAAGTACAAGAGAGAAAGAGAGAAAAGTGTGTTCAACAAGTCAAAGCATTGGGAAAGCATGGGACAATAGCAAAAGGACAAAGCACTATTTTCTGATATGACAGCAATAGAACTGAGAAAGGCAGAGAAGAGGAACATCAGGATAGGAAATAGGAGAAAATGGGACAAAAGGGATTTCAAACGGTCAAGCCATTTCTCTATTTTGGCAACATCTGGGTAAAGCATTTCTGCACAACAAAGAAAGAGCCTTATGGCTCATCATTCAAAATGGAAATGCTCCTTCTTCCATGGTTCAAACTCGGCCATGCTGAAAAATGAACATTGCAGCAAGCTTCCAGCCTTCTCACGTTCTTCTCTCTCATGGCTGCAAGGGTGCTGCCTATATAAGGTTCAAGAAGAACCATCTTCATTACCACCAAGACTTATCTAGAAAAGAAAATATTCTCTGTTCTTAGTGTTCAAAGTGATATCTTGTGAGAAATATAATGTGAGTGGGTTAGTGTTCAATATTTGAAATTTGTCTTGGTCCTTGTTAAAATATTGGGATTGTATTTGTGAGGATTTAGTTGGTTTGTTACCAACTTTGGTTTGTAAGTTTGAATCGGTATTTGGATTGGGAAATTTGTGGAACTCTCATCAACATTGGTGAGGACTGGAGTAGACTTCATATTGAAGTTGAACCAGTATAAAAAGCTCTTGGTGCACTCTTCTTAACCCTATCTCTTTATTCTCATTTCATTTCTAACAAGTCCTTTAATTTATATTGCTGAAAGTTGTATTTTGATATATTGTTTTAAAAGGATAACAAACATATAAATATTGTTTTTGAAAGTTTATCAGGAAATTACATATTGCTACGAATATCTCCTAGTTCTTAGGAGACATCTGGGTGAATTGTTTTAACTATTTGTTAAGTGTGTAGAAAATTTTAAAGGATCACTTGATTCAAACCCCCCTTTCTCAAGTGATCTGATACCATCAATTGGTATCAAAGCAAGGTCTCTAGGGGTCAAGCTTAACCGCTTGAAGCAAAAAGATCCAAAGGAGAAGTATGGCCAACATTGTTCCATACACTCTTACTAAAGGTCAATCAACCACAAGGCCTCCATTTTTCAATGGAGTCAACTATGCTTCCTGGAAGAAAAGAATGAGAATCTTCATTCAATCTACAGACTATGATCTGTGGAAAATAATCACCAAAGGAGCTGAAATGCCTATGACTACAAATGAACAAGGACAAAGCATCATTAAAAGTGATGAGGAATGGACCAGAAGAGAAAAGAAAATCGAAATGCAAGCCAAGGGTCAACCTTCTACATTGTGCCATAAGTTTTGAAGAATACAGAAAGGTGTCCAGATGTAGAAGTGCCAAAGAAATCTAGGATAAACTTCAAGTGACTCATGAGGGCACAAAGCAGATCAAACAAACTAAAATTGATATGCTCATGAGAGAATATGAGCTTTTCAACATGAAAGAAGAAGAAAACATTGATCAAATGTTTGAACACTTGCTGTCATCATCAACAATCTAGACATGATGGGTAAATGCTTCGAAGATGAAGAACTTGTGAGAAAAATTCTCAGAAGTCTCACACCACCATGGCTGTCTAAATAATAGCTATTCAAGAAGGAAGAGATATCAGTACATTAACTTATGATGAGCTAAGAGGCAATCTCATTGCTTTTGAAACAACTCATCTGAAAAATGAGAAAAAGAAGAAAGGGCTTGCACTAAAATCCAAAGTGGAAGAAACTTACAAATCTGAAACTGAAGAAGAGCTAGACGGAGATGATGAATTTAGTATGTTTGCGCAAAGAATGATGAAGCTATGGAAGAAAAGAGGCAAAGGCAGAAAAGGAAACTTTTCCAAGAAAGACAACCACAAAGGAGAATCAAGTAAGAAGGATACAACATGTCATTATTGTAAACAACCAGGACATTTCAAGAATGAATGTCCCTTGCTACAAAGAAAAGAAGAAAAAGAAGTACAAGAAAAAGGGGCTATTATCCACATGGGAAGACCTTGAGAATGATTCCTCTAGCAGCGAGGATGAGGAAAGCATGTTTGCTGACTTATGTCTCATGGCAAATGAAAGCGATGAGGTAAATTTCTCTGACATGACAACTTGTGAACTTATTGATATTATTGATGACTTGCTTGTTAATTCAAAAAATATGCTTTGTAAATATACTGCAATAAAGAAAGAAAAAGAAGTCTTAGTTGCTGAAAATAATTCATTAGCAAATGAGATTGAAGCTCTAAAAGAATGCTTAAATAATTCTTCGTTGATACTCTTAAAACTGAAAATGATTCCTGAAACAGCAAGTTAAAACACTCACCTCTAATCTGTCCAAATTTGTCCAAGGAACAAAGAATTTGGAAAATCTTTTGGGACAGCAAAGGTGTGCAATTAACAAGGCTGGTTTGGGTTATGATGCTCATAAACAAAATAGATTTTATAAAAATCTCTTTGAACAAAAATCTGGTGCATTAACCAGAAAATCTTTTCAAAAGAAAAAACCATACATGAAGCATTTTGTTAGAGCCTCAAAGCTGGAAAAAAAGGTGCAGAATATTGAAGAATGCTACAATTGCAAACAAATAGGACATTTATCAAATAGATGTTTTATTGGCTAGGCTAAAAAGGAAAATGGAGTGGTCTCTGTGCTTGTGAATAGAAATGTTGTAGGTGAATATAGAACCCCCTATGACAAGGTTCCTAAACAACTTTGGATGCGTAAAAGACAACCTGTTATTCCTCCAGAAATCGAGTAAGCTGAAGAAGGAGGGAAAGGAGCTTTGGTACATGGATAGCGGATGCTCTAGGCATATGATTGGAAATGAAGCCATGTTCTCATCCCTTAAACACCAAAATGGAGGTAATGTGACATTTGGAGACAATGGAAAAGGAAAAATTATTGGCGTTGGAAAAATAGGTAAATCATCCTCTACTACCATTGACAATGTATTTCATGTGAATGGATTAAAACACAATTTACTTAGTGTAAGTCAATTATGTGATAATGGTTATCGTATTGTCTTTGATAGTGACAAATGCATTGTTCATAAGAAGAGTAATAATCACATATTGTTTGCTGGCCAAAGATGTGGAAATATTTATGGTGTGACATTAGATGATCTAAAAGCTCAAGATGTAAGATGCTTTGCATCTTTTGAAAACGATAAATGGCTTTGGCATAGGAGATTAGGACATGCTAGCATGTACCAAATCTCTAAATTGCTTAATAAAGACTTAGTGAGAGGCATTCCAAAAATTAAATTTGAAAAGGATATAGTTTGTGATGCTTGTCAAAAGGGCAAACAAACAAAGTCCTCCTTTAAGCCCAAGGATGTTGTCTCAACCACAAAGCCCTTAGAACTATTACATCTTGATCTATTTGGACCAACTAGAACACAAAGTTTGGTCGGAAAACGATATGGAATGGTCATTGTAGATGATTATTCAAGATTTGGATGGGTTCTATTTCTAGCACATAAGGATGAAGCATTTTCTCATTTTAAAAATTTTTGCAAAAAGGTTCAAACTGAAAAGGAAGCTCCATTGTATCTATAAGAAGTGATCATGGTAAAGAATTTGAAAATCAACATTTTGAATCTTATTGTGATGAAAATGACATATCTCATAACTTTTCTTGCCCAAGAACTCCCAACAAAATGAAGTTGTTGAGAGAAGAAATAGATCCTTGCAAGAAATGGCAAAAGCTATGCTTTGTGAAAATCAAACTCCAAAAAACTTGTGGGCTGAAGCTATTAACATAGCATGTTATGTTCTTAATAGAACACTTATAAGGCCCATATTAAAGAAAACCCCTTATGAGCTTTGGAATGGAACCAAACCAACTCTTCATTACTTTCATGCATTTGGATGCAAATGCTTCATATTAAATAACAAAGACAACTTGGGAAAGTTTGATGCTAGAACGGATGATGGAATATTCATTGGTTACTCAACTAGGAGTAAAGCATATATAGTATTTAATCTAAGTTCTAGAACCATAGAGGAAACTATGCATGTTGTATTTTGTGAAACTAACCTTGAAATGGCAGAAAGAATCCAGAATATGAAAATTCTAGATATTTCAGCAGGAAAATACTTCTGAAGAATCTGGAAAACAAACTCTGCGAAAATGAAGAAACTCAGAAATGTCTCTGAAGTTAGGAGACATTGTACCTGGAGAACCAGAAATTATCTTTGACAACATGAACCTGAACAACATCCAACTGAAGCATCTCCAGAAGGTCAAAAGTAAAATCCAAGAGAATGGAAAGCCACTAGCAATTACCCAAATGAATTCATCATAGGAAATGCGTCTCAAGGCTTGAGAACAAGATCTTCATTCAAAGAATGCAATGTTGCATTCATATCTCAAGTGGAACCAAAGTCAATCAATGAAGCTCTAAATGATGAAGCTTAGGTGAAAGCTATGAAGGAAGAATTACAGCAATTTGACAAAAGCCAAGTTTGGACAATTGTTCCAAAACCAAAAATACCACTATCATTGGAACAAGATGGGTCTTCCTGAAACAAATTGGATGAGCAAGGAAATATTGTAAGAAATAAGGCAAGGTTAGTCGCTCAAGGCTACAACCAACAAGAAGA
Organism: Dalbergia oliveri; assembly: GCA_030441495.1. Classification (NCBI taxonomy): domain Eukaryota; kingdom Viridiplantae; phylum Streptophyta; class Magnoliopsida; order Fabales; family Fabaceae; genus Dalbergia; species Dalbergia oliveri. Next base: position 25,571,022 of record JAMLFY010000009.1, on the reverse strand, counting down.
TTATGCAGGAGATAAGATTGATAGAGGAAGCACTAGTGGCGTCTCACATTATTGGGAGACTCACTAGTGTCTTGGAGCAGCAAAAAACAAGGAACTATGGCCTTATCAACGGAGAGGCTGAATACATCTCTGCCTCAAGTTGCTCCTCACAACTCCTATGGATGAAGCATCGGTTAATGGTCTACAATCTTATATATGATCAGGTTCCTCTATATTGTGATAATTTGAGTGCCATTAATCTCACAAAAAATCCAATTCTCATTCTAGAACCAAGCATATAGAAATTAGGCATCATTTTATAAGAGAACATGTTCAAAATAAAAATATTGAAGTTAAATTTGTTTGCACTGATGAGCAACTTGCTGATTTTCTCACCAAACCTCTTCTTGAAGAGAGATTTTGCTATCTTAGAAAATGTATTGATATGAAAGCATCATCTGAAATATGATTGACATATATAGTTATATACTTGAGTATTTTACATAGAGTCATTCCTTCATCTCTGATATAATAAAAAAAGGGAGGGAAAAAGAAAGGAACCATCACATTTCTGTGAAGAAATAAGACAAAATGTTTTCTCGTTGAAGAAGTGGTGTGTTATGAACTCATATGAACTGCATTCCTTTTAATTTCTTTTATGCGAACAAATGATATGTTATGAGCTCACTTGGACTGTATTCTTTTAATCATTGTTATACTTATTTGTATTGAACTACTCGGTCATTTTTTCTTATGATTGTGTTCATATTCAATAGCCCACCTCTGTTTCATCATTGTTATATCTCACGATGTAACTCTATTTATACTCTTATATCTGCCTCTTACATCTCCTCATTCATATTTTATATATGCATTTATTTCTTTATATGAAATTTTTTTTCTTGAACCATTGTGCTTACATTTCAGTTATAGCATAATGTTATTCTAAGCTGAAAAAGCTTAAGTTAGAAAAGTTACAGCTTTTGGACTCTCAATGGAAGGCGTAGCCAATATTTGTTTCTTTTAAAATATGAAACAACCTCCACTAACAATGGCCCAACGTCAACGCATATGAGGCTGAAACAAATCTGGTTGCAAATTCCTTTGACCCAACATGATGTCACGCTACCACCTGAACATATAACACATGAGCTGTTTCTTTTTATTTTGAGGGAAACTTGTGAACATTTTTTATTATTATTGCATTTTTTTTGGCCCATGCAAAACTCATAGAAACTTATCTCTGTCACTATTTTTTACGCAAAACTTGCTCCAGCCCAAATGCTTTTTACCTTATCCTAAAGCAATCTCTCACATCCATTGAATGACCAATAGCTGTTACTATGACAGCTTTAATTTTTTTTTTCAGCTTTTATCTTTAAATTTTTACAGCATATTTTTTTTAAAAGGGGAGAACTAAATCTCTATATGCACCACACCACGTTCTCTATTCATTGTGCATCCTTCTCCCACATTACGTATTCCCCTTCCAGCTTCCTTATTTTAGTTTTTGCAAATCGCTTCACTTCAACCTCTCTCAAACCGCTTCAGCCTCCTCCCTCACACATATTAAAATCTAAAAGACATGCCAAGAATCAAGAGTTGTGCATCCAAACCAAAATTTCCTGCCTCTGAAAGAAATAAAAACTCTTTCTTCCAACCGCATCCCGCTCCCTCGATATGGCGCGACAAAGAACCAGGCGCGAAGGGGACCATCTGATGGAGGACAAATCGAAAGGGAGGAACAACCTATTCCATCATTGGCAAAGGGAAGGAGCCAAGTAGAACCTTTGCCTCTCAACGTAAGAAGGACCCTCCTCTTTCTTCTTTCTTTTACAGCCCATACATTTTTCCTCTATCGAAACTATCATCATTATTTGAATGATTTTTCCAAGCGCAAATTAACTCCCGTTTTTGTCCTAATCTTGAAAGCTTCTGTGGAAATGATTTGGATTTTACAATGATGTTTCGCTACCAAGGATGGCTTGATTTGTTTGATTTTAATGAACTTGTTTATCCCAACCTTGTAAGAGTATTCTACAGCAACCTTTCATTCCAGAATGACACGCTTATATCCTTTGTTAAAAACCAACAAATTTCAATAAATCTTGAATTGTTTCCGCCGTTCTGAAAATTCCTTTTGATGGAGCTCGCCTCTATGCATTTGGCAAATGGCCTACTCATGAAAATCTTACTCTTTCTTATGAGGATGCTATGCTAGCTATTTGCGAAAATATTAGCCTCCTTCGTGGCATAAAACCCACTCCTGCCTCCCTGGACATAAAAGAACCCAACTTCATCGTCTTGTCTCACACATTCTGTTACCAAAGAATGGGAGTTTTGACAAAATTTCTTTCAATGACACTCTGATACTTTATGCATTGATCACTCGCACTTCATTATCTCTTGGCTACATTATAATGAATCATATTTCTGATGCCGCAAGAAGCACCAAGGGTAGTTCTCTTCCTTATGGAATGTTCTTAACATTGTTTTTCAAACACTTCAATGTGTCACTCGAGAATGAGGAAGGTGAGGCTGTCCTCAATGTCATGAAGGCAGAAGGAATCCTCCACCATGGGTAGCTCGGGGAAGAGCAAATGACAAAGGAAAGGGAGTGCTCAATGACAATGAAGAAGGAGGAGCTAAAGAAGAATCATCCCTAAGTCATTCTTCAAAAAGTCAGAGACCAGCAGCTCCAAAGGATCCAAGCGTAAGACCTCTAGCTTGAAATCGGTCATGCGTGAATTGGTCACTGAACTATCCTCCTTCATCTGAGCTTCAAAGGAGTCTTCTCTCATCCACTCCAAAGATGCTAATGCCAAAGAGATTGAAACATTTCAAAGAAAGATGGAGTATGTTGGAAAAACGAATTGAAGATGTTTCCTCCTTTGACTCTGAAGCCATTGCTATCTCTGATGAGGATGATGACTCAACTTTTGCTGTTTAGCATATTTTTGTTTTTATGTCTCAAAACCTTTAAGAAACTTTATCCTTTTGGTGTGATTTTTAGAACTAGTATTGGATGACTGTAAGCACTTAAGCTTTCTTTAAATGTGCATTTCTATGTTGTCTTTATGCTTGTATTGTCTGGAACTAACTAACCTTGTAGGATTGGAATTTCCCCTATGATGACAAAAGGGGAGAATATATGAAAATTGAAGAAAAGGAAATGTGAGTTGAAGAAATGAAGAAAGAATGTGCAATGTGTCAATGATGCAATATGTTTGGTACATACTCTCATCACTCAAACTCTCACTATTGTTACCTGTTACAATATGTTGCAAGTGTACATTTTATATATGACTGTATATGAGTGTACAAATGTTTTGAGTGCCCTAAAATTGAATATCCTGTACATATTGAGAATATTATATATTCCTGTGAACCAAATTTTGGGAATTCATGTTTCTTCTTTTATCTCAAAATCCCCTAATCAACTGCCATGGTTGAACATGTATGGAGACTATCACAAGTCATTGTATGCTTATATGAATGATTGACGTGCTTGGATTTGTGAGAATCTCACTTGCTTGCTGCATGCTCTTTACCCTCTCTAATGCATGAATGCATGTGTATGAGCCCGAACTTAATCGTTCTTTATCTTTAAAGAAGGAGAACAAGTATGGGCAATATTTCAAATGATTCAATAATGTTGCTTGGCTTCTCCAAATTAATTGGAATGAACTAAGACTCAAACTAGAGAAAAATATTCCTTAAGCTTACCTTGATTTCCAGGCAATGGAAATATAAGAATGTAGTAAGGAAAATATTTTTTAAAGGAAAGGTCATATTAAGGGGGAGCTTACATTAAGGGGGAGTATTATTTATCAATTATGTATTGTCATTTCCTTTTATGTATGTTTGTCATCAAGGGGGAGATTGTTGGCTTGAGAACCTTTAAAATGATGACAAACATAATCATACTTCTCTAATACATTTGCTAAATATTTCAGCTTTATATTAGATAGCAAATATCTCCTGTATTTGCAGGAGACATCCTTGGTTGTTTAAAATATCATGAATCACACTTAGACTAAGAAGCTGAATGCGAAAGTTAGAAGCAAGCAACAGTGTGTCAGTAAAAATCATGTCTCAGTAGATTGTGGGTCTCTATAAAGTTAGATATGTCCACATCAAGTACAAGAGAGAAAGAGAGAAAGTGTGTTCAACAAGTCAAAGCATTGGGAAAGCATAGGACAATAGCAAAAGGACAAAGCACTTTTTCTGCAATATGACAGCAAACATTAATGAGAAAGGAGAAAGAGGAAGCAATAAAAATAGCAGAAAATGGAGGCAGAAGGGATTTCAAATGGTCAAGCCATTTCTCTATTTTGGCAACATTCTGGGTAAAGCATTTCTATACAACAAAGAAAGAGCCTTATGACTCATCATTCAAAATGGAAATGCTCCTTCTTCCATGGTTCAAACTCGTTTGCTATGCCTGGAAAAATGAACGTTCAGCAAGCTTCCAGCCTTCTCACGTTCTTCTCTCTCATGGCTGCAAGGGTGCTGCCTATATAAGGTTCAAGAAGAACCATCTTCATCACCACCAAGACTTATCTAGAAAAGAAAATATTCTCTGTTCTTAGTGTTCAAAGTGATATCTTGTGAGAAATATAGTGTGAGTGGGTTAGTGTTCAATATTTGGAAATTTGTCTTGGTCCTTGTTAAAATATTGGGATTGTATTTGTGAGGATTTAGTTGGTTTGTTACCAACTTTGGTTTGTAAGTTTGAATCTATATTTGGATTGGGAAATTTGTGGAACTCTCATCAACATTGGTGAGGACTGGAGTAGACTTCATATTGAAGTTGAACCAGTATAAAAGCTCTTGGTGCACTCTTCTTAACCCTATCTCTTTATTCTCATTTCATTTCTAACAAGTCCTTTAATTTATATTGCTGAAAGTTGTATTCTGATATATTGTTTTAAAGGATAACAAACATATAAATATTGTTTTTGAAAGTTTACTCAAATTACATGCTATACAAATATCTCCTAAGTTCTTAAGAGACATCTGTGAATTGTTTAACTGTTGTTAAGTGTAGAAAATTTTAAAGGATCACTTGATTCAAACCCCCCTTTCTCAAGTGATTTGATACCATCACACTTAATTAGTGACAAAATTCGTCCATGTTTATAATATATTGTTTTATTTATTTCTTGAACAAAAGGGAAAGAAAGAGAGAGGTTCAATACAGATTCAAAAGAATTTCCTGAGGGAGAAAACAATTTGCTTTAACAATTTGTGGCCTTCGTCAAGTCTTTCATCTTGATTTTGGGACCCAGAAAGCGTAGGTCAAAAGGGGAGAAAAAAAAAAAACTGTCACGTAAGAGAAAGAAAAAAAGAGGCCACAAAAGAGGATCGTCTTGGGGTACCTTGATCGAACACATGCCATACGTTTTAGGTAGCTTACGAAATATTTTGGTTTTTCATTTTACGCGTTCACGGAAAACTGAATTGCTTTAGCTTACAAGCTTAAGCTAATAATTTCTTTTTGTTCTTTTTGTTACTCTGAAATGATTTAAAAAATTGATTGTTATATGGCTTTTATTATCCCCATCTTTCCTGGTGTTTTTGCAACAAGGGATTGTGAATGATAAGAATACAGATTTAGTCAATCTTATCCTTGAATTTCAACTGCTATTTTTTTATTTTTTTTCCCGCTCCCATCAAGCATATTCTTGATTTAATCACGTGATCATTTTAGATTTTTTTTATTTTTCATCATAAATTTTACCAGGTCATTGTGTTAATGAAGTTTTTGCCGTGGAAGTCATGTCTTGAGATTAAATTAGGACTGGGAGATGAAGGTGGGCATGGTGTTAAATTGAAACTTCAATATCACTGTTACAGCCTAATGTAAAAGATTGAGGCTATAATGCCACAATGCAACGTCTGACACTAGCATGTTACTAACACATAGAATAGTTCTTTAACTTTACTACAACTTCTGTTTAATTGTTCTAATTTTGTGCATTTCCCTTGCATGATGTGGAAAACTGACAATCCTGAGGGGAATTTTCGATGTGCTTTAATAATTGGACCTCAGGTGTTTCAATTTGTTCATTTAATATTTTTCTCCACAAATTGAACATTTAATGTTTCCATGATGATTTGTAACATTAAAATTTGGATTACAAAAACTAGGAAAAGACTTTTGCATGCACATGATGAAATTGATATGCACTAGTATACGGGTAGAGCTGGGTGAAATAGTATTTCAAAACATGTCGAGTATAGTTCAGGGGTCAGACCGTTGCACACCCTTCATCTATAGAATCAGCATGATTAAGCTTAACCTGGCAATGACTTAAAGGTTCATTGGTATCTAGTATTTTCTACGAAATGCAGGTTGGTATTTACTCATTTAACTTTATTATGAACGTTTTAGATTATAGAGATGCTAGATCGAATTTAAGATTTTTGATTGGTTAGTACAAACCTTATTTTTAAAGTATTTATTATTATGTGACAAGCTAATAGTGGTCAGGTGCAAGTTTTTCAGATTTTCATCCCAAAAACATGTTGGGTACTTCGGGTCAAATTTAGTGTCATCTTTAAGGATGCCTGTTTAATTGAATAAATATTCCATTGCCAAGCCTAGTACAAGATTAATTTACTTCCATCTGCCTTCCATATCCTTGCTAAGCATACATAAATCTTGCAGGATGGGCGAAATAGAGAAGTGGGGCATAAAAATTGCGATTAGAATTGAGCTAACTGCAGCTCTGGGTAACTCTCTCATGAATCAGTTCAGAAGGATTACATGACGAATCATGGTTTTTTGTATCAGTTCAGTGCACTGTTTTTATCCACTAAATTCAATTTGCTGCCTGCATCAATATATACTACTAGATCAACGAATAAAATGAAACAAATCTCATCGTGTAATTATAAATTCTATTCACCAAGAACAAATTATTGTACTTCATTTACTGCTGCAACAGAGTGCTGGAAGAATCAGCACAAGCATTACCAACATGTCTGCCCATGAAGAAGACATCAAGCAGATAGTGCTTGTCATTGACAACAAGCAGAGCTCACAAATTAGAATTGTACTAGCATCCCTGCTATAAAACATCGAAAACCTACAAGGAAACAAAAAGGCATATTAACAATACAAACAGTTATTACTTGCAGGTTGCAAGTACAAGAAATGAAGAAAACATGACCTTAAAGGCACTAATCGCTTCTGTTAGCCAAGAAAATAAAAGGAAAAAGTTACTCATGAAATATTAATGATCAATGGTTGCAAACCCGTTTAATATGAGGAGCTACGACATATTACCACATGGCAAATGTGATCTATCACAATTGATATCAATCCATATAACCAAAAGGTAAGGAACAATTCTTATTAAAATAAAATAGCAAACCTTGTTACTTGTTAAGTATAATCAAGATAAGGCAAATCCAGTACTAGTAAACATTCCCATGTCTAACACACACGTCCATAATAGAAAGAACCTTAAATTTCAGCCAAGACAATCTCAAAATTGAATTCATAATCCCAATGCCGCACCGTGCAATGTCCAACTTATAGTATAATCTATGTTCAAATTTAGCGGCCCTCATTCTCTACTACTTTCCCTAAGCCTAGCAAGTAATATTGCCTAAATTTTCCCGTAGTCCAGGGGGCAGGGATAAACATTGGATGCCAATCTAAAATTAAAACTGCAACTTTCAATCAATGCTCACATGTTAATCCTTAACGATTAATTAAACTGACATAATCATCCAGTGTGTGAAAATGTTTTAGAAAGAGAGTTTCTCTCTCGTATTATAGACTCAGGCAACCCTCCTTTCTCTCCCCTTTCACACTTATTGGCCTGCCCTCTACTTGAGAAAATGTTGTGAGAGCAAATTAATAGTTAAGCTATTCGGCATAAAAACCAGACTACCTTCTTTGTTACAAATCACAACCCATCTACCTCATAACTAGATTTGTCAAATTCTGGTGACAACCTCTTCAAGACCACAGCAAAAGCCTTTTATTCAAATTGCATACACTTTACACACAAATTTAGCAATTCAACTTATCAAGGGTTGATGAGAACAAGGAAACAAAGATTGTGGAAGGAAAGGAGTCAGGTTCTACAGAGACTGACAGATTAAGTCATCCGAGGTCAGACATGTACAGCAAGCCAGTGTAGAGCAAAAGGATTATCTCTTGAAGCCCATAAATTTCTTTTATGCAACACAAAATATGAAGATAAAGAATGGTACACACTCAAGGAAAAAATTGCATCTCACATGGATTGAAAAAACTTAAGGGAAAAAAAAGGACACAGATCATAGACAATAAGTTCTTCAATATAAGCTAATCAGTTAACATTTAACAAGACCAATCCATAATCACCCGTACAATCTTTATTCACCTACTGCATTTGAAAGCACCAATCCCAATCACAATAGGGATGTAAATATTATATGAAAAAGGACCTTAAATTCTAAGATGCATTGAAAAGCATCTCAAAGTCATTTTATCAAACATGTTGAATTCAACTAAATAATCACACTGTTATTTATCCACACAATTCAGAACAAATCATATATATATATATGCATACCTATATGACAGCACTCCTCTGTCTAACCCTAGCTTTCTCCGCATCAATAATCGACTCCACAAGCTTCACCGCACTCTCAAGCTTCCCCTCCGCATTCACCACCACGTAATCGAAATTCTTCACGTGCTTCACCTCCTCCCTCGCCGTCGCGATCCTCACCAGCAGCGACTCCGCCGTCTCGGTCCTCCTGTCCACCAGCCTCTCCACCATGGCCGCCTCGCTCTCCGCCACAAGGAACACGAACACCGCCGATTTCCCAAGCACCTTCCTGAGCGTCTGCGCGCCCTGGATATCAACCCTAAGCACGATGTCGCAGCCTTTCGCCATGAACTCCCTGATCTGCTGCTTGGGAACCCCCTTGTAGTCGCCGTAGACGAGGGCGTACTCGAGGAGCTCGTCCTTGTCGACCATGGCGAGGAACTCGTCCTTGGTAACGAAGTAGTAGTCCTGGCCGTGGACCTCGGAGGGGCGTTTGGGGCGGGTGGTGGCGGTGACGACAAAGTGGAGGTTGCGGCGGGACTGGCGGAGGCGGTGGATGAGGGCGTCCTTGCCGACGCCGCTGGGGCCGCTGATGACGATGATGAGTGGGTTCGGGTCGGGTCGGAGGGGTTCGGAGCTGAAGGAGGATCCGAGTGAGGACTCCAGGGCGCGGAGGAGCTCGGAGCGGTCCGCCTTGTCGAGGGAAGGGATTCGGGCGTCCCCCATTCTCCGGGAGGAAGAGGAAGAGAGGCGCGTGGGAGAGAGGCGCGTAAGTGGGGTGAGGGAGTTGAGGAGGATGGGTTTTGCTATGGTAGAGTAGGGGAGACTGAGCGAGGTGCACAACAACCTGCGAAACATGGGATGTAGAGAGAGAGAGAGAGAGAGAGAGAGAGAGAAAGGTCAACAGGGAGAGAATTTTGCTGTAAGAGTATATAATACTGGGATTTATACTCCGAATCTAATCCTTCAAGTTCCGGATTATGCTTGTCATAAAGTACTGCATTCGCTTAAATAAGTTTATTTGGAAAAATATATTAATACATTAAAAAGTTAATATACCACACAACATTACCAAATGGACACTTGTTTAAGAACCTTAGTAGTAGAATCTTTTCAACCATAGAAGTGAGTAGATAAGTTGATAGAGGTATTCAAGAGGGAGAACCTTGATTTGAGTCATGGCTAGGTAACTACATTAAAAATCAAGAGAGAAGGCTTTTTTTTTTTATAATTTTCCAGGATATCCATTATCGTCGTATCATTAATTCCTTCAAGACGTAAAGTTCCTTTAAGATAATAAACTTCTAGTTACAGATATTTTCCATACCTATCATAAAAAATTAGACCCAACTAGATATTTTGTTGTCTTAGTGATTTTACCAAGTGAAAGAAGAATTACGTCCAATATGAGGAAGCCCATGATTTAGATAAAAAAAAATTAAAAAAAAAAGAAGTTCTAGTATCTTTTCAATCCTACTAACTTTTATTATATGTATAGCATTTATACTTATGTAAGGAGAAATACTAGTGATTTTCACTTTATTCTCGAGTAATTTATCGAAGTTAAGTTTCATAGGCAGGTAAATAAGTGCTTTTGTAATTTTACCTCCTAATAAGTCAACTTGATTTAAACTTGAATTTAAAATCTCGTTTTGAAAAGGACAAATATTGAACCAATTATGTATTAGTGTATTAGGAAACATTTTCCTGTTGGCGTTGAAATATCTGTATTGTCGAACATTGTCGTAATTGTGAGATTTTTATAAAACAATCATCTTTTCTAAGATTTGGATTTTGATCATTTTTCTATCATAGTGCAGCTTATTTTACAATGCTCACAACGCTTTATCGATATATTAGGAGGCCTTGATTCAATAGGGAACCTTAGATGAACTTAAAAAATATCAGATTAACATTTAATATGTTTTAAAAATTTTGTTTGGTTAATAAAAATATTCGAGATTTAAAAGGGAACATAAAAGAAAAGGACACAGAAGTGAAAGCAAAGTTGGGTACTGGATTACATCATCACAAGATAATTTTAAGGGCATGTTTGGTTGGAAAATAAAAATGGAGATAAATTTTCTATGAGTGAAATTCATGTGTAATTTTACACCTAGAGTTCATCTATAAAATTTACATTTTACTTTTACCTCCTAACCAAATATATCCTGAGTTTTTAGCATGAGAAAATAATATAGCCAACCGTCACCATACAAACAAATCAAATAAAATATGAGAATATCACTTCAGGATCAATAATACAGCGTAAAAAAAATTGTAAGGCTTACACCAATACGAGAGAAAAAACAATATTCAAAAATTGACTTTTATAAGAATAACTGTCATATCCTGGAAAGAAATTTACCATTGAAAATTAGGCTGAGATCATCTTTGTAACTTTCTGAGACTAGACTTGAAAAATGTATATATTATGAAATTTATTTTCTTTTTCTTTCGGTCTTAATGAAATTTCCTTCTGGATGGAATTACTTTTCAACCCAACTGCCTAATTGATTGGATAATTTTTAGTAGCAGCTTGTTAGGCCGGTTCAATCCGTTATTATTCTAAGATGCTGAACCAATTCAGTAAAATTCTAATTCTAAGAATGTTCTAGTTTATTAGACCGGTCAGGGCAACGACTTTTTTTTTCTTTTTTAAAGAAACTTGAATCAAAACCAGAGAAAATAGTGTTTTCCTCAGTAAGTTTTAGTTTTCACATTTGAGGAACCAAAATAATAGTTATGCTTACTTCTCTGTTCTTTTTTTATTTTTGGGTCAAATAGTTTATTCTTATTTCAAATCAGCTAAGAGATTACATGCATACTAATGATCAACATGATGTCCAACATGGGTAAGCTTTGGGCCAAGGCCCAAGGAGATATCACGATGCTGAGAGCAAGAACCGTAATAACTAATAACTGACATGACACTCTGCACATGCAGAAGACATTAATTAATAGTAATTCACTGATAATGCATGTGAAACAACTTGGATGAATTAAAATTCTTTAGGCAATAACTTTGTTTATATTTTTTAGCGCCACAATAAGTTACTGATGGCAGAGGAAAATATGATTTTGACTAAGATTAGATTAAAAAATAATACAAATATCATTGGAATGTTGCCCAATGAATGATATACTAACACAAAGGTAACGACTTCTATTCCTTAAGGAAGCAACTCCCCGCATTCAGGTCTATGTGATTAACCAATTAGAGTGCAAGTTAATCATCAATTAGACCATGGACCAACCATTCCGAACTTCAAATTGATGATGCAAATTGCATGATCTAAGAGCTAGAAACTTCTTTAAATCTTGAGTCTCTTAAGCTCTCTTCAGTTGTTTCATGGTAATCAAGGTTATGCCACTTCAATTTTTATTTTTTTTAAATTAAGATGATCAAGATTAGGTGCAGGACATGAACCTAGATACCAGAGCTTCATGGCACAAGGCAGCTGTTGGCCTCATGTTTCAACATATCCAATGTCAATACCACTGACCACCAGGTCCACCTTGAGCAGCTGCAACTTTTCTTGCCATGTATTGAGGCTTTGGCTGCAGTCCATTGGAACCTTCAATCCCATCATCTTCTGCCCTCTCATTTTTACAGCTTGGATTGTTTCTCTTGGGATATGAACAGCTCGAAGCAGCATAGTGAGCTGAAACGGTTGGATTCCTAACCATCCTTCGCTGTTCGGCCTCTGCCGTCACTGCCACCCCACAGTTGTTGTAACGCATGACTGATCCAACAACTTTTCCAGGCCTTGCAGCAACACCTGAAGAAAGTGAGCGACACAGATGAGACACAAGTATAATACTCAACCCAAGCATCTATTAGTAAACTTTGCAGTAAAAGATTTACAGAAGAAAGGCATCAGGAGAACAAATGCACATATTATGAGAAAAATTATGACCATATTTTATAAGCCCATTTTAAATATGAAAAGTACTAGGCATTCAGCTACCAATTCTTGAGTACGTGCAAGTAGAACAAAAAATATGATGACTGAAAGTAAGTTATCATTACTTAGCTCTATTTCTTTGATACAAACCCATCACCTTAAGCCACTCAGGGAATTTCCATCACGTGAGAAGAAAGAAATAGGTATGTGCAAACATGCAGAAGCAACTATTCGGTTCTCGGAAAGATCATTATGTATGTGCTTGTCAATGTGTACATGAGGAGCAACAAGGAAAAACGTAAAAGGGTATATAGAGAAGGGGCAAAATGCATACTGAAGTCAGTCATCACACCTTGAATATTTTGAGGAGCTTGTAAAGGAAGCCGAGTCACAGGTATACCACTGCTCCTATCTATGGGTGGTTTCTCAACTTCTTTGATGCAACACTTGGAGAGATCATTTGTCACCTCAGCTGTATTCTGTACTGAGTTATCTGAATACAACACACATGGCCTGCAAGTAGTGCCATAAATAAGAAGAGCTGGCAATTACAAAGCAGATAAATCCTACAAATGATAAGATAAAACAACAATAGCCAAAGGGACACTCTCCAAAAACAGCCGCAAAAGATTAAGATACCTGGGTAATGATGCATGTTGCCTCTCAGGTGGAGTAACAATTCCACCTTTGCCATAATGCTCCTCAAGATATGCAAATTGCTTCTTGAAGTGGTCCACAGCACTGTTAAAAATGAGTGTTAGAGAAAAAAAATGCTTGAAAAATTCACAAATTCACAATCTCATAAAACACAAAACTTTAGTTAAAATTACATTTGAACAAACATATAATCAGTTAAAGTATACAAAAAGGTTTAGCAACACACAATACACATCAAGCAGTTAAGTATTCAAGAGACAAAAAAAAATTCTTTGGTAGTATAGAAAAGAATTTTCACCTTCTGATTCACTTGTATTGGGAATTAAATACTAATTACAAAGCTAGAAAATGTTGCATGGCTTACGATTAACTATCCAAAATGTTAAGTATCAATATCAGGTGAAAGCAATAGCAAAAACTGTTGCTTAAAAATTAACAGATACAAGTGCTTAAACAAATGCAAAGAATGAGGAGTGAAACAAAATGGGGCTACAGGTCTAGAGAACAATACCTTGGATACATGAAACCTGTTGGTTCTGCTCCCTCTAGATATTCCTTTAACATCTTTGGATGGTACTCTAGAATCTCCCGATATATAAGCTCTCGTACATCTTCTTTCGTTATCCGGCGTCTCTCAAACTCAAATTCCATCTTGGTAACTGGCTGTGCAGAAGGTTCTCTCTCAACCTTGGCCAAGCCTTTAAAATATGGGTCCGCTAGTGCCTAACAGTATTATGCACAACATGCCTGGTTAAAACCAGATATATAAAAAGAAATTGAACCACAGACAGATGAGATGGGCAATCAATATTCAACCTCTTCAGCAGTAGGGCGATCCTTAGGCTCAAAAGCCAACATTCTTTCTAGTAAACGAAGAGCTAGGGGGTCTGCATTAGGAAACTTCTGGGAGAAAGGAACCGGCTTCTTTTACGCATGCTGCTCAAGTATCTACGAGCTTTCTCATTTTGGACCTTTTAACACAACCAAGGTTGCATTAAGTAATAAAGTAAAGCATAAAAGTAGGTGAGGAAGGGAAACTAAAATTATACCCTAGCAATGGCTTCAAGAGATGGTGTTCCCAGAAGATCAGTCATGAGATCCAATTGATGTACAACGTTCTTCCCAGGGAAAAGAGGTTTTCCAGTTAGTAGTTCTGCAAAAATGCAGCCAATGCTCCATATGTCTATAGCAGGTGTATACTGAAAAGCAGAAGGTTCATGACCATATTGATTTACTGAGTGAAGGATAATAAACCAGTAAGGTACATAGAAGCATACAAACACAGTCCATCTTCATTCAGAAACATAAGCAACCTACCATTTGATTTTACTGCAAATTAAAAGCACGAAAGCAATATGCACAAGTATGAAAACAAGTACATATTAGCATAAGAAACAAACAGTAATAGTAAGTGATTCCTTGAATATGTTAAAACCTTATAGGTATACATAGTAGACCCTATAATATAACTAAAACATGACTTTAAACCAAATAGTTTAGGTCCAAACCTAAAGCAACCTAAATGAGACAAGAATCTAGCACAAATTTGATTAGGTACTATTCTTTTGTTTGTCCCTTTTTGCAACTAGTCCGAGTAAAAATGAATAAACAAGTTGAGATTTGATGGTTGTTAGACACCAAAACATATTGCTGTTGAACCATGTTTGATGAAAATAGCCCAGCTATTCAGAAGGCAGAATGTGTAGCTTTACAATACAAATGCAAACGGGAAATCAGACCTGGGAGAATGATTTGGAATTTGTATCATTTCTCAAGCCTGTATATAAACCAAATAATCATGCTCGGTGTGATTTAGAAATTTTGGCTTATCTATATGAAGAAAATAAGCAAGATGGACACGAAAAAAGTTGGGGAGGGGAATAAGAACAGGGAAGCACCCAGACTTTCTATATCAAGCAGGGGTAAATATCAGATAAATATATCAAGGATATTAAATGGAACTTGATAACAAATATTGCACCTTTGAGAAAAAGGATCCACACAGCTCAGGAGCCCTATACCACCTTGTCGCAACGTAATCCTGTGAGCAAACAAATTGTCTTAAGTGTGATGGACTGACGAGGAGAGCTATGTTCAAAGTGATAGTTTCAGGGAAGAGTAGTCATACTGTCCAGAATATAGCAGTGGGTGTATCATTAAAAGCCACTCTAGCAAGACCAAAGTCACAAATCTTCAGTTTGCAGTCGGCATTTGCTAATATGTTTTTAGGCTTTAGGTCTCGGTGAAAAACATTTGCTACAATACCATTCAGAAGTTTGCAATCAGCAATAACGATCATATAATTTAGCAACCAATTTCATGAAAAAAAAAAAGTAAATGTGCTACAACAAACAATCAAAGACAAATCCATTAACTAAACATAAAGATCATAACCTGTATGTATATACTTCAAGCCTCGAAGAAGCTGATAGAGGAAAAACTGGTAATGCTCTGGAGTTAGATCATCGTTTGCTTTGATGACCTGATGCAAATCAGATTCCATGAGTTCAAAAACAACATATATATCTTTGAATTCCCTTCTGGAAGGAGGTAACAAGATATGTTTGATCTCCACAATATCCGGATGACGCAAGAGTCTAAGAAGCTTAATCTCGCGAAGGATGCGAGTGGCATCAGAAACATGTTCAAATATGTCATTGATTTTCTTTATTGCGACCTTCTCTCCAGTGTGAGTATCATATGCAGAGCAAACAACACCATAGCTTCCTTTACCAATTACTTCCTCTATTCTATATCTGCTTCCTTCACCATATTCAGTAAAGAAGTCTACTTCCACAGACGACTTCATAAACACAAAAAACCAAACTATTTAGTGAAGATTATAAGCAAAACCAAAAGCATAGCTACGGTTTAAATGATCTGCAAGATACATATTGTAACGAAGGAAAGCGAACGATGTTCGACGGTTTTATACCATAAAATTGCACACTCAATATCTAAGGTTTGCATTCATTTGTGGTTCTTCACATGATTAGTATCAACATAGTGAATGTACACAATGAATTATATTACCACCCAGAGTACACTAGACTTGATCCCTCTCTAACACAAACGAGGAGAAAAAAAAATAATGAAAATAAATTTCGGAATTTTAACTGGGATATCGGAATTCACTTAGTATAATCCAACCTTCAAAGGATAGAAGGTAAATGGTGCAAATTATGAAAGTTTGTTATCAGTGATTTTGCTATATTAAAATGAACAGTGAAAAAGAGATAAAATAATCCATTACAATCGTCCAAATATACCGCAGGAACCAAAACAGCATTCAAGGAAATCTTAAATCATGGAAAACTTTATGTAGGCTCTCTCACAAACCAACGTTAAAGGATAAAGCAAGTGACAGGGAAAAATAGACGTTTGCAAGAGAACTTATTTCTTATTAACCAGACAAGGGTATCATATCCACCATACAACTAAAACAGAAAAAAGAAAAATAATTAGCAATCCCAAGCAACAAGCAAGCGCTAGACCGCCATACTAAATGGTACAAAAGAATAGAATTTCAATCACGAAAAGTACAAAACTTATCCTATAGAGAGGCACAACTCACAAGTCACAACACAAAGAGCATTCATTCCCCCTCAATATCCACCCAATTTCTTACCCCAAGAATACAAAACAACGATCAAATACAAATCAAGCTACATACATATACATCTACACATATATACACATATGAGTTTATTAACTTTACCTTTTTCCTCTGATCAGGCAGCATCTTAGCAATTGAGCATAAAAATCCTGCAACGATTTAAGACCAAAGGTGCATCCAACAACCCCTCCACTTAACAGAAATCCAGATCACCCAAACTCCCACTTCCACTTCAAAACCCCAGAAAAATTTGACTAAAAAAAACCACCCCACAAGCACTAAAACTCCCAGATCATGAGGGAGTGATCAAAATGCAAAGAAATAACAAAACAAAAGCACACCAAAATTGACAAAAAGTAAAAGAGAGAACTTTCAATAAACTTGAACAAAGCTCAACAAGAAAACAGACCCATTAAGCGTTGGCAGCTAATACAACAACTACGATTGAGAAAACAACACATGTACTAGAATATCACTATGTTAGAATCGAAAAAAAAGTGGTTTAGGAAACATAGAAAAACAAAATTAAGAACAATTTTGTTGGAAGTCTAGAAATGTAGCTGGAAAGGCACAGGGTTACAGATCAGGTTGGAGTATGAATCGCTGTGAGGTGCTTGAGCTGAAAATCAGTGCAAAAAACTAATCTTGGAGAATCTAGTGAAGCGATAATCACTAATGGATAAATCTCAGCATAGAAAATGGAAGTGCTTGGGATTTCGGAACAGAAAAAGAAAAAACGATTTTTGAAAGGAATTGAAGAATGGAGAATTGGGTGTTGGAAAGATAAGAGCTTTTGGATCTCAAAGGGAGAATAGAAGAGAAGCCATGAACTTCAAGCTGAAGAAGAAGACGAAGGGTGTGGTGTTGAGCTCCTACAGAAAAGAGAAGGAAACATAAAGGGGCGAATATGGGAAAATAAATAATAATAATAATAATAATTTTAAAAAATTCGAAAATTGGTGTGGATTGAAATGGAAACTATTATTGCAGACTGAGAGGATCGTATTTGCCACTCAATTTCTTCTGCTATTTTCAATTTATTTCTAGTTTTTAATATTCTCTCTCTTGTTTAATAAGAAAATGATGTTGGATAAGATATTATGTGGAAGAGAGTGCGTGGAGTTTGTTAGTCCCATTCATTGGCAATTGTAAATAATAATTGGTCCTTGACTCTGTTTTAGTTATTTACTATTGATATTGATTGATGACTGTTGATTGCTAATTGATTAATAGTAAGGAGGTAAAGGGTGAGGTAATCCATAAACAAATTGAGCAATTCGAGAGTGTTTAAATCAAAAAATAAGAAAACAAAATTAAAGTTCATGCTTTGGGTTGAATTGTCAAATAATTTATTACGGTAATGATAAAAGAATTCATCGCAAAAAATATTGATTGATGTAAGATTTTGATTTTATTGTAAATGTATAAATGTTTTTGAAAAACTATATTGAATCTCATTATTGAAGTAGATTTTGTTGTGTTAATTGTGATATTTTCTTATAGCACCAACAATTGTCAGATTTTCTGTTAGAAAACAACCGTGTCCCACTGCTTGGAGTTGATTTTCTGATGTCTCCTCAAGGTCCTTTTCATGTTGGATGGTTATGATAAACAAAACAAAACAACCATAATTTTAGTCATTATGAGTCAAATAAGCTGGTTTAAATCCATGTCAAGCGTGATTTTTCCTTACATAAAATGCTTACGGGTTTTAAATTTTTTTGAATGTTGCGAAATAAAGGTAAGCATCACACAATGTATTAGCGCATTATTGGAATGCTCGATCTGTTTTTCTTATGGCCTATTTTGTTTAGGTTGATTTAATTAAGCATTTTCTGCTGGTTGGGAAGGGAAAAAGCACACATATAAACATTGCATATAGAATGTGTGTATTTTTTGTTTTATTAAATATATGGTGGAATTATATTTGCATTCAATTCATGTTTAATTTCACTTCTTTCTTTCTTTTTTCCTTTTAATTTTGAAAAATAAAAAACATTGAAGAGTTTGATAAGGATAACCTATCATCCAAGTCCTCATATTCCAAAGCAAAAAATAGGAAGTACAAGAATGTTGTAGATGGGGGACAAGAAAATGAAAATTTCCCCTTCTTTATTCGGGTAAACCAAGGCAAGAATCTATCCATATGTTTTTTAATGGAAGAATTTATCATCCATTTAATAAGATAATTGTTTTAGAAACTGTGTTACAATTTACTGATTCCAAATGACATGTGCATCACATGGGGGTTGAATAATTCTCAAGTTGCCATCCGGGGTTTTGTCTTTCTATAACTCAGATAAATTAACAGATAATTACTCCCTTTTTTTTTTTTTTATTCTTGTGTGCGTGCTGTAACTGATTGGGGTCAATGATGACGTTTTGTTTTTAACAAAGTAATGGCTTTTGATCCAATTGGCAATGTGCTATTCATGAATCCTCAATTCTTAACACACAGTGATGGTTTGTGCTAGCTGTTATCAAAGCAAGTTTATTTACCTTCAACCTACTAGCTCTCGTGCACTATATGATTGAAATGGAGACCACAAAAAAATGTGCCAACTTTTACTGACTAGTTCAAAGAAAGATAGACTAAAATTATTTTCAAGGCGTTAGTATGACATGTTTTAGCTCGAATCAGTTGGTCGTATTGTATGGACCGGGTTATTAATTTATTATCCATGCAAATATTTGTTATCACAAAGATAAAATATCCAAATTAATCCTTTAAAAATGTATTGGGAGACAGTTAATTCCTTAGATTTTAAAAGCCTTAAATTGATCCTCACATTTAAAAAAAAACAAGTTAGTTCTCTATAGAGTTTCATATAATATAAAAGAGACTAATTTATCCTTTTTTTAACGTAAAAGATTAATTTGATATTTAAAATCTGAGAGATTAATTTATCTCAATAATACATTTTTATGGATCAATTTGGATATTTAATCTATCTTATAAGATGCCGAGGCGATGTCATTGGATTGGCTAGCTAGTTGCACGGATTTGTACAATTAGATCAGCCATGTCTAATATTTATATCCACAGAAATACAATTTGAAAATTTTACGTGATGACTAAATCTTGTATGAACTTTTATTATTGTTTGAATTCTTTTATAGGTTCAAGTCAAGATTTCTATAAATTTTATGAGGTGATGGGACAATACTTCATTTATTACATTAAATAATTCTTTTTCGTCATCTTAATATATTCCATCTTACACCATATTTTTTAACATTACCCCCGAAAAAAAAAAACTCAAGATCCCTATTCTAAAACTAGACGTAGCAATATAACAACCATAAAGTTTTAATTTAAGTAATTACATCGTTAAAAAGAAACTACATTGTAGAATCTATCATACTAGCCGAAAGGTAATCATAGTAGCGTTCGTTTAAGTTATGCCAAACAGGGTCCAGATTGATGTGGCGAATGCGAATCACGTTTATCAAGTCCCCACAGCATAGGTTCATAACGCATAAATTGCTTTTTTCCTATTATTTCCCTCTCTATTGATGATGACTCCCCACACGCTTCAAAACCCTTTTTGGGCCAAACACTCAAGATACCTCTCCCATGTATATTGAAAACTAAATTGTTTTTAGTTCCCAAGTTGAAGGAGATACACATTATACATATCTCCACCTCCTATTCAAGGCCACAAATTTAGAAAAAAGAAAATGTTGTTGAGTTGGATGGTGATGCTTCAAACCTCAATATTGGTTCCACTTGTACAATGCCCCTTGTTTGGGGTAATAGTCTAGCTCACATTTGAACCTACATCAGCCATGAGCCCAGCATCATGTGACAGTAACTATCACTTTTCTCTCATTAAAATATGAAACCTTCTTGTTTCTCCGTTCTATTGTTTTTGTCTCTCCAAGTTAAATAAAATTACAAATCTTAAATTTTTAAAGTTATATTTTATTAGTAGAAATTAAAAGAAAACACGATGTAAAATGTGCACACAATGCAAACCATCCAAAGAAAGTTATAATGGTATTCACAATATTGCCCTCTGGCTTGTTTGAGATCATGAAAGAGAAATGTACACATTTCATGTATCCCTTCTCGTGATCATTACACAACGGTGCATGCTGATAAGCAGATGCATTATGCAGAACTTACTTTGACAAATGGATAAAGGACATTTGTGCTATATGGGGTCCACACATGGGCTTAAAGGGGAGTGGGGCAGCTGTAAGTCAATACTGCTTATGACCGTAGTTAGTATTGGGTTGTGTTGGTGGAGTAATTACCATTGGTTCAAGGCAATTAGGAAAAAAGAATTGAAAAAGATAAAAATCATGGAAGAAAACCAATAAAACTTAAAGAACACGAAAACTATTTGTAATTTCAAGCATGGCTTGAGTGGCGGCAGTGACCACCCTCCATTACAGACAACACTAACAGTGGCTGAGTGTGTAAGTATCAAAGATCATCCCATCTTCACCCAAATTAGGATCTTCTTGTTTAGTTAAAGAAAAACCTCAAATCTCACATTCTCCATCTCCTACTGTGTAAAAGAAAGAAACAAATCTGAAAATAAATTTAATAGTGGAAATGGTATAGAGATTAAATTTTTGTTATCAAATGTGAAGTTATCATCACATAATAATGAAGGCAGTTTTTAGTGTTCCTAAGGGTTTATTTAATTTGAATTTTCAGTTTTTAGTTTTCAGTTTTAAAATTTTTAGTATATCTTTCATAAAATTAAAACTGAAAATTAAAAGCTGAAACGAAGCAACAACCTAAAATTTCTAACCAAACAAGAGTTAACAAGTTTGGGACTTTGAGTACCCAACAAAGATTTTTTGTGAAACAAGAACAATACACAAGTTGAATGGATGTAGGGGAAGAAAATGAAGCAATGTATTCATGGGCATTGAGATGGAAGAACGCAACTACGCCCCAAACCCCTCTCTCTCTCACTCATGCCAAGAGCCTCATTCGCTTCCTTTGCGACTTGGGAGACATACCCAAAATTCATTTATGCTTAGAGAATCTAGTTCCGCCCAGGTTGAAAAGGGTCTTGGCTTCCCTATGAAATCCCTGCCTAGAACACGAATGTTAGTGAAGATGTAGAGGCGCAAGGCAAACGAGGCGTGACAACTATCAAACAGGCCGATGGAACCAACACTGACAACATTGATGCATATTGGTGTCGCCGATGGTGAGTGGCCACAAGGGGGTTACCAATGGTGGTGGGATTAGAAGTCCTGAGACACATTTTCAGGTTTAGTTTTCTATTCTTAATTTTTAGGTTTAATAATTTAATCATACACTTAAAACCATACTAACCACAAATCCAAAACAAATCATTACATAATTACTTTAAATCAAGTTTCAAAGTTACCAACGTGTAGCCCCCCACATAGTATAAATGTCCTCTATCCATTTGCCAAAGTAAGATCCACATGTTGCAGATAAAATTGCATATGCATGAGAATGTGCCTTACACAACATTTCTCAAAGGTTCAATATAATAGTACTATCACATAATAGGTGAATGACAAGTTCAATGATTGATGGTTAATACTTCACTTCATCTCAAATTTTCGAAAAATAAAATTTCCTCTTAGAGCATAAGGAGATCAAGAAAAAGTTTATTTACTAGAGCATTTTGAGGTCACAAGAGCCATGGAAAATAAAGCTTTAAATAGAAAGGGGAAAATGAGCTTTACAAGAGGACAATTTATCATATATTTGCAAAAATAATTTATTAAAAACCACAAAACGTGTCATTTAAAATAAATATCACCAACTTTCCACTTAGAATTTATGTTATTGGTTAACATTTAATACTTAATCAATACAATATCACACCTCTCATTGGACCATACCCGCTCAACCGTCGGTAATGCTCCCATTCTCGCACGTCCTTATATCCGTCAAAACAATTAAGCCAATAAATTGACATATCATCGACAATGCCAGAATTGTGGCATAATAGTGGAATAGACACCTCAGGATTTTTGTATTTCCTTGTATTTCAGCTGTAATATCCTATATCATTTTTTACTTGTCAAATTCTGAGACACAATCTGGCTATGCAACATGAATAATAATGATAACAACAATACCAATAACAATAATGATAACAATAATAATAAAATCAGATTAATTGAAGCGACAAAATTGTTTTTTTTTTTTGGCTAACAAAACAGAGCACATCAGAAAAATAGCTCCTGCTATGCTATACTTGACATTACTACGGGACTACTACATCTTCCATTAGAAACAGTGAGTCTTAAAAACTGGAATAATTGCAATTTTCAAAGGGAAACTAGCCTAGTAGAAGAAACCCAGCACTTTACCACCAACATTCTTTCTCCTGGCCTCTTCATGATCCATGATGCCAGCAGAGGTAGTCAACACAATATAACCAAACTGCATCATTTGTGTAATCAAAGGTCAGGAGCAGCAATAGAAAACATGTACAAATATACTTATCCATATGATTAAAAATTTAAGGATACAGGCACAACGAGATATATCATATAAACAGAAGTCCAAAACGTAACAAACATTTTACCAGAAGATTGCATTCTAACACAAATCTATGACAAGCTGTCATCACAGCACAGACAATTTCGAGAGATACAGAGGGTCACAAAATAGAGGCATATCAAGTTAGGTGTTTTTCTTTGTTTAGGACCTACACAGGCTCTATTCTTGCTTTGGGCGAATTCACTTTTGCTGACACAATTTACAATTTTAGGGAAAAGTAATGTGGCTACAGGCTACAGCAATACCTATATCCAAGTTGCATACTAAGTAACCAACTCTTAAGGGTATATTTGGTTGGAGGGTAAAAATAAAGGTAAATTTTCCATGATTGAATTTCATGTGTAAAATTTACCCTCATTTTCACCTTCCAACCAAATATACCCTTGGGGGTACCAGATACATGTTTGTTACACACATGGGATGATTTCTAAAGCACCCATGCTTCAGGTAGTATGTATTACACAAAATTTTGGAGGAAAAAAAGTGTTCATAATAACAATATTACAAATATTAAACTTAATCATCATGAAAACTTTCGTTAGACTTTATGTAAGCGCATGAATGACCATATATCTAACATGGCCCCTATCGTTCAAGTCCATTGAACTTTTCAGACAATGCACAAGGCTATCTTATCTCACAGTAAAATTTAACTTTTGTTTAGAAGAATGGAAGCAATAAGGAACAAATGCTATATCAATTAGTCCGAAAGACTAATACCAAGTCATGAACCAACTCTATCCCAAAAGCATAACCAGTTAAGTGAGGCACATTAATGACAATAAATAAATAGTTATGCCATTTCAATTCTCAAATGGTCAACATTATAGCCTTAACTTGAAAATATCAAAACCAAATATAGACTATAGAAGATGATCTATAAGAAAGTTAGTTGGGACAATACATTCAAAGAAAGTATTTTTTTAGAACAAGATTATGTTCTTATAACAGACTCAAAGGACAGCAAGATCTCTTAAGTTAAAAAGAAGGATCAAGCAAAGCTCATAAGCTGACCTGTCTAGAAGGGAGCAGCCTAGCAGTCCAACCTTCTATCTCTTTGACACCAACATCAAACCGGGACTGATAACCCCACATTTGTTCAGTCTACCATTTAATTCAACCACAATTTTTCCAGCCCTGTGGTCGTCAACATACTCAAACTCTCCAATGTACCCTAGAAGGCATCAGAGCATATCAAATCAATATATCAAAACAAATTATGAAGAATCAAACAGTAGTCAAAAAGAGGTGCAGTGAAGAAAAAAGATAGAGAAATACCATGCTTCTGCATCACCAAGAGGAACTTTATGATCACTTTTGAGGATGGCCTGATCATGACCTGGCGCTTACCCCGCTTCTCAGCATTGTACATGCTCTTGAGAGCATCATTCAAGACACTAACCCTCACCATTGTCACTGCTAACAATTTCACGAGAATTACTGAAGCAAAGATGTGTATGTATTCTCAGAATCATATAACAAATAAAAACACAAAATAGCAAAGAATTAATGTCAAAGACAAGATTTTTAGAAGAGGGTATCCTCATACTAGCAAATACCAAATACAGAACAATACCCAAAGAGTTAAAAACCAACCCAAAACCAGAAATGGTTTCTGGGTCCATATTTGAATCATAGATTGTAATATAAAAAGAAGCTAATCTAGGAAACCCGGTAACAAGATTTATGGTGGGAACCAACACAGGATCGTGGAAGAAGAAGGAGATCTTACCAAGGTAGTACAGAACAGAGAAACCTCAGGAACGGCGCGGGTGCAGAAGGAATCAACAACGTTGGAAGAGACAAGTATAAAAACAACCTCGTGTTTGTGTGTCTAGGGTTTAGAAGCATCACCAGAGGTTTTGGGCCTCCAATAGCACCTAGTGGACTTCGTTGTGCATTTTAGCTTGAAGCCCTTTCTTTCGTGGCCCATACTTGTGCTTGTTCATTTTGGAAAATTTTATGAATTTAGATTTATTTATTTATTTATTTATTAGATTAAATTTGAATAATTTTTTATTTTGTTTTTAAATTGAAAACTCGAAAATGGATGTCTGTTGTTTCCCAAATTAAAAATATGATAGTGATAATTCAAGAAAAGTCCACATGATTTAGAAATGGATTTTATAAAGCTCAACATAAGTGAGTAATAATAATATAATCTTAGTTACAATGAATTTACACATTAACATATCAACAGTCAAAGTATAATCTAAAATTAAAAATATATAAATATTATAAAAATACTCATTAAAATTGTGTACGTGTAGAATTCACTATAAATTAAAGTATATTAATATTTTCCAACACAAGTTGGCTATTTCTTTTTCAGTTATAATACAATTTATATTGTTGGTTTAATTTTATCTTGTGATTGTATACAAAATTTTATATTGATACATTATGCATTTCATTAATTGTTTTTATATCCCTACAGTTTTATTCGATGTTTCTTTGTTTCAGTATTAGCATGAAGCAAAAAATTTTAAAGATATATTAAAATTAGTAATGCTATTTGAAAGAAAGTCATTTTATATATACAAAAAATGTATACAAGTCCATTTATCGATTATAAACAAGACGAAAGTTAAAAAGAAAACAGAAAATGAGAATAGAGTGAAAATCATAAATGAATAATAAATTGCTATTGTTCTTAGAAAAAAGATTAATAGCTCGAAGATATGTCATGACGACCAATAACCACTCTTAGATTATGATTTCCTATCCAGCGTGATGAGCTATGAACAAACCTGATTGCACGTTGGTTTTCTGGTCAAATTTTGCACACTATGCAAGTCTCTTGTTCTTATAGGTAATGTAAAATTACTTTTCATTCTACAAAATATTTCTCATTTTAAAATAAAAGCTCAAATCCTAAATAGGCAAGCAGTGTAAACATCATCATTCCTAACACAAAACATAAAGCCAGACAAAATTAAAGATAATATGATGCACCAAAGGGAAATTAGACTTTCTCCATATGTATCACTGTTGAAAAACATGATTCGGGACATTACATAACATTCTTCTGGCTGCTTTATTCTAGAAACTGAATATGTAGCAACAACAATAGCTACAACGTTCTTTATTCTATCAAATGTCACTCCTTGGTCCTTAGCCAACAAATGTCGCTCTATTGATTTCACTTGACATGCTTGAGAAACCAATTCAACATATCCTGATGGGCCTCTCCTGCACTCTTAACAGCTGCTTCATCATCAACATTGTACCGTGTTGTCCATCCATGAGTCACTCCAGGGTATACCTTCACAAAGCTCTCAAACTGACAAAACAAACATAAACATTTTGGAGTCAATGGTGCACCTATTGAGAAAGTGGTGACAATACCCTTCTAGGAAAAATGGAATTTATTTGCACTCAAAATACAAACCATTTTTCTTAAACAGTCAAAACATTGACACACTACTAGTGCCTCATTTTTGAGAGGGAATATGTATAATAAGGATGAGCAACAAAAGATTCCCTCAGAATTTCTCACCTCTGATTTTGCAGACAACATCTCACCAATTTGTTTCAATTTTTCTGATGTGTTACAATTGTCAATTTCAGCCCCCAATATCGCAATAGGGATCTTGATCTCTGAAGGACAAATAAAATAAGTTTTGTCAACAACTGCTATGATGATCATTTGTTTCTATGAAGTACAAAACTGAGGAAGCACAAGTTAGGTTTACCATTGAATTCTTCATCTGTGATTGGACCAGGATGCAGAATAACTGCTGCCTGAATGTCAACATCAGTGGAAATTGCCAATTTCACAACCACATTCCCTGGAACAAAGCTAATTAGTTGAACACTTAAATTATTATTCCACATCCCTTATTACATGGGTGTTCTTTAATATTTATTTTGTTAAATGATAAATGAGTTGTTTAAACAGGAAAGAAAAAAAAAAGTGTCACCTCCCCAGCAGAAACCTGCAGCCCCTATGGTTGTAACACCTTTACTCTTCAGGGCAGCAATTAGAGGTTTGGCATCTTCACATCCCTTATCCTGTGAGCAAAATATACAGCATATTGGCATAATCATGCTGTAAATAATACTAAAACCTTATTATGTAGATCAACAAGTGAAGTGATCAAGGAGAATGCTATGACATGTATTATAAACAACATTGCACATGTGTGCAGGAAACTAACCGGTCCATGAGCCTTTAGCCATGCTGCTCTATCAAACTGAGGATTATCAAGATCAAAGTAGTCACCATAAAGAAGATCAGGAACAACAACCAAGTATCCAGCCGCTGCCACTTTGTCCGCTAGTTTCCTATATGGTGAAAGACTGTCAAGCTCAAAGCTAATTGCAAATAATTTCAGAAGCAGAGAATTTGGTTCAGTAATGATTAATGAAGCCTAATAAATAGTAATAAGTAACTCGGGAGGCTTGTTACACAAAAGAGCATTCATGAAGAGCATAGGCGCAAGAGATTCAACGTAAATATGAAACCTACAAAGGAGCCATGGTAGTGAAAATTTCGTTTACCTTAGATTTGGTGCTTCATATCCTGAAATAATTACAAAACAACTCAATTATATGTCATAAGCATATAACAGGTCGAGAGCTAGCAAGCAAGCATATAGTTTACTAAGTTTTAACAATGTAAATGATTGACACAAGATTATATCAGTGTAAAACAAGTTCAAGGACAAGAAATTGGAGATGGGGTTGTTTTTATATACCAAATACATCAGAAATTAGTATGAGTGCCAGGTGGGAATCAGGAGGTCCAGTTACATAGGATTTAAGTCCTCCAATTTCTTGGACAGTCCCTGATACTTGGGCACCTGAGTTCAGGTTTGGTGGGTTATCAAAACAGTGAGAACTTGACATGACTGAACTATGCTATAATGATGAATTACTGGCTGCAAAGAATGATAGTTCTGTGACCTTAATTTGTCCGAGTGATAGAATGGACTATAACTATATAAGCTTATAAAAATGAACAGGTAGAGAGGTTTGACCAAAAAAGATCTTCACCAGACCTAGCTTTATAAGCTTACTTAAGGGCGTCACTGAATACGTCACAACGATACTGGCGTTATGAACTTAGTACTATGAAGAGCATCACTGAATATGTCACAACGATAGTGGCGTTATAAACTTATGATATTACTAGTAACCAATGTTATGTGAACACTCCCCAAAGGAGGCATTATATATAGGTATTAATGGGGTATAAATTGAGAATAGGAAAGCCGTTGGTTTGTGTTTTCTATTTTTTTTTTTTAAGAAGTTTGTAAAAAGAAAAGTGAAAATAATAAAATTTTATTTTATATTTTCATTTCTTATTTTTACTATTTTTGTCATAAATTCCTATAAAACAAAACCAATAAAAATTAAAAATATAAATTGAAAATGCAAACCAAATAAACCCTTAATTATATGGGCATAATTGTCATATACAAGTAAGACAAGTATCTGAATCTAATCAATTGCGTGTAAGTGAATAGTGTCAATCTCACACTTGACTTTTAGTATGGATAGAGTCTCAAAATTTGAGCATCGATTTGGTTTATAAATGAATTTTTATTGATTGAGAAGCTAGAAAATAAAAAGTGAATTGATCTTGAAATGATTTTGATTTAGTTGTGTATACTATACGTAAAAATATACTCCAATTTTGACCAAGTAAAATTGATTTATATGCTAAATTTAGTGAATTTTAAACGACCTTCCAACTCTAGGTAATATAGGAATTCCAATAATTATATATTAGGGTGCATAAAATTTATAGTTTAATTTTAATATACACTATCTTCTAATTAATTTTTTTAATTTTCATGACCTTTCAATTAGAAGGTGTAAGACCCAGCCATTTTTGCTCATGTGTAAATTCATGATCAAATAATGCTGTAAGTTGTGCATGGAAATTAAGTTCTAAAAAATAATATGAAAGACGAATTGGGAAAAGAATGAGAGACATCAATGATTTGGACTCATGAAACTATAGAGGGTATCTATTTAGCAGGATTCACAATGAGAATAAAAGTATGAGAAACTCTTAGATGATCTTAGAATAAGAAAGTATTTATTTTGCTTCATTTATTGTTTGACAAATCAATTATTGTAAAAAATGTACAAGAAGTGAAAGATAATAATGACCCACAAAACTTATATGTCAATTAATAAATAGATCAAAGTAAGTATTTTCTCTTACTCTCAGTGCATATAAGTGATAAGTATATACTGCAGGTTACAAACAAACTTCACTTGATATATACTCCTTTTAATTTTCTGTATTTTTTACTGGTCGGTACTTCACTTGATATACTTGGCAAACCAATTCAACATTTCTTGATGGGCCTCTTCAGCTCTCTTGACAGCTGATTCATCCTCAACATTGTACCTCAGAGTCCATCCATGAGCAACACCAGGGTATATCTTCACATAGCTTTCAAACTATATAAATTATGAACAATTTGGGGTCAGCAACACAACTACGGAACTGTACCAAAATATTTCTATAACTTGAGAAATGGTACTCTCCAATAGGCATTAACAAAGAGAATACTTCATTGTCCTTGAAAGAATATATTTAATTGCTCACATATTGAGAAAATTGCTATGCTTCTTCCCTGCTATACAAGTTCTTGACTGTAATGGATCCAATGTTATAGCAGCAACTTTATCACAATGTTTGAACTTCTATTGAGAGACTATTTTATAAAAGAAATTATATTTTATCATAAGCAGAAGGAACAAATGGCTCCCAAAGAATTTCTCACCTCTGGTTTTAAAGACAACATCTCTCCAAATTCCTTCAATTGTTCTGGTGGTAAATAATGATCAATTTCTGCTCCCAATATAGCAATAGGAACTCTTACCTCTGAAGAAATACATAATTAATGTAGTCACTATAGTAATTTTAATTCTATGAATTGGAATGACAAGCAAAGTTTACCATTAATATCATTATGTGTGATCCAGCAGGATGCAATGCAACTGCAGCCTGAATGTCACTGGAACCTGCTAATTTTGCAACCACAATCCCTGGAATAAAGTTGATGAGTTCAGTTATTCTCCATGTTCTGTGTGAGCTCCCCTTTTCAAATATTTCTTGGCAATAAATAGAGATCTTAATTGTGCTTTTCGCTGAGATACTTACCACCCCAACAGAAACCTGCAGCCCCTACGGCAGTAACACCTTTGCTCTTTAGAGCAGCAATAATAGGTTTGGTGTCTTCACATCCCTTATCCTATAACATATCAAAGGTATGCTTAGAACATTCAACTTCTGGATTACACTTTTCATTAACACATGGTTATAGTAAAAACTGAAAGAAATTCAAACAACTGACTAGGCCACATGCTATCATGTTTATATGATGCATGGAATAGGATTTTGAGAAAACATGCAACCTTGGGTGAAAACTAACCGGTCCATGCCTCTTTGCCCATGATTCTCTATCAAATTGAGGATTATCAAAATCAAAGTAGTCACCATACAGAAGATCAGGAACCACAACCAAGTAGCCAGTTGCTGCTACTTTATCTGCTAGTTTCCTATGCAATGAGAAAATGTCAAATCTAAATCAATAGAATCCTAGAAGTGACGGAATTCATGCATGAAAAATAATAATAATAGCTAAGTTGGGAGGAAGTGTTGACATATAATGTAAGGCAGACCAAATTTGGAAACTTGACTAAGATTATCACTGGCAGCCAATGCCCAAGCTGGAATGGAGAATACTAGTCTATTTAGTTGACATGTTTAGCAAGGAGGTATATTTGTAAATTTTTCATGGGAGTTATAACAGACTCAAAGCATCAACAACTTCCAACACTATCCAATCTGCATGACTTCTTCTAAATGTAGATATACTACCTGATGGAATTATTATAGTAATTTACTATCATCTATGCTAACCTTGAGATTCTAGAGAACCAACTTTAAGAAACCAAAAACATAGAATAGATAGATGAAAACCCCAGTAAACATATTCTTGATTATATAGATATGTTCTGCACCTACATCTTATAGCATGGACAGGTTTATTGCAGGTACAAATAATCTTGGTGGTCAATTCAACTTATTTTACCTTCTAAAACAAATAAATCATAGGCCAATTGATTTCTAGAATCCCCAATCCAGTTCCATCCTATAATTTCCTTTTCTCATCATCCCCAAAAGCCAAATCATTACAAGTTAATTTAACTTGTCAAAGAGTTTTTTCTCATAATATCATCAGTGACAATCTGTAATTCAGTTCTTGAGCTTATATTTAGCACAATTAATCATGAACTGAAGCCCTAAAATACAATGAGCAAACAAAATAAAAAACAACTATTAAGAGATTTTTTGATCTCATATATTGTTGACTTATCATCGAACAAGTACATTAATGAACAATCCTGAAGTTGCAACCCAGTCCAACCACTGTGCAACCAAGGGAATTTCCCCCATGAAGATCTAACAAACACAACTTAGTAGGTGAAATAGTATCCATAGTTTTCACTTACCTTAAATTAGGCACTTCAAACCCTGCAGATAATTGAAGAAAAATAACATCAGATTCTCCACCATATCAACAACTATTTCCAACCAAATCATGAGTTATGCTTAGTTTCCTTGAAGCAATACAAGCATATATAATTCAGATTGAAATCATGTAAAGAATATTGATGTACATGGAAAAGCAAGCATGATAGCAAGATGATGTCAAGCAATTGCAAGCAAGCAACAAAGTCAAGATAATAAAGAGGTGCAAAATGAAAGAATAGAGATAAGAAGTGGAAGATGGATTGCTACCAAATACATCAGAAACCAAAATGATAGCAAGCTTGGAATCATGAGGTCCAGTGATGTAGGATCTTAGTCCTCCTACTTCTTGGACACTCCCAGATCCATTGGAACCTGAGATCAGGCTTGGCGGATTCTCAAAACACTGTGATCCCAACATTGCGTTATTGGCTGCACAGACAGACGGTGTACTTGTGACTTGTGAGTTATCTTGCTTTTATATGACAAGACAGACACATAGGTCGGAGACTGGGAGGGAAGTCAATGCAGTTAATAAACAAGACTGTGACCCCAGAAGATTGACTTCAAATTAGTCTTAATAAAATTTTTTACATTCTTAATATTTTCAATTTTGATATCAATTTTGTCCTAACAAAATTTTTAACATCAATTTGGACCTAGCATTTTTAGTTTTACCATCAGTTTAGTCTTAATATTTTTTATTTGCTATCATTTTAGTCACTAAATTTATTATGCGATGGTTATACCAAAAATAAAAAATATTAGGTTAGACCAAAAATTGCAGGTTAAAAATTGCTACATTGGTAAGTGTAGGTTTTGTATTTTTAAGCATGAGAACTATTAAAAAACTTTAAGATTTATATTTTTAAGTATCCTTAATTATTACCCTTACAGCAAGAAAAATCCACAAAACAATATGTTCCAGCTGTGTATTTATTGAGCGAGTTGACATTTTTCAATCAGCATTGGTTGGAGCTTGAACGAGATATGGGTGGTAGATAGCAGATATTTGGCTTTTTTTTAATAGAAATTTGACTTTCTGATTTGCAATGAACTATTGGCACACACCTTGTTCAAATTCAATGACAGCTACTTGCAGTTGGTTGGAAGAAGAAAAGAAGGACAATTTAAGTTTGTCGATTAGAATCAGGTTGCCTATATATGATGTAGAGATGATAATGGTACAGAGCTGCTGATGATTAATTTGAACATTTTGAGGTCTTGTTGAAATTAAATCACACTGAATCTGTTTCTTTTTTGTTTATTTGATGAAGACTGGTTTCTCTAAGCAAAGATTAGTGGTTATTATTACGATAAAATCCACTCAAAAAAATGTATCTGTGGTCTTTCTTTAATTTCAGAAGTTCATAAAGTTTATTGGGGTTTACATATTGAAAGCTTGAGCTAATATTGAACTTTTAAGTTTTAACTCACATTTTACATTGTAGAAAGAAATAGCACTGGAAGACAGTGCTTTTGCTTACAAGATTCTTATCTGTTTTTTGCAGGAGTCAGATAATGTGTGAAGCCATAATTAAGTCATATAGTTCCATATGCTTAATTTTATTAAGCTTTAAACATGTCGCTGCTTTATCTTGATCGCGCCATTTTAATAACTTGTAAATGGGTTTACAGCTGAAGAGGTTTTCTCCTATGAGGTACTGCATTGGGAAACCTTGTCTGATTCCGAGAAGCACTTCATAAGGCATGTATTAGCTGTTTTTTTTTTTTAATTTTTATTTTTAGTCTGCACCTGATGGAATCGTTTTGGAGAATCTGGCTGCAAAGCTCCTAAACGATGTTCAAATTTCAGAGGTAAATATTTTAAGTTTGTGCCCTTCTTCTTCTGCTAATATTGGTCACAATTAACTCTGCCTCTAAGATATTGATTATGCTTGTATAGTTTAATCTATTTTTAAATACTTGTTACTGCTTTATAGTTTTTTCTGTTGACATTCTAATGATTTGCATTAGTTGATTCTTGTTAGGTTGTAATATCAGTAGTGGGATCTGATGTACACTATTTAAGCTATATATGTATTCTTCCTTTTCTTTTACCAATTTTTTGCCTTACTGGTTGTAATTCATTTGCAAATCATTCCACGCTTATATTAAATATTTAGAGAGAAGCA
Organism: Dalbergia oliveri; assembly: GCA_030441495.1. Taxonomy (NCBI): domain Eukaryota; kingdom Viridiplantae; phylum Streptophyta; class Magnoliopsida; order Fabales; family Fabaceae; genus Dalbergia; species Dalbergia oliveri. The sequence goes on along the minus strand of JAMLFY010000009.1, from coordinate 25,537,161 downwards.
TAGACTATTCCATGGAGCAAGAGTGAGTTCGTTGCTTTCAAATTTCAAAGCCACTACATTGATACTTGTCAATTAAAAAAAAATTCTTAAATAAATTGTGTAATGTTCACTTTGTTTTTGCTTTATAGTTTAAGGGAAACATATATAAATTGCTTTCTGTTAAGTATTAACTTCATCTTATGCATGAGCTAAGTTCCACTTCATTTGCAGAGAGGCTTGTTGCTTTTGCTTATGTTGAAGCCAGTTTTGACATATGCTGAGACGCTTTACCTTGTTTATTCATGAGTCTGTTGATTGCAATGAATCTTGTCCTACATTATGTGCAACTTTTCAAACTTAATTGGGGTTTGTTTTCAGCTTCTGTGCCATATTCTGGCTTAAAAAGAGGGCATTGATGCCACTTTTGACATTCTCATGAAATGGGCTAATCTCGAGATAAGGGCCTTCACTGTGACCTTGTGTTACGTCTGCACAAAAAGACGATGTAAGGAGCGAGACACTGGAAGTTGTTACATTCTCATATTTGATTTGGCCTTGGAAAATATACACCAATGTTTTCTAGTTCTCTTCATGACATGGAAAATAAAGGTTTTGGAGGGAAATGATTACTATTTACCAAATGCATTGCTAGTGCCTGCAGTTTGTTAGTAAGGCCTCTAGATTCTGCATGGTTCATACTTCATAGCCTTAAACAGTTATACATGATTATGAAGCTGTTGAAATTGAAACTTTGTCTGCTGCGTGGCAAATTCATTTGACTGGATGGAGTTTATTTCTTTGCTTTGAGTATATCGTAGCTATGGTTTGAGTGTTAATGTTTCTCATTCTTGGAATTATACTAGTCTATTTGATGCCTTATATACAACTTGCTGCTTACTAATCTTCCACTTGATTAATAAGCAGAGGAGAGGCCAACTACTTATGAGAGAAGTTTGGGTGATTATTGGAAGGTATACGCGATGTCAAGCCTTCAAAATGCCGGGAAGAACTATGTATAATTCAATGATAATTAATAATCTTTCTGTTGCTGCATCAACTTCTATGGAGAAGTCAAATGGGGCATCAAAATTGTTTATTCTTGTCAAAACATGTTTAGTTAGTCCGCACATATATGTGATCCCTAGGAGGTGTACCTTAATCAAGTCACTAGGTTTTAGATTTTTTTTTTTTTTTCCAAGAGTTTCCTCAACCAACAAACGGAGACTAATCTCTCAAAATATGGTTAAGCATCTAAGCATGAATCCCTCCCAATAATGTGCATATATATATAAATCCGGGAATGAACCCAAGATCTCATACTTAAGAGATCTGAGCCCCTTCCACTCGGATCAACACTTTACTAGTACACTCTGCATTTTTCTACTGCTACCATAATAGCCAAGTTATTGTAATCATTAATAGTCCTCCTTTCATGTGGCTACAACCATGTATATATTATGGTACTTTTCGTCACACCTCTCGCACTCTCTAGTAACAAGGATGAACAAGAACTGAAGCAAGCAACACGCTTTTTGTGCTGGAAGACTGATCCCATTACCAAGCCGGCACAGCCACGCAATGAGGCCTGCACTATCGCATAGAGATAAAGTGTCACTGGCAAACACCATAGAAAATAAAGAAGGCTGTTGTTTGAAGTTTTTGAACCACTCCTTCTGTTTGTGTATCGCACAATATAAATTTTTTATTTTTCTTCTTCTACTTCCTGCTCACACGGTATCCTTAGTTTAGTGTCCTTGAGGGTGTCCACCATACGAAATAACATTGCTCAAAAATAAAAATAAAAGAGTCACTAGCAGGGCTTATAAACACATGGTGCATGCTTTTTAATTGAACTACATAGCTAAACATAAAACATATATCCTCATGGTTAGGAAAATATTAATATAGAAAGTTTATAGTAAATCTCCATGTAATGATTTTAATTAGTGTTGTTTATAATATTTGTATATTTTCAACTTTAAATTATATTTTGAATGATTAATATATTGTAACATATAGGATTAACAGAAATCCGAAACTTATTATTGCTCTTGGTATCCTTTTTTCTAAGTGCTCACTTCCGTTGTGTTGTTCGGTACTGACTTGTGTAGCATTCAGTTTGCATCAAAGGCAATTCAGTATATATGTGTACGTAGAATCGTATGCAAAGTCCTTCTGGTGGTTGGTGAATTGCAGAATTGGTGATTTAGGGCCTAATTTGGAAGGAGGAGGACTCTACATCTTTATTTAATTTAATTTCAGGGTAACAGTGGTGGTGGTAGCCTCTTTTTATAATTTTTACACTAGGATAGGATAGCGGTCGTTGATAAGTCTATTGTTTTTATTTGGAACCAACCTGAGTTCGGTAAACTAATCAATTTCCTTTTACATTATAAAATGATCAATTATCATATATTTTAGCTGAGTGACAACAATTTTCACACAACAATAGCGTGTCAAATTATTTTTAAAAAAGGAGTCAAATCATCAGAGTAAATGTTAAAGCAAGTAATTAATCATCAAATAATTCAACTAACTAATAATTAATTACTTATGTAGTTTACCCAAATATTTATCAAGAACCACTTCCCTTCACGTCTAACATATTTAGTGCTCCTTAGCTATTTATCTGGTTTCAGCAGAAGCATATTACATATATATATTATTATATTTCGATTAAGGTGCTTGGATGGGACGAAATGAAATTAAAAATAAAACCACCATCTAACTTTCAATTTTAAAAATAAAAGTTATCCATTATTTTTCATTTTCCTTAATTTTCTCCATCCAAAAACAAAGATGTTGAGAGTGAGAAGAAGAAACTTTAAAAGATTTTTTTTTCCTTATATTGTCAATACAGTTGATAAAAGTTAAAAATAATAAATAAGGTAATATAGAATTTTATATCTCATTTTATTCTATGTAACTTTATGTCCTAAATCCTATCTCTTGTTGCATATCCCGTTAAAAGAGCACTTAAAAATTCTCTAAGAAACTCTTCCCTGAGAACTTTGGACTCTAATATAGGACTTAGACCTTATTAAAGAGAATAAAGTAAAGATCAAGCAATCCAATATGAACTAAGGGCTGATGACAAAAAGTAGATTTTGTCGTGATGCCAAAAAACTGAAAAAGACTGCCATAGAAACCAACCATTAGCCAAGTAGCGTATTGACAGAAGGCATGTTCTACAATGCATGAGAAGGAATGGTAAAATAAGGATGTGGCTGCGCAGGACATTGATGGGTGACATTGATTTGAAGTCCTTGCCTATCAGGTGATGTTATTCTAAAAGCTTCAGGTCATTTAAAAATTTTTAATGGGTGAAATTAAATTGAATTATTAATTTAAAATAAATTAAAGAATTAAATTTAATATTTTGATTTAATGAATTAAAAATAAATTAATTTAATTATTTTTAACTATTTTATTCTTCATTAATATATTAGAAATAAAACATTATATTCAAGTAAATTATTTTGATATTTTCATTTGTTGAAATTTAATTCTCACATCAAATCATATCCCTTTTTCTAGTTCTATTTCAAATTGTATTGGATTTCAATTCCTATGAAAATTCAATTCCTTAACTTAGTTGCTTCAAAACATTGAATTAAATTTAGAAGTTTCAAACACCCTATTTTTGTTTCAATTGAACTTTTTTATTTTAAAAAATAAAAAGGTTAGAAAGATAATTATATCTCGGTGATTGAAAAAAAAAAGAATGCTCTCTAAAAAATTGTAATTTGTCCAAGGTCATTCTTGTTCTCTACTGTGAAGGTCAACCATGGATGAAGACCTATCAGGGGAGGCGAAGGTTAGATGTAAGTTGTCAGGTATGTGGAATGATTCTGCAAGTTTGTCTATCGCTAGTAGTCTTGTTTTAGAGATTTTAACTAGGTGTGCAAAGTTGCCAACTATATGGAATGGTTCTGGAAGTTTGTGTTTATTGCATTCACAGTTTCTATAATTGGAGGATCGAATAGCAAATGTATCTAAATAACAACCACATGAACAAAAAAAGAGAATTGCGTTTTGAGATTTGGAAGCTACCTTTGACTCTTTTTGGGTGACCTCTGTCTCGCTCAACCTTAGTGCACTGTTCTCCCTTTTCTTCTTTATGCTTGTTAGTGGAATGGAAATGGTGAACTCAACATCAATGCAAACATTAAATTATTAAATCACTAGTAATTTGGACCTGTGCTATGCTGGCTTTGCAAAATCAAAATTAATTAATATGTAAAATTTTTACTAATTAGAAGAAAATAATTTAGCATTTTTAATAAATATTTGAAGTTTCTAATATTTACACAATTAAAGTATATGATAATATAATATATATATTTTTATAACTACTATTGTAAAATAATATTACATTTAAGCTAACGTAATCAAAAGATTCAAGAAAAAGTTCATCCATTCTCTTTATACATCCTTTATTTAAAAAAAAAAACATTTTTCTTTCTCTTTTTTTTTTTTTTCAAATCTCCAATTGCCAATTCATTATATCCTAACTCAATCATATATGAAAAGGGAAAAAAATCCCAACTCCAAGTACCAATTTTTCAAGGAACATTCTTTTCTTTTAACCACCGAGATATAATTACCTTTCCAATCTTTTTATTTTTTAAAATAAAAAAAGTTCAATTGAAACAAAAATAGGGATTAACCTCTAAAACAGCACCATCTGATGACAGGCAAGGACCTCAAACCAATGTCATGCATCTACATCCTGAACAGTGACATCCTAACTTCACCATTCTTTACATAAAGCCTCATGCACTATAGAACTCTTAGCAAATCAAACAATGTCATCATGGGGAGGGCTGCGAGTGACACTGACACCGCAATTCTTTTTCTTTCTTTTTTTTTATAGACAACGGGTCTTAAAAGCCCACTGACACCCCAATTCTATTCCCTTATGCGGAGATCCATTATGTTATACCACATTATTGAAGTTTATATTTTTTTTAAAAAAATACTCAATTATTGAATCCTACATCATCAATTAAGCATGTGCTGTCTCCCATAACGCTAATCAGCATTTTTAAATAGCACATCTTAGAATTTTTATTTTTTTATTATTATCATATAAAACTGAGCTGATGTCATGGTTTGTACTTTGTACTATCATCTTATATGTTTTATAAACTGTCAAGTTTTTATGGATTAGATTAGATTTACTGTGTTGTTGTGTATGTCTTACTTACCGTCTCTTCTGTCAATGTTGCGCCTTATCACTAATCATTCTCACTTTGAATTTTAATTAGATTCCTTATTAAGGTGTAAAACAATAGTGAGTTTCACCCTAAATCGTGGCAGAAACTGAAAGAACACTCAATTTCAACCTTTGTCCTGGCACAGTCTTTATGTTAATGTTAATGTCTACCCAAATTTACTCCTCAATCAAAGACACTTACTTTTCCTAACTGGTCAATTAGTTCGTCCCTTCCCTCTTCCCATTTTTTTGTTGACATTCGTCGCAATGATCTTGTGTGGACTTACTATTAGAGAATCTGAACTCTCACTTTGTTTGCTAATTACGATTAACCCTTAGGCATGCTACTAAGTACTAGCTTCTAGGCACAGAAGTTCATACAGGGTCATAGATATTTTGTTCACATTTTAATTTGGCTTATTCTTTTACATGCATCATCTCAATTATGCTTACTTGCCTTTGCCGTCTTGGTTTTGGTAGCAAGGCACTATCCTTTGAAAAGTCATGTGTGGATCTAAGAAGCGATATTAATTAATAAAAAAAATTCATAGATTGGAATCCGGCTTAATTTTATTTTAAGTTCTTCCTAGTAAAGTTAGCACTAGGTATCATGCAGATTAATTTATGGTCCATGCTCTTTTTTCTATATATCCAAGGTCTATCTAATGATTCTAATCCCAACTTTTTCTTCTACAAATCAGATCATACCAACTGTGGTTATCGGATGGTGTCGTTAAGAATGTAATGAACCGTTTCACCAAACTTATATCTTAATTGATTTACTCCTGTGATTCTCCACCGGCTATGACATCTTCCTCATAAAAAAAGGATTAAAAAACAAAAGAAGCAGTGACGACATTGTCTTGAAAACCATAGGATAACCCCATGGCGCAAGTTGCAGCACCGAGACAAAGGCAAAATGATCAATGCTATAACTTACAATGAGCTTGTTTTATTTTCATGACCTAAATATCATATTAAACCTTCCTATATTTATTTAATATGGGACATAAATTTATGTATATTTTTTAAATTGGAATTGGAATTCACAATAGCCAATTTTATGTGCCTTCTTCAAAGCTCCTTATTTGCAAGATGTACTTTCGATAACATAATACCAGCATGCTTCTAATGAAGATATCAAATCTTTAATGTGAAATATAACATTACATGCACATATCCCTTTATTTAAGTTTTAAATTTGGTATAAACCACGGCCTTCTTTATGTGACACCTCAAAGTCGTTTCTTTTTTAGATTACTTCTCTATGACCCGCTTTTAATGAAAATATCAAGTATTGCCATTCGAAATAATTTTAAAAGACTAATTTATCAAATGAAAGACTCGAATTATGACTTAAGTCTTTATCATTAAATTTTAGATAAAAACATGAGAAAAGGGTATAGTTTTACCTTTTATCAATAAAGATGACTTAGTGGGAGTAGAATTGATATTTTTTAAAATATCAGTATCATTTTAATTCATTGAAACTTGTGATATATTTCAATGTTTCAAGAGTTAAATTAAGTGAATATTAAAAAATATTATATCATTATTTAACAATGTATTGCAATATCATTTGATAAATTTGTTAGCACATAAAATATTTAATTCATTAAACAATGTGACAACACATTATTACATGTCTAATATAATTTTTTTCAAACATTAGTATATACTAATTAAATCGTATTTTCAATGAGACAAAATTCTTTTCTCTTGAGCTTCTAGTTATTGAAATAGAAAGCAACACTTTTTCTTTTTCCCGCTCAACCGGTTATTATTAGCCTTTTAAGCCTGTTTGTTTGGATAGGTGCTGAACCACAAGCCATTGCAGGTCCCATGCCGCTTTCCAAAGGGCCAATGGAGCCGCTAACTGATCAATCCACTATTCCTCACCTACCAACATGTCCCACTCACAAGCCGAAGAACCATAGAATTAGGAAAAAAGATATATCAGAGTTATCGAGAGAACATAATTTTCAACGAACAAATGATTGAAAAAGTGAGCATTGTGTGAAAAATTCTTACACCACCTGAACTATTATATGAATATGCCCGGTATCAATTAATAAAATAATATTTTAATTGAGATTTGTTTTTATTATTGATTTTTTAATTAAAGTATCACTTTATTATTAAATATGAAACATATTCACGTAAAACTCTAGATAAATTTAACAATTTTTTGCATTTGGGGAGATAGGTACTTTAAGTTATGATTAAGAGAATGAAAATAGAGGGAGTAATAAAAATGATAATGCTAAAATTAAGTGAGTATTATTTGGAAGTAATTTTAAAGAAAGAAGTGATATGGCATAAAGACAATATATTAACCTCTTCCACTTAAAATTAAGTTTTTATTAAATTGGGAATTAAGGAGGAAATAAAAATAACTTCCAAAACAAAAAATGATATAATCTCTTCCACCATACTCATATTTTTCTTCAATTCCATTATTAAATACTCATTTTTATCATCTATAAAACTCCCAATCATAACTTTCCCATTTTATCTCAATGGAAGAGTGGGAAACAAAGAGGCAATCCCCAACCACTTGATATTTTGGACCCAGTGTGGTGGGGATAATACTGCCACCAAGTCATCATCTCTACCTAACCTAACCACTTTAGTTTGGAGACCACCATCACCCAAAACTTCAACCTTAAAATAAATACAAATATAAAATACAATATAGATATAGAATACATAGAATAAAATGGGAAGTTCCACCAACCTGACTGGTTTATGGGCTGTAAAACACATCATGTGATCTAGTCTCACCCTATAATGCACTCATTGCCTTAGCCTATAATTGTGCAACCGTGACTGGACCACGCTAATCATAATTTCTAAAAGTCGCACATTTGCACTAGGCAGTAGCATGCTAACACGCTAAGATCAGGAGTGGAAGTTGTCAAAATTATTCCGCCCTTCAATAAAAATAAGTACCATCACTTCTTCAGTCAGATAACTCGGACAATCTAAAAATAGAATACGATTAATCTATTCACAACATATGATATATATGAATTAGGTTAAATTTCCATCATCATAATGCTTGAATATTATATACAACTACTCACAAATGGTTGATCCAAGGAATAAGCAATTTCAATCTTTTAATTTCCACAAATAAATTCAAATTTATTATCAATCACAACAATTTTTAGTTGTTGAATTCATTTATTTCTAAACAGTTATATAATTTAATACTGTTCCTAAAAGTTATATTTAAATATGTGAATCAATATGAGGTTTACTTAAATTTTATGGGGTTTTGTTTTTACTAATTAGTGTCATAAGGATACTATTTATGAATTTTAAAATGACAAATTTTCATTGAAAATGTGTGATATTTTAGGTTTCAAAATATAATATCTATCACAAAGTTTATGAATTTACTTTTATTAAAAACCTTAACCAATACCCTAAAAGCATAGATAAACTCATTTTATAATTACACCTCTTTAAAAAAATTTTGAAGCAAACGTAGCCTAAATCTTTTTATTTGTACTTATTGTATATTATGAGACTATATTAACTCATTTTAGAGGTGTGAACTCCATTCAAATAGATTTATACTTTATCTAATAATAAATTAAGTGTAAGTTAATACAATATTTAGCTTCTATTCAATAAAAACAAATAACAGCTCAAATCTTCCAGAACCGAAGAAAGAAGCGCGTGTTTCGTTTCTTCTGCTGGTTGTTGGTAAGATGTCCATCCGAAGAAAGAACCCGATTCCCGAACGCCAAATCCCAAGGATACCCCTGGGGCAGTTGGTTTGACTTTATAAAAGGCAACAAAATCCAACGTTCTAACGTTGTTGTTATTGCGCTAACTCCTACCAAAACAAAGGAAAAAAAAAAAAATGCTCCTCCCGACCTTTTCACTACACCAACCGTAGGTAGGCATATTCCGGCCACCAACCGCAACGGCCAATTATGGAGGTTTCCGGCGGGCCATGGAACGGCGTCGTGGAACTGACGAAAGCGGCGCAGGAGAAAGGGAGCGATCCTCTGGTGTGGGCGATTCAGATGTACTCGAACTTGAACTCCGCAGGAGAGTCACTTCCGTCCGTTGAGCTGGCGGAGTTTCTGGTGTCCTACATTTGTTGGGACAATAATGTCCCTATTCTCTGGAAGTTTCTAGATAAGGCCCTCATGCTCAAGATCGTCCCTCCCATGCTCCTCCTCGCTCTCCTTTCCCTCAGGTCAGTTCTTGTCTTCTCTTCCTTCCTTCCTTCATTTTCTATACCTGATTCTTTTTTACCCTTCTTCTTCTTCTTCTTCTTTTTTGCCTTTTTCTTTTTTCAGAATTGATAATGCTCTTTGGAGAGGTACTTTAGCTTATCAAAATCGCAAGTCATTTTTTTCCTGTTTGGTAAAAAAACAAAACTGGGTGCTTTTGCTCGTTGGAGATTATTTACTATCAATTTTTGAGAGCAGTTTTTCGAAATTAGAAATTTTAGAGCAGACTTTAGAGAGCCACCAAACCCACCCTTAGTCACTTTCGCTTGTCCTTCCAATATTGGATCGCATTTGGGGTGTTGCAGAATATGTATAACTTTGCAGTATGTCATTTCATACATTTTTTTTTTGGTCTCTTCTTTCAAGCAGTCAAACTCGGAGAGCAGTTGTTTGTTGTAGAGGTGCTTAATTCTTTTCCGCGATCTTTTATTGATTAAAATTATTATTATTATTCTATAAATTTATGTAACTGTGAGATCCCAGGTTCTGTTTACATCCCGAGATTGTATAATTTGTCATATGAATGAACTTCCAATTTTTTTTTATTGCGGAAGGAATGAACTTACAATTTGTAGCTATAGCTATTTATAAGTAATATTATTATATTTTTTTGTCTTGACATCAATGCAAGCATTTACTATGGGAATCTACATACTGCTGTTTGTTTCTCCGTACTGTGACTTTTGGCTCATATAGCCAAAGGAAATTAATTGCATTTATTACCAATTTGTTGTTTTCATATGTCATACTGATATCTTTATTCTCTCTTTGGCAGGGTTCTTCCCTGTAGACATTTCCAACCTGCAGCATATAGGCTATATCTGGAACTCCTCAAAAGACATGCTTTTGAACTTAAATCTCAGATAAACAGGCCAGATTATCAAAAGTAAGCTTGAATTTGTATGATACGTTCTTTTTCTGATAAATTTCTTGCTTCATCTTGTCTATACCTTTTCAATGCATATAGTGTACTTCTCTTTCTCAATAAATTTATTTCTTCTCTGCATAGCTGAAAACTGTTAAGTATTTGATTACACTACTACCCTAGTTCCCTGTGTCACATTAAATCATGTTTTGGTTTGCACTAAAGTGATTAATAGCAACCGAATACTGCCAACTGTGAGTTGATTTACAAATGTGAATATTTGTGTCTTACACATAAAAGGTATTTCATAAGCAATTAGCCCATGTCAGATCTCAACTCTTATGTAGGTAAACACTTTATGTATGATGCAGTATATACTTCCCATGGACGTTTTGACTTTACTGGCCTTAGTGAAAGATGTAAAATCTTAATGCTCAGCACATACTAGGCTGCATGTTAGGATGTGAGAAAGGTATCTCATCTCTCATTTTGCTTTCTGACTAGGAATAGATGAATAGGATGAGCCTAAGTGTTTGTCTAGTGTTAATGTATGTATGCAAGGTCAGGCTGTTGGTGCTGATGAATGATCTGACATGATTCCGCTTGATCTGAGCTTTTAATCCAACTATAGATTATACGTGTTTGTGTATCAGGCCAGCACCTTATTCCCCCTTCAATACATCTTATTACGACCAAATGTAGTGGCTTACTTCATTTTTCTTTACCGCAATACTAATTTTGACACCCTTTTTATGCCAGTATTCTGTGATATGGTTTCATTATTTGATAATATATTGTTGATGACAGTTGAACTGTTCGGCAGTTCAAGTCTGTGAGAATCTCCTATAATTGTTTGTCATTTTTGTCTCTTTATTAATTCTTCTGCTTATGCTATGGGCAGGGTCATGAAATCTATCGATGCTGTTCTTCATCTTTCCCAGATATTTGGCATGACACAAAGTGAGCCTGGCATGCTGGTAGTTGAATTTATTTTTCAGTTGTCTGGCAGTTGCTTGATGCATCATTGGAAGATGAAGGGTTGCTGGAACTTACTCCTGAAAAGAAGTCTAGATGGACAACACTATATCAAGACATGGAACTGGATAGGCATGATACTTATAATGATAAAAACCCTGAACATCATGAGAAATTGCAGAGTACAAATACTCTTATGGCTATTGAGATGATTGGGCAGTTTTTGCAGGATAAAATAACTTCTAGGATTCTTTACTTGGCTCACCAAAATTTGTCAGTACTTGCTACCTTTACCTTTATCTATTCATTCTGAAATTTCCTATACATTTGATTTTCCATATAATTCCGGTTTCCTCGTGCTCTTTTCTTTTTCGGGATCAATGAAATTGTTTCAATGAATTCATGGAATTTTATGTTATACAGTTATTGTGTGGTTACTTCATATGGCATCTTTGTAATGATGGTATCAGCCTATCCCATCTAGAGGGATCAAGCTTAGATATCACTCTTGGTACTAACTGAGCACCTTTCTTCCATTTTTATCAGGCCAGCACATTGGCTCAGTTTTGTTCAGCGACTGCAGCTGCTGGGAGCAAATTCATTAATATTGAGAAAATCAGTTACTTTTACTCCCGAGGCTCTTCTGCAATTGACTTCAAATACTAATAGGGTCTTACCTCGAGAATGCAAGACAAGTTCACAACAAAAGTTCCATGCAGTTATGAATTTTGAATATCTTTCTTCTTCAGCATCACTCTGCCATGGTGCAAGTCATTCTGCTCTTTGGATTCCTCTTGATCTGGTGCTGGAGGATGCCATGGACGCCTATCAAGTTAGTGCAACAAGTGCTATTGAAGTAATTAGCGGTAAGACTGAAGATAACTTTTGGAATCTGACTGAATATTATCATTTTAGGTACTTACTTGTGAGATGTAAAACTGTCTGTTGTGTAGGTTTGATAAAGACCCTCCAAGCAATAAATGGAACCTCTTGGCATGATACTTTTCTAGGCCTTTGGTTAGCAACTCTTCGTCTTGTTCAGAGGGTAAAGCTCTTTCTCTGCACCTCAATGTGTTTTCCTGTAAAGTTTTGGTTTTAAATATATACTATCCATCTATTACTTCTAGCATTCAATTCATTGTTCTTGGCCTTAGATCCAGAACAGACCATGATGTATTTAGTTTTAGCATGGGTTTGATCTTCTAGTAACTACAAAACGGGACATACCATTGCATTTACTTGATAGTTGAGACTTTTGCTCAAGTGATATAGTCCTTTAACTTAATTCTCAATGCATTTATAGGAAAGAGATCCTATTGAGGGCCCTATGCCTCATCTTGATACTAGATTATGCATGCTCTTGTGCATCATTCCTCTTGTTGTTGCTGACCTTATTGAGGAGGAGGAAGGGGCATCAGTTGATGAAACAGATGGTGGTCCTACAGATCACTGGAAAGAGAAAAGGCTTCCCGGAAAATGTCGCAATGATTTAGTCTCAAGTCTCCAGGTATTGGGTGACTATCAGAGCTTGCTCACTCCACCTCAAGCTGTTGCTTCTGCTGCAAATCAAGCTGCTGCAAAAGCAATGCTATTTGTTTCTGGTATCACAATAGGGAGCGCATATTTTGACTGCCTCAGCATGACAGAGACGCCAATTGACTGTTGTAAGTGATATTGCTTTCACTGTCAATCAGAAATTATATATGAATCTTCACTTTGTTAGCAACTAGAGTAAATTCTATTTTTTTTTTCGAACAACTTCTATCAATTTTATCAATGCATTATTACGATGTTGTGTCTTCCATTTGCTATTCTGTGATTTTTCTTCCTACTTTCTTCTCAAAAAAAATATGCGCCATAATATTTGTCACGTCATTTTGTAAAGAACATGTCTTCACATCAGCTATGATTTAGCAAAATTACAAAATAAAAAGAATTTTTTGGTGAAAAATTCATAATTTAGGAATAACTAAGCACTCAATAGGAAAATAATATTCAAAGAGCAGTTGTGTAATTTTTCCTAAATTGCAATAATTATGCCAAGAATTCCTTGTTCTCCCAATTTTTTTTTTTTGAAAAAAATTTATATTGTTTCTTATTTTTCAGCTGGAAACATGCGTCATCTGATAGTTGAGGCTTGTATTGCCCGAAACCTACTTGACACATCTGCATATTTATGGCCTGGTTATGTGAATGGACGAATCAATCAAATACCTCAGTGTATGCCAACACAAGTACCAGGCTGGTCATCATTTATGAAGGGAGCACCGCTTACTTCAGTGATGGTAAATGCTCTGGTTTCAAGCCCTGCTACAAGGTACGATCTAATTCTTGTTTACTCAGTGAATTGATTCCTATACCTATTTGGGTGCACATCCGAGATGAATTTGCAATTTTCTAACTTAGGCAAAGGTTCTAGTATAGTATGTATGTTACTCCCGTCTGTGTAGGTCTGTAGTCACTATATTATGACCTTTATCAAAATATTTTGGATTTTGGAGCTTTTTGCTTGGTCATTTGATGCTCGGTGATCAGGGTTAGAAGCCTTGAGGTTGACGTTTATAAACTTCTTAATGTGGCCAACCTCTGCATGAATTTGTCCCACGGCTATCTATCATGTGGATGAATCTATATATATAGAGAGAGAGATTAAGTGAGAGGAGTGATTTTATATGAGAGAAGAATAGTAAATTAAGCCATCGGATCTTATATTAATGGTCAAAATTAAAACATAAAGTTATATAACTTTTTTAAGGATCATATAACTTTCCTTTAATCTTAACCATTCATGTATAGTTATACGTAGATTTATTCCTCCCACTCTCATATAAAGTCTCTCCTCTCTTTAGATATATCCCATATATATCATGTGGGTGAATTGAAGGTTTTCTTTACCTTAATCCCATGTTTAATGCACCTATCACTGTATGGATAAATTGACATGCTTAAACATGAGATAATTTACCAAATACAAAAAAAAAAAAAAAAAAAAATCCATCATAAATTAAAATTATACCATAACACTTTTAAATTGCTTTTTAAAATTCCGTGGCCTGGTCTTCAGTTTTTCTTTTCCTTTCCTGAAGCCAGGTATGTCAGATGCTCTTTTTTGTAAATTTACCTAAAAAGGTAAAGCAACTGAATTTACGCTCCTGGATTTGATGGAAGCTTAGCAGAACTGGAGAATATTTTTGAAATTGCAACTGGGGGATCAGAAGATGAAAAGATTTCTGCTGCTGCCATTCTTTGTGGTGCATCCCTAATTCGGGGATGGAATATACAGGTAGGGAAGTTAGCCAGCAAAGCATATGCAAACACTTAATCAGTTGCTCAGTAGTGTAATAGAGTGTATCCTTCTCCTTGATCATTCCCTTCCTAATAACATTTGGATCCCTGTTTTGTGCAGGAGCACACTGTTCATTTCATTCTCAGGTTATTGTCTCCACCTGTTCCCGTGGAGAACTCCGAAGGAAACAGCCATTTGATTGACTATGCTCCAATACTCAATGTACTCTTTGTTGGAATTGCACCTGTTGATTGTGTTCAAATATTTTCGCTCCATGGCATGGTGAGTTTGAATTCATATATGAAGCAGTCCGAATTACGTACCGAAAATGCTGCATCATAAAATGTTGAATCTTAGCATTACTTCCAATAGGTGAAGAATAACTCCAATGTAAGTGACATTTCCGAAATCTTCCACCAGGTTCCACAGCTTGCGTGTTCATTGATGCCAATCTGTGAAGTTTTTGGGTCATGTGTGCCTAATATCTCATGGACATTAACATCAGGGGAAGAAATATCTGCTCATGCAGTGTTTTCAAATGCATTTATTCTTCTCTTGAAGCTATGGAGATTTAATCGTCCTCCTCTTGAATATGGAATTGGAGACGTACCAACTGTTGGTTCTCAATTAACTCCTGAATACCTACTATTAGTTCGAAACAACCACTTAATGTCAGCTGGTAACATCCAACAAAATCAAAACAGGAGGAGACTCTCAGAGATTGCAAGTTTATCATCACCAAATTCTGTATTTGTTGACTCCTTTCCAAAATTGAAAGTCTGGTATCGGCAACATCAAGCATGTATTGCTGCAACACTCTCTGGTCTTGTTCATGGAACCCCCGTTCATCAGATTGTTGAGGGGCTTCTTAACATGATGTTCAGAAAGATTAATAGAGGAAACCAGACTTCTATTACATCTGGAAGCAGTAGCTCTTCTGGACCAGGAAATGAAGATAGCTCCATATGGCCAAAGTTGCCTGCTTGGGATATTCTGGAAGCCATTCCCTTTGTAGTTGATGCTGCTCTCACGGCCTGTGCTCATGGAAGATTGTCTCCACGTGAGTTGGCAACAGGTATGTGTGCTTAGGTCTGATAAAATCCAAGGAACCATACCAAATAACTTGTAGAAGTTGTAGTTTCTAACTTACTGCAGACAATCCAACTGGCTGTTGGCAAACACCTTAAAAATGTCTCATTCAGTAGCTTGAGTTTTCAAAATTCTCCTTGGTGTCTTTTACGGCTACACTTAGAGCAACAAAACAAGTTCATGCTCATGTATATGTTCCTTGATGTGTGCAACTATGTCATAATACCAGAATGCTTTTTCTTAATATCAGGGCTTAAAGATTTGGCTGATTTTCTTCCTGCATCTCTGGCAACCATCATAAGTTACTTCTCAGCTGAAGTAACTCGCGGTGTTTGGAAACCTGCATTTATGAATGGAACCGATTGGCCAAGCCCTGCTGCAAACCTACTGAATGTTGAGGAACAGATTAAGAAAATTTTGGCTGCTACTGGTGTTGATGTGCCTAGCCTTGCTTCAGGTTTTGTCTTTGTTATGACCCTAAATTCTGAATACTTCTCTAAGATCCTGACTGATCGACTTTCAAGAGAGACAAGTTTACATTTACATGTGTTTCAGTACTGTAACTTTATCCAATATATTAATTATAATCCATGTCCATCAGATTCAACTTTTACACTGCTCCAACTGAGTATTAATATCCAACTGCTGTTTAGGAAATGTCTTTTCTCGTTCATCTTTCATTTATCTTCCAACACTAATATTGATTGTTATCTAGTATTATGAGTTATGACTAATTGTCATCATCTCCACAGGAGACAGCACTCCTGCCACACTTCCATTGCCCTTGGCTGCCTTCACAAGCCTTACCATAACCTACAAAGTTGATAGAGCATCAGAGCGTTTCCTTAATTTGGCTGGCCAAACATTGGAGTGCCTTGCTGCAGGTTGTCCATGGCCTTGTATGCCAATTGTAGCTTCCTTGTGGACCCAAAAGGCTAAACGTTGGAGTGACTTCCTTATCTTCTCAGCATCTAGAACTGTCTTCCTCCACAACAGTGATGCTGTAGTTCAACTTCTTAAAAGCTGCTTCACAGCTACCCTCGGCATGAACTGCTCTCCTATCTCATGCAGTGGTGGTGTTGGAGCCCTCCTTGGCCATGGATTTAAGTCCCATTTTTGTGGAGGGATGTGTCCTGTTGCACCAGGAATTCTATATTTACGTGCTTATCAGTCAATCAGAGATATTGTTTTCTTGACAGAAGAAATCCTTTCCATCTTGATGCACTCAGTGAGAGACATTGTATGTGGTGGGAAGCCAAGGGAGCGGTTGGGAAAGTTGAAAGCAACCAATGATGGCATGAAATATGGACAGGTTTCACTTGCTGCATCGATGTCGCGGGTGAAGCTTGCAGCTGCCCTTGGTGCTTCTATAGTATGGATATCAGGAGGGTTGATGCTGGTTCAACTACTAATAAAAGAAACTTTGCCTTCCTGGTTTATATCAGTTCACAGATCAGACCAACAAGAGAAGTCTGATGGCATGGTGGCAATGCTTGGTGGATATGCACTTGCTTACTTTGCACTTCTTTGTGGGGCTTTTGCATGGGGTGTTGATTCATCATCATCAGCCTCAAAGCGACGTCCAAACGTTCTGGGAGTTCACATGGAGTTTCTAGCTAGTGCACTTGATGGTAAGATATCACTTGGTTGCGATTCAGCTACTTGGCGTGCCTATGTGTCAGGGTTTGTGAGCCTGATGGTAGGTTGTACACCAAACTGGGTGCTGGAAGTAGATGTCAATGTATTGAAAAGACTGAGCAATGGGTTGAGGCAGTTGAATGAGGAGGAGCTTGCTCTTGCTTTGTTGGGTGTTGGTGGGGTAGGTACAATGGGGGCTGCAGCTGAGCTCATAATTGACTGTGGAATGTGAACTTTTTCTCTATAATGAGGGCATCCTATCCTATGATGATTTGTACATTAGTTTCATGTTTAAAAAGTTGTGCAGCTCTATATTAACAGTTTTGTTTGATAAGAATCACATGTGAAAGGAAAATTTTGTATCTACAATGCTCATCCAAATATCACTTTAGCCTTTAAAATTATAGGAGTCACAATAGTTCAAACTCATGTTTAAGTTCTTGATATTCTATCCCATAGTCAAATTAATATCTAAAATTTTATTCTCGTTAGTCAGATTAATGGCTGATATTGTATTCTCATAAATCAAATTAGCCTATATTAAGAACTTAAAAGTAATCTTTTAAGAAATTATTATGATTAATGCTTATAATTTCATGTCCTAAAGTGAAGATTTACTCATAAGTTTAACACCATTAAATCTTATGTTGCATCGACATTGCTTTCAACTTCGGTTCACCAATGCCAGTGTTATATTGTTGAAGAAATAAGACTTTTTGTGGTGTAGGTTTTTCGAGAATTTCATCAATTATAGGTGTAAGAAAACTAAGCTACCAACTGACTACTGGCGGGTCAAGGTAGTAAGTAATCTCAAATTCTTATAACATTGAAGTTCAGATAATAAGTTTGTGAAAAGATTATATAACTTTCATAGAGTTACTACTGCTCCTTTACTTTTACTTTTTGTCCATAATCAAATTAAAATCAATCATTTGAATAATTCAAATACATTAAACCTATAAAGTTTTTCCACTTAGGGAGAATAAAAAACTAAGCTACCAACTAATCATCATCATGGACCTCTTATATCTCCTAACAGCTCCACCCCTGGTCCTTCCATCTTATCATTCAAATCCCGCATAGCTTTTCCTTGAATGATTTTCTCCATTGAATCTCAGCAGCATGCAACTAGAGAGGATTTGATGCTGAATGGATAAACATGTTAACTTTAGGATAATAATGTTACTGTTAGTAACTTAAAAGATTTTAAATTATCTTAGGATCTTATATTGATTTTAGAATTTTTATCTTTAATTTTTGTTCTTAGGGGAATGGGATATATCACTCTTAAGTCATAAATATGCAGTGGTGTATCTATAATAATTATTTCTTTTGATTTTAGAAATTGTTCATGCAATTGCAAGCTGAGAATGGTTAGGTAAAGGTCGTATTGAGCCATAGTCCACTTCTATTTCGACTAATCACTTTAAAGTCATCTGCAATGGTTATAGTTAAGGGTAAATGACAACACTAGTCTGAATTCAAGACATTAACAAAGTATCTTAGTTAACAAGAGAAGTGCCAATCTTTAGAGAATTCAGTAACTGGAACTAAAGTTGGCAAATTACATATTTTTTGTGTTTTTCATGTAATTGACCAATTATTGAGAAATCATGTGTTAATCCATAATGAATTTAGTTTATTTACTGAAAAATTAACAAGTGTACAGAAATTCAAAAAATGTGAAATGCATGACTTTTAATTCAAAAAATTGTTTGTTTGTTTTTAATTACTTTTAGGATATGTTTGCTTGGAGGGTAAAAGTAAGGATAAAAGCCAACTGAGGTTGGCAGTTGGCACAAATAGCCAATGTGTGGTTATCCCTTGGTCAAGGGTTCAAATCCCCTCTTAGCTTGAATGTCATTATTTGATGGGCAACCCTCCGTAGGAGATCCCACTACTCAAGGGCAATGTCAATGAGTCCTCTAGGTGGTCTTGGATCAATTTAGGGGGATGAATGTGGATGCCATGGGCTGAGCCCAAAAAAGGCCACCATCCTACTGGCTGGATCCTCAATTTTGGGCCTGGCGCCCTGCCCGTTAGTATTGAGGGTGCCTTCCCTTACTGGCATTTTATTCACTGAAAAAAGGGGTTACAAATTAGATGAATGAGTTTTGTGTGTTATTTTATACATTGAGCATATTCATGTAATTTTTGCCTCTATTTCTACCTCTCGACTAAACACATCCTTCATCTTCAAAATTTGGAAGGGAGAGGTTTTCTTTCCAAACAGAAAGAAAGAAATGCAGGTGAGAAATCAAACAAAATGCGTAGAGAGAGAGATTCAACATGGTAGATAGAAACTCTATCCTGTGGTCAAGAACCATAACAATTTAGTATTTACAATTCACAGGTCTTTGGTTCCTGAAACAAGACAAGAATACAATGCTATCATCTCAGGAAACCCTAATTCTACTTTTGTGTGACTTAGTCCACATTGATTCAACTACTAGACCTCAATCCCACAAAAACAAACTCACAATGATCTAAACCTCCCTTCTTTCACAATCATACAGAACCATGACTCACTCATATCTAAACATGCACAATTTACTCCAAGTTCCCATTCATTGTGATTTGTGAAAGACATCAGATTAAATTAAAAATCCAAAACAAGTTCGCAACCATATGATATGAGATTACTTTATAGAAATCATAGCCATATGGAGAAGAGAAAGTGTTAGAGAAATCACTCGGAGCTAGATGATTCCGATGCTGCTGCTGCTGTTGCTCTTACTGTCTTGAGATAAATTTGGAGAAAGCTTTGGAGACACTTCATTCGATCCTTGATCGCGTTCATATCGACCTTTATCGTTTCCAAGCTCTCCTTCAAAGATCGAACCACCACCAACATGTTATCTAATTCCTTCCTCAACGCGCGCGCCTCCTCCTCTGCTTCCTCCTCCTCCTCCGCCGCCTCCACCTCCTCCGCTTCCTCCTCCTCCCCCGCTTCCTCCTCCTCCATCACCGGCGGCGCGTAATTAAGCTGGAGCTCGAACGCGATCATGTCGTCCAGCGCCTTCGACGCCAGATCGTTGATCTCCGTGATCGAACGGCAGAGGTGGTTCTTCACGAACTGCGGATCCGACACAAGCGCCTTCCACCACTTGCACACGCACCTCAGCTCCAGCGGATCGGTCACTGGAACCCTAGAAAGGATCTCGATCATCAGATCCTGCGGCAGAACGCCGGTAGCCGGAGACAGAGGATGAGACGGTTGCTGTTGCTGGAGCGTAGTGCGGCGTCTCTTCCTCCGCGTGACGGCGGCCATGAGCGTTGGGGAATGGAATGCGGCTTCGATTTAGGGATGATTCTGCTGCTGCGGTTGGCTTCTTCGTTCATCAGGGTTTGTGGCTGTTGAATTCGGGTCGGGTTGGTGGGGTGACGTTTCGTCGCTTTAGGGCTCCGATTTCGATGCCATTTCGTGGGAATTGGAACCGTGAAATCGCTATCACTGTACCCGTGATTGTCACCAAAACCGCCTGCAGTGATTCCGGTGAGTCAGCTTAAGTTCTCGATATTCTTTCTACTAATTGGGTTTTACTAAAGGGCAAAGAAGGGAAAACCAGAGCGATCATTAAATTAAATAAGGTACTGATTCAAAGATTTATTGGTTTAACTAGGAGTTTGACGATTGAATTGAAATATAATGTATATATATATATATATATTATTGAGTGAAAAATTATTGAATTATTTTATTAAGGAAATGAACTTGGTATTTATACATGTACATATGTAAAAGTAAAAGGAGTAGGAGAATAACTAACTAACTAACTAAACATAATTATTACTTTGGTTCTAACTAACTGCCTAGAGTTGAGTTTAACTCTAATACTGGTTAACTCTAATACTCCCCTTCAAAATGGGGAGAAAATGTTTTGGATGCTCATCTTGGACAACAAATTTCTGAATTGAGGATTAGGAATAGTTTTTGTGAAAAGGTCTGCTAGTTGGTGTTTGGTGGGCACATGAACAAGCCGAATTGTGCCTTGTTGAACTTTCTCTCTAATGAAATGGAGGTCAATCTCAATGTGCTTCGTTCTTTCACGGAATGTAGGATTAGAGGCAATGTGTATTGCGGATTGACTGTCACAGTATACCATGAACTAAGGATGTTAATCTGGATGTCTTGAAGTAAACTATGAAGCCAAGTAATTTCACTTGTTAGTGAGGCTAAGGATCTGTATTCTGCCTTTGAGCCGAGCAATGGTTTGCTGTTTCTTTGACTTCCATGAGACTATATAGAGTCACCTATGAATACACACTGCCCAGAAGTAGATCTCGTGTATCAAGGCAGTTCCCAGTCTGTGTCCACATAGGCATTTAAGCAAAGTTCAATTTTGCTGAAGAGGATGCCTTGTCCAGGTGTTGCTTTTAAGTATCTAAGTAGATGGTGGACAGCATCAAGATGAGGTTTGTGAGGTTTGGACATGTATTGGCTTAGTTTGTTGACATCAGAGTTTATGTTAGGTCTACTAATGGTTAAGTATAATAGCGACCAATGAGCCTTCTATAGAGAGAGTTGTCTTCAAGAGGTTCTCCTTCATTAGCATTTAGCTTGATGTTGAGATCCATGGGTAAAGTGGCAGGTTTGGCTTCTAGGAAAGTAGTGTCTTCTAGGAGTGATCAATAGGATGTACTTTCTTTGATATAAAAAAATTCCTTTTGAAGATCTAGCTATTTCTAAGCCAAGGAAGTACTTCAATGTCCCAAGGTCCTTGAGTTTGAATGCCTTTTGTAATTCTTGATTTACTTGATGAATGGCTGATGAGGATGAGGAAGCTATGATGATATCATCTACATACACCAATAAAAACACAATGGCAGAATTAGTAGTTTTTAGAAAAAAGAGAATAATCATAATTTCATTATTGAAATCCTAAAGAGATGAGAGTGGTGAAAAATTTCATGAACCACTGTCGTGATGCTTATTTTAAGCCATAGATAGATTTATTTAGTTTGCATACAAGGTTCTCCCCTTAATTGGATATCCAAGAGGGAGGTCCATGTAGACTTCTTCAAATAAATCTCCATTTAGAAAGGCATTGTTGACATTTAATTGGGCTAGATGCCAATTCTTGGATGCTGTCAAAGATAATAAACAGTGGTGAGTTTTGCAATAGGAGAAAATGTATCCATGAAGTCAATTCCTACTTATTGTGTATATCCCTTGGCCACCAATCTAGCTTTGTGTCTGTTTATGCTTCCATCTAGGTTGTATTTGATTTTGTATATCCATCTGCATCCAAAGGTGTGTTTGCCATGAGGAAGGGTGGTAATGGTCCAAGTGTTGTTAGCTTCCATTGCATCTAATTCTTCTTTCATTGCCTATTTCCATTCTTTGTAGGGTGCAGCTTGGTGATAAAATTGAGGTTCATAGGCTGAGTTGACTTGTAATATGTACTTGGATGTTAGGGGCAAAGGAATTATAACCAATGAAGTGTGTAATAGGATATGGGGATATATTATAGTGGTAATCGTTTAGGTAAGCAGGGTTTTAGTAGTTCTGGAAGATCTCCTAGGTTGAATTTGATTTGTAATAGAGGGTCCAGGTTTAGTGTTGTGGGTTTCATTTTCTATGATAGATGGGATTTGAAAGGAAGGGGGATTATCCTGTCTTAGTATAGGTTCAGCTTTGTGATGGTTTGGTTTTCTGGTTCAGCCATATTTTCAGGTTGAGGTGTAGGTAGTAACTGTGAGCTAGTATCAAGTACAGTTTTGGGAAGAACCGTGTTAGGGAATAAATCTTCAATATCTATTGTTGATTAAGATAGAGAGTGAAAAAGTGTATGTTTCTTCATGAAACATTACATCCCTTGAAATGAAGAACCGTTTTGATGTAAGGTTATATAGTTTATAACCCTTATAACTTGGTGGATAGCCAAGGAAAACACAAGGGACAACCCTTAGGGAAAATTTATTTCTTTGTGAAGGTAATGTTGATGCAAAAGCAAGACGCCAAAATTTCTGAAATCAATATATTCTGTAATTTGTTATAAAGAAGTTGATATGGTGATTTAGCATGGGGTAAGTTGGATGAGGGGTTTCTATTAATTAGGAAAGTTGCAAGTTGATAAGCAGTCACCCCAAAATGGTAAGGGAACCTTCAGCTGAAAATATAGAGATCTAGCTACATTGAGTAAATGCTAACGTTTCTCTCAACAACTGAATTTTGCTCAGGCCTTTCAACACAAGAAAATTGATGTATAGTTCCTTGTTTTGCCAAGAAATCTGTTAGTGCTAATTCTTTAGCATTGTTAGATCTCAAGGTTGTTATGGTTACACTTGAGTTTTGACCATTGAGAAAAATTTAGAAATGATTTGAGGAGCTTGAGACTTGTTCTTAATGAGAAAAGTCCAAGTGAATCTTGTACAATCATCAACAATAGTGAGGAAAAATCTGTGATTTTTATATGTAGGAGTATGATAAGGGCCCCATATGTCACAATGAATCAAATCAAAAGCATTAGCAGAAAAATGATTATTTGAAATGAAAGATAATCTTCTTTGTTTGGCCAATGGGTAGACATTACATGTGTTTGTATGAGTACAAGAACTCTTATTAACTTTGCATGTAGGAAGTAAATGTTGTAACATTTGAAATCTAGAATCTGAAATGTGTCCTAGTCTAGTGTGCCATATATGAGCAAGCATATTATTTGTGTAAGTGCAAGAACTAACAGTAGAAGATAAATTTCCTATTGTGACAGATGGTTTTAGAACATATAAACTATCTTCAAGATCAGCCTTGCCAATCCTCTGAAAATTGAGGTCTTGTATAAGACAATGGTTATTATTAAAGTTAACCAATATTAGAGTTAAACTCAACTCTAGTCAGTTAGTTAGAACTAAAGTAATAATTATGTTTAGTTAGTTAGTTATTCTCCCACTCCTTTTACTTTTACTTTTGATCACCCTGGTCTTGTTCTTGAAACCCAGGTGCTCACTTCAAACAATTATGCTTCATGGAAGGTCCATAACCATTGCTCTTTCTACCAAGAACAAATTTGGCTTCATTAATGCTTCCATTCCAAGACCATCATATAGACGTAAAAGTAAAATGAGTGGGAGAATAACTAACTAACTAAACATAATTATTACTTTGGTTCTAACTAATTGACTAGAGTTGAGTTTAACTCTAATCCTGGTTCACTCTAATAGTTATCATTGAATAGAAAATATGTTTGTGAATGAGCGGAGGGAAAGAGATAAGATTAACTTTAAATGAGTGAATGAAGAAAACATTTTTAAGAGTAAGATTAGGTAAAAGTTTAATATCTCCAATTTCTTGAACAGAAACTTTGGAATGATCAGGGAGTAAAACAAATGTGTTTGTGGCAGGTGTTATATAATTAAAGTGAAATAATTTGGAGAACAAGCAATATGTTTGCTGGATCTTAAGTCAATTATCCAAATATTGTTAAAGGAGTTAGGAGTTTTATGAATTACATTATGAATGATACAAAGCATACGGACTGGATGCATCATCAAAAGGCGGATTATGAGCCATGGCTTCGAGAAAGACTAAGGAGAAAGAAACACAGGCACAGAAATTATAGAAAATCAGACACTATAGAAGAACACACCAAGAAGGTGTTCTGCAAAGGAAGAAGACGATCTAGCGAAAGCGTGTGAAAGAACGAAGCCTGAAGGATTATTCAATTGATACCATATTGAGTGGAAAATTCCTGAATAACATCGAATTATTTTATTAAGGAAGTGAACTTGGTATTTATACATATACAGATATAAAAGTAAAAGGAGTGGGAGAATAACTAACTAACTAAACATAATTATTACTTTGGTTTTAACTAACTGACTAGAGTTGAGTTTAACTCTAATACTGGTTAACTCTCATATATATATATATAATATAATATAATATTTTTCTTATGACCAGTAATGATTTTGATATAAAATCATCTTAAAATTTATTAGTATTATTTTTCTTATGACCTACTTTTTTTGCCAAAATGACCTTACTAAGATTTTATATAAAAAATCTTTTGATTTAATTGGACCAAAAAACAAAAACATACCTGGCTCACTCCAAATGAATAAACCCTACATTTTTATCATGGTTTCCTTAGTCGTTGTCCACTCAAAGATAAGCATCAGAAATTTGGAACCGTGACTATGAGTAGTACAATGTTCTTTTGTGTGTATATATAAAGAAAAAAGTACAACATTCTTTGGTTCTTGGTTCGAAGATGGTAGTTAGAACATGGAGATGTGTGGCTTGGTCAAGCTATCCTAGGCAAGAAGTAGCTCGTGTGGGGCTAACACAATAGCAGCATGAGCTTTATGGTTGTTTCTTCCTCTTTCTCTGGCAAAGTATATTTGTGACTGAAACTCTCTCCACCTTCACCGTTTCTTTTCTTCTTTCCTGAATCGCTAACGGCAAACCACCTTGGTTCGCGCGGTTGCCAGCTTTTAACTATTTTTTAGTTCACCATTGGTTTTTGACATCAGCGATTTTAAGGATGTGACCAGATCGACTTGATGTCCCTTCCTGGTTAAACCAGTTTGACCAATCGACTCGGTCCGATTTTCTCTTCTTGCTAAAAAGTGAATAAGGAAACAACTTAGAGAGTCGAGCAAAAAAAATAATTTTAAAATTTTTGAATGCGTTGACAATAAATAAATAAATAATTCTTGATTCTTTAATTAGTCTCCTTGGATCCTGTTAACAAAAATCATTAATTTAATTTGAGTAACATGCTCAAAAATATTTATTGTGAAATTAGCATTGTGTAAAGGCATTTGTTATGATGCACCAAGTCAAATATTGTGCACCACATAACGTGATATCTAGTAAATTAGATTTTAAGGTACATTTATACATCTATTGTACGTAATACACCATAACATCTCTAAGGTAGTATTTGGATTCATAAAAAAATTAAAATGATTTGATTTGGCTTGAAATGATGTAAATTGATTTGATATGTAAATTAAATTTTATATTTGGAATGATTAAATAAGAAATTAAATTAAATTAATTTAAAAATCAATTCTTATATTTAAAATATATTACATTTGTTTGGAATGGTTAAAAAATGAAGCTAACAAGTTATTAAATAAGTCATAAACAGCTAGGTCTCCATAAGGATGAGAGCACAAGTTTGAATCAGAGAAGCTCACTTGTTGGGATGGGGAGTAACCTTAAATGCTCCATCCCCCATAATTGCAAAAGTAATGTTTCCCACAATTTTTAGTATAAAAAATGGTTAAAAAATGGAAATGGAATTGAATTGATTTAGAAATTAATTCTTATGTTTAAAATACATTACATTGTATTTGGAATGGTTAAAAAATGAAAATGAATTGATTTGTAATGGTTAAAAAACGAAAATGAATTGATTTGGTTTGTTTTCAAGTTTTAAAATTAATTCAATTCCACACAAATCCCATCAAATTTGATAAGATTTAAAAAACAAAGGAAGGAAATCACATGGAGTTACAAATCCACCCATTGGGGATATACAAATCCAATGAAAGTGATTTAAGGTGTGCAGTGCATTTGAATTTATTGACTTGCTCCAATATTTTTTTAGAGTAATATTATTCCAACACCAAAAGTGATGGTCTAAATAGGACACCTACTCATTCCTATTAGATATGATGGATGGATAGAGATAATGGGACTACCATCACATCCAATGATAATTAAGTGAATATTTCACTTAGATATCCATTTTTAGTGTTAGAATAACGTTTTTTATTTTTATATTTGATGTGGACATTTTTTCATTGAAAGATTCCACCAACAAAAGAATGGTAAGAAAATTCCATGTCATTTTCTTTATGTGTATAGAATAGTATAAAAAAGGGGAAAAATATTGCATTGTCCAGTCTTCACTTTTCACGAGATCTTCAATCTATCATAAATATTTTTCCTTTGTTTAAACTACTAGTATTTAAAAATCACTAAACTTTTCTTACTCAACTGAGTTAGCCCACTACCTCAGTATTGAATATTTTTCATCCATAATACTCAAACTTAAGATCTAGTTTAAGGAGAATAAAGATCAAACGACTTTAATCAACCTTATTGTTGATACCATTAGGATATGTTTGATTGAAGGGTAAAATTACGGTAAATTTTCTATGGATGAACTCTATGTGTAAAATTACACATGAATCCTATCCATAAAAAATTTCCCTCATTTTTACTCTTAAACCAAATACACTCTCAATGATGGTCAAACAACTATTAGTAGCATCTGATAAATATATTGTAAAGCTATTCCTATATTCCAAAATAACCATAACAGGTATAGATACTAAAGTAAATAATTTATACTTTAATTGTCAATAAAGATGATAATATTATATTAGTTTTTTAAGTTTAGAAAGTATAATAAAATAGTTTTGAAAAAATACTATATGAGGTGCTCTCAAAAGCACCTTAACTTTTATATCTACCAAATAGAACAATTAACTTATATTATTCATAACTAGGAGAACCTCATCAAAGAGCACTGTTAAATTAAGTCCAAGGGAAATAAAGTATGATTTAGAACATATCAAGGAATATGCTCCTTTTCCTTTTCCCTTTCCCTTTCCCTTCGTACACAAAACCCCTTCCATCCTCTCTGAGCAGCCTTTCTTTTTCTATCAAGGGGGAAGTCGACCACCTCTCCATGTGGTGGCGATCGATGTGTGCATGTGTGTTTTTTTTTTTTCATCTTGAATCCTTACTACATTATGTTTGTTTGATTTCTCTTTTGATGAGTTTCTCTTAACAGTTGCGGAGTTTCAATTATGAGTAGTTCAATAAAGTTTATTCTCTATTTTCTCATAGTTACTCACATTCTTTGCAGTTTTGAAGTATTGTATTATGACAGATGATAAATCAAGAACTTATGATATGGTGGTTTGTTGAGAGATCTGTTTTTCTTTATTTTATGTGTGTTCATCAACAACCTATGAAGGTTGAAGTTTTATGTGGAACAAACAAGCTTAGGTATGTTTTTGTTTTAATCCAAGAAAATAGAGGAATATTAATCACATGATGAACTCAAAGAATTCTTGCAGAACAGCATGCCTGTGTACAACTTGTATCTTTATATTAAATTCTTTTGAAGAAAACTTAATCGTTAGTAAAGCTCTCTTAGTTTTCCTTTCATTAATGATGTATTTACAGGTAGTGTCTTAGATGTGTAATTTCTAGTTAATCCAACTTGTGGGCCGTAAGCTCATTGCTACATGTGTTCTCCCTGTTATAAAGTTGGGTTTCGCATGTTTCTTTATTAGCAATAAAATTTCTATATATATATATATAAGGAGTTATATATTTTTAGTTATATATGGAGTTTAAAAAAAATGAAAAACTTGAATCGTGCGAATCTTTAAAAAAAAATGGATGATTGGGTTTAATTTCTTTACTTGAAAAATACAGATAATGAGAATCATATGATTGGATAGGCAGTTATCATCGGGAATCCCCTTAGCTGGCGCAAGTTCCTTCTCCTTGGATTATCTGCATAAGAAAAAACAGGACATGACAACACTAAACTGGACAAAAATCTCACAAGTTACAAATTATCTATTAAAATGCCACTCGTACATCACTTGACATGTGACATGCTTATTTTTGTTTTTTTGATGAACCATGTGATGTGATATGCTTATGAGACAAGTTAATGCAGATACCTAAAATAAGAAGTGAATATAATTTAAATAATAAGAGATATAAACATGTGAATACAAATATGTGTTTTTTTATTAGCGTAAATATACGTGTTTAATATTATAGAACTGAACACATTATATTATAAGATTTTGTTGAGTGTCCTAAAAGCACTTATCATAAAATTTAAAATATAAACATCAAATAAAAAAGGAAATTTTTTTTTTTTTAATTTTTCATTCAATACTTTCCATTCTTCTGTTATAAACCCATGTATTTACAATACTCGTTAAAAACTTTTTTGTTACAGAGAATCAACCAAAAAAAAATCTTCTTTGGGAAAATTGTCATACTCTTCAAATGTGAAATTAATTCAATAAACAAGGCCAAGGTGTGGTTGATTGAGGATAAAAATTTTCATGGATTAATTCTACATCTGCAGACATACCTTATTGTGAATAATTTGCTCGAACAAGCTAAAAAATTATAAAGTGCAGTTAATTTTACTTTTTTTGCCATGAATTAATCTTAATTTAAAGATCATTCAATTTGATTATATAACAATATAAAATTTATTTGTACTATTTTTTTTTTTTTGTGTGTGTACCGGAGGGGCAAAGCCCAAAAGGAAACAAAAGACAACATCGAGATTAGTCGGACATGGTTATTATATTAAAATTAAACACTTTGATATATTCATTGCATTGTATGTATATATATTTTTTTCATCCGAAACCGAGTTAATAGAAGCACTTAGGAACATTCGTGGAATAAAACTTTCTGTCTAATTTTGCTGTCTGAATTATGCTTCCCCCTCCCGCATAACTTTCGAATTAGTTAATCACCAATTCGGATTCATTACTTATTTTACCTTTATCATGTGCTCCCGATCGATCAACTGAGCTGGAACACCAATTTTAAACAAACATATGATATGGACTAACAGAGCATATGATACCATTCAATATATAATTCGGTTTATCTAACTTGATTAACACGCCATCCTATAAGTTAGACCAATGTTTTGTTGGTGCTGTCCGAATTTAGGTAATTGTTGTCATCATCGAGAAGGAATTACCAAAAATTATGTTTCATTTACGTTGTCTACAAACAAATTCATGAGTAGAAGCAAATAGTTTGGACCGGTGGCGCTTCAAGTGGGATTCTCTGCTTATTTCACAAGTTTTGCTTATGGCGTTGATTACGACATTACAAATAGAGTAATTTTCAAATTTTCAATGCAATGCATTAAAAACTTGAAGGGAAGAAAAAAAAATTAAGAGCTTAAAATTGCTACTTTTCTTTTTGAAATCAGTCTATTTAGGGCGTTGATTAGTCAAATACTTATTTTATTAGTATATCATCAAACATGTGTTAATATTATCATCTTTAAGTCTCCATCATCTGGATCACCAATTTGGACGAGACATCACCAAAATTTCTCAATATCCTCAAGAGTCATCAGGACACTTCGTTTTTCTTTCAGACACAAAATTATCATCTAGCTTGAAAACTTTCGACCTTTCTAAAAAGAACTGATTGTGAACTTGCAATGATAGGAAGGATTTGTCTCTGAAATATACAACTTTGCCTCTAGATTCAAAAAGTTTGACTTTGAATATTTGCATCTCTGTTGATCAAAAGTCCGTGTTACTTTAAACGTGTCTCGTGCACAGACAATTTTTATATGAAAAATGTTTGGTATATAAATTTTTTAACAACAGTGAAGCACAATGTTAAATGTACTATACTCTAAGGTATAGAATTGTTGTGAAAAAATTTTGTATACCAAACATT
Organism: Dalbergia oliveri; assembly: GCA_030441495.1. NCBI lineage: Eukaryota > Viridiplantae > Streptophyta > Magnoliopsida > Fabales > Fabaceae > Dalbergia > Dalbergia oliveri. The sequence goes on along the minus strand of JAMLFY010000009.1, from coordinate 25,506,423 downwards.
CCACTTTTTATATTGACACAAATTTAATATACTAAATTTAGACATACTCTTGGAAAAATGTAAGGCTCACTAATAATATATTATATCTTAAATGAAATTAATAAAATTCATTTTTATTATGAATATATGTATATATAAATTGTTATATTTGTATCGATGTAAGAATGTCTCGTCGGGCATCATGCGAGCCTCATCATAACTGATGAATTGAGTTATTTGATTCAATGAACAAAAGTCACTAAATTCGACATATATGTTAAAGAAAAAAATGAATTTTCTAGCGTAAATTTTAGACCCTAAAGAAGACAACATTAGTTTAGGTGGAAAATTGGATCATAAATAGTTGTGTTGTGCCTTGTGCCATCGTATCTTGTAATAAAACTAGCTAATTCAAAAAGCAAAACAAATTGATAAATTTCATTGACGTCATGACCATGAAGCCGCCGAAAATGAAGTCAGAAACTGTCGTGAAAATTAAAAAGCTAAAAATAAAAAACTCGGCAAAGTGATTTGGTGATCTTATATTGCGTTGCCGATGATGGACTTGTGCCCAAAGACAAGAAGAAGAACAAACAGTTGGTGAGCTTCCGGCCATTCCATGTCGCCTTAGTGGCCGTTTCAAATTAGATTTGAAATTCAGACCAAGAAAAAGAAATGCTAGATTTGAAATAAGAAAATTATTAAATAGCATAAGTAAACAAAAGGTCAAATTCTGAAGTACAAAAGGTCAGATCTAATACTCCAGATTCAAAGATTCTTGTTAAGTCCCTTAATAAGGTTAAAATCCAATCAATGGAGGAAGAAATGGATTCAAGGGATACCAAAAGGAAGTTTCAATTTAAAAATGTTGAATGATGTGCATAGACAAAGCAAAACCAATGATTCCTTTAAAGTGAGAAGGTTAATATAGTATAAAAGTGACATTCGATCAATAACTTCTATCATATGTGCATTATGTGTGGATCTCACTAAATTATTGAAGGATGATTAACTCTTTACTTTTACATCTTTTCTATCTATATACTTTAGACGAGTTAAATCCGTTTATTTTATCAAAAAATTAAAATGTAGTTCGTTGTTATCATTATTTGGGTAAGTTTGATACCTACCACTCAAAATGTCAAATATTTTCAATGTTATTGTATTTATTTGGCTTAATTATGTTTTTTACTCTTATAAATATAAGTTTTTTTGGTCTTCTTTTATAGCAGAAAAGCTCAAATCAACCAAAGATTATGACAGGCAAACTACAACATCTAAAGTACAAAAAAGAAACTGCAAAAAAATGAAACAATGCAATAGAAAAAATAAGGCACACAAAACTCCAAGGAAACATGAAAACACAAAACAAACATCACACAAAAGACACAAGCATATCTCCTTTGTTAACCCCATCAGCATTGCCATTAAGGTCAGGGATCGAGGCTAGAAGAAGTCTTGGTCATCCAAATGCAACAAACATGTTCAATCACCAAGTTAGCCTTGATGGAACTTAGATGCGTATTAGACTCCAAGTGCCTGCTCATGCCATAAGAGTGAGCAAGCTATTCCACTCCAACAAGAGTACCATGATATATAGAGACTCGTCTATATCGGAAGTCATGGGGCCAAGTCCAAATTCCACGGCAAGAATTGAGGCTCAAATGGAAAGTTATTTTTTCTGGTTTAATCCCTCTACAATTTTTTGTTGTTTTCTAGTCTCTCATTTTTTTTATATTATGTTTTTGGTCCATATCGTTAGTTTGTATTATTAAGTGTCGATATTAATATGGGTCAAATGAAGATTTCTATGATATTAACAAGGACAAAAACTAAAAAATTCAACATTTTTATCGATTGAATACATATTCTAAACTATTTTTAGATACTTAAATATAGAGTGCAAGGACCAAATACATAATATTAGAAAAAAGAGGGACCAAAAGCAAAAATATAAATAAATAAATAGAGAAATGATTAAAACCAAAATGATCTATATTTATAAGGACTAAAAATCAAGGTTTAAAAACTTGGTAGAGGTTCAAAAGTTCAAGGGATTTAATTGGAATATAATAAATATATTTTATATAAATATATATATACACACGCAATATGATTAGTTACTTATATCAAAATTAAATAAATTATATTTATAAAAATACAAACTTAATTACATTATTTGAAAATTTAAAAAAAAATTAAATCTACATCTAACTTAATATTCTTTCATTTTACACACAATTTAATATCAATAACAGTATAATAATTGTTATTGATATAATAATGAGCACTTGTTGAAAACTTTTTTTTTTGGTCTGACACTTGTTGAAAACTAAAATCATGATGTAAAACCATTTGGGTCCTTTATGAAAAAAAAAATCCAAAAAAGAAAGGATGATATATTGAAGACAACGATCAATAAGTCTTTAAGTATTGATAAATTTATATATACAATTTGAATATAATAAAAGTAAGAATACAACAAACCACAAATATAAACCGAAAATAGTCCCTCATTTGCATTTAAAAGATCTCTCGATGAAGGTCACTTACAGTTGCATTAAAAAGATCCCCTCTCAAAGGGAGGGGGCTGCCGCTTATTTCACTCTCGGTGTACCCGCCAAGCTTAGGTCTTGGATTAAGTTTGTACATCATTGTTTGGATCTATAATGTGATCCATTTCCTTGAAAGACAGTAAATTTTTTTTCTTCTCAAAATCAACAAATCGATGACCCGAATAAACTCGGCCTGGTTTGTCGTTTTGACTATTTTGAACACTGATTCTTCCTTGTTCAATCGGTTAAATAGGTTGGAGGTCAATTCTTAGAACCATGCTAAAAACATATTTAAACCTAATTATTTATAAATCATATATGATTATTATTTCTTCATTAATTTACAATTAAAGCTTAAAAATTTATTTAGTTTTAGCTCATTATTTTTGTAAAAGCGAAAAACTTACAAAGTATCAACTATTAACAAATTAAATTTTATGGTGAAAACCATTTAATTATTTCAATTACTACAGCTGTATTTCTTGTTGGCTGAAAATATAATTATATAACAAATTAAACTTAGTATCTTTTCACGGTAAATGATAATTATAGTACTATTTTGTTGTGCTATTTTTTTGTTTGGATAAACTTTGTTGTACTATATTCATCAACTTAACATAACTTATTTATTATTAGTTATTATGTTTTTCTTTTTCACAGACGTAGATGTTAGAAACTTGCAATCAATTAAAGGGATCGTTTTGGAGGTTTGGAAGAATCCAGCTCTGACTCTTTCCCTCCATGTTCCTTCGTTGATATCATTCAAGCAAGTAATAATGTTTAACGTGCAAGGAGATGTTTAATGGATTCATAGGCATAAAAGAACAACATAAGAACAAGCTTAAAGTTAAAAAAAGAAAAAAACACAAATTAAAGTAGTTAATCCATTCAAAAAAGAGACAAATTGGTCTCTTTGTAAGTTTTGTACAATTAAAAAGGGGCAATTGATCCTCTACCATATTAAATCAATTTGTCTCCTTTTTTGAAATGTGAGTGACAATTTGATTTTTTTAAACTTGAGGACTAACTTATCTTCCAATATAAACTTGAAGGCCTGTTGGACATTTAATCTTAAAGTTTCAAACTTGGAGAGGTACAAATTTAATTAACGGTGCGGATCTCACTTGTAAATTAAATGTGAGATGGTTATATTTTAATTCACACTATTGATCTCTTTGTTTTAAAATGAATGAAAAAAATACACTTTGAAAGGTTAATGATGTAAATTAAAATATGCCCTTACACATGAGAGGATTCACTCCCTAAATTTAATTATCTCCATTGATCATGCAGCATCAATTTTGCGCGCTGATGTAATATGATCTCATTACTTTAAATTAAGAGAAATTTTGTTATTTTTATTATTTATTTTATTTTTTATTGAAGTCAATCTTATTTAGATATTTGAGATTTCATAAAGGACATGATTCTCTCAATACATATTATTGGTTAAGATGAAGGGTCATCTGTTACTTCAATTGACCATATGTATTGGTATAAATTCTCTTAATTTTTATCTCAATTTTTTTACTTTAAATATCTCTTATACATTAATTAAAATTCAGATATTACACAAATCATAATTCATTTTATTATGAATGAAATTTTAAATTTTTTAAAAAATAGATAAATTGTTAGAAAGGTTTATTAACACTTTTAATTTTTAAATTGTTATGTGCATATATCAATTGATTTTGTTAGTTACAAAATAATAATTGGATTTAATTTGGATACAATGACAATAATGTAAGAGAAAAATTATATAATTATTCAATCATATAATGACATATAGTTAATGTAGTTAACTTTCACTTTTACTATGTAAAAAGTCATGGAAGTAGAGAAATCTCCTTAGATAATAGTATAAAACTTTTTGATATAGTTAATGCTTCAAAATTAAATTCATAATAATTTATTTAAATAGTGCAAAAAGCTACTATATGTCAAATGAATGAATATTAATGTAAAAATTAACATCCAATTCCCTTTCAAAGGGGAGGTGATAATCACTTATTGAATAAGAGTTTAAGTGCATTTGTTTCATGTTAATATATACAAAAAAAAAAAGAATTTTTATTAAAAAAAGAAGTATTTTTTTTACTTCCAAGTAAAAATATTTTTTAATAAAAATTGGAATAAAAGCATTTTCATTTCAATTTAAGTACCCGATACTTGGGAAAGGATCCTCTTACATGTAAAAGGGTCATGTGCACAACCTCATTATTAATCTTCTTATTTTAAAAAGATAAAAAGTATATATAGAAAAATTTGAGGGTGAAGATGTGTGCATGATGAACGAAGCACGTCTGCCTCCTCGGACAGTCGGATATGATTTTACTTACGTTGACAGTCTGATGAACAATTCTTATTGAAAATAAAAAATGCTATTCAAATATATAAGAAGTGAATGTTTATTAGGATATTTATTTAATAAATATTAAATAATAACTATTTCATTTATTATATTATATATAATGGTTATTTAGTAGGTGTCCTAATATACACCTAATATTTTAGTATTTGAATAATACTACTCATTAAAAATTACTTCCTTCATCTCCATGTACCTGTATTATTATTATTATTATTTTTGGTGCGGCATGGATATGTATTTATCTCTTTAGAGTTCAGTTATATATTAAAAATTTATTATATAATCTTAATAGAAATAAAAATAAAATAAAATTTGTAAATTTTCTTTGTATTTGAGTTGATTTTTTTATTTTTTTACTAACTAAAAAAATATAATTAATACAAAGAGAGAAGCCCCTCTCAATATAAATTGAAAAATAATGATAGTTTCTTAATATTTAAAATAGAGGAGTGTTATTTTTGTATATTTATATGGATTTAATTTGAATGATCTGTGTAAAAAAATTTACAAGTTATTCAATAATATAATGTTATATCAACTAATTAATATATATGGTTAACTTCTACCTCATTATTTGAAAAGTCATGTAAATAAAAGGTATTTGATTAGATGATAATGTAATTTTTTTTTTTTACATTATTAGTGCATTAATATCAAACTATACTTTATATTTAGACAATTTATGAATTTAAGACAATAAATATGGATAAAATATAATTTATCTAATGATGTAATTCTTTCATTTTACTTTTCCCCATGGACATTTTGAAAGTGACCTTAATTCGCCACCTTTTAACCCTACTACTTGAATTTATTACCAAATAATATAGTCTCTGCAAGTATTTTTGTCCATATTATATTTTACTGTCACTTATACTTATAATCTTACATTTCTCTCTTTAATCATACGTGTATATATATACAATAAACTATTTAGTTAAAACTCTGGGATTGGCTAAGGTTGGTAGTTGTCTTCACTCCTTATTTTGAGTGTTAAGAATAGAAAAAATTTTCATTGAAAACATTTTACTTTCTTTAAGAACTTTTTTTCAAGTCGAGTCAGGTTAAATTAAACAAATTCTTTGAAATAGAATCCCGATATCGATAACTTCATCATGGAAGAAAAAATTAAAAAGCAAATAATTAAATACTAATAATGATTTGGTGCTCGGTTGAGGAGATTTTAGCCAAAAACTATAGATGGCGACAGATATGATTTTGCAGTATATCACCGATGTTGTACCAAAAAAACGAAAATGGTGTATCATTATCGATGTGAGTTTTTTGTGTAAAATGTTTGCATACATACGCGTATATATATATATACTTGAAATTAATAAGTTAGCAGAGAAATATCATGAGATGAAGTCAACGTTATACATGATTATGTAACCAAAAAACAAACGTCATTACATGATTATAAAATACAATATGAATTAAAAAATGGCCCGATAAGATCATTTGCTAATAAGACAAAACTTAAAAGAACAAGATACTATTTAAATTATAGGACGCAAAATTGAAAAGGATCACACATTATCATAATTTACATTTTAAACAAACAAAACTTATTCAGTAAGACGAAAGCAAAACTGAAACCAAATCTCGCTAAACAATCTGCGCACCTGTTGCCTCATTAAAAAACTCTGGAGAGCGGGCATTGTCATAAGAAAACATGAAGGTTTTTCTTTACATCCCACATTTGTTTAAAGTTTCATTATTATTTGAATATATATTTTGGGATATGAAAAAACACCATACTCTTAAAGGTGATATGAAATTTAATAAGAATAATATTATTTGTATTCATTTTATAGATTCATGTTAGACTTGCATAGGGGAAAAAAAAGACTTAAAGAAGATGGATTTAATTTTTTCAACACTCACCACTCTCTGTGTTTCTCTTAATATGCAACTCTAGAATATATTCTAAAATTTCTTGATTAACTATATATGTAAGTCTAAAATGATTCATAAAACATACAAGTACAAATAATAGTTTTTGTTTCAAAAAGTTCTGGATGGATACAATTTTAATACTTCATTTTTATATACACTTATTATAAAAATGAGATCCATCAATTTTATTCACGATACATTTATGTATCTGTTTATAAAAATCCTACCAACCTTATTATAAGTGTGTGTAAAAATAAGGTATTGAAATTGTGCTAATCTAAAAAATTTTCATTCATTTAATAACGTAGGTCCCATTCAATATAGCCTAGCATTTTCCATATGTTGATCAACAGTTGAAGGGATAAGCACAACACAAGGCTGCAAAGTAATCGATCCCTCCTTCCTCGTATTATATTCATCTAGAAAGTCAGCGGTACCTCATCACATTCGTCATTAGTCATTTGGTCAGATTGGGAGAAAAATAAACCCCCTCATTCTCCAAGCCACCAAAGTTGGACTTCAATAACATACTATCACTATCAGTATTAACGTAACAGGAAATAATAATCTCTCCTTCCATCCCGTAGAACCCCTAGACACTATTGCCACATCACCCCTCTCTTTCAATTCCCACCTTATTTCAACACCTAAAAATAGAAATTTAAGTTTAATATTCACTTTATTCCTATTGAATGTGATGGTGATAATCTATTTTCCAAATCCATCACATTAGGATGTATTTAGTTAAAGAATAAAAATATATAAAAATTCAAATAAATTTAATATGTAATCATGCGTAAGTTTCCACGTGAAACTCATCTAAAAAATTTTATTTACTTTTACTTCCCAACTAAACGTACCCTAATAATAATGAAGTGGATATCTAATTGAATACCCATTTTTAAATAGTGAAATAGCAATCCTCTTCCTTTAAAACCCTTTCTCGTTCTTGCCCCATCAGCATAACACCCATCCCTCCAGAACCCCCCACACCCCACCCCACCTTTTCCCTTCCAAACCCCCTTCCCCTTCTCTTACAAACACAAAAAAGTTATCACCAAAATTCACAACAGCAACAGCAACAAAACATCATGGGCACTTTGGAGGGACACGTAGCCCCAGGTTTTGGGTTCATGCTAATAGGCTTGTGGCACCTCTTCAGCCACATCAAGCTCCATGCCCTCAACCCAAGCACCTACACTTCCCCACCATGGTTCCCAACTTCCAAATCAAAGTACCTCGAACTCTTCCTCATCATGTTTGGCTGCACAGCCTCCATATCCATGGAACTCTTCATAGGACCCGATAGACACCAACCCTTTGACCCTGATGGCACCATTCCCTCCAACCACCTCCACAACTTCGAACACTCCTCAATCTCCATGACCTTCTTCGTCTACGCAGCTTTCGCCATCATCCTCGACCAAATCAAAACCGAAGCTCAACATGGCCTAACACAGTTGCTAGGAGCCATAGCCTTTGCTCAACAGCTTCTACTATTTCATCTTCACTCTGCTGATCACAAGGGGCCAGAGGGTCAATACCACTTCCTATTGCAGCTTGTGATCCTTGTTTCCTTGTCTACTACCCTTATTGGAATCGGGTTGCCAAAGAGCTTCTTGGTGAGCTTTGTTCGTTCCTTAAGCATATTCTTTCAAGGGTTGTGGCTTATGGCGATGGGGTTCATGTTATGGACCCCGGGGCTTATTGCAAAAGGTTGTTACATGAACTCGGAGGAGGGTCACAAGGTGGTGAGATGCCATGATCATGAGTCACTCCACAGAGCTAAGTCCCTTGTGAATATTCAATTCAGCTGGTTCTTGATTGGTATCACAATTTTCGCTGTCTCTTTGTATTTGGTTTTGGTCAAATCCTATGGCAGTGATGAGAATGGGAATAATAATAATAATAATAATAATGGTAAGGTTGAATATTCTCTTTGGGGAACGAAGAGGAAGAAGACAAGCCAAGTGATGACCTTGAGTCCCAAAAGAAGAGCATACATGGCAACCCGAAGAGCTTTATCCATATCGGCAAAGCCTTTTCCTCTCTTGACATAGAAAGGTAGATAGCAATAGCTATAGCATGGTCCTAAATTGCAGTTATCATATCAAATTAAGTTGCAGTTGTTCATAGTTGTTGCAAAATTGCAAAAAGTTGTAAAAAAAAAAAAAAATCAGCTGACGTGACTACCATTCATAAACGGCCAATTATTGCAGCTTTGATTATGTTTGCATACTGCAATTGAAAACCATGGTAAATATAGGATGAAGTGAAAAGTATGAAAGGTTAGCTTTGTGGTCATATTGTGTTGCGTCCCATATTTTATGCTTATTTTATTTCTATTATGATGTATAACTTTTAAGCTGATAAAGTATATTTTTTGTTGATAGACTAGTAAATGATTTTCATGTTATGAAAATTGGTGACTAGTTTGTTAAATTAAAAATATGTTGTTAACATAAAATTTATACATTATTAAGAGATATAAATAAGTGTAAATTTGGGGACCTTTTGTAATTTGTGGGTAGGTGGGTGGTTATACAGTACAATATAGTGTTAGGGTGGGAGTACAAGCTACTCTCTTTACATTAGAGATTAAATTATTAAGCCCGCTGAAATGTGATTGGCTTAAGAAAACTTGTGCATGTGGGGTACGTATACGTTATACTTTTTAGAGGCTGATATTTGATTTGATTGGTGTGTTTGGATGATGCTAAAGGATTATCATTGTCCGTAAGTTTATGGAAATATCAAAGAAATTTCCTTCATTAATAATTGGTTGTACCACTTTAATTCTGGACAAGAGTATTTGATTTTTGTTCGGATTCGTACCAATTTCAGCGTGCTAGCGAAGTATTTTACTCTCTCCGTGTTTGGGAAGAAACCGAAGGCCGTGGACCCGTGGTTTTAGGTTATACATGCTTTGCATTATTACATGGTGGCATCTGTATTAGGAGGGCCTTCCATTATAGGGTGTTTGTACGCTATTGAGTAGTTTTTTCAAAAAATAAATAAATAAATAAAACATGAGTTCGCATTTAAAAGTTATATACACTGAAATTATGATTAACATCGCCGTCCATAATATTAAAAACAATTGAGTAAATTAACAAGTTTGGATTGTAACATGCATCTAAAATAATGTAGTCATGTGTTTAGATTTTTCTATTCAATAAGTGGATTTGTCTAATTGATCTTCCACTCATATATTATAATGATTTGTGTTTGATTTTTGAGTTTTTTTTTGTGGTCGATATTTGTAAATATCTCTAAGCAGCAATAAGGTGTAAGTCTAACACAATATTAGAATGAGTTTTTCTCTAAACACAAACATTATCTCTAAAAAAATGTTGCTTTTCCTTCAAAGGATTAAGTAAGTAAATCAAGAGAGAAAAAAGGTGTATCAAGAGCATCTGCCTATCAAAAACTAAAAAAAATAGTGTTTGAGTAACTTGTACGATTCTTTAGATTAAAAAAGAAGTTGCTTCCTTTCTGGGGTCGAACGAGGACCATAAGGTTGCATTTAATATTCGTTGTGACAACACAGTAAAGGGATAAAGAACGAGAAAGTCAAAAGGAAGGGCAACGATGAAAAAAACAAAGTTATAACGTTATCGTGCAAATGAAATTCATGGCTTTGGCAGAATCTATCGATGCTACGGACAGTCGCTTCAAGTGATCAACCATGGACAATCATATGAGAAAATGTCGAGGACATCAAAAACATTTATTGAAGTCCTGCTAACTAACTTTCCTTTCTAATTATTTACTTAATTCAAATCAATTTTAAAGAAATTTGTTCAAGTGATTTGAGTATAATACTTTGGACCGGCCAGACGGCCAACCTCGATTTCTAACTTTTTAGTCTCTTCGCTATTAAGGCTGGAAGGCTTGTGAACCAATTGGGGCAGCCGCTCCCTTGACTAGACCCCCGGTCCATATTTGACCATTTAAGCTTTGATGATGAGGCTTAATACTCACGTGTCAATTATCCCATCCATTCATCCCTAACATATGCTCCCACTAGGCCCCATGATTAACACCTATCAATCCCACGGTCCATGCTAATCACAATTCTCCTCGTTGATACCACACCTTTATATATACCCCTTTAATAATAGGAGGAAGACAACTTCATCTCTAGCCTATAAATGGCCATACTCTTACCGCTAGCGCGGCAGCAACATACTTGTTTTATTAGAATAAAATTTTGAATTCAAGTATTGTAGGTTGTAAATATTAATACCTAAAAAACAAATTCTAGAGAAGTTTCATCTCATAATTGGTCTATCCGATTTAAATTAAATTAGTTGGAGTGAGATAAATTTCAAAAACTTATAATTTGAACCAAAAATCAATTTTAATATCTGTATAGGGATAATTGAAGCTTGACAGGACTAAAAATTACAATTAAAACTAGCTATAATGTATGGATACACAGCTTTTAAATTGCATTAATGTAATAGGGGAAATCTTTTTTGTTTCGATCTATTTTCTTTCCTTTCTTTGGATGCGGATTAAGGAAAAATGCGCAGAAAAGTGTATTTTAAACCCTCCTTATCTCATATACTGCACTGACATATAATCCATCACACTTATTTAAAGGGAAAATCCTTTGTTTTTCATTCTTAAATTCACATGGGAGTCCATGTACATCCCACTTTGAGTGTCCAAGTAACACCACTCAAACAACACCCTGCAGTCTGAATAAGCAAGAAGGAAAAGTCTGGCGTATGCTTAATGTATGACATTGACATCCCTGCTCCTGTCAAGATGGGTCCTAACATCTTCATTGATGTTTTCATGCAAATGCCAACCATAAAAGATCTAACGAATAAGACGCAAGCCTCCAAATTCACATTCTTAATAATGAAGTAAATATCTACCTAAAATGAAATAAGTTTTTACAACTTCAGCTAAAATCTCAACCCTTTATTATGAGCATGAGTCCTTTTCACAGGTTTTTGTTGTTACTATAATCAGCTTTATTTGCCCCACTTATAGCTTCACACTACCAAGTCCACTCTATGTAAATTATGACACAACCTGCCACATATGTAACCGGGATAGGCAAGGCAGAAACTTGCAATCTCAATGGTAAATGTGTTCAGATCTTCCCCTTTAAATCTGAGCTCCCATATTGACTGCAGGTGCAAGTTTCCTATAAATATCTTTAGCATAGATATTTGTGAACTGAAGACTTGTGTGCAACAAGGCAACTTTTAGCAAAAATAATAATAAAAAAATAATTATTGCGTGTTTTAAAAGAATTGTTAGCTAGTAGAAAATAACACATTAAATAAGTTAGCCAATGCACAATGATATTACACACAGGACAAATTTTACATATATTCAAACTCTACAGAACCTCAACATCTCAATTATCAATAGGCAAGAAAAGAACGGTCACTATTAAAATTTGCTTATGATCTTAACAGTTACATTAAATGTATATCATAGACAGGCCCATAGAAATTATAACTAACCCTTCATTTTTAATAACATTTCTATTATTTCCCCCACATCTACTAGACCAAATTGGTTCCTCCTCGTTTTGTATCAGCAACCTTAGCATTTTTTAACTTTCAACGGTGGAAGAAAGACAAAATGACCAAGTGAAATCTAGTATTCCCTTATATTTCCACTTCCCAGGTTCCAAAAATACAACATCAATTTGCAACGGACACAAAGCAAAAGAAAGCAAATTACTTTGAAGCTCAAATATGACATTATACTTAAAGCACAACTGGTAAGGAGCATTAGACAATTTATTAAACCTGGCTGCATGATTTAAAAAAAATTTCATACTGAATCATAAGCATCTTCATCGTTAAAATTAGCAAAACAATATAAGTGAATTGAAACTCCTTTAACTATCTTACAACACCACTGAATCCAGGCATTCTTTCCATTCTCTGACTCTGAATGACTCTTCTTACCAATGATACATCTTCCCACCTTCCTGCATCAGCATACATGTTCGATAGGAGAACTTTGCCTCCACCATGAGATGGTGCCAACCCTGCCAAACTCTGTGCAGCCCTCTCTCCTACATTTACATTTCCATGAGTTCTACATGCTGCCAATAAGGTTCCCCATATCACAACATCGGCCTCCATCGGCATGTTCCTTATCATTTCCTCAGCTTCTTCTAATAGCCCAGCTCTTCCCAAAAGATCAACCATACAACCATAATGCTTGATATCCGGTTCCACATTATATACACTCTTCATGCTTCTAAATATTCTCCCCAGGCTCCACCAGCCCAGCATGACAACAAGCACTTAGGACTCCTACAAATGTAATTGGATTTGGTTTAATATTGTACCTCTGCAAATCAGAAAAAACCTCTAGGCACATACTTGCATGTCCATGCGAGGCTAACCCACATATAATTGCATTCCATGGAGACACAGAAAGGGTATCATCCCGAATCTGATTGAAAGACTGTAAGGCAGTGTTGATGCTCCCACATTTTGCATACATATCAATCACAGCTGCACGTAAATTGTCATTCAAAGGAATGCATTCTCTAGAAATGTATTCATGGGCCCATCTTCCCTCCTTCAATGTACCTAAAGTGGCAATTGCAGAGAATACACCCACCATTGTAACTTCATTTGGTTTGACCCCACTAGCTACCATTTTATGGAAGAGATCAAGAGCCATACTTGGTTGTTCAGTCTGTGCATAGCCAGAAATCATGGTACTCAGAAAATACATCTCTTTCAGGCATCTCATCAAAGATTTGCCTTGCCTGATACGTCATTCTATTCTTTATGAATCCAGCAATGAGAGCATTCCATGATTCTAGGTGATCCTTTACACCCACTTCAAATTGCAAATTGGCAAGGTCCATCATCCCACATGCTGCATAAAAATAGATGATTGTAGTCTGTATAAAATTGTAACAGTCAAAACCTCTCTTAACAACTGTTCCATGCAATTGGCGACCATCACCACTTGCTGTCAAACGACCACATGCTGAAACCAAATTCACAACCATGATTTCATTCGGCCCCAATTGGATTGCAGCATTGCACGATACATCATCAGAGCTTCATGCAAACAATCTATTTGGATATAACCATCAATCATTGTGCCCCAAGAAATCACATCCTTATCAGGAATCCTCTCAAACAACTCCCTGGCCATATCAATGAGCCCTGCCTTAGAATACCCATTCAACATCACATTCCATGACACCAAATTCCGCTCAGGCATCTCATCAAACAACCTCCTCGCTTCCCCTAAACCTCCACAAAGACAGTAAGCATGCATCAAATTCGTCGAAACAAGAACCAACCCGTCAATAACCAACTTAACAGCCAAGGCATGAATCATCCGACACCACCAAATCTCACCGAAATGCGAGCAAGCAGACACCACATTCACCAGAGTCAACTCATTAGGTAGCACACCATGAGACACCATGTCCTTGAAAACCTCAAGGGCATCCCCAAAGCAACCATTTTGGACAAGACCCATTATCAGGGTGGTGTAGGATACACAACCTTTACCAGGCATTACGTCAAACAGTTGGCGGGCACTGCTCAACTGGCCATTTCTCACATACCCAGATACCATAATGTTACAAGAAACAGGGTCCAACGTAGGACAAGCTTTAAAGAGCAACTGGGCATCGAAAAAGGAGCCGCATTTTGAGTACATGTTGATCAAGCTGTTGAGGATGAAGGTGTTGGAATGGAGTCCGAGTTTAAGGGACAAGGAATGGATTTGGCGACCCAATGGGGTTGCGGAGATAGAGGAACATGACTTGAGTGCGGAAACCAATGCAAGCTCGCATTCGTAGTGGTTGTGGTGTTGTCTTGCGTCGCGGAAAACGCGAATGAAGTGTTGTGGGTCTTGTTGCAGAGGTGGTGGGGGAGGGGTTTTGGTGGAAGTGGAAAGCCATCTCAGGGTTGGGTTTGGTGGGTCGAATGAGAGAGGGAAAAAGGGTAGTGATCGAGGGAAGGGTTTGACTCTGAGACTCGCGGGAATGATTATGAACGCGAACATGAGACGAGACGTGAAACATTGGAGTCCTGATTCTCTGTTCTTTGCTGGTTCTGTTAAATCTAAGTGCAAAGAGACATGTTATTTCGCCGCCAAAGTGAGAGAGACGGCAAACGTTTTGTGTGTGGTTTGGTTAAGGCGATAATAATGAATTACTATGGTTATTAAATGATATTTACTTTCGCTTCAGAATTTAATTTGGATCCCTTAAAAAAAATTCAAGGTATTTCAATAATACATTGTTATACAAAAATCTGGTCAACTTTATCAATGAAAATATCAAATCCCCCTAATTCAAAACTCCACCCTTGGATTTTGTGGCCAGTGGTAAAATTTAAGTATTTTACTAGCAGAAGTATTTGTTACAAATTCATTTAACTCACAGCACAGCAAATAGCGCTTAGCATATTCACCTTATCCAATTTTTCAACTTCATTTGCTTTCCTCAGCATTCTTTTTAAACAAAAATTCTATTTGATTTGATGTCTATTATGCCTAATAAATTATAGGAAGTAGCTGGGTTGGCATATGTAAACACGAGGAGGACTATTGCATGGAAGAAAGGACTACAGACCCAACCAAACAATGCCGCAGAACTAGGCAGCTTCACGTGAGTGCAATTAAACATAGGACGCGGATTCATCAAGTAAAAGGACTGTTGCTGCTTGAAAGTGAAGACATATTTGTTCAGTCCACACAGTTTCCATCCATAATTTGAACCACATTTTCGAAACTAAGTAGGTGATATTTAAGGGACAAAGGAGTCAGCAAATTAAGCACCACCTCTAAAACTAATGAAATGGGACAACGATGAATCAAATTATTTATTGCAGTTAATCATGTACGATCCTCCCAAAGTTTATAGTTTACACAGTGCAGACATACAGTATAGGGAAAGGGAGGCTAACACCATATTGCTATTTTCCTTTCATAAAACAAAAACAAAAATTGGTCTGATCAAAAGTCCTCAAGTAAATGGGGAACCATGAGAATGGTAATGATATAAATGAGTGAGATGCCAGCAGTGAAAACATCGCTGGTCAATCAACGATTATCTCCTCCTCCTCCATTTCGAGTTCGCAATGGCTTGGGACCTGCTCAAATAATTAAAATCAGAAAATCAGAGTTTCATTCAAGTCCGTCAAGCATAACTTCAATAACTTTTGAAACATATCATCATGGCCATGGGCAGTTTCCCTTCTGTTTGTCGGATAACATAAGCTTAGACAAAAGTTTATGACAAAATATAAAGCCCCCAGCAAAGTTCACGGTCAAATGCACTGCAAAATCAAATTGAGATAATGCATATTGGATGAACACATAAGCACAGAATGTTGAAATTATCATTTACTTTAACAGGTTCATAAGACACTCATTTGAAGTTATAGATGGTTGAACATGGGAAGCGCAGATGAAGGGTCGTACTTCTGTTTAAAGCAAATCACACGTTTCATCAATTCTCAAAGCCAGAATATCTGGTGTCACCAATCACCACTAATTTTAATGCATGAAAAGATATAGATTCAACATGGTGAGGCAATCACACAGCAAAATCCCAGAAAAGGATTTCATGTTTAAAGTTAGCACATTTCCAATGCAGGGATGTATAGAGGGCAGAGACAAGAACAGAACCATAGGAAAGCACCTTAGTATTTCACAGATGACACAAAGTTCCCCATTCCCTTCCTTCCTAGGCCGTGCATAACAGACACAGAAAAAATGTTTAATTAACCTCAACATCCATGCAGAACTAAAGTAGAAATCTCACATAGGACTGGTCAAGTGTTACGAAAGATTGAATTGTAGGCTCAGATTGAGGAATGCAAGATGCTAACCTTATGAAAATATGATAACTAAAATAATAGGTGTGCTAAAATACAACTAAATTAACAATTCTACAATTTTAAACTTAAAGCAAAATACACAATAAGTTAATAAAATGCTGGGTATTATTTGTACCTTGGGGCAAATTTTATAACATTTGTAGTTCTTTTGTGTTACCACTAATTAAGGCATAGTTTCTGTAGGATGTTAAAATGAACAATAAATGATAATTATGCTGGAAATCTTTTGGGACGATTCATGAACTGGTTAAAGCATGCCACAGGATTGTGTTGATATAGATTATATGTGCCCACACGCCTCAAGTCCATAGGCCACCAAAAGAAAATAATTCGGTGTACATTACAAATATAACCCAGTTGTTATTTCCTTCCTTTGTAAAACATAGGCAACTTCTCCCTATTACATAATATACAGGTAACCTCTATAATTCTGCAATGTTACATAAATTGAGTCAGACATGAGATCTGCCTTAATTTAGGATAATAATATTAAGATTAAAATAAATTTTCCAGAAATTAGTAAGTCTATCCAATAAAAGAGTGCTGCATGCTTAACAAGAAAAGGACAAAGTAAGCTACATGAAAACCCATCTAACTAAAACCATGCTCTAGCTTTTTTTTCACCAATTTTCACCTTAACTCCTCCCAAGCAGACAAATACAAAAATATTACTCCAAGTCTCCAATCCTCCCTAAAGGAAAGTTGGATAACATGCATGTGCTCTCCCATTCAATCTTATATTATACAAAACATCGCTGTACATGGAGTTCCAAGAACTAAAATCTTTCATGGGGTAAACAGATCTCAGTAATTTGGGAATTCAAGTACTCTAAGACTTTGAACTTCAATGAACAATTCATTCTATGAGATTACGAGGAAGTGCAAAAGCTGCAAATTTAAAATAAAAAATCAGAAATTGCCGCCTCACAGAGTACAACATCAGAACAAAATAGTTCAAAATCATCAATGCATGACATGAGCAAAATCAGTAAACAGCAGGTTGTTGAATGAAGAAAAAGCTCTACAGAAATAAATATGAAAAAGAGAATCTACGCCAGAGATATAGGTTTAAATTTATATGCCAAAAATATGTGTATAAGAGAATCAGAGGTAATCATCTAGCAGACGAAGAATGTATAAAATTTAGTAAAACTTTTCTTTCACTGAACCTGAGGACAGAAAACTGATAGATTGAACCATGTGAAGACCATGAGATTAGGCTTTATGGAGAGAAGTATTTACTCAATAATGGTTGTGAAAGTATTCCATCAGTGGCTGAGCTAACATGATCTACTAATTGAGGAATACACTGAATTGCTATTTTACCAAAACGATCCCCCACTCACTGAGAGGGCATAGCGCTCAGGAAAGGACAAGATTGAAGGGCGAAAACCAAGTTACTACTTACTACCCTCATATCATATTAGCACCATGCCTGGTCAGTCCAATTGAAGGACACGGAGTCCTTCACTAAGCTTTACAAAAAAAAAAAAAATCAATGTAATTGTAATACAACCATGATAGTTAAATCCATAGATAAATGAATCAACCCCAAAAGTCTATCAATGGGTGTGTTAGGTTTCAGAAAACAGGTTTCAGTTTGTTTTCCTATTTCCTGAATTTTGTGAAGGAAATACTAACTACTGTGAAAACTACAAAATCCAGTTCAATTCTCAGTATTTTTTTCACAAAATCTTGAAAACAGAAAAACTATAAACTGTCTTCTAAAACCAAACGCATTCCACCTCACCAGTCACAACAATTCTCCATGGATTCCGTTCGAACAAACAGATTGTTCCAATTCCGAAATTCAGACAACAAAAAATTGCCACAGATTAATAGATACAACATGCAGAGCCACATGATTCATTCACACTGAATCCATAAACACATATACACATAAACCAATTCCAAAAAAAAACAAAAACTCAGCACAGAAATTACAGCAAAAATTAAAAAGGCTCACTTACCTCTTATGGCGGTTGCCCTTCTTGGGGCCCCACCCTTCCAGCTTAGCGACGGCGCAGCCGCACGGCGCCCTGAACAGCAAGACGGCGCGTCCGTTGGGCGGAGCCATCTTCCTCAGCTCAGCCCTAAGACACTCGTAATCCGGATTCCCCTCGCTCCCGCCCTTCCACGGCAGCCTCTCGATCTCGCCACCACCGCCCCCACCACCGCCGCCGCCGCGGCGCTTGATTGCATCCTCCGCCAGAATCTTCAAATCGAACTCCATGGCGTTCTTGAGCCCCCTGCATCCGCTCCTCCGGCATCGGCGGCGGGAGCGCGCGCCGCCGCAGAAATCGAATGTAACTGCGGCGACGGCGGCTAGGACGAAGAAAACGAAGAAGGCGATGAGGTAAGGGAAGGAGAGGAAGTGGAGGTGGTGGTGGTGGAGGAGGAAGAGAGAGAGGGAGTTGAAGATGTAGGAGAAGTAGGAGGAAAGGAGGAATGCGCCGGAGAAGAGGACCACCACCATGATCAGGAGGTCCAGCGTGGCCGAAGGGGAGTGCCTGCATGATGATGATGATGATGATGATGATGCTGAGCTGGCATTGTTGGAGTGAGATTTGGGTTTGGGGTGTGAGGGGTGAATGGAAGAAGAAGAAGGAGGAGAGGGCATTGTTGTGGTGGGGGTGGTGGTGGTGGCGGCGGCGGCGGTGGGGAATAGGAGGTTGTGGTGGTGCATGTTAGATAGAGGAAAAGATGTGACTTTGGGTTTTTATTTTTTGTTATTTTTATTTATTACATGTGGGGAGGTTTTGGCTTTTAATGTTTTAAGTAATTTAAGGAAGTTTTGAAAGAAAAGATTAAAAAAAGAAGGAGCGTTTCGGGAATGACTTTAGTTGTGATGTACTCGAAGTTGGAAAAGAGAAATGATAAATGATCACTATCCTACTTCTACTATATATTTATATTAAGTTAAAAGTTATAAATCAGTATGTAAAAAGTTATAAAAAAATATAAAAAATTTTTATATATTTTTTTATAACTTTTTACATATCGTTACAACTTTTTACATATTGATTTATAACTTTTAACTTGATATAAGTGTGGTGATGGATGTGCATCACTCATTTTTTTTTTTTTGAGGAAGAATGATACATTACCATTGGAATACATACACTCTATACTTATGTTATGCTAAAAGATAAAAAAAAATAGTATAAAGTATAAAGAATAAAATGAAGAGAAAAGATAAAGAAAAAAATATCATATAAACTTCTTCTCTCACTCACCATTTCAAAAGCTTTCATTCTCTCTTCTTTCACATTTTGTCTCTCTCTCGTTCTCCATGATTTATGAAGAAAAAGAAGGAGAATCAAGATTTCAACACACAAAATTAATCTTTACGTAGGTTTAATTCATTCCATTTTGATTTTTCATGTGTTTGTGATTTATGTCCCAAGACATGAATGATTATTTTTTATTTTTTTGGAACAAATGAACTGAAATGTCTCTGAAGTTGAGATTTGCTGTTATTGTTGAACTGAAGTTAAAAATTGTAAATGCATATTATGAAATGTTGTAAACTAATCAAAAACTGTAAACTAATATATAAAAAGTTATAAACCAGGACGCAAACGTTGTAAATCAATTGAGAACACATATGAAACAAGTTAATATTAAATATGAAATCATATGCAAAGTTATAAATTATTATGTAAAAAGTTGTAAACCTATATATAAAAAATTGTAAACCTGTACGCAAAAAGTTATAAATCAATTTACAATTAAACAAAATGCACAATAATAATATAAAATTGAATGTTTCTAATTTTACATGTATTATAAGAATGCTTTATAAATTATATTTATTTACTGCTACTTTTAAAATTACTTCAATTTGAGTTCTTCAACCAATGCCATTAAGACATAAGTTGACAAAAATTGTGAAGTTTGATTTTTCATGTGTTTGTGTTTTATGTCTCAAGACACAGATGATTATTTTTTTTAGTTTTAGGACAAAACGAATTGAAAATGACCCTTAAAAGTAGAGATTTGCTGTTATTATTGGAAACTAGAGTTGAAAAATTGTAAATACGTGTTACGAAAAGTTATAAATCAGGTATGCAAAAGTTGTAAACAAGTGCACAAAAAATTGTAATTAGTAACAAATGTTGTAAACCAATTAAACACATACTAAATAAGTTCAGGATTAAATGTAAAATTATATTACGAAAATATGTAAACTAATATACAAAAAGTTGTAAATCAGTAAACAAAAGTTGTAAACCAATTTATAATTAATCGTGGACCTATT
Source organism: Dalbergia oliveri (assembly GCA_030441495.1). Classification (NCBI taxonomy): domain Eukaryota; kingdom Viridiplantae; phylum Streptophyta; class Magnoliopsida; order Fabales; family Fabaceae; genus Dalbergia; species Dalbergia oliveri. The sequence continues at coordinate 25,485,492 of JAMLFY010000009.1, read as the reverse complement.
TAATATTTGTTCTCAATTGGTTTTCAATTAATTGTAAACCAGTTTACATTTTTTTTAGGTCCTGATTTATAACTTTTTGCATACTAGTTTACACTTTTTGTAATATGATTTTACATTTAATCCTGAACTTGTTTAATATGTGTCAATTGGTTTGCAATATTTTGCTCCTTTACAACTTTTTACATACTAGTTTACACATTTTCATAATATAATTTTACATTTAATCCTAAATCGGTTTAGTATATGTCCTCAATTGGTTTACAACATTTTACTCCTGGTTTACAACTTTTTATGTCCTGGTTTATATTTTTTGTAACAGCATTTACAATTTTTCAACTTTAGTTTTCAACAATAATAACAAATCTTAGCTTTTAACAGTTATTCTCAATTCATTTTGTTGCTAAAAACTGAAAAAAATAATCATCCATGTTTTAGGATATAAACCACAAACATATGAAAAATCAAATGGAATAAGCTAAGCTTTCATGCGTGAGGATAAGTTTTGTGCAATAACTCTTGATTCTCCTTCTTCTTCTTCCTCCTGTTAATGATGAAGAACTAAAGAGAAACGTGATAAAGAAAGAGAAGATGAAAGCTTTGGTTGGTGAGAAGAAAGAGAAACAAGAGATGGTGAACAGATAATAAGAAAGAGAGAGTGAATAGGTAAGAATATTGTTTTTTTTTTTTCTTCACTTTGTCCTCCATAGTCATACCATCCCAATACACTTATTTTTTCATATAGCATGGTATAAGTATTTGGTGTAAATGTGGTGAGCTATGTATCATTCCTCTTTTTTATAGTATTATTCCATTAAAATATTTTATTTACATAATTTTTTAATTAGTTAAATAATATTAATGATAGAAGAGTTAATTATTATAACTCATATGATAAAACAGGATTTGAGAGAACAAAAATTAACAAATGAAGTGTGAAGAAAGCTTAGAGGATTAATAGTGTGTTGGGCTGGATTAGATATTGTAAATTTGTTTTTAGTCAAAAATGGGTATTATAAATTTGACTTTCTCTAAAGATAAGTTGTAGTAAGATTATTTAAAGATAGGATTTAATTGAAACAGTTTTCCATATTTGTTCAATCATGTAATGACACATCAATAAATATGGTTGTTTTTCATCCCACTACTTGAAAAGTCACAAAAAATAAGAGACTTAATTGGATGACGATGTATAACTCTTTTACATTATCAGTTGTCACGACCCGACTTGAATTGACACAAGGAATCCCATCCACATAAGTTTTGTGATTGCTTGTCGTACTATATGTATACTTTAATCATAAAATTCAATTCAAATCATAAATCAAATTCTACATTTAACTCATAATAAACCTAAATAACCCTTTTTCCATAAATAAAATTTGAAACTGTAGCTGTAATATGAATCATATTGAGTTGCTCATTTATAAATAAACCATGAATGCTAAATCTTTTTAATACAAAAGAATCACAATATACAAAAGTATTAAATACATGGTCTAGAACCCTGATGTCATCGGAGCACTCTATACAAAAATAATCTAACTTCACATCAATGTGAAGCTCACCAAACTGGAAATACTAGTGTTGCTAAGGAGGGGAGGATCCAAGGGAGTCCTAAATCTGTGAGAAACAAGAAGAGAAAGGGATGAGTTTTATTACAAAACTTATAAGGATCCTCACTTATAACCATACACGAGACAAGAAAAGGAAAAATATACATAAATAATAATAAAATCTCATAAATCATTTCTACATAAATTGTATAATAGCTATTAACTCATAAATTTGCGTAAGCATAAAAATCATCTTTATTTTCTCCAGAATTACTAAAAGAACACCATAAACTGAAGGTGGGTGTAGTCCTCGCAAACAAGAGCTCCTAACTGAGATTTTAACGGTCCCTCACAAATCACGTCCTTCGTGGACTGATCTAACATGTGGATAAATGCTCATCGCGGGCCTTGGTATACCAAGGTTAACGAAATAACTTTACTCATTTATTCCTATTAATAATTCCCTAGTATAAATTAAATTGAAGTCATAAAATAAGGTTCTACCAATTCTAAGCTCAATTCAAGTCATAAATTAAATCATATTAAACTTTTATAGAGCAAAAATGGTCCTATGCACATTCTAACATACACTTTCATTCCAAAATCAAAATCATAAACCTTACTAGCTTTGTCATAACTTGTAAATACATATCTATATCATATTTTCATCTCAAATTTTCATATTTGACAATTATCATACAAGAAACATATTCATAATGAGAAAACTAAGGCTATGAGATCAAATCCATTCACCTGGAGGGTGGAAAGTGAAGGGAAGACTTCGAGAAAGCTTAGGGAGGAGGAATGGCACCAATGTCTGCCATAACAATTATAAGACTCATCAATGATCCATAGGTACTCCTAGTTTACCCTAAAACAACTTCAACAATATTGGAAAAGCATATCCACTTAACAATAATGAGAGAAAACACAGCCCATACTCTAAGATTTAAGATGGAGAAGAAGAAAACAACAAAAACCCATGAAATCATTCACTTTGATATTGGGATGAGAAGGATTAGAGGTTGGATTGAGTGGAAGAGAAGGGGAAGGGGTTAGGAGAAGAAGGGTTTTGGTTTTTGAAGGGAGGAACCCGAATTGGGGGTTTAAAAGGGGGTATAGGAGCTCACTTAGTGAAACTATGTTATTTTCTACTGTGCTGATATGGGGTGCTTGCTAGCGAGCTTGCATAAACCTACCCTCACTACAGCGAGCTTGCCTGACCCAAAGGGGTAGGTTCGCTGTGCGAGCTATATTCACTGGCTACCTCTGCATAACTTGGCTAAAATATGGTTTCTGAAGTCTCAAGCCTTCTCGGCTACATGGATAGGTCCGGGACCCTAGGGCCGTATGAACCTTACGGACACGTATATATCGGGTATTACATTAGTGCATTAAAACTAAACACTTAAAGATATTTACTTAAAATGTTTTAATCAATAAATATAATTAATATTAGGATTTAATTTTAATACATTGATAGTGAAATTTTTTATACTATCATCTAATTAAATTTTCTCATATTTATGGTTTTTAGAATCAAACGTATTTTGCTGATTTTGCAATAAATAATTAGATAAATGTGTGAAAAAAAATTCACACTATTGATGATATTGAAATTAAACTCTTAAAATTAACATAAATTTTTCACCTAAACATCAAAATAATATTTTATCACTTATCAGTTGAGGGTCTAAATGCAAAAAATATTTTAATTGAAAATGTCTAAACAAAAAATTTTCCGCAAAAATCAGACCATCTACTTGCAAATTGAAACCTGATATTTACTTTTTATTAAAAGAAATATAAGTTGAGAGGAAAGTAGTTCTCCCAAATCAAATTTAAGGTAAGAATATGTTTAAGCTTATTTAATACTTACAGAAATATTTACATATAATTCACTAATGGAGAAATATAGAAATCAAACGTTGAATATGACAACGCAGGCGCAAAATGTATAAACCAATCCTCATTAGCTGTGATTTGATATTTATTATCCTTAATTAAATTTCCTTATAAATTTTGGGAGAAAATGATTGATGTAGGGGGATTTTATAATAATCTAATTTAACTTGAACTGAATTTATCAAAACTTAATAAACTTTAATTACTATGACTAAATTAGGAAAAAAAAATAGAGAATGAGCATGGAGGGGAAGATTTATTCATGACTTGATATACGTGCATGCTATTGAAAGTTAAAAAGGTAAATGGGTGTTTGGTTTTGTGATTGTAAAATTGATTCTGGACAGAATTAATTTAGTTAGAATTGATTTTGAAATAAAGTTATTTATGTTTGGATACCTTTAATTGAGAAATGATTTTGATTGAAAATATTATTTGAAGGGTATTAAAAAAAATAACTTTTAGATGTATAAATATCATAAAAAGATATGATGTGTTTACCATTTAAATTTTTTAAAAAATAAAAATTTCAATAAAATGTTTTTGTGATTAGCAATAAAACATATATACTAAACATGATTATTAGATATCATATAATCATTAATTGTTAAGCAATAAATACGAATATAAACTGTTTATAATTAATATAATATAATTTCAAAAAATGAAAAAGATAAAATGATTATGTTTGAAAATTTGTATTTTGAAAAAAGAAATTTGATTAAATAATATTATTTGAATAATATTAATAAAATCACCTTCAGTTAAATAAGTACAAAAGTCTGTATGAATTATTTATGTTTATTTTTCCATTTTGATTTGACATATGTATCTAATTAAAGGACAAAAAAAGAAATTAACCTTTATAAATTTCTCGCGGTAGAAGCAACAAATAATTACTTCTCCTTCAACGTGGGTTTGCGAGAAGAATCGATTTTGGAATAAAAACCCAACATATTTTTTTGTGAGCAAAATCGATTTTCACAAGTTTCACCGGAATTTAGAGCTCCAAAAGTACATCCAAACAACCTCTAGCTCATCAATAAAATTTATGAGGACTAGAATTGAGTGCGCACACACTACACCAGCTAATGTGAAGTACTGTGCACTATGGGCGTTCACATCCATCCCGTTTCGGCCTAAAACTTGTTGGGACAAATTTAAGTATTAAAATTTGACTCAAAATATTTTTGGGTTAAGTTTGAGTCTATATTAGTTTGATTGGATTCTGAATTCAAATAATTTTTGAATATATATATATATATATATATATATATATTTATTTTTATATTTATATTTGTTATATTTTGTGAAAATTATAAGATTTTAAAGTGTAATTAATATATTTTACATAACTTGATGTCTATATTGATATGGTTTATTTTGAAACCTATATTATAAAATATCTCTTAAATTTTGTTTCTTACTTATAAAATTTTATAAATTTTCTATGTATAATGTCTAAATTCTTATATATTATTTGAATGTAAGGTTTAACTGGGATAATCGGTACATAATCGTTAATTGTCAAATTGGTTCAAGTTTCAAAAATTGGCAAAGGTAAAAATTATGCTGGATTTAAGTTTTGTCCAACAAACTCAACGCGTTCTTGTACATCCCTGACATGCATGTTGGGAGGTGAATAAATTAAAAAAGTTGTGCATGTAAGCACTAAACGGTTTGATTCTGTTTATTTTTGGAGCTTTTTAATTGACACAACCCTGAAATTCAAAGAAACTCGAAATATTTCAAAACAAAAAACTCATATAATTAGTATTTAGATAATTATCACAATAGCCCTCATACCAAAGATTAGGGTAAATAACAAAGATTATAGAAACATTTGTTGTAATGTCCTTATGATATTATACTATAAGTAATTCTTATTTTTATTTGGTTGATTGAATTCTTATTTTGTTTATAAATTAGCTTTTATGATGTAGTGAAAGATTCAAAAGAAAATGTAAGTTGACCGTGATAACTTATAACTTTTAAGATCAACGGTGTAACCAGGAAACTAAAAATGACTCATTAAGGATGATAACCCTTTTTCCTCTTTTTTCCTCTTTTTTTTTTAAGTAAAACCCCAACTTAATTTCTCAGATTTATAGTGGAGGGACAAATTAGTCATTCAATTTGAAAAATCTCATACTAGCCTCAAATTTCATAAAAAATGACAAGTTAGTCCCTCTAAAATTATCGTCTCAGCTGTGTTCTGTTAGCTTACTATTAACTTGTTTACGTATACTTAATTTTCATCGTGGGTCCTAACCTAACTTACTTCACTCCTCTCACTGAAGTTATTTAGACTTTCTTCTTCATATTTTCTCTCACTATAACTCTCTCAGAAAAAGATTTTGACTTTAGTTGTTATTTATTTGCACAAAACAAAGGAGTGGGATAAGTTAGGATCAATATGAAAATTAACAGTATACATAAGTAGTTAACAAAACAAGTGACATTTCTTAACAATTCAGACAATTTGTCCCATTTATGAAATCTAGAGACTACTATGAGATTTTCTAAATCTAAAGGATTGAATTGAATATTTACTCTTTTTTTTCTCACCGTTAAAATGAAGTTTCTTGCAATTAATGTGAAGATATTTACCTACAATTTAATAAAGTTATTTGAAAATACATAAATAGTAGTTAGCTAGGAAGCATGGAAACACCAATTTGGTAACATGTCCATGTGTCCAACACACATAGGACATGAACCAACACGATACGTGTTCAACACGCATATACTTGTCAAAATAAAAAATGATTTTTTTTGCCTCGGACACACATTGAACATGGCTAGACACAACTCCAATACAATATGGAAATGGCTTGGACACATCGTGGATATACCTTATTATACTTTTTGCTTTTTGTTTTTTTTGAAATTTTTTATTGACCAACATAATCCCAATTAACCCCAAGTGTAGTTGGACAAAAAAAAGTCCAATTTTTTTTTAAAAAGTAAATTTTGGGTTTCTTTATGAATTGTGAATTTACTTCTTAAAATTTTAATTTGTATATATATATATATATAGGGAATGTATCTAGTGAGAGGATTAAATTGAAATTATAATATATATGGATGGTCAATTAAAAGTTATTAAAATGTTATATGATCACTTAAAAAAGCATATGACTTTATGTTTTAATCATAATAATTTATATAATAAATACTAGAATTTGTTCTCTATTCATATAAAATCACTCTCTTCATTGATTCTCTCCCTATATATATGAGACGACTCAAGCGAGATGGTGATTTATTATGAAAATCTAATGAACAAATTTATATAACCATAATAATGTTATGATTGAAAGTTAATTAATGGTAATTAATAATCTTGTAACCATTTTAAAATGTTACATGATTTTATATTTTAATTTTAATTATTCATATAAAATTCAATAGCCAAAATTTACTACTTTCACTCTCATAATAAACCATCTCTCACTTAGCTTTTACATTATTTGGTGGTGCCAGTCAAGAGTGGTGTTTGTATGATGTTGTGGCCTTAGCGAGCGACAAAGGATGGCAGTTATTCTGATATAGGGGTGATGGTGGTGAAGGGAAGTTGCGAGCCGACATTTTCAAATTGGCATTCACACTCACACTCAACCTAGTGAGGTCCACGTATTGTCGGCAAGTAAGTCAAGCTAATTGCATACATACTGACATAGCGAACTTCAAATCTAAGGAATCTGCATTGAAGCATATGCTCTTCCTAATCCTGTGTTTTGTGGAAGCAGGAATTTACAAAGCTCAGCTCCTACGAAAACTACAAAGATACGTTACATGCACGGATTTAGATCCCTAGTGCGCATAACTGCGCAGTAATGTATTATTAAGTGATAATTTTTCCATCAAATCTTATCTTTTATATGACTTTTAAAATAGATATAATAAAATAAGTCATTTAAATATTTAGTCTAAGACATAAAATAATTCATTTTGTGCAATTTTAGATATTAAAATAAATTATTTTAAACTTTATTATACTTTAAATGACACATGGTATGATAAGATATTATTTAACATTACACAATATCATTTAATTGATAAAATGTTAAATAAAAGTGAAATAAGAGACTATATTGACTCAAATTTTATAATATTTGATACTAATTTGACTTATTTTAAAAGTTAAGTCCTAAAATGACTTGTAAATGAAAAGTCAAAGGTAAAATGAATTATCTCATAATAAAAATATCAAATACATATATCAAAAGACATCACAAAATAACTATATAATAAATTTTATACAACGTACTGAGATTAAATCACAAAAATAATACTACTTATTTATATAGCTCTTACCATTCCAATCTTGCGTTGGGTTTGACAGAGAGGATAATATTGATAAGAAAAGCAATAAAACACCAAAACTAATCAACTACGGTAAGCATACTATAATTTTGATTAGTAGTATAGTGATCAAATGGGGGAAGGGGGGTGGGTGGGGGAAAGCCCATGAGCTTATGAAGCACATATGAAACTTTTGTAACGAAGCAATGTCTTCCAAAAATTTAAGATAATGAATAGAAACACATAAATAATTTTATACTCTAACACTCTTCACAAGAATATCTTTTTTGAACTTGAAATATAAATAATTTATCATATTAAAAAATAATAATAATCAAACCCTTGATCTCAGGTCATTGAAACTCTAATATTATGTTATGAAACTATATCTCTCAAAATCTTACGATATTAAATACAAACACAAGAATGATTTTATTCCTATGTACCATAGTAGATATAGGAGTGCATTTCATTTCGCATGAAGAGGTGAATATATACACACAACAGTAGATATATATACATACAATATGTACCATAGTAGATGTATCACTTTTTTGCAGCACACTACATTCTATACGCTGGCATGGAAGGTCATACATAGCTTACAATATCATCACATACAATAAGAATCCTGAAGTATAGCAATTTATGTTTTATACAGACGAGAACTTAAGCAAACTCCCTATCAGGGAAGAGCAAAGGAGCCACAAGAGTCCAGATATACAAAGCAGCAGTAGCCCACTCAGTGCCAATCCGAACCCACACTGATGTCCACCCAACATCAATCAGATCTGAGCTCTCAGATGTGCTTGTCCACCCAGAAAGAAGCATTGCTGAATACATGCTAGCCAGAGCAAATATTAGGTGGAAGAATGAATACGAATAACTGACTGGTTGCGCTTCCTTTTCCTCCTTCTTTGACTTCCCTTCTTCAACTTCTTCAAGAAGAGGTTGCTTCCCACCTGAAAAAACATTGCATGTGCAATGAACATCATAACTTGAAATATCAAATGAGTCTTATGAAAAATCTTATCATTCCAATATCTAGTTTGGCAATAGAGATCAAGTATTTAGAATATGCAAGGATAAATTTTGGGAGTTTGGTGGAATCCATTACTAGTGAAACAACACTAGGGCTGTTTAAAGAGATAAGCTTATTTTTCAAACGCCATTCTCTTAAATCGTAGCCAAGTTGGTAAGGCTGTTAAGGTTAAAATTTCGTTTGATGAGTATATGACAATATGGATTCATTTCATTTTTTTCAAAAAGAGGATTGTATTCGAGTATCCTATGAGAAGTAGAAGAATTTAGTCCTAAATACCAACACACACAAACATCATAAGATAAGAGATCACAAAGGAATCCAGGCATTTTTTAGTTACCTGATTTATATGAAGATGCTGGTGATAAGAATGCAGTTGAAGATCCAGCACGAAGAGCGGAATACAAAACTGATAGCACTGTTGTTAGCATGCCAAGCACAAGTGTACCTGTGCTGACAGCTCTGGACTTGTTGAGACCATTGCACTCATAGTTGCGAGGTTCACTCGAGAGACCCGTGTAGCACACATAAGCACAATAAAGGGAAATCACAGATGCAGGCAACAAGCTTCCATTCACCTGTTTTTGCACTACCATTATTACTCATTTTTTTTTTCCAATAAAATAAAGGAATGAGAGAACGATGTTACATGGATGGAAACTAATGAGCTATCAAGCTATGATGATTATCAGCTCTCAATTTATATAAGCTAAATTGATGCTGGAAAATAGCATAGCACTAGTGCAGCAGTTCAATATCTGCTAATAGCATCCCCATCAAGTCATTCAAATATTAGTCATATGAAACGAGACATGTGGCATTCATCAAAAGAATGCTGTTTCAAATGACATGTCTTTCATGATATTCACCTTTGTCTACATACCCAATCCATGATTCCTAATATGTTGATTGTTTGCTAATTTTCATTTAACAGATGTTTCAGAAAATCAGTTGTTTTCCCTTACTAAGAAAGAGAAATCATGTGATCTGCTGACAAACATAAGCTTGAGAAAGGGACTACCAACAAACTGGTAGAAAGTCAGAAACATCCTCACACCTTTTGCATTCTAGAGAAGAATCATATCCAGGAATAACTTAATATCTTCTATCCTTCAACAATGAATGTCCAGTTCATCTAGAAAGCCACAAAGAGGCTACAGGATTTTAGGCCATTATCAAGCATACAAAAAAGGTCAAAAACAGAGAGTGAGCCTCAGTGCTATGATAAAGTTGCTGCCTTGTAACCTATAGGTCATGGGTTCAAATCTTGGAAAAAACCTTTCTATTTATGGGAGATAAAACTGCACACATCTATCCTCTCCAAACCCCACCACCAAGTGAGAGTCTCATGCAAAACCCTCAGATGTTCTCCCATCACCTAGCAATCCATATTGAACAAAAGCATGGAATATAATAGAGCTTCAATTACGTAAAAGCATTTATATTCTTTACCTGAGGATGTAAAGCAATTATTGCAAATACAAATGCAAGAATCATGGTCATGACAAGGAAGAAGACATTGAGGCCGCAGTCATATCCAGAAGGGTTGAACCAGATGAAAAGAAGTCCTGACAAAACATATGCTCCAATGTAGCATGCTGCTGATACAACAAGTAAAGCAATGTACCTAAAATTCCAAATTTATTAGGACACAATGGCAAATAAAAACCTGTAGGAAAAGAATCATGAAAAAAAACATCAGCATACCATTTCTGTTCATCTTTCTCAACCCATGCATCATTCCATGTGTGTGTAAAGTCAAGTAAAATAATCACTTGAATCAATAAAAACAATCCAGCCCCAAATTTTGACATGAATCCTGCAAATATTTTGAAATTATGGTTTAATTCCAAAGGGATTTCCTTATTTATTTTTAAGAACCAATTTTCATTCAAAAATTAGGCCTCCCAAGCATCTTTTCCACATAGATGCAGTATGCATAGATAGCATTATATACCACACCAATAAAAACGAGAAGCACTCTAACAAAACTGATTCCTTTGGATATATTAACCTGCACTAATAAAATTACAGTGTGTTCATTTGTAGAGACTACTGGATGGGGGTGGAGGTGTTTAATTCATTTCAAAGGAAATTTTATTCTCCTTGAATCTGGGGTAACCTGACAATGAGGCATTTATAAGTCCAAGGTCTACAATATATAAGGGTGCAAAGGAACAAAGTTCTAACCTGGAAGACAATTTGTGATCAGAGTGGAATGAGGATGGAGGGATTATACTACAAACATCTGACTTTCAGAGTAACAATATAGGTCCTGGCCTCACATGACCACTGCTAGGGAAATTTGTCACATAAGAACAACTAACACTAGTAAACAATTTCAGAAACTGTAACATATCTAAAGTGGCTCCTCAAAAAGTACTTTTCAATGGAAAATACAATGTGCACAAACTCAATAATTCAAGACTTAGACTTTAACCACTCATCTATGCCAAAAGGAATAAATTGCAAGAAACTAGAGGTTACATATCGTACCATATATTAATATTATGACATCTGGAAGGAAAAAAGAAAGGATCACAAGCAAAAGCCAGATCACCATTTTCACAATCCATCCACCATGGTGCCATGAGTCACGCCTATCATTCTGGTCTTTCACACCAATCATTATAAGGGCTAGAACACAAAAAACAAGAAATTCCCCAAGCTCACCCGCAGAACTGCTTGTTCTTGATACCATTCCTTTGTGTGAGTATCGGAAGGATCTATCCCTGTAAGAAGACAACAAACAAAGCAGGAGGAAAAAGAGATCAGATTCTAGCACAAAAAAATAAAGGATTCATTCCTTGCGTTTGAAAGACACAAGGTCCCCTGCACCAGAAACTTGAAACTGAGAAAAGCATCAACAAATTTATATATATTGATATTTTGTGTAGGAACAGAAAAAGATTACTGTCAGTAACAGTAGATAATCTGTTTCTATGTTCTCCAATTCTACCAGAATTCCAAGCTTTCCTATGATAACTTCAATCATAAATCGAGACAAGTAATAAGTTGCCCCAAAAGGCATATTCAACACCAAAGCTGTAAACAAGTACTCCATTTCCTAAAAACCACTCACTAACAACAACAACAACAACAACAAGGTCCTCTTCTCGTTAGCTGGAGTGAGTCAACAACATGAATCAAACATATCATAGTATCCAATCATAATTCATATCTATATCTACAAGCCACTAAATTGATTCCTTTATTTCCTGAAAAAACCACCTAATTCAATAAAATCAATTGCAATGAAAACACGAGGTAAAAGCAAACACAGCTCAGAAAAATAGCTAGCTGGTGATACAACAATAACACCATTTTCAAGGGAACTCAAAAATACCCAGATGGGAAGTTGGAATCTTTTGGGAGGAAAATGGGACTCACAGGGGAGTTTCTCCAAAAGGGGTGCTCCAACTTCTCTGAGAATCCATGAAAGGATGAGAGAGGCCCCAAAGAGACCACAGTAACCGATCCTCGCTGATTTCTGGGAGATCCCAGATGCAACTGAGGTGCAGAGGCCGCATGTTAAGGATGCGCAGCAGGAAAAACAGCACGACATAGCTGATGCTGATGCTTCTCTCTCTCTCTCTCTCTCTCTCGATTGATTGAGAGTTGAATTTGAATGCGTTCGAGGGAACAAAACAAATGAGAAAGACTGGTAGATAGCTTCGTACTCTCTTCTGTTCTTCTGCGTTGGACTTTACTTGTGTCGTTTGAGGACTTTGCTTCTTCGCCGTTTAAGGAAGCACTTATCGCTTGGGCTATTGGTTACTGGGCTTTCCATATGAGACATGGGCTCCTTACAGAAAGTGATGGGTCCAATCGCACCATCTACACCATAATTGACCCAAAAAAGTATTGCTATCTTTTATGTAGCGTTTGGTTTTTGTCCCAAAAAAATATAGACACAAAACTATTTGGTTGTCTCCCCTCCCAGACCCCAAAATAAAATAAAAAAATTTGGTTGTGAAGATAAATATAAAATATAGAAAAATTTTTGTCCAAGGACACAGAATACAAAAAAATTATATACCTTCAAAATAGAGGGATAATGAAGGTATGACACAGAGAAACAAAACTCTAATATTATATATATATATATATATATATATATATATACGGTTAGAATCAAGTTATCCGTGTAATTTAAGAAAATGTTACACTATCACACAACTTTTTATTGATGTAAATTTTTACAAAACCTACCGTTGGATTATAAGCTCATATCGTATAGATCAAGTTTGTAAAATAAATTATTTGGTATAATTTTTATATTCATCAAAATTAACGTAATATATACTTAAAATGAACAAAAATAAAAATTACATTATTGTATTGCTATTGATGTTCAATTTTTATTAAATTTGATACAAATAATCTTTATGATAGGTAATTGTAATTCAATGATTGGATTGACGAAAAAATAATTTCATTGAAAGTTATAAGTGGTGTAACTTTGCTTAAAGCTACACCAATTTAACTTTATTCTAACCATATATATATATATATATATATACTTTCCTCTTTGTCCTCACTGTCATGGATGGTTCTGAGTGACATTCTAGCGATCGACAACAACTTTCCAATGGTTGGTGGCGAATTTTCGGTAATTGATGGTGGTAGTCTTGTAGGGATAAATAATGTCTTTATCATGTATTTTTTGTGTTTTTCCTTATTTCCAAAAATATATAAGGACTCGTCATATCTTGTACATCACTACCAAACATGACACAGATACGATTTTTTCATGTCTTTATTTCCATTGTCTATTTTACTGTCCTAAGACAATCTCCAAACGCAACATTAGTTTTTTATTGTTCTAAATCACAGGCGTTCTCCCATCAAAGGTAATTATACTTAAGTCGAGTAAAATCATTAAGACAACAAAACTCTCCCTTTAGAATTTTAATATAGTTGTATACCTAGGACTTGAACCAGGAATGAATCCTCTTACTTGAGATTTAGACATGACCATGTCATGTTTAATCTCTCACAATTATTTTCTAAGTGGGACCTAGACATGACATATGACGTAAAAGAATTGATGGTAAGAAATCACACATAATAAAGTCATGTAAAAATCTCACATGATAGAATTCATTCTCGACTGAACTGAAATCTCTAGTTCGAAAGGTTGATATCAATCAAAATAGTTTCAATTTGTATACCAACTTGTAAATTGATATTTTTTCACAATAATTATAATTAATACAATTTATTTTTATTTTGTATCCTTTTTAAAAATATTTATAAAGAAAATAATTAAGTAATTTTGGATTTAATTTCTATTCATCAATAGTGTAAAATTTTTCTACGTAGTTATCAAATAATATATTATCGCATCACCATAATAGTTGATTCTTCATCCATTACTTGAAAAGTCATACAAGTGAAAGATTTTGATTGGATGATAGTATAAAGTATTTTAGACAGTGCATCAAAATTAAAGTCAATAATTTTTTTAGTTGTTTTTACTTTTATTTCATAAAATATCAAAAGCATAAAGCATAATGAAAGTAATGCAAAACTTTTGTGACTAAAAGAGAAAAACATCAAAATAAAAACACAACAGAATGAATTCGCTTAACCACATAAACTTGAAGCCTGAAATTAACCACGTAATGAATGAAACATCAATTCCCTTCTTTTCCTTGAGCAGCCGTACTTGTTTACTTGTGCAGTGGAGCCCCAAAGCTGAACTAGTACGATGGTATATCTTTATCAACTCAAAGCAGCATGTCCATGTGATGATTTATGGGGTATCAATTGAGAGCACGCTGCACCTATATAATTTCAATTCCTCTGCCATTCATCAGCAAACACTTCCGGTCCCATTGTTGTCAGAGTCATAGGTGGGATACTGTTGCTTTGTCCATAACATACGTTAGTCAATGCAACTTATGCTAAATTATTCAGTTATTACAACGTCCTCTTCTATGTGTTCCTGATTGAAAGGGACCTGACCTGAAAATAACAAGCAGCTGCCTATAAAGCATTAAGAGCTACGAATCTATGTGTGTGTAGAACAATTATTTGCACGTATTGATTTAGACACCAAAATCGACATTTGATTAATCGTGCATAAATTAATTAGTGTGAATTTCAGTTATGCAAGTGTTAAATTAATATAATGTTTTTAGTAACCCTTAATTATCTATCATTAACATCATATTCAATACTTATAACTAAACTTTACATTTGTATGCTTATATTTCATCATATGTAAGTTTGAGCGGTAAATATTTACTATGTTGGTTTGAGTGGAAAGAGTTCAAAAGCTATTAAGTAAGAGCACTATACAATTGGAATTTTTAATCAAAATTTTAAGACGATGAATTAATGGCTCTTCCTATATTATATATTATTCACTTAGTTTATTCTCAACTAATATAAGGCTTCAGGTCTAATCCTTAACTCACCAGTGAGACGAGGAGATAGCATGGGAAAACATTCGTAGTGTGCGTGTGTATGTGAGAGAGAGATCCCTCTCACCGGCTTTCCTGATATACACATAATAGTCATTTGCATTACGTGCCATTAAAAAGAATGTTCATACACTGTTCCTGTGCCGTCTCAGTTGGTCACATCATGAACTGCACTGATCATCTAACTTTGCACATTATTGCACTTCACAAAACAAACCCATCATCCCAACAGATTGCATCAACACACTAAGGGCTTCCTTCCAGCCTGGAGCTTTCTTTTCTCTCAATTCAGACTAAAACAGCACAAAATTCCAACCCCTTGAAGTAACATGTCCCCAAGATTGATATAATCACACCATTCCATTCCACAACTGGCTTCCATTTGTGTCACCCTCATTGGTGCATCACTGCAGCTAAGCCTCACTCAGTGGCTCAAATTTCACAATGGCTACTTAACCAGGACCCCCTCTTGTAGCAGGATATGGATAGACTAATCCCAAAGGCCCACAAAAAGATTAGTTACATGGACTTAGGATCTTATCTTTGATATTTCCTGCTTTTAAGATAAGATATGGGAGCGTTTGCTTACCAATCTTCCCCCTTAACTGTGAGACATTACTTGAAAATCTTATGAGTCACATCCTTCCACCACGGCCCAATGTGGAGCTCACGTGAAGTTCTGGTGTAGTTTGTTGGAATCATCCCAAAGGGTTATGTAAGAACAAGCCCTTGATTGGTGTATCTCATTTGAATTGCTTGAATAAGCAAGTTTAGGGAGGCCCCAGAGATTTGAAGGGATAATGATGTGAGGTTGGTCACTGTTTAAGATAAGGGTGGCATTTTAGTACCTTGCTAATTGCATTAAGAGAAACGACAATCACTAATGGCCAGCATGATTTAACTAATAACTACACGTTTGAAACTGAATTGGAAAAGTGAGAGTGAAGGGCACGTGTGCGGGTGTGGAATTTAAGTACAGGTGGAGCCTTAATATTGGATCAGGAATTGCAAAGTCTTTGTGTGGATGCAATTAGCATGTTGACTCCTGCCACATAGGATTTTTTCCCTTCAATAAATTGTGCTGCCCGGTGGGAAGTGAATGGAAGCTCTAAATGTTTAACTTCAATTGGAGAGTCATGATGGAAAATGCAGGTAGAAGATTTTCCAAGTGGAGGAGAATCGTAAGGCAACAAAGAGGGAAGCTTTATATAATGAAGATGTGTATCTGTATGCTTCTTAATTGGCATGAAGACTCTTAGCCAGCAGCACTTGTTTTAGTTAGTTTTTTTTTTTTTTCTTTTTTAGTTTTGTCAACCAGCTTTTAGGTGTCATAAATGGATTACTATTTTAATTTAGCGTTCAAATAATGAGCATGCGTATCTAACATCTTTCGAGTGTACTTTGAGGGTTGAAAATCAAACATACCCTGAGTGTAAATTCTCTCTCCCTTCCCTGCCCCATACCCTGAAATTAACTCTGCTTTTGTGTTATTTGTTTTTGTCTCCAAAAACATGCCAATGAAAATTAATATGGTCAAATATATCTGTTTGGTGTAATCCTTTGCTTGTGTTTTGTGCCACATCTTAAATGTACTTGAAATCAAACTCATTCCAGAAGACATTAACGTTACTTAGACAAGATTGCCAAGGGTTAAATACAAGGTGTAATTAGAAACTCAAACATAGCATTACTGATACGTCTGTACATACGTATGTAATAAGTAAATTACAAAAATTTAATTTTCAATTTTCACTAGTACATGCCATGCCAGGGCATGTGCTACAAAGTCGATAATCACAACATTCTGTTGAGTGAAAGACAACACACGACTTCCAACCTGCAAGACATGTAGTGCTAACATAAAAACATGCCAACTAGCCAAGGGTACTTCAGTTTCACAGGTGAAATCCTTGCTGTACTATGTGATTGAGCTCTTTATGATAAATCATTCTTTTTGCCTTGGATTAGCATAATCTAATCTGTCTTAGATAATCCACACATAGGCATCCTGAAATTCATGCACAAATAGGTTAATAGAGAGAATATGCTACATATAGTCAGAGAGAGATAAAAAATAGGTTAATAGCGACAGGATGAGTTGCAGCAAGTCCTTTTCAGGGTGATTTGGCAAAGGGGGACAGTGTGACACCCACTGCTTTGGCATATACAATTCCATGTAGAGGCCATCCGTGTGTCATGTGTCACCCACTAAGCATTCCCACACCTTCACCACAACCCCCTATATACAGAATTATGTGAACCTTCTTCTATATATAGAATTACATATTATATATTAATTTCCAAGGAGGGGCAAACTTCTTTGTTTTCTAGGCATATTTTATAGCATGGTGTCAAATTCCTTAACAATGAGATTTCCTAAGCCTCAGCTATGGAAACGGTGTTCAAGGTACTACTTGGAGCAGAAGACTAGATTTCATATCATGTGGAGGTGCACAGTGATTCTTCTAAGGTGGGATGAGCAATTTTAATGCGAGTCTGATAATCAAGGGTAAGATCATATTGTCTGGAGTCAATTAATCTGGCTCATAACGAATTGACCTAAGAAATTTTGTTCTACTGCTATCTTTTTTCATTCACAAAATTTAAACTCGAGATTTACTTACTATGAACAAATGTTCAGATTTTGAGTGGTTTGATTAGTCTGTCAAAAGATCTGCTTCATTTGAGTGGTTTCATTATGTTTACAGTGACTTTATGTTTAGATTGATGGAAACAGAGTGGAAAGAAATCTGATGAAATAATTTAAAATTCTTTTGTCCGATTTTTTAAAAAATGGCTGGAATGAAATGAACAAGGATAAAATAGATTTTATCCAATTCTATCATCTCTTCTTATCCTTCTTTCCCCTAATTTGGATGGAATGGGATGGAACCCCTTGTTTTTTGCTTTTTTTACTCAAAATTTTATCATTTTGTCCTATTTCATTAAATATCCAAGCAATGGAGGTGGAATAATTATGTTAATTCACTTAAACTTTCGACAATTTATTTTATTTCACTCCACTTCATTCTACTGCTTGTCACCAATCCAAACATAGCATGGATTAGTCTGAAGCTGGCTGTCCTGGATGTCATTTTAACATATGTTACTTAGCTTAGCCTGCAGCTGACAATGGTGGTGGGTGGACACGAGATGATTTTAGTCTTGTAATTTGAGAAACATGTGCTTCTCTTTTCTTCTCTCTCTCTCTCTTCACTATTTTGGCCAACTTTTGTAATTATATGTTTTTGTTTTATTTGACGAGAAAACTTATGATCATTGTCAATATATGAACAATAACTGTGTCTTTGTATTTTCCTTACCAAAAAAATATATGAATAACAAAATGAGCTTATAATCCCTTTTTCTTTTTAAAACTTCTTGAGATAGAATTATTTTATTTATCTTTTTAAGGCACATGGTTTTGTCCACATTTACTATTATATTTTTTTGTCTCTTTTTCATTTTTCATTTTTTTTGTCTCTTTTTCATTTTTCTCTTCCTTACACCCTCAAAGTTCGTTTGGTATGAGAATAACAATGAAGGTGAGGAAATTAAAAATTCAAAGATTAACTTTATATATAATTTTGCCAATAAATCTAACCCATGAATTTTTCACCTCTACTTCTACAAGGGTTAAATGGCTCGACAAATGAAAAAAATTCTTGTTGAATGGAAAAAGCACTCTTTTTTAGATGAATCAAGAGTGAATACCCTACTTAGTCTCTTAAGATTTTTACGTTGGACTATTTCGTCCTTCAAGAAAAGAAATTAATTTTGTGATCCTCAAGATTAAAAATGATGGACACATTAATTCTTCTGTTAGTTTTCATTAGTGGACTTATCCATGTGACAAAATATAATGATAACGTGCCATTAAAACGTTAAGGCAAACTAAATGAAGTTATTTTGAAATATAGTATATTCATTTTGGTGTAAATTATACAAAATGGATCATTTTATGACTTATAATAGAGATTTAAATGATTCATTTTGTGAATTTCAACCATCAAAATAAGTCATTTTAAACTCTATTCCACTTCAAATGACATATGTATCACTTAACACCATAATAGCAGGTCAATATACAATTCTACTAGTATTTGAAGAATCAAATACATACAGAGATTAATATGTCCTATTATTAAAATCTTTAAAACGTAATTTAATTTTAATTTTTAAGGAACTAAATAGTTTTATAAAATTTTCTTAAGAAACTACGTGAATTATTTACTCGATGAAAATCAACCAACACTTTTTTTTTTACCCCCAACTTTTATACCTAAGCATCAAGCGTCAGAAATTATCAGAAAAGGCCTCCATGACCATGTGCACACCAAAATCATATAGAAAGGCAAACCCGATCGTGGGACGAGAATTAGTTACATCTCTTGCAATCAAATGTTGCCCAGAGTTTAGACCTAGAATGCACTTTAGCTCGAACGTAAAATTATAGCTGAAATGCATACTGCATTAACTCAATAAGCTTGCACTATAATATAAAATACACGTGTTTATTCCCTTTTTCCAAGATAAAATCTCTCCTATGCTTTTCCTTTTGGACATACCGGTAGGCTAGGGAGGAGTTCGCTGTGACAGTGAAGAATTCGACGCATCCTCCGCAGCAGATTTCTTTGGAGTTTGACCTGGCTTAGTTTGGCCTCCCTGGATGATTAAAATAAAAACCAGATATATATGTACAAAAAAAACTCCCCTGCGGAGATTTGCAGATAATAGCTTTCGAGCAACAACAATAAATTATTCTGTAACCACAAATTTCTGGCATAGAAAATTTGAAACTCAAACATTCATATTCCATAATCCATTGATCCCTTATACTCTGACCAAGTATAGAACTATATAAAAACGGAGACAATGCTGATCTTGGCAAAGAAAGAGGAAACACTACTAGGAGTTATACTGAATATAAGCAATACAGAACAAACGTTAATTATTTCCGCATGTTAACTACTTTGCATTTTATCCAAACAAAGAAAAAATAACACCCCCCCCCAAAAAAAAAACAAAAAACCAAAAAAACCCACAAAAAAAGAACACTTGCCCCTATCACTTGCATAATCTAATTACAGCAGAGAATTAATATATCATTTTCTTTGTATAGCTAAACAGGACAGACAGTTAATCCAAAGATTGAAGCAAGGATCATCAAATAACCTCTTCCTCTCAACCAATGAGAAGATGATATATCAGCAGCTATTGAATATCAATAATCTCATCAATGAACCCCGTACAGTGTTAAATTCTGACTAAAGGCATTAATTAATTCAATCCATGTTCTCAAATTCATACAGCAGCAACAACACCACACCAAATCGTCTATATTTGCATGAGAAGTAGACTGTTGAGAGAAAATTGAAAATGCAGTGCCCAAAACCCTGCATAACCCCGACTACTCCCCTTAAAAAGAACATTTTTCTCAATTCAGGCTAACAGCAAAAGATTGGATTATACAGCAAACACGAAACAGACAGAAAAATCTTTCCAAAAAATGTTTAATAAGTAATCACTTACCGCTACCTTTTGGCCCGTCAACCTTCGAATTGATGGTGCCCGTGCCAATGATGAAGCAGCTGCAGCAGCAGCCACACGTATTCTGCAAAATAAAATTTATAATATTCAAATTCAGAATTGCAGCAGTTTCATCCATATTTACAAATTAAGTTACGAAAATTTTACTCTCCACTACCTCTTGTGAACATCAACATATTCATCTGTCTCATCCACAATCTCCTCCTGCATTATTGGAAAGCTTACAATCAGTCTTGAGGGGAAAAGTTAAGCCAACTTCTATGGATGGGAGAATGATAAATCAAAGACCGTAATTTACTTGCAGAAGTTCTTCAAAGACATCTTCTAAAGTGATAATACCAATCACTTCGCCATCTTCAATATTTTGTGAAAAGGAACCATTTGTTGGGGAATCATTACATTGCAAGGCATTTAACCCATTGATGCTAGGAGGCCTTGTGGGCTGGTCAATGTCAACAACACTTTCTGATTTTTGCTTTTGTAGCAATGGAGTAGTCAACTGCGAATCCCCATCATCCCTTCTGTTTTCTTCATTTTCTCTGCATCAATTGTTTGTGGAGTTGTTTTTCCTTTTTCTCTAGCCCTAACAACAGCAGCCATATGACTACTGCCCTTTTGGAACTCATTTAGTATATCATAGAGAGGCATATCTGCTGGAACTCTGTACATATAAACCATTAATGTTTGACATTGAATTTGACAGTTAAATGTTAAAGCTGTTAAAATCATTCATGGCCTCCTCTCCTATTTGCTTAAGCTTTTAGTAGAGTTGATCCTTGGCATGGTATTAGAGCCTATGTGACAAGGTGGTTAGGAGTTAGGTCTTTAGTCTTTACCAACCCAATTCATACTTAAACAGAATTTTAAAATAAGGTAAAATAACACTACACATTGCCCATGCTTCAATAAGCCCAAAGAACTCCTGTGTAAAAGGGTGTCTTGAATATATAAAAATCATTCATTTGCCTCCAACATAAGCTTTTAGGAGTGTTAATCGCTGACCACAAAAACACACCGTGGAATTCTCCGGATGGAAACAGCACTGACAGGAGTCTCTGTTTCTGGTCGTACAGTTAGAAGACTTTTGACCTACATTGAAAGAAATAAGGTGAGGAAGAGAGAAGAGAGACTATTAAAAACTGGACGACAAAATAAAGTCAAAATGTGAAATTTTGACACCCACCAGTAGAAGTCCAATAATATTTTTTGGATTTCCAGAATAGACGGGAACCCGGCTGTGCCCACGAGCAAGAACTTTCCCCATTGCCTCCCTGATTTGAGATTTGCAACATAAGGTTAAAGGAATTAAAAAACTGCTTGAGTGAATACATATACATTGCATCTTCTAACCAAGAATTATACTCCCAATATTTAAGCAAAGTTAGGTCAACTTTCTTTTTTTTTCCCTTCCATCAGAGTTACCTTGAAAAATATTTTACATGTTTCAGTAATCAGCGAAGTGGAAAATAGATCTTCAGCAACTAAAAAAATCCTTAAAGAGGAAGCAAATGATTTCCTCTTCAAAACAAAAATTGATTTTTCAAAAGAATTTCAATGATCTATTAACATCCTACTAAAGAACACCATCCAATGTCTGACAAAAAATGTTACCCAACTGCCAACTAAACTAACCACAGTAAGTTGAATTGATCAATCTTTGCACAATACTAGAAAATAAAACATGTATATGTCACAGAGATAAAAAATAAAATAAAACAGAATCAGATTGTAGTCTTGTAGTCTTGATGGTTACAGGCTTTCCTGGGTGATGTGCCCATCAGTTGCTGGCCTTGGGATTAATGAGAAAGATGTCTGGTAGATATGGGTGTAACCATGTTAGGAAATACGGAGGTCATTGCTGAGGCCGCACGTCAAATATTTGCCTAGATAGAACATGCATATCATCGAAGGATAAAGGATTATACCTTGTATGCTCATTATAAAATTTGCACCTTTAAAATCCCCATTACACTGTATCCCACTCATCTATTAGATTTCCTGCATCTTGTTCATTCATGATGATCTTGTTTTATGCTTTGTTCTACTCTATCTCTCCACCCCACACTTAACACTTCCTGAACAAACTTTGGTTCGTAGAGAGGAAAATGGGTGCATATGCTTGTGTCCTTTATGGGAATGTGGATGTGTTTCAAGGCAAGAATAACTTGGAAGTTTAAAACATATAGCCAAAAATAAATATTGATGCTGACATCAACACAGAGACACGGAAACGGGAAACATCAAATTTTACAAATTCAAGGACACACAAACATACATATATTAACGCAAAAGATTCATTATTCATCATTTCATATGTATAAGCTTTGCCCCTGCCTTACTTTCTTTGCTACAAATGTTTAAATGTTTAAAACAAACCCAAAATTTCAGTGTTATTTTTTCCAATTTCAAATGGCCAATCCATGCCATGTTTCACCTCGTTGGAGTTAAATTGAACAAGTGAAATTGTACATAATTAGTTTGTTCTATAAGATAAGATGACAGACATATGTGTTCAACACATGGACATGATCCCATACTTCACAGAATGACAGCAACTGAACAAAATACACACACACTAATTGTTAAAACGCCCTGATTATTATCATAATAATAATCTCTGCAATAGAGTTTTGACTAATATAAGAAATAACTTAACTCTTAGTGAGAGAAATAAACTAAGAACAATAAAACTTATGTCCAAATCAATAAATTCAATGAAGATAAACTAAGCTGCATTGAGACACTTACCAGTCCAATTTTGAATTGACATCCAAAGAAAAAGTTGATTCAATAGGAGTCATAGCCTCTGCTGCAGTCTGTTCAAAGAGACACACTAATAAGGAAGAAGTAAACAAAAGCTACTCAGAAACGTGCTGCAAAAAGTATGCATAAAACATGCCTTGCACAAGTCAGCAGCATACAACATGATAATTGATATTGTGGTAAAATACAGAGAAAAAGAGAACTCTAGTACATCTGTACATGTATATAAAAAAAAAAAAAAAACTCCAGTACACAGGACAATGTACTATTTGGATAACACAAGATCACTGGAAGTGGATAGTAAAGGAGGAGTGGTACTTTGATTGGCCTCATTTGAAAAAGAGGGTGGAAAAAAATTATCTTTGGCCATTTAATACACTCCTCTTCCCCATTCCCTGTAAAAAATCACTGATCCATCCTAGCATCTCCAAACAGAAGACACTAACTAGTTAAAAGCTATCAGATTCATATAGTAACCTTCATGTTTCAATATTCCGCAATCACCAATGAGTATTGAAATTATAAATAGGTAAGAAACTTCACACTCTGCTGCATTGATTACCATGAATTGCAAACTGTATTGTATTGTCAATGTAATGAAACACTATTAACCAGGTTGACAGTCACAATATATGGGCTCATTGCAGTGCTTACCTTTTCAGTTAAATCTAGAGCTCCACTGATAATTGTTGTCTCATCATGCGTAAGCTCACCACCTTTCCCAGCCTGAAAACAAGAAAAATTCAACATTTTGAGTCGAACATGAACTATACTAGTAATATTTGCATAACCTCACCAATCCTGACATGACTGATTCTGTCCATTAAGATGATCGTAGTAATAATAATTGTTGTTATACCTCCTTGCCGTGGATTGAGACAAGAGCTTTTAGCTGAGCTCGCCTAAATAAAGCCTCATTATGTCCCAATATCGAATCTAGAACCTGGAACAAATATCAGTGAGAACAAGAATCCTTTGTGGGCATGACTAAAATATAATCCAGCATTCTACAATTTGAGCTAACTCTGCCTATGTCATGCTTTGTTAAAAATCTCTACATAGCTGATCCGACCTCGGATAAAAGAAGAGAATCGTGTTGAGCAACTGACAGCCAACATAAGCATTGTTGAATCTTCATGGACAGGATCAGTGATGTGGTTGGGTTGACTTGTCCATAGGCATGTTTTATAATAGGATCCAATGGAATTGTTTAATCTATGTAGCCAACCCCACATAGTGGGAAAAGGCTTGGTTTTATTGTATTCTACAAGTTGAACTCCCATCAACATTTTGAAGGGTTATTTAAATAAGAAAAGACTAGTGAATTGCGTTTCGGCCAAAAGGCATGCCTAAGATTTTGCTCACTTGCTAACATACTAAAATTTTTTTTTCAAACAAGGCATGATTCAAAAAGACCTTACTTTGTGTATACATCATTCTTCTGTATGAAATCTTTGCATATCAAAGTTTTCAGGTCAAATGATTATCCAAAGAAATATAATTTAACAGGTTAATGCATATATCAACTGCATCAACGCTTTCAAATGCAATAAGGGCTGGTACTTTAACCTATGTATGATAAGTTACCTTTCCGATAGGATAGGAAATCGGGTAACAAATTATCATTAAAATCCG
Source organism: Dalbergia oliveri (assembly GCA_030441495.1). Lineage (NCBI taxonomy): Eukaryota > Viridiplantae > Streptophyta > Magnoliopsida > Fabales > Fabaceae > Dalbergia > Dalbergia oliveri. Next base: position 25,460,305 of record JAMLFY010000009.1, on the reverse strand, counting down.
CACAAGCCATACGAAGTTGGCGCCTACAGCAAGGCCATATCTACTACAAATCGCTTGTGGGATAACCTGAAATCAGAGAGGCAAAATTAGTTTTTAAAGAAAATGGAGAAACAGAAAAGAAAATAACAATTTCATAATATTCATTGGATACAAAATGTTGAAACTAAACCACAGACATACCTCCCCAAAAAACAGAACGAAAGTCACAGAGAGAATGATGGCAACAAACGGATTGAACAGCTTATCAAGGTATAATGGAAGGGCCTGCAGATTACCAGTTTCAAAGCCAACAGCAGTTCAAAAATTACGCATGATTTAGGAATCATTGTGAAGTGTATTATACATAATCAATAGCAAGCATAAATTTGCATTCGTTCACCAAGCAATGCCTCCAGCATCCAAAAACCAGATTCCGCAATAAGAGCAAATCCAATTCATCATGACTACTTTCAAACACGTTACTCAAATCTTCATAATCCATTATTTGATCCAACATGATAAGAGTTTAAGCACCAATAACTAATCATGGAAGGGAAACCCTCCCTCCTCAGTCCTCAGCTATTTCTCGTGAAAAATTTGCATGGAACTGAAACTAACACAAAAGGCTATATATAATAACCTCCACATTCTCCAACAAACAAGGACATCACATTATTATCATTCTGATTCTAAATTTTGAATGAAAATTGAAAAACCTACCACTATAAGGAACACTGAAATCTGCAACTAAATTAAAATTACCTCCATGGCAGCTGCATTGCACAGAAGCAGAGTCACCAGAAGCTGGTGTTGTTTCTGAACCACAGGTAGTATAATCGCTGCACACATTACACGAAAACACACGCAAAAAATATTAGACAAGAGGGAAAAAAACACATTGATGATTCGAAATCTCGCAATCGAAAACGAAATCTCGATCCGAAGAAGAACCTGCTTGCTTTTTCTCGGAAGGAGAGCCACTGCACTGAAGGATCTCGAGATCGACGAGGCCGAGAGACATGAGGCCTAGGGTTAGGCCTGACATGATTCCGGCGAAGATGACGAGGAAGCACGAGATCCCGGCGTAGATGAACCACCACAACGATCCCAACGGAATGCCTTCTTCTCCGTGGCCGCCGCCGAGCTCGTTCCGAGTCAGCAACCGAGTCATCATCAGCGCATTCACCACATTATTCATCATTTCTTCTTCTTCTTCTTCTTCTTCTTCTTCTTCTTTGTTGTTGTTGTTGTTGCTGATGTTTCGTCCTCTATGGCATGGTGTGCTGGCTGCTGCAAGGAGTAACGACTCGCGCGCACAACGCGCCTCCTGGCCCCCCTGGACACGTGGCGGATTCCGGATAGGTTTTGTGTTTGGATGCGTGGATATTTCCACTGTCACGTGGGCCAATCCTTCACGGACGGCCATCGAGGCTTCCACCTCATCCTTCACCAATCCCCGCCGTCCAATCTCGAGGAATCATCACCCAAAACCAGTTAAAAGACCGGGTTTTCATTAGATTAGATTTTATATGTAGTTAGAAGAACCACTCAGGTCCATAGTAAATGGCCCAAAAGATACTCATCAGATGTCAATCGTACCCAAACCGAAACCTAAGGGGCCAGCTTAATAGAATTCATCGATCGACCGGGAAAAATAAAATAAAATTGAATTCATCTTGCAACGAATTCGTCTGTACGGTGGGTATCAAGCACCTCCATAAGTAAAAGGTAAATTACACTCATCTTCTAAGGTTTGTGAAAATGCAACTTACATATTCTATTGGTTACTTAACACTCACACCCCTCTTTATTAAATTTTAAGTATTTATATTAAGTTTACTCCTATTCAGGAAAGTCCTGTTAATAAACTTAACAAAATGATATTTTTATAATATTAACTATTTTTAATTAATAAAATTATAAAAAATACATGTACTCACTTTGTTAAGTTTAAGGGTATTTTTATAATTTTATTAATTACAAACAGTTAATATCACAAAAATATTATTCTATTAAATTTATTATTGTTCTAAATGAGAGTGAAACTGTAATATAAATCCTTAAAATTTGACAATCAAGAGGTGTGAGTGTTAAGTGAACCAATAAAGGGATGTGAGTTGTATTTTCACAAACCTCATAGGAGGTGAGTGTAATTTACCTAAACAAAATCCTTTGAAGAACTTGTAGGCATGTGTCTAGCAAAATAAGTAAGTGACAAAGACATAACACCCCTCCCAATCATATATCATATATATAATTCTAAAATTGGGTTTTGTAATTGAGGAAATGGATAACGTGTCATTCAGGTATATTTGATTTCCTCCAGTGAAAAGCCATAAATGCAGCAATTATATCAAGTAATTGATTTAGTAATAATAATTGAAAATTAAAAATTATAATCCCCCTTAATTTTTTTACACAAAAATATTTGATAAAGAATTGGAAAAAAATTGATCATATTATTCTGTTCAGATTATTTCATTAAGAGAATGTGTCAATTATAATAATTGTAATAAGTAAAGTTAATCATCCTTTATTACAAATCGTGTTGAATAATTTACAACTAAAACGTTTTCTAGATAATATAATGTATGATTTTTTTTCGGATTTGAACATTTTTAAAACTTTCAATTTGAAACTGATATTAAATAATTGGTAATCGAATATATAATTAATTGATTAGACTTGATTCAAATGGGAAACAATATTTTTCTAGGTATTTGTTTAGAGAATGTATCATAATAATCATAATCAATATAATTGATTATATTTTATAACCAATCATTATTCATAATTTACTGCTAAATATTTTGTTTTAGAGATTATAATGTTATTTCTTTTAGATTTGATCATTTTTAATTTTTTGAATTTAAAAAGTGATTAAATTATTAGTAATAATAAATATAGTTGATTAATTACATTTGATTCCAATTTCAAATTTATTAACAATCATGATTGATGATTCCTAATTTTTGGTTAAATAAGATATACTAATTTCCTTTTGAATTATATATTTGTTTTGAAGAAAAATATTTTATATAGGACGAGGAAATTGGAATTGATATAGTGATTTGGGTACATTTATAATATGTATAGTTAATTATATTTTATTACCAATTTTTAGATAATATAATATATTTTTATTTGAACATATTTAAAATATTGAATTTGAATTTGAGAATTCCAATTTCTATTATCAATCATGATTATTAGTTTTTGGTTAAATCAGATACACTAATTTCCTTTTAAATTTGATATTTTTTATAAAAAATAATATTCAATATGACATGAAAAAATTAAATTAGGTTTTCTGGGTTATTTTTTGGAGAATGTATCATTTAAAATAATTGCAATAAATATAATTAATATAATTGATATTCATATTTTTTATTAAATATTTTTGGATAATATGAGATGACATTTTCTAGGTTTGATTATTTTTAAATTTATGAATTGAATTTGAGATTATATCATTAATAGTAATAAATATAGTTGATTGGCTATACTTAATACTTGATTCCAATTTTATCAGCAATTATGATTCTTAATATTTTTTGTGAAATCAGATATACTAATTTCCTTTTAGAATAGACATTTGTTTTAAAGAATAATATTTAACGTAAGAATTTGAAAAATTAAACTATATTTTTTTAGGGTCATTTATTTAGAAAATGTATATATCAATTATAATTATTATAATAAGTATAGTTAATTATATTCGACTACCAATTGTGCAGAATAATTTTTGATTAAATTATCTTTAAGAGAATATAATATATTATTTTTCTACATTTGAACTTTTCAAAGCTTTGAATTTTAAATATAGATTAAATAATTAGTAATAAACATATAATTAATTGATTATACTTGATTTCAAATTTATTATCAATCATGATTCCTAATTTGGGATTAAATCAGAAGTAATAATTTACTTTGAAATGTAGGGTTCATGTATAAAATTGGGAAATTCATATATGTTCTTGCTCATGTGATAAACACCATAATCTATTGCAATCTAGGAATAGATGTGGTTAATTGTACGGTTTGTTTAAAATTCATTAAACCTTTGTAAAGCCCTTTCCAATTAAGATTGATCTAAGGAATTAGAGGATCTCATTTGTTAAAGGAGGACTAATATACCAAGGAATTGGGTATTAGTTAATTTGGGGAATTTAACCATCAATTGTAGAACTAAAACATGATTAAGTAGGAATTTATAGGTTCATCGGAAGGTCAAGCAAAATTGAATCCCAACCCTTCAAAAAGAAAATCTTAAATCTTTGTTTTTGTTATCCTTTATTGTTGATTTATAAATTTTCCAATCTAAATTGTTACAACAATCTAATTAGAATTGAATTAGTGAACTGTTACTTGGTAACCTCATTGCATGTGGGATATTACTTAGTCACTGTTCTTACCTGAAATGGCGGTAAGGATGCAAATAACTCCAACGTCCGTGTAACAGGGATAAGGTACTTGCAAAACATCAAATCTAAGTTAGTAAATGAATGAGGCATAGAATGATAAAAGAATAGCATATAACAAGATTGTGATACCTGGGGCATTGAACCCTTTATATAGTAAAAGGTGACCCCATGATAAGTTAGGAGATAATTGTCCTAAATAAGGTAGATATTCCTTGAATTTAGTAGATATTAGATATATTCCATATTTATAGGAGATATGATATAATAATAATAGCAGATTTTGTGAGCTAAGAGGGGATATCGTATAATTTGGTAGTCACATTACAAAAAATTAGGGCGATGAAATTAGGATGGTTTTCAAAATTTGCCACAATTTTAGTAAATTACGACGATTTGGTAACCGCTATAATTCTAGTAATGGTGATGGAATTACGGCGGTTCTTTAAAACCGCCACAAAGTTTGGTAAATTACGACGGTTTGGTAAATTATGGCGGTTAAACCGCCTTTATTTAGCATTAACTATTTTTATCTCTTTTTTCTTACTTTTTATTAAAGTAAAGAAGAAAAAGGAGATTTTCACTCTATAACATTTTAGCTAGTTATAAATAGATACCTTAACTTCTAAATCTTCTAATTAGATGCTTAAATTACACTAATCCTCTAAATTAGTCATTTTATTTAATTTTGGGTTTAGCTTTTTATAATTTCATTTTCTATCGGACTTAAAAAAAAATAATACTGTTAATACTAACCAATTAAATAAAAAAAAACTTGTGCATTGGGATTTACAACTGTCAATATTTCTATTAATATTAACAGATTAGATAAAATTTCAAACAATAAAACATTATCATGGGAGTGGATAAGCTAAAAAACTAAAAATATGATGAAATTTTTCATAGATAGCTCTACGTATAAAATTGTGGGAGTGAATCCTCTCATGTGTAAAGTACATATAAGAGGGCAATATTTTCATCCCTATCTTTAAATCCTTTTACTTGAAAAAAAAATGAAAAGTATACTTAGGAGATTTAAGGGTGAGAATGAAAATATGAATCTTTCTATTTTACAAATGAAATGATTCATTCCCATAAAAATACATATATAGCTAGTATATAAAAAATTTTAATCTCATTTTTTCCCATCCGCCAATCATACCCTTACTATGCCTAATGCACCAATCAGGATCGCTCCTGCGTTTGGGAGCATGAACCTAACAAGAGTGTCATAATGTGTAATTGTCTTCTTTCGAAGCTTTCAAAGATTCTTCTCATGATGGCAATGACAAAGCTGATCAAAGGAATGTGAAAGTGAAATGTGTTGCAGGGAAAAATAGGAAGAGTGAGTTAGTTCAACAATAATCAGCAGTTTGCTCCCCCATCTTTTTCACGTTTTCATATATCTTTATTACTTATTTGAGAATGCTAATCTTAGGCAACCCTATAATTGGAGATGTACGATGAACATCGATTATCCGATGGACCAAAAGTCCGCAAAGTGTGACTACGAAATCCAATTTTATTCAAAACGATCATGGCAGGAATCTAAGATAATATATTTTTTTTAACGATGAGGTGACTGCATCTTACACTGCTGCAGGATGTTAGAGTCAGCAGCCCTACTTTATCTTAAATTCAACAGCCCCTATCTTGAGGGAAGTTTCATTGAATTATGACGTGGTAAGAGGTTTTTTCGATAAAATCAAAATCTCACGCGGGCCAACGGAGGCGGCGAGCAAAACAACAAAAGTAGAAGAAGACTAAAAAACAGCAGCAACACAAGATAATACGCATTGAGGTAGGTTCATTTATTGTTATGAGACAAAATATATAGAAATAGGGATAAAAATATAGAGATAATAGAAATAGTAGGTAGAAGATATAAATAATAAATATCTATAGGAATATTATTAGAAGATAAAAATATTAAATTTCTATTTTCGCATTATATCTCTACTATCCTCATATTTTGAAGGTATAGAAATTTTATATTTTTCTCCTAGAAACATAAATTTTCTATCCTCTATTTTGTCTTCACCACAAACAGGTTTATGTTTCTAATATCTCTGTATTTTTGTCTTAGAAACAATAAACAAATATTACCTAATGGACCTAGAATACATGAAAACATCCTGAGGAAAAAAAAAGCCAGTGAAAGATAAAATACAATATCTATCACTAATCTCTTCAACATTGCCACCGCTAGAAAAATATAACGCTATAATTTCTATATATTAATTATCTTAGTTAATTAATGGATAATTAATTATTCATTATTAATTTTAGTCTTTTAGTAAGTAAAATAAACATTTCAGATCGTTGAAGGTGATTAATTTAAGAACTAAAAGTAGTGATGTGTTTTAAAAAATTAGATTTCCTCCATCTATTTCCTTTTGAAATTTAAACTCCAAAATACATTAATTAAATAATCTTTATTTAAAATTAGAGGTATGTAAAAATAATATTTTAATGGATATTTCATATTTATTTTAATGATTTTGTGTGTAAAATTTTTAAACTATTTTCATTTACATACACCTAATTGCTAAATTACCATTATCACACACACTTATACTCTCATAAAAAGAAAAAGAACCCAAACCCCATTCCCCTTTCTCATTCACGCTGCCACACACACACAACAACAACAACAACAACAACAACATCATCCTTTTCTTTCTTTTTTTCCTTCCTTCTTCCATCTCTTCATCTTCTTTTCTTCTTTCTCTTCACCTTCCTCCATCACCACCACTAATCCTCTCAAATATTCAAACACACCAACACCCTCCATCTAGTATCACACTTCCACTCTTAAGCTCCAAAAATCCAAAACCCATTCTTGGGGGCCTTCAAATCCGTGTCTGCATTCTTGAGAAGGGGAGAGATTTTGCTCACCTTAACCTCTTGGAAGCTTCAAAGACTCACACTTTCTCTGGTCTTTAAGTTGAAGTAGGGGTTTCTATGTCTCCCTCTGTCTTTGTTGAATCTAAGAGCTATGATGCTCATGTTTGTTATTAATGTTGTTGGGCTATTGTAACTCTTGATAAATACTTGAAATAAATGCTATGATTGATATGTGTAATTGTTGTGGTTGGAAAACAATTCTTGATTCCTTCTCCCTATGATGCATTCCTGGTTTGTTGTTTGAGGGCAATTTTAAATCATGCTTTTGTGAAGTTTTGGGTGAGATTACGAGGAAATTTGAGTCCTGGATGTTTATATATGTGTATACATTTGTTTTTAATGTATGAGAGCTTGAAAATATAATTTTAAGTGGGGTGTTTGGAGGTGTAAAGTAGAATGCACGAATTTGAGTAACTATGCATGCCATATATTTGATAAAGCTTCCAAATGAAACTAAAGACTTTTTGAAGTTAGCTCTTGCATATTTGTTTGATGGGTATTTAGTTTGATATAAAGCTAATGTTTATAAAAGTATAAATCTAATTAATAAGGTAATCTTGAAAATCATATGCATAAACATGTAAAATTCGATTATGTGTTGAATAGGTCCACTTTATCATATTTTTGTGATGTTTTGGGTTCATTTTTTTATAAAAATTGAGTATTTGATACACACACACACACACACACACACATATATATGTATATATTGTTAATCCTATATTGTAGTCCTTGGAACTGTTTTGTACTTAGAATATTAATCATTAATTGTTTCAGAATTAAGAAGTTTTATAAAAATTTAAGTGGAAAATCCTGAGTTTATTATGTATTGGTAAGCCTCTAGTAGTCCGTTAGTAAGCCTAAGAGTGGTGTTTCCGACAAGTGTTCCCGCATAATTAGGAGAAATTCTAGGAAGGAAATTCCATTAAAATTTTTAGGAAAACCTTTTAAGTCTAAACCAACTTGATGGCTAGTCTTCTAAGGACAATAAGCAGCCTAGTTAAAGGAAAAACAATAGTACTAGCATATAGCCCTCCATCTACCTCCATCTCTACTCCTACTATAGATCAAGACAAATATCAAAGTAAAGAACTAATAATAGCAACTATAGAAAACAAGCTTCAAAATTGGTCCATACCGAAGGTAAAGCATAAAGAAATTTATAGAACTAGTATAATATGTAGGATTATTAATAGAAACATGGAAGCGCATCGTCCGTCACGACGTAGGAAAAATAGAACCTTCATTGTTTTGATTACCTGGAAGCAGTGAACCAAAAGCTTCACGATCGGTAGTAATCCGCTCTCTGATAGATCTTCCAGACTATCTCTCGAGGGGGATGGAGTGGCTGTGTGGCAACCGTTAGATGATGAACGTTGCCTAGGTGTCTGTTTCTAATGAAAAACACTTAGAGAGGCACAAGGGTGAAAAGATTAGTTTATATATGCTGAAGTCCAAGACCTAACCCTAAGCCACATAAGCCATATTGTTCTTGGGCTTTAATCTCACTAAAGTCTTATTGGACTTAAGTGATTAAAAAACATATAACCCAACAATCTCCCACTTGCTCTTTAAGATACAAACTTGAGTTCATAAACCCAAGACCATGTATCCCATAAGCCATCATCATCTGATAATATACCACATCCCTTGTCTCAAGCTAGCCTGGGATCTACCATTTGTCATCTATCAAGGCTCCTGATAATCTACAGAAGATTATCTAATTCATGCTACTCCACTAAAAGCCCGAACGTGAACTCCAAGAATAATGACACTTATAACATGAATATGCATCGCCCTTTATAGAATGTCTATAATTGATTGACTAGTTTTCTGTTACCCAATCAATTATTTATTTCCTTGACTGTGATAGTTTCTCTAATGGATTACATGCACTGGCCATGTCTTCAATATCCAAGTACCGAAACATATCAAGGGGACATTTCCTATAAATTCCATGTTGTTTATCTCATAAACACCAATAACCAAATAGTTTCAATCCCAAAATACCGAGTTATTGGCCATCAATAGATCGAACCTCACCCGTTGGTAAATCAAAGAATGAAAACTATTCAACTACCTATTTAAAATAAACTCAGGATTAAGAGCAACTACATAACTATAGTTATCTGAGATTTGATTCCTTATGACAGAAAGAACAACCTTAATCAAATCTCTCCTTGATCCATTCAATGTAAGTATTAACTCACACCAATATTTAAAATGATTCGGACAAAATCATCTCATAAATATTGCAGCCTAAAAAAAATGCCCAACTTTATTTAATAGCTGAACCTATTCATCAATTGTGAGAACCTATGACCATGTCCTCCATGAACGTATCCATATGATCATATACTTCACAATTGATCCAGACCTTCGTGTTTGTAAATAGTGTGCGGAATAAATGAATAATACCTCATTTATAACATTCAGAAAAAATACAATGTCATAATGTCTTGCTCAAAAGGCACAAAATAACAAAGTGAAATAACAACTTCCTAAAGCTATAGCAAATCTGGAATCCTCCTAAGACCCATAGATGTAACATGCCTCTCAAACACACGTTCAGGCAAACTCTTAGTAAAAGGGTCAGCAAGGTCTCCTCCGATGCTATCTTGACTACCACTGTATCTCCTCTTTCAATTATATCTCGGATCAAGTGGTACTTCCTCTCTATGTGCTTTTGTCTTTTGTGACACCTTGGTTCCTTGGACTGTGCTACTGCCCACTGTTATCACAGGAAGTGTGATGGGACGACTAACACCTGGTATCACCTGAAGATCCGTTAGGAACTTCTTTAACCATGCGGCTTCCTTTGGAGCCTCAGAAGCGCTACATACTCAGCCTCTTGGTAGAGTCAGCCACACATGATTGTTTGACACTCCTCCAACAAATGGCCCCGCCATTAAGAGTGAACACATACCCAGAGGTGGATTTTCTTGAGTCAATGTCTCCTTGGAAATCTGAGTCTGTATAACCAATGGTTTCAAGACTCCCACTAGAATAGACCAACATATAATCTCTCGTTCTCCTAAGGTACTTGAGTATATGTTTAACCGCTATCCATGTTCTTCTCAGGATTAGATTGGTACCGACTTACTACTCCCACTGCATAGCAGATATGGTCGGTGCACAGCATAGCATACATAAGGCTACCTACCTGAAGCGTAAGGTATCCTACTCATGCGTTCTCTCTACTAGGAGTTTTAGGAGAATGCTCCTTAGAGAGATGAATCCCATGCCTGAAGGGTAAAATTCCTTTCTTGGAATTCTCCATGCTGAACCTGGCAAGTATTTTGTTGATGTAATTAGCCTGAGATAATGCCAATACCCTATTCTTCCGCTCTCGCAAGAGCTTAATACCAAGAATATAATTGGCTTCCCCCAGGTCCTTCATATCAAAATGCTTGCTCAGCCAGGTCTTTATGCCTAATAATACCTCCGTATCATTTCGATAAAAGTATATCATCCACATAAAGTACCAGAAAGATACTGCGTTTCCTTGGATCCTTTTATACACACACGGCTCATCAGGACTTTTCTCAAAACCATAAGACTTAATGGCTTGATCAAACCTGATGTTCCATGATCTGGACGCTTGCTTAAGTCCATAAATGGACCTTTGCAACTTGCATACCATGTTTTCTTGCCCTTTGGCTATGAACCCTTTTGGTTGCTGCATATAGATATCCTCTTCCAAATTTCCATTTAGAAAAGCAGTTTTGACATCCATTTGCCAAATCTCATAATCAAGATTTGCTGGAACAGCTAAGAGAATCCGGATGGACTTGAGCATGGCAACCGGCGAAAGGTTTCTTCATAATCCACACCTTCTATTTGGGTGTACCCTTTCGCCACCAATCTAGCTTTGAAGGTTTCAACCTTCCCGTCCACTCTCTCTTTCTCTTGTAGATCCACTTACACCCAATGGGTCTTACCCCTTTTGGTGCATCTACAAGAGACCAAACTGAGTTGGAATACAAAGAATCCATTTCACGATTCATAGCCTCAAGCCATTCCTGAGCATCAACATCCCCTAGTGCCTCGTCATAACTCGTAGGATCATCATCTTCTTCAATGATGACATCCTGAGACGATTCACCCAACAAGAGAAATCTTGCGAGTTTACGAATCACTCTCCCACTACGAGTTTGCCGCACTTGTTGTTGTGCATTTACAGGGGGATCCAATTCTAGATGAGGACCCTCATTAAGAGGATTAACCAATTCATGATTTTGTTGTTCTTCCATAAGCGGTAACTGCATCTCTCCAGGTTCCACTTGTTGATCATCATGCTGAACTTCTGGTTCTTTCTGGTTCCTGTGTGTGTTCAACATCAGGTATATTTTCCCTCTTTGAACAACCACAGGAACAAAAGCTGGAACCGCCTGAGGTTGAGGTGAAACTTGATCTGAGACTAGCTTATCAAGAATAACCTTACTCCTAGGCTTATAATTTGCCATATAGTCCTCCTCTAAGAAAGTTGCATGTGTGCTCACTATGACCTTCTTTTCCTTCGGACTATAAAACAACCAACCTCGGTTCCTTTAGGATAGCCTATAAATATGCATACTTCTGTACGCGAGTCCATCTTATTTGGCTTCGGTTGTAAGACATGTGCCGGAGCACCCAAACCCGAATATGGTTCAAGGTGGGCTTACACCCTTTCCATAATTCTATTGGTGTCTTTGAAACCGACTTGGACGGAGCTAAGTTCAATAGGTACATAGCAGTTTCTAAGGCATATCCCCAGAATGAATCAGAAAGAGATGAATAACTGAGCATAGATCTTGCCATTTCTAAAAGGGTTCTATTTCTCCTTTCAGGAACTTCATTCTGCTGGGTGTCCTTGGAGAAGATAATTGTGAAACTATCTCCTCTTTGGTCAGGTAAGACCTGAACTCTCATAGGTATTCTCCCTGGTAAGAAGAGTCTTAATTTGAACACCAAGATGCTTTTCTGCCTAGCCTTGAACTCTTGGAATTTTCCAAAAGCTTCAGACTTGTGACGCATCAGGTACACATGTCCAAATCTAGAGTAATCATCAGGAAATGTGATAAAATACTAATACCCGCCTCTGGCCTGGACATTTATTGGTCCACATACATCAGGATGTACCAATTCCAGCTGAAGTGTGGCACGATTTCCCTTGGCCTTGAAAGATCTCTTAGTCATTTTACCCTCTAAACAAGATTCACAAACTGGTAACGGTTCAAAGTTCAGGGATTTTAAAATCCCACTATTGACCAAACCTTGTATCCTGTTAGAGTTAATATGACCTAATCTCAAATGCCAAAGATAAGTTTCATTGAAAACTTTTCTTTTCTTTGATGAATGAACATGCTCAACATCTCCTAATTCAACATGATTAATTTCACAGGGCATAGGACTAAGGAAATAAAGACCATTAAACATTACACCGGAACAAATAAAAGAAGATGGACTTCTTATTGAAACTGGAATTAAACTAAACTGTCAAACCATGTTTAACTAAACAACTAACAGAAATTAAATTCCTCTGAAAATCCGGAATATATAAACAGTCTTCTAAAACCAAAGTTCTGCAATTATCAAAAGATAAAATAACTTGTCCCACTGCTAGTGCAGACACAAGCTCCCCATTTCCAAGCTTCAAAACTCTTTGTCCTTCACTTACAGGCAAGCTATGTTTGAACCACTGCAAAGAGTAACAAACATGGTTAGTGGCTCCTGAATCAATGATCCATTTATCATTGTAATTCTCCACTAAACAAGCCTCAATCACATGTAAATTACCCATACCTGTTTATTCATACGTGGGCAATTTTTCTTCCAATGCCCCTTTTGTCCGCACTTGAAGCACTTGCCTTTTGGCCTTCATTGCAACTGGTTTGGCAACTGGAACTCCTGATTTCTTCTTTTTCTTGTTTTTGTTCCTTCCCTTGGGTTTCCCCTTAGGTTTCACAGAACTCTCACCAGCAAAAAATGCACCCCCACTTGACTAGAGGTTCAGGATCTCAAGCTCATGCATCAGCTCAGTAAGGTCAAGATTCATCTTATTCATATTATAATTCATCTTGAACTGATTGAAGTATTCAGCAGTGATTGCAAAAGAAGGTCAACTTTTACTTCTTGTTCAAATTTGACCCCATGGTCTTCAGCCTTCTTGAAGTTTGCTATCATTGTCAGACAATGATCCCGTACACTTCCTCCAGACATCACCGTCTTGGTGACTGCGCATTCTGCCTAGCAGAGCTACTAGACGTAGCAAACATGCCATCAAGAGTCTGGAGCATCTTTGCTCCACTCTCAATCATGCTCACTTGCTCCTGAAGGTGACTGGCGAGACTGGCTAAAATATAGGCGAACTCACATTTGCCTTCTCCCATTTTTCCTTCTTGCTGAAAACGTGCCTTTGTTGCCTCAGGCGCATCTTCATGTTGCTGGCATAGGGTAGTTAGAACAAAGTTGAGCTTTTCATATTGAAGAACAATATCCAAATTAGTTTTCCATTGTTTGTAGTTTGTACCATCCATAGGTTTTTGGCTCAAGATAGTAGCTAAAGGATTGAATGAAGACATTTTTCTGAAAACAATGAAAAAACACACTAATTACAAACTAGAATAACAACAAACAGATATAGCGCTAGTAGATTCTAATAACTACTACTTGTTTATTGTTTAACAATCCATTAGTTATCTTTACAAGGCTTACGATGGGCAAGATACTTGTAAAACTAATATTGTTATTTTGGGCCTTCAGTTCCATTGCCAGAGCCTCGATGGGAGGGTTAACAATTTTACCAAAGTTGAATGTATTTAACCATTGTTTACTTTCAAAATTATCTTTAGTGTCTAAGTGTTGCCGACGATGGGCCGTACAAAACTTTACTAAAATTTTGAAAAATATTAAGGTTTAATCTAGCGAAATTCGATTATCCTTATCCGATGGGCTTTAGCGATAACCATTTCACTAATAAACCCACAATTGGAGCCCGCAGGTTTAATACTTTTAAAAAAAAAATTTAAACCTTCACCCATTCAATTTTTTTTTAAAGTTTAGAATTTTCCAATTTCCAAAAAAAATGTTTCATTCAAAAATAATTTTTGTTTGATTTAAAAAAACTATGTAAGTAGGTGTAGCCGATGAACGTGCATCACCTAACTTAACGTAATTTTGAAAACATTAAGGTCCTAAAATCTGGTCACTTCACGGAGCGTGTGTGCTCCACACAATCATGATACATGATTGTTGTATGCAGCGTGTGTTATTCCATGACCATTTTAGAAAACCCACAAAAATTTATTTTCAAGAAACAATTTTCTCTTAGGAAATTATCTGGATTATTTGTCTAGATTTTAATTCCACAATAAATTAATCCCATTATTAATCTTGATTTCTTATCGAAAATCATAATAATTGATAATTAATCTAGTGGATAACTTAAAATTTAAATAATCGCGCATAATAACTATATACTAGTCGTATCATGACAAAAGTTACTATGCATATATGACATGTGATTATGCAACAATATGGCACCATCCTATTCTATATGGCATGTTATTACAAACATCATGTTAATCGCACATATAATTCATACAATTCAATAAAAGCAATAAATAATTAAACAAATAACTTTAATCCATGGTTTTCCTATTATTTAAAAAAAAATAAAAAAAAAACAACTTTGGAATTCCTCTTTCGTCCAGCCCACAGGATCTGCTTCAAGCCCCTTTAGGGTATCCATGGGCCCAAAAGCCCAAAAAACCCAATCCTTGGCGAGAAACCCTAGGACACGAAAGAGGAACCCTAGCCGTCAGGACTGCCGCGCGTCATCGACTTCGTCTCAACACGAAACTCCAGGGGAAGGACCCATGAGGAGACGAGAACGCCCGCAAGAACCACCCAAAAATAGTGGCTCACGCTCTCACGCGCGGCTCTCCGGCGCGTGAAGGCCACTTTCAGCCACTTGTGGCGGCGCGTGGCGACGCGTGGAAGCTCTTCTGGCGCGTCCGCCCACCATTTTCTCGTCTTTCCGTCCTCTTTCCAACCATATATGGATCATCCAATTCTAAGATCCAGAGGTCCACGAAAGTCTCTGCAGTGTTGATTGCTCATCTTCTTCGCGTTCTCGATCTTGAACTTTTAGAAATTCGAAAAATACATAGGAAAATGCGAAAAACATAAAATAAAGCAAGGAGGAAACCTAATCATATGGGATTAGCCTCCTTGTTACAAACCAAGAGAAACACAAGAGAATCTAACCATGGATTAAAGCGATTAACCGATTAAAAATTAAGACTTTTACCGAATATGAACTATAAGCGAATAAATAACATGAAATAAATAACAAATACAGAAAAATAAGGTGCCATATTTTTCAAAAAAAAAATTCAAAATAAATCACATGAAATATAAATTAATATCAAAACTGGTTCTTTCCTCATCGCAATCCTTAATACCAATTGTAGGATTATCAACAGAAACGCGAAGCGCATCGTACCGTCACGACGTAGGAAAAATAGAACCTTCATTGTTTTGATTACCTGGAAGCAGTGAACCAAAAGCTTCACGATCGGTAGTAATCCGCTCTGATAGATCTTCCAGACTATCTCTCGAGGGGGATGGAGTGGCTGTGTGGCAACGTCAGATGATGAACGTCCTTAGGGTGTCTGTTTCTAATGAAAAACACTTAGAGAGGCACAAGGGTGAAAAGATTAGTTTATATATGCTGAAGTCCAAGACCTAACCTAAGCCATATGGGCCATATTGTTCTTGGGCTTTAATCTCACTAAAGTCTTATTGGACTTAAGTGATTAAAAAGCATATAACCCAACATAATAAACCTTAGTTCTATATATTATATTGAAAAAACTCAGTCTATTGATAAAACTTTTGGATGAAAACTTGATCAATAAACATATTATAACGGTTATCATTATATTCATATCAGATTAATACAAGTTGTAATAAAACCTTTTGTCAGATCAGGAATCAATACTCCTGTGATTGCAATACTATGATATAAGACTTCAAGAATTTGAACATCAATTCCTAGCTATATTAGAGTCTAATGTTCATGATGGTCCTCTTTTCAATTATTATCCAAACTATTCAATGGATCTTTGGAATCCACCTACCAAAACTGTTTTAGAATTAAATATCAAAACTCCAGAAAATATAGCTGATGAGGTGTTACCCATCTGGATGTAATATATAGAATCTATTATAAAATTTCAAAAGTAGATTATAATTTTAAGGCACTAAAATCATCTCCAAAAACTGAAACCTTCATCGTAGAAACAAATGTTTCGAAATCAACAACTCATACTCCAAAAAAATTAAAACATTCTGAAGTAATAGCAAAAATGCCTAATGATTGGAATCCAAAATCAATGATGCCACATAAAAAGATAGAAAAATACCAAAATAGAAACTATAAGACGAGATATTGAAGAAAACAAAAATATTAGGATGAGAATGACCAACTCAGTAAGAGAAACTTTAAGAAATCATTGTATGTTTGACCAATCGCGAAACTCTATAGATAGGAATCTAGACCTTAGAGGAATTGATTTTACACCCAATATTCCCCAACCAATTTACCAATCAAATATTCCACAACCTACTTATCAAGAATCCCAAAACAACGAGTCTCCAAAATATTCAACAACTAGATCCCAAGTCATAAATATGATATCTAGAAGAAAAACCTTTTGAAATAAATAAAGAATGGATAAGAAAAGACTTCTTAGCAAAGAATATCAAGAAAAAATAAAATGGTATTTCAAAACTTTTACAAAGCAACAGACGTTTGAATATTTACAAGAATTCTATAAATGTCTAAGTGAATACAAGATTAATCTCCTTTTCTTTTTATGGTTTGAATAATGGTTCTGAAAAATCAAAACATACAAAACCCTTTTTATAAAAAATAAACAAATAAAAATCAAAAGATTTGTAGTAGAAAATAAAGTAGATTTCCTTATTTACATATGCATATAGAGCAGTTCACAAGTCATGAGGCTTACGTGGGATGAGATTTCTCACGTGCCGATTACATGCCCAAATCGGGTCGTAACAAAACTCTAGTTAAGACAATATTTTTGGAAGTGAAAAGGAAAGCTTGGATGAGTTTTGATTCATCATATGATAGCATTTTAGTTTTGACATAATAGACGATGCTTTATTCCGATTACTAATATTTGTGCTTACCCGTTGAATTGTTGTTGTATTCATTCTTATTTTAAAGAAAAGGATTTTAGAGTGCATTATTGAAACTTGTGCGTGCAATTAAAGAGAAGGCATGGTCTAATACTCTTTCAAACATTTGGGGGAAACTTAATTGAAGAGTCCCATCAATGAAGGTAGGTGGGCTTCCTACCTGAGAAATTTCTCCTTATTATTCTTTCATTTTCTTTCAGTAGTTTTTGTTATTTTAACCAACTCCAAATTTAGATGCTTTGTTTAATGTGACGAAGTTACTCAATTTTACCATTCACAAATACATGGATTTGTCTTCTGCTATACTCCTGAGGACAATTTTATAGATTCTGAGGAGTTTTGTGGT
Source organism: Dalbergia oliveri (assembly GCA_030441495.1). NCBI lineage: Eukaryota > Viridiplantae > Streptophyta > Magnoliopsida > Fabales > Fabaceae > Dalbergia > Dalbergia oliveri. Next base: position 25,442,440 of record JAMLFY010000009.1, on the reverse strand, counting down.
GATTGGAGAAATGTAGACAAGAGCCTATAGTAATCTATGTTGGTTTATTTGCACAATTATGTTATTTTCAATTTGAATTATGTTCATTTATTTCAATCATGGAATCCTGGAGGAAAATACTAATATATTCATGTGCTTTTGTGGTTAGACTTAAAAGACTACTTTTGTTGTGGATGTTTTATTTTTTTTGCTTATGTTGGATTTGTTTAAATGCTTGGCTTGATCCGCTTATTTTATTATGGTGACATTTGATTAATAAATGCACTTTCTTTCAAAAGTTTCATAACTTGAGTTAAAATTGATTATTGATAATTATGGTCACATTAGAGATGTCAAATGGACCAACTTACTCCTATTTGCCTTGGCCCATGGCCAAAAAGCTCACACTTATTAAAAGCCCATATGACCAAAAGCCCATGTGAGCCAGGCCTATAGGCCAATCCATTTATAAAAATTCTAAATTTTGCAAATTTTTTCTAATGGGCTAGCCCTAGCCTTGACTTATATTTGGGCTAACCCTGGCTCATCTATGGATTAACTTTAGCCAACATGGGCTGGTCCACATAAAATAATTTTAAATAAACACGTAAAGGATATAAATTATCCAGAAAGTTTAAACCTCTCTGCCATCATTATTCACATAGATCATTCGGATACAAGGAACCAAGCGAGAAGGCAAATTTCAATTACAACAAACTAAAAGTATAAAGCTGTGAATGTATAATGAATAGATGCCTAAAAGGAAAGTTTTATGGAAAAGTAAGACACACATTTAAACTATTATCGATACAAAAATGGGATGCATATAAACTATTTTCAAAAATGCAAATTAACCAAAAAAGAAAAATATAAAAATTAAATATTATTTTCGTTTTTGCGTTATGTCTTTCATTGTTGTTGCTCCTCACCTCCACCCCTCTGTGTCTCTCTCTTAGCCTGTCTCTCTCTAAAATCTCAGAACTCTAAATTGCCCCCTTTCACGCATGCAACCATTATTCTCTCCTCCTTTGATTCAAGGTTCGTGCGCTGTAATTTGGATTTGCTTGATGTGATATTGATTCTCTTGTTCTCTTCGTTCCTCGACGCCATTTTTTCGATTTCGATAACTGTTTTCCATTGAAGTTGCTTGAGATATAAGTTTAATCATTTCTTTTGTTGAATGATTTTAGCTTTGACGTGCATTATTTCTTTTCCTTGGGATTTTTGGTTCTGGGATTCATGCAATTTGAGTAATCTTTTTTTTTCTGACAAAAAATTTTGTTAACATTTTCGCTCAAAAAAAAATCTATAACTTATTTTTTGGTCAAAAAATAAAAATCTGCAACTTAAAAAAAAAAAAAACTGCAATTGGAGTACTTGAGTTGGTTCTTGCAATCTGTTGGTGTGTTGATTTTAATTTTGACTCATGTCAACTTATTTATTAAAGTGAATAAAATGGGGCCGGACCTAGCTTGCCCACCCCCAGCCTGCATATTTAGGGGGCTTATGTGGGTTAGGGCTTAAAAGCTCACTAAGGTTGGGGGTTGAAGCTTAATGGGGGCCAAATCAAAGGGACTAGGGGCTAGCCCTAGGGCCATAGGCCTTTTTGACACTTCACACGAGAAGCCCAACTGATATCTTTAAATTGTCATGTTTTTGGGAAAAACATTATTTTTTTAAAAAAAGAGGATTAGCTACAGTTTGGAACTACCAATAATTGCTTAATGTTTTCATGATGGTGAATTTGTTGGTTTCGGAACCATTGGCAATTACTCAATGGCTTGATGAGTAAAATTAATTTGCGGTGGTTTAGAATCGCCTCAAAATGGCTACAATCCACCACAAAAGGAACAGCCATAATAACTGCCGTGAAATGGTTTTAGGATAGCAGCATTAGCTACGGTTTGCAAACCGCCCAAACCTTAAAAAAAACCGACGCAATATCCATGTTTTTTTGTAGTAGGTTAGAGGTTTGTCTCAAATTAACATTCACTTTGAGAATAGATAATATAAGGCTATGATTGACATTACTAGAAACTCATGGAACATAGATAAAAAATCCAGACAAATTTTTTCTATGACTATTATAGACAAATTTACAAATGAAAAGACAAAAATAGGGAAAATAATTGGCATAGTTACATAATCCATTTGTAATTGTTGGTGCAACTTTGCATCATATTGCACCTAACTGTTACAAACGAAAATTATAGACGATCCTGAAGGATTTTTTTTTTTACAAACCTTACAGACAAATTTTGTAATTTATTCATTTTATTGATTTTAAAATAAATTCAATATATTACTGACAAAAAATCCTTTTGTAATTTGAAATTCAAGGTGCACATTTAACTTGTGCATTACAAATGGAAAAATTCATCAATAACTTACTCATTTTATTGTATTACAATAAATTTAATATATTATAGATGGAAATATTGTTTGTAATGATTGAAATTAAAATGCATAATTTCATAAAGCGATTAGATAGAAAAATCCATCTATAATCACTTTAGTGAAATGATGTGCTTTGTTGTGGGAGTTACAGAATGAAAAATCCATCTATGACATCAAAACTAAGTTCAAACCACGCGACTCCCTTCTTCTTCCCAGTCGCCTTTTCTATACTCTCTCATCTCTCTCTCTCTTCTCTAAATGCACGCTGGTCGCCCTTCTTTTGGCCACCGTGGGTGATTAAAGCCTCCATTTTGCAAATAGTTTGCATTTGTAGGATTGAAGAGAGCACATTTGGAGCATTGTTGCTTTGTTTGGTTTGGGGTTGGCATTCCATTGCGGTTGGTGTTGCACGATGGAGGACACAGTGATGGTGGCGGGGTAGTGGTTTTCCATTTTTTTGGTTTAAGGTTTGGAAAGATTTGGATTTGTGTCTAAGAGGTGGTCTGGATTGATTTTGTTTAGTTACAATGATGGTAGGAGGGCAAGGTTGTTGGAAACGATGGATGGTGGTGGCAACGGTGGAGTGGAAGTTGATTTTTTTACAACAGATTTTCTCGTTATAATATTATAGACGAAAAAAAAATCTTTTATAATTAACTAATTTTGTAACCTTTTTTCAACCAATTCCAGAAAAAAAAATTCTGTAAATCTATAACGACAAATCCGTCTATAATTTATAGATGGATTAGAAAATCCATCTCTAATATTTATAAATGCAAAGATAACAAATGACATGTTTTCATTTGTAAATCCGTTTGTAATTGAAAATCTGTCTCTAAAACTTTTAAAATTATTCTATAATTTCGTCTGTGTTTTCGCAAATTCTTGTCCTGTAAGAGTTTTGTAGATGATGGAAGGGAGTAATTAATAAAAGAATGAAAGTGAAAGGTGAAAAGTAGAGTGGAAGGGACTATACCACATTCTTATTTGAAACTTGCTCTCATTCTCTCCTTGATCCCCAATTTGGAGGATAAAATGTTTGGTTTCGAGTGGCAATGGACGAACACATTGTCTCTTACTAGCCATATCATCCCTCCCCTAAAATTGCTTCCAAACAATGGTTATTTAAGTTTAATCTTCACACTCATTGTCATTCCCTCCATTATCATTCTCCAAGTCATAGCCTAAGAAATTATAATACTGTCATTCAAATTGTATCCAATTATTATTATTTAAATTGTAGATATTTATTAGGGACAAGGTGAAGAATATATTTAAAAGTACAACTTATTTAAAAAAACTTTATATTATATATTTTTTATTTTCTCATGTGAGGTATATGAGATTGGACGGAAATTGTATAACATTAAATTGCGTCTCATTCTTTATGTCTCATCCGTAACTTCTTGTCATATAAAAGATATATTGAGTATTTAAAAATTTAAAATAGTTATCAATAATATATATTATTTATCTTTTATATATAACAATGAATAATTAGTGAAATAGAAGATGAGACATAATTTAAAAATAAATCATTTTTGTTCATTGCAGAATAACATATATAATATAACGCTTTTAAGAAAAGAACTACTACAGCTCCAACTTTATGAATGACGAGAAATCTTGGGTGCTTAGAGAGTAAAAGAATACACTTATTTTATTTCATTTAATAAATGATATATTAACTATTATATTAAATATATAAAAAATAATAATAAATAATAATAATATATGAAGTTGATATGTTATTTATTAAATAGAATAAAATAAAAGTATCCTCTTATTTTTGGAGAACCTAGTTACTTTTTATGAGCGACTCAATAAGACTAGTTGTCTAGTTGATGGGTCCAACGCCTAACATCTGAAACCGTGTACTCGTTGTCGTCGAATTACCGATTCTTGATTGTGTTGTGAATTCAGGCAATGATCAGCAATAATGGGGGGCTACATATATCGCCCACACTCACTAGACCCGTCCTACGAACAAGTAGCAAATAATGCTACTCTAATTTAATTAGCCCAAAAAAACAAAAAAAGCATAGGTAGGCTACTAGGCAAGGCGCTGGGAAACAAAATAAAGGACCAAACTAAAATAATTAATGGACGTTTTCTGGGAAGGTACGTAGACTTTTGGATAGGATTACTAACGAAAGAAATGGACAAGAAATTAGGCCACAGGGAGGGGGAAAGGGCTCATGATCAGATCATTGAAATGGATATTTGCTTTTTAATGTGAAATCAAGTTACTCAAGGGTCACGACTCAAATTGGAAGTTCATGCCACTCTTTTTGATTTTAATTGATTTGTTTGTCTTGTCAAGCATGCACACATGCAGTTCTATCCTCGGGTGACATTTGATGTGTTTGAGGAGTGGTTATGGAGTCCAGTCGAGAGAAAGGGGAAATGAATGCAATTGTGAGTCAGTAAGTATGCATTCCGATTTGTGAGCATGCTGCGACTACTAAGTGACGCCCCGTCAGTTCACGACCGTCACATAGTACTTTCCTGAGACTTCCAGTTGATAAAGATTGAATATATCCTTGTACCAAAAATTAATGCACCGCGCCGAAGGGTACGCTCAATTATTGCACTCGTGTGTGTACCTAGATTGTGACGGTTCTTAGACAATTACTATATTTTGCTATACCTATTGTCGAGTATTGTATGAACGAATGTACGCCCATGTGTTTTCATCTTTACCTTTTTAAGTAAATTCATGCATATATGGATTCAAATTTTTTTTTATGTAAAAAATTGAAATTAAAATTATGCTTGGTTAGAGAGTAAAATTATAAGTAAAACTTTCATGATTAAATTTTATCTGTAAAATTATACAAAAAACTTAATTATAAACATTTACTCATATTTTTTTTATTCTTTAACCAGATATATTGTGAAAAATATTATTTACATGGATAGACTTGGTTTGTTCTAAATTTGTTGAAGTACAAAGAGTTTTTAAAAACTAAGCTAGTGGTAACTGGACTGTATATACTGTCCGTCCATAACACACAGAACTCATATAAATGGACAGAATTAATATGAATGGACAAAAATAATCCGATCATAATGAGCTTTGTAAACGGTCAAACAATACAATCAAATGTCATGAATGCATTGTATTTGTTCAGAGCTTGTGAAATCCTCCATTAAAGACCTATTGAGAGGGGATCTCAATAAAACATCACAATCAGGAGAATCGAGACCAAGCTCAAACAAAATCATTTACATATGTCAAATACACATATTCAATCAGATATCTTTTAGCCTAAAATCAGGGTGGAACAATAACGAAAAATTGCTGCCGACTACTCACTATTTGTGGCTATACACGAGTTCGAGTTGACCCAATTACCAAATCATCGCAACTTAATTCGATTATAAATATCTAAATCAAACTAGATAATTAATTAGGTTAGTTAATGTGAGACCTTACCAACCCCATCATTAGTCATCACGCCTATAAAAAAAATTATGTAGGGAAAATTGCAGTTTATCCCTCTTAAATTATAGGCCTTGCACTTTACTCCAAAAAATTTTAAAATGTGCAAATGATCTTCTAACATTCCAAGAATGTGCACTTTCACCTTTTTGTCAAAATTTCGCTTATTGTTAATAAAAAAAATGGGCACACTATATGCCTTTAAACTTTGGTTCATATGCAGCCTAATATCCTAAATTCACATATAATATCCAATTAACTTGATGTCGCCCTAATATCTTGGACGTGCGCTATTTTTTTCAACTATAGATGAACAAGTTATACTAGAAGGGTCAATTTGAATAATTAAGAAATGTTAAGGGGTCGACTTGTATATTTTTAAGTTTTGGGAAAAAGTGTACAAAATCTATAGGGATAAAATGCAATTTATCAATTATATATGTGGCAGCCTCAATAGAGTCCTTATTCTCAGAAAGAAGAATCTGATTATGTACTTGGTTAAATCTTACAAGTTGAAAGTAGAAAAGTGGACAAAATAGTATGACAAATGGTCTTCTTACAACCTCAACTAGGAAAGCTCGTGTTTTCAGCCTTCCGTAATATAATGGTTATATTGACGCCCAAATTTCAACTAACGGCCAATTAAAACCGATCTGAGTGTTTGAGATTATTCTTTTGGTGCAGAATTTTTTCTGCATACATTGCACGTCAGTTGTCGAGTAATGTCACCTATTCTTTGACCAATTCCCCTGAGTTACGTTGTCGACTATAATTATCCATCCACAGCTATTCATTGTGCTAACAACCGTATATAGTGCAAGCATAATTCTATATCCTCCTAATTGCTAAACAATGAAAATATTGAATATACAGATGAATTCTTTTTTATTTTAATAATAAAGTTTGTCACCATGAGTATAAAGTCTTTTGAAGAATCACACCTCAAAAATTAGCTTATAATAATGAATTTAGTACAATAGAAACATAAAAGGCATTCAAATATGTTTTTATTTAGTTATTAGGATGATATGACAACACTCATTGTTAAAAGTTTAAACCAGGTCAGTTGAATTGCAAAATTGATGAGCCGGTCTCTCTTGACTGATCCCAATTAACTGGTTGAATTTTTCTGTCAAATTAGAGTGATAATTATTATCAAAACACATGGAAATCTAATAATAATGACCGCGTAATTAAAAACCAAAGAAGGCATATCACACAGTTTGAAAAGGGGAAAATCTTCGTTAAACTTTTCTGTATATAATATATTTCAATTCTTAAATCAAATAATAATAAAGGGACATTTTTAACTATTCAATAAAAAATATCCACATGTCATTATTTGATGTGAAAATGAGTTTAAATAGATATGAGAAACTTGATACAAGTTTTATCCTTTAAAAAACCTATAGATTTTCCATTTTCTTATGTTGTAATCAATTTTTTATTGACTGCCGGTTAAACCAAAAGTTTAATTATATGTTTATAGTTAATTGAGGGTGTGTTTGATATGCTGTATTAGACATGATAGTATAAACTTATACTATATGTATGCTCTTATATGTTATTTGGTATAGATGACGTATTGTATAAGTTTATATATCATAACTCCCTTATACGTTAAAATGTTGTATAACTTAATAATAGAGGCCTTATTATATCTCATTAGCTTTTAACATATAAGATTACTTTTATTTTTAATATTTTATTAAAATAAAATAATTCTTAAATAAATAATAATAAGTAAAAATTTATAAATAAAATTATTTCATAATAAATAAATATTATTAACAAATAATATATGATATAAATAGTTACATACAATAAAAATAAAAAGTAATTATTATTAATAATTATTAAATAAAATAACATAATAAATATTAAATAGAAAATAAATGTTTAAAATAAATAATATGTAATACATAAAAGTGAGAATCAATAATAAAAATATTTTGAGTTAATAAATAATTATAAAATATTGAAATAAATAATAATATTTAAAATAAATTAAATTTTAATTAATATATATTTACATAAATTTGATATTTAAAAATTATGTTTAAATCATTAATAAAAATTATATTATATTTAATATTTAATTAAAATACTATAATTATTTATAATGAATGATAATATTATATAATATAAAATATAATATCTTATCAGTGTTACATCAAATACTGCATAGCATTAAAAGTTGATTAACCTTATACTATTAGGTTTTATCCTATTAAATCTTATATCCTAACTTTAGTTATTTTAAATCAGCTTGAGTTGACTTCTTCTGATATTTAGGATTATCTTCAACCACATAAACCAAAGTTAAACTATAGTGAATCATTGAATTTAAATTTTAACTATCTTATCTCTTTTATCTATGGTATAGAAGTTTATAGAACTTCCCTTTCAAATATTAAGTTAGTATGATTAAAAAATTAGCATTCCACGGATCTAATAAGGTAGAATAAAATATTGTCCTCTTGTGAATACTCAATATGATGATAATATCACGTAGATAGCGATTGATAGGGATAACGTTTCACCCCTATATATCGTCATTAACATCAGACCCTTAAATCTTTATGGAGCTGCATGTATTTAGTTATGTCATAAGAGAAGTATCATATATGGTGATGATGTGCACGAGTTCATATCATCAACGGTATATATACTTAATTTTATACACACGATGGAATTGGAAACCAATTCGATTATCATTCCGATCGAGACACCTACGGGATTTTTGGATCCTATATCTCAATCAAGCTTTTCCTTATTGTGATCACTTAGGACAGAACAAGGACGTAGGGAGAAGGAGGACAAATTCATAGTACACTTTTGTATAATCTTTGTGGCTACCATTTTACCATGTCGAATTCATGACCCATATATTCTAGTTAATATCCATGCGTATTGCTTTTTGTTATCGAGAAAAAAGTGTGAAATTGGTTTGATTACAAGAAGATGCATATATGTGGGAATGTATCCCAAGAGCTAGCTTATTCATTATCTTAGATTCATCCCAATTATTTTGGATTCTGTGCTGGTACTTGAATAGACTTGTTGGAGAAAGAAGAGAACAGAGTGGCAGATAGCATTGGTGCAGACAGATGACAAGGAAGAGCATGAAAGCTGTGTAGGGCAGAAATGTTATCTTCCTCTCTCCTCGTTCACCTTTATTTTTCTTGATTCCCGTCAAGCATATTTCAATTTTGGAAGTACCCTTGCCAAAAATGGATTTAATTTAGATAAATGCATTCATAATAAAAAAAATTGTTTTACAATGTAATTCAATCAAATTTTCTTAGCTACTTTCATAATTTTTGAGGTGGTGTGATGAGAATTAAACTTATTTTATTCATGTAATAGAATGTAATTAAAAATGTCAATGTATCAAAATTAAATTCATTAAAAATTAGCTCACAAACTTAAAACTTTTATAGATTTAGTCTTTGGCACAATATTAAAAGTAAACTAGTTCAATGGTTGTCATCGACACCAAGCCGCTTCGGCCACCATCATCGGGTCGTTGTGGCATTGGTTGACGCAATGGTCAATTTAATTCTTGTTACCTACCCTTATCCTTTGTCTAAATTGCAGCAAACTGCACCACAAAAATTTAGTTAACGTAGGCTTCAAAGTTGCTTGATCTATACTAGTATCAAAATAAAATATTTGCAAATATATATATATTATAGTGTTCTTTTTTTATAACTTTAACAACAATTAATTGGCGTATGGTCCAAGTTACTGATTACAAGGATTAAAAACGGTTTGGATGTATCTTATCGAAAAAAATTGCTATAAAGTTTATTTGTAAGATAAAAAATAAGAGAACATATTTACCTTTAATTTTAATAAAAATATTACTATCATATAAATAGATGATCGAAGGAAAATTAACATAGCATTTTACATTTCATTTTAGAGAAAGTTTATGAATCATGCGGACCGAGGGCACATAGAATCAACAATAACTTAAAACTAGTTAATACTTGTGTTATTTGATTTATTGTGTGTGAAACACTATGATGGATGAAGTGTGAATTGGTCAAAACATATAAAAGTATAAATAATATTTTTCTAAAACTAATAGTTGCAAAACTTGGCTTTTTATTGTAATATAGTAGCTTGCAACAAAGTACACGCATAATAATATGACACACCTATTTTTAGTTTGTTTCAAATGTGATACTTTTTCTAGTGATGAACTATCTTCTTTCAAAGTAATTGTCTAACTAATATTTTCATATGAATTTTTTTCTTATACTGTTGAAATATTATTGATGGTTTATTAATTGATGATCGCACCGTCATTGATTTTTTTTATTTATTATTGGACTATGTTTATTGTTCTACCTTTTTAGAAGGTGGTAACTCATTTGTTGAGTAGAGCTTTGGTTATATATCTATTTGGTTAATATAATACACAAAACGTCACAAGAAATGAAGTATTTTTTTTCATATATTGATATGCACCACTAAAGGACAGAGTACTGCAAAGATGAATGGCATATTTAACTTCTAAAATACCTTAATGCAGTTTGAATTTGCATTTCAATGATTTATTTCTCAACAGACACGATCCATCGAAGGTTGTTGCGCACCCCATTTGCAGCAATGATATATTGATAATATATACTTCAAGGTGCACTCCATACTTCACAAATGTCAGGCAAAAGAAGCCTTAATAACCTTATACGACGTTGATAATGATATCTATTAATTAAAACAGATAATTTGATAGTGGTGAAATGCATACATATCACTTTCATACAGTTACTGAAATGATAAGAACAGATACTATACTTTTGTATTATAAACCATGGCAAATATATTCTATGTATGTTTGATGTGGACCTAGATGCTCGTGGAAGCGTTGGAAAATCATAACTCATACCATCTCTTTTCCCTTTTCTTTTTATATGGGATGCAAAGCCAAGACAATATATACCCGTCTGCTAAAGGTGATTTTGACCACACATGTGTAAGAACAAAGATGTTTTTTTTTTATTTTTTCCTAACGTGGGTCCACTTTAACCTTTTAAATATGGGGTGGTGAGTGGGAGAGTATAAAGGCAAACTGTGTGTTATATATTTGGTTGGAATCATATGAGATGAAGAGGACAGAGGGCTTGGGAGAGGGCATTTTGCCCCACCATTTTTATAACCCTTCCCCTGTGCCTGTTTTTTCTAGATTCCCCATAAACAAACACATGGCATAAGAATATTAATGGTTAATTCAATGAATAATTCTGCTTATAGATCACTTATAAAAAACCGATTTCACGTAATTAATCTGACAAACGATCCATTATTAGACATCCGGTTAACGTGAGCAATATTCTATCTAAAAGTTTAGTATCCATTTTAGAGGAATTGTGCCCTTCATTAATTAGTTGAATTTGATCACAACCCATCTTAACCCGTGTTCATCCATCCATCACATCATCTTGTACGTTCAATTCAATTCCATCAAATCTTATTCAGGTTCCTATTTTTCGCACTAGGGGTTGGCTAGCTACTATCACCCGCTTGATCTTCTTGAATTGATGGTGATTGAGATTGAATAAGTTGATGATGAAATGAAATTGTAAAGTCACAACCTCTATTGCTGTATTCCAATCATAGTGTACGTAGTGGATTACATGTAAAATGTCGCTTTCATTGTGAAGGAGGCACAGCTAGCTTAAGGTCACTCAAGTCCAACTTTCAAGTCTAATCCAAAGATTAATTAGGAGAAGCATGGCAAAAGGCACAAATTAAAGGACCATTGAGCGGGGCATAGGACATATACTCCCATTCCCATCATATATCAATCAGTACTCATGATGATCAAAGTTCAACCTTTGGATTGGACTCCACCAAGTGCCAACTTTATATTATTATCGTGGGTCGCACCGCAAAAACCATAAGTACGGACAAAAAGGAGGAGGTTCTTATGGCTCAAGAGTCAAGAGGAATACGAAGTAAAAAGGATTTTTGATTTCTCACTTGTTCCAGCATATATCGTTAGGAAATATCAAGAGTTAACATATCCAAGTGTAATAAACACTTTATGGATGTAAGGAAACATGCCTAAATTTATAGAGAATAACGGATAAATGAAGTACGGTGAATAGTAATTCACAATAGAATCCATGTGTCACTTTACGTGAATAGTACTATACAGTAAAATCACGTTGATATTACTCTAGTAGGATCCACATCACTATTATGAATGATCCTATCCAGTGGGACCGCTTCACTATTTATGAATAGCCTTGTTAATATCATTCCAACAAAATAGATCAAAGAAAACAACAATATTTTAACTTGGAAAACCTTATTATAATTTTGAGGGAAAAATCATGAACAAACTGACAAATATCCACTATATTTATGAGTAATTATAATATAGTGTATTTCAAGTGAAACTTCTTCCTATAATTTGTAGTATTACAAGAATTAGAGAATACCCAAAACCCCAAATGTATATTCACACTACACTCTTGGATTTTCTTACATACACTCTATATTTTTCTCTCTAAAAGAAGCCTACACTGATTCTTTCTAAAATAACTGAGAAATGCATTCAGTTTGAGATGGTTTTCCATCATTTCTATCCCTCTATTTATAGAGTTTCAAAGGAGTTATTATACATGTGCATAGTGACTTTCCATGATTTTAGTAGTTTCCTGATTTTGATAGTTATTATGTAATTTACTATACATGTATAGTAACTTTGAAAAATTAAAGCCGCCAAATATATATAGCTTTTAAACTAATGGTATACAGTGAGAAAACCCATCCAAACAAATTATGATAGAAAAACACTTTTTGTACTATGTTTTGAGACATTTTTAAATGAAAACTCTAACCTACTGCTTAAATGATTGAGAGTAAATTTTAACTTTTCTATGTAAGAAAGTTATGCATGAAACTTATTTATAAAAAATTTGTTTTTATTTGTATTTCCTAGCCAAATAAAATCTTAGGATGTGTTTGATTAGGGTATAAAAAAAGGGATAATTAAGTTGTTATTAATAAATTTTACAAATAAAATTCATCTATAAAAATTTATTTTTATTTTTATCCACAACCAAACATAAATGAACTCTAAAGTCCTTTGCATGTAAATCTTATCCACCAAAAATCTGGGTTTTGGTTTCTTCCTTAAGGTTGTTCCCCTATCCTGCATGTGCAGTTCCATCTTCTCCTCCAAAGTATCGTTTTGATGCCATAAATGGTAACGATGAGTTCAAATCCGAGGCAGCTGCCAACTGACGCATTGAGGTGGATTACGGCGGACGAGTAGATGCGGGCGGCAATGGCATCGTTCCTGGTCAATGGCATCGAGGAGCGACTTCGAGTCCAGTGTGCCCATTATGGTCAATGCGACAAACGCTTCGAAATGAGTGGTCTTGCATCGTTACGCACGTTGCGATACTGGATATGGCGCCATCAGTGTCCCAATTTCAAGGAAGAAAGCATTTTTGGACAACTCCCAAATCGAGAAGGTGTTTCACTTGTAGTTGGGCCTTGATGAGGCTTGGATGATCAGCCACTTTGGAAGGTTGGATGATGTCAGCCTAGTTAGACGTTTTAGCCTCCTTGCTTTTTGCTCGTGTTGATAGCAACTCAACATGTTTCAATTCATTCTTTTTCTAATCCTTGATAATTACGTTTTCTTTTTATCTAAAAATTAATTAACGGAATGAAATTAGAATTTAATTTATATGTACTGATAGTATAAATTTTTTTTAATGTATCAAATCATGTATTATCATATCAATTAAAATAGTTAAATCTTATATTCATTACTTATAAATGAAATAATTTAATTGGATAACTTGTAAAAAAATTTATTTCATCAGTTCCTACAAATTAAATTCATAAAATAATTGAAGATATGCGCTTAAAAAAAAAACATTTTGTAAGTCAAAAATTAAAATGAAAGTTCTGTCACATCGGTATCAAATTTAACAAGCATTTCCCCTAGTGCAAACCGTTACACCGTATTCATACAACATTAGCCAACAAAGCAGGGATCGTATATGCTATGCTCCATTAACACATCTTTAATTAATTTATACGGAACACACTTAAGTATTCCTGATTCTGGAATACCCAACACAACAAACCCAAAAAAAAAAAAAGTTTACATCTTCACATATAACTCGTGAAAAGCTCTAGTTGATAAGTAGATAAATAATGCGTACAAATAACAAACTTTATTAATATAGTTACATATAATATGCTGTAAAATGAAAGATAAAAAAAAAAACTATCACCCTGAATGATAGATAAATTGGTTTTACAATTTTTTTGATAGATAAATTGATTCGTAACAATTATAAACAAAATTGGTTCTCACAATTGTAAAAATAGGACATCAGTCATAAGGAGGTTGTAAACCTTGAGGAAGGAATGAAAAAGACTGCAAAAGGGTGAAGTCATCTTGAGGAAATGAGCTCGCTCGGAGTAAAGCGGCTTGGTTTGAGAGGATGAGTTCGAATGACAGGTCAAGCCTTCAGGGTAAGGAGTCTAGCCATCGTCATCTCAAAGCTATTCCTTGTCTTGTTCAAGTTATATTTTCTTAGACGGCTTCACCTCCTTCAAATCAAGCTCTTTTGTCGTCTCTTTCCTTCTTAAGGAACGTGGAGGCCAAAGACCTATAATATCTGATTTTAAGAATTGTGAGGACTAAATTGGATTTATAATTGTTATGAATCAATTGCTCAAAAAATTGTAGAACTATTTGGATGTTTACCTAAAAAAGATGTGGTGCACATATGGCATCATGTGAATGATAGTGAAACCTTTGTATATAGATTCTCTGTGGACCCCACCCTACTTCCTAATGAGTCGCCACCATTGCGACCGCCAGCGAAGAAACGGCGCCAAGAACATCTTTGGGTGAAACACCAACAGGAACAGGAACACTACTGTTCCTCTCTTCCTCGTACAGGAACCTGTGCACGATCCTAAGGCTCTTTGCCAACACGTGTTCCTCCCAAGCCTCTGCCTCGGATTCAGAGCCACTCTTCAAGAAAACCTCGGTGGCGTCGAGGCGGTGCGTGCTCCTCTTCCACATGTTGTAGAGCCGTTGAATCTTTGGATTTGCCGATTCGCGAGCGTGCAGTTGTTGACCTTGATCTTCGCAATGGCAATCTCTAAGAGCTTCTTTTTTGTCCCTTCGTCTGCTTCTGCGGCCTCTGCTCTCAGAAACTCGTCGAATTCGGGCACCCCAATGGCCCTTCGTATCCCTTTTGTGTAATCGGCAGAAGGGTCGAAGAAATCACGAACTTCTTCGACTTGGCCAGCTTCAATCATGCGATCCACACGTGTTTGCAGAGAGGAATGGAGAACTGGGAGGGAAACATCCACCCAGAGGAAGCAACACTCATACCTTATTCTGAGAAGAGAAATGATATTTGTATTCATGCGTATCTCGGATGCCATAAGATAATTAACAATGCACATGAAATCTCATTGAGTTCAACTTTGCTATAAATGGGTCTTACCAGTCAAAAAAAGAAAATGTTGGCACTGGGAAGATATGAATTTATGTTTTCAAAGTAAGGGACTTACAATAAAGCTTTGAAATTTATCTGCCCTTTGCAAAACTCTACTGACAATAATGTGAAATTCATTTATGCTATGCATCAAATCAAAATTAAATAATCTTCATTTATATAATTGAAGTTCATATATAGTGCTAGCTATATAATTTCTTATATTTTGTCATAAGGTTGTTTACAATTAATCAATTGGGAGTGCGGTGCCCATTTTATGATGTTGAAATAATAGTAGTCTAACCTGAAATCGGGATGATGGTTCACAAGTGCGTCGATGTAGGAGTTGGACCCACCAGCGATGATGGGGAGGCCATCCCTGCCAACGATGGAATCAACGGCTGATGTTGCTTGGCGACAAAAATCGAAGGCGGTGAAGTTGGCATTAGGGTCAATGGTACCCAAGAGGTGGTGTGGGACCCCACGTGACTCTTCCTCGGTGACCTTATTGGTGGTGATGTCAAGGCCCTTGTAAACTTGCATTTTGTCGGAGTTAACTATCTCAGCTGGTGGGAAGTGGTTGGCAAGGTCTATGGCCAGCTTGGTCTTGCCCGTTCCGGTGGCCCCCAATAGCACCACCGCCTTATCCTTGCGGTATTGGTGGAACAATGACTCCATGTTGGACATCCCCTTTTGGAATCTTACTAGGGGCTGTTCTACTTGTTTGCAAGCTAAGGAGGCAGATACTGATGAGGAGATATTAATCATTCTTGTTTATTTTTAACCTCTCTTTGTTGTAATCTAAAACCTGCCCAAGAGTTGACCAAACATTATTTTAATTTAGTTATGCATATCACTATATATCAGTACTAGCACTATGACAAAACCAGCGAATAAGGGTATTAATTTATCACCATCACCACTGATATATTTGTATAGTAGTGTGCCAGAATGATGTATTTGGTCTATAAGATAGGGGAGAGTACCGAAAATAAGGAAATCAGAAGTGGACAAAATTTATAACATGTATCTACTTTACTAACATGTCACTTAATTTGGCCAATTATAGTGAGGCTATGGCTGCAAGAGCATTTTTCCCAATATTATTTCACCAAATTACGAAAAGGAAACTAGGAGAATCTAGCAAGGGGAGGAGAACCAAAAGAAAGAAAAAGAGCTTACAGAAGAAAAAGAGCTTACTCTGTAAGCAATATGGCATATATAGAGGCTCTATATATAAGGATGAAATAGAAATAGAGAGGAAGATATCTACTTTAGTTTCACACCAGAGCACCGAAACAGCGAATTTAAGTCTTGGGATAAATTAACAAAATATATGTTTTTTTTATCCATGTAAGGAGTAGTACAGTGAAAAAATGAAAAATTTTTACAGCAATATCCCACTTATAAGTTATAGCTTACAACATGGACCACCATATATATATATATATATATATATATATATATATATATATATATATATATATCCGTACGTACCTAAATTGCCAAAGACGCGGCGAGCAGTGGAAGAATTTGTAAAGTAGGGCCTCTAACTTTGTTGCAAGTAGCTACTTAATCTCTCTGCAGATTCACACAGCTAGCTACCTGAGATGATCAGAGAATAGAAGAGTGGAGTTTGGAGTTAGTCGGGGAGGAATTAGAGAGAAGTATTATTTATTATTGTTGAGTATGAATTGGTGTGATAGAGAATTAGAGGCGTTTTGTGAAGGAACTTGAACTTGAGCAGAGGAAGTTTAGAAGAGTGGTGGAGATGGATTTGGAAGTGTGGATTTTCTTTCTGGGGTAGCTATTTATACGAAACGAAGACCTGTGCCCCCGCATGACAAGAAAAGTTGCTTGCTTTCCCGTTACTGACCTTGCGAATTCAGCAAATTAAAGTGTACTACAAGGATAAAATAAGTTAAAATGAGTTAATAATTCACATAATTTTGGAGGGGAAGAGAGTGAAGGAGAGGGAAGGACTTGTAGTGTAATATACAAGTCATAAAATTAAAACTCAAAACATACCCTAAGTAGGAGTTAGTCTATATAGTATAACTTTATATATATTTAAGTGTTGTAAATTCCACTATATCTCTTCAGGCCGGATTCCGATTCTGGCAGTGACGCTTTACCTGCTAGTATTGGGGTGCCTCCTCTTGTGACATTTCTATGCACCAAAAAAATAAATAAATAAAATGTTGTAGTATTATAATCATCAAAAGGTAGAATACATCTCTTGGTAATTATTGTTGTAATTTTATTGATTAAGTAATATTTATTGTTCAACCCATAGTTCACAATTGGATTAGTGATTGACTTAGTCAAGACACTTGGTACCAGTTAATAATAAGTCACTGATTAAATCAGATTTAATTAAATTAATATATAAAAACACAATTTAATGCAACTAAATCTATTATATATATAATTAATGAGAAATAATGATAGAATTGTTAGCTTGGCTTAATGGTTGGAGTGCTCCTCTTTAATCTTGGGATAGTTGTTCAATTACTTTTGCTGGAATTTTGCATTTCTTTATGAAATTCAAAGCCTTGCATGTGTGCAGATGATTCGTTGTCAATTCATTGACCAGTTCGGTTCTTAAAACTATAGTCTATAGGCCAAATAAAGTATTCATCCACTACCTAAGTATTAGGGCTCGGGAGCTTTGGTATGCAGATTGAATTTTTCATTCTTGAGAATAGTGACAATGGGAATAAATTAGACCCTGGAATAAATCATTGATATGTTTGGTTGACATTCACATATATTGGAAAAAATGGGTATTTTTTTTCCTAAATACTCCAAACAAAATGGTAATGACAATAGCTTGGTAGCGGTAGGCGATGGTCTGATGTCGACGATGATAGTCTGGTGTTAGCAACAGGAGTGATGATGATCTGGTGGTGAAGGCGACAATGATCCAATGGCAGCGATGGTTGGCTGGTGACGACAATGGTGGTCCAATGATATATAGTGGTGGTAGTTTACAATTTATGGCAGTCTGGTCTTTTCAATTTTTAGAAACATTATTATGGAGGAGGTGAAAATGAAAATAGGTCAATTTTTATTATTGAAAATGCAAATTATCTGAGAATTTTTTTTTCTTGAATTGTGTGACAAGGATGAAATCTTATATGCCCAAGCTCACATATCCGAAAATGTACAAATATTTCATCTGCCAAAGGTCCCCTATTTAAAGGAGGAAGAACGTTCTTCTAATCAATAGACTCAAGAGTTATAAGCACAAACATTATAATTAAAAACCTTCATTATTTTAACTTGCCTTTCATTCTTTCATTCTCAACGGGGTGGAAGCTCAAACAAATTGGAACAGGTAGTGCCGACCTAAACTCTAGGCAAACAAATATATTTTAATAACTATTTTTAATTATCTTTTAGAAAAAACTAACTTCCTAATATGTTGAATTTTTCATTTTATTTAATTTTTTATTTTGTATTCTTTAACCAAGATTATGGTAGCATGATCATTAATAAACTTTTAACTTGTGTTTCATTCTTTCAAACCTCAAACAAATTGGAACAGGTAGTATGAAACAAATATATTTTAATGACTATTTTTAATTATTTTTTAGATAACTTCCTAATATGTTGAATTTTTCATTTTATTTAATTATTTATTTCTTTTTATGATAGCATGATCAGTAATAAACTTTTAACTTTAACTCATTAATAAACTTTTAACTTTAACTATGGTTTACAGTAAACTTAATTTCTGTCTATCCCTTTTCATTTTCATTTTATTGGTTATGATCTTTTTTATGAAAAAAGACAAAAACTACTATAGAAAAAATAATCACAGGGAAAAAGAGTAAAAAAAAAAGTACAATGTTATTTAAATAATAAAATGCATTGTAACACGACCGACATTGCAAGAAATTAAATGGATTCTAGTTAATTATTAACTGGATCCCACAACCAGAATAATATCGTAGTATACTTTTGATATGTTTTAAGTCATGAATCTACTTAAATTATGGGTGATCATGTGAACGAAATTAGTTGTTGATTTATGCATTACTTTTTTATGTTGGACTGTGTTAAACTGATTTTCGAAATGACATTATATTCTCGTTGACAAATGATATGATCAGAATTTTCTTCCCGCGCAAATTTTATTGAAATATTTTCACCTTCGGCATATATCACTAATGCCACTAAATTTAGAAACATGACATCTACTAAGTTCTACTTATTCAAATTATCATTTTAATTAAGATGATAGAATAACAATTTCAAGCAATATAATTTAAAATGGCAAATCAATTTACGTATAAGGGGTGTATGACATGAAATGTAAATTTGGGTCATATATGTGTGTGTGTTGGGGTCAAAATTAAAAGTTAATTAATAATAACTAATATTTACATGTTCATTAAATAAATCACTTGACTTTATATTACAACAGATAAATGTACAAGGAGGAGTTGAAAGACGGGGATATGTGGCAAGCCAGAAACTAGTAAACGGAACAGTAGCAGGCGTGAGGGGATAGAGAGAAAATGGATAACAGAGAAAAGTTATTTTTAACAATTGATTGGGATAAATTAAATTACAATATTAGCCATGCGAACAATCTAATTCAAACTAAAAGAATTGGATATTTTTATCCTAATGAAAATGTGGAGGATACTAACTTCTATATGAAAATATGAAGGATAGCAATTTCCATATATATATATATATATATATATATATATATGTATACATGTATTTTTTTTATATTTATTTGACACTTACTTTGTTGTGTAATTCTTTTTTAGGCATTGAACTTTCAATTCAATCGTTGAAAAACATTTAATAGTTGATATCAAACTACTTGGTTTTAATATATAATATATTTTAAGAAATATGAGTAAAATTTAACAATTAGGTTACATATTTATTATTTTTTTGAAATTTAGTATGTTTAACTATTAAAATAATATTACATAATTCAGTTGTTTAATGAAATTTATTGTTTATGAAAAGTTATTCAAAAGGGTAAATCTACATAAAATTGTGTTAGAGCCGTCTAGAAGGCATAGCGAACAATGGCCAATGGGGTTTACCTATTTTATCTTATATTATATTATTGTTTAAATTATTGATCTTTTATTACTTTGGAAAAAAGTTCAATTTTTTTTCATGTCTTATTTTGTTGACATTTTACTATCAAAATTAAAAGTGGTAAATGGCTAAGACTAGGGTGGCAAATGGGATGGATGTATTGACCCATTTTGGTCATTTTGGTTAGAAGTATCATCCCATCCCATAAAAAAAATGATAGGTTGGTGGGCCTTGATCATCTTTGTAACTATGGTTGTCAACCTGTTCCAAGCAAAAAAAAAAAAAAAACTTGTTCCAACCCTTTTAGGGTTAGCCATAAAACAAAGTGGAATGGGTTCCCATTTTGGTTATACTTTCATCCAACCTAAAAAAATGATAGGGTCAGTTTCCTGAGACATGATCAAATGTCCAATCTATTTGAACCGTCCTTTCCAACCTAGACACCTCATCCAATTTGGCTTCAAACCTAATATATATATATATATATATATATAGCAGTATTATTTGTATTCAAACATTATGGGATATAGTGCCAAAACACTCTTATCTACCATTGGATGAGATGTGGGTCTCAAACAAAGTGGAGTGCTTATTATTTACCATGTTGTAGCGTGACTATCGTACGCTTGCACTATACTAGAAAGATAAATTGCTACAATTAATGCTCTTTGGTTAGAAATTCTTGACTTCATTTGACCACAACATCATCTTTTAGCATTTGATGAACTTAATATCCCAGCTCATGGTGCTTATTTTGAGTGTAGCATTGAGTTAATTTGAACTAGGAACTTTAGAGAAAAAAATTTGCAACTTTGCTAATAACTATAGCTTTTGGCCTAATGGCAATCCAATAAATTTGATCTAACAAATAGTATCAGATTGAAGTTATGAGTTTGAATCCCAGGCAACACTAGAAGAAAACTCTTTGCATAGGAAACTTATGGTCTGTTGGCACACATGATAGGATAAGGGTTGATGGTATAAGACTTAATAGTATAAGGCCTAATAAACATTTAATATGTAATAATCGATGTACACATATCCTTAGACAAGTTTCATATGATCTTAAGGTCCCTGGACCCATCCTTGTAGTTGGGAAGGTCCTGATTTTAAAATCATGTTGCAGCTTCAATTCTGCAAAACTATGCAAAATAGGTTCCCTGAGCTAGTTTGACTCCTGCAAGAAGTGAGCCTTCTCTGTGGTTTCGCTGCATAGGCTAGTTGCAGTGAGCAAGGTTATGGTCAAGTGAGCGAGCATTAAGCCTTACGCTGGCGAGCACCCAAATGACAACACAGGACCTGAAATGACACAATTTTGATTAATGAGATCTCCACCCTTTTGAACCCCTCTTCCTCTCTCTCCTAACCAGGATTCAAACCCTTACCCTCTAAACCCCATTTCTTCTTCTTCCTCCCTTTTCTCAATCAAACCTATATCAATCTAGCTTTCCACAAGATTCAAGGTACGTGTTTAATGTTAGTTTATGTTAGCTTTCCCATTTTCTTCCTTCCCTGGATTTTGGGCTTTATTATTTCTCTCATTGTTATCAAGTGAGAATGCTCCCCTAATGTTATTAGAGCATGTTTAGGGTAATCTAGAACTACCCATAGATTATTCATGAGTTTTATGGTTGTAATGGCAGATATTGGTGTCATCTTCACTCCCCGAGCTTTCCTAGAGTTGGTCCTTCACGTTCCACTCCTCCAGGTGAGTAGATTTGATCTCATAGCTTTATTTTGGTCATTATATTATTATTTTCTAGCATTACAAATATTTAGATATTTGAAAAATGGATTTTCACATGATAGGTTTATATAAAAATGTGCCATAGATAGAAATGCTTCGCTTGAGATTATACATGAAAATCTATGATTTTAGAAAATGCATGGGACCATATTTGCTCTATAAATACTTTCTATGGTTTAACTCATGATTTTGATTCGTTTATGAAGGGTGGAATTTGTTATGATTGATGAAATGAAAATTTAAGCTTTATGTTTATTCATGGGAACTGACATGTTGAATATAGAATTAATAGAACTCCCCTTTTCATGACTTTGTACAATGTAGAATAGGGAATTACTAGAGTAACAAGTTATGTGTTAACAATAGTTATTCCGTTAACATTGGTATATAAAGGCCTGAAGGGCAATCATCCACACGTTATATTGGGCCATGAGAGACGCGGTCATGAAGGATATTAAGATCTCAGCTAGGTGCTTTTGTTCACGAGGGACTAAGCACCACCCTTTGTAGTTTATGGATAGTCTGTTTCTCTTTTTGTAAATTCTTGAGAAATTGAAGTGAAATAAGACCTTAACAATTTTGATATAGCTATTATGTATTATATTTGAAATGATTTACAATTGTTGCATTATTAATTACGTATTTTCCTTCTTGTCCCATGTATGGTTATGGCTAAGGATCCATTTACTGAGTTTTATAATAAAACTCACCCCTCTCTTTCCTTTTCCTCAGATATAGGTGTAGCTTTGGACCCTCCACCTCCCCCTTCTCAGGTAGTTATCTTCTCAGGGGTTAGCTTCATGTTGTGAAGTGTTTAGTTTTGATAAAGTGCTCCAATGATGTTGCAAGGTCTCGAACCCATGCATATGCACATATATTTTGCTTTTTGCTGACTCCATGATTTGTTTGTATTTAAAATGATATATTATTCGCGGTTTATTTTGTATAGAAAACAACTTATCATATTTGTATGACAACTACAATTACAGCTTGATTTATGAGAAAAAAAGGGTTATCTCATGATTATTATGATTTAGTTATGCAAATCATTTTAAGTTTTAAAAGGGATTTTATGAATAAAGTATGCATATAGTATGACTTAGCGATTACAAGGTTTATGTGGGGATGAGATTGTTCACTTGTAAGATCAAAGTAAGTCGTGACATAATACTATACAACGTTTAGTGTAGTATTGTATGAGA
Source organism: Dalbergia oliveri (assembly GCA_030441495.1). Classification (NCBI taxonomy): domain Eukaryota; kingdom Viridiplantae; phylum Streptophyta; class Magnoliopsida; order Fabales; family Fabaceae; genus Dalbergia; species Dalbergia oliveri. Next base: position 25,419,100 of record JAMLFY010000009.1, on the reverse strand, counting down.
TATTACATTTTATATTCTATGATATTATCATTTATTTACCAATAATTTTAATTATAGGTAAATAATAAATAAAAATAATAATAAAATAAATTTCATATTATTAATTATTAAAATATTTATTAATTAAAATTTTAATTCATATTAAATGTTATTTTTTATTTCAATATTTTATAACTATTTATTATTACTTATAACAATTTAATTTATATATTTTAATATTTCTAAATTTTTTATTAAAGTTTCGTAATTACTAATCCTTATTTTTACATATTACATATTATTTATTATTTATTTATTTAGTTTACTAGTTAATAATTTATAATTGACTGTTATGCTATATATTATTTATTTAAAATATTTAATTCTTATTAAATACTTATTATTTTATTTATTATTATTATTATTTAAAATTAAAAATAAAAGAGTCTTTATATGTTAAAGGCTATTTAGGCCTAATACGGCTTTCCTAGTCATGACTAAATTATACGTCAATTTAACATATAAGGGGGGTCATGATAGATAAATTTATACAATATGTTATTTGTACCAAATAACAAATAAAAGTATAACGTATAATATTAACTTGTGCTATTAATGCCTAATACAACATGCAAACGCATTGTTACACTCTTGCTAGCGCTCGATCCGATGACAAAAACAATTTTACTCTCCTAGGCTATGATTGGGAGTTTTAAAGAGGGTGGAAGGGAAGGGTTATTAATAGAGTAGATAAGAAAAGTGAGAAGTAAAATGGATGATAATGGACCACTTTATTGTTTGGGAGTTTATAATTTAAACGAATGGAATGAAATAGTATATAAATTTTATTATCCATTTTTACTCTTTACTTTATGAGTGATTTTTTATATAAAAAATTAAAAAAATGGCAAAGCAGTAAAAATATGGAGGGAAAAAGCTAGTCCTCCCTTCACCCCAATTTAGGAGGTCACTAAAATGTACTATGTAATAGCTTGGAGGGACATTGAAAACCCTTACTATCCTTGTTCCTCCCTTCCTTTAAACCACTTCCAAACACCATCCAATATGTCCTTTCTCTTTCATTTTATCCCTCCCCTCAAATTTTACACTTCCAATCATAGCCCTAATAGCAATAAAACGTGACTCGCATCCATTACTCTAGTCTACACCTCATTGCAATCTATACATAGTGCTTTATGACGTACGGCCGTTCATATTTCTTCTCTCTTTTCTTAAGATGTGACATGCGTGTGCTGATGATTGAATTCCTGGATCAGCACATATATATATATATATATATATGTTAGAGTCGGAGACTTACAATTCTGTTGACACTAAGGTTAGGATCAATAGCGGCGAGCGTGAGTCTCCATATATATGAATGGGGGTTCAATGTTTTCAATGCACAAATCCTAATCATAACCAAATAATAAAATGAAAAGTTCATGTCATGTCAAAAAAACACAACTCTATGCACGCTAGGATAATGGAGTCAAGTAACAAAAGATGGCTTGTACCGGTAACTAATCTTAATTAACAAATTTTCAGTTGATAAGGTGTAACTTAGACCACTTGAAATATACTTCTTCTTTAAGCGAAGGTGTGGTACATCTCGTAAAATATGATACATCACACACCAAGTTATCTAATAGTAATAATCTATGATTATCCATACACCAATGTAATGTCAATGTATTATAGAAGACCCATTTTCTCTTTCACAGTATAATTTTTTGTGCATTGATTTATAGGTTTTTGTATACTAGTTTAAAAGTTTTTGTGCACTAATTTTGTTTTTATTCATTGGTTCACAATTATGGTGTACCATATAGAATTGACCTATTAATACATCATCAAATTCTCACTGTAAGATAACATAGTGTATGTACTCTGTTTTTTAAGGGGTATTACATAATCTACCTACATTTTAAGTTCAGGTCTTTTCTAAAGTATCTACAAGCGCATGCAGAAACATGATTAATTTTTTGCGAATGTTAAAAATTCTAGTTCACAATTTCACATCAACATCCCAACCCTCCTGCAACAATGGGGACACCTCAACGCAAAGTACGTGCCATCAGGTAAATTTCTTTGGCCTTCAGATAACCCTGCGGTAATCGAGTTTCCATGTTTACCAACTAACATTTTTGAGCTTCTAGGCCCTATATTTAGCACCGATTGCGCTAGCATTACTCTGTTTTTTTTTTTTATTCCTTTTTTTTTTCCAGCTACTAGCTAGAGATCGATCAAACTTTCAGAGCAAGATATTATTATTTAGCACCGATTGTGCTAGCACTACTCTGTTTTTTTTTTTTCCTTTTTTTTTTCCAGCTACTAGCTAGAGATCGATCAAACTTTCAGAGCAAGATATTATCATAAGTTTCCACGCGTTATATATATATAGGAAAAAATATTGTAGAGGTCAATAATAGGGATGAGTTAGGTACTTATATGTGGCTCTTCATATATATCGTGGCACTAACTATTTTTTATGGTAGGCCTTATGCTTTATGTATTTAGCTAAAAAGAGGAAGAAACGCAGAGTCTCTTTGTCAATTGCCGCCCACACAAAAGTTGAGCACAGCAAAGCCTATATGCCATTGATCAGAAGAAGAAAACCTTTTTCAAACTAAGTAAATTCGTTAAACATATAGGTTTTTACTTAAGGATCTGGTCAAGAATCAAGAGAGAGAAAAAAAAAGACTGTTAAACTTTTCACATTTTTAATACATCGAATGTATTCAACTTTAACCAAAATTTTCAGGATACAACTGATTAAAAAATCTCTCAGTATATAGTAATTTATATTTTCTTTTCACGTAACAATATCCTTTTATAATTTGATATCAAATTCGATATTAAAATATACTTTCATAATTAATATAGATATTTAAATAAGATCATAATTATAATATCTTTTTATAAATTGATTGCACTAAAAACATAATTTCATAATCACAATCATTTATATAAAATCATAACATCATAATTAGAATTATCTTTTCAAAAAACAAAATCTTTACATACATAATCACAATCGTTTTTGCAATCATCATAGAATTAACTATTAGAATATAATAGATTGGATTAGATAGTATTATCTTTTCATACTTTGATATAGTAATTTGATACTCTTTCACCAATGATATTCAAATCAAATCAAATTTAATATATTTTTATAATTTAATTGCATCAAAATATGAATTTCGCAATTAACATAAATATTCCAATTGAATGTAGAATGCATTAGAAATTGACACATGTTATAGTATTAAATTCATTTAGCCCATAATTATAGATATTATTATTATAGATTTTAAACCATGAATAGAGCAACTCGTGTCAAATACATGTTTAGAGAATATGATCAGCACATTGCAAACAAAGAGCCTATAAAATTAAAGGAAATACACTTAATTTCATACATAATTTAAAAAGAGTAATTATGATTATATATATAGAGAGGATCAAGTGAGAGGAATGGTTTTATATGAGAGTAAGAAGGGTTAAATCTGATTCATCGATATCCAGACCTTATTATCAACATAAATTATTATTTTTTCAATAATTAGATAATGTTTGACTTTTAAATGAGAAGTAAAAGATGACAAAATAGGAGTTTAGGAAATATTTTGAACCATAAAAACTAAAATTGACAAAAAAAAAAAAAACCAAGCTAACAGCAAAATCAAAAACAAATCACAAACCACAAGATATATCAAGATCTAGCACATGACAAACCCCAGGAGAATCCATGGCAACCTATCATTGATTAATCTGATTTGACTGATTGAAGTCTTTGACGTGAATAGGGTTTTCAAGTGACAATTTTCTATTGAGTAAATAACACTAAACACTCTTGAGGTTTGGAGTTATTGCACTCCACCCTATATACAAATATAATACTCTGTCCCATTTATATTATTAAACTCATATTTACCTTAATATATATATATATATATGTATATATATAATAAAAATTATAAAATAAATCTAAAAATTATTACTTGATAAAATACTACAACTTTAAATTTTAAAAACATAATAATTTTAGAGTTTAAAAGATAAAATCATATTTTTAACTTTTTCTTTCAAAGTATATAAGACTATTATAGTAGTAATATCAAGTAAGATTTTTAATAATATCAAAATTTTAGCTTACATTTATTTAATAATTATGGTTATTGTAATGAGGGGGAGTAGTAGGTCTACCTCATGCGGACAATGTCTCAGAAAGGTTACCAAATCCTTCCAGGATGTCTAACCATGCTCAGAGTTAAAGGTATGGGGTGTACCTGCAAGGATTCTACCTAAAAAGAAAGTAGGTATTTTGAGAGTAAGGGTCCAGTGAAAGAACATAAAGATACTAGGATCCCAAGTAGCCTTTATAGGAGGACTCGTGGGTGGTTATTTGGGGTCAGGGTGCTCTCACGTCTTGCTCCCACGTCTCATGCTCATGGTGGTGGGGATCCTGGAGGAGTGAGTTGGAAACCGCGACCACATGTCCCGAGACCATATGCGGACCCTGGTAGTGGTTCCACCCCTAGGTTCAACCATCTTGGGCCTTGGAATGGGCCCTCCGAGATGGGCCAAACCTTGGGTTTCTATTGTCCGTAACAATTATCAATATTTTGATTAGCATACATGTATTAGTAAAATAACAAATTTACCCTTCTCACAATGACTCTGAAATTATTTCTCACTTTTTGTACAATTAAAATTTGTTGTGATTTGTTTTTGAAAAAACTATTAATTCTGTAAGTTCTTTATTTCTTATTTGGGTTGAGAAAGTGCTAAGCAATTTTAGCTTGTAAATACTTGGAACCCTTATAATATTGCAAATAAAATTTGCTAGAAGTAACATTCTATTTTATATTAAAATATTAACTTGTGTTATAAAATAATATTTATTTATTATAAATCACACTCAATATTATTAAAATAATTTTATATACTTCGAAAGAAAAATTAAAAACATGATTTTATTTTTTGAATTTCTACGTAATTACTAAACACCCTTGATATAAAATTATTAACTTTTTCTTTCAAAGTATATAAAATTATTAAATATTAAATTATATTGTATGAAATAATATTCATTTAATTATAAATCTTACTCAATAGTATTATTAAAGTAGTCTTATATACTTTGAAAGAAAAAGTTAAAAAATGGTTTTATTTTTTAAATTCTGAAATTATTTTGAAATTTGAAGATGTAGTACTTCATTAAATAATAAATTTTTAAACTTATTTTATAATTTTTATTATATATATTAAGGAAAAGATGAGTTTAATGAATTAAAAAAATGAGTTTAATAATAGAGATGGAGTGGGGTGTCATATTTGTAGGAGAATGGAGTGGAGTACAATAATTCCAAACATCAACAGTGTTTAGTGTTATTTATCTTTTTCTATTCCTAGAATTCAAATGTGAGGTCTCTAATTAAGAAGTGAAAACATTTACCACCTTGCATTGACTAATCTCATATCATTATTATTTTTTGACAGGCGACTAATCTCTTATTACTATACCTATGTACATAGGTCCGTTTCACTTTGTAGCTTTTAATTTAAAAACAGGCTATAGTCATATAATAAGCGAATTAAAGTGATTGTATTTATACATCTTTTTCACATTTCAAGATATGTGAGTGCAATCGAACCTTTAAATTTTGAATAATTTTAATTTAATTTCACGAAGGCTGAACAACCAAATGTATTTTTCTTTCTTTTATTATTTAATGTTTATTTTAAAGGGTTGGATGACAAAGCTTCATTTTTTGGTGAATTCGTCCTTTTTTTCCCTTTATAGAAGGGACGGGAAATGGCAATAACAAATGCAACACCTACACTACTGGCAACAAATTTTGGTGGGGAAGCTAATTAATTGTTTCCAAAAAGCAGTGAGCGGCATAAAGAATTTTCTGTGTGTAGCTTTTGTACCTGATCATATTATTATTATTATTATAAAAAATATTATATATACTCATTTGATATTAGATATATATTGACTTACTTTTTATCAACTATTAAATAAGATGTAAATTCAATTTAAATAGTTATACTCTATTCAATAATAAATAAAAAAGTTGATATAATATCTCATATAAAGTGAATATAAATATCATAATTCTATTGTTATTATTCAATGGACAACGTAGCCCAGAGCTATAAATGTCTTTCAGAAAAAGAAAAAAAACTGATAATTATATAGTTTAGTCTGTTCAAAATGCTGGCTTATCAATGTTTGATGCCGCGGGTTGGCACTTGGCACCCGGTTTTCTCGGGCAGGGAAATTATATCTGATGTGCTTTGGACCTTTGGTACGGCACAAATGAAACATTTTGATAGTATTAAAAGTTTTAAAATGTTTGGAGCCAGAATTCGAATAACAATTTTATCATGAGGAATTTCTCTCTTGTTTGGTCTGCCATAATTGATAGTTTATATTTTATATATCATCACATTTTTTTTTTACTTCTTTCTATCATGACTCTGAGTTTATTTGAACTCCAAAAGTTCTGAGGTTAAATAAATATTAATTAAAATAATAAAGGCGAGATGAGTTTTGACTGAGGTATGTAGCTGAAAATTAATTATTTTCCCCAAAATTACACCCAATTTGAATAAAAGAATTTAGAGAACTTAAAAGATTGAGGGTTCTTTATATATATATATATATATAAGAGTAAAATATCTTTCTCCACTTAAACAATACAATTTTTCTCATAAGAGATACTAATTTTATTAAACTATCCTCCCTTTATTTCTTTTTTCCTTCCAACGTATCAATAGTTAATAATAGTGACTAATCCCTTCGAAGGAAACATGTGGCCATGAGAGCTCCTTTATATTTCTAAAACACACACTCTTTTTTCGTTAAAAAATAAGATTAAGATAAGCTATATTTCAATTCATTTCAAGTTTTTTAATTAATTCTCCATTTTCTCATCATACTTATTATTTTATTTTAGACCAAAATATCTTTTATTACAATAAAATATATTTAGCTTTTAAAATAAAATATTTATATTTTTAATTTAATTTTAAATTTTACAATATTAAGAAAATAAATTATTAATAGTCACAAAAAATTGTAAAATTTTCCATAAAAATTACATATTTTTAACAATTAATTTTAAAATATTAATGTATATAAAAAATGAAAATTATTTATTGATATTGCATATAACTATAAATTATGAAAAATGTAACAAAGTGAATTTCGTGAATTTAATATAAAAACTTATATTAACATTCTAAAGTTAGTATTTGAAAAATATGTTTTACAAATTATTGATACTATTAATAATTTGTTACCCCGTCAAAAAAAATTGTTCACTTAATATAATAATATATAATTTTAAACCTAAAAATCAATATATTTTATATCATTATAAGTCAAATATATTTTATTTTTACAAAAATACTTAATATGAATAATTATTAATAGAGGATATTTTGGTCAAAATTACAATAATAAACATGAGATAGTAAATAATTACTACAAAATTTGAAAATGAGTTCAAATGTAACTTATCTTGATATTTTTAGGAGAAGATAGTCTATATTTTAGAAATAGAAAAGAGAAAAATGTAACAATGTCATCCCTCAAATGAGGGAATTGTATTTTATATATATATACACACACACATGCGCTCGCGTGAAAACTAGTTATTTTAGCACGTATATGTTGTGCATATGATAAAATTAAATATTGTTCGTTATTATTTTTAATAAATAACTATTTAATTTAATTATGTTTTTAAAATTTGAAAGAATTATATTTTATTTCTTTGCTGCTCAAGATATCCATCTCAACAGTTATGACTAATACTTTCGAGGTGAAAGCTCTTCAAGAGAGTAAACCTCTTGGCATAAGAAGAATTATATTTTATTTATTTCAATAAGATTATATGTCATAATGATTCCACGAACCTTTTCCATTCGGGATCAGTATTGACGGCTAAGCTTGAGAATTAATTCTATACCATAAAAAATTAATTTTTTAGCTGTAAATATATTATATTATTTAAATAACCACATTCTGATAAAAAATGATGAATCTAACAGTTTTTAAAACAAATTATATTTGGCACGTACTTGTATCTAAGAATCAATTTAGGGTAATTTTTAATAGCCGCATACTTCTTTTAGAATGACTTGCTTCTTGTATTGGCTAGTTGGATGAATCCCTTTTCATACTCAATGGAGCACTTTGTAAGCCTGAGGACAGAATTCCATCTTATTTGTATTCTGCCCGTATTAATTAAATTATAGTAACAACGCAGCCTGCACTAAATTCTCTGTTATTTTTTTGACACTTGGCAGCAACTAATCTCCATTACTTAGCTTTTAAAAATGAAAAAATTATCAACATCATGAGTAAAATCATGAGTAGAACAGGAGATAATCAAAAGTAAATTAAAACACTCAACTGAACATGATACCATTGTAATAATCATTAGGAGGTAGCATAATTTACATTATCTTTTTTTTTTGGTTGATATAATTTACATTATCTGTAGGCACCAACATGTTGTAAACTTTGTGCTAAATGTTTTCATTAATATATTTTATCAAATATATAATCCCGTATGAAAATTGAGTTGAAAGAATGAGTATCTTACATAAAAAGTAATATATGATGCCAATCTAAAAAGAATAATATCTGATAATTGCCAATCAATTTATTTAAATTTTTTATACATAATTATATTAACATTTTATAAAATCTAAAATTTAGTGATTCGACAGGGAAAAAAAGAGTCTCTACTTAATATCACACCCAACGTAAAATGCAAATTTTAAAGAGGACAATTTCTAAGTGCATGCAAATTTTAAAGAGGACAATTTCTAAGTGCACCTCTTAGTCACAACAATACCAAAAGACCATGACACAAATCAGCTCCAAATAAACAATTAACCAAGTAAAGTGTAAGGCTTGTAAAAACTCAAAAAACTTTGAAAAGATTCGCAATAAGAAATAGATAAAATCTCCAAGTTTAACCTTGATTAATATTGTAGCAGAGATAAATTAGTGTTTTGGGATTTAAAAGTCTTCATACAATCTTTCATTTTTCACAAAAGAGAATATATTAGTCTATTCATTAACTGATATTTCAATAGTTGACTAAACAACACATAAATTGTTAAATTGTTGCTTTGACTTTCTATTAAGGTCCATAATGACATATTATTACTATTATCTTTTATTGAAATATTTTGATCCCTATATGTATTTTATATGTATATGTTTCAATATAAATCAATTGTTTAATTTGTCAACCGATTTCCATAGTTAAAAAAAGAGAGGATATTTTGGAAATTAATTTGACAAAAGTAGAATGAAGAATGTTGTAATTAATACTTTTTTAATTGAAAAAAAAAGCCTATCAGTGTGAGCGAGATTTTATCAAATGTTACTTTCTTGCATTCAAAATTCAAGTTGCTAGTGGCACTAAATATTTAATATAAATGAGGAAGTGAGAAGACATTAAAACGAACAAAGGACACATCAATCATTTATATCTGTTTTTTATTTATTTATTTTTAATTCTGTTCAATATATTTAACATATCTCTGTTTCCCCCAAAACCCTCTTTTGATTGTTTTGTCAAATTGCTTTGAATATTCTAAGTCACCAGCACTAATTGTTAATCATTAATTATTAAAAGAATGACTATTGTCACTTTTCTTTTAGCTATTGCCACTTCTATTTTCATTAATTTTTGCTTACAGTCATTAAAATACTCTTCTTGTATCTTCTATTATAATTCAAAATACATATAGTTAACATCAATTATTTATTTGTACATTAATGATTTTAAGATTTATTATTTTTAGTTTAATTGAAAACTAAGTTAATTATTTAAAATATTTAATACTGATATCATTTTAAACTTTCATATACTCACTGAATATTACAAATTTATAATATTAACATATTAGTCACTCAATTTGGGGTATAGCCATTTTTTATTTATAATTGATAAACAATAAAAACAAATAATCATGCAATAACAAGCAATAGCAATTTACAAATATGTTTTATAGGATATTTCTGCGTGAATAAGATGAATTTTAAATTTTTTTCTCTAAACAAATTTTATGCAATCTTTTATAAAAATAATTTGTATATTCTAGAGAAGGATTCTGCTTTGGTCCCTATGGATACTAGTATCCTTCTTTTCATTTTTATTATTGTGATTGAATCTTTATTTTTTTATATTATAATAAATTGAGTTAGTAGACATATGACACAATCTTAGCCACAAATAGTTACAAGGTACCAGGATCTTTAAATTATAAGAATCCTGAAGAAACCCCTTTAGAGACATTAATTTTAATACATATCAATGTAAAACAAAATTTACATTGTTAAACAATTAAATCTTATCTTTATACAACTTTTGAGGTAGTTAAACTTACAAGATAAAGTAAAAATTTTCAAAGTTCTATTTCGACATTTAAAAATTTTGCTTCAAAATTTTTAAAGTATCTTAATAACATATGTCATAAAACCATCTCTTCCAAAAATTTAAGTTGATAGGTAGAGCACATGAATTATTTTTATGCTTTAATATGCCTTCTCATACGAATGCCTCTTTTGGGCTTGAAAAGTGACTTTTTTTTTCATAATGGGAGATAACATGGATCGAACCCTTAATTTTTGGTCATGGAGGCTCTAATATTATATTATGAAACCACTAATCCAAAAGCTTAAGCTGATGAATTGAGGCATATGAATAGATTTTATACTCATAACAAGATATTTTTTGAAGTGCAAATTACTATTAAGAACTAATATGAAGAAGTATACAATGCAAATGAGATACGTATTAAATATTTTAAATAATTAAATTAACTTTCAATTAAGCTATCAGTAATAATTCTTAATATTATCATCGCAACAAGTAAATAATTAGTGTTAACTAGATGTTGTTTGGATTATAATGAAAGAAAGGTATTTTAGTGAATCTCAATAAAAATTAATAAAAGTTGGAGTGGCAATGGCTAAGAGGGAGTTCAAATAGCCATTCCCAATCATTAATGCACATTTGCATCATTTCTTTTGGCCATCTCCACATTTGCATCATCTGCACGTGCGTTGAGACTGTGATCATATATTAGTATTCCCTTTTAGATCAATTATATCTCATATTCAATTTAATTTAATTAGGGTCAGATATACTCACTTCTCTCGAGCTGTGTGAAAATTCAATTCACTTTCCCATTAATTTTTCAACCTATACTAACCTCTCCGGATTTTCCAAATTTTAAGATGAATTATCAAAAATGCTCCTACCCTCACCCTCATCCTCTCTCACTAACCTTCACCTCCTCTTTTCCCTCTCTCTGTTCCCTCCAATCTCCCTTCCTCAGCCAAAAGTATATCTGACCCAATCTAATAATATCAATATTCTATGCTAGTTAATTTAATATAAAATAGTGGATTGAAACATGAGCAGTGCTTGGAGGAAATTGGAAACGAGAGAGCAGAGCATTCAGAAGGAAGCAAATAGTGGCATTCATTTTGGTGATACTTGTGGAAGTCATTCAATTCATGGCGTTCACTAGCCTTGGAAATGGTGGGGCCGGTAGTTCCTGGTGTGCCAATGGCTTTAGGGGTTCATCTAGCCCGGTGGGTTGGCTTGGGAGAGAGATGCTTGAAATGTGATTGAGGGAAAAGCGGACCAGGAAGATGACAAAGTTGGCCATCTAAATTTAAGGTTTCTGTCTCTCTTTCTGTGGAAGTGGAAGGGAGAGTGAGCTGACAGCAAAGGAGGGTATGAGTGACAGAGAGTGTGGGTGGGGATGAGATATTTTTGGTAATTCACCTGAAAAATACGTAAATTAGGGAAGGTTAGTGTAGGTTAAACAATTAAAGGGAGTTAGATTGAATTTTCACATATCTTAAGAAGGTGAGTGTAATTTATCTTTTAATTTAATATATTTTGATAATTCTTTTATTAGCATATTTTAATTTCTTATACTGTTTTTATAAAATTCAATGGTTAAAACTTTGAATTATCTCTATTTAATAATGATGAAATAATTTGCACCAATTAAAAAGGTTATATTGTGTATATAAAACAAAAGGTTATATTGTTTAAAAATCAAAATTCTATACAATAAATTGTAACCATTGCCTATTATCCAAGTCATGACAGATTTATCTATATTAACTGAAGCCCAAACACTTTAAAAAAGTACGCGTAAAAATCTGGAATTTCCATGTTTATCTATAATTAAAGGGAAAAATAATGAGATTGTGTAAATTTTAAGTGCGAAAATGTCACAATACAAAAATTTAGTGGCCTAAGATTATGTTGACTGCATCTGATAACGACAGATAGAAATTTTATCTATTTATTTAAATTTTTGTAAAGATTCTGTGCAATTAATAATAATAATAATATTTACTACCAATATAATTGTTATAAAAATACACGAATAATACTTTAACCAACAAAATTTATCTTTGAAATGAAAATTAAGGAGAAAAGAGAAAGGCGGAGATAAAACCAACTCTCTGTCATATATATATATATATATATATATATATATATAAAGTATGAAAATTATTTCATACCAGATATTATTTTATAATGCAATATAACATGAAAATTAAATAATGAGTGACTCGTGCCAAAGGCATAGTAGTGTGCAATTGTGCTGGACATAATTAATCGTGTAAACAGCGGAACGCAACGACTTTCCGTCTTTTCACAACTTCACAGTGCATCCACCAGATCGAAAAGCATTTAGGGTGGCATTGTATGTAATTCTGGAAAGCCCATAATCCTTTTTCTTTTTTTCTTTCATCTAAAACAAACGCGCCTTAATCATATCGGCTCACAGCATTTTTGATGTTCTACTTAATTGCAATAATATGTATATGCCGTATATCTTCAACTCACAAGCAATGCGGCTGAAGTGATAGGCAATCATGAGCAATTATAGTTTATAATGGACTTCAACTTATCATTGCTAAAATTTAACTCATATGTATCATCATACCCCGATAGGTTCAATAGCCCGTGCAAAAACCCATCATATGATTAAAAAGGTCATGAATGACTTTTGAGAGAAGGGCATATTCATATGAATGCATATCTTATTGAAGGGTGCTTTCTAGATATTTGAGCCACTTTCTTTTTTATTCCGAACGTCGACCCCACAATTTGTTTGAGTGCATTCATCCTAGCTAGAGTTCCATCTCTGTGCAGGTGCCATTTATGTATGCGCGTCTGTCCAATGATACATGTAAAATACTAAAATATACTATCTAAAAATAGTTATAGAACCTGGTTTTACCTAAAAATGACTAATATTGAATTCAATGATAATGGGGCATTTGTGCTTGAGGGCATTTCAACATGCAGAGATTCCTAAGTCTTTTTCCTAATTGTCTAGCTTACATTGGTGTATAACCTAGTTTAATCTTAAATTAAATAACTCACAAGAACTCAATTGAAATGGGTATTTGTGCTTACTAGTGCGCTTGTCAATATGCGCAGATTCTCGAGCCTATTCCCTGGTTTTTTGGTTTAATTTCATACTGCTATATAAAGATAATTGTTGTGTTTCAGAAAATAAACTCATACCTTCCTTAAAAAATCATCAATGAACGTTAATAGGTATCTAGCATGACCTTTTAACGAAGGTACAAGGCCCCACAAGTCAAAGTGGACGTAATCCACTGTCTCCTTCATCCTGTGGATAAGTGCTGAACTTGACTCTGGTCGCTTTCGTAGACATAGTATTCACAAAAGTCAAGTTTGCGCGCTTGTTCAAAATTGACATTCCTGCTTTACTCATATGTCCTAAACACATATCCTACAAACGAGTAATTTCTGAAATCAGAATAAATTGAAGATGATACTGAGGCAGCACCAACAATTGTATTTCCTTAAAGTAAATAAAGGCTTGATCAACTTGCCTTTAATCATAATAAAAGCACCTTTGGAGATTTTTAAAACTTCACTTTCAGTAGAATACTAATAACCTTGAGAATCGAAGACCTTCAAGGATATAAGATTTTTCTTCAAGTCTAGTATGTCCTGAATATCATAGCATTCTCACCACTCCATCATGCATCTTGATTTGGACTATTCCAATGCTAATGACCTTACAGGGCATATCATTTCCCATAAGGACAACACCATCATCAATTGATAAATTATAAATCAATCTCGGTTCAACACATGTGGTGGGAACAACCTGAATCAAGTATCCAAGTATCACAAATTAAACTGGTTGATCCTGAGAACATTATCAATATTTTCAGCTACATTGGCTGCATGACTTCAATCTTTGTCCTTTTTGTCTTTGAGTCTAGGACATTCTGCTCTCCATGCCCTTCCTTTTTATAATATCAAACCTGCCTTTACGATGTCTAGACTTAGATGTAGACTTTTCTCTAATACTCGATCCAATTTCCTTTGCCCTCTTTCTGGCAACTAGGCCAGATGAAATATCATCACAATCGCCAGGATCATGTTCCATTTTGTCAACACTTAAATGTGAGGAATTTTGAGGCTTTCACGACCATATATGAGTGTTTCACGAAAGTGCTTGTAGGAAGGAGGTAAGGAACAAAGCAACATCATTGCCTATTGCTCACTTGAAAATGTCTCATCCATATTTTCAAATCTGTGATGAATGACGTGAATTCAGCTATGTGAGACCGAATTGATGTCTCTTCTGCCATACGGAGCATGTCAGACATTGCAAAGCACCAAGATGATTGGCCACACCATCTTAGTCATATATAATGACTCCAACTTTGTCCATAGTGATTTTGTTATTTTCTCCGAAAGGACCTCCTACAGCACATCGCCTGGAATGCATAACTGAATAATAGAAAGAGCCTTTTGATCAGGATCTTCCCATTCAGATTCCTTCATTGTTTTGGGCCTCTTATCAAAAAATGCTACTTTTACACCTTGCTGTATAATAATAGCCATCATACGGACCTTCCACATTTTGAAATTAATGCACCCATCAAACTATTGAATATCAAATTTTGCAGGAGACATTTTTAAACAAATTAGCTTAGAACTTTATAAGAGCTCTGATACTAGTTTGTTGTGAAATGGAGGCCTAAAGGGAAGCGAGTAGCACAAAATAAATATGTGGAAGCGTAAAATAAATGACACAAGGAATTTAACGTGATTCGGTAAATAGCCTACATTTACGGGTAGCGACAACCAAATAGGTCACTATGGAAATATGATGGAGATACAAAAGGTGGACACACTCCACTCAATACCCAAATCCCAAATACACTCAAAATACCTCATAGTATTTGTCTCACTTATGTATACTCTCAACTCACAATATAAAGAGAAAACAAAGTAAATAAATGACTCTAAATGCTTAGAAAATAAGGAGAGGAATAGATTATTGTTGGTGTTGAAAAGATAAGGAGAGGAATAGATTATTGTTGGTGTTGTGTTTGATGAACTAAGCTCTATTTGTAGAGTTTTGAGCCAAATTATTTTCAACATTATATTACCTAACTTCACCTAACTTTGCCTAACTTGACCAAAATGTTTGAAGCTTAATAAAATTCAAGCCAGGGTGGAAATTTGTCAAACTTGATGGCTTGTATTTTTTCTAACTTGATGGCTAGCATTTATCAAACTTGATGACTTAAATTTTTTTAATTCAAACATTTAAGTGAAGTTAGATAAAGTTAAGTTAGGTAATGTAATGTTGAAAATAATTTGGCTCAAAGCTCTATAAATAGAGCTTAGGTCATCAAACACAACACCAACAACAATCTATTCCTCTCCTTATCTTTTCTAAGCATTTAAAGAGTTATTTGTTTACTTTGTTTTTTTATATTGTGAGTTGAGAGTATACACTCAGAGATGAATACTGTAACGTATTCTGGATATATTTGAAATTTAGGTATTGAGTGATGTGTGTTAACTTTTTGTATATCATATTTCCATAGTGTTAATATTTGTTGTTACTTTTATCCATGGATGTAGACTATTTGCCAAACCACGTTAATTTCTTGTGTCATTTATTTTACGTTTTACATATATATTTTGTGTTACTCTATTTCTATCTTTTAGTCCCGTAATTTCACAACAATAATTGTCATCACGAGCGTATCAACTAAAAAAAATATCATCACGAGCTAGCTTAGCTACAGAAAAGATTACAATATGGGAGAGTAAGACTAATTTAAAGGAATCTTCCAATGTTTGATGTGCATATTTTTATATTTAATTTGCTAGTTGTTGTCAACGCTCTGGTCGTGTGCAAAGGGTTATTATAGGTCTGATTAAAGAAGAGTTAGAATCCGTTAATAGTTTATGCAGCCACAATGCTACGTTTCTGTGTGTCAGCCGGAACCACAATTTAGACAGTTTGTTTGATATAAAAATTAATAATATAAAATTTGATAAGATAAGATATAATAATATAAGTCTTGATAAATTTTTAAAATTATATAATATTTAGTGTAATACTGTATTAAATATTCTATTTGATGTTCTATAATATTATTATTTATTTACAAATAATTATAGTACCTTAAGTAAATATTAAATGAAATAAAATAATAACAAAATAGAAATTTTTATTAATTATTTAAATATAATTTTTAAATGTTATATTTATGTAAATATTTATTAATTAAAATTTAATTATATTAAATATTATTATTTATTTCAATATTTTATAATTATTTATTATTTTAATAAATTATATAAATAAAAAATAATATTTGAATATTTTTATATTTTTAATCATAATTATTTAAATTTAAATTATTAATCAGTACTTTTATATATTATATATTATTTATTTATATATTTTATTAGTTAATAATTTATAATTTTTGTATTATATATTTTTTAGTATTTATTTAAAATATTTATTTTTTACATATTTATTATTTTATTTTATTTATTATGTATAACTAAACTGATATCATATATTATTTGTATTAGTTTTTTATTCAATAATTTTATTATGTTTATTTTTATAATTTTTATCATTACTTATTTTAATAAAATATTAAAAAATAAAGTAATCTTATACATTAAAAGATAATAAGGTCTAATTAGCCTCTCCATGTATAACTAAACTGATATCATATATTATTTGTATTTATTTTTTGTTCAATAATTTTATTATGTTTATTTTTATAATTTTTATCATTATTTATTTAAAAATAATTTTTATTTTAATAAAATATTAAAAAATAAATTAATCTCATACATTAAAAGATAATAAGGTCTATTTGGTTCTCTATATTATATTAAGTTATACAGCATTTTAACGGATAAGAGGATTGTGATGTATAAGTTTATATAATATATTGATTATACCAAACAACAAATAAAGATATAACATATAGTATTAGGTTATAATATTATGCCTAATACATCGCAATAAACACACCTTTTTTATGTTATGGTATAATTAATTAGAAACTGCCAAATAGCGGCTTAATTAGTTTCATGACGCGCAGCGCCGATGGACGGTACAACGAAATCATTTATTATTCGGTTGTAAATTCATTCCTTTATTGCGCGAACACGTATGTTCAATACTTTCACATTGATTATTGCAGGTTATACAATTGATTGAATTGACTGAAACAGTCAATTTATAGTAGTGTCCATATAGGTTATAGGGATGAGAATAATAAGGCTCCAAGGTTGTATAAAGAACGATTTGGTTTTGGTCGAATGATTTCTCTGAAAATGTTTATGGGTTTAAATTTTGAAGGAGAGAGAGAGAGGAAAGAAAGGCTTGTAATATAAATTTTAAAATTTTATATTACAAATATTTCTTTTCTTTCTTCTTTCCTAAAATTCAAACTCATAAACATATCCTAAATTGATACTAAACCAAATAATGACCTAACTAATAACAAGAATATAAGCCGAATCAATTCAATGTTTAGACAACATATATTCAGGTTTAAACATTATGTCTAGTAAAGATATGATCAAATTTTAGTAAGTTAAAGATAAAAATTAAGAGATATTTTATAAATACATATTTTAATACAAATTATTTTGATTCAAAAAATGACATTATGTAATATAAAATATATTAATTGAAGTGTAAAAGTTTGATAGTTACTATTTTTAAAAAAAGAATTTTAAAATATAATATTTATAAGGACCAAAATTTAAAACTACATAAACATTAAATTTTTTAAAAATTTGGATAAAATAAAATGAAAATTCTTTTTACAAAGACCAGCGTCAAAATTTATAATAATTTTAAGGACAAAAATATATTTAGGCCAACTTAAAAATCGAGTCAAAATTACGAAATGTTACGCAAACAGAGTTATTCTAGAATTTTATATGTATTGCGATCATTTGACCAAAGATCATTAACTGGGAATATGATGGTAGCTAAAATGAATTATATGTGTGGAAGATATGATTTAAGTAGGGAGAATTATACATAATTTTGTCACATGTAGATTAGGTTCTCTCGTGGATCCCATATTCAGCCTCATCTTCTTAATTAATCGTGAGAATCTATACATGATATATAATCATCCGTCCATATAAAATTTTCAATATGAGGATCCATTCTCAATAAAAGTATGACATAAACAACCCGCAAACCCAAACTTTATTCTAACATTTTCATTATGCTATGCAAATAAATTCCTCCACAATCCAAGTTGGCTTTATATCATGTTTTCAATATAAAATAATTTATACGTTGATTCAAGTGACATTTATTTATATTAAGTAAAATCTTGTAGTGAAAAATCTTGTTAGGAGAACTTTACTTTTATAATAGCTGATTTGATTAGAATTAGATTAGTTGGAATTTAATAATTCAGGATACTAATAATTTAGAAAAAAAATTGAAGAAAAAAATTGCAAGCCATACTTGACATTGTATGTGTTAACCCTTCATTGAAGTAGGATTTTGGATCCTCTCCTATTGAGAGGACACAGGACAATCTGTTCAAAATATCTTCACCATTCACTGCCTCTCAAATGACATCAAAGGCTAATCTTTCAACACATCATCACTTAAATAAAATATCCGATATATATATATATATATATATATATATATATATATATATATATATATATATTTCACACATATATATTTCACAAAATAACTTCTATACTCTTAAAAAATGGTACTTCACACCTCCATCACCTTCTTGATTCTTCCCCCATCTTGTGTGAACCCACCCTTATCTCACTCCCTTCCAACCCAACACCGATCTAGGCCTAAGAAAGAGACTAGTTGTAATAGGAAGCTGAGGAAGACAAGAAATTGAAGACAGTGATTGTAGCAGGAAGAGCCACGGGTAGTGCGGGTTCGATGGGGATGGCAGTGGCGATGTGTGATTTGGCGATTGTTGCGGATCTAATGCATGACGTGACAAGGTCACGGTCCATATTAGTGTTTGTGGTTCGGTGGGATAGGGTGTGTGTGGTTCAAATGATGTTTTTGATTGTGTTCAATATTGAACATTGGTGTTTGAGTTGGAATGTCTTTTTAATTTTGAGTATGATTTGATGAGTTACAGAATGAAGGCTTTGCTAACTTGCAAGTATTTGGGGGCATAAGGTTGTCTTGGTCTCATCTTGTGATTTAGGAAAATGGCAATGGTGTTGATTGATATTTGGCACTCTAATAAAATTAGATGTTTATCAAAGGGTATTTATGATATTTTACCTGTATTCTGAATTTATTTTAATCATTTAAAATATGGGAATGAACTCCTAATCAGTTTTATGTGAAAATAACATTGGACAAATTAGCCCTTTAAGAAAATAACTATCCTTCTTGGTTCCTCATGATTAAAATCAGACAAATTGATCCCTAATTATTTATAAATACAGATCAAATTATTCCCTCACAAAAATACAAATAAGACAAATAATTTCATTGAAATATTGAGAAGAGACTAATTTGTCCAACGTTATTTTCATGGAGAACCAACTTAGAGGTTTATTCAAAATAGAATATAATAACTCACTCATTTGTCATGTTTACTAACGAAAAATTAATAGTAGAGGGTGGTAGTGATGAAACTTTTAAACAAGTGATTATTTGTTGAAAGATTAGCCTTTGATGTTATTTGGAAGACAGTAAATGGTGAAGATGTTGTGAACATGACAATGTCATGTTCCCTCTTAATAGGAGAGAATCCAAATCCATTGAAGTAGACCATCCAAAGTCCCTAGACACGGTTAGGTTTCAATCCAAATTAAATATGTATTCTAGGCTTCTAGCTAGTCCAATCTTCAAATTGAATGATAAACTCAAAATCTAGGACTCGAAACGGTCCTATGACTTTGACATTTGACTCTATATGCTATGACAATCAAGCTTTAAGCAATAATCAAATCCCTTAGGAATGTCCTTTAATTTACACCTGGACAAAAAGAGTAGTGTTATTTATCCTCATATTTTGTGGACACTATCAACACATTTTCATTCATCATTGGATGAGATGTGAATCCCAAACTAAGTGAGATCCCACCTCATCCAATGATAGATGGAGTGTGTCGACAATATCCAACAAATAATGAGTATAAATAACATTTATCGGACAAAAATTTAATAAACAAAGGCCTTCTGAGTTTCAAAAGACTCGATCACACCATAGCATTTAGTATACTTAAAAAATTTAATAGGCCTTAGCACCGAGAAAAGGTAGTTGTGTTCGCCCTTTCTATTTTCTTTAATTAGTAATAATGGCCACAGCTAGGGACTTAATATTTTAATTATATGAACTGGGTTTGAGGCCATAAGAATTGCTAGCAACTAGGAACAGTATTTTGACCAACACTTTCACAAAAATAGCATATGCATGAATATCACTTTTAAGGGAGAGCGGCACAAGTACCTTCCACTCCCACAATTGATCCTTTATTTTATTATATATCTCTCTTGCTTTATTCTCTCACACTGAGATACCACGATCCTTCAATTAAAGTTCAACAACAAGGATTGCCATTCATTGCCTAGGGGATGCCAAGTGCGCATTAAATCAATGAAACATTAGTAGCCTTGCATGTATTGCCATGTTTTTGAAATAGCCCTGTTTTTGAAGTTTTATATTGATACATATGTAATATATAAACCTAAATCTATAGTGCTAAGAGTACTAGACTCCTTTGGTTGACTTTCCGCTTATGTATCACTATGATTTTGGTTCGATTTAGATATTTTTTATTGATGGGTGATCGATAAATACCTTTATAAGCGTTTAATGAGCTTAGAGACATGATTGTGGACTGGGATAAGCTTTCTCCTTAACCTAAACTTTTATTCATAAAACAAATATATATAAACCTATGGTAGGGTAGGATCTAGGACTTCATAATTATCTGAGTTTGAGAAAGACTTGTACCCAACTTGCTTTTAGCTATATCAGTATTGAATTTTCATGATGGCCATGAAAATAATAGAATGATAACAAAAAAAAAAGTTTGAGAGAAATAGGTCAAAACTGAAAATTTGACTGTATCTAATTTCAATTTGGCATGGATGAATAACTTGTAATGGAATCACTTAAACTAATGTAACTGTTGCGCGTCCAAGCCATGTCCACCGTGAAGAGAGCAATGTCCAGCCATGTCCAATGCATGTCGAGCTCAAAAAAATTATTTTTTTAATTGGACGTGTACGACGCGTGTTCAACATGTGTCGTGTGGATGTTGGTGTTCGACACATATCGACAAATAGACACACCACCAAGTCGGTGTGTGTCCGTGCTTCTTAGGTTAAAATAGATCAAGTCTGTTAGAGTTCTGTTATTTAGTTAGAATAATACTATTGTATTAGTTCCAGTGTCACTCACTTGTATATATATCAGATATACTTAATTGTAATCATTTACCCCATTATACAATCATATACTTGTGGAATATTAAACCTGGTTTGACTTTTCTTGTTCTTGCAATAAATGCTTCTTTGAAATTGAAGCCTCCTATACCAACATGTAGGTGTAGCTATATTATGTTAGCATTTATTATGCTTGTTTTTGTATGATGAATATGTGCATATAAAAGGCCATGTTTTGCATCGTGTAAGTGTGTGAGAAAAATAAGAGAGAAGTTAAAAAAAAAAGTGTTAAGATTGTGTGTGTAGTTATAAGATCTGTGAATTGAATAAAGTTTCATAGTATTTCCCTTCCTCTTTAAGCTTCCATAGTTATAATATTTGTGAGTTAATGTGTGTATTCGATATCAATACTGAAAGAGTTTTAACTATTCTGGTTCTTCTTTTGTTCATCCCTTTTATCTTAGTTACTCTGATGCCTAGTATATCTGTCCGTTGAATTTAATTGCAATGACAAAATAATTAACATAGCGATGCTCTACAAAATGTGTTCGAATTAGGAATACAGCTGTAAGCCTATTTATCACAATGGGCCAACGGCCCAAGACACTAAATTTTCGATCCAATGTTTTATAGTTTGTCTGTTTACAAACTGCAATTCCGTATACTCTTTTTGCACGTACGCAGTGGCCTGTTGAATTCAACTCTAGTGAGGCAGGTAAAACAGAAATGCAATGATACTAGTGGAATGGATAGAAATAAGTTGAATGCAGAGTTCTTTAAATTCCTTTCCTTTTCTTTTATATACGCATGAGGCATGATTTCACTAGGAGAAGGTTAAAGTATGAGAATATAAAAATGTGGACTTGGGAGGGTGGTGGGTGTGAGTGACTGAGTGTGGTAGAAACCAAGAAAGGTAGCATAGCGCAACTAAAGTATATTTTGCATAATTGCAGGTCTCATGTCATAAGTCATAGTTCCTTCATTTTAAAATAGCCGATCGACCTACCGATATCTATTGTATAGATTATATAAATCTATCATTATACATGTTTGAGTCTAGATATTTTAATCACAGCTATGCATGCTATGCAGTAACGAAAGGAATTTCAAGAATTCTACTAGATGTTATTTGAATGTTACAATCTAAGACTAAATATAATATATATTATTACTGTCACATAAATATATATAACAATATTTTTCTCACCTTTATATGAACATACTTTAATATTCAATTACACTCACATTAATATACAATAAAAGTATGAGTTAAAAAGAGATTTCCCAAGAGATAATGGCGAAAATAAATCCTCCAACCAGAAGTCTTTGTACAAATTCAGGAAATTTCGAGTACCACTAAACATGATCGGATCGAATAATAGTCTCAAGTCAACTGCTTCCATTTTCTTTATAGTACTAGCTAGTAGCGTGGGTTTAGTGTCGTGTTGGGATTGTTTCCAACATTCCCCTTCTTTATCACGGGCGGCTGGCAGGCGATAATTTTTTTGCCCTTTTGCAACACAACTTCTTCCCGTTTGCATGATGATGGAATGGATAATATTGTTGGTTCATGATATATATATATATATATCCAATTTACATTTTCAAAGCCGGCCCGACTCTATTTAAAAGCAAAGTCGAATTAGACAGTTTCAGGCTTAGATCAACGAGAATGAGATGGGTTTCTTTGCTTCTTCGAAAAATACTTTTGTTTGATAATGTGATCAACATGGAAGGGGATAATTCCTTTTTATTATTTTTCATGAAGGGGGTGGGGAGGGGGTAATTGATCCATTGGTTTAGTTGATTTCATGAATTCATCATAAAGAATATCAAGTTTCAATCTCTAATTAATATGACTTTCATTGATATAAAGAAATGGAGAGAAGGGCCTTTCATGTGCCAATAATCCAAAACGGGTTGTTCTAAATTTAATAATTTATCATATCTTCTATAGAATGTATGAAGGGTTGAGAAAACTAATTCATTGGACATAAAATTCTCATTTTGATTGAGTAATGTCAATATGAGTTTGGTATTTTGGTCGATTTAATCAATTTTCAACGGTTTGTCTTAGTATTTTCAACACCATTTGGTTAAAAATCTTTGTGCTAGAAAGGTGAGTGCGATGGCACAAAGACATGCATGCCTATCTATTACAGGCCAATTAAACTGTACCGTCTCGGCGGAAAGTGACATCCGCTTTGACTTACTGTGTCCCAAACTCATTTTCTTCCGAGGCCAAAATTAAAAGCAAAAGGAAACTCAATAAACCCTTTTGTTTTTTGTTTTTTGGTCTCCTCGAATACTGGAAATTAAGAAATCAACTTTCTGGATCGGATTCTTCACAAAGAAAACAATGTATTATTATAATTGTGAAATTTAGATCACAACCATCATCGCCCTTGGGGCATTGGAGGATGAGAATTCAAATTAAGAAAATAGGACATAGTTTTGTGTTAGGTGCCAAGAAGTGAGTTCGTTTTGGTGTCCAAACAAAATGTGCTTGGGGGATACCTTGAGCCATCCATTTGAGTAGGTTATGTTCCATAGTTTCAATCAAGCTAAGGGTCCACTTGGACTTAAACCCCTTTCCTTGCTTCAATGAGCTGTTGACAATCAATTTTGGCAATGACAAATCCATATAATTTATATTAGTCTTTTGTTTTATTGGTCAGAAATTTATGTTAAGCATTTTTGTTTTTGTTCAAGGAAATTTGCTTTAGCTTCGAATACCATCGTAGGACGGCTCTTTACTCCTTAGCTTGTAGGGCTTGTCCGGTACGTGCTTCTGGAGACACAACGAGTAAGCCATGATTGATTTATTCAACTCCGGATATGATAGTGCTGTGTAGATTGGATACTTGGGCTGATAAAATTACAACGAATGCCTTAGGATGAGATAATGGATAATAAAAGCATTGGGCTTGTTACTTAATCTACACGCCTAGGTTTAAGCCACTGCCCTAACTAATCTAGGGCCTCTATTTGGGTTGTGGGGCCGGGTTAGGATGGGTTGATCTACACAAATGCTATGCACATGGGCTCAAGGCCCATCCCATGCAAATCACCATTTTCCGTTGGAGGGAGAGCTAAAGGCCCAATTAATATTGTTATTAATTAATGGAAAGTAAGCATGTTCATGACTTTCTTGTAGTTCGGGCTTGGCCGGTTGGGTGTATTGAGGATTTTCAAGCTCTATATTGTCTTTCGACCCAAAATAACCTCTATGAAGTCTAGGACAAAATAGATAAATAAAAGCTCTATAATGTCTCAGACTAAAGAAAAGAGTTGCCGACCTAAAATAAAAAGGCTCTATACTGTTGTGGTTGAGCATAAAAGCTCTGTTAGTCCCAAAAGAATAATTAAAAAAAAGAGCATGCAAGCTCTGTAATGTTCTTTCGACTAGAAAAGAAAAAACAAAAAATCAGAGTCCTATGAGTAAACGAAGTGGTAAATGAGGACAATAACTGAATAAAGTTGATTGTGAAAGCAGTGAAAGAACATTCACTTCGAGTGGGTACTACCGTAATTACCGGTGCTATGCTCGGGTTAGTTAACTATCTACATTTTAGAAAATAAAGTAAAATTTTTTATCTTTATATCAATAGAATAAAGAAGACACTACTTCTAATTTTATTAATCTAAACATAAATTTTTTTTATTTTATTCTTTAAAATGAGATGCTCACTTTACCATATAGTTGCTTTATTTTAATGAAAAATATAAAGACAAATATAGAAAAAAATAAAATACGCTAAATTAAATATATTATACAACTCATTTTAGTAATAGTAAAATTCAATACTTGCAAAATGTATGTTTAATATCTCCCGTATGAGATATTAAAATTTGTAACATAATTGCTGCATGACAGATTTCTTTTGCGATGCTTGTTGTCTCAAATAATAAAATTCTTCATCCTCTACTTTTTTTGAGACATTAGATTTATGGAATTTTTAATGAAAAAAAATAATTTAAAATTAAGATTTTCAAAATTATGCACTCGTGTATGGTGTTAGGACATTAATTTGTTTTCTTGTTCCTTAAGAATTTTGCTATCACAATGTATAATAATAACATCCCTTAATTTATCAAAATAATAATAATAATAACAACAACAACATCCCAATCTTCAATTTCCATCGAACCTTTCACTGAACCTTGTCATTAACAGTGGGCACAGATTAAAGCACCAATCAAAAATTGGTTTACCTTAATAGATTAAATAGAACAACTTCCTAATTTTAAGAGATCTAGTTTTGGTATAATAACATTAGTAGTTAACTACAACATATAAATTGTGCCATATCCGTTATCCAGATTATTGACACCCAATAATTTGAGTCTAATTTTGAACTTGCTGAAACAATTAGAGAGAATCATTGTATTGTCAAACAAAATAGTCGTAGGTTTTACTTAACAGAACAAACAAACAAAAATGAAGATTCATTTCATTTTGATCATACCTTATATTAGGACTTGCTCATGAATGAATAATAGTGTGATATTCCAATGTTGAGCAATTTGTTTCAATTAGTAGCTGAAGCTTGAAAATTTAAATCGTTAAAGCATTAAAGATAAAGATTTGATAGTCAAATTTGAAACCTCTAAAGTAATACACTAGCAGAGTTCATCAATCATCATGAACTTCGATCCCATTGCTCATTTTAGTTCATTTGCTTAGGAACCATGATATTGAATGCAATGATGGATTCACTTTACATCAATCTTTTTTAAGCTCAAACTAATGTTGTCTTTATCGTTCATTGGTTGATTTGGAAAATTACCCTACTCCATCAATTAGTTTGGTGCAGAACTGAAGTTTGGTTGACATGAGCTATTGAGCCAATTAGTAAACCAAATATTTCTTAATCTCCATGACTTGTGTTTTGGTATGTGATGCAAGATAGTCAAAGTCACTAAGTGTAAAGAAGTCACAAATTGTGTTCACCCATAGATATGAACAGAAATAGTTAGCATTGCCAGCTTATACCATATACCATAGTTTTAAAACTCTGCTTGGAGATCAACTCGTATGAACTGGGTCACTGGGTTAGTGATTCAACAAGTGGGTCATTGGTCAAATTGGTTGAACCAAATATAATTAAATAAATATCTAAAAATATATTAATATTTAAATAAATACAATGAAATGAGATAAACAATTATTGATTACACTGGCCTAAAATTTTAAAATATGTTCCTATTCCATTCAATAATTAGTTAATGAGGATAGGAATTCATAATCAAGTTTTAGAATATTTAGGAAAAGTATTCAAATTGTTTATCCTATATTGTGGGCATACTCATCTGTCACAAAGACAGATATTAGCAAGTTCTATAAACAAATATTGTGGAATTTGCTAGATTACTTCATAATACACTGTAAATGATAGCCAATTTCAATGGAGGAATTTAACTGAAAAAGAAACATTCTACAATTGCAAATTGCAAGTGAGGGAAGTAAGAAACCTCATCTCCTAAAGTCCTACAATTGCTGACTACTAATGAACATTTATTACTTCAATTAAATTAAATAAATAGTAAGAGTTAAAGAGAGAAACAAGAATGAATGACATGTATTTGTTGATTTCATGAGTGGTCTGGCGGGTGATCAAAAGTAAATGGCCATTGGCAATGTACCTGTTGATTGCAAGTGAATGATCCTCATCTACATATTGCATAAAGTCCCACGTTGAAAATATAGCAAGCGGATTCCAAGTTCCTATTCTATAAAAAGACAGGATATGGCATCGCACCACGTAAAGGGGATGCAGGCTCAACTGCTGTTAAATGCTCAAGTGAGCAGGCAATGTCAAATAAATAGTAAATTTTTTTTAAAAGCTTTAAAAGCTAGACTCGGTTAAATGGTTGAGTCATCGGGTTTCATCAAATCCGGCCGGCCATATCGGTTCACACGGTTTAATTGCATGTCCGATAATGTTTGGCTTGAACCAATTATATATCCATTTAACCGCTTGAGCCAGGTTTAAAAACTATGCCATATACCACACAGACTATTGTATAGCTTGGTCACTAACCAAAGCAACAAAAGGGCATTACAAAAGAAAAATTTCTGTATTCCAGATGTGTTTCCTAATAACTTTGAACATATTTTCAATCAATCAATACATGGCTCCAAGCAATAATATCTAAATGAATGATATAAGATGCCTAGAAATGCACTTACTTTGAACATCTATGAACAACTAAGTTTGCAATCGGAGAGAGCTCCAATATATAATTCCTCTCTGCAAAAGTTGGATTCTCCATCTCCTTAAACTCATCATTAAAGTAGCTCTTCCCTAGCAACCATTTAAATAATCCTTCTTTTACCAAACCTGCTAGCATATTTCTGGTTTTGGTAGCTCCAGCCATTTCTTTTCTCCCTAATGCTTTATCAAGTTGAAAACTAGGGTCTGTTTGATTTGAATTTCTAATTTTCAATTTTCATTTTCAGTTTTCCAATTTTTCAAATTTTGTGAAGGAATGACTGAAAATTCTAAAAATTAAAAATTCCAGTTTTTAGTTTTCATTTCTAGTTTTCAATATTTTCTTCACAAAATCCTGGAAATTGAAAAATTGAAAATGAAAACTGGAAACTGAAACTGAAACCAAACAAACAGATTCCCATTATCCAGTTTTTGTCAAAGTTCTTGTATTTATTGAAACAAATGTTGCCAACAAAATCAATCACACCAAGACAAATCCTAAAACCCAAATAATCAAACTTGTAATCATACAAAGGCTCCGCAAATCCAATTTCATCTGCATGATATATTGGTATTACAGTTGAGAATGAGCACAAACTTTCATAAAACCCAAGCAATCTTTCAGTAAACCCTTTAAGGGAAAGGGGAATCAAACTATTTGTACAAAAGTTCTCACAATTTCTGAAAAAATTCAATAGTTCTAAAAAACATTAGGATCTTATCACAGTGATAGAGAGCCATAACATGCAAATCGAGGATAAACAAACAAACACTAGGGTGATCACTGATCAATGATCACAAAAAAATGTACTTAACGATTTCAATCTCAAATACCACACACAAAATCATGCTCCTACTTGCCAAAAACCTCACCATACCTTCACCATGCTCAAAAACTCATGCAAGGTAATTCGATGCAAAAGCATAGACATTGAATTACACACTCACCACCCAAAAAAAAACACTGACCAAAAAAGTGAAAAATCCAAGAACCTTTGAATGAAGAAGAAAAATCTCAACTTTGGCAAATGGGGTAGCATGAAATTGCGAGATTTTGCAAAAAGACTGAGCATCAATCTTAGAGAGGGAATTAAGGGATTGTGAACTAACTAACTAACCCATATTACGACAAAGAACAAAGAAAGTGGTAGAACAACAACATGGACCGACAATTGGGTAATAATAAGTGCTGTTAGAGGCATGCAAAATAGTAATGTTGGAAATAGAGTTTAAGATTAAGGTTCATAAAATACAGAAAAAAAAAAGTGTGTTTCAGTTTTACCACACCCTCTAATCATAATCATTATATACTAAAAACCAGAAAACTGAATCACAAACCACCACCACATCAACAAAACTAAAACCACTCACTGTGAAATACGCAAGTTCAAAAGGTACAAAGTTAGAATTCACAAACCATCACAAAAAAGTAAAAGAGAAGCAGAAAACATAAATTAAACCAACACATCAATCCAGCAGAATTGCTATTATTCAATGTCTTTTTCTATTTTTCCCATAACCATTTACATCTTCTTCAAGGAAAGGAAATTAGGAATCATTTGATCAAACATGCTCGAAAAAAAAATTGCAAGTTGAATTTCACAACCTTTTATATCAATTCTTATAATTACCTGCCACAATTCATTCTCAATTGCAAACTGTATCTGCCACCTTCACATTGTACCCTTTTAAAATTATATTCATCCAATTCCTTTTTCAACCAAACAATATCAGAAAATATAAAAGGTTAAAACTTGATATTACATTAGAGAGCACCTTTAGGCACTACATCATAGGTAATAATCCTAACAGATGATGAGATAGTTCCTAACTTTAAAAAGAATTGTTTAGCTAAAGAACTAAACATCAGTTACATCAATCCAATAACAAAAACAATAGCAAGAAAAAGTCCTTAATTGAGTGAGCAAAGTCACACAAAGGAAATGTTTAATAGCAACATGGACTAAGAAACTAAAAAAGATGCTGGCATGTCACATTTCACACCAAAAACAAATTTACAAATCCATTTTTGTACATGAAATTATTAGAATCCATATCAAATTAAAAAAAATTACAAATCCATATTTGTACATATCTGAACCTCCTTCTTATATTTCGGCTCTGCCTTGCTAACAATAAAATAAATAAAAGAATAACTATCTATTGCCATTTGGGATTGAAACCCGAGAATGCATTGCAATTATAATCAACATCAATATGCACTTTGACAACTTCCTGACATTGCATCATTAAAAATTACAATTTTTATTATGACATTAAGTTTATTTCTTGCCTGATAGATAAGTACAGCTCCAAACCTTGGAAAGAAAGGAGCAAACGTACAGAACACACTACTATCAAAACAGTACATAAATAAAAACTCTAATATAATATAGCATAAGACTTATATATATGACATATATAACAATGTGCCACTCCTGATGCTTTAATCCATTTGGTTGTGATCATTTCTCTAGTGAACGTGTAATAGAAACTCTAATCATCATTGTTATTGTCTTAGGTGTGTAAACAATTCAACATTTCAAATTGAATGTCAATTTCCTTTGTTTGAAATAATAGCATCAAACTTTATTGTATCCATAGAGCCATTCCTTACCAAATCTCCTTATATGCCACTATGAGTTCTCTTGGCAAACTGTTACCATATCAAATATAATCCTATTCCTTGCATTCGATAAAGTCCAAGTGAAGAAAACAATAAACATAATGATGCATGGAGAGTAGATGTATTGGCCTAATAATGCATTCAGGTGCCCTGGTAGTCATTAACTAAACTCAAATATCTATTGATCTAAAGTTTGTTGAGGCATTGCTTGATTTTTTTTTATCTATGAAGTTGTTAAAAGTTAAAACCAAGATCAATAAAACCAAGATCAACAAATCTTTTCAGTCTAGATGTACGAAGGTTTGCTATATGAATATTTCTTATGGGCTAGTCTTTTGATCTATGTGCAAAAGTTAGCTCGTGGCTTACTGTCTATAAATTCATAAATGTACTCATCTTTCAGATCTAAGACGATAGCCTATATCAAGAAAAATGTAACTAATAACACTCTGATCATAACCCATAAAGAAAAGAAAAATAGATAAATCTACTAGAAATCACTTTACTATAGAAATTAAGATTGTCTGCAAATGATGCCTTTTTCCACTAAATGAGAAGGGTTGATTATGAATCAATATAGCTTTCCCCCACCAGCCAATTGATTGGACTATATGTTCACTTCAAAAGCCTTACCTTGAGAGCATCATGACATTATTGTGCAATGCATTACCAATGACAAAGCATTACCTGTCGAAGCTAAAGAAAGACAAACATGTGAGCATATGTTATTGAAAGCTAAAGAAATATTAGCATGAACAACAATGGACAGAGATAATACATAAAAGGGTTTTATATATGAAAAATATCATAAGTCATGTAAAGAAAAGGGAAACCATACTTCAAGTTGAATGAAACTGCGTTAGAACTAAAAGGGTCCATAATTTAATCGATACTAATTTATTATAAGAACTCAAATCTGAATGAATATGCATAGTAAAATAAAGCCACAAATATAAAGCCTTAGCCTAGGACACTAATGACACAAATATAGATAAGTCCATAATTCTAGTGTGTTATAGTTGAGTTGGCATTTTTAGCACCTAATAATTATACTCTATATAGTCATCTCAACCTTAGGCTATGACACTGAAGACACCAATATAAATCCACATTATTAAGTCACACATTAATATTATATTATCTTATAAACATAAAAAAAAAGTATAAAGATACATTCTTGGCCACATTTCACAATCTTCTGTTTAGAATTTTAATTTGTAGTTAGTGGTGTGTCAACTGTAAGATTAAATATGATATACTTACTGTAGAATGTTAGGCTTGTATAATAAATTTAATTTCATCTTACTTTCCAGTTTGGCCTAGAACATAGCACCTGTGAGCAAATGAGGTTAGCCTCATTTTCAAAAGGATACATAAAGGACTAAGCACAAAGGAGATGTATTAGCTATATAAAGGACTAAGAGCATCGTTCCATTAAATCTCAATTTATGTTAACTAATTGTGGTTCACCGCCAATTGAAGGCAAATTCAACATCCAACCCAATCCAAAAAACAAAACTAATCTCGCTAGGAATCAACAACAACAACACCGCCAACACACAACAAACACCAAAGATAAAAAAAAATAAAGCCCAAAAATTGATAAATCTGAAATAAAAAATAGAAATATAAAGAAAATGGAAGAAAAGAAGTCTAAACCTTTAGGGAATATAAGAGTTGGGTACACTCCTAGTGTGATAAACACTTTATGGATGTGAGTGGAAGCGCGTCCAAATTTATGAAGAGTAACAGATAAATGAAGTACAGGAAATAGTCATCCAAGTGGGACCCACATCTCACTATTCATATGAATAGTACCGTACAGTAAAACTATGTTAATAATGCTCCAGTGGGACCCACGTCACTATTATAAATAGTACTATATAGTGGGACTCGCTTCACTATTTATAAATAGTTTCGTTACTATTTACTCCAACAAAATAGATTAAGAGAAATACACAAAATTTTAACGTGAAAAACCTCTTGTAATTTTGAGAGAAAAACCATGAGCCAAACGTTGAAAAATATTCCACTATATTCAAAGAGTAATTACAATATAGTGTATCCTCAGTGAGATCTAGAGAAGATACCCAAAACCCCTAGTGTATACTCATACTACACTCTTGGAATTTTCTTACACAAATTCTCTATTTTTCTCTCACTACGAGAAGTTTACACTGCTTCTTCTTAAAGTTGGAACTACTTTAGCTTGGGATGATCTTCACCGTTTCCATCCCCTCTATTTATAGAGGTTTAGGAGAGTTACTGTGATCGTACACGGAACTTCCCGTGATTTTGGTGGTACAGCTTGCATCACATGTGAAGTTCCTGTGCATGTGCATAGTAACTTCACACGATTTGTCTCTTTTGGCCGCACCTTTTGTCTATAAGCCACCTAATAATTCTCCACATTGGCTTGCAATTTGCAACAACCTTCAACCTCTGCAAATATTGACCAAGTCTAAGGAATGCTTAAACTTGTCAATCAGCAATGGTTTTGTCATCATGTTGGCTGGGTTCTAGCTGTGGCTATCTTTTGAACTTGCAACTATACCTTTGTTGATACTTTCTCTAACAAAATAAAGTCTAACATCTATGTGCTTTATGATAGACTGGGTTTTTAACCAGATGAATGACACTTTGACTATCACAATGTACAATTGGTACATGTTGGTTCAATCCAAAACTATCCAAAAGACCGTGCACCCAGATGCTCTCTTTAAGTCTCAGTCAAAGGCATATACTCAGCTTCAGGAGTTAACAATGCCATTGTAGATTGCAATGTTGCCTTCCAGCTAATAGTACATCCAAAGATCATAAAGATATAGCTTGTCAATGACCTCCTTTTATCTAAATCATTTGCATAATCAGAATCTATATAACCCACAACTCTACGGTTCTTCTGAACTTCAAATACCAAACAGATATTAGTAGAACCTCTCAGGTACGCATGATCCATTTCACATCTTTCTAGTTTTCAACATATTAATTTCAGCCTTGTTGCAAGCTGCAATTAATATATCATCTATATAGGAAGATAAATTCACAAACCATCTGGAAGCTTCTTAGAGTAGATACAATTATCATATTGGTTTCTACTATATCCAGGACCAATCATAAATGCATCAAACCTTTTGCACCATTGTCTCAGGGACGTTTTAAGCTGTATAATGACTTCTTCAACAGACAAACATGGTTCTTTTTGCCAGGAACTACGAACCCTCCTAGTTGACTCATATAGATCTCTCTTCTAGCTCACCATGTAAGAAGTTGTCTTTACATTAAGCTATTCCAGCTCCAAGTCAAACGTACTCACAATAATTAATAGGATCTGAATAGAGCTATGTTTCACCATAGGAGATAATACTTTATGAAAGTCAACACCCTCCTTCTGAGTATAACCTTTTACTACCAGTCTTGCCTTGAACCTTGGGGGTTCAATGCCAGGGATTCCTTCTTTCCTTTGTAGACCCATTTGCAATCAACTATTCTTTTCCCTTTGGAAGTTGTACCAGTTCGCATGTCTGATTTTTCCAAATAGACTTAATCTTCTCATTCATTGCTATGAGCCACCTTTGACTTCTTACTTTCTATTGCATCACGATTTCATCTCCAACTCACCATCCAAAGCAAAGGCTATAGAATCTACATCTAATGAGTCAAGTGCATAGGTAGTAGAATCCAGATACCTTTTAGGTTTATGAATTTCTCGTCTTTCTCTACCAGGAGCAATACTGGATGGCTCTGCTTCTCTGGTTTGTTCACCAGGATCCTCATAGTCAGGTTCATCTTGTTGTTCTACTTCAGGTTGAGCAACCCCTTAAGTACTGGATGATCTTCTTGCTTCATCTTTCTCCAGTCAATCTCCAGCTCCACCGCTTCTTAGCACTATCATCTGTCTCTATCTCATCTAAGTTAAACTCCTTCTTCTAATTTAGTATTGTCACCTTGTCAAAAGTGACATCTTTATTAATAATGATTTTGGGTAAACTTGCCTTCTCTGTACACCACAATCTGTATTCTTTCACCCTCATGCATACCCTAGAAATATACACCTTCTTGTCCTTGCCTCAAGTTTACCATCATTCACATGGGCATACGAAAGATAACCAAATATTTTCAATCATAATAGTTTACAGGTTGACCAGACCATACCTTTTGTGGAATCTTCAGATCAATAGCAGTTGATGGAGATCTGTTACCAGGTATACAACTATATTGACCGCCTTAGCCCAGAATGATTTGGGAAGTGTAGCATTGGTTCGCATGCATCTTGCATGCTCCAGAAGTGTTCTGTTCATCCGTCCCAACTCCATTTTGTTGTGGCATTTTTGGTAGGATGGTGCCTCACTATACCAGCATTTCTCCAGAACTCCACAAATTCTTTACCTGGAAAATTCTGCCATTTTTAGTTCTCGGTCTCTTGACCACCCAGTTTGCTTTTTGACCATGGCCTTCCATTGCTTGAATTTGTCGAACACCTTTTCTTTTTCCTTCAGGAAATAAATCCAAACTTTCCTAGAATAATCATCTGTCAAAGTAAGAAAATAGCAAGCTCCACCTAAAGAGTTAACAAGGGTTGGACCCCAAACATCTAGTGGACATACTCCAGGATTCCCTTGCTATTGTGTTTTCCAGAATTGAACTTCACCTTTTGCTTTCCAAATACACAGTTTCACAAAAAATAAGTTTGCAATTCTTTAGGCCTTTCAACAAGCCTCTACCAGCAAGTATGGTCATTCCTTTCTCACTCATATGACCAAGCCATATGTGCCATAATTGTGTAGCATCATCATTTCTTTCAGAAGATAGGACGAGGAACTCCATCGATTGTGCTTCCTAGCAATAGATAGATTCTAACCTGCATCTTTCCTTTCAATACCACAATCGAGCCTTTGAATACCTTCAAGAAACCACCCTTTCGAGTGAACTTGTACCCCGATTGTCTAGGTTACTCAACGAGATCAGGTTCCTATCTAGTTCCTGTACATGCTATGCTTGAAACGTCCTTTTAGTACTATCATCCAAATTGACTTGCACATCTCCTTCACCAGCAATTGAAATAATTCTATTATCTCCCAATCTAACTTTTCCTCCCGCTTTTGTAGGATGAGAAAAAGCTTCGATTAGGTGTCATGTGAAAGGATGCACCAGGAATCCAGGATATACTCATTTCTTGTGTCACTTGTGAACACTGTTAAGGCCGTACTAGCATTAGCATCAACATCACTATCATTAGAACTTTCAATTGTTATGTTGGTAGGTTTTCAGATTTTTCCTTTCTTTATGGGCAATTTCTTCTGATATGTTCCATCTGATGACAATGAAAATACTTCAGATTTGTTCTTTCTAGACTTTGATCTTCTCTTGCTTTTACTTCCTGATCTTCTTTCTTGACTACGCCCTCTTGTCATGAACAACCCATCTGCAAGACCTTTAGCACTTGGCCCGGATACTAATTTTTTATGCTCCTTTATCACTAGTGATTCTTTGACATTTTTCAATGAGATATTGGATCTATTATAAAGTATGGGATCACAGAAATTATCATAAGATGGGGGTAGTGAAGTCAAAAAGATCATAGCTTGATCTACATCTTCTACTTTAATTTTAGCGCTCCAACATTGGAGATCATTATGTTGAAGTCGTCTATATGCTCTTGCATTGATTTTCCTCCTAATATTTGAACGTGTAAGTCGCTTTCTTTGATAAAGCTTATTAGACAAGGTCTTTAGAATATTTTTCTTCCAAAGCCTTCCATAGTGAATCAGCGGTTTCTTCTTCCATGACTTCTCACAGAACATTGTCTGCAAGATTCAACTGTATTATACTCAATGCTTTGACCATCATCTCCTCCTTCTTATGATCAAGTAATGACTCCAGCAATTTTTCTTTGCCCTCCAATGCCTTTGCAACACCTTGCTGATTTAGCGATGCCTGAATTTTAGCTTCCATAGTATGAAGTCGTTGGACCTGCCAAACTTCTCCACTTCAAATTTTGGCATTGACATATTAGATCTGAAATCAAAACCTTTCCAAACTACACTCTCACAATATCACACGCCTTTCAGCAACCAAAGGGTGATCCTTAAGTACCAGGGAGAAATTCTTTCTGATATGGAATATCAGACTAAGCTGCAACCATAGAGCATACTAAGAATAAATCCCATCGAACTAAAGCTCTGATACCACTTGTTAGGGAGGATATCAGAGTTGGGCACACCCCAAGTGTGATAAACACTTTATGGATGTGAGCGGAAACGCACCCAAATTTATGGAGAGTAACAGATAAATAAAGCATGTTGAATAGTAATCTAGTGGACCTACGTCTCACTATTCATATGAATAGTCCTCAGGTGAAACTGTGTTAATATTGCTTTGGTACCCACGTCACTATTATGAATAGTACTATACAGTGGAACCGTTTCACTATTTATTAATAGTCTCGTTATTATTTACTCCAACAAAATAAATTAAGAGAACTGCACACCAATATTTTAACGTGGAAACCCTCCTAATTTTAAGGGAAAAATCACAAGCCAAACTCTAAAAAATATTCCACTATATTCAAAGAGTAATTACAACTCATTAAGACTCTCTTCTACTACAATTTGTAGTATCAGAGAGAGAGAATATACCAAAAACCCCAGTGTATACTCACACTACACTCTTGGAATTTTCTTGCACATATTGTCTATTTTTCTCTCACTACAAGAAGCTTAAATTGCTTCTTCTTAAAGCTGGAACTGCTTCAACTTGGGATGATCTTCATCGTTTCCATCCCCTCTATTTATAGAGATTTAGGAGAGTTACTGCACGTACAGAGGAACTTCCCGTGATTTTTGATGGTAGCTTGCATCATATGTGAAGTTACTGTGCATGTATAGAGTAACTTCACATGATTTTTCTCTTCCATGGCCGTACCTTTTGACTGCAAGCCACCTAACAACCCAGCGAGCCACCACATCTCTCTCCGTCCACTGCGAACCACCACCTTCCTTTGTCGTTGCGACCCACCATCAATAGCCTGTCAAACCGCTCACTTGTTGACGTCACACTCATCACTGCGCTATGCTTTGTGTCAGTCATGAAGCAGTGTGACCAACGCCTCCCTCGAATCTCATCACCACTGATGGAGGTAGAGGAATTGACGGTTGTGGCATGAGCGGAGAAGAGAAGGATTTGTGAAGGACGGGTGAAGTAGTTCCTTGTGTGAATTATTGGGAAGGAGTGGGAAGGGCTTTTGTTTCTTGTGTGTGTGGGAACGAGTTGTTTTCTTCTGAGGAAGTGCACTGGAGGGTTGATTTTGAATTTCAAAATGGCAGTGCACTGTAGTTTGTGGCGTTCAACTAGGTTTTGAATTTCAAAACTTATCACTCCTGGAAAATGTATTTTGGAGGCTCACAGCACTAGTTCTCGCATTAACCAAATAGATGTACCAATGCCATAATCATTACAAAGATAGGTGTCATGCATCAGCTTCCTAAATCCCTCTTTTAGAATTTTGGTAAGGATGCCATGTGTGATAATCAAACGGGTCAACCTATGGTGAAATCAATTCTTTTAAAAGCCAACTTGCATGTGAGGGATTCTCAATCTAAAACAATTAAGCTATGCAATGTTCCAAGTTGAAGACTATGATATGTAAAGTTTAAGGCTATGAGTCATATTAGCGGATAATTTAGTTCCATAGAAGTTTTGGAACTTCTCATCATCCATAATTAATTATCATTAGATTTTATTTTAACGATCTATATTTAAAAACACAATAATTATATAAAAGATATAACAATTATTTTACAAAATTAATCTTTTTCAAATTTTCAATCACTCTTCAACCACCCACCTTTTATTCCCCCTTCAAGCACACTTTTTAGTCTTCACCCCATTGATCCTCACTAATATGGTGGCAAAGGTAGTCCTCTAAGATGGCTACCATCGCCCTGAACACAACCTCTACCCCAACCAACACCTCCTTCGCGATATTCTCCATACGCGTGACACGAGTGCGTCTTCCATAGGTATTTCCAGCTGCCTATATCTCTGCAAATTCATCAATGGTTTCAGAAGCCATTTCAACACCATTGAATTTTTAACACAAACACATAATGGGCATGAGATTCAGAACCAACCATTTTCTTCAATTCGTTGCATATTAACATAGACTCGCACACAACTTGGTGAAACGAAATCGAGGAATAAAAAAAATAGAAAGCGAAAAATTACATGTTGTAACCAACAAAGCAGTAAAAAAACATATGGGATGACGTGGTTGAACGAGAATGAAAAATGGTTGAAGAGGAAAATTAAATATTAAAAGAAGGATAATTTAATCTATACTATTAATAAAGAGGATTTACTTTTGTAATTGATTTTTAGTATTTCTTAACTCTATTTAATTTTTTTAATTAATAAAAAGGATTCACTTTTATAACTGATTTTTTGTGTTTCCTAACTCTGTTTAATTTTATTTTTAAGTCTATGAATTTAAATCATCCCCACATTTTCTCCTTTCCCACTCACTTCCTCTTTTGGATAAAAAAATAACTACTTCATCTTTAACCATTTACAAACAAAAAACATTTAATAAAATTTGATAATTTATTATTATAAATTTTTTTAATTTTTTTAATATTTAAAAGATAAAAAAATGCTGACCAAACCGCTAGTAATTTAATAATAAAATTAGTCGGACTTTCAAATGAGTCTAAAACGCATTAGGACTAATTTATCAGTCACTGTGGGTCATGATAATTGGTATTATTCCAATTTTTCGCCAATTCAAAGGACACATTTCACATATCACAATCTTAGAGTGTAGTTGCATTCAAATCCTTATTCGTCGGCTGTGTTAATTGCGTCGTCAATAATAGTACTAGTAATACTCTAGCATCCACCCTCTCACTTTATCGTCATAATTATGATTATAATAACGTTATGCCGTTAGGTGCAGCAGCAAAGGTTGGAAGATGTCCAAATAAATTTGAAATTTAATAAGAACAAGTTTTTACAAGATTTTTGCTAACGGGTGCTCTAAATTTACATAATAATTATATTCTGAAAATAAAAATATATAGTAACAATCTTCATAAGGGACTATAAGGCCGTTCGATGAACGTACAGCACTCGAAGGGAGTGGGCTTAACCATTACTCATCATCAGCTGTATATTTTGGTTTGCGCCATTTCAACCTGCGACAGGCCCAACCCCTAATTATGCCATTATATTGTTATGAATTCTGGTTAGAGTAATATTATATGTATAATAAGATTATATAATAAATATATATTATATATTTTATTATTATTAGATATGATGAGTAAGTAAAATAAATAGAAACTATTTATCACATCTAATAATAATAAAATATGTGATATACATTTACTGTACACATAACATTATTCTTATGATTATTCTAATAGCAAATATTTAACATGAAAAAAAAACTTAAAAGTGTTTCACTTTTGATGAATTTTTCGCCGAATAGATGACCGCACATTGAGAAAATATCATTCCCCCCACAACCACCACTACCACAACAAACAACAAAAAAAACAAAACAACAAATCGGTATGGTGGAGTTACAGTCCAATCCATCGGTAGCAGACCAAGCAGAATGATTTTAACATGCCAAGCCATATATATATATAGAGGATCAACGGCTTTGTTGTTGATTTTAACTTTAATTACATATGATTTTAAAACGTTTAAAATTTTAACCAAGAATTAGATTTTTGAAAAAAATACAAAATTCAGAGAGAATGAGAGTTTATCACATTTTAAGGTTACTATATGCTACAAATCACAATAACTTACACGAAGAAGAGAAAATCACAATAATTTAACGAAGATCTTGGTTAAAATAAAAAATTTTCATTGATTAAATAGAATAAAAAATTTAAACTTTTTTATCCTCGAAAAAAAAATGGAATGACCATGGCCGACATGAGTAATTCAGATTGTGCAATCCTTCTATCTATCTATCTACCACCAACCACCGCCACCACCGTAGGTAGCCATATTGAATGACAAATGTCCGTCTTTTTTTTTTTTTGTGGTCTGGAATGTCCGTCTCAAATGAAATCTAAGGTCTTAATGTCTTATCACCGACGCCAGTATGCATAGCCACCTCACCTTCCAATCATGTGAACCCGCGTGGCGGTGCGGTCTGTCGTGTATTTCAACTTTTTTGTGGGTCACCCACCAATCCCCTAAGGCCCAATCCATCCCAGCTCACGCTCATCTCGTTTTCTATTATATCTTAAAAGAAATATGTATTCAATAGATAATTTAATTCGTATGCAAAGATGAGTAAAAACTTTTAAACTTATTTAATCTCGTATTATCATATCTGTCATAATACTTTACTTTTATATTATCATTTTAAAAGTCATTCAAATAATAAGCTAGCAATTTATTATTTCTAAAATTATAATGGTCATAGTGAGATTTAAACTTGTGATGTCACCTACATTACCCAAATTCCTAATTACCACCGGAGCAATTCTAATAACTTAACAACTTATCATTCGTACAACAATATTTGAGAAAATTTGGTTAAGATGATAAATAACTTTAATTTTTAAGAAAAAAAAAAGTGAGTTCAAATTCTATAGATTTTTTTTTATGAAAAGATTCCGCAATCTTTGTAATCTGAAAAAATAATCATACTTCTCAACTTATTTGAAGAATATTATACACTTCCTGTCATCTTAGGCAGACATTCCCTTTTCTTTTGTTTGTACACACAGCCCGAGTATTCTTTACAGTTCAAACCATAGAAGTAGAAAATACATCTTTTATTAACAATACATACCTTTATTAAAAGATAAATTTATGAGCCCAAAATTAGTTCCACATTTGCAGATACATATTTTATTTTACTATTATTTTAAATCATTAATCATTAATTAGTGGAAAAATAATCCATCCA
The DNA here is from genome assembly GCA_030441495.1 of Dalbergia oliveri. Classification (NCBI taxonomy): domain Eukaryota; kingdom Viridiplantae; phylum Streptophyta; class Magnoliopsida; order Fabales; family Fabaceae; genus Dalbergia; species Dalbergia oliveri. Next base: position 25,377,531 of record JAMLFY010000009.1, on the reverse strand, counting down.
ATGCCTTGAAGCATTAAGTTTTCAGTAAAAATGTTGTTTTCAAATTTTAGTCATGGATGAATGATCTCCCATGTTATCTCATGGCATTTACCAAAAGAAAAGGCAATGATAAGTTGATAGCTACTCATCCCACATTGAAAGTTTTCATAATGAATTTCTGTTAAAATCCAACCTCCACCTCCATGGGAGTACAAAACCGTAACAAACTTGATAAGCACAGGGTTTGGTGTTACTAGGTAAAGTATTTAAGATGAAGAAGAAAAAAAAAAGAATTAAAAAAGGCCTAGGAAAGAAGGTAAAAGAAGGAGAAATAGCCACAGCTGTAATCAAATCAAAGTTTAGTAGTAACTTCTTTTTGGACTATCAGTTTCAATCATTGAAAAAGCTTATCAAAATTCTCTACATTGCCCTTTAATGCAAACCATTCTTCTTCTTCTCTGTTCTGGGACTCAGCCATAGATGCTGCATGGATTCACCTCTCTCAACTATCTCTGACATGAGACACATGACATTGAAACCCACCTCGTGAGTAACCCCGCCATTATTTTTTTTTTTCAATTCTTTTCCATTAAATTTTGCTTCTTTTTATTTTTGTCACGAGAAAATCAACATTCATGTGTTCTGAAGAGACCCTTTTGGAGTGTGGTTATCAAAGATAGCAACTTTGTTGTGCCGTTGTGTTGGGTGTTGGAGAGAACTTGGATTTTGGCTTTGGCGTTTTTGGATTTTTTTTTTCTTTTTTGTTGGTGTTCTGTGGTGGTGTTGGTTTTGAAAGCTTGTTCTAGTTTTTGTGATGCAAGAAAAGGTGGAGAATCATAGTCATAGGGCTCTTTGGTGCAGTCCAATGCTCAATTGGCGTTTTGGGTTGCTCACTGCTTTTGTTTTTGTTGGAATGGTTGTGGTTTGGAGTGTTGATGGCTGCACTGTTAGGAACATCATTCAAGCTTGGAGGTACCGTCAAGATTCTTTCTCTCTAAGGTCTCATTCTCCTAATTTCACTCATTCCCATCAAAATTCAACTTTTGTCCCAACATTTGGTTTGAATCAAAACCAAACCATTGGTACCAACTCTGATTCCTATAATCAGGTTAACAACATCACATTGTCTGTGTACAATGAACCAGTTTATGCTAAGAACTCTACTACTAGTGTATATGAAAAGCTTGACAAAACCCTTGCAGTGCCTGAAGTTCAAGGGTATTCAAGTTGGCTTTCAAGTGAATTGGAGACCAACTTGAGTTCAAATCTTCTAGCTAGATGGTTAGCTCCTGGAGGGGAGCCTTGTAAAGATTCCGCGACGGTGGGGATTTTGATTCCTGGGTTGGATAGCGGGAATGTGAGTATGATAGAGCTATCGGCAGGAGATGTACATGAATTTGGTTTTCAAGCATTGGATGATTTAGGGAGGCCTCGCTGTTTAGGTGGCGATTACTTTGAGACCAATCTTTCAGGGGAAGCATGGAAATCTAGGCCTTTGGTGAAAGATTTCAACAATGGTTCTTATTCCATTTCGCTGCAGGTTGATCCGGATTTTGAAGGATTTTACAATCTAACTGTAATTCTTCTTTATAGACACTTTGAAGGTCTTAAATTCACTCCATGGCGATTTGTCTATGATCACGTGCTTCGCAGTATTGCAATTAGATTCTACAAAAGCAGTTCTCAGCTACCAGAACTACAGACTTGCAAAGCTTCTGATTTTGGCAGGGATGTTTGGTGTGGAAGGTGGACAAGGCTTGGCAAGAACGATGATTGCCAAATTGGTAATGATGGTAGGTATAGATGCCTAGCACCAGATTTTCCATGCAAAGCTCGATGGTGTAATGGTTCCCTGGGAATTCTAGAGAGCAATGGCTGGGTTTACTCAACACACTGCTCATTCAAGATGTATTCAGCTGAGTCTGCTTGGAAGTGCTTGAAGAATAGATGGATTTTCTTCTGGGGAGATTCAAATCACGTCGACACAATACGTAACATGCTCAATTTTATTTTAGATTTGCCTGGAATACATGCTGTCCCGAGACGATTTGACATGAACTTCTCTAACCCAATAGATCCATCTCAGACAGTTAGGATTACAAGCATCTTCAATGGGCACTGGAATGAAACACAAAACTATCTAGGATTGGATTCTCTGAGAGATGAAGGGTTTCAAAGCTTGTTGAAGAAGTACTTTTCAGAAGACACAATTCCAGACACCGTGATCCTAAACTCTGGCTTGCATGATGGCGTCCACTGGCGTAATATAAGAGCATTTGCTGCTGGAGCAGACTATGCAGCATCATTCTGGGCAGATGTTAAGAACATGGTGAGGCAAAGAGGGTTGGCATGGCCAAGAGTCTTTTACCGGACCACAGTTGCAACTGGGGGATATGCAAGATCACTGGCTTTTAATCCTAACAAGATGGAGGTGTTCAATGGGGTATTCACAGAGAAACTGAAAGAAGCTGGCATCATAACTGGCGTGATCGATAACTTTGATATGACATTTCCATGGCATTTTGATAACCGGTGTAACGATGGAGTTCACTATGGAAGAGCTCCTGCAAAGATGAAGTGGCGAGATGGCCAAATCGGTCATCAGTATTTCGTTGACCTCATGTTAGCTCATGTTCTTCTGAATGCCATATGTGCAAGATAGCCTGGGAGCTTCAGTTAGAAGATAGAGATGGCTAGAACAGAAAACTTGCCTATAAAATGGCACTGGATGGAAGGGTAGGCATACCCTACAGATTAATGCATACTTTAGCAGTTGCTTGGATTAAGACTATTGAGGTAGCTTAGCTTGCACCATATTAGGACTCTTACTGTTCCTATAAAATTAGATTTGGCATTCTTCCTTGTTCATAGATTTGTAAGCACGAGTTTTGTATACATGAGCGCCACTTGTTGTTTAAGAGAGGATTTTATTCATCAAAACACGTTTTACTATTGATAATCAATGAGAGTTTAAAGGATATGCTTTGTTTGCATGTCTCTTCTTAGTTGAGTTCCGGTGGTCTTAATGGCTAAGCAATTCTTTTATTACTTACACGCATCTATGTAGTCTTGTGGTTAGTTACTTAGGTTGGATGGGATATACGTTACATTGTGGTAGTACTAACAACCAAATATAAGAGGGTGGAAAGATAATTCACCACCTAAGTGAAACTTAGAATTCAAAACTCCCGAGCTTATATATCTGTGAACCTTTTCAATTTCTGGTGAGAATTGTGTCTGGGGCTTGATTAGATCCTTGATGTACACGTCTGGTTATTGTGTCTGCAAACTTTGGATATACTATTACCCACCTAGATCTTGTGAGAAATAGGGGATATTTATAATGCTTACATATATACAAGTTGGAGTATCAGCCATGTTACTGGCTACCTCATTAATTACTATAATATATCTTTATCATCGTATGTAGACATAATAATGTAACAGAGGAATACTACGCGTCCAAATATATATACACAATATTTGACAGAAATTATAATAATTATTTATTGAAATAAAGGTATTACCTATAAAATTCATCCAAATGTTAAACAATTATGGTACATTATTCTGATACAAAATTCTAATAAAATTTCTTATTTTCTAGTATTTTCCAATTTGATATTGAAGTTATGGCCAAGTCGTTGTCCATTTGTTTTTTAGTTGTTGGTCTGGAAGGAAGGCGACCTCCTCATTGGTCTCACGAACTAAACGAGTCTGCACAAAATTCTAAGCCCGTCCAAGTATGGGTGGGTTCGGTTTTAGGCCCGGCCCAAACTTCACAGTTTCACCCTAACCTTGCCCTCAAAATGTGAATTAGCTGTAACCCACGAAAGCTAGGGTCAATTTAGAACACATGATGCTCGTATTTGGATATTTACGTACATCCGATGTTTCTGGGAAACCAATAAAGGGCCGGAAAAAAAAGTCAAGCTGAGAAATTGTAAATAACTTTTTTTTTTTTGCACTTCAGAATTTGAATATAGAATTTCATATATATTTTAAAAATAGTTTTTTTTCTTGTATTATCCAGCAAATAGTTTCTATTAATTTTTTAAAAAAATACTATATTCCATCTAACACAATACCACAAACTGGTGAACCGTAAATGGAAAAAATATAACTATCCGTGTTCATAAAATTAAAGAGTTTATTTAAAAGCATGCATAATTCATTATTTCCTTTGGGAAAAAAGATTGTCGGTTGCGTAGAACTAGCAAAGCAAACTCCAAATTTTTTGCCTTGCTTTGATTGTCCATAATAAATTGCCTCAAAGCCTTAGAACTTAACCCATAAAAAGATTTGTCAGTTATGGTGTAAAGCTTACACGCACTGAACAAACCAAACCGAACCAAACACATCAAAATCAGTCAAATTACAAAACTAACCACCAACAGAATCCCTTCTCTCTCACTCACTCCAATCCCAATACAAGAAGTTGTTACAGACACACTTTCATTTCCACGCAATAGAAAGAGGGAATACAGTACATTACAATAATAGCCAAAAAAGGGGAAGGTAAAAAAAAAAGGGAAAACAGAGTAACCTACGACACCTGAATCCGTTTTCTTGATGGCCTAAAACCACGGTGTTGCGCTGCTGCCAAATTGCAACAAACAAAGAAAGAAAAAAATAAAAATTGAAAGAGAGAAAAAAAGAAGGGTGGGTTTCAAATCTGGCAAATCTTGTGGATTGAGGGCTCGCTCTGCGTTGAAGCAAGCTTGCTCGGATCTGAACGACGACGACGACGAGTTCAGCAGCAACAGCAGCAGGCCTTGTTGGCGTCGCAGGATCAACATGGCGTTCTCGTGGTCCTCTGCCCTCAGGATCACCCTATTACTCCTCCTCATCGCCGCCGTTGTCGTCGCTTGCTTTACTCTTCCCATCGAAAAGGTTCCCTTTTTCTTATACCCTTTTGGGCCCTGATTCTGATTTCGCTTCTGGGTCGTTCTGATTTTGAGTCTTTTTATTGTGGTTGAAATTGAATCTTTATTTTGCAATTTGGGGATTTTGTATAATTGGGTTGGTTCCATGGTTGGTTTTCTAGATTTTTCCATTTCTTGATCGCGCGGTTATATGTGGGGATGTTGGATTTTTAGCGTAATGTGAGTAGCATTTGTGAAATGTTATGCAGTTATGGTGGTTTTTTGGTCTTGAGGAGAAAGGAATGATCTTTGGAACCGTGTTGTTTCACTTTGACAGCTATATTGTGAGCTTGAAAATTTTGGGGTAAAAGAGAAGAAGGAAAAAGTGACTTATAAGTCATAGCGGATTTGAGCTAGTTTTAGAGATGGGGATCTCTCCTCTTCCTTGTTCGTGGGTTGGCTTTGGATTTTCATTCGTTGAAAATTTGAAAATGAAATTTGTTTATGGAGTGATTTTGAATCTTTTCCCCCTTTTTTTGTTCTGCAGATGATGAAGGACTTCTTGATATGGGTTGATCGTGATCTTGGGCCCTGGGGTCCGGTTGTTCTGTAAGTTAATTTTGATTTCTGATCCCTAAAACTTCTGTCTAGTAAAGTGATTACATTGGTATTTTCTATAGAAGAGTTACCAGTGAGTAAAATCTAAAACAAACAGGATTAAAGTTGTTTCAATATGTGTGCTTGCCTTAGTTTAAATTGCAATTAATTTAAGACCATTCGTGTGAAGGAAACATTTTGGTGAGAAGTAGATTAGTCAGAAGAGGTGTTGCCAGAGCTGATGGGGTGTGTCCTGGGTGAGAGTCTAATGTCATTTCAATTTTGAGATTGACAAAAACCATTGCATCTGAAATGACTTATTTTAATATTCTATATTTTATTTTGGAAGTAATGCCATTTAATCTTCAGTTTGCTTGGGCTTATTCTTTTCTACAAAACAAAGTCTGTGTTCAAAGCAGTTTCACTTTTTATGATAAGGTCATATTCATATACATCTGAGCATTTCATTACCCTTTGAACAACCCATGAAAATTGGAAACTTTTAAGTATTGGAATTTGCTTGTGTAAATGTTGAACTATCCTATCATTATAATATTCCCATGTTGTTGAATGTTGATGTTGGTAGTATTTTACCAAGTTTGGAAATTCAGTTGTAGGTTCTCTTTCTTGAAGGAGAGCAGTGGGTGTAGCGGAGGTGTAACATGTTTGGAGAGGAGATTGTCCACATGCATACAATAATCTGGGAAATTTTGTCTAAACTATGTTGCGATCGAAAAGAACAATCATTGAATGTAAAGTTGGAATAGTTGTCAACTTATTTGTTTGGTAACTTTCAGGGCTGTTGCTTATATTCCTTTGACTGTCTTGGCAGTTCCAGCTTCAGTACTCACTGTAAGAACCACTGACACCATGGATTTCTTTTTCTTGCAAAACTTTTTGAATTTCTTGTAGAATAATATTCTCAAGTACCAGAAATAAACTTGTATGCATTGTTGCTTAGAAATTAGAATTGTTCTATGAAAGAATTGATGGGTTTGTGATTGGCATTGTAAATTTCTAAATGAGTTTATCTTGGGTTGTTATGTTACCTGTATAAATTCTACAAACTAGGTGAAATTGTTGTTTTATACCATTTTCAAAGTTTTTGTATAAAAATATCTGTTTGATGTAAGGGACTCTGAAGAGTCTGATGTATGAACACCTCCATCAGTTCTAAAAATTATACATATGTAAATTCTAGTGTATGATAAAATGTGTGCCCCATGAATTTGGTGTAGTACATAAATCCAGAATGAATGTTGACATTTTATTTTAACTCCATGGTTGAAATTTGATGTCTTCTCTGTTAAAAAGGCTGAATGATTGGTGAAATATTGATGCAGGATAAAGGAAGTTTGCATCAATGATGAGAAAAAATAATGTGGTTAATTTGTCAATATTATATAATTTATATTAACTGACTCTTATACCATAGTACCCCAAACGTACATACATCAGTGTAGCAACTTGATACCTCATATCTAAGGCAATGTTTATGTAACCCATTCATAGTTGTAACCCATAAGTTGTAAACACTTGCTGTTATAAAATTTGGTAATAGTAGTTGACTCCTCCCCATATACCAATAGACAACTTCAGAAGTAAAATATCCGAGTGTTTGGTTTTCTCAAGCTAAACCCTTTTATGAACTATGCACCTGTATTGTATCTGATTTGACATAGTAACTTAGTAAGCATCTGACCTTTGAAAACTTGATAAGTATTCAGTTTTATAATTTTTGAGGGATGACCTGTACGCAACTTTCAAATTTGTTTGACATTTATAAAAGTTTGCCGAGTTTTATGCAATTTACTTTCTTGCTGATGAGGACTTGCATTTTTCATTTCTTGTTTAACTTTCCTTATGTTTATGACTTTTTAGTATGCATTTCCCCTATATTCTTTTTTGTGCTTTTATTGAGTCACTGTACTTGATGCTCCATTTTCAGCTTGGTGGTGGTTATCTTTTTGGGCTTCCAGTGGGTTTTGTTGCCGACTCTATTGGTGCAACTATTGGTGCAGCAGCTGCATTCCTTCTTGGTAGAACAGTAAGTTTTTCAATATGTATTGATAAGTAGTTGTGAAAATAAGAAATTTTGATTCCGCTACTTGCTATTGAAATTGTTTACTCATGTTAGGTTTTTCTTAATTATTGCAAGATTCTCTATCTCTTGTGCTCTTTCTTCATGTATATGATCCTTGCAATCGCCTTTGTCTTTCCAATTGGGCTGCATTTTGGCCCATTTTTTTCCAGATCATGGTATAGTTCTTTGTTTGCATATTCATTTCTTTGTCAATTTGTACAGATCGGGAGATCATTTGTTGTTTCCAAGTTGAAGGATTATCCTCAATTTAGATCAGTGGCAATTGCAATTCGGAGATCTGGCTTTAAGGTTTGTAGACTGCATATTGTTTAGTGTTTACTAATGTTTTGAAATTCTTGAGTCTCTTGGTGTTAAATATATGATTTTCCTCTTGCTTTTACCCTTTTCCTTGCCATTCTCGTTTCCCAACGCACTGCTCTGGTGAAGTGACTGACTCATGAAATGAGGGAGCATGGGTATAATTGTGATGTATTGGAGCAGTTTTGTTTGATTTCCTATTAAAACAATTACCAAGCCTTTCCCACAGTCCCACTAGGTGGAATTGAGTATATTGATCAATTTAAGTCATTGGAGATTTGACTTCATTAAAAATCATGACTGCCTATCAAAACTAGCAAGAAGTGAACTTTGTAATTAAATGTCGACTTGGTGTATTGATTAATGTTAATGAAGTTCACTAAACCAAAAAAATCTGTAGTGTGGATGTCTCTATGGAACCAATGCACGGAAAGAAAAACTCCTCTGTTTTTAATGGTTACTCCTCTGGTTTAGTTGATTGTTAAGATTAATATTTAGTGGAACCATAAAGTATTAGTATTAGTGAAAAGGATCACTTTGGGGGTAAGTATGATGCCCATCTGAACCACTGTGGACCAAACTTTGTCATATCCAGTTATTTGGTTTTAGAATCAGATTGGGTGTTATTTAGTGGGAGATGGTATTTATCCTCTGAGGTGTGTTTGGCTAAGGGGTGAAAAATGGGGGGATTTTTTATGGATAGGCTCCATGTGTAAGTATTTTACACATGGAGCTTATCTATGTAAAATTTACCCCCATTTTTACCTCTTAACCATACTCTAAGTGTTTATAAAACTGTCTATCCTTGTCACTCTGCTTCTAATCATTGGTTGAGATGGATATTACTCTTCTGAAAAAAAGATTGCTATGATTCTTATACATCTACTTAGAACTGTTTGTGTTGGTGACTTGACATTCCATTCTTTTATTTTTTTCTCAACTGATTATCTGACTTTTTCTTTTTTGGTTTTTTTTTTTTTCCTTATCTGTCCGTACAGATTGTACTACTTCTTCGGCTTGTTCCATTACTACCATTTAACATGCTGAATTATCTCCTATCGGTGACTCCTGTTTCATTAGGGAATACATGCTGGCTTCCTGGCTAGGAATGATGGTATTTTCTTTGCTCTATATCAATTATATAGTAGGAACTTAATCTACCAATAAATTTCTGTTTTCTTGCTATATGATTTTCAAAATTGATGTGTTAATTGGATTTCTTTTAGTTAATCACTCTCTTGCTTATAGTTTATTAAAAAGGTCTATTTATGGTTTTTAATTAAAACATACTTGGGATTAATTGTGAACTGTAACCTTTAAAAACTATCAGAGTTGTTCCGTTTTGATTGTCTGAATTTGAAAATAGGTTTTAGGCAGTATATATCTTGGTATAATCACTTAGGTTATCTTTAATGATGAATAAACCTATGAACAAGTAGAAATGTCACTCACTATAAGGTTCATTCATAGTGCTCATGGTGTCATCATTCCTGATAGTCATTACAAATTTTCTTTAACTCTGCTAATAGTTCATCTGTTACATCAGGTAATTTGCACCGTAAACGAAGTTGGATGTCGTTATAGCTCACTAAATGACATTCTAATTGGGGTACTATATTAATGCCATATATTGATATCGTTGCAGCCAATAACACTGGCACTTGTATATGTTGGAACAACTCTCAAGGATCTTTCTGATGTGACACATGGTTGGGGTGAATTCTCAAAGACTCGATGGGTAAGATATGCTATATTAATGATCCTTCAGGGACATTTTAGCTTTGCTTTATATTTTTCTTAGTTAAGAACATCTGAGACGCCTTGGGGAGTGGAATCTTACAATTTTCTTGAGTAGATCAAATAGGTGTGCTTTATCTTGAAATATATGACCTGTTTCTCTCTCATTGATGCAGGCATTTATCATTTTTGGCCTCGCAATATCTGGTAAGTTGCATTTTTTTCCTCTAATAATGCATTTGTCTTGAAACTATATTGGATAAAATGCTTTTAGTCAACAAGTTTGTCAGAAGATGTAGTTTGCTTTTCTAACTTATATTGTTGATTATGAAGGTCTTGCTAGCATGTAAATGTAATTATGAGGTTATTTTATCCTATCTTATCTTTGCAACTTTTGCCTTCTTAATCAAATTCTTCTTTTACAAACAAATATTTATTTAATAATTGTATGCACCATGCTCAAATGTCCAGTGCAACCCCTGTTGAAATGCGACTTTCATTAGCCCATGTGACAGTTGATAACATGCAATCCACCCCATTATATGTTGTGTTTCATGTGCATCATGGTTCATGGACGACATTTAAAGACAAGACTTTAAAATCTCCCCAGGATTTGGGGCAAATAGAGTTCTGCAGCCTTTAAACTTAAACAAGATATTTGAAGCCGCTGGCCATTCGGAGGTGCCTTTCCATCAGCCAGTGACTTCATAAGAAGTCACTTGGTTAATTTTATTTTTCTTCTTGTGCTCCTCTTTTCATTGCATGGGGAGGCTGGCCAGGTTTGTCTGTCTGCGCCTGCACCCCAGCAGTTGCCATTGTTGGCAGATGCTAAGGCTGAGCAGTCGAATTGCTAGGATATGATTGGATGTTTCACACTGAAAAGTTGTAGTGGCTATTGAGTTATTTTGGGTTCTAAGATTCCGTTTATTTTTTCATTAATATCATGTTAGTAAGGCTGAGGTTTGTTATTTTGGGTTATGTGCAGTGGTTCTGATGGTATGCGTTACTAAAGTTGCCAAGGCTGCTTTAGACAAAGCCTTGGCTGAGAATGAAGATGTTGAGGGCATTGAATCGTCGCCAGCATTACCAGTTGTAGCTGAACCATCAGCAGATCTCAACCAACCTCTCATAATTAAGATAGATTCTGCGGAAGACAATCATGAAAAGTGAATTCCTTTTTTTTTTTTTTTTTGGGTGTAAATTCTTTATTCCCCTTACCTTCCTAAATGCTGTGCTTTTTTATTCAAAGCTCAAGCAATAGATGCCTGCTTCTATTTATTTGCTGTACAGTTCCTACATTAGGAATATAGTTTGTGACAGAAGTGGTGAAATCCTACAATCAGGTCGAGATTATTGACTGATTATCCTTTTGTCTTAGCAGCAGCAGCTAGGTTCATCTTAAGGAAAGATTTCTGTTTCACTATTTGTTTTGTACTTTCCATCTCAAGGCTCTATGTTGGTGTTCTAGATTCTGTTATCACTTCCTTTCCCGCACAGATTTACACTCCTGATTAAATTGCATTGGCATCCTTGACAACTGGGATTTTGAAACGTAGGAGTTACAAGGATTTGGCCATGTAGCCAACAGTTTACCACCCCCCCCCCCCAAAAAAAAAAAGAGGAGGTTAGGGTTTGTTAGGTTACTATTTCCATTTCTATTTAGAATTTTTGCAGAAGAAAATACTGATAACAACAGAAATAATAAAATTCTATTTTCAGTTTTCTTTTACGATCTTCACTATTTTGTTTATTAAATTTTGAAAATAGAAAACACGGTAAATAAAAATAGCAAATGAAAAATGAATCCAAACGGACTTTGAATTTGTAATCTGGTTATTTTTGCCTGTCTTTGGCTCATTGAGACATCAGCGGATCTTTAAAAATTAATGTGAGTATGGCCAATCCTATCTACATAAAGCCTAATGTTGATTCCCTATTATTGATTGTGCACAAACCGTGAGCCTTGTGTAAGCAGTGATATGAATGCTAATTTGGATTAGATAATGAATCTCATATGCCCTTTTCAAGTCAAAGTCTAATGATCTTTTAACCTTTATTTAATTTCGTGTCGTAATAATGCCATGGGTCTAAAATAGTGTAAGACTACAAGTCAAGGCAAGGCATCAAACTAAGTGGAGTATCCATGGCTCTGTTCATTCACATGCAGATCCTTAATTGCAAAGTAGCCACCAACTATGTATTAGGTGAAGTTAACGAACGCACTTATAGGCTAATACGGGTGTCTCCATGTTCAAACCCTACGCCTTTAACAGCTTTGACTTCCTAATCCTATCCTAATGCTTTTTGCCTTTGGTTTTTGAAGGTGTTATAACAAATTAGTATCTTTTGTACTAATTACAGTAAATTGTCTTGCCTCCTGTATGAACCACTGGAGAAACAAATAATATGGTGGCTATTGTTGGCTTTGGATTTGATTTGCTGGTTCTAATTAAAGCAATGAGATTATGTAATAGGTTCAGTCCACCGCTTCACAACACCCGAACATATCGTAATTGACGCATTTTTATTATATTTGTATAACAAAAAAATGTGCTAAGTGTATAGTGAAGTTTAGCTAGGTTTGCTTATTATCTAGGTTTATGTCCCATAAAAGTGTATCTAGATTGATAAAGAGAGAGAGAAGGGAATCACAAGCTGCATATATGACTCAGCCTAATTAATAAGTGCAAAATATATGTGAAAATCAGCACAACTAAGAGGGGGATAGGTGGGTATAATATTACATCAGTGCCTTGTTATGTATAGAAAATATGGTGCAATTGGACCACGAGGTAATTTTCTGGAATGGGACGAAAGCTCACAACAAAACTATGAGAGTCATGAGATGGCCATAAGATTTGTCCTACTTTGATAGGGAATACATTTATTACACTTTCTGTTTTTTTCTGTTATCGATAGCAAACATCATATAGATACTTTGTGATAGTATTTTTGTCTACTTGATCAAATTAAAGCAATGAGTTAGGCTAGTGTACACACTGTGTTCTCAAATATTATAAACAGATCGCTTATAATATAGCTACATGAAGCTCCGGTGTCCCCATTTGTACACTTTTGTCAATAGCTTGTGTACATTTTGTACAAGCATAATTGTAATATCTATTTAAAAAAAAAATCAAGTGTATATTTTTAGCCAAAGTTTAATAGATTAAAAATAAGGGAATCGCACACAACATATATATGGCCAAACACAATTGCATATGCAAAAATTATATGAAAATTGGCACAGAAGAAAAGGTAGGATTGTAACACAGCCATCCCTTGTTATGCGTAGAAAATATTCTGCAAGTGGACAACAAGATAGTTTCCTAAAGACAGAAGAAGCTCACAACAAAAACTATGGTTGTCGTTAGATGGCCAAAAGATTTGTCCTACTTTGATGAGGATCATTTTTACTACTCTGAATTTTGTTTAAGAATTGTAAATATTGTATCATATCTTATATCAGACAAGATAGTTGCCAACTTGCCATGCACATCATAGCATTCGTATTTGCATTAAAATATTTCCTAATCAGAATAAGTATCTAACTTCTGTACTTTCCTCTGTTTTATGTCTAATGATTCACATTAGCTATAGCCTACATATATAATTGAATAGTATATCATGGTTATATCTCACAAAGCAATGAAACAAGGAACAATGATAATGTTTGTGCTACTAATTAATAAGTTCAATTTCCACTGCTATTTTGTTGCTTTTATATATGTATAAACATATATTGTAATTTTAACCACTGTACCTATGAAGTATAGTCCACAAATTTAGGAGCTCAATGCATACCACAGGAACGAATTTCTTATTGGAAAAGAAATTTAGTTACTTTGAAACTTGGATTAAATAAAGTTACACTTATAATAAAAGGTGAGGCACCATCATATGCTGCCTCATCATGAATATTTGAATGCCTTGTATAGTTGCCAATAGCGTGTTTTTCCTACCCTAAAAGAATCAAAGGAAAACCAAAATTCCTGGGATTTTTATACATTTTTGTCAGTGCAAGCTAAAACTTTCCCACTGTCTTCTTGTGTTGATTTTGGGGGTTTAAGGGACCCTACCATTTCCTTGATGGAAGGGATAAAACAATATTCTATCATAGTGAGGGTTCTGTAGTGCACATCTCCACATAATCTTTTTTTATGTTCCTTTATGATCATAGCCGCAGAAAACGCTTATCGGCATCTTGATTTAGCCACAAGCAAGAGTTAAAGACCTTGACACTTTATTAGAGTGGCATGCTTTTATGTGGGTTATAAATGTAAGTGAAGCTTCTATAGCACAAAAACATACATTTATTGGAACCTTAAGATGACTAAGAAGCACCTAGAGTCCTTCATGGGGAAAGTTAAGGGTTTCAGCCTTCCATCAATTGGTGGTTGCTTTGATAGCTGCTGTGACCACACTCAAGCCTATGGATTAGGGACAAGGATCTGGAACCTCAGTGATAGGCCAGTGGAGCTGCAAATAAGGGTGGGATCAATACTGAAGAAGGTTCACACTTTGAAGCCAGGGTCTTCCAAAAGGGTGGAAAGTAAGCGCATATATAAGGCATACATGCCTTGTAGGAGTGGCACTGGTAATGGGGGTCTGAAAAGCTTGCTGTATTACTTTGATGAAACTTGCCACCCTTATATTTGGATTCATGACATAGGGGGTGATACCTTAAGGATGGTTAAGCAGCAGTATATTAGCCTTGAGGATTTGAGGGACTCTTCTGAGATCAGAATCTTCAGGGATCAGCAGAAAGGTTGCATATCAGTTCGTAAGAGAACCAGGCCAGATTTCTGCTGAATTTTGATTGTAATGTGACTCTAGCTTATTACATGAGTTGAGTATGCGGTGTGTGTGTAGGAAATGGCGTTCTCACTTTCTTGCTTGTTGATTTCCTTTGTTGTGTGTCATTAATTGCAGAATGCAATGGTCCATGATCATGTGTTTAACTTGTGTACTGAAAAATTGAGAATGAGATTTCTGCATCCAAATGATGTCGTTTTTGTTATAACACATGGTCATTTGGGAGCCAGTGTGATTGTCAAAGAAATAGGGCGATGAATCATAGTTGAAATCTAAAATTATTTATGATACAATACGACTATAAATAGTGAATAGTCTCATTTGTAACTCATTAGTAAATTGTTATCTTTTGAGTGATTGTAAATTTTTTTTCTTCTAAAGTCTTTTCTCTTGTTGTGCTTATGCTCATTTTTCTTTTTTTTTTCTCATTCTTTTTTGTCTCCATATCATTTGGTACTTTAATTGAGAACACGAACTTGGAGCAAATTGATGATTTCCTTCCACTATGGAAGGCTCTCAACGAGACCAACAAATAATATGAAAGAAAATAAGGATATACAACCTGTGCTTTATCTTTATCTCCGTTTTTTAAGCAATTCAAGTCATAAAGTAGGAAATCTTACCATTGTGCCGAACTTTGCCTTCAAAATAAAAAATACACAACAATAAAAAGAAAAGAAGAATAAGCCTAAGCCTAACAGATAGAAAAGACTTAGAACCAGAGAAAAAAGAGTGCAATCACTCAAAAGATAACAATTTACTAATGACTTAAAAATGAGACTATTCCCGATGCTACCGTCTTTGTGTGGTACCAGAAAATATTTCTCCATAGACTATGTTAAAACTGTAGCCGATTTTTCTTTGTTTCATATTTCAGAAATCACAATAAGATTATTTGCTTTGTTTATTTTTTTTTTAAAAATTGATTGTACAAAAATCTATGCACAGACAGAGAACTTGTATATCTTTATACAGTCTCGTTTTGCTCCAACTTCTATGAGGTTAAGTACAGCGTTTTAATCGTTAATTTCGACACACGAAATTTAGGAATCAAATTACAATAGGGACACTTATTGGTGGATAATTTATGTGACGTTTATGTACACAAGAAGCCAATTAGAAGGCAAGGTACTTGGGATATTTCGGATGATTGTATTGCCAAAGTCCAAAACCTGTAGAACCTAAGGTACGTGAATTGACCCAATGCATAATTGCTGGACTATCAATTGTACTAAATTCAATAAGTGTGTTTGGTTAGGAAGTAAAGATGAAGATAAAATTTTCGTGATTGAATTTTGCAAGTAAAACTTATCATAAGAAAGCTAAAATCTGTATAACTGTTAAAGGCAAATAATGATCTGGCCATTAAGTTATCTGAATAACAAATTTCGTTCGTTTATCGAATGTCTCAACCTGGATCCGTATGGCCCTGCACTGCATATGCAATGCTACAGAGAGGAAAGTAAATTAAATTCATTCAAATAGCTAGCACAGAATCTGGAGCTGACAAAACCATGCATGGAGGCAGAAGCAGAAAACCCTCCAGCCCAACAACACTAGACAGATTAATCCCTTAGGGCATGTCTGAAGGAAGCTTGCTCTATAGATACTGGAGGCCGAGCCTCTCACATGAAACGGCTGTATTACAAATTAACATGACATGAGATTTCATGGCTCAAAGTTTAATTAGTAACAAGTTGTTCTTATCCCTCTTTCTAAATGAATTTTAATCCTGTATCCTCCAATGTGGATTTACATAGCTATAGAGCAACAGAGAAACTGCTTCAGTTTAATCTTAAGATGCTTCTAGGCAGGACCTGCACCCGTTGCACCTGCCCGCACTCTCAACATTTCAGTCCTCTTACTTCTCTCCATCACTTCAACCAGCCATTCTGCACTTTCTCTAATCCCCATCCTGCAACATTTCAAAATGAAGTCCCTTCAGTTTAGTGAAAGCTTGAAAAGGTAATGGATCATCAATTCATCACAGATTAGGCTTGGAAAGTTGATAAAACTTTTTAACTACCCATCATATGCTGATACAGCTTCAAACGTGTAGACTCTTTCATCCAGCTTCTTTAAATCTAGATACCGTGCAACCTCTTCAGCTGGCACTGCATCAGGAAGATCCTGCAATCACAAGAACGTTAAGCAAGTGGCTATCACTCTGTCTATACATACACAGTGGAGGACAACGAGGAGGACGACAGAGAATGAGGAAACTGAGGATGTAAACAATAATGGCAAAACCTCAAAGGAGGAGGACATATAAATACTACTGTGTGCTTTATTCCACATGAGCTTCCACTCAAAATCAAGAGAGTAAGTTTACTAATATATCAGGGTAAAAAAGGAAGAAGATTAACACAGCAGCTCATGAAGCTTAAATATTAATCAATTGGTAACAAAGCATTATGAAGATCTCTTCTTTTCCAAAACTGAAATCCAAAAGCAAACAATCTTGTTCTGGTACAGTTGCCTAGCACCTCGACAGACATAATAGGTACCTCAAGGTAGAAGGAAATTGAATGAGACTTTGAAAATGTACAGTATGAATAAACACTAGACTATATTAGAAATTTAGAATTACTTTAGATGTTAGTTAAAGTATAAGTCATTTTATGAGGTTATAGAGGACTAAAAAGACAACAGTTACACACCTGTTTGTTTGCTAATATCAGAAGAGGGGCTCCTTGTAGATCCTCATGTCGAAGCACCTTTTCTGATAAACAAGCCATTTAACAAGTTATTTCCTTGCCCTTTTTTTTAACATATCCAGCATTATTGCAACTCCAAGCCAACACCTTACAGAACTATATATTTACAAGCACTGAAATCAAATCTCACTAACCAAGTGCAGACTTTGCGTCTTCAAAGCGCGAGGGACAGGCAGCATCTACAACAAATATCACAGCATGCGCCTCTTCATAATACTTCTCCCAGATTGAGCGAAGACCAGGCTGACAGGAGGAACATGCATTAATACCTTAAATATTTTATATCCTCCCCTCCCTCAACAACTCAAAACAAGAAAACAAGCAAAAAGGAACAGAATAATGGAAGAAAACAGCATCAAGAAGGCGCACTACATGCTTTTGCATCAAATAATGCTGACTATTCTGCAAGGCTTCCAATAAAAAATGAAGTACTAAATTAGTTGTCCATGCATATTGGATCAATTTTCAATTCCAAGATCTTCTTTTAGCCTTCGCAAAAGTTAGCAAATAAAGTAAAGCTTAAAACGGGGAAAGGTAACATTAACTGTCCAAATCGCATAGTTCAAGTAACAGTTCTAACATATAGCCTTAAACCAAGTAGCAGAAGTTTAGTGTGAATGATAAAATAGTAAATATGATTCTGAGAACCAGCTAGTAGAGACAGCCTTCCCAAAGAAAATTTTGAAAAGAAAAATAGTTTCCTGTTCTTTCATTAATCCGCATTTTAACCTATCAAATAAGCGTAAGAAACTTACATCTCAGGAACCATGCAGATGGTTATCATTTTAGCCATCAAATTTGTAGAATGGAAAAATTTCAGCAAGTAGCACATAATTCAAGGATCAATGAATAAAATTACTTTTCCAAACTAAACTAATAACCCATCCATCATTTAACATAAGTTCATAATTTAAATAGATAAATGTAACTATTTATTGCCCATACCTGACCTCCCAGGTCCCAGAACACAAGTTTTCTGTTTGCCACTTCAATACGACCAATATTCAATCCGACAGTTGGAACAATTCGATCAGGAGGAAGGCTTTCTATGTTTGAGTACACAGACTTCATCTTCTCCAGCAAAGTCTACAAAGTTATGTATTTACGTATCAATTCAGAGCAACAGAACAAAGGTAAATAATAATTTTGTAAAAACATGGGCATTTGAAAGATGTATTACCGTTTTGCCAGCCTTGTCAATCCCCAAAATGAGTACATGAAGCTCTATCTTACTGAACAGGTACTTATAAAGACCATAAAACAATGAAAACATCCTTTCAGCTCACTTTTTATGCTCCTCCTCCCAACCTTCAAGAATGGAAGAATATGAAGCTCATGCTATGTCACTCGATAGCTCGTATGCTCGCAATCAGTTCACAATTTTTGAATGCAAGATTAACATTCAGACTTCCTGTGCAAGTAAAGGTTGTAAGCTGAATTAGAAAATAGAAATACCCCTTTTTAATTTAGGAGTTTCATCAGAAAATCCCAACATTAAATTTGGCAATGCACAAATCTGATTGAACAACATTTTTTTTTTTTCCTCTCAAGTAATTTCTCAATTGCAAGATGCATTGCTATATCCAATTTCATGCTGATGAAAAGAATTACGCACTATTAGATCTCAGTGTCACTTCAATCATACACCTACATGCACGATACAAATACTGAATTGCGAGGCTCAAATTCGCAAAAATTTCAGAAAGAAAAAACAAAAAGTAGAAAATGGAGGACATATATATCAGAGAGGGGTTTCAACAATGAATCGTCAGAATTCAGAATCAATTGATGGTGATTCAACAGAGTCAATTCAGTTGCAACAGATCCGAGAACTGAGGGAGGAATCGAAGAAAAAAAAAACAGAGAATTGAAGAAGAGAGCGGTTGAGTAGATTTACCGGCTCCGGCGACGGCAACGAACGGCGGAATACGGTGGCGGAATACGGAAGAGAGATCGGATGGCGAGGATGGTTGGTGGGGAATCGGATCAGAGAGATTTCTTTGTTTCTCACTCTCAGAGGCAGAGCTCCGTTTGTTCCTCGCAACTGCCAAGGGAAACCCATACATTACGATAAATAAAATAAAAATTACAAATTTATTTCCTCAAAAAACAAAAGAGGTTAAATATATTTTTGGTCCATGATAAATAATAAGCTAATTTGGATTTTGTTTCCTAAATTTTTTATTTATTTGTTTTGATCCTACATTTCTAAAGCGGTTTTATTTTAATCCTACAATTTGTCTGTTAAATATTGACTTAATTAATGAAAAATCAATTTATTCAATCTATAATCAATGGTGATACATTTGATACATCAAAATCTTATGTATCAAAATTTTCATCTCAATAACCTATTAAACATAACTATTAACTCATCTTACTATATGACTCGCGATGGATTATTAGATCTGTAAATTGAGTTAATAGTTAGATTTAAAGGATATTTGAGTGAAGATTTTAATAATAAGATTATAATGTATTACATAAAACTACCAAATACTATATGGGATTGAATAACATGATTTGTCATTAATCGGCTTAACATTTAATGGAGACTAACTACAAAGATTAAAAAGAGTCTTTAGAATATTTAGACTAAAATTAAAACAATTTTTTCAAAGACTAATATTAAAATTTACTTATTTGTTCAGAAGTCTAAATATATTTAAGCCTTTAAATAAATATATTTTTGTATATCAAATTTTCAATAGCTATTTTTAGTCCGTCATCCTTCTTTAATTAACATTAGAGTGCGAAAGTTTATATTAAATAAGCATATATATATATATATATATATATATATATTTCTATAACTTTTTAAGTCGCATATGTAAAAATTTAATATAATTATTTTCATTGTTTACTAATAGCTTGTTTATTTTTATTATTTTAAATTGCTTTAAAGTTAAACATATTAATGTCAAAAAAAGTAATATTTACTTTTTGTCAATAAAATACTCCCTCTATCCCATATTAATAGTCACTCTTAGAAATCATGTAAAATTGCTAGATACAATCACTTTTCAATGTGCTAAAATTGCAAATTTTTAAGTGATTATTAATATGAAATTGAGATATTACTAGAGAAGTCTGAAGTTTAGTTTTACAAAGTCTTAGATTAGTTAATACTACCAATCATGAGCAAAATTAATAGATATTCACTCTTTTTTAAATATCCGTTTACTTTTAGATAAAATCATCTTTCAAAATATCTGTCAATTTTATATTCCAATAAAGTATTTTTTTGTTTCAATAGTATCCCTAAATAATTAATGACCATTAGTGTAACCTTTCATTTTCAATTATTTGATGTGCTCTATAATTAATGATTATTAAGGTATTAGTCCATGCATCATTATTTTGTATAAAAATATTTTATTATCATAGTATTTATCACTTTTTTAATACCTATGTTTATCTAAATTTGATAGATATTTTGCAAGGGATGAGTATTATTTAATTAAGTCTATAATAGTCTACTATATTATTTTTTGTCTTTTTTTTCTCATGCCATTTTTACAATTTAGTTTATATGAAAATATTAAACAAGTATTTTTAATCATTCTCTGTACACCGTCTTATATTATTCATATAATTCAGACTTTGTCTTAAAGAGTTTTCCTTCCTTAAAGACTATTCCATTTTTATGTACCAAAAGAAAAAAAAAAGAGACTTTTCCTTTCAATCTATAACATGTTGCAAGTATTATTTTCAAAATGTTAAATGAGAAATAATTAAGAGTGTACTTGTTTCAACTCCTTTTTTAAATAATTAATATTTTAATTAAAATTATTTTAATAAACTCTGTTTTAAGTCAAGAATAGATTATTTTAAAACAAAAATTAAGATGAATAAAATTTATGAAAAAAGAAAACTTAAGAATCACTTTTTCTTATAAAAATACTGGAAGAAACGCATCCTGAGCTGAAATATATAAATTTAAACAATCTTATATTTCTTTGATCTCGCATTGTCTCTCTAGAATAATCTAGACCTTACGACTAGTAGTAATACTAATAAATAGTATAATAGTAATAATAGCCTAATACGTCCCTTAAAATAAAATTAAAAAAAAAGAAGCCTAAAACGTAAGCAAACGAATAACGCGGTGATCCATGGTCAGATATGCATTTCACACCTTTATACCCGCCACCAAAAATGAACAGTACTTATCGTCAGCCATAATTCTTTCTTCACATAAGAATTTTAAATCCAATAATATTGAATTGATTATGGGAAAATCACACCAACTTTCCCCAAATTCAGTCATATTAATTACACTCCATCCTTCCAACTCTTAAAAAGGTTATGTTTACCTCACTCTCCTCTAAATAATTTACAAAATTTTAAAATTGTTCTTATACACTAAAACCCCTATACTTCATCGATCTTCCCCTGCTACTCCTACCCCATCCATAGTGCCTCATCTTTGCTCTCATTCCGCCACCGCAAACAACCTTCGTCGTCATTGAACCAATCATTATGGGTCGTTGTCTTGCCACCGCGCTCACCTCAACGTTGTCGTGGCTGTGAGTCATCATTAATCAAATTAAGGAAGCTAAGTGTCACCTTAGAATCTATAGGTCCAAATGTAGTATTGAAACACCTTAGAGAAGATAGATGTAATTTATTCTTGATACTTTTTATTTCAACTCCCTAACTCCTTCTGATTCAAATCCTTTGTCTCCAATCCATATTCCCTAAGTAACAATTTGACATTTGGCAAATTTCACTGCTTCATATTATTCACCTTTAATGTCATTATAACCTCCTATTACCCCATGGTTGACGAGGCTTGGCGACGACGGTTGACGATGGTTGATTTTCACCAGGCTTTAACAGCAGCCACGGTTGACGACGACGAAGTCACCGTTGAGCACATCAACAACGGCATTAGTGCCATGGTTGTCGAAACCATGTTCCTTTCGATGAACACAGCTAGCACGGTCTCCGCTTGAATATAATGGTTCTTTTGCCTCTTTTTCTCAGCTTCCTGCCTGATCTAGTGCAGAGAACGACGCATTGAGGGTGATCGTCATGTAAAGTAAACTAGGAACTTTTTAAAAGCATTTAACAACGTTAAAATGTCAATTATTATTGAGGGCAGAGGAATCGATGACAAAGGATTTGCATCCAACCTCTTCACCTATTCAATTCTTCTAATCATAATTTGCTAATAAGTTTTAAAATTTGGATAAAAATATATCTTTTACATATTTAAGAAAGTTAATTGAAATTATAGTGTAATTTTTTTTTACATTAGGATAAGTCCAAATTAATCTCTAATAATATTAATATTTAATTTTAATATGTTAATAATATAATTTTTTTTAATACAATCATTTAATTATGTATTATTATATTAGTGATATTTAATTACAATTTAATTGAATTCTAGTTTATAAACTTTTTATATGTTGAGCGCATTGAAATAATGGAATTAAACTTACAATAATAATAAAAAAATTGATATTGGGAGGACAATTCAATTCAATTGAAAGAGCAAAGAAAAAGAGACGGCACCATGCTTCTAGTACAAGCATCTTTGTATTCGGAGCTGACACATACCCATTTCCATTTTTTTCTCCTTTTCCTCGTCTCATCATACACAACACTTTCCCTCCTCCTCCTCCTCCTTCTTCTTCTTCTTCTTAACCAAACAACAATCTTTCTTTATTCTTCTCTTTTCCTAAATTGACATGGGTATTTCGTGGAGCGGTAGAAGAAGAAACAACTACTTTCAAAACCCACCACCACCACTTCCACCACCCCCTTACTACTACCCCCCACAATCTCAGCCTCCACCACCACCGCCACCCCAACCACCGCAAGGTTACTTTTTTCCCTCCACAACCACCGCCCCTCACACCCCTCCACCACCACCACCACCTCAGACCCATTCCTTCTATTACTCCTCCAATGGCTACACCAATTCTGTGGTGGGGGTCGCCTTCACTACCAACCTTTCTATCTCAACCATCCTCCTCTTGCTCTTCCTCCTCCTCTTCCTCCTTCTCTCTCATCCCCACCTCCCTATGTTGACCACCAAACTGCTAAGAAGATCAGGAACTATGTCAACGTCCACAAGGACACCTTGAGGCTCGAGATTGATGAGCACAACCCCGATCACCACCTCCTTTCCTTCGTTTTTGATGCTGTCTATGATGGCAGGTATGTATTCAATTTCTTCTTCTCCTTTGTTTAGATAATGTTAAATATTGAGAATATCTTTCAATTAGCCTAGAATATTCCGTGGACTCAAAAGAAAAAAATAATAATAATAGTCATCTAATTGAGGAAGCAAGTCTTATGATTCCTTGTTTTTATCATATTTCTGATGTGTTTAATTAGGGTTATTAGTCTTCTTCTCGATGGAATTGAGGTCATTCCAGTAGTACTAATAGTATCTGGCCTAACTATTAGTATAAATAAACAAGACTATTAATCCCCAATATGGTTTGGTCCCTAGTGAATGAAAGTCCTCTATTGGTCTCTCACGGGACAAATTGGTCCCTTTATACAGGTGCATACAATTGAAAAAAACTCTACATGGACCTGTGCAGAGGATCGATTTGTCTCCCAAAACATTCCTTACGACAAAAATGGGTACTTAGACAATAAATAAAGGTATTAGGATAATGTTTTGTATCCTATTATCTATCAACAGTATATTTAGTGCTATTGGTGTTTGATCTTTATTTTCTTTAATCCTAAATTCATAATTCTTCAACACTCCTTCTACTTCCTCTCCAACCATTTCGTTTGGGACGCGCTAATTGGATTCACTTATTTCTTGGTACTGTGTTGTTTGGATGAATTTGGAATTTTACATTGATGTATATGTTGAAAGATATAGTTTTGTTTCATACTGATATTTGGATCTTTGTGGTTTTGCCGTTTTCAAAAGCCTTGGACGGAGTATGCATGACATATATGCTGTCACTTGATTATGGAGAATTGATATGTTTCTTAATTCTAACTATCAAGCAACTAATTTGGCCAACTCAAAGCTTTTGCATTAATATTCTCGGATCAGTTTTTTCTTTTTTCTATGCATAATTTACCTACAATGTAGAGCTTTTAAAAGGAGAACATTATTGGTTGGAGAGTCAGGAATAGATGTGAAAGTGAGGAATTTTGATGAGTCAGTTTTTGTCAATTTATGAATTGGGACAGTGAGCGAGCTCTTTAGCTACCAATACCATAACTATATCTTTAATTCTTATGTAGAATCAATAAGAACATTGTTTAGATTTCTATCATGCATATTACAGAAATTGTAGTATAATGGGATGGATCAATCATATAATGTCCATGTGAAATATTTACTCTTTTGCAGTTATACTTTCTTTTTAACCTGTTAGATTGATAACTCTTACTGTGCCAATCAGGTAAGAGAGTTTCAGCTTGATCGTATATTGAGAATCAGAGTTACTATTATCATGACTGTACTAATTGATGAAGATGTTTCATTTTCTAAATAACTTATTTTCGTCTTTTATATTTCCCTGAATCATGAAGAACAGACAATAAAGCTCTACATATTATGCCTACCTATATTTATGTACATGCACAATTATATTTTCATTATTTGACAAAATACTACCAGTACCACCTCCTCTTTTGTGGACATAGTGGTAGTGTTTGGCAATTGGTATGCTGCCATTCTCTTTCAGGCATTTAATGTTTCCTGGATGTCTTGGGAATTGAGATCCTGGACAATATGCCTGCTAAAATTCCAATTGATAGGAAACTAGAGCAGAATGGTCAGAAACACTGTATTATTTACTATGAAATTGCTACTGATATCAGTATAATCTTGTACAGATATTTTCCAAGAAGAAAACTGAAATAGCCAGCCAAACTGAGAAGCTTGGTTCTCTCCCACACTTTTCCAATCACATCTTCCCTGATTTTCTCTTCCCCAGTTCCCTGATTTTATTCCTCCCTTGCCCTCAACCATCTAACTTTCCCTTCCTGATTTCCCTCCCATCCTGCCACATGATCAGCAGATTGCACAGCTGTCTGTCTCATGCTGATTTTCCCATCCTCTCTTGCTGCTTCCCAGGGTGATCCTCCTTGTTTTCCTTATTCACGGTAGGATGATTGACCGTATGTAATCCCATATCAGTAATATGCAGTACTGTGATGCCTCCAATAACCTGTGGGAATATCATATTCTCATATGAGAAGCATCTTGTACTTCAATAGATTGCCATTTTTACACATTCTTCCACATGCCCAAGAATGTAAGGCTGTTTTAAATTGTGATAGTAATCATGAGTTTCTTGAATACCCAGGTTCCGTATACTATCTAAGATATTAGTTTACTGGAATATGGTATGCAAATAAATACATTAATATGAAATGACTGTTCTAAAGAGAGAATTTTAGAGGATTGAATGAACGTTGCATGCCTAATGGAATATTCTTGCTTCTCTAACTTCTTTACACCTTGTATTTGTAATTGGCAGCATTACAATCTACTACTTTGCCAAGGAAGAAGAAAAATGTAGGTTTGCTCCACTATATCCTGATGCATTTGGGCCACTAAGAATCCCCTTTCAGAAAGGAGTTGGCCAGAAGTTTAGTCAACCTTCAGGAACAGGCATTGACCTTGGCTTCTTTGCATTGGATGATCTTTCAAAGCCCTCACCTGGAGAAGATGTCTTTCCTCTCATTATATGTGCTGAAACATGTTTGACAACTCCCTCATCAGATGAAACCCCTGATGATTCCATGCTAGATGCATCGCCTCACATGCAAATAACTCAAGGTGTCTTAGAGAAAAGCAACGGCAATGATCCTTTCCACATAAAAGTAGTTAGACAGATTTTGTGGATTGATGGTGTTCGTTATGAGTTGAGAGAGTTATATGGAATAGGAAGCTCAGAGGCAACAGATTTTGATGACAATGATCCTGGGAAGGAGTGTGTAATATGCATGACTGAACCAAAGGATACTGCTGTCTTACCTTGTCGACATATGGTAAGATTTCATATCAAATCTACTTCTTTATATGGTGTAGATAATTAATTTTAAGGTCTTACCTGTGGTATTGGATATTATGTATAATAGTATTACACGATGGTGCACATAACTCCAGATAAGACCATCACTTGTATTTGCAATGCATTGCTTATAGAAAATCAAGCTCATTGTTAATATTTATGACAGAGTAAAATTGGTGCTTGGAGATGTTTGTGTTACCTTCTTCTCATGCCTCCCCTTCTTAATATGGTTTCAATATTGTGAACTACATGTCAAGTGATATTATGCATATATTGTTTAAAATCATTGAACACAACATTACTTGTCAGAACTTTATATATAACGTGGGAGAAGTGGGATATCCAGTGCTTTTTGTCTCTCCATGGCTAGCAGTAACAGTGAATATACTAATTCCTTTGTAGAGATTCTTACCAACAGTAATTACGCCACATCATGTTCATGTATTATATTTACATTATATTCATTTTCTATGTTGATTATTCTCATGTTACATTTGTGGCATTTTCCAGTGTATGTGCAGTGAGTGTGCAAAAGCTTTGCGGCTCCAGTCCAATAAATGCCCTATATGCCGTCAGTCTATTGATGAACTTATTGAGATCAAAATAAACAATGCTGACCAATGAGATACTTTACCCTGATGCTTTGCTTAGTTAAATATCATTGAATTCCCATCAATTTCCTTCAGTTGACTTAAGAAAATTTCCCCCTTTGGCATGTCTGGATTCAGGTGATATATAGCAATTTCTTTTATCTCTTTTTGTAAATTGTACTGAATAATCTGTCTATAAATTAGATCATATGTATCTTTCAGGTGATTGAATGTTACTCGTGTCATCTAAATTGTATTGGTGATTATTTTTCCGTTTAGTGTTTGCTAAGCAAGGGAGAAATAAAATAGCACCTGGTTTGGTTGCTGGAAAACTTCCTTCATATATAATGAGGGTGAAGGCTCCTACCTAATGAAAATATGCTTGAAAAATGTCGAAGTTTTGATCGTGTAGTCATCAATGAATGTTCATAGTAGAAGGTTCATTCTCATTAATGTTGATGACTTACTGAGTATAAGGAAAAGGGAAAGATCCTGGGTGGGTGTCGGATTTTCTTTTTCTTCTTACTAGCAAGAGGCTGACCTAATTTTTGCCACACAGGGTAGCATTACTTTTTTGTACAAAATCAGAATCTTCATAGCTTGGACATGTTTTCATTTGAAAAAGGGTCTCCTACTATGGCTTTCCCTATTCCATTTGGAGTAGTAGAAGAAATGTCTCCTTCTAGATTGTTGAAAAGTGCACAGCTCTTCAACTCCTAAACTAAGTGTTCAATAGCCAGTGTGATAAATTTATTGCGTATGTATGACACTACTTAAGCAATCTAAATCAAGTGCACATTTCGCGAACAAGATAACACTCACCTTCGAATGTGGGATTAATCAGTGATAATTGAGAAGATGATGTAGATATATTTTTTGTTTAAAACTTTAGAATCACAGCTTGTGTTGATAACAAAATGGAAAAAGTAAATGGATGAAAAATGTATCATATGTTGAGCTTTTGCAGAGTGAACTTGGACTCTTAATCATTAGTGAAAGGATGGAATATACCTAAATGTCTTATAGTTCCAATTTATATTTCATTCCGTATTCTTTTATTTAACTGAAGGACCATTTTCCCACACGAAGAAAGTTTATGATGATATATTATGGGCTTTTCAAAATACCTACGCATGTATCATTTCGGTGTGGAAAATGGCAAGTTTAACAACCGAAGTTAAGGGCGTGTGAAGAAACTTACGGGCATCAAATTCCTGACCCATAATCCTAGTCATTATTGCGTGTTATATGGCCTATCTTGCAATACACTACTCAACCTTACTTAAGGTGGTTTATAAGGCATCACATGTCTCTCTCTAATCATCAAATCGTCGCAGACTACATAAGATTTGATTGTCTATGATGATGATCGTCGTGATTATATGCGGTGCAATAGTAGGAGCGATTTAGCCTCAATGTCTCTCATTTTTCCCATTCACCATAAGGAAAATTTCATAGTAAGTACAAGGACATTGGTGAAAAATAAGAGAACCAGGGAAACTCAAACAAGAATCAGATCACAAATTAAGCCATTTTGTGCCAAACCACATAAATGGATTTAATTATTAATTGTTAAAATGCAAGAGCTTATGCAAATTAAAAATGCTTTCTTATGCAAGCTTTAGTTCTCATTGTCATTGGAGCCAAAGCCATAGCCCAACATACTATTTGTATAAACAAAGTCTTGACGCGCTTCTCTTTTGGTCTTGCAAAAAGAAAAAGTTGAAAACCAAGGAACCGGGTAAGGTACCAAACTATCCAAAGCTCATCTAAACTCCCCCTACAATTTTCAAGACAGCAACTCAATTACAATTTGGTATCTTTTGCAACCTTTTTGAGAAGAAAGAACGAGGAAGTTAACCCAAAATCTCAGAAGAAAAATAAAAACGCTTGAATATGCAGACTTAGGAGAAAAAAGAGGAATCGAGATATTCATGTTGCATGCTACCCCTTTAGCATTTGGTTCTTTATAATTTTTTTAGTGTGTTTGGGATAATGGTAATGACTAAGACCATGTGCTTGATACCTTCCAACTTCCCAAATATACAGAAGAAAAAGGATTGGAAATGGAAACAAGAATCAAAATTTTTCCCTTGTGGTCAAAGCTTCTCAACACCTGCACTTGCATTATTAATTTCCCATACCATGCTAAAATCTGGTGCTATAAAGAAAGGGCCATGTGGGAGAAGCAACTGCAACTGAAATTGTACTCTTCTTGGTGAGGCACAACAAATAGCCCCACCACTTCCCCTTCCCTCCCTCAGTGTGCAAAATCTTATTCTGGCTTATCAATCACTGTCCATAGGCCATGTGGTTGCTCATGTGAAGCCTTCAACGTAAATAGAAATGGCTTTGCATGGCTCCCCAAGTCATTCCCCAATAAAGCCTTGGAGACAAAATCAGTAAAAATCATATCCCAAATATAGATGGACCTAGCTATTATTCAACTCAAAATAAAATTACCCCTCACTCCTTCACTTGTATAAGTTCCATGCCACCATAGTTGTGCCTGTCACGATCATATATATACCAAAGTTTTTTTTTTAAATCTGTGAATTTGGTTGTGTTTGTCGTCAAAGAATTCCATAAACAGATCCACCATACTTTTTTCTTCCTTACCAGATGTGTAATTTGAGAGATTCAAAGTCACGAACTTTAATACATACAACTTAGTCAGATCAAGTGGTGTGAAGAGAAAAATAAACGCCAACATTCAAATTGAGTCCCATAAATTTTTTAAAAGAACTACATTTATTTAAAGTGTTTTTGTATCTCTCTCAACATAATATGATCATGTTCAAAACAAACATAATCCTAACTCATAAAAAAACTATACCCATTATTAGAGGAGCAATCATGCAGGGTGTTAATTAGGCTTATAAAATTTTCAGTGTGATCTAATCAAATAAAGCTAACACCGATTTTCAATATAGCCTAATACTACTAACTTAGTGTAGTATATATACTAACTATATAGGTCTCATAGAGTCCTATGTCATATAATAATAATAATAAGAAGAAGAAGATGACGAAAAAGAAGAAAAATTCTTGTTACCTATAAAATTTATCGATACCTATTTTTAGATAATTTGTAGTTGAATATTTGCCACGTGCTATACTAACTAAATTTATTAATATTTTAAATATTCATAATTAAATCACAACCCTTGAACTCAAAAGGATACCATACCCTTGGGTACCATAATAAAAACCTAATAAATAATAATAATAACAATAACAACATGTCTTTCTTTAAACTAAGGGGCAAAAACTCAAGTTGTTATGGTTCCTTTATTATTATCATCACCATTCCTTCAAATACCCTTTGACGGGTAAAGTAACATGTTCAAAGAGATAAAGAGTAAAACAAAAGGGAAAAAGGCCAGAAGGGTTTTGATCACGGTTTAGGCTTTTAAGAATGGCAATCAATAATTTGGTTGGGAAAAAAAAAAGTGCTGAAAATGAAGGAAAAAACAAGGAACCTGGAACGTGATTCATCAGTATCCAAATGGTTTATAGCTAGTTTTCGGGTTGGTTCTTTTTCACCGAATTGCTGTTAAAGTAGGGCATGCATGATTTAATCAAGCAAGAGCTTTATTATTATCTATAAACGCGGCCTATATGGCTACTTGCTTTATGAAAGCCCATAAAAATGTGACCACATACAACTCAATTTTTCATTTCACACAAGTTTGGCACCAACACTTACAAAAAAGACCCCATAATTTCGGGCATTCCCATAGAATTTCATAGGCGGCGGTTTTCACTTTTGTGTTAAAAAATGATTAAAAAATTGATAATATGTGATTAATTTTTCCTCCTTCCGGAAGAACATACATAACTGTCTTCCATTAGGGATAGACCACCCTACTTTAGATGAGCATAGCAATTATATCATTTGACACGGGCCTTCTTTAATTTGCTGGCAACTAAGGATCATAGACGACACTCTCCATATATGCTTGAACATTTTAAAATCTAAAACAGGGCTCAATGTTCCCGCTGATAATGGTGTTTTTCGTGTTAAAACAATAAATGAAAAATTAATAATGTGAAGACTTCAGAGAAAAAAATCAGTGCATATTTATTTATCCGCCAATATATACTGCTTAGAATTTGAGAACTTTGTACAGGAGAACTGGTAAGGGGCATGTGCATGGGGGCGATAGTGCCCGACAAACTTCATATTAAAATAGTTCAATAATAATAATAATAGACTCAAACAACAGGATTTTATCAACCACATACACCGTACTTTCAATTATGGCACTTAGTCTCATTGAATAATTGTGTTGCCAATTTGATTTTCAGTTATGTGTGTTTGGAAACTCATGAAAAAAGTTTTTAATTTCTTTAGAAAAAATCTGTTTTAAAATAATCATTTGGTAAACATTTAGAAATATATTTTTAATCAAAAGTTAATGTGTTTAAGCTAAAAACACTTTATAATTATAAGCAAATTTTCAAATTTTTTTTATTGTAAGTAAAAGTTATTTATGCTAGGATTATAAATGTTTTAACCAAATTAATTGTGAGTATCAATTATTATGTAATATAAAAATTATTTAATTTTATGATATCATTTTCAGTAGTTTACTATATAAATGCAATTTTTAATACAATCCAAACAAAACACATAAACTAGTTTAAAATTACTTCTAAGTTTAAGATAAAATAAAATAAAAGGGTAAAACTTTAATTAGGTCCCTCACATTTTATCAAGGTTTTGACTTAGTTCAAATTTTTTTTTAATTCCATTTACATCATTAATATTTTTAAAACTTTTTAATTTTATCCTTTTGATAGAATGTACCCAAATTATAAGCAAAAAAAGATGAAATAAAAATCAAATTATGATCTTAGAAAGTTACAAGAAGACATAAAATGTCAAGTTTTGGGTTAAAATTTGAGTACATTCTATCA
Source organism: Dalbergia oliveri (assembly GCA_030441495.1). NCBI lineage: Eukaryota > Viridiplantae > Streptophyta > Magnoliopsida > Fabales > Fabaceae > Dalbergia > Dalbergia oliveri. The sequence goes on along the minus strand of JAMLFY010000009.1, from coordinate 25,345,896 downwards.
AAATGATAAAATTGAAACATTTTAAAAATGTTAGGGATATAAATAGAACAATAAATATTTTTGAGAAAAAATCAAAACCTTGATAAAACGTGAGAAATCTAATTAAAACTTTTACCAAAATAAAATTACTTCTAAGTTAATATATCTCCGTCAATATGTTCTTCAAAACTGTTTTTGTCTGAATAAGTAGTATTTGCATTATCATGGATTTGATTGAACGCTTGGTGTGGTTGTGTTCTGGATCTATTTGGTTTGAGTTTTGCTTTTAGGTGTGTGTTTTTAGAGTTTCTCATGGTGTTGATTGGTAGGTATTTTGAGCTGTTTATGGAAGGTTTTTTGAGTTACTGTGTTGATCTTTTGTTATGCTTTGTATTTGCTCCTCTCTTTTTAGAGAATTTTGAGCTTTTATCTGATTGTTGATTGTTGATATATATATTTTTTTGGAAAAAAAAAGTGACTAGAACTTGTGAGTGTCAACGATTTGATTGAGAGCAAACGTACAGTGAATTTTGTTTGGTACTATTATTAGCTAATAACTAAAACAGGATTGTAATTTTATTTTACCAAAAAATATTTACGTATTTGCAAACAACAAACATAAATATGTACCAAAAAACAACAACAACAACAACAAACATAAAGAAAAATTTTACGCTCTTCAGGAAAAACGCAAAAGAGAAAAACTCAATATTGGGATAAGTTTACGAATAATAAGAGAAGACACGCATAAAGTCAAGGCATAGATAATGATGGTATTTACATGGCCCAAGTTTTTAGTGTTGTTTGAAGGGGAATTGAATAGTCTAGCACTGTTGTTTGATAATGATCTTAATAAGTACAAACAACATTTAAGTATATACGCATTCCAGAAGTGTCAATTCCTAACAGGCAACAGTATTAATTGGGAATCTCGTATAGCCCATAGAAAAATTCTTGTGTCCACCGGGAGGATGAACATTCTTCCTCCACAGACTATCCTCACCATTAAATTGTATTGGGCCCCACTTCTTGCACACTTTCCACACTTATATGATGGTGTAGATACGTAAGGAGGAAGAGCAAGGTTTCCTCCGGGAGGATACAAGAAAAATCCATAGCGCATATCTAGTTTTGAATAAAAAAGGCCGAAAAAATTTGAGAAATTAAATTAAGATTAAAGGCAGAAGGAGCACATCCGTACATGTGTGTATATGTATATATATATATACAAAATATGGGTTTTATTGCCAGTGTCATTAGGTTTTAAAATGGTAAGTTTTTAAATATGTGATTTTTAAAGTTTCAAGATATAGGGTCTATCACCAAGTTTATATAGATGATGACTAGTAATTGAATGATTTATTATGAGAGTGACAAAAATAAATTTGGATCGTGTATAATTATATATAGATTGTATTGAATGTTAACTATCATTAATGATCATGACTCATTTATTATCATATAATGTATTAATGTCTCACTTTAAGATTTATCTATTTATTCTATCTATCATATATTATATTATATCTATATATAAGGATTGTTAAACACCACATTTTATGACTCCACATTTTGTGCCGTATATAAAATCCATTTTCTTCAGTTTTGAGTCAACTTAAATCACAGGTGGTATTGTAATTTTATATTATTCACATTTATTATTGCTTCTTTAATTTTTCTCTCTCCTAATCAATAAACACGCACTATTATTTATTTCTATATTAATGCGGTTCTCTCTCTTCTTTTTTTAAAAATTCCACGTGAATACTATAAAAGTAATAAAAAATGTGTATAATATTATTATAAATATATTTTAATAAACTTTTTCATTAAAAATTTGTGAATTGAACGGAATCTTTTTATTATTTATTTGTATAATTAATTTGTTAAAATGCTTCCATAATTGTATAAGATATTAATTTTCGTCACTATATTGCAAAAGAAATTAACACGCCATTGATATTAATGATATTAAACTACACTTATTTATCATATAATAATATTATAAACAAATTTAATCAGTCATATAAAATTCAAGTAAACAAATTAAAAAGTAATAGCATTCATATAGAGATAAATAACAGTGAGTGAATATTAATGAAGAGAAAGAAATAGGAGAAGTAGGAATAAATGTGAATAATATAAAATTATAATATTATCCAAAATTTTAAATTGATTCAAGAGAGAGAAGGTGAATTTTATGTCCATCATAAAATGTAAAGCTGGCTAAGCTCCACATAAAAATGTTGAGGTCAGCAATTATATATATATATATATATATATAAATGTGGATTCGTTTATATTAGGTGTAAGGTTTGGTACACTTACACCTATTAATAATTTTTTATGGGTGTAAAATTTTATCAATTCAATGGTTAAATTTAAAGTTCTTACCTAATAGATCAAATGTATCAATTTTCATACAATTACAATTTCCACACACACACACATATATATAGTGTGATATTTATAATAATATTTATTTACTTTATTCCATCTAATAATTTTTGTAGGGGATGAAATTGTATCTATTCAACCGTTAAATTTTAAGTTCTTATTAAGTAGGTCAAATATATAAAATTTCATATAATTTAAAAATGATTTGCTAGTTTATCATTTCATTTTATTTTGACCAAAAATATATTTTTAAAATACAAATAAATATTGTGCATATTTTAATTACGAGAACTTTGTTCCACTCTCAACCTAGATAGGGTGAGACATAGAAGAGGTGAATTACTAGAAAAATGCTACTATATTATCTTCAAATTTAAATATTTTTAATTTAATATTCCACTTACAATAATAAACTAATTATATAAGTGGTAATTTACACATTATATAAGAACTATTTAATATATGTAAATAAAATTTTGAATTAGAAAAAAATTTAGACACATCAATTAAAAGAGTTTAATATTTCTCTTACTACTAACTCCTCAAAAATTTTAAACATTGAACCGGATATCAAATTGGACAAATATTGGTTCAAAGGTTCATTGTTCAACTATTCAAATATATGAAGATTTTCTTTGGTACCTGTCATAGTTTTTTAAGGATACCAATACTCACTTTTAATTGGTTAATCGTGCAAACTGAATCATTTTTTAATTTTTTATCGCTTTACAGCTTTGACCAATTCTTAACATGGGCTTTTTAAGGGTACCAAATTAGTTAATTAGCCTAATTATTCTTGATTATTTTAGGATGATTTTATGATGATCTTTAATTGGTATGGGAATTACTCCAGCAAAGAAATACCTGTTAGAAAAACAAAAGTTCATCTAAGGAACTTGATGATTTTCATAATCATGATCTCTTCTCTCGTATGGGATTACCTCCAGCAAAGAAATACCTGTTAGAAAAACATCATCTAAGGAACTAGGGGTGATACGTAACAAAGGAGGATTGAATTAGCATGGAGATAGTTGGTATGGATCGGATAGTACTAGCAGTGTATGGGCTTAAGATGAACATACAAGATGCTTCTGTTCTCATAGTATTAGGATGAGGGGCTAGGCAACATATACCAAGTGTATATTATGGCATTAGCCATTAGGTGTGGGATTTGGGAGAGAGTCAAAAGGGGTTTCGTAGCTAAGTGGCAACACAGGCATTTGATTAGAGTAGATGAATGATTATTTTTTATTTTACCTCTCTTGATAAGGTCGACCGAACATACAAGTAAATTTTACTTTTATTTTTTCAAAATTTTAACCGAATGAATTCAATATCAATATTTTAGATAAATTAGTTTTATCCTAACAAAATGTGAACATATAAAGAAAGAAACAAGAAATTAAGACTCAGGAAACAATTGGAACAAAAAATTCCGCAGGGGGCAGAAAGATGAGGAAAACTGACCCACAATGAAGTGTGTGTGTGATTTGTGTTTCACGTAAGGCAGCTCTTCCTCCCATTCCCTATAATGCATCTCTGTTGGTAGCCGAAAATAGAAGAGCTTTTGTTAGATGGATAATGGAATTGGCCCCCCTATGACAATAAATAAATATTCTATATTAATTAATTAAATAAATGGATTGGTATATTTTTGCCATCCACGTATCGTTTGCTTCTTGATAGAAAACAGTACACTTGATTTAATACTCAGTACAGTTGGGGACCATTTTCATCCTCGGTAGAAATAAAAATATAAAAAAATTAGAAATGTCTGAGCAGGAGTAGAGGACTCGGAAATCAACAAAAAAAAAAAATTATATTCATTTAATATAAGACACTATACTAACTCTCTTCTTATTTATTCATTTATTATAAATAGAATATAGATATTATTTAAATAACATCTATATTTTATCTAACAATGAATAAAAAATAAATCAATACAATGTCTCAATTTTTATATCAAGTGAGCTAAAATCATAAATCCAATAAAAAAATTTATAAAAAATACTATTTAAATACTCAGAAAAATAAATATTTATTAAAATATATATTTAATAATTATTAAATATAATAATAAATCTCATATACTTTATCAATTATATCACATATAATAATTATTAAATAAATACTTCAGTAAATATTTATTTTTAGGGTGTTTGAGTAGCGCATGTGTGATGTAAATCAGTGGAGTCAGCAAAGTTTCTTGGAATGCTCAAGTCGCTAACACGAGGATGGAACTGTAAATCCACTCGAAAGAAATTCGTGCAAATGTACTAAAAACCACTACTGAAAAGGGAAAATTACAACTTAGCCATTGTCCACAATTAATGGCAGTATTAATTGTATCACCCAATTTTGGAAGATAAAGTCTGACAGAGTTCATTGGCATTTGCTGATAGCTAGTTATTACTTATAATCAAATACTATTTTTTTAAAAAAAAAATTTTCTGAAGAAGGCAGTTACAGAACTAAAATTAAACCAAAAAAAAAAAGAGTTTGACATTTTAATATTTTATCCTCTACACAATTAAGGTAATATTTGTCTGGTACATGTAGTTAAGGTAATTTAATGACAAGAATTGAATATCTTTTAATCTTTCAACATTTAAATAATTCAGCATTTTTTCAAGATATCAAATTTGAGTCTTCTAAATCTCAAAACAATCTTTCTTTTACTTTTGTAATAATAATGTCACTAAGCTTAAAATTAAATCAGTTAAATATCCGTCTTTCAGATCAGAAAAACACATTTTTTTCAAAAGCAATTCCTTGAAATCAAATATCACGTACACAGCATTATCCAAGCCATTTGTCACAGTGAGTGACTGAAGCTTATCCTCCCTCAAGCCAGAGCCAAAGAGAAGAAGGAGGTTGTGAGCGTGTCTGAGAAGTGATTTAAATACAGAGAGATTCTTATACAAGCAAGACGGTCCACAAGGTCACAGTTTAAAAATGGGGGAGTTAGAACACAAAAAGTCTTCAAAACCATTCCTTCAAAAAAAAAAACACCAATAAATAATAAAGCCACAAAAGAAAGAGAGAGTGAAACGCTTGTTTGAAGCACCGTCCTCTGTCTGTGTTCTACTGCCCTTTTCCCTTTGCTTATGCCTTATCTCTCTCTCTCTCTCTCTCTCTCTGAACAACAGGATTCAAAGCTTTTAATGACTACCCTCCATCTCTGAACGTCTCTCTCTCTCTAGTTTCTCCAAGTCTGAGCCTTGTTGTTCAGACTCGCTATCTCTGTTCACTCAGAACACTGAAACACTTTTCTTTTCCTTCTGTCATTGGCTACTGTGTTTGCTTCCAAAAGCTCCACACGATACAACCCAAGATTGGAAAAACTTCTCTTACCTTGTTCTCGGTTCTTTTTTCCCTTCTCTGTTTCTCAGATCTGTTTCCAGCTCTTTCTACATTCTCCCTCATTGTTACAATCTTTTTAGTCCATTTGGGTTGTCTAAGAAATGAGTAAAGAAGAGATTTTGAAGATACAGGTACTTCTCTATCATTTTAACTGTTTATTTTGAAGCTGTTTACTTCCTTAATGTGGTGGATTTATTCTTTTTTTTTTTCATTTCTTTGTGTTGTTTCTGATAGAAAGTAACAAGTTTTATTCTTGTTTATATCTACAATGAAGTTTCTCTTTATTCTGTTTTTTGGGTGATTGGGATTGCTTGTGCATGCAGAAATGTGTTCTCAAAGTGAACATACACTGTGACGGGTGCAAGCAAAAGGTGAAGAAAATCCTTCAAAAGATTGATGGTATGCATCTATCTATTCTCACTCACCGTACTGAGAGAACAAAATAAATAAATGATGTCATCCCGTTTATTCACATTTCCCTTGAAAGATATGTTTTTTTTTTTGTTTTGTTTCTTGGTTTTTTGTTCTTTTATTATTATCTTAGGAATAAACATGAAAAAAAAATCTCATTTTTTACTATCCATATATCTTGAATCTTTGGTCATTTTTTTTTGCTCCCTTTGATATATTGTCATTTTTGTTTTTGACAGGGGTGTTTACAACTGAGATAGATGCAGATCAAGGGAAGGTGACGGTTTCAGGGAACGTGGACCCAAACGTTCTCATCAAGAAGCTTGCAAAGTCAGGGAAACATGCAGAGCTCTGGGGTGCTGCTAAACCAAACAACAACCACAACCAGAACAACCTTCCTAACCAGTTTAAGAACATGCAAATTGAGAATGGCAAAGGTAGTGGTGGTGGTGGAAACAACAACAACAACAAGGGCCAGAAGGGTGGAAATAACAACCAGTCAAAGGGGGGTGGTGGTGGTGGCCAGCAACAAGGGCAGAATCCTCAGCACCAACAGCTCCAGCAGCAGCTGCAACAGCTTCAGCAGATGAAAGGGTTCCAAGATCTGAAGCTGCCTCAATTCAAGGACATGAAGTTACCAAATAATAACCAGAACCCATACATGAAGACGGTTAAGTTCAGCTTGCCTGGGGAGGATGATTTGTCTGATGATGAGTTTGATGATGATGACGATGATTTTGATGAAGAGTTTGATGATGAGATGGATGATCCTCAGCATCCATTGAACAAGATAAAGCTCGCTATGGGGAATGGTGGTACCCATCACAACATGATGTTGAATGGGATAATGAACGGGAATCAACCACATCTCATGAATCCTCAGAAGGGGGGTAGTGGTGGCAATGGAGGAGGTAATGGCAAGAAAGGTGGTGGTGGCAGCGGTGGCCCTATGCCAGTGCAAACGCATGGCATGGGTGGTGGAAATGATGGTAAAAATGGGAATGGAGGAAAGAAGGGTGGTGGTGGAGGTGGTGGTGGTGCTGGTAACAATCAAAATCAGGGTGGTGGTAACAAAAACAATGGTGGCAAGAATGGAGGTGGCATGCCAGATGGTAAAAGTGGAGGAGGGGCAAACAAGAATGGTAACAATGGACATCATGGTGGTGGTGGTGGCCATGGTGGTGGCCATGGTGGTGGCAATCCAAATAACAATGGAAATGGGGGCAAAAAGGGTAATGGTATGATGGGTGAAGGTGGTGGTGTTCAAGCTATGAACAATGGATTCCAAAACATGGGTGGTCATCCTAGTATGGCCGGGGCTAATGTGGGCCCAATGAACATCCCTATGGGGGGAGCAATAGGTGGCATGCCAATGAACCAAATGGGTAACATCCCTGCCGTTCAAGGCCTCCCTGCTGCCGCGGTGAGCGGCGGTGGCGGCGGTGGAGGGTACTTCCAAGGTGGTGGTGGTCCACCAGATGTGATGCCTGGGAACCCTCACAACCAACAACAGTTCATGGCTGCCGTGATGAACCAACAAAGGGCAATGGGGAATGATAGATTCCAACCAATGATGTATGCGAGGCCCCCTATGGCTGTCAATTACATGTACCCTCCTCCTCCTCCTCCTCCTTACAATCCTTACAGCTATCCTCCTCCTCCAGAACAATATTCCAACTTTTTCAGTGATGAGAATACCTCAAGCTGCAGTGTCATGTGAAAGAAGAAAAATGTACGAGATGGTGATGGTGGTGGTGGTGGTGCTGACATTTGAGGGGTGGTTTGGTGGAGGTTGCTTGCATGCCTTTCTCTAATCTGATGATGATAATGATGCAATATTATACAAGGGAGAATGAGTTTTAAATTTTAGTTTGATTTTCAATTTTCTTTTTTATTATCCCTTTTCATCCAAAAAACGAAGAAAGAACTAGAGCTTTGAATTTTACCATAGGGGAGGAGTAATTTTATAGGGTCCTTATAATATTTATGTTCTTGGGGAGTATGAGATGTAAGTGGGGAATCGTAATGGGCTTCCTTCATGTGAGATGTCTACGTGTGTTTATATGGTGCAAACAGAAATAAAAATTTCACAAGGGAAAAGCAAAAGAAAATATAGAGAATGGGGTGAACAAAAGAAGCCCATCTCTCTCCCTCACTCTATCATTTCTCTCCAAAAAAAATTCTTAATATTATTTTTCTTTTACAATCATAATCATCATCTATGCTATTCTTTATCATTTCCTTCTGTCACGCATAGCAGTATCTTAATTCCAATGCTCTGAGTAGCTTTTCGATCTTGTAAAATTTTATTAGTGTCCCTTGTTCTAATGGGAGGAAATCATGGATGTTTGTGTGGTGGGGTGCACACTGAGGTTGGGCAATTGAGGGTTGGACCCAGCGACTCAAACAGTGTTTTTATAGACTCTTTTGATGAGTGGGGAGGTGTGTGTGGACCACCACACATCATCACCATCACTACCACTGCGATAACACCAAATTCTTGTCAGGAGTGAATTTGTTTATTAAAAAATATAATGGCCAGAACAGTGTTTGTTCCATCCCATTTAATTATTCCACCTATAGCTCCCCCACAAACCAATGTTTTGTAGCTAATTATCAACCCCTTTGATTGCACACTGGTGTAAGTGGGATACTAGGGTGCGGAAGTAGGATATTCAATTATTCATACTCACATGAGTTGACTGTTGAACCTGTTCGATCTGATATCATTCTTCTGGATTTACATACCCGGGATAATTCCCTCACCAGGGTTCTTAAAAGGGTAGTCTGGATTTTTCCATCTTCAACCAAAAGCAGAGCTTGCTTTAACTTCTTACAGTACAAATTTATTTATATCTCAGACAAAAGTGTTGATTGGAGTGAAAAAATTGTCGATTCGAAGAAAAGGGGCTAAGATTTTTAAATATTTGATCTTGGATTTTATGTCAAGATTTATGTGCACAGAAAAAATAATTGACAAGAATTTTCAAGTGCGGTAATAATTAAAGAATTTGAACTCGTCTATATAACTGGCAATTGGAGATTCAGTCATTTAAAAAAAAAATACTAAATTTAAATAATTTTTCCGTAGTCTTCAGGTACGTGAACGGGATATTCGCCACCTGAAGCAATGAGTAAATCTTTTAAGACTAAGAGTTTGCGGATGTGTTTTATTTATGGTCAGGAGATTCTCTTCATTTGCCGTGAGCCCCTAATTATACACTTAAACAATTCAGCTGGTTACCAATTCTACTATGGTCCTGTAGATAAATTTTCTTATTATTATGGTGTGTTAGGGTGGTTGAGGGTAGTAGCTAGTTCCTGCATTGAAAGTTGAAATATAGAGACTTTAACACCACCCTATGGAGTCGAGTGGAGTGCAGTAGTGATGAGGGGGAAGCAGTGTCAGACAAAGCACCCGGGAGAAGCTAGAGGCCAACGGGGCATTGGCTGTGTCCTGTGTGTATATTAGAAAGCGTGGTAAAAACACTAAAGCCAGCCAGCCGTAGAAGGGGTGTTTTTTCTCGACAGAGACAACCTAACTACTTTTTATTTCCCATATATCTAAACGGCGTTGACACTTTTGACACCAATTTCTTGTAAGCGTCTAGTCCTATCATCACAAGAGCATCACCAAGTTCTCTCTCTCTCTCTACATAAAAAAGAAACCGGGTGTGTGGGGCCCCTTTCCCCATTCGTGATCATCATAGATAAGTCACATGATCATCATGATGATGATACGGTCAGTAAGTCCGTCCATCCATCTAAATCTAAAGGGACAGTAATTGACTGATCTAAATTGATGTGGGTTCCATTGTGTAAACAAGTTGAATTGGAGAGTTTAGGGTAATAACACACTAGAACAGATCAAATTTAATTGAATTAGTTTAATGCAATTTTAAATTATTTTAATAGGTCTAGATTCAAATCTGATCAAATTTAGTTGGTTTGATTTGGATTACCAGGTTAAAATAAAAAAGATATATTTTTAACAAACTTAATTTTTCAAACTGACAATAGTGTAAAACTTAATAATAATGTGAATAGATAATTTTTTTAAACAAATGTAAACAAAAATAATAAAAAGTGACTCTATTACTAAAATAATAATGATATTTTAACACCTAAAAGTATATCTCTAATTAAAACAATCACTACATCTAATAATGATAGAGTAAGTGTCCAAATTGAATACTTATTGAAATAATATTTTTGTTAGTAAAAACTTAACTACAAGATTTGAAAGCTTATAAATAAACTAAAAAAATTAGTTGATCAGGTGATTGGGTTGGATATTTGATTAAATGGGTTAAAAATCATAAATTCAAAATCAAGCCAATAATAATTGAGTTTGATTAGTTTTCACTAAAAATGAACTGATTCCTCGAACCAAATTGAGCAAATTCTATTGGTTTGGATTGGATTGTAGGATTCATTGGATTAAAACAATCTACTTATGACCATATTACCTAGTTAATTTTTTTTAAAAGTTAATGTTCCAAATATTTGTTTGTGATGTTAATGGCATGGAAAGCTCATTCAATCTAGAGTCAAGGTATACTTTTGGTTTATTGAGGACTTACAGAAATATTTACAAACCACCTACTAACAAATGAAGTATGAAAATCAAATCCAAATTTTGACATTACATGAGCTGAAAGTCTACCAAACGAGTGAATTACTGTTATTTTTAAAAATTATTTATAAATATTAAATCATACTCTAACCATAAATTGAAATACATTTTGTAAATTATATATTTTTGAATAATTAAAAGATGTCTTTACAATATTTATTTATAAGATTTATTTTTTATATTTTGACATCATAAAAACTTTACATTATCATTTCATTATATCAATAGTTATAATTGATAGTTATCATGTAAAAAAAATCAATACTTATAATTGATTTTATACCTGCTACTTTAAAAATTATATAAGTAGAATAATTTAAGTAAATAATAATATAAAATTCAATATATTAAAATTAAATTTTTTAAATGAATACATTGAATGACGGTTAAATGCTAACAATAGGAATATCTAAGGCCATGTAATGTATGTTAAACTATAGTAGGTAGTAAAATGTGAAAAAGATGAAAGGATTTTGTAGGTTCCATGTCATGTTTTCAGTGGATGTGTTCAGGGCTTGTAGACCCTGCAATATATTTTTGTAATTTTTGAAATTTTTTTTTGGGGTTTTATATATAATCAAAGATAAGAGGATTGAAAGAGTGTGTATTGTAAGCTGATATCACCCTAGTAAAACCAAATCCCAGCTCCCATTACCCTTAATTTCACCAAGATGAGGGTGGTGAAAGGGGCTCTGCTATCCTGGATCAGGATTCACCCTATCTTGAAGTGTACCATCTTTTTGACCCTTTAGATTTTTAGAGAATCTGGATGGATCGTGTGCTACTGTGTGCGTGCTTACGCAACTTGCGGTACACCCTACGGTTCGCACGGGTGCTGCTACCTGACTACCTGAGCCAGCATTTAATGTGGGCCAGCATTTTTGGAGAACGCTATCCTTGTTCGGTTTAGTAGCACTCTTATATCCTTGTTTGGATAGCTACATGCTGGGCTCAGATTTTGACAAATTGCTTTTTAAATAATTGTAGTTAAAAAAAATTAATGTGTTTGAAAATAATGTTAAAAAAGTTATATAAGAAAAATTGACGTGAGATGCAAGAATAAAAATTAAAACATTTATGGTACGTTTAGTTTTGTAAAAAGGAGAAATCTAAAAAATTCCTTTCAATTTTTTTTATGTGCATTTTAGTTATAGTACTTTTAAAATATGAAAAAAATCCTCAAACTTTGCGATGCGTGCAGATTACTCTATTTGACTAATAGATGTTAAATTTTGGAATAAAAAAGTCACATGATGAGCACATGTCAACTTTAAGACCCCTCTATGAAACAAGCAAATAAGGGTAAAATTGGAACACAAAACCCCCTATCCCTCTTGTTGCATCTGCTTCACCAGAACTGTAGGGGTCTGAAATGATTTTTATTTTTTTGTTTTCAAAAATAATTTTATAATGTAAGTTTAGATACAATTTTTAAAAATAAAAGAACTATAGGATCTGTTTGATTTGTTGTTTTAAAAAATAAGTTTTAAAAATAATAAAATGAAAACATTGGTTGGTAAATAATTTTGTAAAAGTAAAACATTGATTGAACAAATGCAATCTAACTGTCTTGTTTATAAAGTTGAAGTATAGAACAATAGCCATTTGTCATCTAGAAGTTCTCAAACCTTCAGTGAACAAAGTCTCGGGTGCTTACCTATTTATTTCTTTTGTGTACAGTGAAGAGAATTGAAGACAAGTCTAAAAGTAATTATAAAATTGCCACCACCTGTTTTTAAAAGCAACATTTTGAAAACTTGTTAGAAGTGTTTTGTGATTTTAATTTTTAATACTTATATTCTGTTTTCAATTTTTAAAAACAATGTTGAGAAAACAGATTGTCAATCATATTTTCTTATTTTTTTTATTTTAAAAATCAGAAACAGTTTTTAAAAATGCTTTTCAGCCAGGCCCGTAATGTCTTACATTTTTTATCTCTACAAACCAAGACTTGGAGTAAAACAAAATCACTTGGAAGAGGCTATCTTTATTTCACGAGTTTGGCCAATTTGAAGGAAAGATGGGTGGCGAGCCTCAGCAATTTCACGTAGTGCTGAAATGTTTGACAATCTGAAATTTTTGACCCTTTATAGACCCTTTATTCGACAATCTAAAATGTTCGACCCTTTGTTTTTGTTAAAGCATATTCCATTTTCCTTCGTTGGTCAGAACGGCTTATTGTTGTTAACATCATAGTCAATTACCATATCATCATTATTTTTTGCCAATTGAAGGCCCGACTTTTTGCCTCTTTTTTCTAGGCACAGATTTATTCCTTTGGAGCAATCTGCTCCTAGTTCTTTTGTTGGCCGCACGATCAGTGTTCTGCAATTTGGGCTCAAGGTTTTTTATTTCTTCCTTTTGTGCACAACCAGCGAAGTCTTCTCTCTTTCTTTCTGGGCGTGCGTTTACAGTGTTTGAAATTGGACGTACTCGTGCCAATCCATGGTGAGTAATGTCTAGTGAGGTTTTATTTTCCGATTTTATCCTTGTCTTAGGTTGGCATGTGTGTCATGTGTCAAATGGAGTAATCCGCATACATCGCAAAGTTTGGGGATCTTTTTATACGTTTTAAAACTGTTAGGGTGTACATCAGATAAAATTGAAGGGGTTTTTTTAAGACTTTTCCATTCATAAAATAGTTTTCACTTTTATTTTTTATTTTTTAAATTTTATGAAGAAAATTATGAAAGTTGTAAAGGCTATAAAATTTAGTTTTTCATTTTTAGTTTTTAGTATTTTTTTTACAAAACACTGAAAATGAAAAAACTAAAAAGTAAAAATTAAAAACTATTTTATAAAACCAAACACTCTTTGACTTTTAAAAGAATAAAAAATATTTCAAATCAAAACACTTCACTTGAAAGTAAAACACAACCAAATAGCTTCAATTTTTCTCATACCAATTTTTTGTTTTTAACTTAGGGTATCTATCGCTTAAAATATTAATTGATCCCTCGAGTATAGAGTATACATATGTGAGTCTTGCCTTTTAGTTATGAAGATTTCTCAATACATATAGCAAAAATCGATTTCTTTAGGGTATGTTTAGTTTGAATTTTGAAGAAATGGAAGGGGAAGAAAGGACTTTTAATATACTTTTATACTACAAGTCCTCCCCTCCCTTTCTTTCCCTTCAAAACTCAACTCACAAATATACTCTTAGGAACTACCAACTTTGCTTAAACAATTAAACTCATACTTTAGCAATCCTATCCGCTGAATATTTGAAGTGAGGTGCCTAATACCATACAGTATCCCTTGCCCATGGTTATCGAATTTTTTCAATTCTATTAAGAATAGTTCTTTTTTTTCAATTCTATTAAGAACAGTTCTCTCTTTTTTTTTCAATTCTATTAATAGAATGACAAGTTCATGTTCATTACATAAATTCTATTTGTCCGAATTTTATGTTATGAACAATTTTTTTTTTTAGAATTCAGTTTTTTTTTAAGAATTCAGTTTTTTTTTTAAGAATTCATTTGTTTACCAGCTTTTTTTAATTTTTAATTTATCTATATTTATTTATTTTTGTTTATAATTCAACTTATTCTAATTATATTTAGGGAACAGTGGGTGTTTTTTATTTTTTATTTTCATATTTATTTTTTAATTTGTACTTTTAAAATTTTATTTCTTTCTAATACTTAATATTTGACCTTCTTGCGGTGAAGATGACAACGGATGCGATGGTCGAAGCTGAAGTGGTGGTGGTGGTCAAAGCCTGGAGCCTGAGTAGTGATGGGGGTCAACAAATGAGTCACCCACTTGTGTTAAAAAAAAAGGAAAAAAAGTTGTAAAAAAAATACACCAAAATCTGAAGAAAAAAATTACTGTTGACAAACACAATTCAAACAATCCGAATTGTGTTAAAAAATTAAATATTAAAAATATTACAATATACATATTAAAGACTATCAAAATTTAAAAAGTAAAATAAAAAAATATTAAAAGAAAAAAATACTACTGTTGAGACCAAAGAATTCGGACCATCTGAATTTTGTAAACAACATTGTACACATACGGTTTCTTACAAAATTAAATAAAAATAAATATTAAAAATAAGTAAAATAAAAAAAAAATAAAAATAAAAAATAGGAAAAGATAAAAATGAAAAAAAGTCCTATACACCTATACAATTCGGATCAACTGAATTGTTAAAAAATTACAAAATAATAATTTAAAAATATAAACATTAAATATTAAAAATAATTAAATTTGACAAAATTAGAAGGAAAAATAAAATAATATGGAAGGGAAAAATAACTCCTCATTGCTATGCACATGTACAAGTGTCTTATTTCTATAGAACATGAAGGATAACTACAGTGACTCATTGCCTCGGCACTAGAGAACCCCCTTGCAGTGAAGGGTTGCTAAACGGTGTTGTTGAAGAACTTGTAAATCGAAATGCGTCGATCATGCACGGGGACACGTGGCGGTAGAGTAAGGAGTTAACGTTTGACTGATCACTGTCACATGGGGACGAGGACAGAAGAGCCAGGTGCAGTGGGGCAGTGTTTGGATGCATGCAAGGCAATGGGCGCAGAGTTACATAAACCCAACAACAAATTGCGTGTCCGCGTCGTTTCTGTTGGTTTATCTTTCCCACCCCAAACAATCACACACTGACACAAACGTTAGCATTCAACTTGGCCTGGCCTTCGGTTACGTTGTGCTTCGCTTCCTTTGCGCGGGTAATAATTTGACCAAGTTTCTAAAATAATGGAATTTGCTAACAAGTACGGCACAGGTTAAGAGCAAAAAATAAATTCGTTTCCCAAGTTTTCAATATTTTCAGGAGTTTAACTTTTTGTATATTGATATTATTAACTAATAAATTTCTTTAGAAAAATATCAAATTGCGATGAGTAATTGATAGTTATTTAACATAATTTAAACAGGGATGACAATAGGTCTAAATAAGGGCAATGAATAGTCTTCTCATCCCTGTCTCAAACCTCAAGCCTCCAGATTTTTGCCGTCACATTCCCCGATTTCCAATTCTCCCCTCATCCTTATTCTCCAATGATCCCCACCCCAACCCTCCCATGAGAATTCATGAAGACGAAAAAAAAAGTTTTTATAAAAATGTACGAATAATTTAATTGGCATATTTTATAAAAAGGAAGAAACTTTTAAAATAATAAAATAGAAGTTGATCCAAGCCTTAAACTCTAATAAGTATTACACTATTATAATATGTAACACAATCCTCAAATTTAATATTAAGTATAAATAATATGATATTAATCTTTTAACATAGTTAAATATCATCACAAAATTACTAAAATTGCCATTGCGGCGTTAGAGATCTCCAATGAGAGCAAGGGATATAATCCTCGTCTCCATCCCAAATTAATGGCAGGGGGACTTTTGTTGCAATTTCTGCCTCCACAAGGAAAAATTTTCTGCTGACATGATCCCCACGGATAATCCCCGTAAACAATTTATTATTGTCATCTTTATCTAGATTTGGTATTTTGACCGGAAAAAATAATTTTACACCGAGAGTGTTTAAAAATTAAATTATATTTTTAATGAAAAAACTATTAGTTAGCAGAACCTATAAAAACATTATATATAGAGGGAAAGAACTTTTGTCAATAGAAAGTGGTTAGTTTGAAGGAAAATTTAGAAAAATATTTTGGCTTGAATGTTTTGTATGCTGCTAAGAAGCCAAAATTAGGCAGGAAATTGAGGGGGAAATGGCAAAAGGGTTTAGGTATGCGCGTCCATGCGAGAGACCAACCAGTTAATCATGAAAAAAGCAGCAGGTGTCCATGTTCAGTGTGGTTTTTGGGTGGATGCACTTTTTGTTGCTTTTATTGGGCCCTTTGTTTTGACCATACTGAAAACTTTCACGTGGACCCTTCAGTTGTGAAACTACAATTGGTTTTCATTGGCGCCTCAATCATGAATATATATTTCCCAATATAAATATTTTGGTGGTAGGCAAGGGGTGTTGTCGCCAAGTAGGCCTTCAAATCTGATTTGAATTGTAACTGTTGTCTAAGAATTTTCATTTCCCATGTTTTATACTATGACAGTATACAGACTCAACTTTAATATTTTCATAAATTACGCAATTTTATTATGGTCAAATATCAGTCTTATGAGGACTATTTGTTGGGTTTAAAAATTTGATAATTCAGAGAAATAGCTAAATATCCTTAAAACATAAAAAAGAAAAACACGATCATTAATTAGACTTGAATCATGTACTTAGAAATGTATGCATGTAGCGCAGAAAATTCATCTCAAATGAATGTTGTTATGTGTCATAAATTAAAATTTATAATGTGTTACTATCAATTGAAATTGTTTTGAATTATTTGAAGCACAATTAAATTAGAATATTATTAAGAATTACCTACACAGAATTCATATTAGCAATCATAAAGATAAATTCATAGTCTTTCATTAGAACCACACAATAATGATGTGTCTTACATAGCAATTAAGGATTTTAACACATGCACTAATAATCCATAATCATGTTATGAATATGCGAGAATTCAATTGTAATTCCCATTATTTACCAATTGGAAATTAATCAATTGACCAATACCCCAACGAATATAAAATCATGCAATGAGAATTATTATTGGAATAATTACAATCACAGAGAGAGAATTCAACCATAAATATTATAGAAATATCAAGAGTTCTTATATCAATCATTGAAACTGAAAAGAATAAATTCACAATCGTTGTGATGTAATTTCAATTAATTATGCATACCCTACACAGATAGATGAGAGCAAATCTATGGTAAAAATAATAACAATGATCACACAATTGTTGACATTCCCATTAATGGGGGCTTAGCCTCATACACATGCATTAGTAATCCATAATCATCAATTAAGAAAATCTAACTGCATTGTTTATGAAATAGAATAGCTCTAAAGTTAACACCTCAAAATCATCAATTGATCAATCCATATATAAATACTAATTCAAATAGAGCATTATAAATTCAACCTAATCTTGTACTCAATTTTCACTAAGAGGAAATTAATGGATTTTGAGATAAACATAAAATTATAGAGGATATACTTCCAACATTTTTATTTGTCTAATTAAGAGAGATACAACTTCATTGCAATAGTTACTACAATTATTAACAAATTCTCCCAAATTAATCATTGCTACAAACTCCAGGACTTTATAGATACAAATCATGGACAAAGAGAGAGAGAAAAACCAACTAAAAATGCCTAATTTAAAAAAAGTTCAAAACATAATTTCAATATGAATCTCTAGCTCCTTGAAATTAAATCATTTTAAATACTTTCATAATCAAGGATATATACATATATATATATATCTCTTATACAAACATCTCAATACCAAATAAACAATAAAAATCATAATCTTGAAAATACAAAAATGCATTATTCTATTGCAATCCCAATTATGAGCACCTATTACAAAATACCACATACAACTTCGGTGAAGTTCCTAAAACCTGGAGAGAGGACTAGATCTGAGAAGAATGCTTTCATGGTAAAAATAGTATAAACCTGCCATAGGACAATCAAGAAAATATTATCATCAAACTGAATACAATATCTCTTGAAATCATATTCATCTATGTAAACAATATAACAAAAAAAACTAATGTTCTTTGTAAATATAAACAACAACCTCATTAGAGAAACAATCTCTAGTTATGCACAATTCATGTCACATAACAAAATCTCTGAACTCTGCACTAATAGGTCTAATTTCTGATTTCTTGGGTACCAGGTTAAAATAACTCACAATCTATTATAGTTACCATCTATTCTCTAAATCATAAAAATATTTATTTCTCTAACTATCATATACTTATTTTCTACTCCATCACAATATTTTATAAATCTCTAAATATAATCATATTCATACTCAAGCTCTTTAGATTACTTTAACAATAATGGTCCCATAGTTTTCTAAAACATATAGGTTTCATGCTTTCATTTCTAATAAGTCATATCATAATTTCGAAATTAACTTAATGATCAACATAAGGATCATAGATCTAACCCACTCACCGTTTAAGTATGTGACCAATGGAGACTGGAATGGCACCAACAACTGCCATAGCATATAACTTAGATTAAACTCTAATAATCTTGGAGTTTATCAACAAAATTGGAGACTACTCAACAATGAATGATCAATCCAAAATTATGAAGAAATAAAGACATAATCTAACATCATATACTCACCTTGAAGCTTGGAAATGATGGATTTAGAGAGAAGAAATTGATGATTAAGAAGATGAACGTTTTGAGCTAACACATGAAAGTTAGCTAGACCACATTTCTTGAGCTTTTCAAAACATCTTTGACTTGTTCACAATCTTAATTTTAAGTTAATCCCTTAATTTTAAAACATAAATGTAAATAAGAAATAACATTTGATTCAAATTCTAAAAAATTAAATACCAAAATTGTTTTAGTTCTTTTCAAGATTTCTAAACTTGAGTTAAGAATAAACACAAAGGTTTATAAAATTCATTAAAAATCACTCTTCAAGCTTTTCCCTCAAATTCTCTTTTAATTCCAAGAATATGTTCTATCATATAGCTCAAGAAGGTGTAGGATCACCAAGCTTCATGGGAACTTCAAACCCTTAATCACCGTGTACCTAGGATATCACACCTACAAGAAAATAACACTCACAAAAGAGGATTAAAATATAGGAAGCTCCAAAATATGTTTATTTATAAAAATGGTGCAAATAACCATGATTTTATTCAATAATACCCAAAGAAGGCTAAATATGAATTTACCAATTACCCATCAATTAAGTACAATTAAGATGCAAAATGTTCAAAGTTAGGATGAAAAATAGATGTATAAATGTAACCCATCAGTCCTCGACCTTAAAGATTGAAGGTGCAACTCAGAACATAGATCAAACCCACATCCACGAAGGAGCGCGAATTCCAACCTTGCCACATGCGCGGAATTCACCTCAACTAACTAGACATTCTAGCACCTTCTAGAATGTTCTAGAAGGATGATGATTTAGTAAAAGTGGTTACTCTTGACAACTCACACAACAAATCCAACCCTAATACAACCTCCGTGGTATAAATAAGTGAAATACTTTCCTACAAAAGGTACAATACACTGTTCCATTTATTTCAAGTACAACTTCTTTGAACCCTTGCTAACTTAAGTATTGGAGTCCTTCCAGGCATCACCTCTCTTGGCATCGGACTATCACCTCAGCGTTCCATCGTGAGCCACCCTATCAGGTAACCCCATGCAACATATGTTAATGTCAATGTTGCTCTCATTCAAATTATAAGCATATATTAACTGCTTTCATGATCATTTTCATTGAGTTTTACTATTTCACTACTTAAAAGTTGGTGTCCATTAGACACTCATTTTATTATTGTTGGATATGATGATGGTTCTCACTTATCTCACTTACTTATCACATCTAACGATAATAAAGTGGATGACTTAATGGACACTCACTTTTAGGATGTTGAAATAGCAAAACTTTTTTTCATTAACTGCTTCAGTTAAATTTAAATATATGGTATCAAAGATTGTGCAAAGTTATTGATTCTTTTTATTTTAAAACATCAATAAAACATAAATCTTAGTCTAATACATTGTCAATAAAGATGTTTCTATGATCTTTTAGCGTTCCATTAATATTGTATTTAATAAGTTTAATTTTATTAATAATTATCTAAGATATATCAAATTTATTAGTGATGCAACAATATTGCAATAATATATTACTAAATTTAAGTATATACTTTTTAGTGCAATAATATTATTAGGGAGGGATTTAGGGTATTGGCCACCTTCACCCTCTCTCTCTCTCTCTCTCTCTATATATATATATATATATATATATATATATATCAAAATTTTCACTGGCCTACATCTATTTAGTAGCAATGGCTATAAAAATTTTAAAACCTTCATTTGTTTTTAACATGCGTTAACGAAATCAGTTATCAACTGAAAACTATATATTTGGAATTTTTGTATATAATTATCAGTTATAATAAATTATATATTAAATTGAAAAATAAATTATTAAAAGTAGATATAATTAATTAAATATTTTTACTTTATTACTTATTTTGGCTCCTGCATCGTATTTTTTTGAATCCGTTCTTGATAATAATCATAATAATTAGTACTTTTGGGACAAAATTATCAATCATTAGAATAAGAACTAATGAATGCCGTAAAAATAATGGAAAAAAATACTTTCGTTCAAACAACTAAAATAAAATGCTTCTCAGCTTAAATGAAAAAGAAATGAAAGAAAAGAAAAAGTGTTTATGAATATATTAAAAAGAAGGTAAAGAAAGAAAGGAAAACTGGAAAGTGCTCAGGTGTGAAACCGCCTATACGGAGACAAAGAACGCCGTTGAATTAGATGAATATGAATAGAATAAAGCTTCACAAAGTCATGATTACAAGTTAGAATTTAGGCTAAGCATTGAAATATGAATCACGAGTCCGTACGGTCTTAAGACTGAAGGAGATCAAACATCGTGCAATATAATATTTTCTTTTTGCCTTGTGAGATTCGGTGGAGGACAAGATTTTTTATTTTCGTGTGGATGTTGGAAAAAGAAAAACTAGAGTACATGTAGTTTTAAATTAATTAATCGCTTAGACCTTTTCAATTACATTGTTGTTAATTATACAGTCTATCATATTGCAAACTCGATTTCATAGGTAAGTTCATTTGCAAACCCGATCTCATCATCACCCTAGTTTGGTTCGAAATTGCATTAGTAATTTACTAATTTACCAATTCATCCTCTACTAATTTTCTAAATTCAAAACATCATATCATATAACAAAATCCAAGGGCATTGATAATGACATGATCCTGTAAAAGACAATTTAGAATAGGTTTGTCAAACTTGATCGGATTATTTCTTTTTAAATTTGAACCTGATTCAATTATAGCTTGACTACTACTGTTAACTGAGTTCACTTTTTCTTTTTTGGGTTTTATCAAGGACCTTCATCTCATGGGTGAGAGATTAATCTTTAAATAAGGTTAGATGCTTAAGTGAGGACCCCTACCAATTGTGTTTTTGTACACATGAATTCTATTTCAACCCAGGATCGTATATATGTTTAATGACCCAGTCATTTCACTTGAAACCAACATCTTATTGGTAATTGAGTTAACTTTAAGTTCAAATAAAATATATATAAAATCAAAGGATTTACTAGTCATGCACTAACATGTTAAAAATTCTACAGTCATTCAATTATATATTGTCACATAAATTACGATAGTTAACTTTTACATCCATTACTTGAAAAGTCATTCGAACGAAATATTTTGATTGAATGATGGTATAAAACAGTTTTATACTGTTAGTATATCAAAATTTAACTCAAAATCAAATAGTACACATAATTAATCAAATCATAAATTATAAAAGTAAAAAACTAAAAATTCATATGGTCTATATCTTGTAAGTAAATTATATAATATAGTAAAAATAATATTATGTTGTAAACTTTAAAATACTATTCAACTTAATGGGGCGTTGGTATGGGTAATCCATCTAGATTACCAGGGAGGCAGATTAAAATCATCTCGGCCCACAACATTACCTTGTTTGGTGACTCCAGATTTCCAGTAATTCATATTACTAAGGTAATTCACCTTACTTTCCTACTGATAATCTGCATTACCCTAATGGGGATGTCTATCTGGATTACTGTTCAAGTGATAATCTGATAATTTATTTTATTATAAAAATATGCTTTTAAAACCTAAAACCTACCCTTCTTATCATATTGTATTTCATTCATCTCTCTTTGTAGCTGAGCTCGTAGCCCCTTTCTGGTAGTGGCCTCCAACTGCGACGCTCTTTGTCGCCTCCATGTTGTCATATGCAGAGCGGCTCAAAGTAAATGTCAAAGTCATGTATAATTATTTCTATTATTGTAGTTGCAATTATTATACCAATCACATCAAAATAAAAATTTAGAAGTTTATAATAATAATAAACTTTTATTTGTGTCAAAATTCACGTAATTTATTTATAATTATTCACATATATATTTTTTGGGCTATGTACAAAACTTTTATTATTATTATTATTATTTGTTTAGAGGGTATTTTAGTAAAGGCTGATAATATATTTGATACACCAAACAAAGTAATTTAAACGATGGCAATCTTTTGTAGCATTGCTGGTTAGATTGTTTGTACATATCAAATAATATATTGTAACATTATCAATAATTTAAAAGGTGGTAACCTTTCTGAGCAATAATTTAGATTAACAGTAATCTTGTAGAAAATAATGCACCAAATGCTCCGTAAGGTTGGGATAAATTATCGAACCAAGTAAAATCTTAGACACCGCTAATAGTGATGTCCGGTAGAGGCCCTGCACTATTATATGTGTTGGCGGCTGCACAAGCTCCATGGACAGCATGATTGTAATACTGTACTAACATATGGTTCAGACTTCAGAACTCGGAAGATAGAGTATAACAATGGATTCTGGCTCATCAACAATGTCAAATGCTTTAGTATTCAATTAATTAATTTCCCCCTAAGCCGCTGTCTGCTAAAATATGTGCAGATCCAATTGAATGCATTCATTATAGTTCACCCTCTTTATATATATCTCAGCATTATCGAATATCATCACAGGCACAGATCGAGTAATATTGTTAAATCTGAGCATCGACCAGCTAAGATGCAGGTTGTAGCAGACAATATATATTATTGACTTCCCAGCTGATGAATATTTTTCCCATTCCTACAGGCTACAGCATAATAATTAAGCTTATTGCTGACCTATATATATATCTGTCCTGCCTCCAATTGTATGGATACAGCCATACAGTTGCTAGCTAGTGAGAATCAGGGGCAGTTTTTAAAATGACAAGCACATATAATTTGGTTTGTGTATGTGCTGTGGCGGATCTTGAAGAAATTTTTTAGGGAGCCAAAAGTTGAATATGTAAATTAGATTGAGTTGATGATGAAATTTAAACTTATTTAAAAGTCACATAATCAATGTAAATTAAATTCATTTATTTTCTTTTTTTAATTTTAACTATTTATATAAGATTATTTAATGGGTAAAATTTATTCCTATCACTCTCACAACTAATTACTCATTGCACTTAATATATTCTTTGTAAACTTTAAAACAAATTACTTACACGAAGAAATAATTTTGAAGAGGAGAACTTAAAAATACCTTATAATATTGCTCTTTGTCCTTTTAATGACTTGTAATTATCAACAATTGAATCAAAATTATTTAAGTTTTCAACAAATTCTCTTCTAGAGTGTGTTGGTATTAGGGTAGAAGTAGATGTGAAATTTCTTAAAATAAACTCCACATGTAATTTCATCAGTGAATTCCATATGTAAAATTTCAAGTGAGCAACCTCCATAAAAAATTTTCTTTCATTTTTAATTACTCTATACCAAACACACTCTTCATGTAAGTAACAATAATATTTGTGAGCAACTTATGTCATTGTAAATTAAATTTTAAATTAAGAGAATCTTTAAGTTGATTGTTGAAAGAATGCATTAATTAACACTACGTATATACGTTGATATTTTAAGAAAATTTTAGGGGGCCATGCCAACATCATCCTAAAGAAGATCTTCTTGTGTATATATATGTAAAGGGAAATATATCAAGATAAATAAATTTTGATAAATAATTATGCATATTTAATGGTGATTAAAGTATATATAAAATAATACAATTTTAAAATAATACTATAATCTTTAAATAACATTAAATTTTAATTATTCATATATAATTGGACAATTATATTTACTCTTTTCACATCTCACCTAACCATAACTCTCACATGATCCACTCACACACACATATAGTGAGAGCCCTACCATTACTCAATAACCATATGTTCATCAGCAGTTAATAAGACTAAGGGTGCATTTATTTGAGCTTTTTTTTAGCTTAGAATCACTTTTTTTATTCAAAAAATCACTTTTCTAATGTTTGAATAATTTTTAAAAATAATCAAAATTAAAAAAAATTAATTTTCAATTTTTTCATAGAAGCTAAAAAAATAGCTTTTGAAAAAAAATTCTTCAACTTTTACAGTTAAATATAAAATTTAACTTTTATAATCATTTTTTTAAATATGAAACAAATGTGTCTTAAAAACCATTATGCTAATCGGCCATTATTCATTACTTTTAGGGCTAATCTATATGTGGTCCGCTCTAATTAATTACTCCCTTTTGAAAAAAATGCCTTTTTTGTATCTTTTTAATATATTTATAAATTAATGTATCTGGATAGTGTATAATAATCCATCGATCAATTTGTTAATGCATCAAAAGCTTTAAGCATTACAAACGTGAAAACAATTGAACAAAAGATAAGAATAACCAAATGTTTATAGAGGCTACTTGGACCATAGCTATAACGTGAGACTTCATCCTCCTCACGTTTAGGATTAGACATATAGAACGTGAAATTTGTATGATTGAACAATTGCGGGTTGCCTAACATATCATTTAAGATAGACTCTAATACAATCTTAAGATAACTCCACCCACAAGGTAGT
This sequence comes from Dalbergia oliveri, assembly GCA_030441495.1. Taxonomy (NCBI): domain Eukaryota; kingdom Viridiplantae; phylum Streptophyta; class Magnoliopsida; order Fabales; family Fabaceae; genus Dalbergia; species Dalbergia oliveri. The sequence continues at coordinate 25,320,528 of JAMLFY010000009.1, read as the reverse complement.
TGAGCTAGCATATGGGGAACGGATCGCGACCAATTATTTACAAAGGTCATCCAAACTGATTAGCCAATATAAGACTCTTAACAGAACCATAATTTTTCTTTTTCTTCCCTTTTTGGGTACTAATGGAATGCTTAAGTAATAACTGTGCAATGCTGCCGGTTTTCAATTGTTTAGTACCAACCATAAAAAAAGTCATGAACATAGTTTGGAATTCAACCATATATATATATATATATACACCCCTTAACAGTCAAGTGGGGTGTCCACTATCGTTTTACATTCACTGCCAATGGCCTAAAAAAGTCATATAATGCTACAAAACGTCTTTTGCCGACAATTGAACAAAGTACTAGGCCAGATTCATGCAACTCATCACAAGCGTAATGTTGAAGTCCTGATTAAGCACGTTAAAGTGGAATTGCGCTAATCGATGCCCGACAAGACCGGGGTAAACGACCAAATTTAATAGTTCCAATCCCTAATCATGCGCAGTGAATTAAACCACTAACGTACGGTTTTTCTTTTCTTCTCCCATTTTTTTTTTGCTTATTCAACTAGATGCTTAAATGGTCAATGTTAAGTTTTGCAACGTTGAAGTGACTAGGATACTGTTAAACTTCGTAATGGCGCAATACCGAAGAAAATGTCTAATTTTGGTCGCGGATGTATTTTGTAAGAATAAAAAGTTGCTCACAAAAATCGATGGTAAAAGTCAGGCACTTTTTTTGGGAGTTCAATTTTTTCAACATGGATTATTTTCAAATGTGGTGAGAGATAATTAATAGAGGAGGAAAAAGGGACACGGGAAAAGAATAAAAAAGAGAAGAGGAAGTGCACGGGATGCAAAAAGGCTAGATATGGGAGAAGAATGGATAATGAATTAATGAAGGAGGTAGAGAATATAGGACAAGGAAATTGAAGGGGCAAGTATTACAAAGATGTTAGACATAATGTCATCTATGTGCATTTATCTAACTGTTTAAGTATATTAGAAAGAGGTAGTATATGACATGTTATCAAAACTTTTGTGATTAAATAGTTTAAAGTTTGATATTCATTATTTGACACTATTTTCTAAATAAATGTTAAACTCCAATCCTATTCTTAAAATGACTTATGTATTGTCCATATTTTAACCCAAACTCTTACGTTAATGTAAGAAGGCGTGTTAGACATAATATCATTTATGTATTTTTGCTTAATATTTTGAATTTTTAAGAAAGATGATTCATCATGAAAGGAGAGTCAAGGAGAAAATGAAAAAAAATGTGTCAATATATTGTACTTTGATATTGTTAAATACAACCATGAAAAAGGGGTCGAATGAGTTTTTAACAACGCACACAAATTAAATTTGAGTATTTCATACTCACAAAAATTATAAATTTTTTGGTATATGTGTGTATTGAAGAATTAAATGTTAAAATTTAGGGGGTTTTGCTTAATCACAAAGAAATCGAAATAAGTGGATTTCAAAAGATTTTTTATCATTTAGTGAGTTAAAACCTGCAAATAATAGATAAATATTTAATAATATTGTTAATAAATGCACGTGTACTTAATTACTATAGTTCATTCACGTATTATTACATATATGTTTCGTTTAACAATTTTGGTGTCTTAAAACCAAATGGTTCCGCGCACAAAAGACTATATATATGTGTGTGTATGTATATGAGCTTTTGGCATTACATAATCAAAATCTAGCTTTTACTAGATTCAAGTAAAGTGGTAGAAATGATGACATGTATATTGCAGTTGTTGTTAAACGGACCAACCAAAAAAAAAAAAAAAAACCCGACACTGAATTGAAGGTTAGATTTTGACTCAAAAGATGGATCTTTCTCAAGATTGACAATTTAGTGGATCTCTTATTTTCTTCTTCTGATTGGCATCACATCAATAATGAGGAGCACGATAGAGCAAACATGATACATATACTGCCAGATAGGGTGCTGTCACCATCTAAGTTACTGGCTCTCGAGTCTTGAAACATTTTTGGGTTAAAATGCTTAGTGCTTAGTGGCGCGGACACAGCTGACACTGTTCATATACACAATTGCCATACCAACAGCTTTCTTTATAAATCTTTATGCTTATAATTTTTTGTTCTTACATACATGTACTTATCTTTCGAAATATCCGCAAGGGATCATAAGTCATAACGTTTTTAATTCATCTAATTGCAATGTGTGGTACACAATCTAATGGGTTATATATCTTAGTTTCACATTTCTTTTTCCTCTTATTTTCATATAATAGACTCATTATTAACAATTTTTTTTCGGGTTATAGTCAAATTAAAATACCTTATCTATCTCCTTTTCTTTCGCAAAACCAAAGAACAGAACCTAGACCCAAACCTTAAGGGAGGGAGCCTTGGCACTATCCATCTTCCTTTTGAGTTGAGTTGAGATGAGAACGGAGTTGTTGTTAATGCATATAGAATGCAATCATCCTTATTAATTATGCGTGCGATAGTGCGAGATGAGAGGACCTGATTCTAGGCGAGAATTGCAAGATACGAGTGTCGTTTGAGGTGAAAGGGGTGTTGTGTGTGTGTGTGTGTGTGTGTGGGTGTTATGTGAAAATGTGAACGGTAACCCATTGTAATTAATCAATCTATTTTGGCACACTCCTAAGTAGGATATAAATTCCAATCACTTAAGAAAAGTTCATAGTTACAAAATGATACTGTTTGGTCATTCTTAATTTAAGAGGGAAACACATTGGACTGGAGCGGTGAATCATTACTTTTGAATTGTCCGCAAGGTTGATTAAATTCTAAGTAAAAAATAATCAAAAAGAAAAAGCTGGTGATAATAATTAAGCTATGCATTTGATAAAAAATTTTCCCCTCCAGCCGATATATCCTGTCAAATTTGTTCGTTCATGTGCCTTCGGATCTTCGGGAGAGATAACATGGAACCAAATGATTGTGTTTAGCTCGATAAAGTTGAACCAAACAAATAATTCTACTTGAAGTTTAGGAAAATTTTGAAAAAGTCATCCGGCAAAGCAAACTTGAACTCATTTACTCGTATTTTGGGATTATAATTGGTCAGCTATATTTTAGATGAGCGAAAAGCAACAAGTTGTTCTTGTTGCTTGGTGTTCAGAAATTGTTGGCATTAGAGACAAAAAGTAGATAAAGGTTCATGCTGCTTTAATTATTATCTTTAAGTGATTTTTGTTTTCTGGATTGTCAAATTCTTCAGTTCTACTCCAGTGTCGTCAAGGCTCCAAAGGCTAGCAATCGCCTTTTTGACAACATCAAATTGAAATTTACGAACAACTCTCTCTGCTTTAGGAAAGAAGAGAAAAAAATTAAAATTTAGTAATCTAATTATTAGATAATTAATTAGATTTTACTTATGCTGCGATTTATACATTTGTCTCATATATTTAACAAATAGACAAGTTCAATATGATACTTAAATCACCAAACTCTCTCAGCTATTGGAGTATTTTCTTTGAGATTGGATTAATGTACAACAGTGAGAATATTGTGCAACCCCAATTAGATAGAAGTGGTATTTTGTTGTTTTTGAGTTGAATCAAAATCACCTTAAAAATTACTTGACATTTTTCTCTTTTTACTTAAAGATGATAAACTAATATTGATTGATAGCATGTTTGGTTTTGGTTTTGAAGAGTTTTAAACCATGGTTTGGGCAAAAGCTTCTCTCTAGTAGCTTTTGTCCAATCTATGATTTTGGATTCCAAAAGCAAAACCAAACATGGTGTGAGAATTCATAATATTAAAAAAGTTTTATTGGTTTCTGTTTATATCTCTTCATTCTTTAATATTTAAATACATTTTTATTGAATACATATGTTATCTTTATTTTAATTAAATTAATATGAATAAAAGTTTTTGATTAATCATTCAACTAAGTACTATCATACCAATAAAAGTGTATGTTTGACTCTTATAGTTACTGTTTCAAAAGCCACGTACTTTTAAAAAAAATATAATTATATATTAACAAAATTTATTAAATTATATTTAAAAATAATGAAATGAAAAAATAAGACAATATTAACATTGTAATATTAATATATATATATATATATATATATATGTCGTTTTTAGTAATTTCACTGACAAACATAATTTTGATAAATGATATCCAATAAACATCATTCACTTTGTTAAACTCACTTTTAAAATAAAAGTTTCCAAATATAAATCATGATGTTATACTAAACTCTTTTTTTTTTTATCAAAATCAAATTGATTCAAAATCAAGTTTACAAACTCCAATCCAAATACACACTTAATCTTAAATAAGTTGAATTGACATGATGACGACTCATAACACTTGATTACTATAGGGTTGGCTTGCTTGCTATCGGGCCAGTCCGTTGAACAATCTTATTTTATGTTACCATAGCAACTAGATTTATTTAGTATTTTTATTTAATAAAATAAATAATTTTCTTCTATTAAATTTATTAAATTGTTTGAAAAGATTTTTTTTTTATTTCAGTCATTGAAAATATGAAGAGATAAAGAAATTTGAATGATAATTCTTCAAAGTTTTTGAAATGATAAATAGATTAACAGAAAATAAATTTTCTAAAGTCGCAAATATACGAAATAAACAGAACATGGAATTACGTGAATAATGCTAAAAAGTATTTATCCTCATATATTTTAATTAACATTTTGGTGTTTGGTTTAATTAATTTTGATCTACTGTTACTTAAAACTTTCAAGATAGTAGATGAGTGGATCAAACACTTTTATTAATATGGAAATATATAATTAAATATCTATATAAATTGTTTTTACATGGACTACACTTATAAATGAAATTCTTTTTCCATGCAACTCTTAAATGAATATATAGTAACTCCAAGAACTAAAAAGGATAGGCGGAGGATAAATAATAAAGGGCAGAAAGAATTTACTGTAGGCTTTAATTTTCTTTCGTGTCTTCTACCTGCAGCCACAAATTGCGGAAAGTAGAGTGTTTTCTGTTTGTTTTGATGTTACTAAAATTAAATGAAAGTTATTGGTGCCATGCCTAATTCCAATTGCCAATTGCAGCCTACAATAAAAATAAAAAAAAAGCGGTTATAATTTGGTAAACAGCTCCATCTTCACACAACAATAGACCCTAAATTCAGAGTCTTTGTTTCATAGTTCCAAGTAACTAAACCCAATTATGGATGAAAGGAATAAACATGTTCTTAAACTAATATTGTAGTTCAAGCACCACTACACAAAATGGATTTAAATCCTTAAAGTGAAGATTTTATTTTAAAGAGCAAAGTGAAGGGATTTCACTTTTAGATCAATAAAATTCGAATAGTTCTTTTCATTTTATTAATCTAAAGATGAAACTTTTTACTTCATTCTATAAAGCGAAATTCTTATTTTAGAGCATCCACGTACATATGAGTATGTTTCAACAAAGAAAACTAAGCACAAAATAAAATCTACAATTTAATAGTAAGCATAAACTAAAAATGTTAGTGCTGCCAGACGAGACTTGAGTGATCTCATCCCCATTTGGTAGCTCATTAATAATTAGCCCATGTTAATTTAAAATATTAATCATAATGATATGAGTTGTGATTTACCTAACATCCAATAATATCTATGTGAGTCAGGTCTCTAGCTAGAAAATTTTTTAGAAATACCAAATAGAAAGAAATATCAATTCTCAAGTACTAAATAGAACCTGAACGAAACAAATTACACAAAGTTGTTTCTCCTTTCATTTCATGCACTTATATTTTGTTCGCCTTGCATTTATTTTGCGCTGAAAACTGCTTTAATATTAATGCCAAGTTGATCTCTATTTTAACCCTTAAAATTACAAGTGTGAATTATTTTAGTCATTGAAATTTAAAAATCTTTATTCAACCCCTAAAATTGTAAAATATGAATCACATGGGTCCTTCACTTCATTTTCATTACTTTGTCTACACATTTTAGCTAATATGTCATGTTAAGTGATATACTTATGAGAAGCTAACATCCTATTTGGTCTAAAAGGTGATATGATTAAATAATAGAGTCAAATTGTTAGCCTATGTCAAATATAGTAACAATATTACTTATATGTAATAAAATTGATATTATATAGTTTTCAATTATGCTTACTCCATACAATTTAATTGGAAAAGGTCAAATAGAATGTTAGCCTATAAGTGACATGTTAATTATATTGACATGTTAATTATATTAACATGACACATCAACGAAAAAAGTGTAGTATATCAATAGAAATAAAATCAGAGATTATGTGACTCATATTTTATAACTTTAAAACTAAAAGGTTGATTTCTAAATTTCAAAAACTAATAACTCACACATATAATTTTAAAAACTAACTTTAACATTCACTCTATATTAATTTTTATCAGCGCCACATGGAATTCCCATGTTGTCTAGTATACTATTCCCTTTGTTCTCAAATATAAGTTATTTGAATAAATTAATAGTACATTAAAAAGTCAATGTATCTAGTTATAATTTATAGTTAAATATAATAATTTTCAATATATCAATTTGTCTAAATGAATTTGTATTTAGGACCTAGTGGAGTAGTTATTAGAAAATAATGAGAAATTGCACAAATATAATTACTAGTGGGAGACAAAAGGAGTTATCAACTTATCATGTTGTCTTGTGCCACTAAGTTCAAATTCACATGCTTTCAAAATTTAGCTTGAATTGCGTTGATGATTGATATAGCACCTTCTTTTCCCCGTGTGTGAAGTCCCGAGTTCTGACTTCTTGTCCGCTATACTTGCAAATTGGGCCTCCCAACTCCCAATGAGTATATTTTCCGCACTAAACGTTCGTATATATATATATATATATATATATATATATATATATATATATATATGAGAAATCCTGGGATAATTTGAAAGTAAGAAATTATATTTATTTTTTTATTTAATAAATAATATAGCAACTATTACACTAAATATGTAGGACAAAAATGAGAAATAACAATGACCTATAAAATGATGTATTATTTACTAAATGAAATAGAACAAATACATTTTCTTATAGTTAGAGCACCTAAATTTTTCTATTCACTGGTACAAGGTTTGCCCTACAATGTATATAAAAAATATTGCATAGTTCACATGCATAAATTAATGGGAAAGAAGTATAAAACTACCATAAACTTTTATCCTTTTGTAAATCACCACCACAAACTTTAAAACATTCTCAATTAGTCTCTAAACTTTGATTAATACTTCAATAGACTCTTTTGTTTTATATTTGTTCATACAATGATGGTATATAATAGCACATAAAATCATTTTAACCATTTATTTTACATTAAATTTAGACCATTGACTAAATTTCAACCATTTATTTCGCTATGACTGCCAGTAATTAGCAAATTCTTTCATAGAAAGATTTATTAAGTCATAAGTTAAAATTTAAGGACTAATTACCAAGATTTTAAAGTTTATATATGGTGGCATTCTGTAAAAAGGTAGAAGTTTAAGAGATTTGGATATTCTTTTCCTTAAATTATTGGGGTAATTACAGAAATTTCCCTGAAATTCTTTAATATTACACTTACCCCCTCTAGTTTTTAAAATTACATTTACCTCCCTTATTTCTAAATAATTTTCTAAAATTTCAAAATTACCCTTTATTAAAAAAATCCCCAAACTTTCTTCTCCTTCCCTTCTCCTCCATCACCATTGCCAAAACCCATATCCTCCTTCTCCTTGAACATTCTGCATATTTAGCGGCAAATTGAAGAACTGAAGCCCCGACAATGAGTCAGGAAACGGGTTATTGTTCCCACCACTACCACCACCGCCATCGGAACCTTAGCCTCCACCACCACCACTGCCACAATCACCCAAATAGAGCTAACAGCCACAAATTACAACCAAAATGAAAAACCAAAGAGATTAGCACATTCAACACCATCACAATCTCTTCTAATGCACAAAATCCCTGAAACAATATCAAACCAAGTGTCCCCAAGACCAAACTAGTTTTCAAACCAAACCACATCAAAAGAACCAAGCCAAACCCATCAAAACCCAACCCAAAAAAATGATGATGAAGACAGAACTAAAAATGAAAGAAAAGGAAAGGGAGGGAGGTCGCGGCTCACCACTAGCTCAGCCACCGTGGCTCCACCGCATGCCATGCCACCTTTCTCTTTCTCTGCTGTTGTGCCTCCCTATGGGCGCCGTGGTCATCGCCGCCCTTCGCGCTGCCGTAGCGCGCTGGCCACGTCGAACCGACCATCGCTGCGTGCTTGGCCTACTTCTTCCTCCTCCGTCAACCACAGAACACCACGACCACCGTGTACCTATATTCTCCGTTACTCCCTATCTCGAGCCGTCGTACCTCTCGTGGAGCATGAAAACTGCTCCGGCAGCCGCAGGCTGGCAAAGGCTGACGTTGGTGACGGTGCCGCTACCGCTGCCGCTGAGGATGCAGATCTCGCACTGGCTCCGCCGCGCGTAGGTGGCAACGCTCTCGAAGATGTCGCAGCCGCTCGCCACCTCAAGGATGTGTGCGCGGAACATGTTGGCGGTCTCCAATGTTATGTCAACCGACGGCTTCGGCTTGTTCTTGAACGAAGCGTGAAGCTTGGGTAGAGGGTGGGGGAAGTGGTGATGAAGGAGAATGAGAGGAAGAAGAAAGTTTGAAGATTTTTTTCAATAAATGGTAATTTTGAAATTTTAAAAAGTTATTTAGAAATAATGGAGGAAAATATAATATTCAAAATTAGAGGGGATAAGTGTAATATTAAAGAATTTCAGGGGAGGTTCTTGTAATTACCCCTAAATTATTTTAAGTGTGAATTTTTTTAATGTTACATGCTAGTTACTTGTAGTAATTCATCTTTTGAATTTAGTTACACGCTAATTATCCTGCTCCCCAATTATTTAATTATTTAATTTTTTTATTCTTTTGTTCGGTCTTTTTTTTTTCCTTCTTTTCATTACTTTTACTTTTACAAGAGGATGATTGATCCTCTAGTTCATCTAATACTTATAAATTTAACTTGATTAAATATGCTGTATGTTGGGAAAGATGAAAATATTAAAGAGGTTTTCATCAAAAAATATTTTTGACAAATGCAGATAAATATTTATAATATTTAATTTAATTTATTTATATTAAAAAATGTAAACAAATATTTTAAATTTTTCATAACTAAAGTTTAGTTATTTGATAAAAATGATATTTTTATAAATTCACACTAAATATCAAATATTATATAGTATATAGATCATTACCTCATATCTTTTTTAGTTTTTCATATAAAAGTATTTTTTATAAATTTAAAAAATTTATTACCTTAAAATTAATTTTAATTGATATATCCAAATGCAAAAATAATTTTCTCAAAGATAATTATTAAAAATTTATAGTTATAATTACTAATCAAATAACATTCCTTTTCACAGTTAACTTTACCAAACACACCTCATGGTTAACTCTCTTCTTTCTTTCCCTACAAATGCACTTGCTTTGAAACATTAGAAGTACTTTGTGATATAGAGCAGCCCGTAGCATTACTTTTTTCCACATTGAATAATATTATTTATACTTACATATTATAGGATATCATATGTTGATATATTTTATTTATTAGTAGATAAGATGTGAGTCTCAAACTAAATTGGATCCACTCATCCAATAATAAATAAAAATATATTAATATGGCATCCCATAAATAATAAATATAAATAACATTTCTCTCCTATATTAATCTTCAATCTTTAATTGGTAACGAGTGGAAGCTGTAGTCGAAGGTAGTTTTTTTTATTTTATTAGCCGAAGGTAGTTGATTGAAAGCAGAAATATTAAAATAAAAAACATGAGCTTGAACCCAAAAAACCAAAAAGGATGTTTGTGGCCACGATGGGAAGGGCTGAAGAGCGAAAATTGTCAACTAGCCTGCAATAAGAGAAAGAAACTTACGATAGAAACCGTGAGCTGTGACATACTCAACCTTTTCTTTTCTTTTCTTTCTTTCCTGTGCATGAAAAAAAGTCAAAAAGTTAAGATCTTTTATCTCTTGTGATCAAAGCATTTAAAGGAGGGTGAATGTTTAAGCTAATCATTTGAAATTATATGCGTGAGTTATATTTTAGACTTTTCAGTTTATAAATTAACTAAATTTATTTTTTTGTCGTTTTATTTTTGAGTCTTGACCCTATTTCTATTACTATGTCATTATATTTTTACTTATTTATCACATTAAATAAACTTTGAGTGTTAGACTGTACTAATATCTTGTTGCACGGAGATAGATATATAATTTAAGACTATAATATGAATTTTATATATAAATAATATTACTAATATATTTGACATATGTTAATAGTTTGAATATATTGTTTAACTATATTACCCCCGATGCCAAAGAGAATGTCAATATATTATAAGTATATCACTCAACATGACACATATTAGCAAGAATGTGAAGGCAAAATAATAAAAATGGAGACATGGAAGAACTTGATATACATTTTATAATTTCAGGGACTAAGAGATAGTTTATTTTTAAATCTTAGGAATCAAAGGACTTACATACAATTTCAAGAATTAACTTAAACATTCACTCATTTAAAGTATATGAATTTTTTTTAATCTATAGCTTTAATGTAAATATCTATGACCCAAAAATTGTTGGTTACAATAAAAATAAATAATAATTTAGATAAATTTTATTAAATTTAATTTTAATATACTAATAGTATAAAGATAATTTATATTATTATTTAATTATATATTATCATATCAATAAATATGATTAACTCTCATACATGTTATTAAATATATTAAAATTAAATTCAATTTTATCTGTAAAATAAATTTTTTTAATATTAAAGATACTACTTTAAAATAGTACTTTCTCTGTTTCAAAATAAATATATTTTTTACTTTTAGGTTCATTCATAGAGTGATTATCTGGACACAATATCACTTTATGAATAAACTTAAAAAATAAAAAAGATATTTATTTTGAAACGAAGATAGTACTACTTATCACTTTTTTGGCTTAGGTTGATAATTTTAGGTAAGCAATTTTAACAAAGTTTAATTTTGATATATTGATAGTATAAAAAAATTGAAAATTGTACTTTAATTCTTTAAATTATAGGTCATGTGCATTTTAGATTCTAAATTTTAAAAATATATAATTTGATCCCCTGAATTTTTTGAATGAGCAAAATGACCCTTTCATTGATTTTTTTCATCAATTATTAATAAAATATCACAATTTTTTGAAATATTAGGGTATTGGGTTGTAGATTTAAAAAAATTCACATAGTCAATTTGTACATATTCTAAAATTTAGAAAATAAAATACACTTACATTGACTAAAACTTTTATAATGCTATTCAATATATTTTTTTTCATTTATATGATCTTAAATAATCAATATGATAAATAACTATGTTTACTGATATAATATATATATATATATATTTAATAACAAAGCGTTAATTTAATAAAATTGAATTTATTTTAAAAATCTCAAAAGAAAAAACAATAGATGTCTAAGATACTATTTAAAACGTTCAAATAGTGGGTAAACTCTGCATCATTCTCCTCCATGTTAATAAAATCTTATTTTAATTATAAGCATTTTTTTTCCCTCAGTTTCTCTCAAATAATATTATTTTGATTTCATTTTGTATATTTGTCAACACATTTATCTTTACCATTGATTTATACGTAAATACTACTTAATTTGAGTCTCACATTCTATTCAATTATAAATATAAGTTAAAATAATATTCCTCTTCTATCCCAGTCTATCTTTAGGTGTACGGCTGCTTGGCTCCACAAGGAAGGACATGTGGATCCCACGTGTGTGGCGCACAGTACACATCCCTACGACAGCCACGCCTCACATCATTACTACTCACTCCCTGCTTCATTTGTTTTGATTCCTCCAGGCAGGGTTCCTGTACGGGGAGCCCCACGCTGAGAGCCCCAGCCATCGTCGTTTTGCAGACGCACGATCCACGGTGTCCTTTCATCATCGTACTTTTATTATTAGTATTAGGGTTATAATTTCTTCTTTGTTTTCGAAAAGTAAATATATTTTGGCATCACAAGCGGAAACGACGGTGTGCTTCGCTAAGCGACTAACGGAAACAGAGAGAGAGAGAGAGAGGTCGTTTTATGTCAGAGAGGGTGGGACGATGCGGGTAGTATCAATGCTGGCAAGGTTGTTGCTTACCTAAATTACACTCATCTCTTCTCATAATTGATCAAACCTATCCGGATTCAGTTTTATTTGTTCGGATGATACTCATTTATTTATTTTTGTATGTATTGTGCAATAAGCAATGGAGGAGAGAAGTACAATGATCTTAAAAATTTATTTGAGGTCCTCGTAATAATTTCCCAAATATAGAAAAAAAATGACAAAATTATTTGGTCAAAATTTTAAATATAATGATTGGATTGATAAAATTTCATATTCATAAAAAGTTACTCTTGGATTGACCTAATTATACCCTAACTTACTTTTAAATAAATGGATCCTCACCCATAAATTAAATTTACTTTTATACATTTCTCTTATAATATGACATTCTTATCTACTAAGAACATAATTGGAACTGAGTATAGAATTATGGTTTGAAATTGAAATTATATTTTCACAATTCAATTTTATGGAATTGAAAAATAAAATAAAATAAACTCTTCTTAATTCCTAACGTCTACATTATGACTTATCAATTTTAAAATTTATTAAATATTCCTCTTCTCATTATAGTTTATATAGTTTTTTCTCTTTTTCATTTATTTTTTATCAATCTTTTTAAAATTCTTTAATAAACACAAGCATAAAATTTAAGATTCTAATCCAATTATAATTCTAAAAAAAATTGGAATTGAAATTGAAATTCTACATTAAAATTGCAATTCCAACATCTAATTGGACCAAAGTGATATTGTTCCAAAAATAATGTTGCGAGAGCACCGGCCAATATGAGAATTTTTTTTTAATAAATTTATCTTTACTAAAAAATTAAAAATTATATATTTATTTAAAATTATTTAATAAGTTATGATTATAAAAATTAGACTCTTCTAAAGTAAATTTGCTTATAAAGTGAAAAAAATCACAATGTCAAAAGTTCTTTAAGACCAGTGAAGTGTTTTTTTTTTCTTTTTTCTGGTATAATGATGATATAGTTTATTAATTTAAAAATAATATACTTTTATTTTTTTTTTACTTTAAAATGAAATCATTTTAAGAGTATTTATTATATGGTTTTTCCTTCATATCCTTTGGTATTGATACCCTTCTTATTTTCAATGATTGTGATTAAGTTTTGGTTTTTTATATTTTAATAAACTGAGTTTGTGAAATACATAACACAATTCAGTCTTAAATAATTATAAGATACCAGTACCTTTAATTTTATAAAGGTAGTGGAGAAACTTTCTTATTATATATATGAAGTATATTGTAACTTCCATTTATTTGATACAATTTTATATAAAAAGAAAAAAATGGAATAATATTTTTCAGCATCACGTACGGTTTACAATTTAAAACGTAAGTGAAACTGCGATTCTCCATTTTTGTTTTATTCTTCACTTGATATATTATGGAGGTATGTGGAACAAGGCTTTTCTTTTTTTGTCAGAATATGTGGAGCAAGATTTTTTTTTTGTCAGGATATGTGGAACAAGGTTTTTCTTTTTTCGCCAGATTATGTGGAACAAGTTTTTTTTGTTTTTTATTTGGGTTTGGGGAGGGGGAGGGGGGAGTGGGTCGCGCACCAGCTCTGGTAGTGTTGATCCAAAAGCAATGGTATACCGTTTTGCTAACGCCTCGACTCCCGTGAAACAAGTTTAGATATGTCAATGGGAAAACTGAGATCAATATGGGTTCAATTGCATGGGCTTTGGTTGAACCCAAAAAGGAATAGAAAATGGGCCCCCTTGTTGGAATAATGCAGCATATCATCATGACTACAGCTACGTTATATTTATTGACCCAAAAAAGCAAAAAGCTACGTTATGATTTTTATTTTTCAAGACCGAAAAAACAACTACGTTATGATTTGATTTCGCTCCGGTTTGGAATATTTCTCCAAAGTAATTATGACCGAACTAATTTTGCTTCTCATAAAATAAGAACTAGCTTACATCCTATTTAAAAAAAAATTGATTGGTTTGTAATTATTTTAAATTGATTTTCAACTTTGAATCAATTTAGATCAAATTTGACCGATGCATGTTTGGTTACGATGGGGTTAAAATAGAGTGAAAATTTCATAAATAAATTTCATAGGTAATTTCACATATGAAGCTCAACCGTGAAATTTTTACTTTCATTATTATTTTTTCTATAATTACTTCTATTATTTTTAACCCCCAAACAAACAACCATCTACAGTGTGAGAAACTTTCTTTTCATAATGTACATTTTAATGAGAGACAATAATAATCATGACAAGTGGGCTTTTAGTACTAATCATACTGCAAGAAGTGAAATAAAAAAAAAGAGTCGAGGTTTATTTCATCTTTCAACTAGAAGCCTGGATATCCTATTTCAGTTCAAGCAAGCGTGCGTCAAAGCATGTTCCCATTCCAATCATCCTGTTTAATTTGTCGTCCCAGGGACCAAATGGGTTCTCTAGCTAGGCTTTGGTTGCTGGGCATTTTCCTTGAATATATTTTCCGTTCTACATCTGTATGACGAGGGCTACAGCCTTAATTAAAAGCTTTCTTTAGGGTGATTAAACAACATAGGGAGACATCGTTAATTTTTGGATTGATGTTGGTTGGCAAAATTGTTATTCAAACACTCAAAATGTAGGTCTATTGAAATACCTATTTAACCACCATTAAATATCATGTGATAGATTAGTAACGTTTAGATATGAGTTTTGTTACTATATCTTCCTGCAAATCCTCCTAATACTGAAACAAGTACAACATAAATAAATACAATCAATACCTGGAGAACTTAAAACATGAATAATACTTACTTTATATTTAGCATGTAGGAATATAGGAATATTTAGTCATAGATTTTAGAATTATGCTGAGGCCAAGAAATTGACCGGAGAACACTTGTATATCAAGATTCATTAATGTGCTTTTTGGACCATTTACTGAAACAGGGTCCGAAACTTCGCGTAATGATCTTTAACCTAAAAAATCCATTATGATTGAGGAGGCTGTATATATCCTTAATCCTATATCTATATCGTGGTTTTAAAATAATTCAATAAGCTAACATAATCAATTTACTACGATGATTGATCTGTTCACATCCATGAATAATTGGTTTGGAATCATTGAGTATAGAGACAAAAATCCACACACATGATGCATGTGTATTACTACATATCAAGAAACAGGATATATATATTTTCGTTGTCATGAAGTTTATGACAACAGTACATATAATATTATAATAACCCTAATTTATAGTAATTGAAGAAATGGTTTCTGTGCATGTCTCTCACATGCTTGTGTTTTATTTAAAAACGATTGGAAATTGAGTCTCTTCTTAACCTCTACATCGGATCACAGCGCAGTAATAATGGCCTCTGGGCAGAAGCTTTGTTGTACTTCCATTACCAGTTCTTCCAGACTAAGTTGACATTCCAGCCCTATCTGTTGCGGTAAAAAGAATCAAACAAACAAAAAATAACTATCGGATAATGCCAAAGGAAAACGTTGCAAATTAAAACATATACAAGGCAAAAGCATAGCATCCTCAATTTAATATGAGTAGTGTTATTAACATACACAAAGATAGATATATTGAAGGAACCGAGGAACGTATAGAAAAAGACGAGTAAAATAAAAAATCAGCCCCAAAATAACATGATCACTACTTGCATCACAACCTATGATGTCTTCATAAATGTGTCTAGAAAATGAATATAAATTATATATTTTTTAATATTTTTTGGCTTAAAATTACTTTCCTATATTTTATGTAATTCAGTTTATTATTAATTTCACCATTTCGTTTCGATAAAATGTTGTAAATAAAATTGTAGTGGAGAAATTCTTATGTGCATTTAGAAGCCATATGGATATAATCTATATCCAATAACAAAATAATATTTCAACTAAACATGAAAATTAAATGTGGGTTTTAGCTAACAAAGTATCTATATTCATATGTTGCGCCGGTTACATCTAAGAAAAATTCCACTGTAATGTAGTCACTCTTACTTTGATACTACTCACTAGTTCATTTATTACATGCATGACACTAACCCAAACGCGTTTCCTTCTAGCTAGTAAGAGGTTATTATAATGACTAAAACTGAGGTTGGGTTCGACCGAAAGGCTTCAGCATGAATGTTGTTGAATGCAGCACAAAGCACTAAATGAAGTTTTAATATGGCCTGAATGTGATTTTTCGTAAAATTAACAAGTGACTTACGATCAATTTGGAGATTGTACGAATAAAAAGCAAAGGAGAGACCTAGAAAAATCATAATTGAAATTATTATAAGAGACATAAATTTTAATGATGGACTAAAGCTAAACATAATTTACGACAAATTATAATATGAGATCGTCCAATCCATATAGCTAGTAATCTCAATTAATGAGACACGAGTTAATTGTTGTGCTATTCTTGGATATATAAATGTCATCGTTTAAGTTTCCCAAGTTTGGGTGACCATTAGTAAATGCATGTGTGTAAAATCCCATGGATTCGTTTAGTTCATAACTAAGAGGAGCTTCGATATGTTCATTCTAGTAACCTGTTTCCTTGTACTTGCACTTTAATTTTATGTGCTTCATATATATGTATGGGAAGTTGACAGGTCAACAATTTCCTCGAAAGCTATGTGTTTACGTATTTGATTCAAAGAACTGGCTTGAAACCCTAACTGCACAAGGCTATATATATATATATATATATATATATATCACAAGATTTGAGGATCTCACTATTACCTTTCATGAGTATTCCTTTATATATATATATATATATATATATATATATATGGATCAATTAAATTAAATATGAATTTATAAGATAATGATCACAAGGTCATAGTTATATGCGTTTTTACCTTAACAACAAAATGGTAGAGGACCGTATCCTCCATGCTACTGATGTTGAGATGAAGGACTTGAAACGAAAGGCCTTCAAGAACACTTATGATCTTGGCAACTTGACCCGGAATCCTGTGGGAAATCACTCTCAGAATAACATTCGAACCCGAGATCTTCGCTTCCACATCCGCAACTGAAGAGTTGCAGCTTGCTCCTACTTCCTTAAAGGAACCAGCACCACCAATTCCGGAGGAGGAGTTATCAATTTGATGAAGCGTTGGCTGCAGTGTTCTTGGACTGGGGCCAGGGCTAGGGCTTAGACTCTTTCTTCTTTTCTGGGACTCCAATGCTTGAAGCACTTGGTGTAGCTCCTTGATGAACTCTATAACTCCCCCTATTATAGAAGCTTGATCCCCTAAAATTAATCCAAGAATAATAATAATATGAAAATACACAAGAATCGATCATATGAAAAAAATAAAACGAAATAAGAAAGAAATTAAAGAGAGAGCAAAAAAAATAAAAATTATATACCCTTTTAATATAGAAACTTGGGGTCAAGGACCTTAAAACTTTGAGATGTTCATTCATCTGTCTTCTCCTGTTCCTCTCAACAGCTATGTGAGACATGTTGTTTTGGTTCAAGACTAGTATGGTTGTTTATCGTGTTTTTATTATTTTATTTCTAATGCTCTTTCTCCTTTAGTACTCAGCTAGTTAGTTGACTAGTTCTCTCTCCCACACGAATCGAAGTGTGCTATATTTATATACGAGCCAAGGCAAGAGTCCTCAGAAGACAAGCAACTACATACCTTGGTTATGGTTCGTAATAAATGCCATAGGTTGCTTTCTCGTGAAGTATTCTTTAATTTAATTTAACGTAGTTTACAAATAGACACACATACAGCACAGCCTCTCTCTCTCTTTCTTCTCTTGCTTATAAACATTACGCGTCTCACGCTTATGATCTTGGGTCAATTACGTGCCCTCGTGAGTTAAAACAGGGTGAGGGTTATTTTCTCATCTTTCCCATGCATTTTTTTATCTGCTCCCTTTCCTTCGTTCATGCATGCCTTGCCGTGATCTTCATCGCTCAACTTTGATATTCATATTGCAACCAAATAATCCTAGACAATATTGGCGGGTTCGGAAAATTTTGTTTGATTTTTGTAGGCTTTATTGTAAGTAGAACCATCGTGTAAAAATCTGCAATGAAAATTTATATATCTAGAATATATAGATTGTAGGCCTTTTTTTTTTTAATGAAAGGAAAATACTTATATATAGAGTTTAGGTTTCTAGAAATTTGATGCTAAAACTTTTGCCATAGTAAAGTATCGCTACTTTTAACCTTTGAGTGGATGAATAGTCATCATTAGCTCCTTATGACTATCCAATGATCCTGCTTGAATAATTGTGTTATATAAAAATTATGAGCATATCTCTACCTATTAGTTTAAATTGTTGAGAGAAATAGTCTCATGATATAATATTAGAGTCTCCATGTTCAAACCTAGAAGAAGTATTAGCAAGAGAGATATATTAGATATAAAATCATTCATATATCTCTATGTATCAGAGCTTTTGGATTCATACAAAAATTTCTCAAAACTCGACTAATTGACATTCGATCCATGATTATTCCCAACCTGCATGCTTGGATCGATCGGGTATTAAACATGTCCTGCAATAAGTTGAATAGGATAAAGTGAAAAAAAATAAAATAAAAAAGGAGTAACACTTCAAAGTATATGATATGTCAATCATAAATCTTGCACAAACCCATTTGATTGGTTTATTATCCCTTCAAATATTTGCCTCTATCTATCGCATGCTTGTCGAACTTTCCTTTTTCCTATGCACACATCGGATTTGTGTCGTTCATAGTCTTATATATCAACTCTTCAAGGTATAATATGATTGACTCTAACTTAATTATCATCCCTAGTGTTAATCTTGCACTTTCTCTTTGCAGTAGTTTCTATCTTTGTTTCACCACCTCTTTCATTATGGTGTTAATTACTTGTTTTTTAATTTATGAAAATGTGGTCTAAACATGTATTTTGATTTATTAAACGTAATAATATTTTTTAAAAAGTATATTCCTGAATTTTTAAAAAATATATTACTTGTTTCACTCCTTCAATTCCAGAGGTGCTCGTGTTTCCGATTGATCGGGTTCGATTCTTCTAAATTCTCTTTACAAATTAAATTGATGCGGCCAACACTTCTTTGGCGTGGTCTCCTATCAAGGTGCCGATTCCATACGATGCATCATCTTCGAAAATTGTTGTATCGATGTTCACTTTAAGCGTAAACTGCAATGGTCTTTTCCAACATCCAAGCGAAGGTCGATTAGGCACGAGATGAAAGATCAAATAGTTTTTCACAAACAGCCTTATTTTCTTGAGGATCGAAATCTAACCTTCTGCCATAGCCGTTGAATTGTTTTGGTCTGGTTTTCTTGTACTCAACCTCACTAGCATGGTAAGACAATAATCTTCTTCTCGTACACACACCTTTGGTCAGCACAGCAACAGCAACACACACGTACACCTTTTTAATTTCTTGATCAGTACTTTTAACAAACTCCGTTTATTTTTTTCATTTGAAAACAAGATTAAGCCGAAAATTATCCAAAAATCACTAACTATTATACAATATTAATTTGTTTTTTCTCTTTAGTATGATCCACTTAGGGATGGTACCAGGGCATATTTTAGCTCAACTTGACCCCACCTTATACCTTAGTCTTAAACCACTCCTACCCTATCCAACCTTATCCGTTATTTTTTAAAAATATATGTAAATTATAGCAAAACCGAATAAACATATAGATGTATATAAAATATACTAATAAATATATATACTTTAGTCTTTGCTCAAGCAGACCTTTTTGTCTTTCATTCTTTTTTCCTGATTTTTTTGGTGTTCCATCCTCCAGAGGTGTTAATGTTTAGTTCTCTTTTGTTTTGGGTCTTTTGGTCCCTTTTCATCATTAAAAATTGTATATAAAGTGTGGAATAGGTAGTGGCGAGTTCACTCTAAATCCTAACCTAATCCTAAACACACATAATTAAAACTTATCCGATGCAGGTGGATACTCGTAAATCAGTTGTCATCCTTAGATCCAATTGATATGCATAACCTTTTACTTTCTTATATTTAATTATTTTTGCAAATCTATTTAATAATATAAAAATTTAATTTTAATATACTAACAATATAATAAAACTTTATAATATCATTCATGCGGAAATTATATATAATATCTATTAAATAATCATTTTTGGTTATGGCGTTCTCTTTTTCCTTCATTATATTAGACTTCTTTCAAAAAAACGCAAAGAGTGTAACCAAGGTGATTGTCTCATGAAAATGGATAAAACTTTAATTCTTAGTGATGAGTTTATCTTTTTTGGGGGTTAACAGGGCTCAATGCCCAACCAAAACAGCAAATACACTAAACAATGCAAGGCAAAGCAACCCTAACAAGATCACTAGAAGGAACAAAATAATAAAAAGAGACATTTAGAGGAACAATGTGGCTCAAATTGGCCAGCCCATCGTAATTTGATTTGCTTCTTGAAAGACATGACTAATCCACACCCCTTAATACCATGAAGCAAGGCATGAGTCTTAGTGAACACAGGGCAAATGGAGGGCATTGATCAAGAGGCTGTCAATAAGCTGAATAGCACATGAAAGTACTCCATAAATCACACCAATTCAATGAGTTTATCTTTAAAGTTTAGAGATGATCAATATTCATCATAAATTCTAAAATTATTGAAAAAAATTAATAACTTTATTTTAGGGTAAATTATAACACCTTCTCAAGATTAGGCAATTTCAGAAATATATACTAATCTTCTATGAAATTTAAGTGATATTACATCTGAAATCCTTATATTTGTAATGTAACATTGAGCATTATAAACATGATACTATTGGGTTGTAAGTTATAACACTTATCACGGTACCCCTATAAATTAAGGAGTATCAGTATCATTTGTCATGGGGTATCGTGTACATTAACTTTTTTTTTCTTGGTGTAAATATCAGGAACCCTCAACACAACATTGATTTAGGAGGACCAATCCTATGGTACGTAACACCTGGTACAACTCTACAACCTCCTGCCCTCTTTTGTACCGACTTAGAAAAATGCCCGCCCCCCTTCTTTTTGCTGCGACGACCCTTTTAAACCTGGTTGCTCAAATAACAATTGTGGTGCGTACATATTCAACCCATTTTTGCTAATGTCATTTTCACCGACATACACTAGTGAGGACGTGTTGTTCATATCAAACACCAAAGTTTCTGGCATGCTTTCAAGCTCCACTTACTCGATTGGATAGGGACCCTGATTCTTCACTTCTAAAAGGCTTACCAAAATCAGTTAGAACTTGCATTGCATATACAACTCTCATCACCATCCTCAGTTTTTAATCTTCCTAGCAGGTTTTTCCTTTGCTTACCATCTTCAAACAAGAAAGTGCTTGGAAAACCTCTTCATTGGTGGGGCACCTCAAAACTATGCTTCAAAGTTTATTACCTTCACTTGCCCACTTATTGTTAGGCCCCTTAGCAAAGCTCCAACTTCGATCTCTACCCGAGATGAATCCTCTTATGAGTACTTTATATATATGGAATCTGTTGTTATTAAAGTAAAATAAGAGTAGAGGAAATATGTTTTTTGGAGGGATATATAGTTGTTATTCATTTGCTCTCTTAAATAGAGCTAGAGTCAAACATACAAAAAAAATATCCCTTGTTCTTAGGCATGACTAACAACATTCTAATTGATAAAATAGAATCAACAACTCCTAAAGACTAGGACTTAAGCAACAGAAATTTAAACTTCTAAAAGTTGGATGAAACATCCACGTAGGCAGCGTTGAGGACACTTTCAACAAATCTCCTCCTTGCCTTAATAGCTGCAAACACCTAGTTTGTTTCTCAAAGCTTCAAATCTGGATTTTGGAAGGGCTTTTGTTAACACATCTACACTTTGATCTTCATTCTAATTTTGACTTCACCTTCTCTTTGTGCTTCTCTTAAGAAAAACATCTTGATCTTAAAATGCTTGGTCCTGAGTTAAAAAGGATTATTTGAAATGGAAATAGTTGCTTGATTATCAACAAAAATATGTGTTGGCTCTTTTTGTTCCATATGTAGATCAGCAAGTATATGCCTTAGCCAAATAGCTTGATTCACAGCTGGTGGCCCACATATCTGCCTCAGCTGCTTTAAGCCACAATGTCTTATTTTTTTGAACTCCATGAAAATATACCTGAACCAAAGCTGAAACAGTAACCTGTTGTGCTTTTCATGTCATCAATTGAACCACCCCAATCACTATCAGAATATCCATGAAACTGAAAATTCTAAGAGTAAGTATACTTGATACCATAGTCTATCCCTTAACATATCTCACAATTCGTTTGGCAGCTTGAAGATGTACATCACTTGCACATGCATAAATCTTGACAACATGCTTAGCAAACATGATGTTTGGCCTAGTTGAGGAAGATACATTAGACAACCAATTAGGCTTCTAAACTTGGTGCTCATCTACCTTATCAGCCTCATCATCTTTGCTAAATTTTTCCTTTTGGTTCATTGGAGTAGCATGCTTTTACAATCCTCCATGCGAAATTTTTTAGTATTTCCCTTGCATACTTCTTTTGGCATATGAAGACTCCACCATGATCTTGCTTTACCTCCATACCCAAAAAAAAGGACATCAAGCCAAGGTCTGTCATCTCAAATACATGGAGCATTTCAGCTTTAAACTCCATTATTAACTTTTCTTCATTCCCTTTACCAGCAAGTCGTCAACATAGACAAAAACTATGATTAAATTAGCACCCATCAGTTTCACATACAATGTAGCTTCACTTGGACTTTTAATAAATCCAAGGTTTTGAAGGTAAGCATCAATTCTACTACCAGGCCCTAGGGGCCTGTTTACCATACAAGACCTTTTTTAGTTTGTAAACCTTCTCCTCCTGTCCCTTGATCTAAATCCCTCTGGCTCCACAAATATTTCCTCTTGCAAATTACCATTTAGGAAGGCAGACTTCACATCTAGATGGTAAACTTTCCAGCCTTTTTGCGCCATCAAAGCAAGCATTTCTGATTGTATTGAGGCGTGCAACTAGAGCGAATGTTCTGAAAAATCCACTCCAAACACTTGAGCATAGCCCTTCACGACCAACCTTGCCTTGTATTTATTTATAGAACCATATGCATTTAGCTTAGTTCTATAAACCCATTTGACTCCTATAGGTTGCTTGTGGTAGGTCTATCCACTAGCTCCCAAGTGTCATTCTTTTCGATCATCTTTAGGTCTTTTTTCATTGCTTCTATCCACTTCTCATCCTTCTCAGCTTCTTTGAATCTAGGTTCCAGACCTACATTACTCTTTTCATAAATTTCAGATAAAGGTCTTGTACCTCTAACTGGAATGTCATATACATCATCGTCAATGAATTGTGGAGTTTCTGGTAGTTGCTTCTTCATTGACTCCTCCCAACTCCATTTTTTGTCTTCCATGAATTTGACATCTTTGCTCACAAGAATTTTTCCATTTTGTGGTTGGAAAATTCTGGAAGCTTTGGAAGTATTGTTGTATCCAATAAAAACTCAGGTTCTGCCTTTTTGTTCAGCTTGTCTTTTAACCTGGTACAAAAGAAAAACACAGAGAGCCAAAAATTTTCAGATTTTGCAAATTGGTTTGTAACCAAACCAGGCTTCAAATGATGTCTTTTTGAGAACTCTTGTAGCAGCCTATTCAAGAAACCTAGTATTTGTTGCCTCTACCCATAAATTTTTTTGGTAGATCTTTTTCATGCAGAACACCTTGTCATTTCCATAATGCTTCTATTCTTTCTTTCACTAACCCCATTCTGAGAGGTATAAGGAGCCTAAGTTGGTGCACAATACCAGCCTCTTCACAAAATTTGTCAAAAGTATCATTTCTATATTCTTTCCCATTGTTTGACCTCATAGTCCGCAACCTTACTTTGATTTTCCACCAACTCTTTATATTTCCAAAATATATCAGCAACCTCAAATTTGGATTTGAAAAAACAAATCCAGCAAAATCTGGTATAATCATCAATAAATGTAATATAATATCTATTACCATTTAAAGATGATGTTCTTTGAGGTCCTCCAACATTTGTATGTACTAGTTGTAGTTTTTGTGTTGCTCTCCATGTTGTTTGGGGAAATGGTACTCTGACTTGCTTGCCATATTGACAAGCTATACAATTAGCCAATTTGTCTTCAAGCAATGGCACACATTTCACCAAGGCATGTTTCTACATGTATAGAAGTCCAAGGTGGAAATGTCCAAGTCTGTTGTGCCATAATTCGATGTTGTTGCAGCTTAGCAAAAGCTATTTGTTCCTCCTCCATCAGATTTAGAGCATAGCTTTTAGCCTTCTTTTTCACCTTAAATACATCTCTCCCATCCTTAATCAAGCACCATTTGTCTTCAAATATGACTTTGAAGCCCTTTTCAACTAGTTGTGCAACACTGAGCAAATTTTGATTAATGTTGGGAACATATAAGACATCAGAGATATGTTTCAAACCTTAAGCTTTCTATAGCAACAATCCATTTTCCTTTGACTGAGATGAATTCACCATTTCCAATTTTTACTTTGGAAATTATGGTTTTGTCAAGCTCTTTAAAAAGTGCTTGGTCATTAGTCATATGCTTTGTAAACCACCGTCTATTAACCATGAATCACTGGAACTGTTGCTTGTAGCAAAACATGTTGCAACAAAGAGTTGCTCATCTTCTTGTTGCTCCGTGGACACCTTTGCCTCCTCCGATGACTTGCAAATCCGCTCTACATGTCCCACTTGCCACATTTTTTGCATTTGACATCAGGCTTTTACCAACATTTTCTTTGAGAGTGGTTTGTCTTTTTGCAGTGTGGGCAAGGTGGAAAAGTCTCATTCTGTTGCTTGTTAGAGCCTTCTGTTTCTTGTTCCTCCATTTATTGGTCTTCTTATCTTTGCCTCCTGTAACACCCTAATAATTAACCCAATACACCTAGGGTATTGATTAATTACTAGACTTTACTCTTTGCTTCAGTTCCTTAATTATGCTTTGAAAATACTTAGTGAAATTACGAGCCATTTTTATTTAAAAAACATAATTGAAAACGTAAGCGCGCTTAACGTGAATGATTTAGCAAAATTTAAAAGACACATAGGAATTTACAAACATCACATCATAATATATTGGCTCCATCATATAGCATCCATAATTACATATCATATAGATATTTTGCCTACCAACAGAATAAGACTAAGTGTAGGCAATCTAACAAAACATAAATAATATATGGATGGAAGGACATCCATTAATGGCACCTAGTAATAACACTCTAGGGATAGGGATAGATATCTAAAATATACGAGTGAAACTAGCAGGATCAAGTTCAGTAGTGGTGATACCTTAATGTGATTCACGAACGCTTCCTTCGTTTTTGAGACGAGATGAAAAGAAAATAGAGGGAGTGAGAAGCTTATAAAAGAATCTCAGGAGGGTACTCACCTCATGATGCATTGTGTCATCATCATCGTCCCCAGGAACCTCTGGGTTATTATGAAATAGTGAACATGCTAAGATTGATTTATTAAGTTCGAAAATATACTTTACCGAGGTTCTTTTTTAATCATGCGTCTTATAATGCATCATAAACTTAGCATGTCATGTTTATAATGAACTTTTCCTTTTATCAACACATCGTATTCTTCATCATCATATCATAAATACTATGCATAAAAGAACATCATATTTCTCATCATCAAATCATAAATACTATGCATAGAAGAATATCATATTTTTCATCATCATATCATAAATACTATGCATAGAAGAACATCATATTTCCCATCATCATCTCATAAAATGCTATGCACAGAAGAACATCATACCATAATAGCTATGCACAAGACATGGTGCACATATTTCATTCCTTTAGTGTCCTAGGTGACTTAAAATCTTGTCATCATCATCATTATTTTCCTTGGGGCCACCCTATACTCCACCCTTTTGGGAGTAATCTAGGTTATGAGCTCATACCTTACTAGTCGTCACTAGCATATACTTATCCCTTTTGATAAGTTAAAATCCCAACTCTACCCTTTTGAGAGAACGGGCTAGGGGGCAAGAATCATTTTCACCACCTTAGTCTGATGGGTCTAAATCATTTTCAAGATCACCTTTTCACCACCTATAGTCTGATAGGTCCAAAGGATAATTTCCTCATGAGTTTAAGTCACCATTAAGTCTTAGCATGTTATATCATAATCATCAAGATGCATGAACATTCACATTGTTTGCAATAGCAATTATAACATGCAAGCCATGAAATCATTCAATAATATCAAATTCTTAGTAGGCATTATATCATCATATAAAATTACATTCCAAAGCATCAAAAGATGTCATCTAAAATTTTCACATAAAGCTCCCTTAATAACCGAACTCTAAAATTGGGTAACCTTAATTATCAAACTAATTACTTATGCAACTAAGGATTTATTACCATCAATTATAAGCCTTAAGAACATTATTAGACTATATGGGGTAGCATAGACAGGAGTTGTTCTTACGATTTTAATTGTTAGAAGTTATGTTTTTAACCCTTTTCGTTATCCTTTCCCTATGATGTTAAAATTAATTATTAAATCAATTATGAATCATTGTCCCTTATCTAAACATAATAATATCTGGTTCTTAAGGTCACTAAAGGCTCTGGACAGAATGCATAAATTTCATTCTCTAAAGTTCTAGAAATCTTGCTTTTACCGGTTTCTAGGAAGCTAGTTTTATATCTAACATGCATAGAATAAACCATAATTATCACAACTTCAAACATATTAAATCATCATCATTTATTGGTACTAATCTCATATCAGAAGCCGAATCATGAACCTCATATAATTGTATAAAATCACATTTTAAGTGAACATAAAATATTAGTTTCCCGTAGAATCTTGCAAAGCTTTAAAACTCTTTTAGAAACTAATTCTTTTTGAAAGAATTTTCATAATTAAAATTCTCACTTAAGATAAAAGGAGCAAGTCTTGAGCTTAAGAGATTTATGTGATATCTTAGAATCATAAACATGCTATGCAACCTCATTTTAATCTTGTCATTATAAGGTGATAACTTGGAATTATAAACATGATATGCAAATCCATTTCTTTATCTTTAAGATTTAAGGTGATGACTTGAAAATTAAACATGATGCAAGAGCTTGAAATATAAACATGATGCAAGAAACTAGAGCGGCGGTAGTCCGGACCAGTGGAAGAAGAAAATCTTAAGAAACGAGCGCAATCCCAAGGACCCTGAAGGGAGAAGAGAATTATTATTACATCTTTTTAAGCTCCAATCTCAAGACTTCTTAAAGAATCAATTCTTTAACTCCAATAATCTTATTTCTTTGCTTGTGATACTTGGGCAAGTCTTTGAGCTCTAGGATCTTTAGGTGATGACATAAAAATAAACATGTCATGCGTTGATTCTTTTAGCCATTATAAAATAAAGTGAGAGCATAAAATAAATATGAGATGCATTCTTTATTATCTTTGAAGATTAAGTGACAACTTGAAATATAAACATGAAATGCAAGCTTGGAAATTTAAACATGAGATATGCAAGTTCATTTATTTATTCTAGAATTTAGTGATGACATTAAAAGTAAACATGGTTATGCAAGGCATAAACTTAAACATGGATGCAAGTTCATTTTATTTCTTTACTAGAGCTCTTCCAAGACTTTAGAGAAATATAAATTCAACCCAATATATATATCTTAGCAAGACAAAGTGAAAAATACATCTTTCAAGTTCTAAACTCAAGATCTTTATTTTTACATCATAAAAACATTATTCTTTAAAGTTTTGCATCAAGTGGAATTTTCAAGCTTTAAAGGCCTAACTTGTGATGGATTTACAACCAACACTTAAGGTCCTCATCATCAAGCTATCATCATATTCCTTCTTAGGCCATTTGGCCGAAATCATTAAAGAAAAATAAGGATAGAAAACTGAAATCTAAAGCTTTAAAAACTAATGAAACCTTCAAGTTTTAGAGGTCTAACTTGTGAAGGCTTTGCAACCAACACTCAAGAACCTCATCATCAAACCATGGTCTCATCATAATCTAGGCCATCATTTTTAAAAGAAAAGGAAAACAAACAAATTAAAAGCTAGAAGAAAGTCCATGAAATCATCATTTTTGAGCTAGAAACATAACTTGTCATAGCATAAAATGAACTAGAAAAAACCCCTACCTAATCTGATTTGAAGGAAAGGAAGAGAACTTGGTTTCTTTGAGTGAAATGGAAGAAATCTCTTTGAAAACTTGAAGAAAGAATTCAGCCAAGGAAGAGGAAGAAAGAAAGCTTTTGGTGCTTCTAAGAACTAGAATTGTGTAAGTTATGATCAAAGACTTCTAACACCTTCAAGCATGCCTATTTATAGAGATTTTGAAGCTCATAAATGGACAAATGAAGGAGGAAGGCTGATGGATTTTCATGGGGAACAAAGAGAGGAAAATCATTCCTTGTTTAAGGCATGTTTTATGCCATGTTTTAGGAATTTTTGGCATTTTATTTTAGTGTATCTTTGGGCAATTATTCTGATGCATAATGGCATCAATAATTTCTTCCATTACAGCCCAAGGAGGAGAAATTTGTGTGTTCCATGTATTATTTAGGTGTAGGCAAGGTATTGCAAATTAGAGAATTTGCAATTAAGGTCTTAGGTGAATTAGTAAGCAATTTGAGTGTTTTAAAGCAATTTTAGGTTCTAATCAATTTAAATAAATAATTTTGACTCTAGATTAATAATTAGAATTTAATAAGCTTTAATTTGAGCCTAATATTGCTTAGGTTTCATTAGACGAATCAAAAATCTCAAAATTTGTAAAACTGCACAAGAGAGTGGGCAAAACGGTCATTTTACTTAAAAATTGCCTGAGACTACCAGCTTAACCAATGGTTAATCATGACTTAAAAACACCTTTTAAAACATTTTAGTGAGGTTTGGCGGCATAATTTGTTAAAACGGAGGGCGTTTTGGTCATTTCTGTGCGAGAGCTCAAAATTATGATTATTCTCCTCTATTAACACACATAACACAAACAATCCCTTATTAACATCAA
This sequence comes from Dalbergia oliveri, assembly GCA_030441495.1. Taxonomy (NCBI): domain Eukaryota; kingdom Viridiplantae; phylum Streptophyta; class Magnoliopsida; order Fabales; family Fabaceae; genus Dalbergia; species Dalbergia oliveri. The sequence goes on along the minus strand of JAMLFY010000009.1, from coordinate 25,291,290 downwards.
AACATCCCCTTGAGGATGGGTGGGGCCCACGATCCTCATTTTCTGAGTAAAATAACCTCAGGGCATTTTAGTCATTTTACACGTACAGAAAATTGGGGTTTACAATACTTGCACAAATTGCTCCTAACTTCTCTTCTAACGTTATATTCCTTTATTAAGGATTGTTTGGTCTCAAATTTTATATAATATTTACCTACGATAATTCTGGACTTCGAACAGGAAAATTGTTACACCTCCTCCTTAATTTTGTGCTTTTATATGAAAAGCACCTTATACTGCCTCCTCATGTCTCATCATTCTCTCTGTTCCTGTGCCTGGAAAGCATTTACCAATTCTCCAAGGGTGATATTTGACAAGTCTTTTGACTCCTCTAATGCTGATATTTTGGATTCATACTTTTCAGGTAATGGACAAGTATTTTTTGCACTATTCTTTCATCAGGGAAATCTTTACTGAGGAGACGTACCTTGTTTGCAATGCTCAATAGTTTGCAGGCATAACCTTTGATAGTTTCTGTCTCCTTCATGCTCTGCATTTCGAATTCTCTAGCCAAGTTAAGTGCCCGCATACCTTTGGTTTGTTCACTACCCTGAGACTCGTTTTGAGGTAGTCCCAAATCTCTTTTGAGACTTCAAATTCATAATCCTCGTAAATATGATTTTTGAAACTGAAGAGAAAAGACAAACTTTAGCCTTAGCCTTTCTTGTTTTTTTCTCTTTGTGATTCTTTCAGCTGAGCCATTGTAGGATTTGCAGGTAGTGGAAAAACTTCATAGTCATCTTCTATGGCTTCCCAAAGATCTGGTGCTTCAAGATGAGTAGTCATCCTTGGACCCATAGGTCATAGTCCTCAGCAAAAACTAGTGGTGGTGTTATGTGTGATGTGTCTGCTTCCATAATGGTTTCTCTCAACTCAACTCACAGGTCCCTCAAGATGAATGCTCTTGATACCAATCTATTGTTATTAAAGTAAAATAAGAGTAGAGGAAATATGTTTTTTGGAGGAATACATAGTTGTTATTCATTTGCTCTCTTAAATAGAGCTAGAGTCAAACATACAAAAAAATATCCTTATTCTTAGGCATGACTAACAACATTCTAATCTGATAAAAAAATAAGCAGGACTCTGAAGACTAGGACTTAAGCAACAGAAATTTAAACTTCTAAAAGATGGATGAAACATCCACGTAGGCAGCTGTTGTAGGACACTTAACAAAATCGATCAAGGTTGGTGGCAGAGTTCTCAACTTTAAGCCTTCCCTATTGATAATGGACAAAAATGGAATTGGCGGAGCAAAATTAAGTACCATGATCCCTTCACTGTGTTACATAGTTCAATTTACAGACCCCTTGTAAGGGAGTTTGTGAAGCAGGCTGCTGATAGAAAAATGAAGAAAGTGGCATCGGTGGCACCATTTGGAGCCTGTTTTGATTTAAGCACTATTGGTATAGGACCAATACTGGGCTTGATGTGCCCACCATTATTGATTAGTGGACAATTTATGGTGGTAATTCAATGTTGCTTGTTAAGCAAACTGTGGCGTGCCTTGGATTTGTGGATGGAGGTAAACATCAAAGGTCATCAATTGTTATTGGGGGCATCAATTGGAGGAAAACTTTTTGGAGTTTGATTTAGTTTCCTCGAATCTTCGCTTCAGCTCCTCTTTACTCCTTCACAATGCAAAGGTGCTCCCAGCTCAGAAGCTAGACCTCTTTTCCCATTTGAGTGGAGTGCAAGTTGAATATTGGCTCTTTGTATTGGTGACTGAGAATCAACTAAGTACATTTTCTTTTAAATGTGGACTTTCAAAATGTGAGCCGGTGTGAATTTTGCGAATCAATATATAAAAGATTCTTAAATAATGAACTGTATACTTATTTTATTGGCACATGCAATGAAGTGATGTAATTTGCCTGCTCTATAGTGAGTATTTTGATTTTTTATTTCTTTTGCACCGATTTTTTTCATTTATTATTTGTAGAATTGTGTTATTTGAATTAATTTTTTTTGAGACACGATATTGACTTATTTATTATTCATCATTGAAAAATGATAACAAAATATTAAAAAAAATATGTCATTTTAACTAAGATCAAATAGATACACCTAACCCTTTTTTTTTCCTTTTGAAGAGACATCTAACATTTCTCCTGTTTGCCTGAGTTGCAAGATTCTTTTTCTATTATCATGTGCGCTCACCTTTAATGAATATTTTGTAAATACGTCTCTAAGCATGATCCATTTGAGAGTTAACATGGGTGAGGGTGATCCATTTGTTTTTGGGCCTTTTACACTTCAATTCATGGCAGACCAAAGACTCTGGTGGCCTTACTCAGTGTAGACCTAAGACTTTGGTGGCCTATAATGGAAGGGCTCATTTGGATTGTGTTCTGACTTCCATATGTTATGGTTAAGTCTTTCTCTCTCTCTACTCCATAAACTAAGTGCCACCCATCGAGAGCTGCAATTCGTTTGGAGATTGGAAGGAAAGATCTGATCTTGGAGAAGATTGTTCTATCGATCATCTCTAACACATGGTCCTAATTTAATTTTTAGGTGAATCGAGGATATCTATTTTCAAGCAACGACCAATCCTTTTAAAGTGTAGAGTTTATAAATATGGGTCTGCCTTTAATCACGAAACTTTTCTATGCAACCAAAAACTCTATTAAAAAGTTTTAGTTACCAATCCTAGACATCGTAGTTCATGGACCTCATTTATTATATACTGTAATTTATAAATTATCAATTCTACATATATAAGCCTCTCTCAATAAAAAAAAAACTCAATATATGTAAACCAAGCCTAAAAAATTAAATCAATTAAAGGGTAAAGTATCATTTTTCTTATTAGGCTGGTTCCGTAAATATCAATAATTACCAAAAGTTAATCCCCTTTCTATCTGTCTTTATAAATTTTTCTTTTATAATTGTTTCAATTAAGAACTAGATATGATTATCGGTTTTATTTCATAAAAGAACTACAGGAGATGATAAAAATGTCAAGAGGGTGATTGAATAATTAATATGGGCAATTAATAATGATATGCATTGACAACAATAAAGATTTAAAACATATAATTTAGACTGCTATATGGGGGGACAATATGTTATAAAAAAATATCATGTGTAAAATTCAACACTTGTGAGCGGGAAAACTTTTCTTTTGCTATCATTTCAAATTAAATAATGTCACACTAAATTAATTAGTGAACTGAAATGTGAGTCAGCTAATCCAAAAATAACTTTACCAAAACATCTAAAGAATTTAACATGGGTAATATACATAACTCAATCAATAGAGCCCGTAATAATTAAGGATAACTTCATAATTGTCCAAAAATCTATTTCTCATTTGTTTCTAATTTAATCTATCCAAATACATTCAATAATATAATAATGAGACTCAATAATAATAAATGCACTTTTTTTCCCAATTCTATAATCTTCGTTTCGTTGAATTTGATTGAGAGATTGTAAAATGTGTTTATTGATTTAGAGAAAATCTTAAATTGATTTAGCGGTGTCAGAGGACCCCAAAAGTCTAAATTAATTCTCAAATATTCGCCGAGTTTTCCAAATCAATTTCAGTATGCTAATACTGATGTAACCCACTGGAATACACAAGTAGAATTTAACTAAAAATACATGAATTTGTATTTTAATCTTCCACTTTTGTGTATGATTCAATAATCGAGGATTATTCTGCTCACTTTTGTAATTAACCACTATTCTTGCTTTATGGTTAATTATGGAGTGAAAGAAATAAATATTATTTTTTTTAATTTTACATAAATGAATGATTAAGATTAAAATATAAAGTCATATAAATTTTTAAGAAATTATGTGATATTTAAATAATTTTTAACTTTGATTATGTATGTATTGTTGTACGGTTGAAAGGTGCTCATCTCATTTGTTATAAAAAAACACCCTTCACACTTAATAAAACTCTGGATGTATAATTTTAATATACTGATAATGTAAAAATATTTTTCTTTTTAATTTATTATTTAATTATATATTATTGATAAAGCAAATATAATTTAAGATGAGGAAATCTAAAAGACCAATTATATTAATTCATTGATTAAATAATGTGCAAGTTATTCGTAACCTTGTAACAAAGAATAATGTAGTGCATGCAACGGGGCTCCTTGAAAAGCATAATGATTATATATATATATATATATATATATATATCGTGTGTGTGTGCAGTCCACCAACGTGTTCTATTTTTCCAAAAATAATATATTAAAAAGACTATTATAATTAAGGAGTATTTATTAAGTATATAAATTTTTATGTACTGATTTATAACTTTTTGAATATTAATTTACAACTTTTTATAATACGTATTTACAATTTTATAACTCTAGTTTTCAACAATAATAACAAATTTCAACTTGTAACAGAGTCATTTTCAATTCATTTTATTGTTTGAAAAATTGGGAAAAAAATAATCATTCATGTTTTAGGACATAAATCACAAACACATGAAAAATCAAATAAAATGAGTCAAGACTTCAGGTGTGATGATTAGTTTTGCGTCAATAGATTTTTATTCTCCTCTTCTTCTTCTTTAGATGATGAAGAATAAGTGAGAAACGTGACAAAGAAATAGAATGAAAACTTTTAAAGGGATGATGAGTGAGAGAGAAAATTAAGATAAAAAAGAGAATAAAACTTTAATAGAGAGAAAAACTTTTTCTTTTTCTTTTTCCTATTTTATCTCTCTATATGTCATACTTTAATTTTGTCATATAGTAAAATAGAAGAATATAGTGTATGTCCTGCATGTAGGATTCCTCGACCAAGGAATAATAGAGTGCAAGCAACGGCGCTCCTTGAAAAGCATAATAAGTATAAAACCTGAAAAAAAAAAGAAAAGCATAATAATTAAAGCTATATATTTGTGTAGTCCACCAACGTGGTCTATTTTTTAAAAAATAATATATTAAAAAGAATATTATAATTAAGGAAGATGTAATAAACCAACTATGAATGAACCCATGAGGCCATGACCTTTCTCCTTTAAGAACGTGTTTTGTTGAAAGTTTTGCGGGGAAATGAATTGGTGCATTCCAATTGGCACATTGGCAGCACGTGCAGAACATTGGAAGATGTTGATGAGTGGAAAAAAAAGAATTCTTAAATATTAAAATCAGAATAAAGTACCACTTTATATTATTTAATATCTAAAATTCTAACTATAGCATTATGATGAACAATTTCTCTACTGTAAATCTGTAATTCAGAACATATTTTGACTGATATCCACTACTATATAAGAAGGGAAACTCTGCATGCACTCTGCACTCAAAACAGAGTTATAGCACTACCACTAGCTTAGCTCACATCACAAAGTTCACTATGGCTCATTCTTGTGCCATCCATTTCTTCCTCCTCTCAATTGCCCTTCTCTCCATTTCATGCTCATCACTCTCACCACCAAAACCCCATAGTCCCTTTATCTTACCCATTGGTAAAGACCCAAATACCCATCTCTTCTACACTTCACTTGGCATAGGAACCCCTCAACACAACATGGAACTAGTCATTGATCTAGGAGGACCAATCCTATGGTATGACTGTGACAAACACTACAACTCTTCAACCTACCACCCTGTCTCTTGTAGCTCAAAAAGATGCCCCGGAGACACGTTTTGCAGTGGCTGCAATGGCCCTTTTAGACCAGGTTGCACAAATGACACATGTGGTGCCTACATACTAAACCAATTTGCTGACTCTATTTATACCGGTGACACTGGTGAGGATGTATTGTTCATTTCTCACACACCAGTTCGTGGTCTCCTCTCTGGTTGCATTGCTGCTGATGAATCACTTAAAAAAGGGTTACCAAAAACCAGCAAAGGGATTCTAGGCCTTGCAAGGAAAAACCTTGCATTGCAAAATCAGCTCTCATCAGCTTTTAAGCTTCCTAAAAAGTTTGCACTTTGCTTGACATCTTCTAACAAGAAGGGACTTGGCAACCTCTTCATTGGTGGGGTACCCCAATATTCTTCTACTATTCCTCATCAAAATGCTTCAAAGTTTATCCTCACCACCCCACTCCTCATCAACCCTGTTAGCACAGCTCCAATCTCTACTCAAGGTGAAGCATCTTATGAGTATTTCATAGGTGTGAAATCGATTAAGGTTGGTGGCAAAGTTCTCAACCTTAAGTCCTCCCTTTTGTCATTTGACAAAAGTGGAAATGGGGGAACCAAGATTAGTACCATGAATCCCTTCACCGTGTTACATAGTTCCATATTCAAGCCCCTTGTGAGAGAGTTTGTGAAGCAGGCTGCTGATAAGAAAATGAAGAAAGTGGCATCGGTGGGGTCATTTGGAGCATGTTATGATTTCAGCAGTATTGCTAGGAGCATTACTGTGCTTGATGTTCCCACAATTGATTTGGTGCTAGAAGGGGGAGTGCAGTGGACAATTCATGGTAGCAATTCAATGATTTTGGTTAAGAGAACCGTGGCATGCCTTGGATTTGTGGATGGAGGTAAAGATGCAAGGACAGCTATTGTTATTGGAGGTCATCAATTGGAGGACAACCTTTTGGAGTTTGATTTTGTTTCCTCCAAACTTGGCTTCAGCTCCTCCTTACTCCTTCACAATGCAAGGTGCTCCCAGTTCAGAAGCTAAATAAATGATAAGTGGAACTTCTACATTTTCTTTATAAATGATGTGTTGTATTTGGGTTAGTCGTTTGATTTTTCTTCTTTGAAATTTGTTTCTTGTTTTGAGAACCATATATATATATATATATATATATATATATATATATATATATATATTATCTTTTTAATGTTTAAGGTATAGTGGTAGTGACATTAAGTTACTATTATCATCTGTCCCCCGCCCAACACCCCAAAAGATGATTAACATAGCTGTCAGACCTTTTCTTCAGCAAAATTTGTCAATTTAAATTTAGATCTCGAATGTAATATATCAGAAAAATAATTTGTATATGATGGTTTTGGTAGTTGATTTACACTTATCTGAGATAATGGAAATTTACTTATATATTGTTTATAGAATACCACATTCTGTGTTATTTTCATTTTACATTTAATTGCCTTTAGATTATGTGTTAATTTTCATTGTATATTGAATCTACTTTTGGTGGATTATTTTTTAATTTCATACTGAAAAATATCATATTATATGATTTTTTTCCAAAACACCATATTGATGTAAATACACCACTTAAATCCCATATGAAAAAAAAACCCTAATATATCGCATCTATTTCTATAAGAGACACATACACTGCAATGGATATTTTAAAACTTCAATATGAGGAGTAAGTGAGTAACTAACCATATAGCTTATAAGCTTAATTATGTTTACTGGTCTTTCAACTCTAATGAGGCGAAAAGCCAAATTTCCAAGCTACTTGCACCATATGTTCTATTTCTATAACTTCTCAATCTCATATTTTCTCTTGTGTTGGACTCACGGATTAATTTAAAATGTAATTAAATAATGTCAATGTTTGACAATGAATACCGAAATAAATCTGATAAAATTAAATATATCAATCAGGATAGCATAGGAATAATAAATACGTGTAAAGCTAAAAGAAAGTGCACACCAAATTTTTAACGTGAAACCCCAAATATTAGAGAAAATCAGATAGACTTAAAAATATTCTACTATATGCAAAATAATTACAAAATATCTTTTTCACACTCTCCAACCCAAGAGGTAAATATAGTGTTTCTCTGAAACCCTCCTATTCAAATACTATAATTTTATAATACCAAGGAGTAATAAAGATGATATCAAAAAATATTATGTATTTACCCACACTTTACACTCTCTAAAATTTACTCACATTCTCTATTTTTTTCTCTCACTCTTAGAAAATAACACACTTTCTCTCACTAGCAGCTCTCTTTTTCTTTTTTCTTTTTTTTCGTTACTTGTTGCTCTGTGTTGTGTTTTCAACTGAATAAAACTCCTCTATTTATAGAGGTTTTTGCAGTGTAAATATGATATGAAACTTCAGAAGAAAATTTTTCCTTCATGCCACCCTATAAACACATACCATTGAAAAATTGTACCATGCAAAACTTTTCTCCAACCACTCTCTTGTTTCATGCTTTTTTCTTTTTGCAACACTTTAACTATTCTGGTTTCAACTTTTGCAGTTTCTAAAATTTTGGCTGGACCCCACACTCCGTAAACACCATTTTTTATGATTGTCTTTCCTTTCAAATATGTTATGTGAAATATGACTTTTGAACTAGGCCAGGTACTCAAATCTAGTGTAAATTAGGATCTCGGAATCTAAACAGCAGCTTTTGAGTTTGATGATGAACCATTTCAGCATCTCTTCGACCGATCAGCCATGGTTGAGTATTTTCTTGAGACACAAGAATAAGCAAATAAGTTTATAAAAGCATCCACTTGTTCTTGGGATCCACTGCACTGTCTGCACATCTTATATTTGGGGAATTGTCTTGTATGTGGTGTCGTTTCATTGACACAGGTAGTGTAGATGGAGAGAGATTTAGAAAGCATTAAGCAATAAATACTAGATTTCACAAAAAAAAGTTAATTTAACTACACAAATTATATCCCACTTGAAATGAATTGGTATATTACAGTTGGCAGCATGTGTAGCACACTGGAAATGTTGCTGTGGGGAAGGGTTTATGAAATATATGTAGTCATTTAAAGTTTTTTTTTTCTTTTTTTTTTTTTGGGCAGGGAATATGAGTTTAACATACTATATCTATATATGGTCGAAAACAAATAAAAGCATATAGTTTTAATAACTTTTTAGTGAAGCTTTATATATTCAATTTTAAATAAATCATTTGAAAACACTGATTGGTATAAATAACCTGTTTTAGCTAACAATTTCACGTGTCAAAATGCATTTTTCTTTTTTAATCAAGCGTGTAAAATGGATTGAGACCAATAGACTATCCTGAACTCTTGATGGAGGATGACCAGCCTGGTTCAGTAGGCTAGCCCAAATAACTTGCAACCCGCAGAGTGTTGAATTGGGCTAACAAAATGTTAGCTTGCACTACAGTGACTTGCAATAGGCTAGCTTGAACTGACGCTTCCACTGGCTATTTGGCTTATCATTTTAGGTTGGTCCAACCCATGTTAGGACCAAAACAAAAAAATAACTTGCATATTTGGGTTTGCATGTCCAACACATATCTAAGTTGTCTATGGTGTTCATGCCATTGTTAGCTAACCCACATTAGGTTAGTTCTAGTTGGGCTGAGCTAGGTCAGAATTATTTTCAAATTAAAATTACATTTTAATCCCTAAGAGAACAAATTGATTCTTTAAATAAAAGTTACATAACACATTAATCTTTGTAGCAGGTTTAAATTTTCAACATATTAATCTTTTCGGGATCAATATGCTCAATAGAGACCTATTTTTTTAAGGCTAATAATGTAGTTTTCTCTTATTTTTATTTCAATTTTGCTAGTTGGCTACTAACTTGTTCATTTTGTTAGGCTATTTGAGTTTCCTGCTTAACCTTATTTCATTTTGATACTCTTTCTAGCAATCCCATAATATTGTGATACTTTTATGAAAACCAAGATTTTTTTTTATTTTGTAAATTTTTATTATAGTAGGATTCATCTTAACAAATGACGTGATATATTATCACACATCAGATGTCAATTAATGTTTTCTTTATGAAAGCTATCATTTTAACTAAATTGAAATTAAAATTGATTTTTAAGGCTATGCTGGGGAGCATAAAAATGAAGGGAAAGGCAAGGAATGGTAGGAATAAATTGGATTGATGTAATCATATGAGGCCAAAAATTGTAATGCATGGCTCCATTAATCCATTGTTTTCAGCTCGTCACATGTCAAGTGGGGCATTGTTGTTGTATAACGTTCATATGTTTAAGGAATCGGGATATAATATGGCGAACGAGGTCAACAAGTGGGGGTGTCGGGTAACCGCGTATGGGGCACACGGCCATCATTTTTGAAGAACCAATATTGTAAAATTTATCAATAATATCACAAGACCAAAAGAAGAAGAAAAAGTATATATATAATCATCAATATCATATCAGATATACTGATCCAGCAACTATGAGTAGGGACTAGCTCAAACTGAATAGTGCAAATTGCAACTAGTGCTCAAAAATCACAATGGCTACTACTTCACTTCTCCATTTCTTCCTCATCTCTATACTCTTTTTCTCATTCTCACCCTGCCTCCTCTCTGCATCATCAAATGAACTACCTAAGACCGGTTAAATCACCCTTCCCATCAAGATGGACCCAACAACCCATCAATACTACACTTCAATTGGCATAGGAACCCCACGGCACAACATGAATCTTGCCATTGATTTGAAGGGAAGTCCCTATGGTAAAATTGTGACACTCATTACAATTCATCATCCTACAATCCTCTCAACTGCGGCTCCCAGAGATGTCCACGAGGGTCAGCTTGCATTGGCTGCAATGGTTTTCCTACTAAGCCCGGTTGCACAAACAACACATGTGGTGTTGATGTTGTTAACCCTTTTGCTGACTCCATTTTCAGTGGTGACTTGGGTGAGGATATCTTGTGCCTGCCAGGTGTAAAGGTGCCTCGGAAGTTCCTCTCTGGTTGTGCAGACTCGGATAGGTTCGCCACCCCTATTCTTGTGGGACTTGCAAATGGCACAAAAGGGGTCTTAGGCCTTGCAAGGAGGACACAACTTTCATTGCCAATTCAGATCTCATCTACATACAATATACCTCCTAAGTTTGTTCTTTGTTTACCTTCAAAAGGCATTGGACAAGTCTTCATTGGTGGAGGACCATATGCCCTCAATTATGTTCCTAACCTTATCCCTTTTGCCATCTCTCCCTCTGATGAATACTACATTAGTATCAATTCAATCACTATTGATGGCAAAGTTGTCAACTTTACTAGCTTACTTTTGTCCTTTAATGAAAAGGGCATTGGGGGTACCAAAATTAGTCCCATGAGTCCTTACACTCTGTTACACCACTCTATCTACAAGCCCTTTGTTAGAGATTTCATGAAGAAGGCTTCAGCTAGGAAAATAAAGAGAGTGAAATCGGTGGCACCCTTTGGTGCATGCTTTGATGCCAATTCCATTGGAGAAAGTGATGGGGGACCAGCTGTGCCATCTATCGATCTGGTCTTGGACAACCAGGGGCAGCATTATGGTATCAGTGCTCACAATTCAATGATTGAGGTGAAGAAAAATGTGGTGTGTTTGGCATTCGTGGATGGAGGCAAAGAGGCAAAAGCTGGAATTGTTATTGGTGGGTATCAAATGGAGGATACAGTTTTGGAGTTTGATCTGAGCACCTCAATACTAAGCTTTAGCTCCTCTATCCTGCTTCATAATGCAAGCTGTTCAGATCCATCTTCTTTAAAATTTTAACCAGCCCCTCATGAATATCTATATATATTAATTTCCATTTTTTGTCCTCATGCAGAATAAAGGGTCAAAATATTTCCATATTGATTAAGAGAGTGAATGTGAATGGCGAATGTTGAAATTCAATTACGCCAATCATATAGTCTCAATTAAGAAAAATGTTAATATACAATTGAGTTTATAGTAAATCCTACATATAATGAAATCTCAACAAGTGTTTTTATAATATTTATATATTTTTAATTTGAAATTATATTTTGAATGAGTGATATGTTTAATTTGAAATTCAACCTGAATTTGAGACTATACTATTATTACTCCTCAATTAATTTTATTTTACTTTGTAATGAATCGATTGTATCACTTAAAAGACTTATTTTCGTTGTCATTTCCTTTACGTCTGAATCAATTGTCCTTTGAGGAGATTTCAAACTAATCCTACCAGTTATCTAGAAAGGAACTAGATAAAAGCATTGTAGATGCTACAATAATTGATTATTCTTCCGTGATGTTGAAGTAGTCTGAGGTTTTGTTCTTAACAAGAGAGAATGAGATTATAATAATCTTCTGCATCTAATGAAGAAGAAATCAAGGAGTTTTCAAAATGGACTTCAAATATTGGGAATGAAAACATAGTAGAACCAAATGATGGTGAATCTACAATATAAATACCAGGTGATTATGCTAATACGATCTCAAAACAATCACATGCAGAATTAGAAGCAGGGATGACATTTAACGTTCTCATATCATAATAAATGTACAAACGTAAGAAGTAATATCATGTACCGAGAATTTTTTCACATAATAGAATTGCTATAGTTGCTACATATAGAAATTGGTTGGTTTCATTTTTTACTTAATTATTACCGCAAACATCTTTTTAGTAATATTAATTTTAGAAACTCAAATTACACTATATTCTCATTTTGTTTTATTATATGTGAAAAAAATTAATTTCTTAATATTACCCCAGTGACAAATTAGTTATTATATATGCTTTATCCGTCCTTGAATAATTATGTAATTTTAAATATGCACTAAAATTAAGAAAATAATTGAAAAAATATCAAAGTTAGAAAATGTTAAAAGTAGTTTTACTGAATTGTCCTTTTTCTTTTTAATAATTCAACATTCTCTCTCCTCCTTTATTATATTTCTCTTCTCTAATAGTATTTAATAAGGATATTATTAAAAAGAAATAATTAATACTATTTAAATTTTTAAAATTGATGATTATTTCTAGACAATAATTTTTTTTAAATGGATAATTATTTAAAGACAAATGAATTATATCAATAGTAGGCATTAAAGTTTGTGCTGAAAAGAAAAGAAGAATAAAGAGAGGCAGAGGGTTATATTTTTTATGATTATTTTATTTATTATGTAACTTAATATGCTTTATTTTGTTTTTTCAAAATTTCATAAATGAGTAAATCATGCAAAATAAACTTTTGTAAAATGAAAAAGTCTGATAACTGCATATAATTTTGCAAAATGCGTTATGTTTATTATAACATAGGAAAAACTATAGTATCTCAGAAATAGAGATTTTTTTTTATATCTGAGAAATAGAAATAGAAAATGTTTTACAAAATCAAATACGTTGCAAATTAAATCAACTATTTTTTAAACATTTTATTCTTAAATAATTAAACATATGCTCTTTAGTCATCAAAAGAGTTTACGTTAAAAGCATTAATTCCTGTGAAAGAATAGAGATATACATTTTTTTTTTAAAAAAATCTATTTTAATTTACATATATTTCTGGTCAATGAAAAAAAAAGAATTTTTATCTTGGTTCATGAAAAAAAAAATTGGATTTAGACTTTATTATTAGATTACCTATATTAAATACTAAACTGACTAGCAAAGGGTAAAATCATTCAATGACAATTAACAATTATATGTGACAATAACAAAAATAAGCAATTTTAAAGATGTTTGGACTGAAATTGATGAAAAAGTTTTCAAAGACCAACACTAAAATTTGCTTACTTTTTTCAAAGATCAAAAACATATATAAGTATATCATTTTTAATATATTAATTCTTAGAAAATATAGACTTGTAAATATATGATACTAGTACTTAAATCTTGTCATGTATCTAAATGATAAGTAAAATAATAATTTAAAACTTAGTAAATAATAAAATTAATTTATGACAGTTTTTTAAATTGATTAACAACAATAAATAATTAACAATGATGTTTACAATTAAAAGTAATATATTACAAAGGATTCATTATATAAGATCTTTGTTTCAAATTTTGATCTTCATATAATATCCTACATTATATAATATAAATATATATTAGTACTAAAGTATGTAAAGACTTGGCAATAAAATATAATGAATGTATTATATAATAAATTAAAGTAAATAAAAAATATAAAACATAGATTTATGCTTGAACTTTAAATTTTTTGAAACACCTCTAGATAAACAACATTCTGGTTATATTGTAAGGTTGCCCATTATCATCCAATATTGATATTTTCAAATCATTTGTTGATTTTATTCTTGAGATAGCCACATAAAGTTATCCATGAGTGAAGATAGATTTGGATATAAATAATCCAATAAATCACAAAGATTACCTTTAACTTTTACTAATGGTTATAGCAAAGTATAGAGTGATAACGGTGAATTGTCTCCTTTGAAACTTGAGAGACATGATATATTAGATTCATTTGTGATATGCAAACATTTTCTCTAATTTTATTACCTATCATCACTACAATTGCTCGAATGACATTATTTTCCAAACCTTCAACTATTAACCATGTTTCATTATACAATCCAGAAAATTGATCAAGTGTTTCTTAACATCATAATTGAGACTCCTTTCTTCAAAACTAATTTGTGATTTGAAATGTTAGAACACCATCTCAGTTAAAAACTCCAGTTATTAATCTGCCTCATTGTAAATCTTCATATGCTATGCAATATGAATTAGAACTCAAATACTCCATTTCCTCGCCAAGAATATGAGAAAGAATAATTAAATTCATTGACCATTTCAACTACCTCAATGGTAGGTGCGAGCAATGTTCTATCTTGAAAAATGGCATAGTCTTTTTTTTTAAAAAAAAGTATAGTTTTTTACCCACATAATGCACGGGATTTATTTCATATTAAATTAATATATACAAATATTTTAAAATCTATGGAAAATGTAATATTTTCCATAAATGTTTAAAAATTTTATATTTAAATAATAAGAATCATATAACAATAATTTTAAACAAAAATGTTTATATTATTATATCATTTTATACACAACATAGTTAATTAGAATCAACTTGAAAGTATTATTTATTATTTATTTTTTAAAAACTAAGGATCAACTAATTAAAAATAATTGTATGTCCCTTTCTATCCCCTCAATTTGATAGTGGTTTAACAAATTTAAATTGAAGAAAATCTGCACAAAATATACAAATAAAATTTATTTATAATAATATACTTGTACAAAATTTAATAGAAATTCAATAATTAAAATAAAAATTATGTGCTTTTTCTTTTGTTGTATGTTCTTTAATATACTAATATTAAATATTAGATTTATAACCAAAGTAAAGTATATTCATAATATTCTTTAATAATTTTTTTTACTTGTACAATTTACTAATATTTTGTCAAAATATTAAATTATAAATAAAGTTAATTTATGAATAATTCATAAATAGTTGATAATCAATATTTACAGATAATAATAAAATGCAACTATTTTCTATTTTTAAATGATGATCAAACAATTGAAGAAAAAAATTAACCCCATTTTTTCTCTTACCCCTTTTAGTTAATAATTTAATTTCATTTTCCTCTTCCGTTATATTCAACCATGTAGCTATTCGAATTGAAAAGGAACATATGTTATTTATGATATCTAGGAATATATATTAAATTTAAAATATTCAGAATATGAAAATAAAATTGAATGCACTTAATTAGTATTTTAATATTTGATTTTGAATTGAAAATTTACAATATTGTAATTTTTTGTGACAATTTTGTAGTTAGTTTTTAAAAATAAATTTTTTAAAAGTATAAGTTTACAAAATGCAGAGCATTTATTGGTTCTTAAAAATTGTTTAGTCAATTTTTTAGGAAGAAGAAAAAAAACTAATTTATGATTGTGATGATATATAAAAAAATTATTTTTTTACAAAAAAAGATTAAATTAAATACCAAAAATAATTGAAATTGATTTATGACAAAAAAAGGTTAAAAAATACTAATTTATCATCGATGATTGATATGATTAATATCTAGTAATTAATTATGATTATTATGATTGATATTTATAAATTAAATCAAATGAATATAATTGATATCTCACAATAATTATGAAATTTTATTTTATTTTTTATATTTAAATATGAGCTTTTTGATGTTTTGAGCTTTCTGTAGGTTTGATACTTAAAATCAAGCTGGTATTGATGTTTGGTAATCTTAAAATCACTATTATTTAAAACAATACCAAAATTAGACATTTGATATTCCTCATCTTCTAGCTTATTGAAAAATTTAAAAATCAATGTCCTTTTTTTATTAGAGCATGAATCTTTCCTCCTTTCAAAGTGATATATATTAATAAATACATAAATATAATAGAAATGAACAAAAAAATGTGATACTTACATATTCGTCAATCAAAACTACTTCAATATGGAAGCTTTGAATTTCCAAAGTTAAGAATATGTCACTATCAAATAATCCTAACATAAAAACACCATGGCTCTTTTAAGAATTTATCTGTGCAACATGGTACTAGTATATTACAACAATAATTAAGACTTAAAAACAAATAACACTAAGACGTTAAAAAGGATTAATAAGAATGTTTAAAATTAAATATAAAGGCAAAAATAGAAAAACTAACACAAATATTGATTTCTAATTAATATTATTATTTTCCGAAAGTGTAAAATTTACGATTGATAATTTGTGCAAGCATTGTTTGATTGCATAGGTATATCTGTAATTGATTTCCAATTTTTAATTATGATTGTCATATTTTATATTTTAGTACTCAAAAAGCAAGAGTTGATGTCCAAGCAATACGTATTGCCAGGCACCAACCCCTCAACTTGCATAGCACCATGTTTTGCTTGCAATATGTCTTAATAACATGTCCATAAACTTCCTTATGAGAACGTGGTTCAACCAAGTTAGTCATAATATGGGGATTACAGGAGGAATCTCTATTAAGCGAATCACTTCAAAATAATGGCCACAATATTTTCATAAAATACAAATTATCTTAATAAGTTACATTGTAGTGGATTCAAGATAATAAAAGTTTTTTTCTTTTTCTTTTTATAATTGAGAACAATAATTAGAAATTCTAGAGTACACCTTAGAAGATAATAAAAGTATCCCAATTTAGGAGTAAAATATTCTTAAAAAAAGAAGCATACAAAAAAACTATTAAATTAATTAAAAAAATGAAAAACTTGAAATAGACCTCCTCTATTACCATTTATGAAATCATCTTGTTGCCACTATTTCCTAAATAAAGACACAATAAAAAGAGGAAGTAGTATAGTTAGTGAAGGAAGTTACAGATAGGATGAATTATTTGTTATATAGGCGTCTAAGATGAAAGAATGTGAAAAAAATTACAATTGAAAGGAAATAAATTTCAATTAAAACAACATAATTCTCTCATCAATAATAATTAGCAATAATAAAATTGTAGTGTGGTAATAGGCAACTATTTGAATTTCAAATATACTACTATTTCTATATATATAATGGGTATTGCTTGTAACTATCTATCAGCATATATAAATAAATAAATAAATATATATATATATATATAATTTAAATTTTATTTGACAATGATTAATTTATTAGATTGTGATTGCTTGATCTTTTTATGTGTAAATTGATTATATTTATTAATTATGATAATATTATGTGATAATAAAATGATTTGATTAAATATTATAATAAATTGACTTAAATGTGCATAAATGATATACGTACAATATATATATATATATATATATATATAGGATACAAATGTTTAGATTTTTTTTTAGAAAAAATTTTCACATATTAAATTATTGTTGAAAGAGAATTTGTTGTGGCAAAGTTTTCCCTAGAATAGATTTTTAATTGTATTATAATTATTATATGATATGATTATAGGATATGAAGATCTAAATTGTGACTATTAAATTAAAATTCAAAATATGAAAATAACATTGATTTTCACTTAATTTGAAATTTAAAATTTGATTTGGAATTGAAAATTTACACTTTTGTAATGTTTTTCTAAATATTTTGTAATAAGGTTTTAAAATAATCTTTTGAAAAATATAAATTTTAAGAAAATGAGAGTATTTATTGTCATTTCTTCTTAAATATAATTTAATCAATTTTTTATGCATAAAAAATTTAAAAATTTACTTATTTATCATTGATGATGATATAATTTATATCTAATAATTAATTATGTTTTTTGCTCATATATCTAAAATTGATTTTTGCACGTAAAAGTTTAAATTACATACCAAAACTAATTGAAACTAATTTATGCACAAAAAAATTGAAAAAGATCCTTATTTATGATCGATGATCTATATAATTGATATCTAATAATTAATTATGACACTATTATGATTGGCATTTGTTAATTAAGTCTGATGAATATTGTAACACCCTAATAATTAACCCAATACACCTAGGATCTGATTAATTACTAGACTTTACTCTTTACTTCAGTCCTTAATCATGCTTTGAAAATACTTAGTGAAATTACGAGCCATTTTTTTTAAACATAATTGAAAACGTGAGCCGCGCTTAACGTGAATGATTTAGCAAAATTTAAAAGACACAAAGGAATTTACAAACATCACATCATAATATATTGGCTCCATCATACAGCATCCATAATTACATATCATATAGATATTTTGCCTACCAACAGAATAAGACTAAATGTAGGCAATCTAACAAAACATATATAATATATGGATGGAAGGACATCCATTAATGGCACCTAGTAATAACACTCAGGGATAGGGATAGATATCTGAAATATACGAGTGAAACTCAGGATTCAAGTTCAGTACCCTGACACCTCAATGTGATTCACGAACGCTTCCTTCTTTTTGAAGACGAGATGGAAAGAAAAATAGAGGGAGTGAGAAACTTATAAAAGAATCTCAGGGTACTTACCTCATGATGCATTGTGTCATCATCATCGTCCCAGGAACCTCGGGGTTATTATGAAATAGTGAGCATGCTAAGATTGATTTATTAAGTTCGAAAATATACTTTACCGAGGTTCGTCTTTTAATCATGCGTCTTATAATGCATCATAAACTTAGCATGTCATGTTTATAATGAACTTTTCCTTTTATCAACACATCATATTCTTCATCATCATATCATAAATACTATGCATAAAAGAACATCATATTTCTCATTATCAAATCATAAATACTATGCATAGAAGAACATCATATTTCTCATCATCATCTCATAAAATGCTATGCACAGAAGAACATCATACCATAATAGCTATGCACAAGACATGGTGCACATATTTCATTCCTTTAGTGTCCTAGGTGACTTAAAATCTTGTCATCATCATCATTATTTTCCTTGGGCCACCATATACTCCACCCTTTTGGGAGTAATTTAGGTTATGAGCTCATACCTTACTAGTCGTCACTAGCATATACTTATCCCTTTTGATAAGTTAAAATCCCAACTCTACCCTTTTGAGAGAACGGGTAGGGGGCAAGAATCACCTTTTCACCACCTCTAGTCTGATGGGTCTTAAAGGATCATTTTCTCAAGATCACCTTTTCACCTATAGTCTAATGGGTCCAAAGGATCATTTCCTCATGAGTTTAAGTCACCATTAAGTCTTAGCATGTTATATCATAATCATCAAGATGCATGAACATTCTCATTGTTTGCAATAGCAATTATAACATGCAAGCCATGAAATCATTCAATAATATCAAATTCTCAGTAGGCATTACATCATCATATAAACTAACATTCCAAAGCATCAAAAGATGTCATCTAAAATTTTCAGGAAAACTCCCAAATAACCGAACTCTAAAATTGGGTAACCTTAATTATCAAACTAATTACTTATGCATCTAAGGGATTTATTACCATCAATTATAAGCCTTAAGAACATTATTAGACTATATGGGGTAGCATAGGTAAGTTGTTCTTAAGGTCTACTGCTAGAAGTTACGTTTTTAACCCTTTCTCTTACCCTTTTCCTATGATGCTAAAATTAATTACTAAACCAATTATGAATCATTGTCCCTTGTCTAAACATAATAATATCTGGTTCTTAAGGTCACTAAAGGCTCTGGACAGAATGCATAAATTTCATTCTCTAAAGTTCTAGAAATCTTGCTTTTACTTTTCTAGGAAGCTAGTTTTATCTCTAACATGCATAGAATCATTTCTTTAGTAATAAACCATAATTATCACAACTTCAAACATATTAAATCATCATCATTTATTGGTACTAATCTCATATCAGAAGTCGAATCATGAACCTCATATAATTGTATAAAATCACATTTGAAGTGAACATAAAATATTAGTTTCCCGAATCCTTGCAAAGCTTTAAAACTCTTTTAGAAACTAATTCTTTTTTGAAAGAATCTTCATAATTAAAATTCTCACTTAAGATAAAAGGAGCAAGTCTTGAGCTTAAGAGATTTATGTGATATCTTAGAATCATAAACATGCTATGCAACCTCATTTTAATCTTGTCATTATAAGGTGATAACTTGGAATTATAAACATGATATGCAAATCCATTTCTTTATCTTTAAGATTTAAGGTGATGACTTGAAAATTAAACATGATGCAAGAGCTTGAAATATAAACATGATGCAAGAAACTGGAGCGCGGTAGTCGCATAGGACCAAGTGGAGGGAGAAGAGAATCTCAAGAAACTAGCGGAATCCGCATTGGACCTGAAGGGAGAAGAGAATTATTATTACATCTTTTTAAGCTCCAATCTCAAGACTTCTTAAAGAATCAATTCTTTAACTCCAATAATCTTATTTCTTTGCTTGTGATACTTGGGTAAGTCTTTGAGCTCTAGGATCTTTAGGTGATGACATAAAAATAAACATGTCATGCGTTGATTCTTTTAGCCATTATAAAATAAAGTGAGAACATAAAATAAATATGAGATGCAACTTCTTTATTATCTTTAGAGATTAAGTGACAACATGAAATATAAACATGAAATGCAAACTTGGAAATATAAACATGAGTATGCAAGTTCATTTATTCATTCTTGAAATTTTAGTGATGACATAAAAAGTAAACATGATTATGCAAGGCATAAACTTAAACATGGATGCAAGTTCATTTGATTTCTTTACTAGAGCTCCTTCAAGACTTTATAGAAATACAAATTCAATATATATATCTTAACAAGACAAAGTGAGAAATACATCTTTCAAATTCTAAACTCAAGATCATAAAATCATCATAAAAACATCATTCTTTAAAGTTTTGCATCAAGTGGAACTTTCAAGCTTTAGAGGCCTAACTTGTGATGGATTCACAACCCACCTTCAAGGTCCTCATCATCAAGCCATCATCTTAGTCCCACCTAGGCCATATGGCTGAATTGGCTAAAGAAAAGGAAGAAGAAAACCAAATGGAAAAACTAGAGAAAATCCATGAAATCATCATTTTGAACCAAGAACAACACTTAGCAAAACATAGAAATAAACTTAAAAACAACTCCCTACCTAATCTGATTTGAAGGAAAGGAAGAGAACTTGGTTTCTTGGAGTGAAATGAAAGAAAATATTCTTGAAAACTTGAAGAAAGAATTCAGCCAAGAGGAGGAGGAAATGAGAGCTTTTGGTGCTTTTAAGAACTAGAATTGTGTAAGTTATGATCAAAGGCTTCTAACATCTTCAAGCATGCCTATTTATAGAGATTTTAAAGCTCATAAATGGACAAATGAAGGAGGAAGGCTGATGGATTTTCATGGGGAACAAAGGGAGAAAATCATTCCTTGTTTAAGGCATGTTTTATGCCATGTTTTAGGGAACTTTTGGCATTTTGTTTTAGTGTATCTTTGGGCAATTATTCTGATGCATAATGGCATCAATAATTTCGTCCATTACAGCCCAAGGAGGAGAAATTTGTGTGTTCCATGCATTATTTAGGTGTAGGTAAGGTATTCATGCAATTTAGAGAATTTACGGTTAAGGGCTTAGGTGAATTAATAAGCAATTTGAGTGTTTCAAAGCAATTTTAGGTTCTAATCAATTTAAATAAATAATTTTGACTCTAGATTAATAATTAGAATTTAATAAGCTTTAATTTGAGCCTAATATTGCTTAGGTTTGTTAGCAAATCAAAAATCTCAAAATTTGTAAAACTACACAAAGACGGCAAAACGGTCATTTATTTAAAAATTGCCCAGGCACCCAGCTTAACCAATGGTTAATCATGGCTTAAAAACACCTTTTAAAACATTTTAGTGAGGTTCGGCTTAGTTGGCACGCAAATCGAAGTTAAAACAACTAGGGCGTTTTGGTCATTTCGCGTCGAAGCTCAAAATTAGGATTCTTCTCCTCTATAACACACATAACACAAACAATCCCTTATTAACATCAAAACATCCCCTGAGGACGGGTGGGGCCCACGATCTCATTTTCTAGTAAAATAATAAGGGCATTTGGTCATTTTACACGTACAGAAAATTAGGGTTTGCAATACTTACGAATTGCTCCTAACTTCTCTTCTAACGTTATATTCCTTTATTAAGGATTGTTTGTCTCAAATTTTATATAATATTTACCTACGGTAATTCGGTAATTCCTAATGACAGTAAAAATTAAGTAAAAATTGGCGTTACAAATATAATTAATATCTCATAAAAATTAAGAAAATTTATTTTATTTTATTTTTAAATATATATTTAATGTAAATTCATTTTGATTGTGGCACTTTACCAATTAATTATGATATCATATTGAATAGATCCTTTATCTTGGATCCTTTTTATTTTTTTTTTAATTTTGAGTGGATTCGTTAATCCATTTATCCTTTTTTCATTTATCCTTACCGTTCAAATGTTAATCTTTATCATTTTGATATTTAAATCAAATGTGTTCTAGCTAGTCCTTTACACATGTTTTAATGACATACTAAAAATGTTTATATCATTATAATAGCAAACTGAAATTCACATATGTTTTATTCTTATCATCCTCTACACTTTTTTAGCTCGTCTTTTACATATGTTTAAAATAAATTTGTGAATTCAAAATTTAAAATTCATTATTTAATAATTGTAGTGCAATTCTACTATTATATGTTGATAATAGTAAAATTACACTACAATCTTCAATGATATTTTAATGATATATAATAATTATAGTTATTTTTTAAAATTATTAATTATTAAAGTTTTGAAATTTGTTGGTCCTGAATTAATCATTGCAACATAATTTTACTATTAAATGCTAATAATCTTGAATGATATTATAATGATATATAATAATTATGATTATGATTTTTTTGAAAAATATTAATTATTAATTATTAAAACTTTGAAAGTTGGGCCCTAAATTACGATATATAGTGACATATGGAAAAGTTTTCTCCAAATGAGTCTTAAATATTATTATTATAGATTAATGTAATCTTCTTTAATGATTATAATATTTGATTTTATTATAACATTTAATTGTTGTATTCATAATTAAATTGCAAATTTAGTTAAAAAATCTTTAGGCATAAATGTTGAGAAAAGTGGGTCCTAAAGCACTATAAAAATGACACGTGTATCCTAAAATTCTATGAAAGACACATGTTATAGTTTCTCTAAAATGACTCTCAAATATTATAATAATAGATTTTAAATACTAAAATATTAAAATATTTTTTCATTATTAAAATCTTTTTTTTCTTTTTTCGAAACTAATGCATTGGACTTGACAATTTTTTTTGACATAGAAAGAGTGCATGTTTCATTTAACACCCATTTTATTACCATTATATTGGCTTATGATCCTCATCTACTTTCTTAACTCTTAAATTTGATGAATATTCAAATAACGCTCATTTTTTAATGTTCAAATAATAAGGGTGTAAACGGGTTAAATTGGATTGGAGTTGGAGAAAAACAAATATGAATTGATCAATATTTGATTGGCTCATATTAGTTCAGATTCTTTTTTTTTTTTTGGCATAATCAGTATCAAATTGATCCAATTAAATTTAGATTGGGTTATTGGATTTAGCTATGTTTTTCCCTATAATTTAAGGCAAAAAATTCAATAAAAAAAATACCATAAACAAAACATAAGTCAAGACAATTCCACTTCTAACGACACATCACCACAATTCAAACAATTTTACTATCAAAACAGTTATAATAGCAATACATGGAATATCAACAACTGATAATGATAAGAAATGGAAACACGAAAGAGGTTTGTGACTTGTATTAATAGTAAGTTTAAGTTAGTAAATAGAAATAAAATAAATAATTACAGGGGGTTAAGAGGTTCAGCTTAGGTTTGATCTTAAAAATGGAAATCCAATGTGGAAATTAATATATGATTTGTTCTAACTGGATCCAATTACTTAAATCGAACTGTTTTGATTGAATTCCTCGGGCTCGTCGGATCCTGCCAAATAACATGGCTCCATTCGACTTCGTCCCAGGTCCCAACTCTGCTTTGCAGTCATTGCTCGTTACCTCATCATTGACAAGGCATTGCATCATGGGCAATACGATTGAACATAGCGATGGAAATATTAATTAATTCCACCGTCTAAGTTTGTCAAAACTTAGATTGTCTTTGGGTGATGGTGCATTCAAGAAAGCCGTGTACACTAAGGAAATAGAGTAGTCCACAGGCAGGAAGCAGATTCCATAATAAATTAAATGACAAGTTTTGGTTATAGTAGCAAGGATCGGGGGATCTTAAGTAGGTGGTCTCGAGTTCTATCTCAAAATTCATATGAATAGAAAAATATGGTTAAGAAGGATTTCCATTTGGACGCCAACTGGTCAAA
This sequence comes from Dalbergia oliveri, assembly GCA_030441495.1. Taxonomy (NCBI): domain Eukaryota; kingdom Viridiplantae; phylum Streptophyta; class Magnoliopsida; order Fabales; family Fabaceae; genus Dalbergia; species Dalbergia oliveri. Next base: position 25,266,817 of record JAMLFY010000009.1, on the reverse strand, counting down.
TATAACTTTTCATGGTTCTTACCTGATAGAGTAAATATATTAATTTTCATACAATTTAAAAATAATTTAATATTTTATCATGTTACTCTATTTTGAAGGATAATATATTTTTGAAAATACTAATAAATATCAATTATTCAATTTTTAAAATTTACATGTTTGATCATCAATATAATATAATATAATTCAACGATTGGATAAATTAGTTTCAGTTTTTATTGAAAGGTGTAAGTGTACAAGACTTACACCATAAATCCCCACTATATATATATATATATATATATATATATATATATATATATATATATATGGAGGGATCAAGGGAGATAAGTGTTTTTATATGAGTGAAATGAATAAATTTGGACTAACATATTTTATATTAACAGTCAAAATTAAAACATAAAATTATGTGACTTTTTTAAGTAATCATATGACATTTTAAAAAGTTTTAGTCATGATCATTCATATATAGTTATATGACCCATATTTAATACTCTCATGTTTATATAAAATCACTTCTTTCATTGTATATATCTATGTTAAAAGTACTTTTCTCTTGAAAACATTGGGGGGAGGGGGGGGTCATTTTTCAGAAGTAGCCCAAATATAGGCGGCGCTGAAAATTGGTTGAGAGAATTAAAGGATGAAAACTCAAATTAAGCAAAGTCAAAGTCAACACTACAAATTCTCATAAATCCATAGATGTAAAGACAGCTATGTTTACCAATAAAAAATTATAGCGTTTTTCTTTCTCGAAGACACTGACAAAGAAATTAAGAGAAAAATAAATTGGCAAATGAATTTTTAAAATTTTTGATGTTATCTATACTTCATAAACTTTTCGGTTCTTATTAAAAAAATTCAAAGCAGCCATACCTACAATGCGCTGCTCCTGCAAGTTGCAACCCAATTTGCGTTGTCATTTATGAAAATTTCGGTAGAGGTCGTATTTGAATGAATCTTTGTTTTTATATTATTATCATTACTTTCAATTTTTTTATTTGTTATAAAAGGGAATGAAGCTGCACTCTTGGAACCGCACCTCCTTTGTCTTTTCAGTTCAAAAATCTAAATTTTAGCTTTTTAGTAGGAACTGAATTCTACATACAATGACGAGCACTTCACAAGTTATTACATGCAAAGGTATAATCAATCATTAAGCATGTCCATCACTTTGAATTTTTCATATTATATATTTTCAAGCATTATTATTTATGCAACTTTTCCGTAGTATAGGTAATAGATAAGAAAGATAAATCTTGCTCATATTATAAGAAGATATATTTTGGTTTGGATGTTGTAGCTGCAATATGCTGGGAGGCAGGAAAGGCAGTAACGGTAGAAGAGATACAAGTAGATCCCCCAAAAGCAAACGAAGTTCGAGTTAAGATGCTTTGTGCTAGTGTCTGCCACACAGACATCACAAGCATTCAAGGATTCCCATATGTAAGAGTCTTTTCAATCCTGTATATGATTTGATTTTAAGTTATTTGCTTTCTTTACAAGAACTTCTATTTTCTTCCTATTTCTTCTACTAATGGATTACTGCCAACTACTATGCAGTTTCATTATCCTCTAGCACTTGGACACGAAGGAGTTGGGTAAGTATTGTATATATAAATTACAAAGAGAAATAATTTTTCAACACCCACTTTCTCATAATCAGTGTAGACACCCAATCATCATCCTTAAATCTTGTGGACCCTCATTGTAATATCTTCTAACTTATTATCCACTTTGATTTGAGTACACCCATAAACACCTATTTTTTAGGTTCAAAACTAGACTTGGTCATGAAAATATCACTAGAGACACAAAACTTTGATTTTTCTAATCAATGTCTTTGGGGTACTCATTAAAAAAGTAGAAGTGGTAAGATTTTTATTGAATAGTGTGATTTTTAAGTTTCCTATGCATCTGCTACATTAAAAAGATTGAAAACTTGCTAATTTTATTCCTTAATGAGTAAGTTGGAAAAACCCTTAATTGCATTAATTGCAGTGTTGTAGAGACTATTGGAGATCAAATTACAAATCTGAAAGAAGGGAATATGGTGATTCCAACATACATTGGCGAGTGCCAAGAATGCGGGAATTGCATTTCAGGAAAATCCAACCTGTGCCTGACAAACCCTATAAGATTGACTGGCTTGATGCCAGACAACACTTCAAGGATGTCCTGCAGAGGCAAGAAGCTGCACCATGCTTTAAGCTGTGCCACATGGTCAGAGTACATGGTTATTGATGCCAACTACCTTGTCAAAGTTGATCCAACCATTAATCTAGCTCATGCCAGCTTCATCTCATGTGGGTTTTCAACTGGTTTTGGAGCAGCATGGAGGGAAGCCAAGGTTGAAAGTGGATCAAGTGTAGCCGTTTTTGGTCTTGGGGCAGTTGGATTGGGGGTATGCATCAAATATATTTGCTTAGATGTATTAGTTTGCTTCTAATTTTGAGCCTTGAGTTTTGATTTTATTATAACCAAGTATAATAACATGACCTTGCACTGCAGGCTATAAGCGGGGCAAAAATGCTTGGGCAACTAAGATAATAGGGATTGACAAAAATGAGATGAAGAGAGAAAGGGGGAAGCTTTTGGAATGACTGACTTTGTAAATCCTGGTGATTCTGATAAGTCTACTTCACAATTGGTGAAGGAACTGACTAGTGGATTGGGTGTGGATTATTCTTTTGAGTGCACTGGTGTTGGCCCTTTGCTTACTGAATCTTTAGAAGCCACAAAAGTGGTAAATTTCTCTTGATCAAATTATATAGCCCTTTATCATAGAGATATGTATAAAATATTCAATTACTGATTTTATTTGTGTTTCTAATTATGCCTTGTATAGGGAACAGGTAAAGCAATAGCAATTGGTGCAGCAAACGAAGCTACTATACCGTTTGGTCTTGCTGCCATTTTGTTCGGCAGAACTTTGAAAGGTTCTATTTTTGGGGGCTAAAAGCTATATCAGATCTTTCCACAATAGCTGATAAATGCCAAAAAGGGGTATGCTCATGAAATTTAACTATTAAAAGATACCCTGCACAGATCATTTCTTGCTTATGTTTTAATATTGATGCAAGTGACATTGATTATGGTATATTGGGCTTATTATATTGCACAGGAATTTCCTCTTCAAGAGCTATTCACCCATGAGGTTCCTTTGACAAATATAAACCAAGCATTTGAGATATTGAAACAACCAGATTGTGTGAAAGTCGTCGTCAGAATATGATTTTCTAGCACTTTTGTTCGATTAAGGGACAAGAATTCTTCAATAATGGTTGTAGAGATTTATATGCAAGTGCACAATATTTTAGAGGAGAATTTTTATCAGGCCCATTATTCTGCTTGACAAACTATAAAAGTTGTATTGAACTATTATGTCTATGTTGGGTTATATGCTTTTAGTCACTTAAGTCCAATAAGGTTTAGTGAGATTAAAGCTTAAGAACAATATGGCATGTGGCTTAGGGTTAGGTCTTGGACTTCATAATATATAAACTAATCTTTTCACCCTTGTGCCTCACTAAGTGTTTTTCATTAGAACAGACACCCAGAGCAGACGTCATCATCTAACGGTTGCCCACACACCACTCCATCCCCTCGAGAGATAGTCTGGAAGATCTTAAAGAGCGGATTACTACCGATCGTGAAGCTTCGGTTCACTGCTGTCCTTCCAGGTAATCAAAACAATGAAGGTTCTATTTTTCCTACGTCGCGTCGACGATGCGCTTCGCGTTTCTGATGATAATCCTACAATTGGTATCAAGGGATTGAGGAAGAACCAGTTTTGATTTTAATTTATATTTCATGTGATTTATTTCTAAATTTTTTTTGAAAAATATGGCACCTTATTTTTCTGTATTTGTTATTTATTTCATGTTATTTATTCGCTTATAGTTCATATTCGGAAAAGTCTTAATTTTTAATTGGTTAATCGCTTTAATCCATGGTTAGATTCTCTTGTGTTTCTCTTGGTTTGTAACAAGGAGGCTAATCCCATATGATTAGGTTTCCTCCTTGCTTTATTTTATGTTTTTCGCATTTTCCTATGTATTTTTCGAATTTCAAAAGTTAAGATCGAAAACAACGACAAAGATGAGCAATCAACACTCAGAGACCTTTTGTGGACCTCTTGGATCTAGAATTTGGATGATCCATATATGGTTGGAGAGGACGGAAGACGAACAAAGTGATGGGTGGCGGCGGGCAATGTCGGACGCGCCGCGCGCCGCCACAAGCGGCTGAGAGTGGCCTTCACGGCGGCGGAGCCGCGCGTGCGCGTGGGACACCCTTTTTGGGTGTTTCCGCGCGCGTTTCTCCTCCTCATGGCGGTCCTTCCCTGGAGTTTCGTTGACGAAGTCGGATGACGCGGCTTTGACCCTAGGGTTCCTTTTCGTGTCCTAGGGTTTCTCGCCAAGGATTGGGTTTTTTGGGCTTTTGGGCCCATGGATACCCTAAAGGGGCTGAGGCAGATATTGTGGACTGAAAGAGGAATTCCAAAGTTGTAATATTATTATTATTATTATTATTATTTTTTTTTTAGGAAAACCATGGATTAAAGTTATTTGTTTAATTATTTATTGCTTTTATTGAATTGTATGAATTATATGTGCGATTAACATGATGTTTGTAATAACATGCCATATAGAATAGGATGGTGCCATATTGTTGCATAATCACATGTCATATATGCATAATAACTTTTGTCATGATACGACTAGTATATAGTTATTATGCGTGATTATTTAAATTTTAAGTTATTCACTAGATTAATTATCAATTATTATGATTTTCGGTAAGAAATCAAGATTAATAATGGGATTAATTTATTGTGGAATTAAAATCTAGACAAATATCAGATAATTTCCTAAGAGAAAATTGTTTCTTGAAAATATAATTTTGTGGGTTTTCTAAAATGGTCATGGAATAACACACGCTGCATACAACAATCATGTATCATGATTGTGTGGAACACACCGTGAAGTGACGATTTTAGGACCTTAATGTTTTCAAAATTACGTTAAGTTAGGTGATGCACGTTATCGGCTACACCTACTTACATAGTTTTTGAAATCAAACAAAAATTATTTTCAATGAAACATTTTTTTTGGAAATTGGAAAATTCTAAACTTAAAAAAATTGAATGGGTGAAGGTTTAAATTTTTTTAAAAAAAAGTATTAAACCTTGGGCTCCAATTGTGGGTTTATTAGTGAAATGGTTATCGCTAAAGCCCATTTGATAAGGATAATCGATTTCGCTAGATTAAACCTTAATATTTTTTCAAAATTTTAGTAAAGTTTTGTACGGCCCATCGTCGGCAACACTTAGACGCTAAAGATAATTTTGAAAGTAAACAATGGTTAAATACATTCAACTTTGGTAAAATTGTTAACCCTCCCATCGAGGCTCTGGCAATGGAACTGAAGGCCCAAAATAACAATATTAGTTTTACAAGTATCTTGCCCATCGTAAGCCTTGTAAAGATAACTAATGGATTGTTACACAATAAACAAGTAGTAGTTATTAGAATCTACTAGCGCTATATCTGTTGTTGTTATTCTAGTTTGTAATTAGTGTGTTTTTTCATTGTTTTCAAAAATGTCTTCATTCAATCCTTTAGCTACTATCTTGAGCCAAAAACCTATGGATGGTACAAACTACAAACAATGGAAAACTAATTTGGATATTGTTCTTCAATATGAAAAGCTCAACTTTGTTCTAACTACCCTATGCCAGCGCAACCTGAAGATGCGCCTGAGGCAACAAAGGCACGTTTTCAGCAGAGAAGGAAAAATGGGAGAAGGCAAATGTGAGTTCGCCCTATATTTTAGCTAGTCTCGCCTCACCTTCAGGAGCAAGTGAGCATGATTGAGAGTGGAGCAAATATGCTCCAGACTCTTGATGGCATGTTTGCTACATCTAGGCTCTGCCAGGAATGCGCTAAATGCAGCCACCAAGACAGTGATGTCTGGAGGAAGTGTGCGGGATCATTGTCGACAATGATAGCAAACTTCAAGAAGGCTGAAGACCATGGGGTCAAATTTGAACAAGAAGTAAAAGTTAACCTTCTCTTAATCACCGCCTGAATACTTCAATCAGTTCAAGATGAATTATAATATGAATAAGATGAATCTTGACCTTACTAAGCTTATGCATGAGCTAAGAGTCTGACACCTCTAGTCAAGTAGGGAGTGCATTTTTGCTGGTAAGAGTTCTGTGAAACCTAAGGGGAAACCCAAGGGAAGGAACAAAAACAAGAAAAAGAAGAAATGAGGTTCAGTCTGCCAAACCAGTTGCAATGAAGCAGCCAAAAGGCAAGTGCTTCAAGTGCGACAAAAGGGGCATTGGAAGAAAAATTGCCCACGTATGAATAAACCAGGTATGGGTAATTTACATGTGATTGAGGCTTGTTTAGTGGAGAATTACAATGATAAATGGATCATTGATTCAGGAGCCACTAACCATGTTTGTTACTCTTTGCAGTGGTTCAAACATAACTTGCCTGTAAGTGAAGGACAAAGAGTTTTGAAGCTTGGAAATGGGGAACTTGTGTCTGACTAGTGGGACAAGTTATTTTATCTTTTGATAATTGCAGAACTTTGGTTTTAGAAGACTTTATATATTTGATTTTCAGAGGAATTTAATTTCTGTTAGTTGTTTAGTTAAACATGGTTTGAATTTAATTAATTAGTTTCAATAAGAAGTCCATCTTCTTTTATTTGTTCCTGTAATGTTTAATGGTCTTTATTTCCTTAGTCCTATGCCTGTGAAATTAATCATGTTGAATTAGGAGATGTTGAGCATGTTCATTCATCAAAGAAAAGAAAAGTTTTCAATGAAACTTATCTTTGGCATTTGAGATTGGGTCATATTAACTCTAACAGGATACAAGGTTTGGTCAATAGTGGGATTTTAAATCCCTGAATTTTGAAGTTACCAGTTTGTGAATCTTGTTTAGAGGGTAAAATGACTAAGAGATCTTTCAAGGCCAAGGGAAATCGTGCCACACTTCAGCTGGAATTGGTACATATGTATGTGGACCAATAAATGTCCAGGCCAAAGCGGGTATCAGTATTTTATCACATTTACTGATGATTACTCTAGATTTGGACATGTGTACCTAATGCCACAAGTCTGAAGCTTTTGGAAATTCCAAGAGTTCAAGCTCAGGCAGAAAAGCATCTTGGTGTTCAAATTAAGACTCTTCCTTAAGAAGGGGTGAATACCTATTGGAGAGTTCAGGTCTTACCTGACCAAAGAGGGGATAGTTTCACAATTATCTTCTCCAGGGACACACCCAGGAGAATGGAGTTGCTGAAAGGAGAAATAGAACCCTTTTAGAAATGGCAAGATCAATGCTCAGTTATTCATCTCTTTCTGATTCATTCTGGATATGCCTTAGAAACTGCTATGTATCTATTGAACTTAGCTCCGTTCAAGTCGTTCAAAGACACCAATAGAATTATGGAAAGGGCGTAAGCCACCTTGAACCATATTCGGTTTGGGGTGTCTCGGCACATGTCTTACGAAGCCAAATAAGATGGACTGCGTAGAGAGTATGCATATTTATAGGCTATCCTAAAGGAACCAGAGGTTGGTTGTTTTATAGTCCGAAGGAAAAGAAGGTTATAGTGAGCACACATGCAACTTTCTTAGAGGAGGACTATATGGCAAATTATAAGCTTAGGAGTAAGGTTATTCTTGATGAGCTAGTCTCAGATCAAGTTTCACCTCAACCTCAGGCGGTTTCAGCTTTTGTCCTGGGTTGTTCAAAGAGGGAAAATATATCTATGTTGAACACACAGGAACAGAACAGAAGTTCAACATGATGATCAACAGCGAACCTGGAGAGATGCACCGCCGCTGGAAGAACAACAAAATCATGAATTGGTTAATCCTCTGAATGAGGGTCTCATCTAGAATTGGATCCCCCTGTAAATGCACAACAACAAGTGCGGCAAACTCGAAGTGGAGAGTGATTCGCAAGAGATTTCTCTTGTTGGGTGAATCGTCTCAAGATGTCATCATTGAAGAAGATGATGATCCCACGAGTTATGACGAGGCACTAGGGGATGTTGATGCTCAGGAATGGCTTGAGGCTATGAATCGTGAAATGGATTCTTTGTATTCCAACTGTTTGGTCTTGTGTAGATGCACCAAAAGGGGTAAGACCCATTGGGTGTAAGTGGATCTACAAAAGAAAGAGAGGATTGAACGGGAAGGTTGAAACCTTCAAAGCTAGATTGGTGGCGAAAGGGTACACCAAATAGAAGGTGTGGATTATGAAGAAACCTTTTGCCCATGCTCAAGTCCATCCGGATTCTCTTAGCTGTTGCAGCAAATCTTGATTATGAGATTTGGCAAATGGATGTCAAACCTTTCTAAATGGAAATTTGGAAGAGGATATCTATATGCAGCAAAAGGGTTCATAGCCAAAGGGCAAGAAAACATGGTATGCAAGTTGCAAAGGTCCATTTATGGACTTAAGCAAGCGTCCAGATCATGGAACATCAGGTTTGATCAAGCCATTAAGTCTTATGGTTTTGAGTCCTATGAGCCGTGTGTGATAGGATCCAAGGGAAACGCAGTATCTTTTCCTGTACTTTATGTGGATGATATACTCCTTATTGAAATGATATAAGGTATTATTAGGCATAAACCTGCTGAGCAAGCATTTTGATATGAAGGACCTAGGGGAAGCCAATTATATTCTTGGTATTAAGCTTTTGCTCTTGAAGAATAGGGTATTGGCATTATCTAGGGCTAATCATCGACAAAATACTTGCCAGGTTCACATGGAGAATTCCAAGAAGGGGATTTTACCTTCAGGCATGGGATTCATCTCTCTAAGGAGCATTCTCCTAAAACTCCTAGAGAGAGAACGGATGAGTAGGATACCTTACGCTTCAGTAGGTAGCCTTATGTATGCTATGTTGTGCACTAGACAAGATTCTATGTAGTGGGAGTAGTAAGTCGTACCAATCTAATCCTGGAGAAGAACATAATCCTGTTAAGTAAAACAAAGAATTAGTTAAAATTAGGAGTCGCCACCACGTTTTATTTAAATTGGGAAAATCTGAAAAAACCCACTTTTAAGAAAAGGTCTTTGTAAAAATTAGTTCGGAGTTTGTATGCATAGATAGTAAGTAAGGATTTAATCCTACGCACCCTAACACCCGTCCTTAGACGGACTTATTAATTGTGCAAATTATTAATAACCTTTCAAAATATTTATGTCATTATTTATTTACAAGGATATCAAAAAAAAAAATTTCTTAAGAAAAATTCTAAAACATCAAATTGTCATTTTCGATGTTCAAATATTGAGTCAACAAGTCTTCACGGCTAAATCAACATCCTTATCTGAAATAAATAAGTAAGAAATTTAAATTTAAATATGAAAATAAAATTCTCTTTTAAATTATAAATACTTATAAATAAGATAAAAATTTATTTTGATACTTTCTATGAAAAGAAAATAAAACATAAAATAATAAAAGAAAATTTAAAGAAAATTTAGAACATCAAGCTGTCATAGCTTAGATGTTAGAATAACGAGTTAACAAGCCGTCACACTAAATTAACATTTTATTTGAAATAAAATTTTTAAACAAATAAATGACCAATTTAAATTGAATATAATAGAAAATTCTATGAATTATTTACAAACAAGATAAATGAAATATTTTTAATATCTTTTTTATAAAAGGGAAAAATAAATTTTCAGGGAAATTTTTGGATCATTAAGCTTCACAGCTAAAATGTCCGAAATATTAAGTTAACAAGCCGTCACGGCTAAATTAACATTTTATTTAAAAAATACTTCTCAAATAATATAAAAATAACATAAAATATTTCATATATAAAAAAAATTATTTACAAGTAAGACATAAATTATAAAAATTTAATTTTGAACTTGACAGGGATTGAACGCCTCCTACGTATCCCTGCAATGGGGAACTCAAAGTTACGTAGTTCTTTAGAAAATGATGTGTTAATTGGCTTTATTTTTGAAAAGATATTTTAGAATATCAAACTTGTCATAGCTAAAATATTCTATAATGCAAAATTAATAAGCCTTCATAGCTAAATTAATTTTTTTCAAAAGGAGAACTATTGATCAGCTACCAAAAAAAAAAAAATCATAACCCACATCTTTATTATTATTATTTTTTAACTCTTTTGAAAAAGATAAAATAAATAATAACAACTAGTCCACCAAGTATATTGTTTTTAAAAAAATGACTCCAACCTATCACAAAAAAAATGAATTCAATTTCATGCAAAAAAAAAAAATGGCCTAGCCATCAAACATAATGATGACATAGAGCCCATGGCCCAAAATGATAAACCAAACAAAACAATAACTCCCACATAGCCCAAACACTCTCTTATCATTTTTGTTTTTTTTTTAAACAAAAAATGTATGCACACTAGACTAAAAACATAACCCAGCCCCTAAAGAAAAAAAAAATAAATAGAATTTCAAGCCACCTAAACGTAAATCAATAAACATGCATGTGCTGTGTACTCCAAGGATGAGCATTTAAGTTTGACCATTTGACCCAAAAGCAAAGAATGGATAACTTTAAAATAATAAACAAAAGGTAACATGATAAACTTTAAAATAATAAAACAAAAGACAATCAAGCTGTAACGCAAATAACATGAGTGGAGTATTGTGTTTCTTTAAAATATCAAGTGAAGAAAGTGAACGATGGGAGAGAAATGCAGCATACACACACAAACACTACTCACATATACGCAAACACAGAGAGAAAGGAAAACTAAGAGTGAAGGGATGGGTAAAGGGAAGAAGGAAAAGGAGGAGTCCATGGTTCTGTGAGAAGCTCGCAGGAGGAAGAGGTCCGCATGGTGGCTGATGGATGGTTCGATGATGAAGAGGAAATTGGAGACGTTGATAGTGGTGACGATGCCACTGGCCTTCTTTCTTCTTTTTTTTTTTATACTCTCTTTTTTTAAAAAAAAAAAATTTATCTATTGTTTATTCTAATCTGGGATTTGGGTTGATTTTATGTATTGAGTTGGACTATTGATGATGATGGTTTTTGGGTTGATCTGTGTTTTGGCTATGGTGAAGGGAATGGTATTTTGATTAGTCTGTGTTTATGGTTATGGTATTGTACTTGCTGAGGATGGAATGAGAATTAGGCTATGATTTTGTTTATTGTTTGGATTTTTGGCTGTTAAATATATTGGGTTTTGATGAACACTAGAAGATAGACACTAAAAAAATGAATCAACAATTGAAAGTGGTTTACCTGTGATTCTTGCTTATTCTTTTTCTCGTGTGTATTGCAAAATTGCTTTCAAACAAAAATGGTAATAAAAATTTTTTGTTGGAAGGATCCCCCTTTATCTGAATTTCATTCCCATTTATAACTATCAAGAATCAATTTTGCCAGATCTTCAAGCCATTTTTGATCAGGAAGATTTAATATCGTTTTGTTAGGCGCATGCTTCTTTGTTTTTTCTGGACTTCTGCTCTGTCAATGCACGCCTCCTTATTTCCCGGTTAGTGCACGCTTTGCTTTTGGAATTTTAAATGGCACCTTTCCTTCATTTGTTTGCTCTCTTATTAAAAAATGAAATGAAATGCATGCTTCAAAAAGGACAAATGGGAAATTGCTCATTTCTCTTTTGTTGTGGTTAAGAGATCAGCACCTTTCTTTGAATCAGCACGCTTCCCTTTTTTTTTAGAAATAATAAAACAAATGGGTTAACAACTCAAAAAAAAAAAAAAAAAGACAAAGACTTGAAATGGGTTTCAATTTTTTTTGTAAATTTAACAACTAATGGGCAATAACCACTAAAAATGAACTGACTAAGAATTCTTCAAAGGAATAGATTGAATTTTTTTTTTGTTTTTGGTCGACAAAATGTGTTCACAGTTGCCTCTTTACTCATTTCTTATAAGAGAATATGAAAAACCTAGTTTTACATATTATCCTTGTAAGGAATAAGTAAAGACATGAACATTGATTTTGTTCGGCAATGCATGAAATACAAATACAAGAAAAATTGAATTCTAATTTTGAAAAAGTCTAAACAAGAAGGTCACATGCAAACTATACAATTTAGAAATCACCTATGTATGAATCATGCAAAGAAGAGAAACTAGCTAATTTCACCAAATTTACAAATAACAGGAAATGTCAAAGAAAACGGAAATTCAAAAACCAACGACGGCTACAGGAATTTACAGCTCATGGGCTGACTCTGAAATCAAAAGATCTTGACCAACTGGATATGGGTCAACAAGTGACAGGAAATGAAAAATCTTGCGACCAACTGGATACTGCACAAGCAACAGGAAATGAAAAGCCTTGCGACCAACTGGATACGGGTCAACAAGTGACATGAGATGAAAACCTTGCGACCAACTGGATCGGGTAACAAGCAAACAGGAAATTAAAAGCCAGGAGTCAGGAAATTAAAAGACTTGTGACCAACTGGATACGAGTCAATAAGCAGACAAGAAATTAAAAGCCAGCAACAGAAAATTAAAGACTTGCGACCAACTGGATACGGGTCAACAAACAACATGAAATTAAAAGCCATAGACTGAGGAAATTAAACTTGCGACCAACTGGATATGGGTCAATAAGCAACAGGAAATTAAAGACTTGCGACTAATATGGTCCACAGGAGACAGGAAATTAAAAGCCAGGGTCGCAGGAAATTGAAAGACTTGACCAATGGATATACGTCAACAAGTGCAGGAAATTAAAGACTTGAATGGATATGAGCAAGTGACAGGAAATGAAAAGCCTTGGTCGCAGAAAATTAAAAGACTTGCAACCATTGGACAAGCAGACAGGAAATTAAAAGCCAAGGGCTGAGGAAATTAAATGGCAATTTGAGGCCAAATAGAAAGAAAGATGGCAATCTAGAACCGACAAAAATGTAAAAGCAATGAAAATCATGGAAATGTAAAATTCAATTTTTTTTTTTTTATGCAGAATCAAATTTTTTTCATTTTTTCAAAAACAAAAGTGAACCAAATATGTCAAGCTAAAATGGAGATGCCAAGGATGTCTATGTACAAAATGTGAATGAATCCAGGATCATGACAGGATGAAATGGATAAAAGAGAAATAGGCCAAGGACCTAAATGATTTGAAAATCAAAAGAAAGAGATGATCATTTTAACATCGAAAAACATTTGAACCATAAGCTTCTTCAGAGGATTTCACCACATGAATCTGTTTTCAAGTTTGTCATTAACACCGCCTTGCAATATGGTTTCACTGCATTCTTTTTCTTTTCAAAAAACATTCTTGTGAAAGGAATCTCACCATAGTCAAGCAACCCTCGAGGAAAACTTCAACCGATCAAACTCGTAGTCACTGTATTGGCCTCTGGCGCAAATGAAACTTCTCTTTTTTTTAACTTTGCTCACTTCTTCCCATTCTCTCCTATCTCTTTTTCTCTTTTAGGATGATGATTGTTTTTCTGCCAAGCTTAATTGAAGCTTCTGGATTCCCTCTGTGTGATGCTAGTCATTAATGCTTTGCTGCAAAAACTGTTAGGTCGTATAGTTTAAGCTTAAATTTATGCTTACTCAAGACATTATAAATGAACATGCATTCAAGAGGAAAATGGAAAGATTAACTGAATTAGCATTTTTATTGCTTGGTGTATTGGACAACAATATCACAAATTGTTGGAAGAAGTAAATAGAGCAAAGTAAAAGATAGGATTTCAAACAATATAAAAATTTTGCCCCAGTTTGGTCCTTAGTGGCTTATTCAATTGATTTCTTGCAGCAAATTGGATGCTATAGCCACTGTCTCTCTTCTGAGCCTTTCACTCTTTCCTTCTCTTGAACCCCAAAAATTGCCCCAGTTTCAATCTTGGTATGCTTGGCTCACAAGACACATCCAACACCGAAAGTTGCCCAAGTGTAAATTGTTTGAGATGATGCACGTTCTTTTGCCCTAACTTTTGCTTAGGACGCCCTTTTGGATTTTCGTCCTAACGGGCTTTTTCTTTTTTCTCTTTTTTTTTTTACCCTATCTTTTGCTTAGGCCGCTCTTTCAGTTTTCGACCTAACGGGCTTTTATTATTTTTATTTATTTCTCATCCTAGCTTTCATTTAGGCCGTTCCTTCAAGTTTTAGACCCAATGAGCTTTCACATCATCTTTTCAAGCATAAAACTTTTTGACTATTTATGTTGACGGGTCTAGGTAGTTCTTGTCCATCCATATTTTGCAAAATCAATGCCCCTCCTGAAAATGCTTGTTTGACAATGTAAGGACCTTCATAACTTGGAGCCCATTTTCCTCTGGTGTCCTCTTGATTAGGGAGAATTTTCTTCAAAACCAAATCTCCTGGATACAAATCCCTGGGCGGACTTTCTTATTGAAAGCCTTAGCCATTCTATTTGATACAACTGGCCATGACAAATGGCTGCACCTTTTCTCTTCTATCATATTCAACTGTTCATAACGAGTTTCACCCACTCAGATTCTTCTAACTCAGCCTCCATCAAAACCCTTAATGATGGGATTTCAACTTCAATAGGGGATACAGCTTCCATTCCATATACCAATGAGAAAGGAGTTGTTCCTGTGCTTGATCGTATGTTGGTACGATAAGCGTGCAAAGCATATGGCAGCATTTCATGCCAATCTTTGTAATTCACCACCATTTTGGCAACAATTTTCTTGATATTCTTATTTGCTTCGACCGCACCATTCATTTGAGGCCTATAAGGAGCTGAGTTGTGATGCTTGATTTTGAAAGTCTCAAAGAACTTCTGAACCTCGGCACCATTGAGATTAGGAGCATTGTCTGTGATAATTCTTCTGGAATCCCATATCTACAAATAATGTCTCTTTTGATAAATCTAGAAACACCTTTTGTGTGATATTGGCATATGAAGTGGCTTCCACCCATTTAGTGAAATAGTCTATCGCTACCAAAATGAAACGATGACTATTGGATGCCTTAGGATTAATTGGGCCGATAACATCCATGCCCCACATCGAGAAAGGCCAGGGAGATACCATACTATGCAGCGGAAATGGAGGAGCATTAACTCGATCTGCATATATTTGACATTTGTGACACTTTCGAACATAATTGATGCAATCATTCTCCATGGTGGACCAGTAATAACCACTTCTTAAAATTTTTCGTGCCATCATATGACCATTAGCATGGGTTCCACAAATTCCTTCGTGGATCTCAGTCATGATTATTCGAGCTTCATGAGCATCTACACATCTTAGAAGAGTGGTGTCATGATTCCTCTTGTAGAGGACTTCACCATTCAAGAAAAAGCTCATAGCCAGTCGACGGATTGTCTTTTTATGCACCTCATTTGCTCCAACTGGGTATTCTCCTTTTTGAATATACTGTTGATGTCCTGATACCAGGGTTGACCGTCTGGTTCAATCTCCACATTGCCACAATATACTGGTTCGCTTTGCACCTCTACATGGATAGGTTGGACATTAGCATGGACTTCCAATTTGGTCATTACAGCCAAAGTTGCCAAAGCATCTGCAAATTGGTTCTTGTCTCGAGTTAAATGAGAGAATGACACATCATCAAATCGCTCAATTAGTCGAGACAAGTATTTCTGGTAAGGTACCAATTTTGGATCCTTTGTTTGCCATTGTCCATTAACTTGATAAATTATAAGTGCAGAGTCTCCAAAGACTTTTAATTCTTTGATCCCAAGTCAATTGCAACTTGCAAACCATTTGCACACGCCTCATATTCTGCGATGTTGTTGGTACATTCAAAATCCAACTTGAGACTGGGTATTGCTTACCAGCGTGACACCACCAGCTCCTATTCCACATCCATTCATGTTAGCAGCTCCATCAAAGTACATCTTCCATACATTCTCCTCTTCCATCTCTTCTTTCTCCACTAACAGCACTTCATCGTCACATAATTCAGGTGGTTAGCCTCACTTTCAAGTGGGTTTTCAGCTAGATGATCAGCAATTGCACCTCCTTGACAGACTTTTGGGTCACATACTTGATGTCAAATTCTAGTATCACTTGCCACTTTGACATTCTCAACGACACATGAGGACTATCAAATATGTACTTTAACGGATCCATTCGAGAGATCAACCAAGTTGTATAGTATAACATGTACTGCCTCAACCTCTTGGAAGTCCATGCCAATGCACAACAGGTCTTTTCTATTGCCAAGTAGCGGGATTCAGTCATTAAACTTCTTGCTCAGATAATAAATTGCTGTTCTTTCTTTCAGATTCGTCATACTGTCCTAACATTGCCCCCATTGATGTTGGTAACACTTGAGGTATAGTATCAAAGGACGGCCCTAGGTGGGGTCAAAACTGGAGGTTTCATTAAATAAGCCTTTATTTTTGCGAAGGCTTCTTGGCATTCCTCATTCCATTCTCCGGTTGATGTTTTCGTAGCAACTTGAATATAGGCTCACAAGTACTAGTCAAATTGGCAATGAATCGAGCAATGTAATTGAGCCTCCCCAGAAACTTCTAACCTCCCGTTCAGTTTCGGAGAGGCATATCTTGTATTGCTTTCACCTTATCTGGGTCTACCTTTATTCCTTCTCTGCTAACAATGAATCCAAGTAATTTCCCGTAGAAGCTCCAAAGATGCATTTATTCGATTCAGCCGCAACTTATATTTTCTGAGTCTTTCAAACAATTTTTGTAGGACCTCACATGACTTTCTCCCTCTTTGGACTTAGCAACCATGTCATCTACATACACTTCAATCTCCTTGTGCATCAAATCATGGAATAATGCAACCATAGCACGCTGGTATGTAGCCCCGCATTTTTCAATCCGAATGGCATGACCGTATAGCAAAATGTTCCCCATGGAGTTATGAAAGTAGTTTTTCCTTTATCATTAACATCCATGGGAATTTGATTGTATCCTGAGTACCCATCCATAAATGAAAATCGGTGGCTTTTTGCAGTATTATCAACAAGGACATCAATGTGAGGGAGAGGAAAATCATCCTTCGGGCTAGCTTTGTTTAGGTCCAGATAATCCACACACATTCTAACTTTTCCATCCTTCTTAGGCACTGGGACAATGTTAGCCACCCAGTCAGTGTGTCTTGATACCTCCAAAAATCCAGCCTCTAGCTGTTTGCACACTTCCTCTTTTATTTTTAATGACATTTCAGGCCGTATCCTTCTCAACTTTTGCTTTTTCGGTTCAATTCCCGCATATAAAGGGATCTTATGTGAAGCTATTTCTGGATCCAACCCTGGCATATCACGGTAAGACCATGCAAAAACATCCATGTATTCCTTGAACAATGCAATCATTTCTAAGCGTTCTGGGTTTTCCACTATTTTCAGCTCCTTCTTCTCTTCTTCATGCCCATGTTAACCAACTCGATCACCTCATTGTCTAAGTCAAACTCCTTTTCTATGCTCCAGGAAGTCTGAAAAGTGCCCAACAATTTTCTCATCCTCATCAGATTCATGGCTATCACAATCAAGTGCCGCAAGAGAATCAATTGATAAGTCTCCAAAGTCCCTTTCATGCGACAAAATTTCTATAGTATTTAAATTCCTGGAAAGCAATTAGGATGGGTTGGAATGCCAAAATGAAAGGTGGAAAAATGAAAATAATATGGAAGACATAAATTAACGAGATGAGAAAGGTAAATAAAAGAAAGAAGAAAGAAAAATTAAAGAGACAGAAAACGAGGAAAATGGAAGACAAAGAAAGATTATTGAATAATCATGCGAGTGCATTTAGATGATGTCTTTGAGTAGCATAAACAGAAGCATAAACAATATTTATCAATACAACCCAAACAATTACTTTGAAGCAACAACATCAATAACTGGTTCAACTTCCAGTTCATCAGCATCTCATTATTGTTGGCAACATGAGGGTTGTTTTCTTTGGATTCATCAGCATTCACCATATTGATAGTGATACAACGCGAGGGGATTGAACTTCCTCAGCTAGAATTACTTTAGCTGGGCCTGGAAATGTTTCCTTTAGGTGAGGAATTTGCTTCATTTTCTCCATTTGCTCCTCCTGAAAATGCTTAAGAGTCATGCCTCTCATCTCCTCTTCCAATAGTGCATTATATCCCAAACCATATCGATTAGGCTTCTTGGTGACTGGTATTGGTGTTGTGATACCTTGCAACTGGAGTCCTAATCCTCTGCCTTGTAGGTATCCACTCTTAGCCATGATATGAGCCACCACCTGATTTTGCATTGGGAGCTTATTATGTTCCTGTTTCAGCCCTACTACCTCCAGGTTATGCCATAAACTGCTCTCTACCAGTTCCACATTCTCAACATACGGCAATGTAACTGGTTTAGATACTATGATATCTTTTTCTCCATGGATTGTAACGATTGAGCCATTCTCTATGTATTTAACCTTTTGATGCAAGGTTGAGGGACAGCACCAACATTGTTAATCCAGGGTCTTCCCAGCATATTGTAATCTGATTCGATCTCCATTACCTGAAATAACACTTTGAATCTACTTGGGCCAATCTCCAACAACAATAACATTTCCCCAAGGATACTTTTCTTTGCCCCATCAAAAGCCTTCACAATCATCACCTCGGCGATATGTCATCCTTACTTATTGACAAGTAACTTAAGGTCGACATTGGTAGAACATTCAATCCTGACCCTCCATCAATGAGGACCCTGGGCACTATATGGTTTCTGCATTTGAGAGTTATGTATAGTGCTCGTGGGTTAGCCTGTGACACAACTTCCTCATCTAGAACGTAATCATGCTGACACGTTTCACTGGATCTACCATATTCACCATGTTCTCTGTTGAAACGTCAGGCTTGACATAAGCTTCTTTCAGGATCTTTAACACTGCCTTTTGATGAGGCTCGGATGACAAGATTAGTGATAACAAGGATATTCTGCAGGAGTTTCTTTAATTGTTCCAGAATATCATACTCACTCTGTTTCATGATTTTTAGAAATTCCTCCTCCTCATCTTCTTTCATTTCACTTCCTCCTAAATCAGAACTTTTCCAGCATTCCCTTCATTAACAAACTTTCCTTTTTCTATTTCTTTAGGACCATAACACCTTCCACTTCTCGTTATACTAGTTACTACTCCACCTACTTGGGCATTTGAGGTTTCTCCTATATCTCTTTTCATCTCAACCTCAGTCTCATAGTTCCAAGGTACAGCATGTGTGTCCTTATAAACAAAGGGTGTTGGTTTCTTCACGTGATAACTACCTTTTCTGGCTTTGGCGCTTGATTAAGTGGAGGCACTCGAAGCACAAAACGCTCAATCACATTCACCTCTTCAGACATTCAGCTTCTTCTTTGCTTGTATAACACCTAGGTTGAGTAATCCTTGTACACAAGCCTTGAAATCCCAGCAATTTTCTATGTCATGGCCAAAGCCTCCGAGTGGTAGTCACAACTCGATTCCATATCACATTTCTCATTTTCCTTCATCATAGATGCAGGTGCTGTGATGTTGTATCCAACTTCCTTTAAGCCAATGAAAACTTTCTCCATAGGAGTTCGAAGATTCAAGACCCTCTTGATCAAGGGTTCTTCCATCGTCAAAGCATTTACTCGAGCTCCTCCTTCATGATTTGGCATCGGATTGTTAACAATATCGGGCTTTGATTCCTCTTGCAGGTCCAATCTTCCACAAGCAATTAGCCTTCTTACCTGTCTTGAAGGCTTCACAATCTTCAATTGAATGCCCCGCAACTTCCATGTGGTATTTACAAGTTAAGTTGGGGTTATACCAAGCTGGAAATGGTGGTTCTAATGGACGCACAGGACATGGTGAGATCAGGTGAGCATCGAACAATTTTTGAAACGGGCAGCATTTGAAATGGATAGCTTTGGGAAAGGTGGAAGATTTGGGAATCGATTACGAATTCTGGTTTTGGAAATTTGGTCGAGGTGGTGTAGTGTTTGGGTAGTTCTGGGATACGTGGTCGGGTTATATGTATAGGCTGGGCGAGTTGGTTGGTATGGTCGTATGTGGATGTTATTGACTTGAGGTTGGGTATGTGGGATTGTATTTGTGGTTGGAGTAGTTTGGTATGGTGGGTAATAAGGGATGGATGGTATTTGGGATCTTGGGTGTGTTGAGGCATATCTTGGAATGAAAGATTGCTGACCTTGCACATAACTTACTTCCGCCTCTTTCTTCCTTGGCGGCAATCCTCTCTTGTGTCCTCATTACTCACAGGAAGTTTTCCAGCTTTAGCCAAATTCTCGATTCTCTCACCGCAGTTATCAATTCAAGAAGTCTTTGTATGCTGCTCCTACCATTGCCCCAATGTAAGGAGATCCTAAAGTCCCCAAAAAGTACGAACACATTTCAGATGGGATAAGTGGCGGCACTTGAGCAGCTAAAGTTCTCCATCTTTGAGCATATTGCTTAAAGGACTCATCTTTCTTCTTTTGCATCGTGCTCAATTGCTCGCGAGTAGGTGCTATTTCCATGTTAAACTTGTATTGATTCATGAATTGGTCAACTAATTCCCTCCAGGAAATTTTGGAATGGTCTAATTGGATATACCACTCTAAGGCGGGTCCAGTTAAACTTTCATGGAAAAAGCTGATAAGAAACTTCTCGTCCTTGGACCATATTGACATTTTTGTGCAGTAACTCTTTAAATGAAAAAGAGGATTACCAGGCCATCATACTTCGAGAAATCAGGAACCTTGAAGTCTTTAGGAACTACTGTGTCAATAGGAGGGCAAAGCTCAATCTCCATATGACCATAAGTGCTAGGTCCTTGAATAGCTTTGATTTGCTCCTGAATCTTCTTCATCCATTCTTCTCTGAACTTGTCTTTATTCACCTCTGCATGGCTATTTTCTGAGGAAAATGGTTGTTTCTGATAACAACACGGCTGCCCCAAATAGGGGCAGCATGCTCATGCCCATCAGGATGAGTGTTCTCTAACGAATGATAGCCTTCTCCGATCGGAATTACCAATGGCATTGTGGGTGGTGGCTGTCCATGAGGATTATTTAGAATCTCATCCACCTCGTTCAATCCTTGAGTGACATTTACAGGTGCATTTAATGTCCCGGGTATGGTTATCATTGCAGCACTTGGTTGTACCTCAATGACGTGTTTACCATGTCCCGATTTTGATTAGCTCTTAATAAATCAAGGGATTCCTTCATGGCTCTCATCATTTCTTCCATATTTGCTTGATTAGTTGACATTTCATTCAATTTCCCTCTCACTGCATCAACCTCCATGCTCAAA
Organism: Dalbergia oliveri; assembly: GCA_030441495.1. Classification (NCBI taxonomy): domain Eukaryota; kingdom Viridiplantae; phylum Streptophyta; class Magnoliopsida; order Fabales; family Fabaceae; genus Dalbergia; species Dalbergia oliveri. The sequence continues at coordinate 25,245,565 of JAMLFY010000009.1, read as the reverse complement.
TTTCTTACTTGATCAGAAGTATTTCCTAGTTCACTATTGCCACCAGCCATCTTAGTCGCGCTCTGGTATTGTGAATACGAGTTAGATCGGTATCTTCTTTCCTCGGGCGCCCAATTGTGACTAAGTTTTACCTGTGAGCATAAGATTTATTAAAAAGAAAGAAAAATTGTTATTTATTAGAGGTCTTCTATCGTGCTTAGTCTTGATGTGAGTGTCTTTGATGATAACTGTTCCCAGAACGTCTCGTTCAAAGGTACTATGTTAAATTTAAATGACTATTGCCATGAGATCAAACAATATGAAGGAATGATTATTCATTCAAAGCATTATCTTTATTACAACCATTTCCAAAAGAAATACATCATAAAGCCACACATTGTCACTCAAAAGCCAATAGCTCAACAACGTCTTTCTGCAATCATTTGTTTCATCTTTCTAATCAAATCTCTCCAGTAGTTGACGAAGATGCGAATCTCATCTGGAGTCTCAAAGGGGATAATTTCCTGCTAGCCATTTCCAAGTATCTTGGAACATCTTCTATTGCTGTATTGGCCAGCCTGCCAGGTTTGAAAAGCGAACTTTCAACTCATGAATGATGTGATCTCGATGCTGCACTTCAAGGTCCAAATCTGCAATCTTTTTCTTTTCTTCTTCCAGAACAGCTTGATAATACATGATCTCATTTTTCATGTGTTGGTTTTGTTCCTCAATCTTCTCTTGGTATTCATCATTCAATTCCCCAATTTGTTGTCTCATTTGTCCTTCATTTTTTAATGAACCTTTCAGTTTTAGCACTTTGAAGCAGCTTTTCAATCGTTGATTTTCAGCTAATGCTTCATCACGTTCTTGCCTTCGAAGTCCTAATTCTTTATTGGCAGCCATGAGACATTCTTTGGTTTTCATCATGTGCTCCTGCCCTAGTTTTAACTTCTTACTTGGTTCCTTCAAGAACTTGATCTCTTTTGGTGCTTTCTCGTTTAAAGCTGCATAATCATGATGGGCGTTTTTCAGTTCAGCCTCCACTTGCATCTTTTCTTGTTCAGCCTTGTTCAGTCTTTCTTTCATATCTTTGATTTCTTCAGTTTCATCAACATGCAAAGCCAATGTCTTGCCAGGAGTAATTGCAGTTGAGACTCTAAATGGCAACTTAACCTCTTGAGCTCTATTTTTCACCCATTGGCGATAGCTTTCTTTCACTACAAGCTCCTAACTCCCAATTCTTTTCTTTTTCGGATAACATTATTCCAAGCAGATCGGATTTCTGAATAGAGCAATGTCATCCGAATCGGAGTAGTACATGATGAAAGGAGTTATTGTAGCTTCAGAAGGTGGTTCCATTATGGGGTAACCAAGTTGGCGCAACACCAATGCTGGATTATAATTTATACACCCTCGAGTACCCATGAGAGGTACATTTGGAAAATTTCCGCACTGATAAATCATTGTCGTCCATCTTCCCACCAAGGGTACCATCGAATCACTTTTTCATTTAACTTGGCAAATTCCTCAGCCCATTCTCGCCCACTTTTGTTCTTGACCTGATACATTTTTAGATCATTGATAGGACAGAGTGTCTTGTAACTTCTTTGGAATATATGCGCAATAATCCACACATATAGCATTGGTAAACAACACAAAACTCTCTTGCCATTCTTCTCATAGCAAAAATTCAAGGAACAATATACATCTCCAGGAGAGGAATAGGATTCTGAGCATGAAATTTCGGGCAAGGAATACATCAACTTGCGCTAGATCTACGAAACCATCAATATTTGGAAACAGAATGGTTCCATAAATGGTGAGGGTCAATACATCCAAAAAGTGTCCCAATCCTCAATTTGAGCTAATCGCTGCATGTGCTTTTCCAAGTACTCTCTTGTGAATCCTCTGGTCTCCTTTCTGCATTTCTGTGCTTCACTCAAATCTCTTACATTTACCTTGAGGACATTTGCTATTGTATGCAAAGAAGCATAATGTCCTTGGTAGCTGTAAGGTTTTTCTCCTTCTAGTGGTAACCCTAGGATCAGCTCAAATTCTTCAAGGGTTGGTGCCAACTGGAAATCTTGAAAGGTAAAGCATCGGAATGGAGGATCATAATACTTGCCAGGGCTGTGATTGCCTCTCCTACTTCCACCTCTAACAAGCTCAGACTTTTCCATATTTTCTTGTGAGAGAAAGACGTTGTGGAGCTTTTAACAACTGACTCAAAGATCTCAAGCTTTCATGTCAGGTTTCTTAGCTTTAAGATGTAAAGTCTTTTTCAATTCTTCACAATTGTTTGATCTCATGGTTGTTTCCATTTTTTTTAAAGATACTCACAACAAGACTTGATATAGCTCTCTAACAAACCTGTTGAACAAAAGAAAGAGTGATTTTTCTTTAGAAAGAAAATACAAATAAAACTTGTAAACAAGTTAAAGAATTTATGTACAAAGAAAATAAGTTAAAGAAGAAGGTATGCTCCCTTTGTGACCTATTGAATTGTGGAAGGCTATCCTATGGTCTCATAAGCTTTCTCCTGTGAAGACTTTCATCAGGTGGATCTATGAACTCAGGATTCTATGGCCTCTAGAGCTAACAACTCTTTTGAAATGTTATCCACAAGGTTAAGCTAGATAGGACATTTACAAAAGAGTCACACTAGACGAGATTTTCACAATAACCAAATAGGACGTACATCCAATATGGCTACTGTTACACAATCTCTTACCTATCTCAAGTTGCACTCAAACCCGTATAGGGCCCACTCGTGTGTGATTAATGTGTTAGTGTTGTGTGTGAAGGGAGCATACAAACCTGGAATCCTAACACTACCCATTACCAACACCTGCAAAATAAATAATAGAAAATAAAAGTCGTCTATCCTAGGGTTTCCATTAATAAATAAATAAAACATAAAACTGTACAAGAGAGTATCTAACATAAAAGAAATCATTTATCCTAGAGTTGTCATGAAAAAGCAAAATGAAAAATAAAAACAAAAGGCAACTTATTTTAACATAAAATAAAAAGAACAAATAAAAATAGAGAAAAAAATAAAAGGAAAATTTGAGATTACAATAATATGCACAATCAATTTTTAAGCTTGACTCTTTAACGTCCCCAGTGGAGTCGCCATCTGCGCAACCAAACGACGGAAAGAATTAGTTAAAATTAGGAGTCGCCACCACGTTTATTTAAATTGGGAAAACAGAAAAACCCACTTTTAAAGAAAAGGTCTTTGTAACCAAATTAGAGTTCGGAGTCGGTTATGCATAGAGAGGGTAGGGATTTAATCCTACGCACCCTAGTACACCGTCCTTAGGACTTATTAATTGTGCAAATTATTAATAACCTTTCAAAATATTTATGTCATTATTTATTTACAAGGATATCAAAAAAAAAATTTCTTAAGAAAAATTCTGAAACATCAAATTGTCACGATTTCGATGTTCAAAATATTGAGTCAACAAGCTTACGGCTAAATCAACATCCTTATTTGAAATAAAATAAGTAAGAAATTTAAATTTAAACATATGAAAATAAAATTCTCTTTTAAATTATAAATATTTATAAATAAGATAAAAATTTATTTTGATACTTTCTATGAAAAGAAAATAAAACATAAAATAATAAAAGAAAATTTAAAGAAAATTTAGAACATCAAGTTCATAGCTTAGATGTCTAGAATAACGAGTTAACAAGCCGTCAGCTAAATTAACATTTTATTTGAAATAAAATTTTTAACAAATAAATGACCAATTTAAATTGAATATAATAGAAAATTCTATGAATTATTTACAAACAAGATAAATGAAATATTTTTAATATCTTTTTTATAAAAGGGAAAAATAAATTTTCAGGAAATTTTTGGATCATTAAGCTTCAGCTAAAATGTCCAAAATATTAAGTTAACAAGCCGTCACGGCTAAATTAACATTTTATTTAAAAAATACTTCTCAAATAATATAAAAATAACATAAAATATTTCATATATAAAAAAAATTATTTACAAGTAAGACATAAATTATAAAAATTTAATTTTGAACTTGAGGGATTGAATCGCCTCCTACGTATCCCTGTGCAATGGGGAACTCAAAGTTACGTAGTTCTTTAGAAAATGAATATGTGTTAATTGGCTTTATTTTTGAAAAGATATTTTAGAATATCAACTTCATAGCTAAAATATTCTATAATGCAAAATTAATAAGCCTTCATAGCTAAATTAATTTTTTTCAAAAGGAGAACTATTGATCAGCTACCAAAAAAAAAAAAAAATCATAACCCACATCTTTATTATTATTATTTTTTAACTCTTTTGAAAAAAGATAAAATAAATAATAACAACTAGTCCACCAAGTATATTGTTTTTAAAAAATGACTCCAACCTATCACAAAAAAAATGAATTCAATTTCATGCACAAAAAAAAAAATGGCCTAGCCATCAAACATAATGATGACATAGAGCCCATGGCCCAAAATGATAAACCAAACAAAACAATAACTCCCACATAGCCCAAACACTCTCTTATCATTTTTTGTTTTTTTTTTAAACAAAAAAAATGTATGCACACTAGACTAAAAACATAACCCAGCCCTAAAAGAAAAAAAAATAAATAGAATTTCAAGCCACCTAAACGTAAATCAATAAACATGCATGTGCTGTGTACTCCAAGGATGAGCATTTAAGTTTGACCATTTGACCCAAAAGCAAAGAATGGATAACTTTAAAATAATAAACAAAAGGTAACATGATAAACTTTAAAATAATAAAACAAAAGACAATAAGCTTAACGCAAATAACATGAGTGGAGTATTGTGTTTCTTTAAAATATCAAGTGAAGAAAGTGAACGATGGGAGAGAAGTAAGCATACACACACACAAACACTACTCACATATACGCAAACAGAGAGAGAAAGGAAAACTAAGAGTGAAGGGATGGGTAAAGGGAAGAAGGAAAAGGAGGAGTCCATGGTTCTGTGTAGAAGCTCGCAGGAGGAAGAGGTCCGCATGGTGGTGATGGATGGTTCGTATGATGAAGAGGAAATTGAGACGTTGATAGTGGTGACGATGCCACTGGCCTTCTTTCTTCTTTTTTTTTTTATACTCTCTTTTTTTAAAAAAAAAAAATTTATCTATTGTTTATTCTAATCTGGGATTTGGGTTGATTTTATGTATTGAGCTTGACTATTGATGATGATGGTTTTTGGGTTGATCTGTGTTTTGGCTATGGTGAAGGGAATGGTATTTTGATTAGTCTGTGTTTATGGTTATGGTATTGTACTTGCTGGAGGATGGAATGAGAATTAGGCTATGATTTTGTTTATTGTTTGGATTTTTGGCTTAAAGGATATGGGTTTTGATGAACACTAGAAGATAGACACTAAAAAATGAATCAACAATTGAAAGTGGTTTACCTTGATTCTTGCTTATTCTTTTTCTCGTGTGTATTGCAAAATTGCTTTCAAACAAAAATGGTAATAAAAATTTTTTGTTGGAAGCAGATCCCCCTTTATCTGTGAATTTCATTCCCATTTATAACTATCAAGAATCAATTTTGCCAGATCTTCAGCCATTTTTGATCCAGGAAGATTTAATATCTGTTTTGTTAGGCGCATGCTTCTTTGTTTTTTTTTTCTCTGACTTCTGCTCTTCAATGCACGCCTCCTTATTTCCCGGTTATGCACGCTTTGCTTTTGGAATTTTAAATGGCACCTTTCCTTCATTTGTTTGCTCTCTTATTAAAAAAATGAAATGAAATGCATGCTCTCCAAAAAGGACAAATGGGAAATCGGTGCTCATTTCTCTTTTTTGTTGTGGTTAAGAGATCAGCACCTTTTCTTTGAATCAGCACGCTTCCCTTTTTTTTAGAAATAATAAAACAAATGGGTTAACAACTCAAAAAAAAAAAAAAACAAAGACTTAAAATGGGTTTCAATTTTTTTTTGTAAATTTAACAACTAATGGGCAATAACCACTAAAAATGAGACTGACTAAGAATTCTTCAAAGGAATAGATTGAATTTTTTTTTTTTTTTTGGGGTTACAAAAAGGTGTTCAAGCTTAAACATATACTCAAGTACCTTAGGAGAACGAGATTATATGTTGGTCTATTCTAGTGGGAGTCTTGAAACCATTGGTTATAGAGACTAAGAATTTCCAAGGAGACATTGACTCAAGAAAATCCACCTCTGGGTATGTGTTCACTCTTAATGGCGGGCCATTTGTTGGAGGAGTGTCAAACAATCATGTGTGGCTGACTCTACCAGAGAGGCTGAGTAGCTGCTTCCCAGGCTTAAAGGAAGCCGCATGGTTAAAGAAGTTCCTAACGGATCTTCAAGTGATACCAGGTGTTAGTCGTCCCATCACACTTTACCGTGATAACAGTGGGCAGGCACACCAAGGAACCAAGGTGTCACAAAAGACAAAAGCACATAGAGAGGAAGTACCACTTGATCCGAGATATAATTGAAAGAGGAGATACAGTGTAGTCAAGATAGCATTGACGAGAACCTTGCTGACCCTTTTACTAAGAGTTTGCCTAACGTGTGTTCGAGAGGCATGTTACATCTATGGGTCTTAGGAGGATTCCAGATTTGCTATAGCTTTAGGAAGTTGTTATTTCACTTTGTTATTTTGTGCCTTTTGAGCAAGACATTATGACATTGTATTTTTTTTAATGTTATAAATGAGGTATAATTCATTTTTTCCGCACACTATTTACAAACACGAAGGTCCGGATCAATTGTGAAGTATATGATCATATGGATACGTTCATGGAGGACATGGTCATAGGTTCTCACAATTGATGAATAGGTTCACCTATTAAATAAAGTTGGGCATTTTTTTAGTTGCAATATTTATGAGATGATTTTGTCCGAATCATTTTAAATATTGGTGTGAGTTAATACTTACATTGAATGGATCAAGGAGAGATTTGATTAAAGTTGTTCTTTCTGTCATAAGGAATCAAATCTCCAGAACTATAGTTATGTAGTTGCTCTTAATCCTGAGTTTATTTTAAATAAGTAGTCGAATAGATTTCATTCTTTGATTTACCAACGGTGAGGTTCAATCTATTGATGGCCAATAACCCTATTTTGGGATTGAAACTATTTGGTTATTGGTGTTTATGAGATAAACAACATGGAATTTATAGGAAATGTCCCCTTGATATGTTTCGGTACTTGGATATTGAAGACATTGCCATGCATGTAATCCATTAGAGAAACTATCAAGTCAAGGAAATAAATAATTGATTGGGTAAAACTAGTCAATCAATTATAGACATTCTATAAAGGGCGATGCATATTCATGTTATAAATGTCATTATTCTTGGAGTAACGTTGGGCTTTTAGTGGAGTAGCACTGAATTAGATAATCTTCTGAGATTATCAGGAGCCTTGATAGATGACAAATGGTAGATCCTCAGGCTAGCTTGAGATAAGGGATGGGGTATATCAGATGATGATGGCTTATGGGATACATGGTCTTGGGTTTATGAACTCAAGTTTGTATCTTAAAGAGCAAGTGGGAGATTGTTGGGTTATATGCTTTGTCACTTAAGTCCAAAAGACTTTAGTGAGATTAAAGCCAAGAACAATATGGCCCATGTGGCTTAGGGTTAGGCCTTGGAAGCATATATAAACTAATCTTTTCACCTTGTGCCTCACTAGTGTTTTCATTAGAAACAACACCCTAAGGGGTTGTCATCATCAACGTTGCCCACACCACTCCATCCCCCTCGAGAGATAGTCTGGAGATCTGCAAGAGCCCATTATACCGATCGTGAAGCTTTCGGTTCATTGTCCTTCCAGGTAATCAAAACAATGAAGGTTCTATTTTCCTACGTCGCGTCTGAACGATGCGCTTCCCGTTTCTGATATAATCCTAAGTCTAAACATCTTATAAATAAAGAATCCTTGGATGGTTATAGTTGATTTCAAAAACAAATTGCTTTTTTTTTTTCTCATTTCATGTCATTATATTTTGCAGCCAAAATGCAGAATCATACAAAGTTGTAAGATGCAGTATAACTTTATGTTGACTATATCTAAACTATAATTACTCTCGTGCATTTAGTCTTTACAGTTTCATGTTGTTTAACAAGGTTTGCAATAAGGTCCTTGAATTACCAATTACACAGTGAATAGTATTTTTTAAGAAGAAATTGAATGATATATGATAACAGGAAAAATAGCGTGTTATATATTTCAAGATATATAACATTAAACTTTTTCCTTTTTCAATAAACATGTAAAAATTTCTGTTAGTCTTTCTTTATCAACTTTACAAGGTAATGTTGGTCACTCGGTGACGTGGCATGTGATATGAGTAATTGCGTGTAGTTATAGTTATCTCATTACTTAGAGGACAAATTATTGCATATTAAAGGTCAGATCATGAACATATATATATATATATATATATATATATATATATATATATATATTTTTTTTTTTTTGGACTTGTTCTTCACTTCCTATCCTATCCAAGTCGTCTCACAGTTGATGACCTTGACCTGATATTTTCCACACCAAAACGCCTCAGTCTCACTTCACATATACTGAGCTTCCTTTTCTTTTCAGAGCTTGAAGGCCAATAGCAGAGTTTTATGTTAGTTCAGGGTTATACTTCCAATTGACTCGAACCGATTTAAAATCTAAATTCTTTTTTTTTTGGGTGAGAAAAATCTCACAATTTTTATAATTCATCTAATTTAAAATATGGTACTAAATTATAACATTTTTAATTTATATTCTAATTAGTACATTTTATTTAATATAATATTATTCTGTATTGATATATTTATTTTGAAATTAAATAGAAATTAAAAAGTTTCTCTTAAATTTTATATTGTGTTTAAAAATTTATATTTTATATAATATTTTAATCTTTATATATTATCTAAATATGTTGATTCCAACATTAACCAAACCATTAATGTGGTTAAATTTAGGATTCAAAGTCAACATGGATTAACTCACTTGATCGACCTTTCAATTATGTTTTGTCATGATTTTTGGTTTGATTCTCAGGTTTTTTTATTGGTGGATGATATATAAATATTCAATGGAAGAGACATATTCTAACCCTTAACTGAGACTAGCTTTTTCCTCTATTTAAACTTTTATAAAAAATAAAAAACAAAACAATGGTCCGAAAAAAAATAAATAAAAGAAAGGATAGGATAAGTTCAGCTATAATTAAATTTGGTTTAACTCGCCTGTCCAGTGTGTGCACCCAACAACTTTACAGTGAGTCAGTTCAAGAAACACATTGTCATGAGTACTATCTCTAGACGCGGAAGTGAAAGGAGCATCTTGAGAAACTCCTTTTTTTTTCTTCTTCTTTGGTGATGATACCACGGACTCGGACATAGAGGTGCCGAAGTGGGCTAGTCCATCTCATTTAGATTTCTCTAGTTGAAAGCCTACAAAAAATGAGGCGGACCAGACCCATCAAAATAAAATAGACTCAACAAGGAAGACTAACTCACTTTAAATGGCTGGAGGTTACCAGCTCACCAAAAAGTTAAAAATAAAAAATAATAAAAAAATCTTTATTTCAATAGATTAATAAATTTTTTAAGAACCTTTTAAAAAATTAGCAATGATACCGATATAATAGTAAAAAAATTCAACATGAACAATTATAATAATAAAACAACAATTCAGTTAGAAGTCAATACTAGTACATTGTGTTTGATAACAGTATATTGATACTTAATCTCAAAGTAACACTAATATTCTATTTTTTCTAAATAAAAAAAACACACATTGGCGCTCTCTGGTCAAATCCACCCAAATCTACCAAAACTCGGTTATGAGGGCCAAATTTTTTGGTAAGCTTTAAGGTGTAGTTCAACCCGCCAAAAATGATGGGTTAACAGATCTTTATGAATTCAGCCTATTTTAACATCTCTACTCTGGCATATATGTGCTTTGATGAGTCCCAGATGTGGCATTATAAGAATACAACCATGAGTATGTTCTAGAAAAAAGAAATGAGTGTGTCATGTAGTATTAAAATAATATAATAAATATATTATTATAATCCATACATTTTTTTATTTAATTTTAATATATTGATATTGTAAAAAAATTATACAATTATTTAATTATATAATATTATATTAATAAATATGGTTAATTTTTAACTACCTGAAAAGTCATAGAGAGATTTAATTCAATGATAGTATAAAAACTTTTTACTATGTCTGTAAACATAGAGTTTTTTGAATTTTTTGGTTGTAATGTACATATAGTTTTTTACTTGAAAAGTTTTTTACATCAAATATATTTTTTTGAATTTTTTGGATGAATGTTTGTAAACGAGATCTAACTGTTCACATAAAGTAATATTGCATAGACTTAAATATATTTTTGGTACAAATATTTTCAAAACTTTTTAAACTTTATTTCAGCTATTATTTTATCTTTGTTAAATATTGACATGTCATTTAATTTTACATGATAGTCAATAATTCTACCTGATTCATTAAGAGGAATAATGGCTATCATGCAAGACCATATTATGTCATACTTCATCCATTTTAAAATATGTTACTTTAAGACAAATATAAGTATTAAGAAAGATAATAAATATATTAAAAAAGAAGTAAAATATAATAAATGAACTAATATATCTCTATTAAATAAAATGCTATTGAAAAACTAGTAGTTAGTGAGTGAAATTATTTAGGGATACTATTACAAAAAATTGTATTCAAATGTGAATTTGTCTAAAATTAAACAGTATATTTTAAAATGTGAAATTATCTTAAAGTTGATAGATATTTTAAAAGGAAATGAGTACTTCATTAGTTAGCCCGACATTTAACATAAATAAATTAATGACAAAAAAAGTAAACAATTCTAAAAATTAACTCATATTTTGGTAACTTTACTTTTTCCTTTAGAAATGAATCTTGACGTCCTGTAAAATTCTTTTTACTATCATCTAGTGTGCTCTTATATATAAGACTTTTGAGATGACTAGTATGGAATTAATCTTTTTATACTGTTATGGTAATATATGATTGAATAATAGTATAGAAATTTATATTAATAATATATTAAAATTATTTTTTTAATTACTAGAGAAAACAACCATAAATAAAAATTTATCAAAATTAAGATTTGTTTTTTTGGACTTACGGGTTAAGTTATAATGTAAATTATAAAATGATATAATTTGACAAAAAAATTGGTGTGTTTGAATTTATGTTAAACTTAATGAACCCTTTATTGTGTAAATTGTAACCACATGCTCGGGTACACATACGAAAGATGGACCTTAGTTCATTGTAGCATTTTCCTTGGAGGGGAAAGAGATGGGCCCTAATCATTTTTGTTCCAAAATGCAGACCCCAATCCATGAATTTTCTGGCTGGTATTAGGTTTATAATTGTTTTCCCTGTAAATTTTTTTTTTATGACATTGAGTAATTATATGAAAAATTATTTTATGGTTTTTTTTAGGCTTGAAAGTTTTTAAATAAGTTTTTGAGAAGATATACAAAAATCAACCCGATAAAATGAGTAAAAAGGCTATTTAAGAAGTTAAAATTACAAATGACCTATTTGAGAGACCGAATTGCTAGTTTAATCATAAATTAAAGAACCAATTTGTTGAACTTATTAAGAATAAGGGAGAAGCCAACTAAACCAAAATCCACAAACAAAATGGAAGCGAATTAAGTTATCTATCAACTCTTTTTCACTTTTCACTTTGTTCTTTCTTTCCCTTTTCCTCTGTGCTTTACCCCATTCCTGATCATCATGTTTCAAAGGAAAAAATTCAGCAAAGGTCTCAACAGTCACATCATCATTCTCAACATGTTATGAAAAAAGTTTGTAAATCGCCCCTACACATGCAATTGTTTGTAAATAACTCCTCACTATAAATTGGAGTTATGCTTCTGTGTTATACCACAACTCTACTTCCAGTTTGTTAGATTGGGAATCTAGGGTTTCATTAGGGAGGGTAAGGGTCTAAGCTTGAGATAAGATAATAGAGCCACATATATTTATAATTTCATATGAGGTTGAGACTTATATTTGTATGCGTAGGGATTGATTTGAAGTCTATTCTTATGTAGAGACTAAATTCAAAATCAGTGACATATGTATAAAGATCAAAATTATATTTTTAAAAGGGCTTATGTATTTTTTTTTATTATTGAAAAATAAATGAACTTTGATTTGGTCATTGAAAAATTTTTAGTTTAGTTTCTATCCAAATATTTCTAAAACATTTTGGTTTTAGTCACATATGAATGTTGACTGTTATACAGAATTGGATGTACTAACATTTTACTAACTAATTCAGCATTTAACGTTTAACATAAATAATTTAAGGACAAACACTAAAACTAAACTTTTTAATTTAAACTAAAACCAAATAAAAACACAAATTCAAGAGCCAAAACCAAAATACCTTTATTTTTCATTACAAAGACCAAAAACATGACTAAATCTTTTTTAAAAAAAATTACGACAATACACGAATTTCTCCTGGCTAATGTTTGGTCGATGAGAAATTGAAGGACAGGAAAACGGCAATGTACAATGTATCTTGGCATTGCTCGACTCTGATCTAAATATTTAATATTCAATAATCCACTTGAGAGATAAGAAAGAAAAGCGAGAAGAACTTGGATGTAGACTGTGCTTTTGTCTAGGTACATTTTCTTCTTGTCTGGTTTCCATTTTTCCTTTATCAAACAAAGCCGAGCCCCACGAAGATTTTGAGACGCGGTTGCTAGTGTATGTGTACAATACAAAGAAGGTTTTAAAGTGCTGCTAGCTCTAGAAGCATATTTGGGTAATATTCGGTCAACAATGCTCACTCAAATTATTAGTCTATCTTAGCACAAAAGAAAAATTATTAGTCTATCTGAGAAACAAATTTCTAGGATCAAAATGCACATGTTATACTTCCTAACCTCTTTACAAAGTTTGAAGGAAGATAGATTTATTTATTTGAAAATTACGAAGGTTCCCAGTTATGATTACATGGGAGAAAGAGGGAAGGGCAGGAGGATGGACAGAATAAGAAGGAAAGGGGAATTATTTTTCTGTATTTAGATTTTTAAGTAAAAATATATAAGACTAATTTTTTTTTAATCGGAGAGTTAAAATATAAGGAGAGAATTTTTTTAAAAAAAATTTGAAAATAACCTTTACTTTCAATCAATTGTCCATTAAAATTTTGTATATTGAACAAATTCTACTGATAAAAAAAACATAAAACAGAGTGATCAACCACATATTATTTTTTCTTGAAACTACAAATCAAAATTTACTTTTTCTAGTCATTAGTAATTGATCATACAATTTCATAATATTAGGGATGGTATTTAAATAAATTTAATAGAAAAATAACAACGCTAAAATTTAAATTTCTAATAATGCAGTTGCAAATTAAAATTAAACAACATCAATTGTTATTAGCATTTTGATTGAGAGAGAATGTTTTTAAAAGAATATCAGGATAGTATTATATAATAATTCTCTAAGGAGATGCAAACAAAAATAAATGAGAATAATCAATAAAAATCGCATAAATATATAACTTTTTCCTCAAATAAACAGAATGTTTTGAATTATGGAGTTTTAATTAATTTGTATGTGAATATACTTTATAGAAGCTAATACTTTACTACCCCATTTAAACATAAATATATACCTAATAAAAAAATATTCAATAAAAATGACATAAATATATAACTTTTTCCTCAACAAAAATGATTCTATAATTTAAGGTGATCTTCCCTGTATGCGTGTAATTGTAATAAAAAAACATTGACTTTAATACTTTAAGAGTTTAATTTCTATGCACTAATAATATAATAAAGTTTTATAATATTATCTAATCAGATTATTTTATTTGCATGGCCTTTTAAGTAGTGAATGTAAGATTTAATCATTTTTATTGATATAATAATATATGATTAAATAAAATATTAAACTTTTTTATATTATTAATGTATAAAAATTAGGGTTAAATGTATTTTACTTCCTTAAATTTTAGGTTATGATCAATTTACACTTTCACTTTTTAAACGTATCACAATACATCAATCTTTCTAAGTTGTGCAAAACATACTCAACATAATTTTGATACTTGGTGAAAGTACGATTATATGCACTTAATCTCTAATATTTTTAATTTATAATTCGACACATTGTTTATGAATTCTTACGTACAATTAACTCTTTTTTATTGTATAAATCTGACATCTTACTATAACTTAAAGTTTGCATTGTTTGAAAAGTAAGAGCTTTTATAGTTTGAAAATTTCAAAATTTCGTAATGTATATTTTAAAAAGTGATATAAACTATATATCCCTAAAGTTTAAGGATAGAATGCATTTAACTTTAAAAATTAAACTCTTATTTTTAAATAATTTCTTTCACGTAAAAATTTGAATAAACTGGAACAAATAAAAGTGCCTTGAGACGCGTTTTGTGAACAAAACAAATGGGCCATATACCGTTTACTTGCTTTCAAAATACGAAATAATCAGAACTGCTCCAATATGCTTAAAAAAGATAAGGATTCGAAATATGTCAAATATAATGTACATAAATACTAGTGAGAAAAGAATAAATCAATAGTCAAATATAATATGAAGATAGGGATCAATAATCAAAAGAAGCCGAATATTCGAAAGAAAATATTAGTATTCACGAGAGCCAACAGAAAGTAAAACGACATTAACATTTAATAGGGAAAGAAAAGGAAAGAAAATCTCATTTACAAAATTTGCTTCATTTTCACCCCATTGCTTTCTGGTCGTTCAATTTATATATATATATATATATATATATATATATATGCATGCATCAGCATGCATCAGCAGTCAGCAGCAACAAAGGAAACTCATCTACAAGTCTGCCCCTTGAGCCGCCTCAAACGACGCAATTGTTTTGAGACATATCTTGCTCATGAACGAACGATCCAAGGGAATATGTGGCGCCTTGGCCAAATTTTGTGATTCTAGTTTTGACGGTATAAATTAGGCATGTACAAAATTCGGTATCATATATATATAGATATATTGGTAACAAAATTTGGTATCATTTCGGCTTGAGGTCGATGGATGCCATTTCAAGAAAAATAAAATTGTGGTTTACATTGTTCATATTTAAGGTATTATTCATATTTTGCAGGACAACAAAAAAAGATATTAGTTTTTTATTTAAAATATAATAAAATATAAATATGAGATTAATTTTAATATACTACTAATGTAAAAAAAATTTATACTATTTTCGATTATATATTTCAACTTTTATGACTTTCAAGATAAAAAATAATTGAGTCAAATTTTTTTGTACAGTATATGATTGAATATTTAAATTTGATGGCATATTTAAACTGAATACATAAAATATAGATTTTAATTTATCATATTAGTACACTATGTTATCAATAAAAATATTTGATTCAACTACTCAATACCTTGAAATTGTCACAAATATAACCATGCTATTGATTGAAAATGTAAAATCTTTTTATAGTGATAGTGTATCCAAATTTAGCTCTAAGACTATGTTTAATTATAAGGTAAAAATAGAATAAAAATTTTATAAATAAAATTTATATATAAAAATACAAACAGAATTTATTCATAAAAATTTTCATTATATTTTTATTTTTCAACTAAATACACTTGAAATAATATGCTAAATATAAAGTGATATAATATAGCCCTTATTTTTCAGTTTTAAAACCATTAATTTTCTCATCATTCGGCTGTGTGGCTGTTCTACGGAATTTGGTATGATTGGGGTTATGTGAATGTGACCCACCACACACAACCAATGGGAGTCACCCTCACATGCCATCCTACTCAACGACACTTCCAAAGTGAAGAAAAGAAAAGGATAAGCACGTAGTATTCACAGAGTGTTATCTAGTCAGCAACCAAAACTCTCTCTTCACACTCAAACCAAACAACCCCCAATAAAATACTACACTCTAATAACCGAGGTGAAAAGAAAAGAAAAACAGAAGCAGAACTATTCCTAGACCTTATCCAACTCTTTCAAGTCTTACTTAAAGCCGCGGCGACCCACCGCCGACACCCCTCAAACACCACACCCTTCTTCAACTGCCAAAACAAAACTCCAACTTCCTTAACAATCTCAAACCCTGTCTCCCTCTCTCTGTTTTTCCCCTCTGCCATGGCTTCGTCTTCTCTCTTTTTCTCTCTTATGTGCCTTGTTTTCACCCTCTCTCATGCTCAGATCTCTTCCCCATCACCAATTTCCCCTGCCCTTTCTGTCACAAAGGACTATGCTACCCTTCAGTACTTGATCACAATCTCTTATGGCACCCCTCTGAGCCCACAAACCTTGTGCTGGATCTTGGGGGTTCAACTCTCTGGGTTGATTGTGCTTCCAGAAACACCCCTTCATCTTCCATCGCATCCATCCCTCACCGTTCGATCCAGTGCCTCACTGCAAAAAGCCACGAAATTGAGACTCAGGCATGGCTCTCTAGCCTCTCAAGCCCTGAAGATCAAGACCAGCCATGTCAAATCCTCACACAGAACAGCATCACAGGAACAAAGGCCTCAGAAGGTGAGCTTGTACAAGACCTCATGTCCCTCTCAACAAAGAAGATGATGGAACCAACAAACCAGGTACTATTCACTTGTTCACCTACCCTTCTCTTGAAGGGTTTGGCTAGTGGTGCTAAGGGCATGGTTGGCCTTGGTAGATCTCGAAGTTCCTTCACATCACAGGTCTTTGATTCACTCACAACACAAAGAAAGATCACTCTTTGCCTCTCATCTTCATCTGGGGTTGTCCTATTTGGCAACATGGGGTATGAGTACTCTCAACCAACACCTGAAATTCTCAGATCTCTAACCTTCACACCCCTTGTTACCAACCAAAACCAGAATAACCCTTCTCAGGAGTACTTCATCAAGGTGAACTCCATCAAAATCGGTGGTAAAAAAGTGTCCTTTAACTCCCCATCACTGTCACAGGACCAAGAAGGGAATGGAGGAGGGACCCTTTTGAGCACCGTTGTGCCTTACACCACCATGCACAGCTCGATCTATGCTAACTTCGAGAGTGCTTATTTGAAAGCTGCTTCGTCCATGAACATGACCAAGGTAGATTCTGTGTCCCCCTTTGGGCTTTGTTTCAGTTCCAAGGGCGTTGGAAGCTCACAAGCTGGGCCTAGTGTTCCCGTTATTGACTTGGTGCTTCAGAGTGAGATGGTTAAGTGGAGCATACATGGAAGAAACTCTATGGTGAAGGTGAGCAACGAGGTTATGTGCTTGGGGTTCTTGGATGGAGGTGAGGACACAAGAAACCCAATTGTGATTGGAGGGCACCAATTGGAGGATGTGTTGGTTCAGTTTGATCTTGATACTTCCATGGTTGGATTTAGCCCTTCCCTCTTGACGAAGCACGCTAGCTGTTCTGATTTCAAGCAAGGTTCCATGCCTGCAGCAGAATTGGTTTGATGAGAACCATTATGTTATACATATCTGATGTTAGTTGATGAGGCATACTGCAATAGTTCTCTCTCCTTTTAGATTATGGTGAATGCTCAACATTTTGTGAGTTTTGTAATCACCTTCGTCTTCCTCCCCCCTTAAGATTGGTGAGTTCTGAAACATTTTATCAGTTTTTTTAATCACCTTCCCTTTGTTTTAACTCCCCTCACTAATAGTTGTATACGAATAGATGCTTGTGGTCGATGGCAATTTTTGTTCAGTCTTCAGTTCTATTATTTGATATTGGAATTGGAATTGGAATACCCTTGTATTGTCTGAAAAGAAGGGTGATCTGTTTTGAGTTACCCAATTGGAAGCATATGAGTGATCTGATTGTTTTTTCAATTTCTTAATTTGTCGGTGATAAGATAAGAAATGCTTATGACGCATCTCATCGTGGAATATTGATAATGGCTAATGCATATCCATGGACCACGACAATTATATAAGGCGAGTTAAAGATATTGATCACATGTGAAAAAGGAGCAAAAAAAAAAAAAAAAAACAGAATAAGCGGAACATAGTTTCCGCAAAACAGAGGGTGCGGGCACGCAGGACTGAATCTCTTTTGTATTTATTTACGAGGGTAATCGTGCAGCAGGACAGGAAAAATGCATTTCGCAGAATAGCAATAATCCCAACAAAATGAGGCTTCTGAAACCATTTTTCTTTGTTATTCTAAGTAATTTCATTCACAGAATATTAATTGGAGATCAGGTCTACAACATACTGCTTTTATATGATCACTGGGATACCCAGATTTGGATGCTATTATTTTATTTTTTAAGAGTATTGTGCATAATGAATCAAGTTTTATTATTATAATCAATTTTGATGTATGAATTTTTTGCGTCAGGATATTATTGAGTGCATCAATATTACTTGGATAATATTTTCTCTAGAAAGCCGTCCCGAACTCCCGTTCTCCCAAGGCGATTTCCAAGCAGAAAACCGTCGAAGAAAAGAAGCAGGCATAAACGAAAATAACTGAAGTAAAATACAAAAGTATTCTTCCAACATTTAAAAATTAGTGTCGGAGTGAAAAATTTATTCTATTACCATTAAATGTATAGATGATTTTCACTATCTCTATATATTCATTATATTCAATAATAATAAAATGAGTATTTTGTGAATGTCTTATTTAAATACCTACTTAAATATTAAAATAACATTGCTTGATAAAATAAGTTGACAATAGGGTAAGCACAGACGACTTGACCTGTCAAACGAGGCGAGCAGTACAGCTGTCTGAAAGAACATGCGTTTGTTTTTATTGAATTTGGAGCCTTTATGTTCATTTTGAACATAGTTAAACTTTTTTATACAAAATTTGTAGAACTTAATCTAAAGTATTTTTTTAACATGACACGTGATCATATTTGAAATAAATATTCAATAATCAAATATTTTCGCTGCTAGTTTGGTTTGCAAATCCAAAATACTTCTACTCACCTTAAAATAAGAAAGAGAGACTTTGAATGTGTTGAGTTACTCAAATGCCAAAATGAAAATTATTTTTAAGGTGATGAAACGTAATTTTGATAAAAGGAGATCTAATTTATTTTTTATTTTCATTTTAATAAAATAAAATTTAATTTTATATATCTATTCTTTTTTATTAAGCTTTTGCTCTCTTTCAACTACCTCTCTTTTACCTTTTAATAATCATATTTCTAAAAGTGATTTTATTTTATTCATTTCAAACAAAAATTATTCTTGTAAACTTTGTTTTGAAATATTAAAACCAACCACAAATCAATTCTTTTTAATTTAATTATTTTAAAAATAATTCTTTTCAACTTAATTCTTTTAAAATAACTCCTACAGAGAGATAAACGAAATAGAGCTTTATAAGTTGGATTTAAATTGTGTATGAGATTAATGATAATTGTTGTTCGACTATGTGAGTACGTAAAGGCTTTATAGTGTCTTTAATATTTATACTCTCGCTTTTTCCTCTACCATTAGTTATCCTTATCCTTATCCTTTGCAGTGTTTGGATGGTAGGTAAGTAGAGAAATAGGAGGAAAATGATAGGAAAAGAGTTATGCATAATGAGAGGAATGAGAGGAGAATGATAAGCATTATAAATGGTTGTTTGTTTTGTTGAAAATAGTTTTAATTTTTAGTTTTAGATTTGAAGAAAAACTAAAACTCAAATTTTAAGTTTTCAATTTTTCAGTTTTCTTTCACAAATCTGAAAATGAAATTTTCAGCAAACAAATAGCCTTAAGATTTGCATGGAATATTGATGGACATGGGATGCCAATTTTTGGTTTATTGATAGAATATCATTGACAAGAGCTGCTATTCATTGGTAATTATCAATGAGTGTATTGACGGAAAAAAATGGTCAATAAATGTGTATTAAATGTGTCAATGTGATTGTTAGGAAAATGATATTACTAACCGGTTTTTTTTTTAATTTTTATTGATGGATTTTGAAAATAAAAAATATTTTATTTATTTATTATCAATAGATATACTCATCAATTTTTTTTTCTGGAGATAGATTACATTGTCGTATGTGAAAAACCAAATCAAACCAAAAACTTTCACAAGCTTCCACAACTAACGCCTACAATGCTCCCTCCAACAGAACTTTTATAGTAACAAAAATCACTCTCCAGTGATTTTAAAACCAACATTTTGGGAAGCGAAAAAGAACCAAAAACCATGCAAAATCAAAAAACTAAAATGCTCATAAATGTATATAGATCACAATTGTGGCCTTGGTTTCGGGAAAGAAGGCTCTGGTGGTAGTCAATTGGTGGTGGTGGTGACAGAGAGAGTGTGAGAGAAGAGAGAAAGATGTTCTATAAGGTGGGAAGAAGGGTTCTATCTTGAGTTATTTACGGGTTACTAACTAAGTAATCATTGAATGAAATGGTGCATTGTGAAATTTATTAATTGTTGATGGGTTTGTCGAAGGGAAAAGAGAACCCCAAGAAACGCATGCCAATTTCGCAAAAATTTAAAACCCCATCGATATACTCATCGATAATGTGATTAAAAAGTAAACTTTAATTTAATATAAACTCGTATATACCAGTTGGTATATCTCTTGGAATTTATGCGCAACATAATGGCGCCAAGCATTCCGATGGATGTACCAACGTGTTGTCATTTATTTTTTTAATGAGAAAATGTTTAATGAAACACGTAACCCATCAGTACGTCCGTCAATAATTACTAGCGGATCTGTGCCCGTCAATAACTTATATCGCAAATTTCTTGTAGTAAGGAAAGAGAGAATAATGGAATAATTCTCCCTCCTTCTCATAAATTAATTTTCTTTACTTCTCAAAATTGGGTGGAGTGAGAGGAATTAAAAATTCATAAAGCTAATAATTATAATTGTTCCATTATGTTCTTTTATTATATAACTTCCAAACACGATTAGTGAATTTTTGTTATGTTCCCTTGATAATCATATAAACAAGCAAGGAAAGAATTTCATTCCTTTTCCTTCCTATTATTTTCAACCGCTTTCTATTACTTTGATCTGTTCCATTAATTAAACAAAAAAAAAAAAACGAACACAATGTTAAACTCATTTTTCATTAAAAAAAAATGTAAGTTAAACCAATCATCAAGTGTAAATACTAATTTGAAAATAATATTTAATAATGCGTTGCCATTTATTGAAGTATTAAACTCAACTCGTTGATTTTTATCTGGCTATGATGTCCGTCATTTGCAAGGGAAAAGATTATATTTGTGCACAAATGCACATAAAGCTTAATTTAAGTTTAACTAGGGATCAAGGCTGTGACATATCAAAGTACAAGTAAGGCGTATCACACACTCAGAGATGTCAAAGTTGTTTCAAGCAGAAGTTGGAGCTGCAGTATTCTTGCGGGTATGGGCTATATGCTATGATCAAATATTCAAATTCAAACATGTTATGCAGTTCGTGCTTTGAGCACTAAGACTAACTAATCTAAAATGGATGAAATGGTTTCATCTGAGTCGAAATTAAGTCTCAATACCCTTTGATTTTTGTGCGTTTAATTTGTTTTGAACTTCGTCACGTTCCATGTTGTAACTCAACTCATTCTGTACTACATTATGAGTTCCAACATAGAGTCTAGTCGTCTAGGCATTCATTCTGGATAAGAATTGCTTACTACATGAGATCTGCCATGAATACTCTACTCATGTAATCAAAAGTCTGAGACCTGTTTGAATGGCCATGATTAATTTGATCATATCATGAACGTGCTTGTGTGGGTTTATTCATCCGTACCATAGTAAGGATAGACATAAGGATCAAGTCATTGTCATATTGTGACGCCTTGATGATAAGGATCAAAGAGAGTTCTGGAATCAGGCCACGTATCTTTTGTGAAAACTAAAAAGGTCCCTTCATGACAAGATTATTCCACCTTTTCTTTTGTCCTTTTTGGTGATAGTTGATTCTCATGTTAACAAACGCACAATTAAGCATGTACAACAGTATTTCAATCAAATTACTCAAATAGTAAAACTTTAAAGTGCAAAATTTCATATCTGGGAATTATTACAGCCACGTCTAGCATCAAAATAATATCTCACAATAACTAATACATGAATCGGTTCACTGTTTGCAACAAAGCAAACAGAATTTATTCAACTCGAAAGTGATAGGCCACAAAAAGCTACAACATTATTCAATATGACAAATTCAAATGCATCATAACCCTATACTATTCTTAAGTTGGAGCAGCTAGCATTCTGGAGCAAAAGCGAGGAGCTGAAGCTTAATCTTGAGGAATCCAAATCAAAGACCAAAAGATTGTCCACCAACTGATGCCCACCAATGACAATTGAGGCTTTAACAAACGACATTCTTGGTTCTGTCCCTCCATCAACAAATGCCAAGCATGCCACATTTTTCTTTGCCATCACCATAGAATTAGCACCATGTATAGTCCACAGCGCTCCCCCTTGTAGCACTAGATCAATAGCTGGCACATTGATAGAATT
Organism: Dalbergia oliveri; assembly: GCA_030441495.1. Taxonomy (NCBI): domain Eukaryota; kingdom Viridiplantae; phylum Streptophyta; class Magnoliopsida; order Fabales; family Fabaceae; genus Dalbergia; species Dalbergia oliveri. Next base: position 25,223,088 of record JAMLFY010000009.1, on the reverse strand, counting down.
GCCAATGGTGGCAGAATCAAAACATGCCTCAAATGGTGGCACTGATGCCACTCTCTTTAGTTTCCTATCCGAAGCCTTCTTGAGAAAATCTCGAATAAAGGGCTTGTATACAGAGCTTTCCAATTCAGTGAAAGGACTCATGGTGCTGATTTTGGTACCCCCATTTCCCTTCTTGTCAATGGACAAAAGGGAAGGCTTGAGGTTCACAACATTGCCATCAATCTTAACTGATTTGACATCAATGAAGTACTCTTTAGAGGGAACACCCTCCACAGAAACAGCACCAGTGGGAACCGGGTTGATAATTAGTGGTGTGGTTTGGGCTAAGTTGGACACATCATGTCCTCCAGCTCCAACAAGCAAGTTGGTGTATCCTTGCTTGTTTGAAGAAGGCAAGCAAAGAGAAAATTTGGTTGGAAGCTTATTTGCCAATGCAAGCTGAGCTGGTAAAGCTAGTTGTGACCTTGCAAGGCCTATGATGCCTTTGCTGCTTTTAGGTAACCCTGCTAGAGGTGAATCAGGAGTGAATCCATCGGAATCAATGCAGGCAGAAAGTAAGCCATGCACTTGCTTCTGAGAGATCACTATGACATCCTCACCAAGGCCACCACCAAAAATGAATTGTGCCAGTTGGTTGCTTGTGTAAGCACCACAAGTGTTGTTTGTGCAACCTGGTTTGAAAGGGCCGTTGCAGCCAATGCAACCAGATGAATCTTTGGGGCATGTCTTTGAGTCACAGCTGATAGGGGTATAGGATGATGAATTGTAGTTAGTGTTGCAGTTGTACCAGAGGTTTTCACTGGAAAGATCAATGACTAGGTTGAAGTTCTGTGATGGGGTTCCAATTCCAAGTGAAGTGTAGAACAAGTTGGTTGAAGGGTCTTTCTTAATGGGAAGGATAAAAGGGCGTGGTTTGGTGTTGGGAGCATTTGGTGCTGGTAAGCATGGAACTGAGAAAAGGACTATTGATAGGAGGAAGAAATGGATGGCACAAGAGGAAGGCATTGTGAAGATGGAGGTAATGGTGCTGGTGTTGGTATTGTGTTCAGTCTAGAATGCAGAGTTCCCCTTTTATAGGACACTGCCAGGCATAATGGTCATCATTTTTACGATTCTTTGACCATGGAGTTTTCAATGTTTTCGTCAAAAAAGGATGGTTCAGTGCCAGGGCATCATCAATCACATATGCACTATATATCCATTTGGTTGCCATTGTGTCCCTTCCTGACCAAGTTGGTCCTGTTATTATTGCCATATGCATTCACCGGGTGCCCTTGATGGATATACATTGTCTCAGCACCGCTTCATTTCTGTTGGCGGTGGATATAGGTATTCATTATTATTATTTCAGAAGAACGATTCACTTTTGGTTGCCTATGTTGACATACCGTACATGAAAAATTCAAAGGCTCGAGTTGTTAGAACTGGATTCAACGCATTGGTTAACTACACCCTGCCTCACTCTCTTTAAATCTGCTTTGACCCACGGTTGCACATGGGCCAACCTGTTAAAAGTGCTCAACCTCTTGAGCTGGGTTTTCCCAAACCGTGGTCCTTGTTACCATACGGATTAGTTGCCTATGTTGACATTCCGTACGCTGGTCAACCCCAAGGTGGTATACCACATTTACCTTCTTTAGCTAATGATGATGTATGCTTTTTATTTTTTGCAAAAGAAAACAGGTCATTGGATGTCACAGTTGGTACATCTAAATTCGCTTCTTAAAACAATCATTGTGCTATCTATCCCTTTTTCTCTGCATTGAGACCAGATCAAACTCATCATACTCTTATCACGTTGTGACTTCAATCGGTCCCCGTGGAGGTTTTTGTATTCTAGCAGGGGAATGTGATATGTTCAGTGAAATCCTACTTGGTTACTGATAAAATAGCTGAAAAGAAGATATAATCATAATCACCAAACTTGAAGATTTTCCACTTCAACCGAGCAACCTGTTGAGAGAAAACAGCATGAATTTTCAGCACCCTCCAAAGTGATCCCCATTATCAACATCATCATGTTGCGGCGCACAGCATCTTAGCAAATCATTATTTAGTACTTCAGTGACAGAAATAACAACAGTAGCAATGGTGGAACTGGAAACTGGAAACAAGAGGGGCAGCTCTAGAAAATATAATTTATTCAAATCTATTGTATTCCAAATTCTCTGAAATTGTAAAACATCCTATCAAAACACAACCTTAATGAATTCTTGATAGATTTTATGTCCTCTTTCCTTACTATCGTTGAATTTTTGCCAACTAGTAATCCAACATTTCTTCACTAGCTGATACAACATTAAATAACATTTAAAAAAAAAATACAAAAGATGAACACAATGACAGGAAAGAAAGATAAAAAATGGTCCGATTGAAGTTTAGAATAATATAGCACAAAAATTATGATAATCCACAAGAAATACATCCAGCTACAAAGACGTGTGCTTCCTTAAGCTGAAATAGTAATACCTCACGAAGGCATTTAACCCTTTTTGGCTCTGCAAGCCACCAAAGCTGTGAGCTCTCTACTCGTCTGTCACACATCCGCTAGAAGCCGATTTCACGTTCTTAATATACTGGATGCGAAAAAAACAAAACAGGACTTAAGATTAGATGAGGGGTAGCAATAATTGCCAACAAAAAGTAGATTAGATTTCATTAGCCACAATGTACTGGTGTTAGCATCATCCAAGGTTCAAGCCGAAATAGCAGCACAATAAAAATATCTATCAATACTCTTTCTTTGTGTTGTTAGTCTGGTAGGAATTTCAGGTCTCATACCTTGTACAAAACTCCTTGGTTTGCTTTGTATGGAGGAGCAGTCCATTTCTTTCTGCGTGCCTCCATCTCCTCATCTGTTAACAAAACATCAATTCTCCTCTTTTGGACATCAACGTTGATCACGTCTCCGTTTTGAATCAGGCCAATTGGACCACCTTCCTGTAAAATCAATTAAGCCAGTAAAAATATTATTGGTCCGCTACATGCAACTACAACTAAGATTTTCTTCCTCTTAGATTAAATATATGAACACATCCCAGGATAAATAGACGTCTCATGCTAAGGAGTAAATCCAATTTTCATGTTGTTTCAGTTTCCTAAGGAATTCTTCCTTTCTATTTCTGATTACAAACATAAAGAGGAGTAAACTTGCAATTCAGTAAAACTTAAAACATTATATCCAACATTCACAATCTGACATACTACTCCCGCACCCACTACAATAAAATAGCTTGAACATTGAAAAATGCATTCAAGTGCATTTGCAAAGAATAAGGGGTAACACAACAATGAGAAGGGCCCTAAATGGTGTTAGAACTTACAAGTATGCACTCCAAATATACACAAACATGGAAGCATCTGAATTTTTAGCATATCAGAGCAGTAATAAATTGATTAGAAAGCATATTCAATTCACCTGAGCTTCAGGACATATATGACCAACCACAAACCCATGTGAGCCTCCGGAAAATCTTCCATCAGTCAATAATGCAACATCCTGCAGCATCCAAAGATAATACCCTCAAGAAATGTCATTGCCAAATCAGTTTTACAAACTAAGTAGAATAAGCAACGCAAAACAGGACACACCTTTCCAAGCCCTGCACCCATTATTGCACTGGTTGGCGTTAACATCTCAGGCATGCCTGGACCACCCTTAGGTCCCTCTCCTCTGATTACAACCACTTTTCCCTGACAAGAAATATTATATAGAGAGAATCAAATAAGATTTTGTTTTAGCTGTGGTTAAATCCAAGTAAAACTGAATCAATATGTAATGGAATCAATTTGAACCAGATCCAGAATGAGTATAGCTCCAAAGAAACATTACGTCCAACAAGCACCAGAATCAGAAAGATATTTGCAAGCAGATCACTAAGTATTAGCAACTAAAATTTATGCAATAACTCAACACAAGCACATGAAAGCAGTGTGATTCAATTTAGTTGAATATAGTGATTTTGCATGTTATGTTCAATTAAATTGAATTTTGACGAGCGAGATCAGTCTGCAATTTCAATTCAAAAGATGTTGAAAAATGTTAATACGCTAAATTCATCAATTACTTTAAAAAGAGAAACTTTGTAGTCTTGAGTCTTTATACATCATTCCAACAACACGAGTCTCTTGACAACCCTAGAGTCACGTTCCTTATACATTAATTCTAGGAAAAATAGAAACAAGATACCTTAAAGGTCAAAGGATCTTCCGAAATGGCAGCAATCATTGCCTCTTCTCCTTCAAAAACAATTGCAGGACCTGTTGAAAAATCCATGTTATTAATAAATTGATCCATGTTATTAATAAATTGTGATGTGGACAAACATGGTTTAATCAAAGCAATTTTTATAGAACTTCAGAAAACAGAACAAGAAAGTTCACCAGAGAAGTACAGCCCCTCTTTTCCAGTAATTTTAGCAACAGAGCCATCTGGCGCAACATTTCCGTATAATATCTGAATGTGTGCTGTCTTCTTGATGGGATTTTCCACTGGCCTTATTATTTCCTGAACCGCATATCACAGAAAATATGTAGTTTGTTAAGAGATTAATTTATTGACAGTCAAGCTGAGGGAAGTATTAGAATTTGTAAAAATAAACAGATATAACATACTCATACCTGCCCTTTTGCCAAAGGAGGGACAAGTGCCGCATTTTCAGCTAGGGTCTTCCCAGTGACTTGAGAGGAGGTATATAAATGTTAGTGATATGTATTCTTCCGAAAGAATGTCCTGTTCTTAACATGCAGAGGAAAGTAGACCTACCAGTCAAACAGTCCCCATCTAAAAAGCCTTGCTCAAGAAGGTAGCGAATAACTGCTGGGGTCCCTCCAATCTATCAAAAACAAAAATAAATTTCAAGCATAGCAATAATAATAGCCACCAAGCCTTTTCTCACTAAGTGGGGTTAGCTATATAGATCAGACAACACTAGTGCCTTATCATTTTAGTTGTCCTTGTATAGTTTCTTGGTCTATCCTCCATTTGATTTATTCTCCTTATTAGGGATTCTACAAACCTTCTCCACACATGACCAAACCATCTAAGTTGAAATTCTACCATCTTTTCCACAATAGGTGCCATCCTATCTCTCAAATGCTTTCATTCCTAATCCCATGTTGTCCATACTCTATAGCATCCACTCATCCAATGCAATATTCCCATCTCTACAACATTGAGCTTATATTTTTATTGGCTTTTTACTACCCAACATCAGTCCCATGAGCAGGAAAAATGAACAGCAGAACAAATGCTTAATTAGCTAACATAAACATCAAATGGATACCTTGTGAACATCTTCCATGACATATTTTCCACTAGGCTTAAGATCAGCAAGGAAAGGAACCTCATCGCTAACCTTCTGAAAATCATCAAGAGTCAATTCAATACCAACAGACCTGCCAAAATCGTTATAATGAGCTTTCCTCTGAGTTTATCTAACAAATAGGATCTTTGGCACTAAACTTCACTTACTTGGCAATAGCAATTAAATGTAACACGGCATTGGTAGATCCACCAAGTGCCATAACTAAAACCATTGCATTACGTAGTGATTTACGAGTGATGATATCTCGGGCTTCAAGTCCATCCTCAATAACTCAAGAAGATATTTCCCAGCTAAACGGCACTCATCCAACTTTAATGGGTCCTCAGCAGGTGTAGATGAGCTACAGAAACAAAAGATAAAGCTAAGCACATTTATTTTTAATTCTTTATTTTTTTTTTCCAAAAAAAGCCAACCTTGTCAACCTAAATACGTATACTTACCTATAAGGAAGTGACATTCCCATAGCTTCTATTGCAGAAGCCATGGTATTGGCTGTATACATTCCTCCACAAGCCCCAGCACCAGGGCAAGAGTTGCGAATGACATTTTGTCTGTGGTCATCGCTAATTGATCCACTCACATATTCTCCATAACACTGCCGGAAAACCAGAATTCAATAAAACATGATTAACAAGAGTTGCATTACGGAGACATTACAAATTCAACTTTTGAGATATTCAAGGAATTCAAATTTATATTATAGACTATATAGCATTTCGAACATCAACAATGACAAGATTCTCAACTTTTTGTTCAAAGAGAAAACCCTAATAATGATGAAAGAGAATACAAAAACAAAGGATATAACATCCTCACTGACAATATAAAAGTTTCACTTCCAATTCCTCCAAAAAACTAATAGAATAAAAGTTTCTCATAAGCATAAAGGGCTTGGAGAGCTCCAATAAGTTTAAGTTCTTTTATATTCCTTATCATTTTTAACTGTTCAAGAAGTATTTCTTATCTCCTCCTTTATCTCTCTCTTCTTTCTCTTGATAAAACATTTCACATAAAAGAAATTACCAATTTTAATGAGAGCAAATCAAAGAACGAGAAATAAATAAAACGGTAACCACAGTAAGAAATTGAATTAGATTCCAGTAACAATGATTTCTTATACCTGAAACGCAGACACTATATCAAATGTATTACCCTGATAATGACCAGGCTGCAAAACAAAACATTATAATAAATATTAGAAAGAAGATAAAAAAAGATCCCAGAATCAAAATTCACATTCCCAAAAAACCTTCATTGTTTTCATTAAAGAAATAAACAATCAATGCTACATGAATTGCACATACAGCTTACTAACAAATGAACATCCAAAACAATGCAAAATTCAAGATAACGGCTGTAATTCTATCTCTAGAAGTACATCAATTTTTTATTCAAGGGATTATACCCTACATTTAATTACACTACAATTCCAGCAAATATCAACAAAGCTCAACCACTTGCATAAATGGCATGATCAACTTCAAACAAAACCATATGATTGTCATGAACTTTGCAATGTTAAGTAACAACCCTTACTTTGTCAATATCATTAACAAAACTACCTACCAAAACAATATTACTTGTTAAGTTGTTATTTATACACTTAACTTTAATAACAAAGAAAGGAATGCAAAGTTATTCTTGGAGAGCTTTTGTTTTTTCTATTTTCCTCCATCCAAGTGCCAAAGTCTTATAGTCTGTATTGACAAAAATGATTACCCCTTAGTCTAGTGACTAATATAAAAATAATCAGGGGCTGGAACTGGCTGCACAAAAATCTCAATTCCGTTACATCTAGAACTACATTACTACAAGCCACAATTAGATATCCTCCTACCTTAATAGTCCCACCATAGATCATAATACTCGGCCGGTTGAGGCGCCCCATTGCCATGATTGTACCTGGCATCTGTAAAACTGTCAGATATACAACTCAACTACAACTAAGAAAAAACAGTAATCACAACACAACACAAAGCTAAATCCTCCACAAAACACACAACAATACAAGCAACCATTAGAATACAGCAGAACTCGGAGATTTAACAAGCCAACAACGAAACCATCAAGCAGAAATGTACATACTAACTAGTAGAAATCAACAAAAAGCACCACAAAACATTGCAAAATAATACTAACAAATAAAATTCATTTTTTTTAACAAAAAGAGGATTTAATTTCTATGTACTCCTAGTGTAGAAGTTTTTTACAGTATCCAATCATATATTACCACGTAAATAATAATAGTTGACTCTCACACCACTACTTGAAAAGTTGCGCGAATGAATGATTCTGATCGGATGATGTCTGTGAAAGTGTGCATCAAAATTAAACTAAAAAATAAATAAATAAGATTGAAAAGTGAGAAAAGGGGGTTGTAAAGGGTGTTTACATTTTTGTCACAGCCAGGGATGGAGATGTTGGCATCATACCACTGAGCACTCATGACAGTCTCAATGCTATCAGCGATGAGGTCCCTGGACTGCAAACTGTAGCACATGCCCCTGGTCCCCATGGAGATGGCGTCGCTGACACCAACAGTGTTGAACCTGAAGGGGATCATGCCAGCGTCCCTAACACCTTCCCTAACGGCCTCGGAGAGTTGAAGGAGGTGCATGTTGCAAGTGTTCCCTTCGTACCAAACAGAGGAGACACCAATCTGGGGTTTACCCATGTCGTCCTCGGAGAGCCCCACGCCGTAGAGGACGGCCTGGGAGGCGCCCTGGGACTTGGGCTCCGTGATGCGGGAGCTGTACTTGTTGAGCTTGACGGCGGCGGCGGAGGAGGGTGGGGAGTCGACGGCGATGGAGGCTCTGACTCTGAGGGAGAAATGGGTTGATTGGGAACGTCGTGGTGGTGGTGGTGGGAGGGTGGGGAGAGGGGGTGCTGCTGCGTGCGAAGAACAGAGTGGACTGCATTGTTTCTGAAAACAGAGGAGCTGAACAGAACAGAACAGAACAGAGGAGACGAGGGTTTTAGGAGAGGATGAAATGAGAGAGTGGCTAGTTGGAGAGTGGAGACTGTGGGTTTAGGTATTTGAATAAAACCAAATGAACTGTTGTTGTTTGTCAGCTCAGTTGGAGCACCCACTTTTGTTGTCCTTTCGAGGTTCAAGGAGGCCCCGTGAACTTGGATGCGTTTTTTTTTTTCCCTCTAAATGAATGTTTGGGAGATAGGATTATAGGGGAAGGAAGAAAGAATCACTTGTAATACAAAATTATATTATAAATATTTTTTTTATAAATTTCAATTCATAAACATGTTTTAAGGATCTGATATGCTAGATAGTATAAGTGTTGATAATATAAAATGTGATAAAATTTTAATATTATACAGTATTTAGTATAACATTGCATAAGATATTCAATTTTATATACAATAATATTATATTATTTATTTATAGATCATTCTAATATCTTAATTAATATTAAATAAAATCAAATAATAATAAAATAGAAATTTTTATTATAATAATTTTTTAATATTATATTTATATAAATATTAACTAATTAAAATTTAATTTATATTAAATGTTATTGTTTATTTCAATATTTTACATTATTTATTATTTTAATAATATATATAAATAAAAAATACCATTTATATTTTATATTTTTAATTATAATTATTTAAATTTAAGTTATTGATCCTTACTTTTATATATTACATATTATTTATTATTTATTTATATAGTTTATTAGTTAATAATTTATAATTTTATATTATATATTATTTATTTAAAATATCTGTTATTTTATTTATTGTTTATCAATTACATTTATTTTTATTTTTATTATATATAACTAAACTAATATTATATATTATTTGTATTTATTTTAGGTTAAAATAATTTTATTAAAAATTATTTTATTTTTATAATTTTATTTTATTATTATTTATTTAAGAATTATTTTATTTTAATAAAATATTTTTGGAAAATGATCTTATACGTTAAAAGCTAATAGGATATTTTAACATGTAGAGAGTTATGACGTGTAAGGTTATAAACAACGAATAATGACATAACGTATAGTATTAGTTTATACTATCATATCTAATACATCATATCAAAAACCCACTACGAGTATATATAATAACTCTTGGGTTTTTCTAACCTTTTTTTTTCCTGATTTCAATAACAGAAAATAATAACTTTTGTTTTTTTCCTGATTTTTATAAGAGTAAATAATAAATAACTTTTGGGTTAACCATTGCTCAACTGGTTAAGGAATGAAAAAAAAAAGTTTTTTAAATTTGAATGAGGGTTTTTTATGTTTTGAAAGTACGAGAACTACAACAATATTCCAAAACTTGCTTTTATATGTAATAATAACCCATAACTTTTCTTTGTAATATTTTCTATTCGATATATCATAATAAAAAAATTTATATCAATTTACTCCTAATATTTTAAATTTTAACATCAATTTAGCTATTTTGTTTGATCCCTAATTTGATATAATGAATAAATTAATGTCAAAATAAAAAATATTATAACTAATTGACGTTAAAACAAAAATTATTATGAATAAATGAATGTAAAAGATTTTGTTATTATCAAATTGATGTTAAATTAAAACTGTTAGGACATAAAATTTATTTCTACCAGTTTATACTAAAAAATGTAAAATTGGGTAAAATAATCCGTTTTTAATTTTTGAATAAAAATTTATATGAATAATTTATAAAAACATTTTGTTAACTTGGAAAATCACTTTTAAGATTTAAAAAAAGATTTTGTTTCAATATACTAACAGTGTAAAAAAATTATACAAAATTATTTAATTATGTAATGTCATATTAGCAAACTTTAACTTCCACTCCACTACTTAAAATAGTCATGCAAAATAAAGATTTAATTGGATAATATTTTAATTGATACATTAAAATTAAACTATAAAAACAAGGAAAAAAAGCACCTAATTTGTTTGATTAAAAAAAACTTTTACTAATTTCCTTTTTATAATAAAACCTTGTATCATTAACCTTTAATTTCCATTTCCAATCCAATGTGCTCCTCCCCAGCCCCCTTATGCATAAGATAATGGTGGTATCTTAGTTGAAGTCGTGGAAAAGGCTTAATCGGTGAAGTTATGTGCCGGATGAACAAGCATGACATTTTTGGAAGGTGGGGTCCATAATCAAGAGAAGAATGATTGTTAGGGGATTTTAACATAGATTCATTGAATGAGTAACCACAATAGTCACTAATTTCCCAAGTCTTCTTTCTCCTTTTTCTTCCATTTTCCAGAAACCACTTTTCAATGGGGTAGTGCTCCTTCGGCGGCATCCTCCGTTTGCAGACCCAAGACCTTTTTTGGTAACTGAATTTTGCAAATGGTTGTCGAAAATTGGGAAAAGAAGAGAGAATAAAGGCCTTAAAAAAAATGGGTTCAAAGTTATGTTTAAGGACTATTGTGATCACTCACTCAGTGAGTCTTTGTTAAAATCCTTTGGCAATCATTGTGCTCATCAATGTGGATCCCACATTCTACAAATATCGCTTATTGGTCCGGCACAAAGTTTCGTTAGTGAAGCTTTTTCCACATTTTCATCTGAGAAACACCTAAGATAATATCAATTTTTGGTACCATATTATATTGATTAAGATAGACATGTAGTCCATTTGTTGCCACTGATATATATATATATATATATATATATGGGTCAATTTTTTTCCATATGGATTTTGAGTGATGAAAACACTAGAATTTGGGATAATATTAGGTGTGGAATCCACTTCAGCGGATAGTGAACAGAAAAGTGAAAGAAAAAGAAATCGGTGATAACATATCATGAACCAAAATTTATAACACATAATGCGTGGCAGCGGATATTATGATTCAATGCATATAATGCTTTATTATGGTGATTAGAGTTTTTGTTTAGAAGAATTTGATGTAAATGCATGTATGGATTGAACAAGGGGACAATTAAGGACAATGCATGTATGCTTCATGGTGATTGGAGTTTTTGTATTTATGTTTGTTTGAGTTGTTTGGGGGAAGTGGTATAAATGCATGCATGGATTGAAAAAGGGGTGATATTAGCATTCTACCTGTATGCTTTATGGTGATTGGACTTTTTGTGTTTACCTCTTTATTGTTTGGAAATATTGATATAAATGCATGGATGGATTGAAGAGGAATCCGCTACCAGCAGATTATGTACTCTAGTTTTTGTGATGGGAAAAATTGTTGACAGCAGATCATGTATCATTGTGTGTGTGTGTGTGTGTGTGTGTTTTTTTTTGTTTCTTGTTTTTGAAGCATAATTCACTTGTAACTAATTTCTTTCTTGTTCACAAATTTACTCTAATTTCTCCAAAAATACCATATTCTGATGTCAAGCCTCATCTAAACCCATATTAAAATTAATTTTCCTATATATATATATATATATATATATATATATTGTTTGTGCTTTTTATCCGTATAAGAAATCCTAACTTTACGCAAGAGTTGTCTCTAGTTTCACTTCTTCTTTTTTTAATCTCAAAAACACTTTTAAATAAAAATACTTCTTTTATGTGCTTAATCAGGATCAGCAGTAAGTGAGCTGCTCTTTTAAAGAATGAATTAAATTCAAATATTAAAATAAATATTTGTTGAGAGAGTGTCTTAATTAATTATCAGACCACTACTTTGTTCATGAGATTAATCTTGTAATAACATTCTCAATTAAAGAAAATTATGCTCAATGACTTAATTAGTTAGCAGATGCGAACCATTATATACAAGTTTGAGATAGGAGAAACCTTTCCCTTGTGATGCATGCTAAGCCAAACGCCTGACTTTAACACTTGTCATAAGAAGCAATAGGTTGGCAAGGTGAGCCAACTATTTTGCAAATGTTAATGATCAAAGGTTCAGTAATTTGCGTTATTTATACAATTCCAGGAACTGCAGCATAGCCTTTAACAATTTTTGCAATGGTGCGACCTTAGGCTTTCAGAATTTTTTAATAAAAGTACACATAAACAGAACTAAATATAACTTCTACAAAGAAAGTCTTTGCAATACCTACTAGCCAATGCATGAAATCAAATAATGGATTATTGTTCAATGTTGGTAACTACTAAAAAGTATAAGTACCAAATACAATGAGCTTGTGCTTAAAAGACAAGCGCATAATCCCTTAAAACACTAACATTGTTGGAAGGTTTACATAGCACTTAAAAATGAGGACTCATAAGGAGGCATTGGTACATCTACAGATCCTTCTAGCATCTGCAAGACTTTCTTCATGGTGGGTCTCAATGATGGATCCTCCTGAACACACCAAAGAGCAACTATCACATACTCTTCCACCCTCTTCATGTCATCAAAGGCCTCCATGTCATCTTCCACCAACAGATCAAGTTTCCTATCCTGAAAGCAATCATAGGCCCAATCTGTCAGCACCATCCGGTTATCATTCTCAGCATTTGCTTCAAAGCTCCTCCTGCAGCAAATGATCTCTAGTAGTAATACTCCATAACTATAGACATCAACCTTAATGGTGATAGGCATGTTTCTAAACCATTCAGGGGCAACATAGCCTTTGGTTCCCCTTATCCCGGTTGTGGTTCTAGATTGGCCAATCTTCAAAAGCTTGGCTAAGCCAAAGTCAGATATCTTGGCAGTGCAGGAGTCATCAAGCAAAACATTCTGAGGCTTAATGTCACAGTGTATGATCTGGGAGCTGCACTCTTCATGTAAATACAAGAGTCCCTTGGCTGTCCCTAATGCAATCTGCATTCTTTGAAACCAAGATGGCCTTTGAGTGCCAAAAAGGAAGCTTGCCAAAGATCCTTTGCTCATGAACTCATATATAAGCATCCTATGCTCCCCCTCATTGCAAAATCCCAAGAGTTGGACCAAATTCCTGTGATTTGTCCTACCAACTGCACTTACTTCCATTTTGAACTCCTCTTCATTTTCTCTCACCATATGATTTAACTTCTTAACAGCAATATGGTACTCGGGAAGGTCTGATAGAACTCCTTTGTAGACTATTGAAAATGCACCACGGCCAAGCTCTTCCTCGAACCCATTTGTCGCCTTCATCAACTCTTCATAAGTGAAACTTCTAAGACACATGCCTGCAATTTTGACTTGTTTTGGTAGATTCACCTTACAGTTCTTGTCTCTAAACCAGTTTGCAACCAGAAAACCTGTTACTAACAAGATCAAGTTCAGCAACACTGAACTGCTTAAAAGCACAGATCCAACTATAATCAGCTTTGACCGATCATTCTTTCTAATAATAGGACCCTCAGGTTTCAAGGTAGAATTATCCTTTCTTGTCTTTATTAGAGCTTTCCCTGCAACACTAGAATCTTGTCTTCCATTGGAAAGTGGTAGCTTCTTTTTCCAGCACTCACTATTTCTGAAAATGGCAACAGCACAGAAACAATCACCCAAGCAAGCCTGCCTGCACCAATCCTCACTCACTGACTGGAAATGCTCATAATCTGACAGAGGCCAATCTGTATTTACCATCTCATAGAAATCAAAGAGATCTGCTTCTGGGGAAGATAAATCACAGCTTTGTGAATCAAAGTCCTGTTTGCATCCCTTCATCTCATCAAGTGGATCAATGAAGCTGTAGCCAGATGGACACTGACAGTTCTTTCTCCCACCAAGCGTGCAGTAGCTGTTGAATCCACAAGCTCCACTTCCTTTTCTTCAGTAATTCTCAGACATATATTATTAGGTATGAAGGACGCGGTTGACCAAGCCTTCTGCCAGCTTCCTGTGTTGGAGCTACTGCTCTTGGGGTAGACATAGTGCCTGAAAACTCCATCATATTCAAGAATTGCTCTCTGGTAGAAACCTTGTGTGGAGAGAGCATTTTCTGATATCATTTGGATTATGCTTCCATTTTTTGCCTTGAGGAAAATATACCCAGTTTGGTTGAAGACCAATGAGAAGTCACTGCCAAAAACCTGTGTACTCCAATAAGCAAAATTTGTAGAATCCAATGGATAATTTGTAGTGTAAAGCACAAGATTCCCATCACCCTGCAGCACAAACTGGAATCTTCCTCTTGAGTAATTTGTTTCCAGATACCTTGAAACAAGTTTACCAGGTTGATTCACAACTTGTCCTGGTAAAATTGTGTCAGTTGGATTATCAAAACTTTGCCACAAAGGTTGAGAATTTTGATCTGCCAGCACAAAGTTGCCACTGTCAAGCATGGCTGCATAGGCAGTTCCACTGCCTGAGGATGCAGCAGACCACATCTGCTTGCCACTGGGATCACGGAGGGAGAACCAGCCATCTGAGCTAAGCTCAACTTTGGAACCTTTTGGTGCAAGGTTTTGTCCATTGGCTGACCACACAATAGTTCTTTCTGGTATTCTGTTGAACCATATGGCTAGTAAGAACCCATTCTCCTCAATCTGTTTGAAACCAAATGCATAGTCACCAGATGGTGATGCCCAAGAGGAGTTATCTGCTTCTGCAGTGAGGGAAGACCCCAAGGAAATGTTCCTGTAGGTCTGAGCAAAGCTGGGAAATGGAAGCAAAGCTAGGAAGAAATACAGCAAGAGATGATATTGCTGCCTAAGAGCCATGTTGCATAGAACAACTTCTTTTATGTTTTATTACTTTTATAATTATTCTATGTATTTCCAAGTTAACAACTTCTGACCAAAAAAAAAGAAAGAAAAGTTAACATCTCAAAATTAGTTTGACCAAGTCATATTCTCCTTCATTTACCTTTGTGTGTACGTTGGGTTGTTCCTTATTTTCTTTCCCTTGAGTTGCGGTTGTTGAGCATTCCAAAAGATTGTCCGTGTAGCCTTCCTAATTCAAATACACCGACTAACTTTCTCGGAATAGTAAAATGCTTCTAAACTCAATGTTCAGCACACCTCTACTATAACAGTAATCTTTAATTTCTATATGCGGTTAGTGTAAAATTATCAGCTACTACCATGTAAATAAAAGTAGTTTACTCTTGAAATAACAGACGTGAAAGTGAATCACTTTTATTTATGTGACAACATCTAATTAGGTATCAACATAAAACTATTTTACATTAATAATGTTTAGAAACTAAACTATAATGCTAATAAGCAATCTATCATAAAATGCTCTTTGTTGATTTTTTATCTATAATTTTGTGTTCTTGACATCAATAATATCATCTTTAAATTAAACTTTTTTCAATCCATTTATTATTTGAGTTATTTCATGTTAACTTTTTCAATGGAACTTTCTCTCCTAGAAATTAAGTTGGTAACTAGTGTTTTTTTCTTGATTCTAAACATCATTGGGTCATCATGGGATTGTTTGGAATTATTTTTATTTTGTATTTTTTAATACTATTTTAGATAGCAATTAATGAAACCAACCAATTATAAATATGTCATCATATTCTTTCTTATTTTAAAAACTAAAATTTTAAAAATATTTCAATTATTTTTTAATTTTTACTTTTAAAACATAAAATTCATTCCCTTATTTTTAAAATCAATTTAAAAAGAATAACCAACCAAATAATTTTTTTATTTTTAAAAATTAAAAATTATTCTGTAAAATACTTTTTAAACCGCGATATTTCATGGTCAGTGGAAAATGTCAACGATACAAACGTGTGGACTAAAGTCAGACACCTTTTTCTTCCATCTGTTCATGGTTCACAGCAGACGATGACTCCAATCTTTTTACATTGTCAACAAAATTTGTAGCATATCTAGGCTTTATTTTGTGACTGGCAAAGTCATGAGAAGCACTATGTGGGGTAATTGCCTTCCTCTGACGCAATCCATCAAAAGAATGCCAAAGATTTTTGTTTTGGTATCTTACAGGTACCTTTTATCTAATAAACAATTGTAATTTAATAAATTTAAAAAAATTTAAATTAGCGAGACATGCATCTCATTTTTAACCATAAATAATTAAGAGATACTAATATCATTGAATTTTATACTATCAAAGAAATCACCACAAATAAATGCATCCAAATTAAGTTACCTATCTCAAAAGAGTTGACTTAGGCCTTACGATTTAAACAAATTGAATTAGTTATTGATATAGTTACAGGGGCATGACAGTTATGCTATGACAGTTATTTCATTTCATCTTCGATTTCTTTACATTTTTCATAGCATTTCATTTTGCATTTCCCATATTTTCCCATCAGATTGTTTTCATAGCAAGTCCATTGTTTATCTACTTGATCAAGTACGTGCGTTGGAACATGAGATGCTACTTAGAATGAGTTCAAAAGCAAGGAGTCGATGATGTGTCTCCAAAAACTCTATACATTGGATGCATCAAATGCAGTACTAATTTTTGCTAAGTAGCAACACCGAATTCTAATCTGGGTCTGGTAATTGGCAACTAGAGTGATGGAAACCTTGTTACAAAATTATTATTATCCTATTATAAGCTACAGGAATCACACAGGTGTGCTGACTCTTTAACATCAAGTTAATTATCGCGCAATACGTAGGATCATTCAACTAATTATATGTGCATATATGATCGTTCGTCAAACAATTATTTGAATATGACTATCAAATATGCCAATGTAATTAAACATGAAGGTGATATCAATCCAGAAGTTGTCTCCATTATAAGACGCTTTCAAATTAACAAATGCTATAATGAAAATAAACATATCTGAAAAGGACGACCAAGGCCATACAAAGCATTTATGTTGTCAAACATATTAATGCTTACGTTACTTAATAGTAGCATTTCACTTAGTTTGACCGTTAATGTGTTTTTATTTGTTGAGGGGCTAATAATGATTTCTGCCTGTAGGCTACCTTTCTGATTTGAGGAGAGGTGAGGGTTTGAACTTTAAATCACCTCCAGTAATAGTAAAATTTAATAAGTGTTTATCTCTAAAATTTTATTTTTTAGAATTATCTATTTTTTCAAAAAAAGTAATATAGATAATATTAATTACATTTTATCTTTTATACTGATATCAAATAGTATATCTAGGAGAGAGAAAATAAATGAAGAGATTAAGTGATAAAAGTAGTATTATAAAATATAAATAGATTTTCCTAATATTTAAACTTATTCAATCACTTTGTACAAATAAAAATGGACATTTATTGGAGAAAAAATATATATTGGCTTTATTTATGGTTTCTTAAAATGATGGTGGCTTGGCTTTCAGAATTTTCAGGCCTTTTAGACTTGAGCATTGCTATTTTAGACTTCTACTATGGCAACAGCTCAAAGCAAAGAGTTCCCAAGTGTACCATGTTCAATAGCACAGAAATATCTGTTCGCAGATACTAGTAATAGTCTGCTTGCAACAAAAGTTTAAAACTGAAGAGTAAGATTAATAAGAAACAAATCATTGAAAATTGAGAATCAAAATAATCCACTGATGAAGATTACAAATGAAAATCAAGAGCATGTATATGTAATACTACCCTTTTTTTTTTTTTGTGACTCGGGTACATATAACACTAATTCATAGCAGGCCTTTACTGCTTCTAAAAAACTCTTTGAAAGAGGCACTCTCAAACTATGCACTCATATATACGATTGCTATCCAATTCTTGTAATAAAGGCGGTTATTATTTAATGTTGGAAACTACAAAAAGTATAAGCACCAAAAACAGTGAACTTCTGCTTTAAACACATACACACAATCGGTAGAACACTGACAATGTTGGAACGTTTACATAGAACTTGTAAATGAGTGTAGATCAGGAAGGAGTGGAACATCTACAGACTCTTCCAGCATTTGTAAGACTTTCTTCATGGTGGGTCTCAGTGATGGATCCTCCTGAATACACCATAGGGCCACCATCACATACTTTTCCACCCTCTCCATGTCATCAAAAGCCCCATGTCATCTTGCACCAACAGCTCAAGTTTCGTTTTCTGAAAGCAATCATAGGCCCAGTCTGTCAGCACCATCTGGTTCTCATTCTCAGCCTTCGCATCAAAGCTCCTCCTGCAGCAAATGATCTCTAGTAGCAATACTCCATAACTGTACACATCTAAACCATTCAGGAGCAACATACCCTTTGGTTCCCCTTATCCCCGTAGTGGTTCCAAATTGTTCAATCTTCAAAAGCTTGGCTAAACCAAAGTCAGATATCTTGGCACTGCAAGAGTCATCAAGCAAAACGTTTTGAGGCTTGATGTCACAGTGTATGATCTGGGTGCTGCACTCATCATGCAAATACAAGAGTCCCTTGGCCGTCCCCAATGCAATCTGCATTCTTTGAAACCAAGTTGGCCTTTGAGTGCCAAAAAGGAAGCTTGCTAAAGACCCTTTGCTCATGAACTCATATATAAGCATCCTGTGCTCTCCCTCATTGCAAAATCCTAAAAGTTGAACCAAATTCCTATGGTTTGTCCTACCAAATGCATTCACTTCCGTTTTAAACTCCTCTTCATTATCTTTGACCATGTTATTTAACTTCTTAACAGCAATGTTGTTCCCGGTAAGGTCTAATAGAACTCCTTTGTAAACTGTTGAATATGCACCATGGCCAAGCTCTTCCTTGAACCCATTTGTTGCCTTCCTCAGCTCTTCATAAGTGAAACTTCTAAGACATGTGCCTACCATGAATTGGCTAGATTGATTCACCGTAGAATTCCTGTGTCTAAACCGGTATACAACCAGAAAACCTGTCACAAACATGAGCAAGTTCAGTGACACTGAACAGCTTAAAAGCACAGATACAACTATGATCAGCCTTGACTGATCATTATCTCCAGTAACACCCTCCGATTTCAAGGTAGCATTATCTCTTCTTGTCTTTATTAAAGCTTTCCCTCCAACACTAGGATCTTGTCTTCCATTGGAAAGTGGTACCTTCTTTTTCCAGCACTCACTATTTCTGAAAATGGCAACAGCACATAAACAATCATCCAAGCAAGCCTGCCTGCACCAATCCTCATTCACTGGCTTGAAATGCTCATAATCTGACAGAGACCAATCTGTATTTGCCATCTCATAGAAGTCAAAGAGATCTGCTTCTGGGGAAGATAAATCACAGCTTTGTCAATCAAAGTCCTGTTTGCATCCCTTCATCTCATCACCTGGATCAATGAAGCTGTAGCCAGATGGACACTTGCAGTTCTTCCCCTCATCAGGAGTACAGTAGCTGTTGAATCCACAAGCTCCACTTCCATTAGGTTCAGTGATACTCATACAGATATTTTCAGGTATGAAGGACACGATTGACCATGCCTTCTGCCAGCTTTCTGTGTTGGAGCTACTGTTCTTGGGGTAGACGTAGTGCCTGAAAACTCCATATTCAAGAATTGCTCTCTGATAGAAATCTTGTGTGGAGGGAGCATTCTCTGATATCATTTGGGATATGCTTCCATTTTTTGCCCCAAGGTAAATATGCCCGGATTGGTTAATCACTAATGAGAAGTCACCGCCAGAAACCTGTGTACTCCAGTAAGCAAAATTTGTAGAATCCAACGGAAAATCTGTAGTGTAAAGCTTAAGACTCCCATTATTCTGTAGAAAAAGCTGGAATCTTCCACTTGAGTAATTCGTTTCCAAATATCTTGAAACAAGTTTACCACGTTGACTCAAAACTTGTCCTGGTAAAATTGTGTCAGTTGGATGATCAAAACTCTGCCAAAAATATTGAGAACCTTGGCCTACCAGCACAAAGTTGCCAGTGTCAAGCATGGCTGCATAGGCAGTTCCACTGCCTGAGGAATCAGCAGACCATATCTTGTTGCCACTGGGATCATTGAGCAAGAACCAGCCATCTGAGCTAAGCTCAACTTTGGAACCTTTTGGTGCAAGGTTTTGTCCATTGGCTGACCACACAATGGTTTTTTCTGGTATTCTGTTGAACCATATGGCTAGTAAGAACCCATTCCCTCAATCTCTTTGAAACCAAATGCAAAGTCACCAGAAGGTGATGCCCAAGAGGAGTTATCTGCTTCTGCAGTGAGGGAAGACCCCAAGGAAATGTTCCTGTAGGTCTGAGCAAAGCTGGAAATTGGAAGCAAAGCTAAGAAGAAATACAACAAGAGATGATATTGCTGCTCAAGAGCCATTGCATGGAAGGACTTTTTCTCTTTTGGAAACTGAGGTTGTTAATTGCTGGTTCTTTTCTTGATTCTAAGCATCAGTTTACCATATATTGTCCATATATAACTAGTGCAAAACGTGAACCATGAAAACACTTAGCTTAAAAGCCAGATAGATTAATTTCGTCTTTTGGCTATTTCATGTTTCTCAACAGAAAATGACTCAATGACTATTCCAAAAATGTGTTTAACGTTACAAACAAAATTTATTGCGTATATAGAAAAGTCATGAGAAGCAAACTCTGTGGAAATTGCCTCCCTCCGACGCATTCAATTTTTTTTAAAAAAAAATGTGTCAAGGACCACTCATATAGTGAATGACTGAGATGATTAATTGATTTAATTCAGTACATTTTCTCATTTAAACAAAGTCAAAATCTCCAATGAAGGTGAAAAGGAGATTTTGATATGATAAAAGTTATTTTCTTAAGTCACCGCTAGCAAAGCAATCTACAACTTAATAAATAACATGCATACACGCAAGGCATAGAAACAAGTCGCAATATATTACCTTTTTTTTATGCTGAGGCTAACAAGTCCCAGTAGGTAAGTTATTAGTTGCGGGGTATTGAGTTTGTGACCATATGATTATAGATATTTTTAAAATAAAAATAAATATTAAAATTACATTTTAATCCTTATCCATATCTCTCTCCTTTCCTTCAAACTCCCACATTCCGCACAAACACTTGGATTATGGTTAAGAAAAATCTCATAATACAGACAAATCCGAGCCAAAACAAGAGGAAATAACAATAAAAGAAAAAGATTTTGACGCAAAATCAAATCTTCAAATCAACACCCTTTCCTTGATTTTCCCTTGTGCATTGCATGGATTGCAACCTTCTTTGTACGTATTGTTATTACTCCTCAAAATTGAAGGAGGTAGAGGTTATGAACGCATCATCCTGGACTTCACCAACAACAAAGGCAATACTATTTTGTCTGTGCGAAGAAGCAAGTCCTTCAATGACTAGTCTTCGAAAGCAGAAGGAGCAGTTTGTTGGGGATGGGGAAGGGAAGCAGTTGTTAAATTTTATTATTATTTTTATTTCAAAGTTAATAATTCTATAATTCCTTTCTTTGTTTTTTGAATACTACTTTTATGTTTACCAACAAGCTTAAAAGTATTTAACTATCTTAAAATCGTGTGATCCCCAAGACCCCAACAATTTATAATTCCTAAAGCTATTGGAATGATTTACCAACGTTGATAGAAGCAAAGTCTTGATAACAGTACAAGATTTATAAGTTGATACGAAGCTACTGGAAATAATTTTCTGTTTATTTATTTACATTTTATTAATCAAGCAATATTTATGTTGGGGAAGATGAAGAAATCAGGTCAATATCAATGGTGGGACAAGTTCACTCTTTGGGGAGGAAAGGGGTAAATGGGTGGTGGCAAGTGGGTGATGAGGTGAGAGAAAGAATAGAATGGTAAAATAGATAAATTATCTATAAAAGTATTTTTTATAATATTATAATATAAACATATACTTTAATTACATTTGATTTTAATCATTAGATTTAATTTTAAATGAATAATATTTTGACATAACATGATCCTAAACTTATCACACCCCACTTAAGAACTCACCAGTCGCAATATATATTACTGAGAAGTCAAAACTTGTTTCTCCCTTTTTAGAATTTTATTACCAGCTGCAGCATACAGTAATCGAGAAGGAACAAGCAGCAATATATCTTTGATCTTTCTGGTGCTGTGCGAACGTGCTTGTTTTTCAGATAAACTTGGGCTTTGGTTATCTGAATAGGGTTCCGGAGAGAGTTGGGCTTTGAGCTCAGTCCATGTATTCCAAACCCAAAATGAAGCCCAAAAAAATCAACGATTTTATGCTATGCTGGTACGAGACACGACGACCAAACCAAAGCACGAGATTAGCCCAAAATATGATTCACTACAATACTACTGGCGTAGCAAAAGTTATCGAGCCTGCCAAAGAAACCAAGGGTCACATGGGCTTAGAAAACGGTTTTTGGTTTTTATTTTTTATTTTCTTATTTTTTGAATTTTTGAAAGTAAATATTAAAAATTATGAAAACTATAAAATTTAATTTTCAATTTTCAGGATTTCTTTCATGAAATCCTTACATAAAAAAGAATGTGCCAATTTCCCTTGCTTTTGGATTGAGCTGTGATGAATGTTGCTGTGAATATGCTGAAGTTGGTCATTGTGGTCAAAGGTCTTGTTATGATGATATATGATTAGATTACATGTGATTTTTTTTTGTTTTTAATTTTCAGTAAATCAAAATTAAATCATTACCATATTACACATGACAATATCTTTTATATTCATTAGTCTAAATTAATGGTTAATGTCATCATTGAAGAGTCAGCTTTATTAATTTTTTTACTATGAATTTTTTTTATATTTTTTATTTTGAGGCATTTTATTTATTGATTTATATATTTAAAATGACTTAAATTTAATAAATAAGTTATAGCCCACATTTAACAGATAATAAATGGACAAAATGTTTTCATATATTATCACCATTAGTGAAAATAAAACTTAAACATGAGAATATATTTAAGTATTAGTTAAACTTTGGGGAACTAATTGAAAGATTTGAAAGCTAGAGATATTATTAAAAAGAAAAAGATTAAGAGGACTCCACATATATTTTTTCAATTATCTTTAATGAATTTATGAAAATGCATGCTGGACTCTTTGGTATTCATCAAGTTGATTCACTGGGTGTTCTCTAGACAGATGCAAACTTTGTTCTCAACCTTTTTGTTTATATAAAAAGATATGTTGGATTCTTTAGTGAAAATCCTGTATGGACATTAACTTATACTGTCCGTGATCAATAAGGTAGAGTGTTAGTGACGTTTAATTCTGTATAAATCGTTGTCATAATGTTTACATTATCAAACATCCAATTAGGGAGGATATTTGTGCGTCATTAGAGTAAAAGATTTCTAAAAAAAAAAGCTCATTTTGGGTGCCTAAGAGGAAGACTTACTTGCATAGTTTTATAGGTCATCATTATTTTCTACTTTCATTGCATCTTTCATGGCATCAATTAATAGATAGGATAACGTAAATGATTTGTCTTACTTTTCTCAGTATAAAAAAGGTGGATTTCCTTCCTTTGCTACAGTTAAGGAAGAAATTAAATAATCAAGTTGAATCCAAGTTACAAGATAATTAAAGGTTGTTTGATCAAGCTAACCTACCAACCATATACCGCACTACATATGCGAAACTTCCTCCTTTTTAAAATAATTGACCAATTTAGAATATGCACATGATTTAAGAAAATAACTGAAAAAGTCTCAATCTTATAAAAATCTAAGTATGTTTTAATGTTTTTCCTTCGGTGGTACCATTTAGTCTTCAACAATTGTGATTGGATTTTTTATTTTCTAGGTTTTAATAAATTGAGTTAGTGAGATACATGATATATTTTTAGCCACAATTAATTAAAAGGTATTGATAACTTTAAATTTTATAAAAATAGCAAAACCCCGTTTATCAAATTATCTTTACTATTTATCTCTTTTTTATTTAATTATCTCTTAATATTTTCTTCATTTAACCTCTTTTCTCGTACTTTTTTTTTTGGTGCATAAGAGGTCTTTCCTCTACTATTATATTCGAAAAAAATAATTAATATTATCTAATTTTTTAAATGAACAAATTTATTGTAAAAAAATTAGAAGTTAATAAACACTTCAAACCGGAGAGAGTATATTAGAGATGGTTCTCCACATGTTGATATGCTGTTGAGGGTTCCACTCGAGAGTCAGCAAACGGACAACGGCATGGCCTGCCAGCCACCAGCTGGATCTCTCTTCACTTATTAATTACTCCCTTCACAATAAGTGTGGGCTTTTTAACTTTTTCAATTTTGAGAATATCAATCAATTTATAATATTTAGATAATTAATTTTTTTTCTTCTATTTATACTCTTATTATAAATATATTAGTTAAATAATTAATATATTAATCAAGATAAAAAGTAATAATTATTGAAATATAGTTTTGTCAACTCATATAACTTTTTATATTTACTAAGATGTTTTTTTATTTTCCTTAATATGTACATTATTTAACTAGTAGTTTATCTGTGATTATCAAAGTGACATTAAAAAATAATTTGTTGGTCATTATTAAAAATAAATAATAATTTAATTAAATATATCTTATCATAAATTGAATATATAAATTAATTTTAAAAATAAGTTAATAGTTAAATAATTAAATAATAAAAAAAATATAATAGAGTATCATAAAATTTAATATCATTTGAACAATTGTATTCAATTAGAGCACAAAATTCATCTATAAAATCCTATTCAAAATTAAGACAATAAAATTGTATAACTAAATTCAAATTAATTAAATCCAAGATTAAAAAAATTTAATACAATAATAGGATATAAAGGCAAAAAATGGAATTGAGCCTTACAATCTTGATTCAAATTTTGAATTAGCAACTCATAATTGAAAACATAATTATAAATATTTTGTAAATTGAAATTTTTTTTATTGAAATATATCAATAAGTTTATACCATGATCATTACATTCCAATAAAATCATTAATATTGATAACTAATATATATACATATATAATTTCTAATATTTTAGAAATCTATATCATTAAAACTACCTATACTAACCATCAATATATCTAGTAGCTATGTCATTTATATTGTTTTAGCATAAATCCAAAAAAATTATAATCCTATGCTTCCAAACTTCATTATCATATGGAATTAGTCATATTACTTATAGCTAAATTAATGTCTTTCTTAACTATAATATTCTTCTTGGAACAACTTGTACAATTCAATGTGTTTATTGAAGGATGTTTCTTGATCACATAACTTGTCTATCTAATCTTGAACTATTTTCAAAGCTTCTAAAACAATAGGTAAAGACAATTCAAATATGATAATAAACTGTAAAAAAAATAAACAACTAAAATAAAGTATTAAATATATAACAAAAGATGAAAAATATAAACGTAATAATAAAGAGAAAAAATATGTAAAACTGATGGTAGTAAAAATTATTGTAAATTAAAATAAGGTGTACTACTTATCCATATCAATTTTGATGACATTGAAAATTGTCTTTTTCTCATTTCTCTCATAAATATAGAACTTTGAATTTTCATACCTTAGGATATTCTATAAGTAAAGAATTCTAACATGAAATTAGTATGATTTATTATTAGAACTAATAAGAAAACCATATTGATAGATTAATTAATACTATATTACTATATAGATTAATACTAATTATATTATTGTATATAATAAATAGAGGACCATTCTATTAGTTGCAAATACAAAAAAAAGAATTATTATTTGAGTTTATATTATTAATGAGCCATAAAAAGATAGTTATTGATACGATGATTGAATGATTGTAGGAAATATAAATTATTATAATATTATTGTTATTACAATTATAGATAGATTGTAAAATAATATACATTAATTTAAAGAAGATTTAAATTTTATATTAGAATATATGTCGTTAAATGTATTTCTACTTTTACGAGAGAAATTTTTTTCTAAAAAATTTAAAATTACCAAAAAATAATACCTGACATTACAATTATTGTTTAATATTCCTAAATATTATACATATATAGCTAGGTTTAATTTTTTTAAAAAATATTTTAGGTGACAATTTGCTTATGAAATTATACGATGCATCATTTGGACAAATATTTAAATTTTAATTACAATCAATTAAAATTTTAAATTAGTGACATATTTTAAAATTCAATTTCAATAATACACCCTAAAGAACATCATAACAACAAATCCAAACAAAACGGTCAAAACACATCCAACGAATCCAAACAAAACAATCAAAACACATTTATATCCAACCCAATGCAAATTGAAAAAAACATATATTATATATAAAAAAAGTGAAAGAAAAATACTATTTTGCTACATTACACATTATAAGACACAAATGTCAAAACTCTAATTGTCACGACCTTCAGACATTGACCAGGTGAGGAATCTCATTCTCACGTTAACCTCGGACCCGTTGACCGCCTCTATATGCATGCTCGTTCATAAAAGTCTATTTAAAACATAATTTCACTTTCTCTATATCAATCGTTTATTTTTTGAAACCAAAAGAATCACACCTAAAACCTCATAAAGCCTGTCAATCCAAAATTTCAAATTCGTTCATATCATTGAAATACTATCGAAATACACTTCAAAATTTTATCATGATATGCTGAATGCAACAACCTATACCCTAGGTCCGAAACCCTACTTGCACTACTTGGAGCGCTCTAGATAAGATCAGAATATTTCACTCTGGTGAAGCTTACCATTGACACTTTACCATGGATGTATAGGATTGGCTACCATTATTCTTATCTGGAAAAATGAGAGAAATGAGAGGGGTGAGTTTTAATACCAAAACTCAATGAATGAGCTCTCACCTGAAACCCCCTTCATAGGATATCAAAGAGCAATAGATAAACTAAATCATAATAATATTAAAAGTACTCGAAAATCTTATGCAATTACATGTCTCTATATAAATATATTTTCAAATCATCATTTTGTGGAATCAATAAAAGCAATTTCTTTAATTCATTTTATTGTTTACAATTACCTTTCCCTTTTACATATTTATATACTTTCACCAATTCAAAAGTGATTTCCTTTATTCACTTTCATTCTGAAATCATATAAGCTTAAAACCATAAACTCTTTCATACTTTCTAATGACTACTTTATTAATTCAAAAGTCATTCCACTAGTTAACTTTCGTATCTGATATTAGATCAACCCATAATAACATAGCTTTTAGAGAAACAAATCTCTGGACACATCTGTTACCATCGTACTTTGTGTCAATCAATTCTCTGAAATCTCTGGTAACATCTGGCGTATCGTCGCCCGTGTGACAATAATGAGCACCAAACTAGGTCTCTTCTCTTAACTCTGGCCTGGTATACTTGGTACCAAGTTTAATGAATTTACCGTTAACACACAGCTTGTTTCTTAGCTACTATAAATTAATCTAAACTTCTCAAAACCATTTTATTCTCTTAGAGCTTGAATCTCTATAACTCTAAAGTTTTACCTTAGTATAACTTGACTATGAAACCATACTTAGTGATTTCAAGTCCACATAATATGTATCCGCCAATTGCTCCAAGTCACACGAAAATTCATGCTATAAAATCTTTTTATGTCTAATCTCTATATCATTTCTTATCAACAATAAACTTGTTATATTCTAAAAACTTGAATCCATTCATTCTAAAAGTCTACGTTAGCATAACTGGGTTGCGGAACCATGTCCAAGGGATCACCCTTTGTGGACATTGAGATTCCAAACCTCCAGAGTATGTAGCCGCCAACCGTTCTAAATCTCGTCGAAACTCACGCTCTAAAACTCTTTTATTGATTATAAAAAACATCATTCAATCATCAAAACTCTTTAAATTCAAACAATTAACTTGTTAAACATAGTTCCAACCATAAACTAGGAAAACTCAATATCATATTTTGAAATCATAGAGTCTAAACCATCATTTCAGTCCTTTTCTCTAAACCTCGTATCTAGGTATAAAACCATAGCATAAACATAAATTGTTCAGAATCCAGTAAAACAATCATAAAATCCTCTAATAGTTACACATATAATCAATTCTATATAGAATCAGTTCAACAACCATGGCCCTATGAGTTTTATCAAAATACAAATTCATGCTCTAAAACCAGGAGTGTAAAACATACCAACTAACAGGAATTCCAAATCCTTGTACAGGAATTCTCTAAATCAAGCAGGAAATCATAGTTTTCATAAAAATAACTCTAATGCATAACATAGAAGTCACAGATATGAACCCATTCACCTGACGAAAAGGAAAACACTAACAGATCTCTGGAAGTGAAAATGATACTTTTATTTTTCATGGAAGCAACAGGTCTAGATTAACCTATAAAACCTCAAGAACCCCCTTTCTAACAAGGTGGAAAGCTTCTCTCCCTTGAGAAGCATGGGAACCACCCATAACCCAAGAGAACTTGAAGGAAATGAAGCAGAACCAAGAGAATAACGTACCTTTAAGCCTTAGGATGACAAATTCACAATTAAACTTGAAGAAATGGAAGAAATGGAGTTTGGAGGATGAAAATGGGTTAGGAACTGAGATTTCGCGTAAGGGAGAGAACCATTTTTGAAGTGTTATGGACCTTGAAATGGGGTTTTTATGCTCTCTATTGACCGCGGTGCGGTTATATAACCGCTTGGGCGGCTCCAGAAGTTTCAGACACCAACTTTACTCTCTCTTTATCGCCTACACCTCCAGAATGCTCTAGAAGCTCTAATACTTGGTATGTATTGGACTGTGCTATCTCATTACCCACTTATTTATATTTCTTAGTTAATCACTTATTTTTCTTCTCATTAACTTTTTTCTCATTTCTTAGTTAATCACTTATTTTTTCTCATTTCTTAGTTTTTTCTTAGTTAATCACTTATTTTTCTTCTCATTAACTTTCTTCTCATTTCTTAGTTAATCACTTATTTTTCTTCTCATTAACTTTAAAACATAAATGTAAATAAGGGAATACCCCCCATTTGGATTCCAATAAAATATTAGAAAAATCAAAATCCCAACAAATCAAAATCTAATTCTTGGGTTTTAGTTTAGATTCAAAAATCTTACGATTTTATAAACTTGTAAGCTAAAAATAGAGTACTTAAGGGTTTCATAAAATTCGTTAAAAATCAATCTTCAACTTATTTTTCTCTAGGGAACAATTACTAGGACTTTTGGTTCCAAGAATATGGCTCTATCATGTAGCCCTCCAAGGGCGTGTGGGTCCAGACTTAGTGAAATTCGGACCCAAACGACACCTAACAACAACCGACAACTTTATTGGTTCGGAAAATTTCTAACCATTTTATTTATTTTGAAAAAAATTGGGGTATTACACTAACATTGATGGAGTTGTTTGAAAATATATATGATAGGAAATATATTGAATGGACAAAACGTTATAAATTATAGAAGAGTGAATCAATTAAAAGCAAAAAATAGAAGAGTGAAGTAAATAAAAGGAATATAGCAACTCAACTAATATTGTGTTCCTATGCATAGAGAAAACTGAAAAATACAAAATATTTAAAAAAAGATATCAATTTTAAAAATTCAAACAATACTATTTATTTGCCACACAATTGATATAACAATGTATAATAAAATAAAAGAATAAAAATTTACAATGAAAATTATGGGAGAATGAATAGATTAGAATAGAGAAAGAGTACAAAAGAAAAATAAATTTGGAGAAAGGAAGGAAACTCATCTAACTTGAAAAAGATAAGAAATGAATAAACTCGTCTTTGAACATGAGGTAATATTTGATGGCATTGAAGCTATTATCAACAACTACAAAAATTCCACAATAGCCGTTAGTGAGAGAAGAGAAGTGAGAATGAGAGAATGAAAGATATCTTATAATAAAGAATACAAGAGTTGTAGAAAAATGATAAGTAAATCACAAAATGAAATTAACAATACTACTCATCAACAGTACAATAAGATAAAAATAAATTAAGACAACAATTGAGTGCGATGAAAAGTAAATAATCATAGAGTCATTCACATAGAAAATTTCAGAACTGATGTATCAAGATAAAAAAAATAAAATAACCTAACAAATTAAAATAATATTGAGAGGCGCTTAATAAAAAATGACCTTGATAAAAATTTATATTAGAAAATTTGAAACTTAGTATTTATTATTGTAGATATGAAAATATTATACATTGATTTAAAGTTGATATTAAATTTGAAATTTAAATTTTGTATTTTTAATTGAATAATTATATGAATTTTGAAATATGCTTTCTATTTTTGAAGTAAATAAAGTTTAAAAAATTATGAAAAAGTGACACATGGCATGTAAATGTGGAAGAATAAATTTTATAGAATATAGATTTGAATTTTTTTTAAAATTCAACATGGATGGAAAAATACAGGTAAATCAGGATAATAGTTCTCTCATATTCAATAGGTTCGGTATTTATTGTAGATTTAATTTTTTTAGAAGTTTTAGAAATATTTTCTTATTTAAATATGATTGTGAATTTTGTAATTGATATTTATTGTACAAGTGAAAATATATGTGTCAATTGAATATGATTTTCAATTCAAAATTCAAATTTTTGTAATTAATTGTATTCATATTATATGAAATGTTAAATATACCTTTTATTTTACATAAAAGTGTACCCTTTATTTAATAAGTAAAAATAATTTTCTAAATAATATAAATTATGATAAAATGACACATGGTGAAACAATTTTGAAAAATCTATTATAATAACTTTTTTACAATAGTTGTTTCATTTATCTAATTATTTATTATTATTAATTATTAATATTATAATTATAGTATTTTAATACTATAATAATATATTTGATTGTCATTTCCTTTATCTTCTTTTTTTAATCATTTTAGAGTTCAATTTTTTCAATTATAATATTTTTTTAGCCTTATTTCAATTATCACTTACAATAAATGCCATAATATTTCATATAGGGTATTTAGGTTAAATTGATGATAGAGAGATATGAAGGTGATTTTTTTAAAAATAATTAAGATTATTTTTCAGCACCTAGTTTT
This sequence comes from Dalbergia oliveri, assembly GCA_030441495.1. Lineage (NCBI taxonomy): Eukaryota > Viridiplantae > Streptophyta > Magnoliopsida > Fabales > Fabaceae > Dalbergia > Dalbergia oliveri. Next base: position 25,192,057 of record JAMLFY010000009.1, on the reverse strand, counting down.
TCTCTCTTCTATATTTGTGTCTTGATATTTTGTTTGTTTTAGGGTCTTTATGCTGACATGTGTTATTATCTCCTTTATTCTTTATTTATTTTTTAATAATCTTATATACATAATAAATTAATTCAAGATATAGTACATTAATTTGGTAAAATGCAATTTAAGAATATGCAAATAAAATATGATAATATTTATTCAAATATCTATCTTTAATAATAAAAAAGGATTATAAAAATAATAAAAAAGGAAGGGTTTGGTGATATTCAAAATAGATAGATCATCATATATATTATTTAAATTATAAAAAAGATATTTCATTAAATGTTGATAATCTTCAATAATATTTTAATGATATATAATAATTATGATTGTGATTTTTTTAAAAAATAATTTTACATTAAAGTTATGAAATTGTGGCCCCTAAATTATCCTAGAAATGACACCTAGAAAACTTTTCTTGATATGAGTCTAGAATATTAATATTATAGATTATAGATTTTTGATAGTTATTATGAAACAGATGAAGTAATTAATAAATTGAGTCAAAATAGAAATGTGTAGAAAATGTCATAAATGTTCCTTTTTTCTTTCTCTTTATAATTTTAATTTGAATTGACAGTGATTTACTCTTTGTCTTTGAATAATTGTCCATTTGAAAAATTTACTTTATATATAAATAATTATCCAATTAAAAAATGTAGATATTATTAATTATTTTTTATCAATAATACTCTTATTAAATACTATTGATTTATTAGTGAAGAAAAAGAGATGACATTGGAGTGTTAAAAATAAATGAGGACAATTTAATAAATTATTTCTAATTTTTATTAATATTAATGTTTTACTGATCATTTCCTTAATTTCTGTAAATATTTATAATTGGATAATTATTCAAGGGAGAGTGTGATTAACCAACATGAAATAAAATATTGAAAACCACATACTACGATATTGCAGCTTTGAAGATTTGGTTTTATTCATCAACAATGATGATCAGAACTAATACTCCTTCATCATTTGGAAAGATTAATATTGGAACACTTTTCGCGGTGCAATATCTTTGAGAAAGTTCTTGTGAATATATATACATAAATATTCAATGAATTTAATTTGTAAACACTATCAATTTTATACTTACACTGAATTAAATATTACTGGTTTTTTTTTCTGAGATAATAGGTGTAAAATTCAGCCATTATATTTATATTTTTATTTATATAACAAGAAATAATTGAATATCAATGTAAAACTATTTTGCATTACATGGTGCATAGAAATTAAACTCATATTTAATATAATGTATATTTTTTTGACGGGGTATTATAATATACATTGAATTGTTTAAAGTTGTATCAATAATTATATTGGTTAATTCAAGTGACTTAAGGTTAATTCTTTTTTTTTTAAAAAAGGTCAGTCTTGGATTTGAGTGCGCTCTGTATATGTGTAGTTTTGCTGATTGACGATTGCTACTTGCCAGTGATGCCTCTTCTTTATGAGTTGTGTTAATTATTTATGCTCACTTGATATGGCACACCGTTTCTTACTTATCTTCTATTATTAAATGACTATTAATCTCATTTAAATAGTGTCATATTTTATTTAATGGTAGATGAGAAGTGATTGCATAATATTTTATATCAAATGAGTACACATAACATTTTTCATTATTAAAAAAAGAAGAAGTGTGATTCTTTAAAAATATGAGGCGGATTTTTAAAAATATAACATGTATTCACAAAAAAAAAATATATATAACATGTAAGAATAACTATTGATACAAATAAAATGATAGATAAAGCTTCTTATCATAAACAATGTGAGTTGAACGAAATCTAGAGAGTAGAGATAGACAAATGCATTTTATATGGTCTTAGTTGGGAATTCACAGAGCTTCATCATTTTCCTAAATTATTACTTTATGTTAAGAGTTTAGATAATTAATATAGGTATTGGAGAATTGTTTGACCTTGAGAAAGGCTTGGAATTAATTTCGGAAAATCGACCATTAATCAATTGGGATAAAAACTAGGTAACAAAAATCCATGGTCATTATTGAAAACGCAAATAGGTGAAATCAATAACCCTAGTGCTAATAACATAGCATATTTTTCATTCATAAATCATTCTTTTAATTTAATTTTCACAACTTCTATTCATTATATTCTATTTGTCCATAGTGCTTATATTAGTCAATTATGGCCATTGATCATATCCTTGTCGAAACAATACCCTCATCACTTTATTACTTGCAAAATTTAGTATACTTGCTAGTATCGCACTACTCGTTCATTCAAATGACTATGTTTTGATGTTCTTTTCTTTATAACTATGTTTATACATCACTACCAGAAAAAACATTGTTACCGATGGATTTTACTGACAATTTTTTGGATTACCGATGGAAAATTTTATTTCTACGAATTTTTCAACGGATTTTGTTAATCGATAATAACGTAGTCAAAAACCATTACTAGCAAAAAAATCCATTAAAAAATGTTACCGACGGATTTTTACTGACAAAAATCCATCATGAGCTGGCCAAATTGCTAGCAAATTTGTCAGGGATTAATAATTATTGGCGGATTTTGTTTTATTACCAACAGAAAAATCCATCGGTAAGGTAATCGTTAAAATTTAATTTGCTTTTTTTAATGTCCCATTTTTTAATTTTAAATTTCCGTCGGTAATTATTCAATTTTTAATTTAAATTTTTATTTTTTGATTTTCTAAATTTTAAATTCTTCCTTTCTATATTTATATTACCAATTGAAAAATCCGTCAAATATATTTAATAATAAAAAATTATAAAAAACACTTAATAAATAATAAACACAATGAATTTAAATTCAAAATATAAAATAGATAAAAATGTTAGAAAGTCTACAAACATAAATATAAAAAATTCAACATATAGCAAATAAAAAAATAATAATAATTCAAATCAAGCCACCATCACCACCACCACCACCACCACCGGTGTCTGGTGGTTCGGCTATGGAAATGATCCCACTATTTTGGGTGACATTAGCATCATTTGCACACTCAGGGTAAAAGGGCACCACCACCACCACCACTACCATCGGTGTCTCGCGATTCGGCTATGGAAATGATCCCACCATTTTGGGGCGACATTAGCATCATTTGCACACTCAGGGTAAAAGGAAAGAGCCCTGTCTAGACCACTAACATTATTCAGACACTTGCCAAATGAATGGTGAGGCAGCAAGCTAAGGAGTTTCTTGGCAAGTGTGTTCCTTTCGGAAAGGCATCGTGATGAAGACCAATACACAAGTATGTCCTGCAAATGATAAATTAACAAGGCCAAAGGGCTTTATTATATTAATAAAAAAACAAATTAACAATGGCAAAATTTCAAAGAAAACTAATTATGACATTTGTTTCCTGAAATGGAGATTTATGCATTAGGCATGCATATGAACTACAGAAGATAGCAACATTAAAAAACAATGAACAACTACACCATATGGGTGGCTTTCTCCATATTTATTGCTAAGTGTTAACAGAGAATTGTTATGGACAGAAACTAAAATTACAATTGTTCTCAGTTTCTTACACTTTTTAATGTTTCTAAGTTTATGCAGGTAGCTATTAACAGGTGGCCCTTGGTAGGTATTTTGTGTTTATACTGCAATAGACTAGTGAAAGTGAAACTGCATGTTTAAATTATTAATGACATTGCTAAGCCCCAGTTTAAATTCTTATACAACTGCTCACATAATTTGCTGAAGACCTATTATAAAAAAGAAAAAGGAAATAAAAATCCTGAAGGCCTTCTATCTGGAGATATTTATTGCTAGTCTTTCAAGAATTGTTCACCATTGATGCTTCTAATTTACTGCTTAGGCCCTACTAAGAAGTAGAACATACATATAATTTTCTAGATGAGGACAAACTCTAGTTTAAACAAGTTAATAAATTACAAGTTATCCAACACTTAGTAAGGGAAAATGAAAAGAAGAAAAAGAAGTTACGCCTCATCAAGACTTTCGAATTCTAGTGTAGCTTTGTCAGTTTCAATTTTGCATAGTATATCACCCACTTCTATCTTTTAGATTAATCAGAAGCAAGGAGGAAATGATTAATTAATTAACAAAAGTCAATTTCCAAAGTGAAAGCATCAAATCAAACAGAATAGTGATATGTAACCATCAAAATGTCATAATACTCTATAGTACCATCTGACCTTATCTCCTTCTTTGTTTCTCCATTTTGCAATGTTACCTTGCGTCTAAAACCATAAGAAAAGGTCAACAACACTCCAAGGAAGCAATATAATGAATGGAGATAAAGTTAAAGAGAAATGATAATGCAATAAGATGGCAAAGAAAACGGAACAGGGCCTATAACATTCTTAATGATTACAACTAGTCTGATCCTAACAGCACAGCTCTTTAAATGAGTTGATAAACTTTTTCCCAAGAAGCATATAATATTCTGAACAATGTTTTCCCGCATTGAAGAACATAAAAACACTAAGAAATATAAGGCTACTTGAATGAAAGACCAAAATGGAATCACTACAAGAACAGATGTGTCAAGAACTTATTTTATTTGGCAGATGTGATTCCTAATCTATATTTGACAATAAAATCAGCCTATCAACAAGTTCCTTATATATTAGTGAAACATAAATTCCCTCATGATTTTCTCATTCTCTAAGGGAGAAAAGCGTATCCAAATTTATCACCTGTAGTTCTATACTATATTGACTGACTAGTCAATTCCCTCCACCTTGCAGCCGCATCATTTTGCCTGCATTTCATCATCCTACTTTGGCTTTAATAACAAACACTTAAAGCAATAGCAGGGGATTTTTTTTTTATTTTAATCCACTCTTCATCAAGGCAATGTTAATAGAGTTCCTGATGCCAAATCCTAAGTTGACTTTCACAAAAGGTGCAATGCTTCTATTTTCTCCACCCAGGCCAAGCATAATCCTTGCCTGGACTGATAATAAAAAATAGCATAAGCCACAAACAAATCAAGTTCAATTAGCATGTACTCGACCATGGTCTTGCAATCCCCAAAATAACGTGTGCAAGTTCAATTAACAATTTGAAATCAACCCAAAAAAGGGTACACAAACAAGTCTTTATTCATTCAGCAATGAAGAGCAATCAAGCAACAATGCAATAAATAAATTCCAATCAAATTATATAATACTATATGTTGATAGTCATAAATAATTTAATAGGGTCCCTTAATTGATATTCCTACAAGGCTACAACCATCTTGAAAAAAGTGAAATTGCAACGCACTTGGAAGGGAGCCCAAATCCTTATGCAATCCCTGGGAGACAACATCACCACCCATTTGATCATTGTGAACCACATGCACCATTATCTTTGCTGGCTTCCATGGATTCTCATCCTCCACAAGCCTCATGGCTCGGCCAACACACAACCCAGAAATCAACAAGTAATGAAACAGGGGCCATCCAAATCATAGCCAAAATCAGACTAAAAAAAAAGGATGCACACCGAGGCAAACGGATGAGAGACCAGCGGTGGCAGCGTTCTCAGCGGCCTTGGTGGCGGCGGAGATCGCATAGAGAGAGAGAAAGATTCGAGGACAGCGGCGTTGGGGGGACTTTCTCCCGTGCCGTCCAACGCCGTTAGGTGGAGATCGCGAAGCTTTGGCATTGGGCGGAGATCGCGGAGCAGTGGGGGTTCTGGTGCTGGCGGTTCATGTGCACGGGGGTTCTGGTGTGGCCGGCGACAGTTCTAGAGCGCAGGGGTTCTGGTGCCGGCAGTTCGCGCGCGGGCGGGTTTTGCTATTCACTACGATAGAGAGAGAGAGAGAGAGAGAGAGAAAGAAAGAAAGAATAATTGTTGGGGGGTGTAATGATTTTTTATTTATGTTCTACGGTTTACTGATGGAAATTTGAACTATTGTCGGAAAAAATCCGCCAGAAACATAGGGATAGGGGTGTGTTAATTTGTGCTGAATACCGGCTCAATATTTTCACATTATTGGCGAAAATATCCGTCGGTAACGATAATAAGTTTATTTTTTAAATTTTCAACGGAAAATTCAGTTAGTAAAATTATTTTTTTAAAATTTTATTTTAAAAATGAATTATTAATGGATTTTTCTGTTAGTAAAATTAATTTTTTAAAAATTAATTCATAAATGGTTACCAGAAAAAATCTATTGGTAATTATTACGCAATATATGGCGCCAATTGGCGTAAACTTTTCCGATGGATTATTGATGGAAAAACCCGTCAGTAATGGTGTGAATTTTTTTTAGTCTCATATTTCTTGTTTTTCATTGATAAATCCATCGGAACACTAATGAAAATCTTCGGTAAAATTCATCGATAACTCACTGTTCTTGTAGTGATATTCAAACCCTAACATCACTTATTCTCTAATTTCTTTTTAATTTTTGTACATCTCAAGTAGTCCAGTCAAAACGATATTTACAATTTAACGGTCCATGTAACAACATTAGTGTTACCTGCTAATGTTGTTATATTGTGTTATTTTTTTCGTAAATTTTTTTATGGATGTGTTAACATAGGTGCTAATTAATGTGTCCCATTTAGTCTATTCAGAAATGTTGGACTCAAGAGTATAGCTTCTCTAACGATTAGTTAAAATCAGGTCGACTTGATAATAAAGTAAAATATATAAATCTAATTGTTATTTATAATTAAGTTGTATAACTTTTAAAAATATTTTAAGTATAAATTAAAATTAAAGAATATTTTATAACTCATATATTTCAAAATAGATTACACTAATACAAAAAATTATAAGTGTAGGTTCATTTCTATAGAAGGGATTAACTTATGTTTCAAAATCTTGTAACTAATCATTAATTTAAAAAATTATAAAATTTGGAATATTGTGACACCAAGACAAAACAGGACAGATTATTCAGAAATACAACAAGAAAATAATCTAACAATACATTAGATTTAGTTTTAAGAAAGGATTATCAGATACAGTTGGCGGTCAATGCTTATGCTGCAGTTGTTGCAGTTAACCACATTTCATGAATGTGGTTAAGTGAAATTAATTGTGTGGCTAAATATCAAAATATTCTTCACCCATTCTCAGTCCCCACTCTTCTACTTCCACCCTCATTCTCCCACCTTTGCTGCACCCACCTCCAACAACTACCCATGTCACCCCACCATCTCCTCCTTCATCCACCACCACCATAACCAACCCTCCTGTAGTAAAATTCAAATTAAACAAGAACACGATCGCGAGGGTGCCATTACCATCTTCGACCAATGCGATGACTCCAATGTTGATGTGCACGAAGGACAGCCATGAAAACCAGCGACGAAGGGAGGCAAAGTGCAGTGACAACGGCGGGTCTGAATATAGTCCTCGATTGAAGAGCAATGAAAGAGTCTTCGTTCTTCAACCTGTGCAATGGAGATGAATAGCGGCTAGAACACAGCCACTTAACAACCGACGTCAAAGGGTTTGAGAAGGAGTGGAACAAACTCTTTGTCAGGAGCGATGAGCTTTTATTCCCAAGCTTGTTACTTTACTGCGTATCTGCCAAAAATTACAACTTATTTTAAATCTTTCTATTTCCAGAGGTAAGGATCTTATTGAAAATTTTTTGTTGTTGCTTTCTTATTCAACCAAGGTCTTATCTTTTTGGTGATTTGAGAAAAGGGAGGGTTTCTGTTGGATATAAAATCCATCAATGCTAGTATTGGGTTATTATTGTTGAGGTGTTTTGGGAGAGGTTGGAGGAAGAGGGAGGGGTACGGCTAAGATGGGGGAGTGAGGGTGTAGGACTGGAGGTGGAGGAGGGAGATGCGTTTGGCCACATTGTTTATAGGTAGGGTGTTTTAATTTCATTTAACCACATTTCTTAAATGTAGTTAAACGTAAAAAAATGTGGCCAAACACACGGTACAAGGCATTGTAGCTTAAACTGAATTCGGACTTTTGAACTTAGTTCAAGTTGCAGTGCCTTGTACCTGTGTTTGACCACACTTTTTTTGCATTTAACCACATTTCTTAAATGTGGTTAAAAACAACTATAAATAATGGCATTGACTTTTAACTGTAGGGGAGTGGGTATTGGAAAAAAAAACTTTAAATAGAAATCCACTTCTTTTTTTTTTTAAAAAAAAAAGCCTTTAGATAAAAAGTGCTCATAGAAGAATTTTTCTTTTTGTAAATAGAAAGCCGCTGGTGTTTATCGTTGTCTCGTGTCAATCAGGCAATCAGCGTGATGTTTAAGATTTTGTCGCAGTGCAATCAATCAAGTGTGCGTCTTCCTCGTTAACAACAGTAGCATTGCAACTATTATAAATTTATACCTATTAAAATCTTTCCTCAGTATCATCGATATTGAATTTGTCGTTTGACACTACAAATGATGACATCGTCTAAGCAACAAAGCTCACCTAAATTAAGTGTTATTAATTAATAATTCATGACAGAATGTTTATTTTTTTACATATCTTTTCAACATTAGAATATTCTTCCGTAATGATGTCACTACTAGCAATTTATTTAGTTGTCATAGGTGCACTGATGATGAATGGAAAGAAGGAAAATGTACCGGGTCTCTAATGCCATTTTAATTTATACAACAGCTACAATATTAAGACTTTAGATTAGATGGAATGCTCATGTTTTGTATTTTTATAAGTTTTGAGGACTGATTAATTTATGGCTTTAATTAAATTTTCAGGATAAAGGAGGACCTAAAATTGAATGATATAAATTAATCTGTTCTCACTATAATAATATGCATGGATGTTCAGCATCGTGTTGCAGATATTGTACAAAAAGGAGAGGAACGTTAATTTGTGGATTAAAGTCAAAACGATGAAAAAATAAACAAATAACTTGGCATGCGCAACTTACAAAAAGAGAAATTAATAAGGGTTGTTTATATATTGCATTTAATTAATGAAAGATAAAAGCTAGAGAACCATAAAATAAATCAATTTAGACAATAAATCTTTGAGTCAATGTCTTATCCTATCCAAATTTAAAAAGAGAAATACTTAGTGCAAGAAAAGAATAACACTTACTTTGATATATTTATTAATTAACATATAAATTTTTTAAACCATTATTGTCTCCCGTCTTATATTTTTAATGCAATAACTAATTTATCAATCATTAAATGAAATAAAATAAATATTTTATTTTATTGTAAGACCAAATAAAAATTTGTCATTTAAAAAATATATTTTGTCAGAATCGAACTCCTTAGTATATGCTTAAGTAATCTTAGAAAGGTACTTATTAAAATCAATCCCACCATTCAACTCAACCGTTTTTTATTTTTGTTACAAACCAACTATACTTTTATTCACGAATTTTGGTTCAAATAAAGTTGGTCAAATTTTCAGACCAAACAGGACATATTTGATAAGTAAATATTAAAACAAATAAATTATATCTTCGTTCTTATTTTCATATTGGTTCTTGAATAATTATATTTTCTTACTTCATGAAAACTAATTATTTTTAACCAAAAAATGAAAGATAATTATTTTCTTACGTGTCAATGTAGATAGATATCCGTACCCAAAAGAGGAAAAGAAATCAAGATAGGGGCCCCTTCCCTTTCATACACGTCCTTTGAGTAATTTGCTAGGCAAGTCATCAACACCTTTCCATAATTTGCCGATTTTCCACTTGTTTCCCGAACTCTATAATTTTGCACAGAAGAAAATAAGATAAAGCTAGCCCACAGTACACATATGAAAGAATAATTTTACCACTGACACAGCAAGCAAAGCAACATAACGCTCCCCACACAGAACCAAATCTGGATGCTTCCGCAGTGGATAACTCCTTCCCCCATTCCCGCACAAAATCGAACGGTGCTGATGGCATGCCGCGTAATCATAATGGCTCCAACCTAAAAGGGTGCCCGATTCCTGATTCTAGTAGTGCCAAAAAATTTATCGCCACCACGTGGACCCTACGTGCCCCCATTTTTCCGTTTTAATTTCCCAAAAAAACTATTCTAACACTTAAAAAGAGATATGCAAATACCTGGAAAAATAATATATATAGTGTTTTGATAGGTAATTTATATTAATATAAGATAACAGAAAAATTTATTTGTATATGTTATTTATAGAAAATTAATAATTTTTTTATCCTAATTGCCTTTATGAATTTAGTGTTAAATCTTTAATGAATTTTATCCTGAAAATATATTGTGATTTTCTCAAAATATCATATTGATATAAATACACCGTTCAAATTTTATACGTAAAAAAAATTATTTTTGGATATTAAAATAATAATATTATTTTCAAATTAGTGACGGAATTATGGATACCACAAAGTACTAATTTTATATCACGAAATGACCGAATAGCCCTCGTCCCTTCCTTCTATATAACGAAGCGCAACCTCCTCGTTCATTTCCCATTCCATTTCCATTTCCCATCCGTGTGTGTGTGAAATTTCCAGCTAAACAAGTAGAAAGAGGGAAAAGGAAAATATTTATTTTATTTTATTTTTTGTTTTTAGAGAGAGAGAGAATGTTGGGAGTGTTCAGCAGCTCGATAGTGACGCCGCCGGAAGAGCTGGTGGCGGCCGGAAGCCGGACACCGTCGCCGAAGATAACGGCGGGAGCGCTGCTGAAGCGGTTCGTGGAGAGCAAGGCGTCGGCGGTGTCGGTGCAGGTCGGGGAGCAAGCGCAATTGGCTTACACGCACCACAACGAGTCACCGTGGCAACCCAGGTAAAATCACAACCGTCCGTTACGTGTGTGTGTTCATCACTCATCCGAGTCGCCTTAAGCGACGTCGTTCTGTCACTTCGTTGTTAACCTTTTCGTTTCACGCTTCGTTAGTTCGTAGTAGGTGGAAACGGAATTCCCCTGCTCCCACACCATAGCTTCTTTTTCACCGAACTTGAAAAAGAAATTAAAAAAAAAAGAATAAACACTGACAGTATAAGACAACTGTTTGCTCTAGCTAATACAATTTTTGTCAAAATTCTAAATCATGAGTGGTTGTGATAATCTTGGTAAAATTATATTGGTTAATAGTATATAAAATTGTTTTGTAATTTTAGTTTATAGAAATTAAATTTTAAAAAAATTAAAGAAGGGGAAAAGGTAGACAAATGAATTCAGGTAATTTCTGATGAAAATTAAAATTAACTCAAGGGATTAATTGTTCGGCCGTGAGATCGGTCGGTGGCGAAACATTTGTTGCAGCGGGCCCGGCGGTTGAATGTTGATCCTTTGGATCACTGCGTATTCATCACTGTTTCTTGCATGCTGATGCTGTCTTGTTTTGTCTGTCCTGAAACTGAAATTGATTCATCCTTTTACGGAATTATTTTTGTCAGCAACCAGAAATGGCCATAATGGCTTCTCTTTCGTTTTTTTTTGACCTTTTTTTTTTTTGCTTTCGTTTATTACAATGGATGGAAATTTAAAACTGGGACAACTTGTCCACCGTCAGAAAAAGAGAAGACTGAGGAGGAATAGAAAATACGAAGTGGGCTAGGAGGGAGAGAGAGGCTAGAAAAAAAATAAGTGTCGAATTAATAAATCAAACATTGATTCGTAATGCGAAATGTATTTATTATGATGAGAGGATTATATGAATAAAATAGGAATAAAGATTTAATTAGTAAACTTAACCTAAACAACCATAGATTTTATTAAAATTTAATGTAGATATAATATTAATATAAAATTATTTTGTAGAAGTATCTACTCATGATTTCATATGAGTAAATGTATAGGCTTCCAAATTTATTTTTGGTGTTTGAATAATATTTTTGATTGACCATTTATCATGATTTGATAATTATAGGGTTAAGGCCTTGTTTGTTTAAATAGTTCATTTAAATTCTCATATAAAAGTAATTTTTGAAAAATAACTTATAAATAAATTATTTTATATTATAATATATAATAATAAAATTATTTAATTTTAATATTTTAGAAAATATTTTTTAAGAAATTAGATATTTTAATTTTTCAAAAAATATTAAAAATAATTCTTAGAGAAATAATAAATAATTTAATCAAATAAAATAATAAATAAAAAAAATATAATTTTAACTTTTAAAAAGTTAGAAAAAATTAGAGAATGTAACACCCTAAAGATGAGAGTAAGCCGATGGAAGGGTATTGGGCGGAGATGGAGATAGGGCATTTTGGGCAATCGATGCCTTTTTTGGGTCTTGCATGATTGCCACGTCGTGTCATGCTGTAAGAAATAAAAGTAAGGTTTTCTAAAAAATAATCAACAAATTAATAAGGCTTTCAATTTATAATTTAATGAATTGAATTAACTAATTTATAATAAATCATAATTACAGTAAAACTCTTTCAATTTAAATTAGACTTGTTCATAATTCAATTAAATTAATCTAAATTATTAACAACCATGATTAATTGGATCTTAACTAATTTGTGAAAAGTTCAATTAGCTTACTATTAAGATAATATTCTCCCAATATCAGTTTGTTTTAATTGAATAATTTGATATTTTTTAATAAAATCACTGTATTTTATCCAATCTTGAAGATAAAATACAAATCTATGTGCTGTACCTCCAAATTATTAATGGAGATTCTACATTCCATTATGTTTTATTGCAAGAAAATTTATAAGACAATGATTTTATTTTACGAAATTTTATATTATGATTTTAATATAAATCAAGATAGGAAAGCCTCGTTAACTTGACGCAAATAATAACATTTTGAGCAGAAAGTAACTATTGGTCACATAGTATCCGTTTGCATTATCGCTGTCCTGCCGGTCCATGGAAGCTGAGCCTGAGAACATCTTTTCCTTCTACTTGGACGGATGAATTCGTGGTTGAGGATTTATTTACTAAGTTATTATTTGGTTTTTCTAAAAGAATAATAAGATGTGTATAATATTATTGTATAATATTCTTACAATAAAGGTGAAAAAATAAAGAAAGTTGTGGATTCATGAAAATAAAAAAATTGAAATAAACTTATCTCCTCTTTATTTTTTTATCTATATTATAAGAATATTGTGTAATATTATTGTACATATTTCACTACTTTTTTAAAATATGCGGGCAGATACTTTTCTCTGTGTAGCAATTATTTTAGATCCTATGAATAAAGGAACTTAAAACTAATGTAAGTCTTTATCTATTATAAAGTAATATGTTAGACATTATTTTTTTAATTGTAAAAAATATGGAGAATAATATGTTGGCAAGTACTAAGTTCTGGATATAAATGCTTCAACTTAAAGTGTTTTGTTCAATGCTCCTCCCTCTCTCTTTAAATAATTATTCATTCAAAAAAAATTATCTAGAAATAATTGTCTATTTTAAAAATTTAAGTAATATTAATTTTTTTTTAATAATATCTCTATTAAATACTATTGGAGAAGGAGAGAGATATATAATGGAGTAAGAAAGAAAAAATTGAAATATTAAAAAGAAATAAGAGTAATTCAATAAATTTCTTATAATTTTTTTAAATTTTGATATTTTTTAATTATTTTTTTAATTTCAGTGTATATTTATATTATTAAGGATAAAGGAGTATTTTTTAAAGTTATAACTATTCAATATTGTTGATAACATAATTGATTTTATATAGTTTTAAAGGTGTAATGAAAAGTTTGAGACTGATATTCAGTTCAACTTTTTATATAGTTCGAAAGTCAGATCAATTAGGTCAGTTACCTTAATATACTATTCGATTACTCCTTATTTTACTCATCGGTTCATATCACTATAAGTAATGAATGCAAGGGTGAATTATTGATCTATGGGCCATGATCGACGAATACAAGCATGAATTTAGTATCGCTAAAAAAATAAAGAAATGAGTGAAAAAAGTAGTGGTCTACATTAAACTTCTTGTCCTTAAAACAGAAAGTCCATCCACTAAGTTCCTATATGAAATGGGACCATGTATGGCACGGAGTTTTTGGTGGACGTTATCTTCAAACGTCCAAAATGGATTCTTCTAAATTACACATGAGATAATTATATATCAATTTTAATCCTCGATATTTTCTTGTGTTTATTTTTTAAAAAAAATTAATAAAAAAAATCAAAGGTAAAAATTGACACATGACCCTCTTATGTATAATATTAATTTATACAGGGAGGTCCATTTCACATTGACCGTCTATTCACTGTAGTTACTAGTGTTTTCTTCTTTTTATTCATCGGTTTTCTTCGATCATTAGATGAGAAATTCGATGGCCACTAGAATCCGTTGTTTGCTTGCAATCATTAGGCTTTTTATGTATTTGCTTGTTTTACCTTTTGTTGATATGTTTTCGTAGTTTGTTGTTTTTACTGTATTTATAGCAACTAAAATTTAAAACAATTTACTGGCATTTTTATAGTTATCAATAAAAATATATTAACAAAAAAAAATCAAACAGTTCGCCTGTATTTTCTACTTCAAAATGTTGACTTGTGCATTTTCTCAATTGTCGTTTTCTTTTGTGTCCTTTATGTTTCTGGTGCAAGAAGGTTGAATGAGGATAAGGATAATGTCCACTATTGCCGCGTTCTAGATCATTCTTCTATCACTATAATTCGAGTGATGTTACTGGATGTCTTATACCATGGTTTGGAAACTATGGTTTAGTTTGACGTGAAAGTAACTCTTTATTTTTGTTCAATCCATGATTTGATATTTCAATAATATTTAAAATGTAACTTAAAAATATTTGACTCTCACCATCATTGCCTCAAAAGTTTCATATGCAATGACATGATTAATAATATTTTACACTAAGGATGTGTTTGGTTGATGAGTAAAATTGGGAGTAAATTTTTATGGACGAGCTGTATAATGACTTACTTTGTAGACCAATCAATCTTGTAGTAGTTGTTCTCGGTCAGAGTATAGCAATTATGGAAATGTAATATCTATAATGTGTTTAGCTAGATTGCACTCTTCAACATTTATAATTATTTTATGGATCTAATTGTCATGTGCTAATAGTGTAAAAATTTCTTATATAGTTATCCAAATATGTACTATGATATAAATTATGATAGTTGACTTTTATACCCATTACTTGAAAAATCATCCAAAATTACACTAACTCTTACTTTGTATCTTATTATCTAAATACTGGTTGGAAAATGGCAGATCATTTGCTGTTAAGGATGAGGTATTCTGCTTGTTTGAGGGAGCCCTTGACAATTTGGGCAGCTTGAGACAACAGTATGGACTGGCCAAGTCTACCAATGAAGTACTTTTGGTCATTGAGGCATACAAAGCTTTACGTGATAGGGCACCCTACCCTGCCAATCATGTTGTTGGCCATCTCAGTGGGGGCTTTGCTTTCATAGTTTTTGACAAGTCCACCTCTACCCTCTTTGTGGCTTCTGTAAGTTATATGTCCTATCAATTATGTTGATGTTGATGCTCCACCATGATCATGATCTTTGCTAATAATTAACATTCTGCTTGCATTACTTTTGACAGGATCAAGCCGGTAAGGTCCCTCTATATTGGGGAATAACAGCTGATGGATATGTGGCATTTGCTGATGATGCAGAATTGCTTAAAGGTGCTTGTGGCAAGTCACTTGCTTCTTTCCCTCAAGGTGGGTTTAATTCTGTGCTTATTTCTGTTTGTCAGTGTGTATCGCAATTCCCATGATTTTGGCAAGTATTTGTTGTGTGTGGCACACAAAATTGCTCATAGTGATTCGAGATGAATCATTTCTTCCCTTCAAGATGATGATAATTCATAATACGAACAAAGTACACATAGAAACAGGGGAAACAAATGAAAAATGTAACATATGCGGCAAATTCTCTTAGAATAGAATAAAACGGTGTTCCTTTTTTCCAGTTTTGTGAAAAGAAGTCTGATCATTGATGTTGTTGGTTTGTAAATTCTACAGGATGTTTCTACTCCACTGCAGATGGTGGATTGAGATGCTATGAGAATCCTAAGAATAAGATTACTGCAGTACCTGCTGAGGAGGAGGAAATGTGGGGTGCAACCTTCAAGGTAACAAGATGACATGGCTTTAAATATAAATGCTGGTACTGCCCTCATTTCTCTTTGCAGAATATTCTTCTTTAACTTATCTGTTTAGAGTAGAGAGCCAGTCCTAGGACCGTAGCAATAAAAGGTTAATGTCAATGAAGGTACAGAGGGAAAGTTTAAGTACAGGAACAATTGAACAAAAAACTTCAGAAAATTTGAGGCTTACAGTTGAATTAGTTGGAATGACATTTCACTGAACCAAAGATGAAGCGTCCAAAATGAATGAAATGGAGTCAATAGATTATTTCAAACATACTCCACATCTCTCTATTGAAGATGCTATATTCATACTTAAAACATCCCTAATAGCAAAATCACAACCTAGGCCAGCTTGATTTAGCTCCCAAGTAGTTGGCAGGTTTAGGTACAAGGTCTTCGGCTTGGGTTAACCAGAAAGTAAATCGAGTCATAAGATATGTGCAAAAATTGGGAGGTTCCAATTCCACCACACATAATATTATTTTAGTTTACTCATAGGTTGGCTTTCAACATATAGTTTTTTTTTTTCTCCTTTTTGCATTTGTATTTTGTAGTCTATTTCTCTCGTCTGTTTCGCTCTTCCTAAATGAACTTTCACACATTCATATCTTACATGTTTTTGTGTTGTCTGTTTGGTGGGATGAATTATCAGGTGGAAGGGCCAGCAGTTCTCGCAGCCACAAAGTAGATTTTTCTTTCAAGTGGGGTACCGTGTGATGCATTGATGGAGCAATGTGTTTATGTGGTTGTGACTGCAAGGCATGCAAGAGGGTCAATGTAAACACCTTGAATGCTAAATTTGAGATGTGTGGGACAAGTAGTCTAGCTTGTTTTGGTGTATTCTGTTCATTAGGCAGGACTTACTCTGTTTCTATTGTATAGGTGCGCTTTCTGATGTAATAAAAATATCCGTCTGGATTGAGATTCTCCAATACACTCATTCCATGTAATGCGTGTTAAATTAAATTAGAAATATATATAAAAATATTAAGCTTTCACCCAAGAGCTGAGAGTTACAGTAAAGTTAACGCTTTGATTAGTGTGGATGGAAATCTTCCAGATGATATTTATTTTCATGCTTCTTAATCATTTATTGACGTAGAAGATATGTATTGTATATTTAATAATTTATAAATTTTTTAATCAATTTTGATTTTTATCTTTACATGTATCTCTAGGAACATGAAAGGGGACAGCATGTGAAAATAGAAGGTTTTCATCCTAAGATTTCATGGTATCTTTGTGTGTTAGTTGTGGTATCCTAAGCTTCTGCATTAAAAATTATCTATTTCTCTAAATAGAAACTTTAAGAAAAGAAAGATCTTAGCGTGAAAAGAAAGAACTCCCATTAACCGCTGCATCTGTTCCTTAAATTCTTCTACCAATGAATTGAAAGGTAAATGAGAAGGAAATATCGGTAAGGGAGACATGAGGAACCAAAGAAAAGAAAATAGACACAAATGGACAATAAATAAAGCTTAGTACGTGGAAGCGGATAGACCGATTTTTGGAATGGAAGGTTAGCATATATCATGACGTGATATCAAAGTGTTAATGATAAAGTGGTTACGAGTTTAATTATACGGTTCGACGGGTTTAATAATGAAAGTTGAATAGTTAAATTCATATGTGCATTGTCCATATTTCAGAGTCCAAGGATTATCGTATTTAGGGGCACCTTAGACATGGAAAAAAAATTGTTTAAACAATCAGTATTTAGAATTTACTAAAATTTGGTCTGAATGGTAGTGGCTCTTTTTTCAGCTTAAAATTTTTTATTAGTTACAATATTCAAATTTAAGAACTTACTTAAAGGACCATCTACTGAACGAACCAAACAAATATTAGTTCTTATAAAATAATTTATACGCCTTTATCATAAACATAAATTCCAGGGGTGCTAGTTATCACGGGGAAGGATAAGACTGCCCTGTGCTATGATCCGCTTGCAATTAGGCACCTTTGCAAAACAGCCTAATCGACAAAGCAAATGTGGCTAAAGGCAAAATGCAGCAAGAAAATTGAGAAAGTTATTTTTTGTTTAACATGAATTGCCCACTTCTGTATATCCTCGTATACAAGTGTTAACTCAAATTCACGTTGTTTTTTAAAAGATATTTGCAAGTTGGTTGAATTAGAAAATATATTTTTTGGAAAAAAAATTCAATAAACAAAAAAGTTTATTTTTTATTAAAATATTTATATAAAAAGCAAAAATCATATTTCCTAATTATAATCAACCAACCCAAATAATTTTTAAAAAATGACATCAATTTGAGTTTCTCATTGCATCAGAAAATATATGAGCAGACAACCCTTCTAAAAGCTAACTCTCCTTTTTCCCCCAATTTACTTGCTATATTTAGCCACATTTACTTTGTCAATTAACTAATGCATGTCACTAAATGCCAATATGAGTAGTCTATAGAGTGAAAAACTTTTCTCCTTCCCTGTAGGAACATTCGGTTAAAGCTGTGGTGTACTAGGTGAAGTAAACGAACAAAGAAGATAGTTATTGAATTTGCAGAGATAAAATAAAATCACAATACACAAAATGGGTTGACCTAGTCCTTTCGAGGTAGGCTTTCTCAGGTTAGATCATTTTAGGGTCAGGCCCCTTGAGCTAAGTTAGTTTTAAGCTAGCAAAATGCTAACCGCAGCCAAAACCTATTCAGCTATGGGCTAAATTTGCCAACTTTTTTTTTCTTGTTCAAATTTCTTAATTTTATTGTCCATGTGAAAAGTTAATGGACATCAGGTATAATCATAAGTGGTGATCTTGTTCTTACTGTAGGTGAGAAATGAGTACTTTTTTCAACAATTAAACTTGATAACTTAACTTGATGCAAAAAGTGAAGTGATATACATTTTTTTGTCAATATTTATCTTTAATTTAAAATTTTTTATTTTAAGTGAAGAAATTAATTAACCAAACGGTCCAAACTCAAATAGTAATGATTTATGTTTGTAGTTGATTATTTAAAAAAAAAAACGTGTTTTGATTAGTAGGCTAGCCTAGCCCAAAGTGGATTGGATCAATTTGTGTTGGGTTTAGTCACATGCCAACTATTATTTTTACTCCAATTCTTTTAATTCAACCCACACATTTTCTTAGACTATCAATCGGCCTAGCCCATCGACCTACGTAGAATGTAGAGAGGAGAAAGGAAACAAAAGGAATTATTTTTTAAAAAAATGCTGAAGGTATTTTTGTACAAGACTCAAAATTGATTGAACTTTAATTGTCACTCTTGCATCATTGTTTTCTTCCTATATATTTAGGGTATGTTTCATATTAAATAAAAAAATGGATAAATTAAACTCCATATATAATTTTCTCCTCCATTATTACTTCTTCCCTTTTTTTCCTATCTTTGCCAGATAAAATATATGATTAGAGATTAGAAATTGATTAGAGTTGTTGAATTGGTTATAACTTAGATATTCATTTTTAGTTAGTTAATCCTATTGATCTATATAAATATGTTACCTCACTTGTATTACTAACTTCTTGATCATTAGTAGAATTTGTCATTCGGTGTTTCTCTCAACCCCATCAATTTTGTCTATCTTTTATCTGGTACCATGGATTTCAACGTTGCCCGCCGCGGTATTCTATACCTTTTGAATGCCTAAATGAAGTGAACCCTTTTAAGAAATCTCGGCTTTTGGAAAAGGAAAAGCCTAAAGCCAACGTTTTTCTTGCAACACGACTCAGTATATGGCCAAGCTCATTTGCTATTTAGAAGAGTCCTTGTTGTCAACATGGAACTATGCCCAATATTCGCTCCGAAAAATGTGGCATGATGCTCTATGTATAATTTGTCTCATTGTAGATACATTTCGTAACTAGTAATTTATTATTGTAAACAACTGTACTTTAGCTTTTTTATATATGAAAGTTTCTCATAAAAATTTATATAAATGTTAGATATTCAATTTATTATGATATATTTCATTTGAAAATAATACTTTATATCATAAAATAGCAATATTTGTTTCGTTTCAAATCAGTGATATACATTAAGGTAATATTTTTGTTTCATTAAAAATGTAAAAAACCATTACATAAATTTTATATAGCTTTTTATAAAACAAAGGACTTCATTAGAGATATGAACTACACTAGAAAGCAACATACACCTTCCTTATTTAATTTTCTTTTGCCCTTTAGTGAAGATTCCAACTCAGCAGCTTACGAACGCAATCTTGTTTCAGTGTGTTCATCATGTAAAGAAGGCAAGGGCAACTTCGTCATAGAAAAAATGTTATCATACGTTAAAAAGCACCATTCTCACACTTCTTTTCTTCAAATCTCTACAACCTTCTCCTTCTTCTCTCCGGTTTTTATTCTCCCTGGTTTTGAATCGAATTCTGTTCAAAGCGAAGTTGAGGTATCTCTCTATTTGTGTGTGTGTGTGTGTGTGTTTTTTTTTCCCTTGTGTATGATAATAAAATTCAGTGCAATTTTTCATACATCGTAATGTTTGTGCATGTAGTTGGTCTCATGGTAAATTTTGATTTATAGTGAAGAGTTTAAAGAGGCTTTGCATATTGTTTTCATTGACAGGGACCAAAAAAGCATTGCACTGCTTTTTCTTTTCTTGTAGTTCTTGATACTTTGTGTACATTGCATGTAAGAATGGCCCACAATAGAATAATAATACACTTGATTTAAAGATTTTTTTATTTTGGTGAATGATTTAAAGATATTTACGAATTACATTTTTTTTTTCATTTAATGTTGTTTGATAAAGCTTCAATTTTTTTTATCCTCAATTTTGATTTTGATTCTCATTGTTAGAAATTAAGGAAACTCTTGTTATTATTATAAGCCAAGCTTTTGGAACATTTGATTCAAGTTAGAAGGTTTACACGATGGGGAATTAGTTTTCCTAAGGTGATATGATTTCTGTAAAATAAAAATGTGTGAGATTATCTTTTCATGATGTTAGTTGCATTGTGTGGATTTCATCGAATTAATTAAGAGTAGACTAACCAATATGTACCTCACTGTTTTGATTTATAAGGATTCTCATTTTAAAGATCTGAATTGGTACAATCCGACGTTCTGAGTTCTACTAATATTTGAGATGACATACATGATATATAATATGTGAGCCTAAAAATATTTTCACATAGTCGGCTATTCAAGTAATCGAATCATACTTTTTCCTTTTGATTTTTATATGCAAATTATACTTTTAAGCATGGATCGAATATATCATCCCAACCTTATCAATATCTTATCCCACCTAGAGAAATTAATGCTAAGAGTCCTGGTTGATAATAAATAAAAATTTAATAATTCTGAATAATCATTACGTACGTCATTCACTTCTTGTTATCTAATGACAGTTTTTCTTTAGCATTTTCAAATTAAGATCTAGTAATTGTTTAATTGTATCCTTCTCAATTGTTTTACCTAACCACATATATGTTGTTTGTTTTTCATGATTCTTTTTCTGCATGTTCTGTACATCTAAATGGTCAAAAGAATATTATTTTGAAACTCATAACAGAAGAATGGATCAAAACCAAAATGGGCAACATCAACATGCAACAAGAGGGAGTACTAGCACCCCCGGCTGGCATAATCCAGTATCAACCCAACCATAAGATGATGGAAACTAATCAAGAAGCTGGTCCTTCTTCTGCCCCTTCACCCTACTTAATAGACCAACAACAATATGCTCAGCACTACATGCACCAGCTACAACAACAACAAGAACTGCAGCGAAAGCTCAACACCTTCTGGGAAAACCACTGCAGAGAAATTGAGGAAGCAACTGATTTCAGAAACCACTCCTTGCCCCTGGCAAGAATCAAGAAGATCATGAAGGCTGATGAGGAAGTGAAGATGATATCAGCAGAGGCACCTGTGATCTTTGCCAAGGCTTGTGAGATGTTCATAATGGAGCTGACAATGAGGGCATGGGCCAATGCAGAAGAGAACAAGAGGAGGACACTTCAGAAGAATGACATTGCAGCTGCAGTCACAAAGACTGATGTGTTTGATTTCCTGGTTGATGTTGTCCCTAGGGATGAGACCATGGACCTTGATTTATATTCAGGCATAAGAAGAAGGGGTGGTGCCAATATTAATGTTCCTTATTACTATGGCATGCCACCTCAGCATGTTGTGGATCCACCATATCATCCATATGGCCCTCCTCCTCCAGGAGTGGTTGTGGGAGGGGCTAGTGTTGTTCCTGATCAACAAGGTTATTATGGGCCTCAAACTCATCCTTTTGTGGCTCAACTGTGTCCAAAACAACAAGACCATTCTTCAGATTCAGATGATTGAACAAGCTATATATATATATATATATATGTCATTGGGTGAGGGCAAAAAAATAGTGAGGACCAAAACGATCAGCTGAATGTTAATTAGCTTTAAATTAAGCCCGGAAAATGTATGAAGTCGTTAGAATCATTGCTCCTCGAGTTTTTATGTTTTCTTTTTTAATGTCGTTAATGTGTAGTGAGATCGACGATAATATTCTATAAAATATGAAATCATTTTCAATAGCAATTTGGGAGACAACAATGTAGCTTTTTTTTTTTTGTTGATAGCACAATGTACCTTATTTTATTGGCTTAAATAAGTATTTTTTTTCCATATATTTTAGTATGTATTCATTTTAGTCTTTATATTTATAATTTGTTCTTTTGATTCATTAAGTTATCCATTGTTTTTATAAGCTGAGTTTTTGTTTAAATTATTATGTTAGATGATGATGACATATCAAATAACAAATATATGTTTATATATGCTCGATAATTGTTTTGACTTTTCGTATTTTGCTATTTTTTTTCTGATGATAGAAATTTTATATTCAGAAAATTTATTTTTCAATCTAAGATTGTGACATCATTTATCATTTGATATGTCATCATCGTTTAATATATAAATTAAAATAAAAAACAGTTAAGGATAATATTGAATATAATTAATAAATTAAGAGATAAAATATATACATAACTAAAATATAAGGATTAAAAACATATTGAAACTAATATTCTCACTTTAATCCTGAAGTTGCATGTGTAAATTACTTTGATCCATAAAATTTAGAAATCAATTTTTTTGTTTTGAAATTATAAACGCAAGTCATATCAATCTTTAACTTCATGTTCAATATTGCATCGTCACATTTATATTAATGTCGCGCTAATTGATATGCTGGTAATAGATATGCATTATACTTGTATCTAGTAATTAAACCACATAGAGATAGGTATAGTTGACAACTATAATAGAAATTTTACAAAACTATAAATTTTACTGTTAATAAAAAAAATATAAATTTTACATCTACCTAATATTGTTAATGTATTTACTAATTGTTAACAATTTGAACCAATTGTTCAATCACACCAATTTGTTATGAGAATCGCTTCTCTTTCTTAAGTTTATTTGTAAAACCTTAAAACTATGGTACGAAAAAGTTTCACAATTTGAAATTGCCCTTTTTAAGGAAAATTTTGATAGCTTGACTTACTCATTGGGTGCAAGACTACAAATTGCCTTTACATTTTGGTTCATTTGAATAAACTATAAAACTAATAAATTTTTATTTCACTGCTGTGTAAGAAAGTTGTACAGTTTTCTCATGAAAAAAACTGAAAATTTTCAACTCGCATCACCATCTTCTAAACCTGCTTTATGAAGCATCTTAGTACATAGAACTTACAATATTTCGATGCATTTGGCTACCAAAGTTAACATGTATGGACACAACTATTTCCCTAGAAGTGTGTGTTGGTCACAAACAGCATTAACTGGCAGGGCAAATATCTTCCAAACTGCAAGAAAGAAAAAAGAGTTGTATTATTTGTATTCAGGGGTATTACATATCATATCACTCACACTCTATCTACTATTAGATGAGATGTGCATTCAAATAGGTTTTACATCTCATTCAATGGATGATATGTAAGTTGGTACGTGTCCACATCCCATAAGTATAAATAATATTTTTCAAAAAAAAATAAATATGAGCTTAAACTAACCAACTTGGTCATAGTAAAACTAAGGCATAGTTTTTGTAGAAGACACTACCTTTGCCCCAAGCACTCAATGATGTCACCAGTAACCGTCGATCTTTTCTTATTGGAGAAAGCAACTGAAGCAGCCTTCCTCATCATAGCAGACCCAGCAATGCATCCCAAAACTGCTGGATTCTTACAACTGCAACAGCAAAACAATACAATTAAGACTCAAAGATGGGCCAACTTGCCTAAGCAAAATAGAAAACATATTTCCTTGTAGAAGAATCTAGGTAAAGAAATGACATATAACCTGAGATTTGAATTTTGATCAGCACCTTTGATATGTTGGTGCGCCCAAGACAAAAAGACCGCTACACTGTAACAATCAAAGTATAATTTTACTTCAAAAATATCGAATTTCCACTGTAAGATTTTGTATATCTAGTCAAGCTTCTGTTGATTGATTCTTTTGTTTCCTAAAACTGATATAATTTGTTTGATAAATCATATTCACTGGGATTTGGAGTTTAAACTCGAAGGATAGTGTATTTGGATCATCTCTAAGGCCAATATGATGAGTAAAGCCCATTGTCTTAGATCTGTGATGGATTGAACCAAGACAAAGTTAGGTCCCATCTCCTCTCTGTCTCTCTTGATATGTGTTAGGATTAGAAACACATAAGAAGATGAGAAATGACAATGTCTAATATGCCCTATCACTTATGTAACAAGGACGAAGAAAGGAGAGGATCCAATTCCTGGTGTGCACGATTTGTGTATGAGTGTATCATTCAGTATATCAAGGTGTCTTCAAGAGGTATGCACCATCGTTTGGTATATTGATGTTCTAATATGTCATGCTCTAGGGTGTTATTAAGATTTATCATAGACATCTAAGTAAAATTTGTTTGTAAACTCCATTTTCTACTGCTCAATCAGTAATTGATTAGCTTTAACAGTATTGTAAGATTTGTTTCTCATAGCTAAGGATAAGTGAAAACCGCAATATGTGCTGCTCGCAAACAATAGATATCCCTAGGGTCAGTTGACTGAGTATATTTATGGAACTGTTGAAGATTAACAATTTTGCTGGTAAAACTTAGCCTATTGATCCAACACAAGACAAGAAGAAAAAAGCACGGTGATTTTTATGATTTACTTCTCTCTTTCAATGAATTACAAGCAAAAGATAGAAACAAAAGGAGTCACCAATTTGTTTGTTCTCTCTTTCAAATCTCAATCTTTGATTAATGGGAGCTCTAAATTTTATCCACATATCTAGATAGCTTAATTTATTTCTTGAATGTATACCAGTAGTAAATTAACAACCAGGAAGGGATCAGATAAGTCAATGACAACATTAAAGAGAACTCCATCCGATATAGGGGGGAGCCATCTAAGCATACTGCTTAAAATTTCCTGGAAGGAAATTTCACAAACATCAACAAAATAATAATAAAAAAAAAACTTGCCTTCCAGAAAGGATATCACCTTGGCCACCACAGCGTCTAAGAGAACCATAGATACTCACTGATTTGACTGCATGAATAATAACCAGAATCAAATGATTTACAAACATTAGTGGATCACTATAATATAGATATCCCATAAGCAGGTGCCAATGCCATGTGCATATGTTGTCATAAAACATTACTGTCTCTTCCAAAACATAAGTCTCCCATTCCATATATAAATTTAGGACAGTTCAATTGCACCACTGAACTTTTAGTTCAATTGTCTCCTACATAACATGTCATACAGCCATTGAGAACAGTAGTATGGCATAGCACATGAACATCAAGTTATTGAATGGTATCACAAAATGCTGTTCAAGCAAAAGAAGAATGAACAAGAAAATAATGATCATCGCTTCCCTGTCCTATGTACACACATAAATAATGAATAACAAGGTTTTATATTTATCAAAGATCTACCTGTGTCACCATCACTTATCAGATCAGATTTTCCTTTCCTCAGAATAGTAACACCACCGATCCTGCCAAACAGAAGTCCAAAATTGTCATTAAACTGTTGTGCTTAATGATGGCAATAATGAGAAGTCACTGAAATGTATCTGTGATCCATGCAAGTAACTTAGTGTGCTCTATTTCTTTGGATTGCCAAAAGCTGTTAGCTTCCTTTTAGCTAGAAATCAAAGGATATAATCTACTTTCACAATATTTGACCAGTATATGTCATGGATCAGCCTCAGCATCAAGCACATCACACTGCCCAATAATACAGTACTTAATCAGGATTTAAAATTTCAAGCACCTTTCCGGCTCAGCGTCCTGAGACAAGTGCTCCAGGCCTCAAGCTCACCATGAAAAGGAATTATCCAGATTGTACAGAATGTGCTCAACAGAAGTAGCTATTTTTTCAGAACCAGATGGTTGTAAAAAATGAAATGGAGTTCCCAATTGAGAAATGCAGCCAACCATTTATTGCTAAAGCATTTTATGTAAGATATTCATGGCCAAAAGGCCAAAATAACTTGGGGTAGTATAATTGCATCTATATGACTCATCTGTCAACCAAGTCCATGACAATCATCCATGATCTGAAGTGAGCACTACAATAATGAGTGATTAGATGAAACTATCATCAGCCAAGTAAATTTCAAAATGCAGAATGAAGAGGAACAGAAACTTGTTTAGATCTTTGTCAGAATGAGTGGCATGCATATTTGGATTTACACAAGTTAGCATGCTGAAAATGCACATGGTTGCACAACCAAACCAACTATCTTCAACATATACACATCTTAGAAATAGCATATAAAGACACAAGGATCAATTGCCTGAAAATTGACAAATGTTCTAGCACGAAAACCAATAACTTGAAACAAGGAACTTACTGTTTGGCTAGAGATAGCACCTGCTGAGTAGCATCTATGTCATTCACTTCAGAACTCAGTGCTTTTCGACAAGGCGCTTATATTCATTGACATTTGGGGTTAGAACAGCTAAGGCATAGCCACTAACAAGGTCAAGATTATTTGTAACAAGAAAAAGTCCATCCTGAAAAACCCCCAAAACTTCAGCCAGAGTGATCAAATATATACAGGCTAAAAATGCGATCACTATGCATATGTTAGTCAGACCATACAGTGCCTAAACCTCAATATACATACCCCATCTATCACCATTGGGATGTTTGACTGCCTTGCATGTCTCATGATTTCACTCACACAGTCCTGATAACAATGTGCAAATATCAGCATTAACGATAGTAGAGATACAGCATATAATATCATAGAACTCCAATGGGAAAAATAATTCCTAGACAGCAAGGGAAAGTAGAAAACAATAAGCTTAGTAGACAATGAGTACAGATTGAAAGCACAAATTTCTAATACAGCCATAAAATCTATGTACCCTTGTAGACTGTGGCTCTTTGAAATGGTATCAAAAGCTGGTTATCCAGGTGATCTAGTTCACCTTGCTATTTTCAACTTGTTAGGTACCTAAACAAATATATATTGGGGGACTTAATTGTAATTGGTGTGTGTGTGTGTGTGTGTGTGAGATGAGAAGAGTGAAGCGGGTGCCAATGTGGGAAATGTGAATTTTGTAACTAACCTGCTGAGTTGGCAGAAAGAAAGTGGAAGGAAGTGAGGATTATGTGAGATTCTGTTAGAGGAGATTATTTGTAGGGAGAAGGGGGTGTGGAAGGAATCATTAGGAAATTAGTGGCAAAGTCTTGGGAGAGTGGTGGCCTCTCTAAAAGCTACTTTGGGAGAGATTTGGCCTCTTGAAGTGCCACACCTATTTTACCATTTCTTACTACCTTTCATCTTGTTATTCATTCCTTCAAGCTCAATATCACACTGATATTGCAGTATTTTGTTAATTCCAGAATATAATTCTTAATAATTGTTCTATTCTAGTTCTTTACTACTCCATGAGTATCAGGTTCCTATCACAACTCTATTATCATAAAATCATAATTTCAGGACTTATTGTTTTAGAAGGATGACTAGTTCATTGAGGTAGCATTTGGTAGGGGGGGGGAGGAAATATAGGGACAATAATATAGGGACAATAAAGATAGTGGAAACGGATACATAAATAATACACATGCACAAGGGTATTATTAGAAGAAAAAATATTAAACAGGTTTGTGTCTTCAGGATCTTTGTATTTTTGTCCCGAGACAGTAAACAAACGCTCCTGACAATCTTTAAGGCATGCCATAGTTGTCATTAGCATCACATGCATCCATGTAATCATTCATGCATACTGGAAAAAGATAAAGATATTTCCAAATGTGTAATAAAAATGGGGTCCAATGAACCATTCAAAGAGAATGCATACTAGAAGGAATGGGTCTCTTCCAAGGCCTGGACCAATGACAAGACAGTCAAATCTTTCCATCCACTTGTCAACTTCAGAAAGAACCTTGCTTGATATGCTTTTCTTGTCCTCCTCCCTGAAATTAGTCTATTGTTAAAAAAAAAAAAAAAAAATCCACAGTTCAGAAATGTGCATGCAGAAAGACAAAGATCCATAGAAGTTGTACCTAACACTATAAGATTCTTCCAAAATAGGGTGCACAATCAACTCAGGACTGTAGCTTTTGATGACAGGAGCAGCATCTTTTGTACAAAAAACATGGGATAGATCCGCACCCTGCATGGGTGGGAAAATAGTAACAGGTAAAATAACTTCCTAATAGCATATAAAACCTTGGAAAAGGGAGAAGGTAATCAGTCTGAGTAATACAACCAACCAAACTAGGTGGAGAATTCAGTATGAGAGAGAGAGAGAAGAGGGGGGGGGGGTTAAAAGGGTAAACAAGAATAAAGTGCAGCTACTAACAATTTTCAAGGCTGAAATAGCAGCAAAATATGGAGCACCTGTGTATTCACGGCACCCTCCAATAACAGCTATTTTTCCTGATTTGAACCATAACGGAAGTAAAAATCAGACATTTTCTTTTCAGCCACAAACATAAAATATAAACAATGCTAGATTGATCCTCTGATCATAACTGACAAGTGACAACATATTCCTTTCTGTATTTTCCATCTTAGATTAAGATAACTCACCACAGCCTTGGTAGTAAAATAAGAATTAAGCCATATTTGCAACAATTAGGGAACATGTCATTACAAGACAAGCTAGTATTACAGTTCCTTTGAGTATTTGAAAAACAAAACCGAAAAAAAAAGAAGGATCATATGGAATTACAATCACTGTTTACCTGCCTGGCCTTTATGCCTACTAGGATCAAGTGCAGGAGTGATTGATCTAATAATACTCTCAGCATCAACCTCAACAGATCTTAAGTCTTGCATATTCCTAGAATGGGTGCTGTGATGATCAATGCCACCACACAGAGATCTTATCAGGAACTGTTGCCTTCTGTAAACAGGTGAAGAAGCCAGTAGCATGCAAGTGTTTGCACAACCACCCAACAAAGATAACTGGGAATTCATCACATGTTTCATCAACATGAGCAAAACACAGCATCCCCTATTTCAAAACCCAAGCAGCAACAATATTATGTAAACTTCCAAAAGCTCTTCTTACCTTCAAATATCTCTCAAAAACACTAACCCCCGTGGCTCTTTTTTCAATCAATCCACGAGAAATTTTGATTGAACCCTAACTCCAAATTTTGTAACAAAATGCAGATAAGAATCAAAAGGTCCAAACTTCTCAGAGGAAACCACATCAACGCAATCACTGAATAAAGGAGTCGAATTAAATAAAAATAAATGGAGCAAATATTTGCTGAATATATATTTTCAATGAACACAGAAAGCTTAAAACAACTCCAAATTCAAACCCACCGTTTCACGATTCTGCAAGCTTTCGATGGTTTAGCTCAGAATTCAATTCAGTAATAAGAGTGAGAAAGTTTCCATTTTTATTTTTTATTTTTTCTGGGTTTGACTATTTTGTCCTCACTGGACGAATCCACGTGTTCCCAGTTTGGAAGACGCTATAATAAAAAGACGTGGCGTTTTAGCACCTTCGCTACCCTTCTTTTTTACCCTTCACCAAAACAGCAAAAGTTGTCTTCTTTCTCTTGCTTCAGTTCAGTGTTTTTCCACTGTGTGGTGGGTTGTTCGAGAGTCAAGAAGCATGGCTCCAATGTCAGATTTGAAGGTGAACGCGATTAGGTCAGGGATAGTGGTGATTGGAGCGTTGGCTTTTGGGTACCTCAGCTTTCAGATTGGTTTCAAGCCTTATCTCGAGAAAGCTCAGCGGGAAAACGCGCTTCTCCAATCTCACTCTCACTCTGACCCACCAATATCATCTTCACCTTCCAACGAATCCTTCTCTTTCCCAGAACGTACTTCATAGAGATGCTTCACCCTCAGCATGTTTTGATTGAGAGAATTTGAAAAAAAAAAAAAAAAAGGAAGGAAATTTCGTTGCCCAAGTTGCGTTGTGAAGAGTTGTTTATTTTATTTGCTTTTATATTACATGATTATTATATGTGTTAAATCATTTTGCTCTGATGCTAGTGTGGTGATATCATCTTGTGGGTTGTTAACATGTTTTGTTTGTTTAGTTATCTTCTAATTCTCTTATGTGATTAGAAGGGATAACATTTGTGCTGCTTACTCCAACAATTCCTTTGCTTCTGCTTAGCCTTTTAATTTGTTTGAAATAAAGTTTTTCCTGTAGCATATGTTCTTTGATAGGGACTGTGTATGTTGGCTATGTTGAAATTCATGGTATTCATAGAATTTAGATAATTGAGAGAATGATAAGAAAAATCTGGAATTTGATAAAATGTTGAAAAGGTTGACAATACAAGTGAGGTACACACTTACATGCGTAAGTGCTATCTTTCATGTAGA
Source organism: Dalbergia oliveri (assembly GCA_030441495.1). Classification (NCBI taxonomy): domain Eukaryota; kingdom Viridiplantae; phylum Streptophyta; class Magnoliopsida; order Fabales; family Fabaceae; genus Dalbergia; species Dalbergia oliveri. The sequence goes on along the minus strand of JAMLFY010000009.1, from coordinate 25,161,244 downwards.
ATCTCTTGCACGTATGTAAATTCTAAAGCATGTTTACAATTGAGGGTTAATCAAATAAACCCCAAAGGCTGTACTAGCAGGTTCCTGGTATTTTGGACCTGTGCGATGAGAAACCTGTGAAGGGAGTGAGGAAAAAGAACAATAGGCAACCTTTGGAAGTGCCTACTTTGTTGTTGAATGCAAGTAGTGGCTTGCTGGATTAGATGTAGCAGGAACATAAGGTTAGTTGACTTTAAAGTAATCAAACCCACCTCCTTAATCCACAAACTGACATTTCTTAGTTCACTAACTCAAGAAGGAGAAGCGCCAAGTTTGGCTATTCACTTGCATGAGAATGGTGGCGCACCTTCAATCCTCACACATGCTGCCACTCAGGTTGAGGTATTAGTCATAGCAAATCTATCATGCATTATGGATGGAACATGCCCTTTTTCCTGTTATTTGGTTTCCCTTTCTTTGGTGGATTGGATATTAAGATCACTTTGAACCTTATGGTTTTAACTGAATGAGTTGTGACTACTTGTCAAGTCGTCATAACCTTGGTCTCACAAACTTCCCCAAAATCTGTGTAACATAGACAAGTTCTAAACTTCTAATATTGTTGATGACTTTGCTATATATATATATATATATATATATATATATATATAAAAAAATGTACTTTTCTTTGTTAGGGAAATGGGGAATATAGTGGTGTTAGCTAGGATGTGTTTTCAGTTGTTTGATATGTTCTGCTGATTATGTAGAGCATTGACAATCCTGTTAAGCTATGTGGATTGTGTATCTGAGGAATATGTTTGAATTGTTAATGGTGTTCTTCCAATAAAAAAAAACTAGAATGGTGGGTAGAGCTCCACAGTCAGCACCAACAACAAAGATGTTAATTCATATGTGAGCCTTAACTCACTGATGCATGATCCGTTTATGACCAAATCTAAGCCTAAGATAACCAACGAATACTACACAAATGAGTGACTGATGATAATAAACATCACATAATAGATGATTTGGCATTACACTACAAATGAATAAGAGAGCATAGGTAAGTTTGTTAATCAAAAAATGTTTAATATAGACTCCAGTTTATAATGAATTCAGTTAAATTGTAATTTGAATGTTGATATATTACTAAGTGTAGGATTCACTGTGAATTCCAAGACTATAGGATCATTACTCTTGTTAATCTTCATATACCAGTTTGAAAGCAAGTTGTATAGAAAGAGAGATTAGTTCTTAGAACAGAATTTAACCACTAACTAGAGCCTGAGTTAGTTTTATTTTTTTAGGTCGTGGGAGTTAGGTTGGCTTGAGTCAATCTACGCTCAACATGTTCACTGTATTAATCTTTTGGGCCCAGTGTTGGCCTAGACTTTTTTTGGGCCATGAAACCACGTCTTTTGTTTTAGTCTGGAGTAAACCATGTTTAAGTTAAAGTTGGGTCGTTGACCAAAAACAGACAAGTCTAGGTTTGGTTGGGCGGGGTCAAGACTGGACCTGGTCCCACAAATAGAATAGGTACTTTTGAGCCTTTTGTTAATGGCCATCTCAAATGTAATAACTATAATGCGTTTGTTGATTTAGTTTTTATTTTCAATTTTTTAGTTTTTAAAATTTTATAAAGGAAATACTGAAAATTAGAAATAAAAACTAAAAAGTGAAATTTCTAGGGTGCGTTTGGTTTATGAAAATATTTCCTGTTTTTATTTTCTAAAAATGATTTTCATTTTCATATTTTTAAAATTAAAAAATACATTTAGTTTAAAAAGTATATTTGTTTTCAAAAGTGAAAATAATGAAAATATGTTTGGTTTGTCTGTTTTTAAAATAAAATTCTCAAACTAAAATTTAAGATAATAAAATTATATTTGATTTTAAATAAGAAAATTATTATATATTTGGTTCTCAATTTTGATTTATCCATTGAAAATAATTTTATAATATAATAATATAATAAAAAAATTTATAAAATAAGGAACTCCTAATAAAATTACTTTCATCGCTTGAAATATACTTGACTTGTGGATTCATTCTTTTTCCTTTTCAAAGATCTTTGAGTAAATTGGTAACAATAAAAAGGGTCTTAAGTGAATCAAATCATCAATATTATTCTTAACTATGTATATTATTGTGTTACTGCAAATTTTAAATATAAAATTTTTAACCTAATAGTATTATCTAATATAGCTCATCCCTTTACTCAAATTAAATTTTCACTTAAAGGCTTTCACATTTTATTGAATGTAAATGAAATTGAAAAAAAAATATAACTTCACGTAAAAAGAAATATTATAAGCAATAGTCATGAATTTATCAAGGTTGAGAGATTTTTAATAAATGGATTTATTATCATAATAATAATAATAAACGATAAGAATTTTAACATATTGAATATTAAGATAAATAAAATAATAATAGTTAAAAAATTGAAAGGAACACAATAATATAATATACAAGTTAACAGGAGTGTGGCATTGGCAATTGGTTTAGTTATGCTTTATTAGTTAATAAAAAATAGAAAGAAATTAAGTGGGGTTCCACATATTGCACATGACAGAAAGTGTGATGTGAACTTAAAAATTAAAATCATGGAAAAAGTGTGTTGAAGTCTTGAAGACATGGATGCATGGTTTGAACAAGGGCCGCTTTAAAACAAAGAAATCTCCCTTCTATTTACTAAGTCAGTTGCCTCTGCATATTCATGTGGAAATATTTTCAACCAATAACAAAGGAAATACTGGAAATGTGAATTGGGCGTTTTCATATTTTAGCCCTTTTAGAATATTTTCATGAAAATATTTTCAACTCAAGCTAACCAAACATATTTTTAGGTCCATTTTCTATTTCTCAAAAATGAAAATGGAAAACAGGCAACCAAAAGCCCTCCATTTTAAATTTTCAGCCTTTCCTTCATAAAATTGAAAAAATGGAAAACTGAAATCTGAAACTAAAAAGGCAGACACTTAAGTGTGTTGATTTTAAAAATAATTTCAGTTTTTCATTTTTAGTTTTCGTTTATTTTCAATTTTGTGACGAAAATACTAAAAATGATAAAAATTGCAACATATAATTTTTCATTTTCAATTTTTAATATTTTCTTTATAAAATTTTAAAAATATAAAAACTGAAAATTATTTTCGAAATCAAATACAACTCTACTTTCTGTTTGAATGTGATTTTGCTCATGAATTCCGAAGTAATGAATAAGTAAGCCTTCTCTTCACATAAGTTATCGCGCCTAGTTGGCCGCAGTTGCTGCGGCTAGTTTCTTTTTTAATTTGAGAGTGGAGAAAGGGTCACGTGGGCTCCTCGGATGGGTTCCCTATGGGCCCAACTTAAAGATCATGTAATCTGGACTTGATACGTATTGGGTTTGATGAAATTATCCATAACATATTATAAGATCATGTATTATATAAAACAATTTCAATTTCATGGTTAAAATATTTTAAATATCTCATCTATTTTATAAATCTATAAAAATCCCCTGTACTAGGGAAGTGAACAGAAACATTAAATTTTCGTTTTGGCATAGCCCGTTTCTAATTAAGTCGGCTATGAAATCCATATGCTCGTAGAGAAAGTCCCATCCATATATGAACAATGTATAAAACTCATTATATACATATACCATTCAATTTTCTTTTAAACACAGAAAAACTCCCCACCTGGTACCGATACCTCCTTTTTGTTCCTTTTACGGTAACAGGATCAATAGATATACTCTCAAGTCTCAACAAGCATAATTTTACTTTAGTTTTTTTTGGTACTTTCAAAATTATATTAGTTACAATGAGATTTGAATCTGAAATTTCATACATACTATTCAAATCCCTCACCACTAAATCAATCTTAGTGGCTTAATTTTGCTTTAGGTTAATTAATAGTATTTTATTTGCCTTCATTTTCCAGGGAATTAAGGTACCCACGTTGTCTGATTCCTTATTCTTCTATTAAGTCATCTACGTCAACTTTCCCGGATTTTATATATATTAAAAAAATCAATGTTGTTTTGTTCATGCATCATATTTCATATCACACCCTTATACATTTTCGTTTTAAAGAGAGAGAGAGAGAGAGAGAGAGAGAGAGAGAGAGAGCTCACCTTCTCATTCTCTCCTTTTCTCATTGTTTTTTCCTTTTTTGGATTGAAGATGTGAGATATGATTCTAAAGTGTGGAGTGCACTTTAAAATCAAAGTGTAGCATTTAAGCTATTTACAAAAGAATAAAAAACCGCTTAAAATTTTCTAAGATGAATACAAGTATAATAATAATAATTTATATATATAAGACATTGTAGCCAAGAAAATTTTAGTAATAGTTTGTTTGTATATGAAAATAAAATGAGAGAAGACAAAATTTTAGGATTGAGCTTTGAATATTTTAAAGCTCAATTGTCTCTAGAAATCGTAATAGGATTGCTGATTCTCTAGCACACTTAGCTAAATTTCATATGTCAAAGTGTGGCTAGGGGGGTCCCAAATTGTATCTCTAATCTTGTGATTCGTAATATTTCATTTAAATAAATTAGGACATTTAATAAAAAAAAAGGTTTTGCTAATTAGTGTAAGAATATCTAAAAAGGTAAATTTTGAAACTTTATGATGGGTTTTATGTATTCAAGATATAAAAACTTATTTTTTTAAGATAAAAATTTCCTCTTTTACTTCCTTAACTATTATTTTTAGAGCGCTATTTAACAAAATCCTTTACTAAATTGAAATTAAATTTAAACAAGGTTTTTACTAATTAGTGTCCTAAGAGCAATGGTTGAGGATAATCAAAATGGTAAATTTCTAAGCTTTGTGTCAGGTCTCATGTATTGAAAAGACAAATACACATCTTTCGAAGGTAACATTTCCTTTTTTGTACCTTAATAATTATTCTTAGAGCATTGGTTAGATAAATCTTTTAAACAAATCCATAATCTCCTGTATTTAGTTAGTGTTTATTGTTGTTATTTACTCCGTTCATTACTTATTATTAGTCTTTTAAGGTTTAAGTATAGGTATTAAGAAAACACTTAAATGTTCTTATTTTTTCAAAATGGTAGATTTAAATGACTAAATTATCCTTTTACTCACTCCATTAATTTCTCCCTACCAACTCATGTATTTATCACACTGCACTAGTTAAGCACATAAACCAAGTAAACAATTAGGAATAAAATTGATATAGATTAATTAATTTTTTATTAGAATGCTAAAACGACAATCAATGTGAATTTTTTTTAAATGACTAATAATAAAGAATAGAGACTATTTACATCCAATCCCTTTCTTCAAGAAATGCACTATATCCCACTATCAGATAAATATATTTACTTGACTTTAATTTCTTCCACACAAATGTTATGTATAAATTGACATGGTGAATTAATAATCCAAACGTTTGGAATAGAAATCATTTGACCCCAAGCCCGTTAGTAAGAGAAACACAATAATCCGTCAATATATACATGTAATATTTAAGTGACTGTAATAGAGAAAGTATTGTCTGATTTCAAACTCCTATAAACTTTTCCTCATCTAAATCCAAATTTCTAATTTTTTTTTGACGTGAAATACAAATTTTCTATTTAGAAAACTTTTATGCTTATATTTTATTAAATTATGATGAGTCAAAGTCTCCAGCGTATAATTGGTGTTTATTGTGGCTATCCACTTACTTCCAATCCCTTTCTCAAGAAATGCACCATCCCAGCATTTCATAAGCGAGAGTGCTATGGGTAACATTGTGATGTCCATATCATCTCATCCATCCAAAATACTTGCATTTATATTTTAAATCTTACTTTACCTTTGTAAATGGATTAGATTATATAAGTGTTGAAATATTATATGAAAAAGTTGTACACATAACACAGCTATTTTATAAATATTTTTAGTTTCTTTGTGTCTTACTTTCTTCCATTCAAAATATTTGTTAATTCTATCAAGGAATTAAATTAAATTATATATTTTGAAGTAACTTAAGTGAAGAAATTGAAATCCCATAGGAATTGAAATTAGATCAAATGGGTGTGATTTGGTATGAGAATTGAATTCTAATAAATGAAAATACCAAAATAATCTTATTTAAATATAATGTTTTAATCTTAACCTATTAACGAAGGATAAAATAGTAAAAATCAATTAAATTAATTTATTTTTAGGCTCTATTCAAATCAAGGAATTGAAATCAATTCCTTAATTTATTGACTCATTCCAAATATAAGAATTTAATTCATTAATAGAATTTAATTCAATTCCATCTTATTAAAGGTTTCCAAATGCGATATATATTTTACTTTATTACCAATATTATTTATTATCTTTCTTAATTTCTATGTTTGGAGGGGATGGAGTATTATCTAACACTTTATAATTAGTGTGTGATTTAGTCAAATATTTTTATTGACGTGGTAACAAATAATTAGGTCCTTTGTAAAATTATTTGACACCAACAATGTATTCAAATCCAACATTTTTTAATCATTAAATATTTGAAATTTATTGCATTTGACTAATTTAATTTGAGCTTAATCAATTGTAGATTTATTTTTTATATTCATAAAGTTTAAATAATATTCTCATCAACTAGTGGTCTTAGGTTTAAATGGTTCAAGTAATGTTTTAACATTCCAGAAATTTAATAATGAGAATAGAAGACTCTTATGCTTGGTTCGTTGATAAAAAATATTTACAAGAAAGCTGTGTTCTAAGAATAAAAATGAGCCCATTTATTCCTACCCTCCCCATGAGGATATTAGATTCTTATGGGAATGAAATGTTTCAAAAATGAAAAAATTAAATTGCTCCTAAACCTTAAACATTGAACAACTATCACAACCATTGGACCACCACCAATCATCTTGGACTACCTCCGATAAAGGCTGGACCATCATTGGCCAGCATTAGACCATCACGAGCACCATTTTGTTATGGGTATTTTTGAAAAATTACATTGTATTATCAAAAATACCACTTGATATTCAATTTGCACACTAAATACCTCTATATTTCATTCCCAATAAAATGAATTACACACCACCTAATATAGAAAAATAGGTGTCAAGAAGCTATGCCCCTATGATCCTGATCTTGTGCAAATGTTAAAATTTAAATAATAAATATCAATAAATTGTCAACTTTTCTTTTTATGAAAAAATATAACATAGGATATTTTTTTGGTACAAGCTAACAAAAGATTTTAGTTAAAAAAAAAGGAAAGTAACTTTTTGATTTTAAAAAAGACATAAAGTTAGGAATTCTTCTTAAGAGATTGGGAAAAAAGAAAACATATTTTCATGATAAAAAAGTAATTCACTAAACATAAAAAAGTACTAAATATTCCCTTTATTATGTGACCAGATATATTAGTTTTTTAATATATTAAAATGATATGATTTTTCATTATGATTATTATTAAAGAATGAATGAAATATTTTAAGAGAAGTGTTATTTTAACACATAGAGTGAATGTTTCTAGAGACATCCAATTTTTCACATGAAAAAAGTGAAACTATTATTATATTTAAGGATAACAAAATAAATATTTCAAGAAATCACTATTTTTTAGGTGTTAAAATAATATATTTTTAATCTTTCAATTTATTGAATGAAAGCCCCTTTGAATCAGCATGAGCTGTGGTGAAGGTGTCGGGATTACCGTTTATATGAAGCTACTGACCCACGCTCCAAACTTGCGCGCGTGAACCACGCTGCCACACTCCAACTCCTCAAAACAAGTAAACAACGTGGGGGCACCTCTTGCCGCTGTATCGGGAGCTCATTCACGTTTGCACCATTTTCTGAATGTAGTCAATGGACAATAAAATTATATCATCATTTTTTTTCATTTCAATATTATAATATTGTTAAACCCATTTTTCTTATTTTATTTTATTTTTTTATTTATACTTATGTGTAAGTTTATTGTCCTATCATATTATACATGTATTATCTCTCTTTTCTTATTCACTTCAAATTCAACAAATAACTCCTCCGATTCTACTATTTTCAAATAAAATCCTATCTGCCATTTCCAATCAATTCTTTACCAGTCCACAAAAACTCTCTCTTGGAAGACAATTATCCAAAACCAGTGAAGGAATTTAAAGAAAGTGTATAGTAGCATTATGAGTTTCTTTACTAATTACGTCAAATATTTTTATATCATCAATGTATTAAAATTAAATCATAACATTATTTTATAATCATAATGAATAATATTAGAAAAAATTTAATGGTAGATATTTTGTGCAAAAGAATTTTATCATTTCTTCAATTCATATGTATATTTTTATTTATAAAACTTTGAAGATGACAAGTGATTAAATCAAATATTCTTTTTATATGATTATATATAATCAGATTTATTGATGATTTTTAATTTTAATATACTAAATTAATAAAATTTTGTGAATAGAAGTTGGCTCACTTATCAATTTTCTGTTCACTTGTTTGAGGTCAACCTTTCTCGTAAATTTTTGTTCATAAACAAATTATTTCATGATCTTATAAATAGTGGGACAAGAATGAACCATATTCATTGGAAATATGCAAATATTTATTAACAACCATTACTTGGGCATCAAAGTTACGTCTTATTAAAAATTAATTTGAATAAAATAATATCCTATAGCAGTATCAAATAGACTAGATCATGGAGAAGTGAATCCTCCGTTGCTTCTTCCACACCCAAATCTTCAGTTTTTTCTCGTTGGCTTTTTCCATTCACGATATTTACCAAACTGACCCACGAAGCAAGAGCTTCCAAAACATGCTTCCCTTCTATTGGGGGCCATGAAAGTCCCCATATATTGCTTGCATGCCACCCTTTCTTCTCCGTTTCCAAAGTTGCCATCTTTCTCTGTTTCATTTCCCTTCACCAATCCCACATAACCCATATTCCAAAAAACTTGAATTGAATTCCCTCTGTGTTTTAATGTCTTCCAAGAGTTCCCCAACACATAACCAACACGTGGAAGCCATGCCGTCAGTGCTTGAAGCTTCCAAAAGGGTCAAGCGTTTGAGGCTGTTTGAGCCTTCTCTTTTTGTTGCTGGTTTTTTTCTTGTCACTGCACTTGTCGTATGCTGCTTCTTCTACTTGGACTACAGAGAAGTTGTTGGTATATTTGGATTCTCGGGTCAATCCCAGAGGTTTGATTTGCAACAGAAAAGAGGCTCTGCAGAGGAAAGTAGAGTTGAGTTTCTTGGAGCAAAGGGTGGGGGGTGTGATTTGTTTGAAGGTAACTGGGTTTGGGATGAGAGTTACCCTCTGTATCAGTCAAAAGATTGCAGCTTCCTTGATGGTGGATTTCGGTGTTCTGAGAGTGGAAGGCCTGATTTGTTCTACACAAAGTGGAGGTGGCAACCCAAACATTGCAACTTACCAAGGTATACTTATGATTTTTATGCTTGTTTTGTTTTCATCTTTTGAGTTTAATTTCCACCCACTATTATCCAATTATGTATTGTTACTTGTCAGTAAAAATGGTTAAAAATCACACTCATTACTTGAAAAGTTATGCAAATGAGATGATTTGATTACACAAGTGTAAAAAAGTTTTAGCATAGAAATTAAACTCTTCATCTTTTGCATATTTTGGTTTCTTAGATTAGAATAATGATAAAATACCAAGAAAGAAGAAAGAACTAAAATTAATGGTCATTGGTATTTGGTTTCAGAAAAGTTTGGCTGCTGAGAAAATAAGCAAGGAGATGGAAAATTCAAAGCAGTCTAATGATTTCTATTATATATTTTTTTATGGATAAAAAATCATCAGCTATCATGATGACTTGTCAGAAAGAAAATGATGTTTAACTTCGAGTAAGATAAATTTGGAAATTGGAGTGAATTTAAAAAAAAAATCTCATAGTGAATTATGACTTTGAAAGTGTCTTACTCTCTGAACTTGTCTGCCATCTTTGAGAGCGACCCCAATGGATGCCAATTGGCTATCGTATCCTGTGTATATTTGTGTTATGTACGCTTTCCGTAGGTTGCAGCTTTGTGAAAATGACATTTTGCAATCAATTTCCAACAGAAATATTTATAGGGATGAGAAATTTGTTCAATTCTATGAGCTTAATTAGAAGAGTATAATTTAGTACCGGGTCTATTTCTACACGCAGAAGAGTTTGTCCAATGTTTTGCAGTTTCACATCATTAAGCTTGAATATATTTGTCTCTCCTTCCTTAATTTTGACCTCTTCTCTTTTGAATATTAGCTGCAGGCCTTCAATTGGTGTCTTGTCCTATATGTCTATATTAGGGATGAAAGCAAACGCATTTTATGCATCTGCTGTCATTTCTTTTATCTTTTATTAATGCTGCCGGTATGTATATGTGAGCTAACATTATAATAAATATATATTATGTTGGTAAATTTCAACAATTGTTTGTGGTCCAGAACTTCACCAGTTTTATCTTTACTCAGGGTATTAGCATAGTCTCTTCAGTATTTCAAATGCTAACTCGAAGACTACTTGTGTGTTTGTAGATATGTTCGACATCAGTATCTATACATTCACTTGTTTCATTTATCTTAACTTGTAATATTTTTCCTCTGATTTAAAGCAAAAGTAAATTGAATTAAACTGTCACACTTGATTGATAACTCATAAACACAGGTTCAATGCAACAATGATGTTGGAAAAACTGCGAAACAAGCGCCTAGTGTTTGTTGGGGACTCAATTGGAAGAAATCAATGGGAGTCACTCTTATGCATGCTCTCTTCTGTTGTTCCTAACAAGGAATCAATCTATGAAGTAAATGGCAGTCCTATCACAAAGCACAAGGGCTTCTTAGTGTTCAGATTCAGAGATTTTAACTGTACTGTGGAATACTACAGAGCTCCATTCCTTGTATTGCAAAGCAGGCCTCCTGCTGGAGCTCCTGAAAAGATCAGGGCAACCCTGAAACTGGATAAAATGGATTGGTACTCTTGGAAGTGGAGAGATGCAGATGTCGTGGTACTTAACTCAGGGCACTGGTGGAATTATGACAAAACCATAAGAGGGTAATTCAATCCTCCTTAGACTTTTATTACTTACATATGATCTATGACATTTATCTATGGTTTTTCTGTGGAGGAAAATATTGTAATTCTTCTATACTTTTTCAGGGGTTGTTATTTCCAAGAAGGTATGGAAGTTAAGTTGGAAATGAAGGTAGAAGATGCATATAAGAGGTCCATGGAGACAGTGTTGAATTGGATACAAGACACAGTAAATCCTATCAAGACTCAAGTTTTCTTTCGTACATATGCCCCCGTGCATTTTAGGTTTGTAATTTCTTTGACAGTTCATATGACTTGTATTTTCCCTTGAAATCATTTATACATATAAAAGGCAGCTCAGTGCATGAAGATATCACCTGATGGGTCTAGGAAGGATAAATATATGCAGGTTTTGCAAATGCTATTTCCATGATTTAACCGTTACCTTAAGATCACAAGGGGCAACCTCACCATTCAAACTAACCCTCAAATCATCTATACATATACATGAGATAATTTCTCCCGAGAGTATTTAGGTAGTTTCTGACATCTTCCACTTCCATTACACTTCTGTTATAATTTATTTGCTGAAACTAGATAGCTGCAATAGATTTATAACATTCGGTTTATAACATTCCAAAAAACCATCCACTATCATTATCCTCGCCCTCTCCAGGAAGCAAGAACCTTTTGGTTGAAAATTAAAATTTTCTTCCCCCACAATGAATTAACAATTTTATATATGCATAACTTATTAGAAGCTAAGATTCTCTATTATGTATCATTCATACAGAGGTGGAGATTGGAAAAACGGTGGAGGCTGTCATTTGGAAACACTGCCAGAGCTTGGCTCCTTATTGGTGCCTAATGATAACTGGTCACAGTTCAGAATAGCCAATTCAGTGTTATCAGCACACAAAAACACTACTGAAATTATCAAGGTATTGAATGTAACCCAGATGACAGCTCGGAGAAAAGATGGGCACTCATCTATCTATTATCTGGGTCCTAATATGGGCACTGCACCACTCCATCGTCAAGATTGCAGCCACTGGTGTCTCCCTGGTGTGCCTGATACATGGAACGAGCTGCTTTATGCACTGTTCCTAAAACATTAAGGGTTCTTCTCTCATAGAAGGAACTTGCAACAGGCATGAATGTGGTTCACATAGAGCTTTGTAATTGTGTTGCATGGATTCATAGAGCATTATGCAAAGGAATATATAGCAATTCTTTTAAGTATCATGGAGAACAATGAATGGCATTTGTTTCAAGCAGATTTGCAATGAGGACAAAGGTCTCTCAGATTTCATCCTTACCCACTAGCAGATATTGTGATTAAATCTAGGAATACAGTAGTTGATAGAAACCCAAAGCTTCTCACTTTTGGTTATGCAGATATTGTGATTAGATAAAGGAAACAGCATGAATAGTGTGTAATTATCATTATATCTGTTCTCTTTCTGTAAGTTTGTATTGTGATTTGGGGATACATTTTTGATACAAAATTGATACTAGTAAAGGAAGAGGAAAATGCTTCCTGGCTCTCTTGCACACTCATCCCTCATGCTAACTCCAAGTTGCAATTTATTCTGCGACCTACGGAGTACCACGAGTAACAAATATTATGAATAAAAAAAATTAAGCATTTTTTTAAAATAAATTAATAAAACTCCATTATAGTTTCTACTAATTGCTTAATGAGATAAACAAGACTCCAAATTGTCCTTGTGCAAAAAAATTCGAATATTCGTAAATGTTTTCATTGGAACTATTTTGTTTTGGTTGCTTAGGAGGTATAAATCCCGATGACTAGTCCCTTCACAGTTTGGAGTTTCATTTTACAGTTGAGGATCGAACCCGGCATCTCATGATTAAACGACAAGCCTAGCTATTAACCATAACACACTGCTTGATTGTGAATGTTTAGTGGGACAATCCGCCACTGCGAGTGTATTTGGTTGGAGAGAAAAAGGGTTGCCTCTCATTTTTGCTGTGAAACCAAAGATACTCTGTGAGCATGCTATAATATCTCCTGCAGTTGCAGGCATCTTTGTGCAACCAAACTAAAGGCTGAAATCGAGCCAATTGGATGCTGCCACGTGTTAATGTGCAGGTAATTAGTTGAAAAAATCGTTGCCATTTCCGAAGTGCATAACTTCAGCGCCATAGTTCGTAACGTAACGTCCTCGAAGGTGAGCATCAATGGCGGACGCGTACTTCTCTCTTCACGCTCCTCGTCCTCATCCCCTTGACCCTCTTGGCCTCGCTATACTTCCTCGTGCGTCCCCGCCCTGTCAACATCCCAATCAAGAACCGCCACGTGTTCATCACTGGCGGATCCAGCGGCATCGGCCTCGCCCTCGCCCACCGCGCCGCCGCCGAGGGCGCCCGGGTCTCCATCCTCGCCCGGTCCCGCGACAAGCTGGAGGAGGCGCGGAACTCCATCCGGCTGGCAACCGGGATCGAGGTGGCGGCGTTCGCGGCGGACGTGAGGGACTACGAGGCGGTGAAGAGGGCGGTGGACGAGGCTGGGCCGATCGACGTGCTGCTGCTGAACCACGGTGTGTACGTGGCGCTGGAGCTGGAGAAGCAGGAATTGAGTGAGGTGGAGTTCACCGTGGACGTGAATCTCTTGGGCAGCTTCAACATGATCAAGGCTGCGCTTCCCGCCATGAAAAGCAGGAAGGACCCGCAGCAACCAGCTTCCATTGCTTTCGTGTCTTCGCAGGCCGGTCAGGTATGTGTATTCTCCGTGTTTTCTCCTTTTTTGCTCACTGTGTAATTTGTTGTGGAAAACTTGAAATTCCGTGAAGTTTATTCGAAGGGTTTTTTAGGGTTTTTGGATTTGATTGTGTTGGTACGATGTGCAATTTTCATTTGACACTGACATGTACTTGACTACTTGCTTATCATATTGGCACTGGTACACCAAGTATGTTCGTAAACCCTTGGAGATGTTTCTGAACAAGAGACATTGACACCTTAATAGTTAGGTAAACCTTCCTCCTTTTTGGGAAGTGTAATTTTAATCCGGGAGAGCATAAGGGGTTCTCATATGATCCTCCAAGATCCTCATTTATTCACTTTGTTGAACATATCAAAGTCCCCAGAGTTTTGGAGGATTTTTAATCATTCAAAAGAAGGAAAAGAAAACTGATATTCAACTCATCGTTCTCTTCCCTGCCCCTACTCTTCCAACTTCCAAATGTATGGTCTTAATGGTTAACCTATAAGCAATTTTACCAGAAATGTAGGCATTCTCTGTCAGAGCATGCTGGCATTTATTCTTTATAACATAGCTATTCTCTCCTTCCCCGAGGTTTGATGAAGTTCACCCTAACTCCTTTTATTTGTCCTGATGACATTGATCTCCCCTAGAGACATTGTGCAATTTGAGGGGAGGACAATGTAATGATTTCATAGCCTAGGGATCTCCTAGACAAATTTTAGAAATAAAGGGGAATTGAGGTGAATTTCACCAAATTTCAGCAGAAATTAGTGTAATTTGCCCTAATATTTTTCTTATTGGGACTAAGTATTCAGAGAGTAACTCTTCATGGTTTATAATGTGATGATTGATTGTGAGATGGAGATGAATGAACAAGTGTTTTATCTTTTTGATGTGGAAAAATTCTTGTTGGTTGATGTGGAATTATGTTTTTATATTTAGGTAGGAATTTATGGTTATGTAGCTTATTCTGCCAGTAAATTTGGCATCCGTGGTTTAGCAGAAGCACTGCAACAAGAAGTTATAGCTGATAACATTCATGTCTCTTTGATATTCCCTCCAGACACAAATACTCCTGGATTTGCCGAAGGTAATGAATTGGATGCTTGAGCTTATTTCATTATGCATATTACTTTTGGTAATATTCATCTAGCTTCAATTTTGCATTGATAATGAGGTAGTTGCCTTTGTTGAAGCATTTTCCATGAATTTGAACTTGCCACTTCAAGGTCAGAACAGATGTGAAGAGAAAAGGCCTACAGATTGGAGTGCTTAACTCCATAACTTCACTAAGCTACACAGAATTTTGCATCAATTGCCATTTACCAGATTTCTTTCACTTGTGATTCAATATATAATAGTTTGGTCCTAGTCAATTCCAGCTTCCTCATCGGAATGTATTTCGTTTTCTGTATATGATCTCATGCATTTGAATTTATTGTCATATGGGATGTTATTAGATTAATCCGGATTGGAAATTTATAGAGAATTACTAGCACAAGATAATTGGTTTGACCCCAAGATTTTTGAATGGACACTTAAATTTTATGCCCTCAAAGATTTACAAATTTTGATTTGTGTTTTTGGCATCTCAAATATCTGTTTATATGATCTCTTGGCAAGTTTACTTATTCTGCAATCAAAGTTGAAGTACAAACTGAAAGTTCACTTTTACAGAAAACAAGAGAAAACCAGAGCTCACCAAAATCATTGCAGCCTCTTCTGGTGCAATGGAACCTGAGGAGGTTGCTCAGAAAGCTTTTAATGGCATAAAATCTGGCAGTTTTATCATTGCGTGCAATTTGGAGGGACTTGCACTATCGCTAGCAACTGCAGGTTTATCCCCTCAGAGGTCATTCTTAATGGCATTTGTTGAGGTTGTTGCTGCTGGAATACTACGAATTGCAGCACTATGCTTCCAGTGGACTTGGTATGGAAGTATAGAGAAGTGGCACAGCCAAAGAAAAGGTAAGCGCTGCTCAAAATGATATACCTATAAGGGATAGGGAAAAAATCTTTTACATTTCCTAATTTGATTAGACGAAGTCCCAGTTGTCAGATAACTTGCAAAAGATTAATAAAGGTTTACTTATGCATCTTTTGGTCCCAATAGTTTTCCTAGTTTTAATTTAGTCCCTATAATTAGCAATTTTCTCATTTATCCTCAGAATTAGCAATTATTTCTAGCCGGCTCCCAATTATGGCCAAATGTGCTGCATCTATTAATTTACTGCTGAGGTAGCAAATGGTGTGTGATTGTGGCAATTTTGCTCGCTTGGACCGGATGGGTGGCTAGATTAGGACGGAAATCACCTGTGACCAAATTATGTCTTTTTCTTGTCCTACCATTCAATTCTTGCCATGTATAAGATGAGCATTTAATTGCGCTTAAAATTTTAAAACTGTTACTAAATATATATTACTAGGACAAGAAGAAGTGATTAATGAGACAAGAAAAAAGACATGATTTGAAGATATCCATTTCCCTCTCATCGATGTAGGAAAAAAAAAAAACCCAATCACATGACAGTGTTTGGTGTGTAAAATGGGTTATGTGGCCGCTTTATGGTGCACACAAGAAAAATAGATGTCACATCAGGTCACCATTTACTACCTTAGCATTAAATTAATTGATGCTTGACAGTTGGTCATGGTGGAGAACCAAATTACAAATGTTTAGTAATTCTGTGGACCAAATTAAAAACTTCTCACCCATAGGAACTAAAATTTGAAATTGCTAAATTTATAAGGACCAGCAAAATAATCAAACCATTTATAAACTTCAAAATTGGTTACTTAAGCAAATATTTGATGTTAGTCATCAACAATTCTATAAGTATGGTTTATGTTCCTTGGATTTTAGGAAGTCATAATTTTATGCTAGCACGATCTTTCGAATTAGTTTAGAAGAGTAATTTTATAACCTTTTAAATGATACAATTTAAGAATTGTTCAATGACAAAGTGAAAGAAGAGTTGATAATTTCTGCTTTAAAATTTGTTTCCCTTTAGCAAGATTTTAATATCCGGAGTATGTTTATGATATTAGTATCTGTGGTTTGCTTTCATATGATGACAGTGTGATCCAGCTATGCTGTAAATAAACACATTATTGAAAGAAAATAACATTTTAATGCAAAGAACAATTAGATAATTGTAAAAAGGTAAACTGGATGTTACTTTTGTCTCCCTGGAGCCTCATAAAGATTACATGCTGATTCAAAACTTTCAAATGAATCTCCACCAGTAAAACCTGTGAAACTAATTACTTCTATTTCTAGCAGGTTCAGCCCAAAGTAGCTGAAGTACTCTAAGCTCTAGGCCTTGTTTAGGAGAGTTGTATGCAGATATTGGAATGCTAGTTTTCTTCCACTTTGTTCTACGTTGAGATCAGTGTAGGGAATTTTAAATGATTGTTTACAAATGAGAACTCAATCAAAGACATGCTGTTCGAGTTTAAAGTTTCTGGCTTTCATTCCTTGGTACCTGATATAGTGAGTGAAAAATGAAATAAGAGACATAATAGTTTTCAAAGTCTCTTTCAATTTTGTTGTATTAAGCAAATGAAATGACTAGCAATTCAGTAGCTTAAATTCTGAATCGTTCATTTTCCACCGTCATACTTTTAAATGTACCAAGTTGGCCTTTTCTTTTATTGAAAGTTGAATGCTTTCATGTTCGTTGAAGAGTATCATGTTTTGCTTGCATTGTTGGATTTTTTTTTTGTCAAGGGTTCATTGTTGGATTTATTACTAGTAAATTTTGTATTGCTTTTTCTTCCTTTATATGTTTTGGAAGGCACAGAATTTGTGCTCTTCACATCGAATATACAACTTTTCTTTGCTCTGCATTTGTATCAAATGGAATTTAAGTTTTTTTTTTTTTTGTCAGGAAATAGAGTATAGGTGTAGCCGAAGATCTTTGAGAGGGAGTTAGGGACTGTGCTTACTGCTTATTGGCCATTTGACTTTGTAGTTTGTACTGTCCTTTTTATTTTTGGTGTAGTTGTACTGCACTTCCAAGCTTACAAAATTACACCGGGCCGGAGATAGGATAGAGTATAGACATAGCTAGTAGTACATCACATTACAATGCACATTTAAAAAACAGTTGATACATTATTTGAAAAAAAAAATCCACTATTAAAAAGCAGTTGATACTTGATTTTGAATATAATGCTAATAAAATAAAAATATTATGGTTAAATCTTGCAAGTATATTCCCTGGTGTGAACACCATGAGAAAGTCTGCGGCTTTATCGGCAACGCTTAGTTGATCAGTTGATAATGTGATATGGGATCCATTAACTGCATTTGAATTTCGTGATTTTTAGTAGTCATAATGATGATAATGATGACACTTCGCTCATTTCCTTGCTCCACTTTGTGATACAGTTAGGTCTTAAATTTTTTTGGGTCTTAATCATCTTAAGTGGTTAAATCAGATTTTTATAATTTATAGGTTCTATTTTGAAATCTTAATCATATGATTGGGCTGTTTGATTCTTGTTTTTTACTGGACCGGCTGGGTTTAATTCACTGTATGATTCAAAAAGTTTCATAATGTTTGACCAAAACAGGAGTTTCGTAATGACCGCCAAAGAGGAAAAAGCTCTGAGGGGAGGTGTAATGATGCATTGTTCATTGTGTCATTATTATTAAATTTATTAGAGGTCTGGTGTAATTTACATAAAAAGAATATGTTTTCACACTTTTTAATACCAAAATTATGTGAATATTTTACGGTTAAAATTTTTTACAGACTTAATTTTTATAAATTTTCATCGATTAAATTAAAAAAATATAATAAGAAATTGTTATTCATTAATAAATTAATAACTTAAAGGCAAAACCTTAAATTAATTCGTCTTAAACTTTATGTGGAATAAATTGGTTTTTATTAAAAAAAAATCCAAGAAAGTCTCTATTAATTTGAAACATCCTACAAATTGGTTCTTTTAGAAAATATAGCATAAATTAGTCTTTTATAAATTAAGAAAAAGGTTAAACTCATCCTTATATGGAAGGATTAATTATTTTATATTTTAATTGATAAGGATTTCCTTAGATTTTTTTTTAACTGAATGGACCAAATTATCAAATTCTTTTTAAAAGAGGCGAAATTATCTAATGTGAAATTTAAGATAGACGAATTTAGGTGTTTTGTCTAAATTAATTAATTGAATATAAATTTTTATTCAAGATGGAAAATAACTTTTTTTTTTTTGGTAAAAAGATGGACAATATTGTTAAGTAGTTTTCCGCAAAATAAAACAAAATATAAAAACTCAGGCGAGCAAAGCAAGAGCGTTAAAACGAAGCAGCCAGGCTCGTCGAGAACAGAGAGAGAGAGAGAGAGAGAGAGAGAGCTGGAGAGAGAGGAGTGAGTGGTGCAGGACTGCGATAATGGCAAGCACCCAAGAAAGCCGATCGAGGGATCTCGACAAGCTCCTCCTTCGTCCCGGCAACCTCGTTGGGCCGAGGTTCCAACCTGGCGCCCAGCTCCGAGACGACCTCCAAACCTACGCCCGAGTCCTCGTCGTCGGAGCCGGCGGCTTGGGCTGCGAGCTCCTCAAAGACTTGGCCCTCTCCGGCTTCCGCAACCTCGACGTCATCGACATGGACCGCATCGAACTCACCAATCTCAATCGCCAATTCCTCTTCAGGTCACTCACTCAATTCCCACCACAAAAATCAATCAATCAAAAAACTGTTTATTATGCCTAATTTTTTACTAATCGATTTTTTTTTATTTTTTATTTTAAAACATTGTAGGGTTGAAGATGTTGGGAAACCGAAAGCTGAGGTAGCTGCGAAGCGCGTGATGGAGAGGATCAGCGGCGTGAACATCGTGCCTCATTTTTGCAGGATTGAGGACAAGGACATCGATTTCTATAACGATTTCATCATTATCGCACTTGGCCTTGACTCCGTTGAGGCTCGAAGCTATATCAACAATGTTGCTTGTAGTTTTCTAGGTTTGCATCCCCTTTTTTTTTCTCTCCTTTTCTTGTTTCTGCTGTTAAATTGTTTAATCTACACCTGTGTGTATATGATATTTACTCTGCTGTAACTAACTTTAAGAGCTTCCAACTGATTAACAAAACTAACCAACTAACTAACTAATTTGTTATTTACACTATACTGTGATGTATGCTAGAGTTGTTGCCGTGTATTCTAGCTTTTTCTTTTTGTAATGAATAATATGATATATTATTACCTGCATTTTATGTGGTACATTTTTTTTTTCCAATCCTTCTAGTTATGTTAATTAGAATTGAGGATGAATTCCACAAATGAAATTGAATAGACTCGAAGTATCATTAAAGCAGAATATATGATGTAGAAAGCAGTGAAAGCCTTGTATAATTTGTAAAGATGAGAGCCACCAGGATGCTTGTTCTCCTGTGAAATAGGGCCTTGCTTGTAAAATGTATGAACAAAGAGTAGACTTCCAGTTATGTGTTAATGCCTAGAACATCTTAAGTAAACAAAATGGCTTGCAATGTGTACAAACCTAATGTGATTATGCATGCAATTCGTTGTTTTTGTTTTTGTTTCTTTGCATTTTTTTTTGTTGGCCATGTGATTGCTTAATTCACCGTAAAACATATTTAGACATTAGAGATCCACAAATCTTGGTCTGGAGGCATGTCAGTGTTACTATTTCAGCAGGTGAGGTGAAACTCCCTTTTGTGGAGAACAACACAGTCTTTTTTCCATAAGTTCGATTCAAGCTTTCCATGAAGATTTGACAAAGTTTATGTTGATTGTCAACTATCTAACTTAACCCTCCTCATTTATCTGGGTTTGGGAGCAACCATGTAAAGATTTGCAGTAAAACATGACATAGGCTTAAAGGAAATAAAAATAATTGGATGTTTTGCTTAATGTATATGTTAATTCTATGGTGAGAGCAGAATGAATCTTTCTCATCTATGGAAGTCCCATGGGACTTTTTATCTCTGTGTTCAGTCTTATTTCCCAAACTTTCTACTGGTGATCATCAATATTTATTGTGCCAACATAACTTCCCCTTTTAAAAGAATCATCCATATCTCTTGGCATTTGATCCAAAGCATGTCAATCTGTATTAGACCATTTCTTTCTCATATCTGACCTCAACTATCTAAATGTTCTCCCCGTCCATCCACCTTCCACAAAGTTCACTGCTGATTGCTTAAGCTAATTTTCAGTTTCTTTTTTCTCATGGTAAATCCAGAATACGATTCTGATGACAATCCACGGGAATTAACAATCAAACCTATGGTAGATGGTGGGACTGAAGGTTTCAAGGGTCACGCAAGGGTTATCTTGCCAGGGATTACACCATGCTTTGAGTGTACCATCTGGCTTTTCCCGCCTCAAGTGAAGTTTCCTTTGTGCACCTTGGCAGAAACCCCTAGAACGGCCCCCCATTGTATTGAATATGCTCACTTAATTAAATGGAATGAGGTAATTCATAACTTTCTCTCTTATTGTTCTTTTGTTATTTCTTAAAATCCATTATGAAAATAAAAAATTGATTTTTAGGTTCATGGTGGGACAACTTTTGATCCGGATAACCCTGAGCATATGAAGTGGGTCTATAATGAGGTAGCCATATTTTGAATTGGTTTCTTGACTACTTAATATACCTTCTTTGATCTATTAGTTACAAGGTGCGCTATTTTTATTAAATAGGCTGTTAAGAGGGCTGAGCTTTTTGGCATTCCAGGAGTCACTTATTCACTCACCCAGGTATGTAAATGATTTGGGATGTCACTTGTCAGTTCTTCCTAGCAAAATTTTAAATTTTTGCTTTATGTGTAATGTTTTGATTTTGATATTTTTCATTTATTATTTTTTGCCTCCTTGTAGTCTAAGTATATTTTTCTTATTGCTAAGCAATTAATTGTTCTGACAGGGTGTTGTGAAGAACATCATACCTGCTATAGCTTCCACAAATGCAATTATATCTGCTGCATGTGCACTTGAAACGTTGAAGATTGCAACAGAGTGCAGCAAAACTTTGTCAAACTATTTAACGTGTGCCCTTCCTCTTCTATATTATTTGGCGTTTTTTTAACATTATTTGGCATTTATTGTTCTATGTATTTCTTGCAATTTTTTTATGCTAAATACTCATGACACACAAGACAGAAAAATGAAACATGAACAAAGCATTGTTAACTTTAGATTTTAGATTTCATTTTTTGTCTAGTATCTTCTTTCTTGTTAAAATAATTATGTACAAGCCCTATATCTTGTGTGCTGGAAATTATTTACTGAGTTAATCATTGTTATTGTGAGATCAACACTAAGTGTAATGTAAGGGCAGTGTTTATTAAATCATGCATACTTTGTGCAGGTATAATGGATCAGAAGGGCTCCATACTAAAGTAGCAGGATTTGAGAGGGACAAAGACTGTCTTGTCTGTGGTCCTGGTGTACTTATTGAAGTGGACCCTTCAATCACATTGCAGAAGGTTATTTCTAGATTACAACTCTGCAACTTCTTTATACATATTACTTACTAATGCAGTACATTTCTGTGTTTCGAGTTCTTTATTCATTCATCTGTCTTTACTGGGGCCTAGCATTCTGATCGATACTGGTACTAAGAGATAGAAAATACGGAATTTGATTCTGTATTCAAATGTGTGTGACTGATTCCAAGTTGAATTCAGCCCGGAAAATGATGAATACAATAGGGAAAAGAGGGAAAAATGCAGAAAGTAACAATAGTCAGTAGCAATTGGAGGAGCCTCTGTACCCTCCCAATTCCACTCACTAATTTCCTATCTCACCTCTTTTCCACTCCCAAACAAATATTCCCCCACAGCAGCAAATCTTCTCTGATTCACTCTCTCCTCTCCAACCATTCCAACACTGCCACATCAGCAGGCAGTTACTCCCACTATAACCCCCTCCTTTTTCCTGACTCATTCCTCTTATTTCTCATTCATAATTCCCTTTTCTTCCTCTCCTCTTGATAAACCTGTAATGTTCTAGGAATCGGCTTTTCTGCCTCTGCCTCAGTCTGGCCCTTTTCCTGAAGTTCCTTTTTGATCCACATCAGCTGCTGATTCAGTTGGGTTCCTAACACATTGCTAGATATCGAAAATATTGAAATTGTAGATATTTGGTGGGGCCAACAAAATGGATTGCATCTTGACAATAAATCACTGAATTAGCACTGTAAATGGCTTGTGTCTTTACGATATATTTCACATTTTAATACGTGAAGTAAATTTTCTGGCTGCTGCTTTTAGCTGAATTTAAGCAATTCATATGTTGATGCTTCTTTGCCATTTTCACATCTAATGTGATTTTTAATCAAATTTGTGGGAACAGTTTATAGACCTTCTGGAAGAACATCCTAAGTTGCAGTTGTCAAAAGCGAGCGTCACACACCAAGGGAAGAATCTGTACATGCAAGGTCCCCCTGTGTTGGAAGAAATGACACGGTCAAACCTGAGTTTAACTCTGTTTGACCTTATGGGTAAACTGTCCAAGGATATTGTACATGTGAATGGTACGACAAGCAAGAACAACCAAAAGGTATCCTGTCTGAGAAAATTACGAGTGTCCTTCAAGGGAGTCGATGGGGTTACAGATATGGATACAGCTGGGGGAGCATAATCTTGGACGTCCAAACATGCTTCACTACTTGAAATTTTCAAGGATGGACAAGCATACTTAGTAATCAGATGATCACTGCACATTGCCCATATTGGTGAGGCAAAGTTAGCAGTTTCTACCCTGTAAAATTTATTTGTAGGTGTCTAGTCCATTCAAAGTCGATCCAGTGTGTTTGTTTTGTTGTTCACAGGCCATGATTTTTGTCTATTAAATTTTAGCGTATCCTTAGTTTGATGGAGCTCAGTTAGGTTATAGTTCACCTCAAAGTATCTTGATCTTGATAGGTCTTCAATTTAACTTGTGCTAGAAAACTATGCACGTGTATCAATTGACAATGAATGATTGAGACCCTTGAAAATTTCCGGTTGCAGGTAATTCTTAGTGTGCAGCTAAGGCAACAAGGCAGGAGGGGAACGAGCTGGGTTTACATTAGAAAAATAAATTAAATAAAATCATAGTGCCTGCATTGAGACGAAAAGATGGTCTTAAAAAGAAACCCTTGTAGGTCTGGGAGCATAATTGTAAGCTTCCATGTTACACTGTAACTGAGGTTGGATATTGAGATCTATTGTCTGATTTAGGTATAAATCGATTCATTAGCAACTCATGTATTGCAATTAGTCGTAAAGCCGTGAGCAAAGGTGATACTTTCTCTGTTTGGGATGCGCTTTTACTTGCCATTCCATAATGTGAGAGTAATTCTAGGTGAATTTGACACATCAGAATCTAGTAATGAACAATAACTTTTTGTGCGGATGAATGAGAGGAAGTGTCATATTGAAATAGCAGCATGCTAAGAAGGGCCATCAGAAGATTAAACCAATGTTGACAATCGATGCTGACTTGACAAGCTAACAATTGAAGAGTAATGTTACCTTGTTCATTTTTCTTACGCCATATGCATGGTGAAATTTTTTGGTACATGATTTATAGAAGGAATTAGAATGATGTCGAATGGGTGATCAAGGCTTCAAACCGAGATCATAAGCACCTTTCGTGTTGGGAGCAACATGTGTAAGCCTCCTTCTTGACACACCAACTTGCCCAAGGATGAAACAAACAAACGTCTTCTTTTGAAGGACATAGCACACTTCCAAAGTTCCAATATGCCATCACACCCGTAGATGATTTTACGATAGATTTGAGTAATTGTGCCATTCGTAGTTAAATTATTTCGATTTTTTTAAAAAAATTAATTATAAAATTACGAATCATGGGCTTATTTTTTAATTAAAAAGAGCTCGATCACACATGCCTCACCCTAGAATGGCAAGGAGTAGCAATAAGATTTCTTGAACTGTATTAGCATTTCTTGAGTTTCACACATGCATGTCCCTTTAAATAAGGTGACGGTTGTGTCACAAGTTAAATACCTAAATCTGAAAATCACTTGACGTGCAACATATATGGTACTAAAAAGAGAAAATGAAGCAGCAATGCTTATCATACCAACAGTGACATGGACTTGGGGCTACAAAGCTCGAAATTCTTATGTTCACATCACTACCGACACACGCACACACTTTATGGCTAATTAAGCAAGCTACGAGTTAGGACATTCATCACATTAGCCTCTCATAATCAAACGAAAAATACTTTAATGCGGCATTAGGATTTCGGCCGGTCTCCATTGTGTTCTCAGGAGACAGATTATGGTCGTTAATTACCTGAACTGCATCAGGCATCCGCGAGATCTTTTGGAGGATATTCAAAACGAGATTATGGATAAATTATCCTGAATTCTTGATGCCACAGTGATATTATACACGATGCTCCTTAATTTATTGTGCCTAATCTGATCCTGAATAGAAGCACTCAAGTGTTATGTTAACAGAGTACTTAGTGTTATATTGTCGGATTTGGGTATCTAACTTTTATAGAGGAAAGTAAAAGTTTTACCTTAAATCAAAAGAGTGAAAGACATTCATTTCTAACTCTATTGATTGGCAAGTGAAATCCCTTTATTTCACTCTCTAAAGTGAGAGGATCCAAATCCTACTAAACAAATATAAGGATATTAAGTATAATATCACTTAAATTTTAGTAGGAATTAATGTATTATTTTTATAAATTGTGGGGTTTATGTGTAATATTGTCTTACATCTAATCTCATGAGAAATTAATATAATTTACCTTAATATTATAGCTCCTCAAATCCAATGATAGCATCTACCATATCCCTACCCAAAAAATATACCGAATATAATATTCCACTTATACATTATAGTAACCTAGGTTTGATTCCTAAATTCTTCTGTTAGTAAGTAATTTATAGCTAATTTTGTATGCGCTCAATAAGTACCAAATTAAAAAATGTCATTTTCAAATTAATTTTCTTAAAATATATAAATATATTTAAAAGATATATATTAAAAAATATAAAAGTACCTGTTTTATTCTATTAGAAAGATACATTCTTTCACTCAAAATAACATCTAAATGAGTTGTTGTTGTAATTTCAACAGCTGAAATTACGATTTGAATTTTATTGTTTCAAATTTAATTCCAGAGGCCTGTTATGCTGTTAACCTACTGTGCTCTAAGAATCTACCAAAAAAATATTGTGCTCTAAGTAAAGTCAGTGTATCATACTTAGAAAAACATGTAATTTCTCCAATCCCTTCTCATTGAACTTGCCACTAGTGTTACTCTTAAATGTTGGCTAAACTTGTTGACACCAACTGCTTTGGACCCTCATTGCAAGTAGTTCAACATGTAGATCCACCGACACACAAATATTTTTGTCTGGTTGATTTACTCTTAACCAATGGGCAATCAGAAGAGGATAGAATACAGATAAGATTCATAAGAACCTTTGGGGACAAAAATTCACTTGTGCCCAATGCACATGAGAACTATGGAAATCTTTGAGCAATAACCTACCTTCGTGGGAGGATGAGAGGAGTTAGAGAATGTGGCCCATCCACAACCAAGTGTGCTGCTGGGGATTGAATATCTGGATTAGATATCTGTACATTGGCTGTTGCCGGCTGTTCCTCACTCAGGATAATATCACCACAACACACTTACATGATTCTTGGTTTGGGGTTTTTTGTTTTTGTGGGGTCTAAAGACAGATTGGCCAACTGTGTTTGTGGGCCCCACCTACCCACATGACCAGTGACCTGTGACCACACCATACATCTCAACCCACCCATCCTCACCTTTTTTTTTTTCACTATATATATACCTATATGTCCATAAGTTTTGGAGAGCAGAAATAAATGAGTGGCACACATAATTGAAAGAATTAAGAGAACTCCTTTTTAGTTATCATTTTAGATATTGCACAGTTATGGAAGTTGCTTTGGAACTGGAAGATGATTTGTTTTTTGAGGACTTGAGCAAGGAAATTGCTCTCCTAATCATGGAAGAAGATGAAGACCCCCTTGCTTGTTGTCCTGCGGACTCTCTTCAGGTTCTTAGCTACTTCCATTGCGTCTCCTCTTATACCCGCAACCACACACACACACTCTTTGCTCTTTTTCTTCTTACCTTCTTCCAATTTTTGGCATTTTGGGAAGTTTATAGTATCCACTATAATCATAATTACCATGTTTAAACTAATTTTCAGGCTTTTTCGAGCAATTTATCCTCCTCCACAGTTTGCTTTCTTCTATGGGCAGGCTTTGAGAAGAGAAAGCAAAGGGACAGGGGTGTTCATCCCCCAGGCAACACAGCCAAGAAGAAAGCACAGGAAAGGGAGATCTAGTTCATATGCAAAACACCAAAAGCAATCTCAAGATACAAGGATGGTTTCTCAAGTTCCTCACAACAAGAATTCTTTCAAACAGAGAAATGGTTGAGGATATATAGGTCCTTTCTGGGAAAAAAAGAAGAAGAAGAAAACTGCATAAATCTACAGATTAATTTCTCTACCAAGGTTAATCATTTGTGGGCCAAATTCATTAGCCTTTAGGCAATAATTCTATGGTTAGTTATTTTTTATTATTTAATTATATGTAGGTGATTCTGTACATGGGAAAACCATATGGTTAAATATCATTAGTCAGTATGTAGGAAGGTTCATCCAAGCTTTAGGAAGGTTCATGAAAGGTTTTGTAAATTGTAACCCTCCACCATGTGGACAAGCATTCCATTATTATCTGGCTTCATATCGTAAGTTTGTCCTTATTTCAGTCAATAATATTAATGAGACGATTTCTTTTATATTTTTCTTTGTTTCTCTTCCTACTCATTTTTATATATATTCATCAACTTCAAATGTCCAGTTCATATGCTTTGATGTGTTTGTTAATTTTAGAAATGAAAAAAAGAGGAAAAAAAAATATAGGAGAAGTGGAAATTGTGAACCATATCACATCAAAACCGTATATATGAATTTTGACAATGCTTGTCTTAGAAAAACAGCATAGTTCCTCGAGAGTAAGATAAGGATGCAAATGAACATGGACATCTAGATGCTCATTTGAAGAGGACATGTTCCAATCATTAGTACTGCATTTGGCCTTAAAAGTAAGTGTTTATTTGGAAAAATTAGTGCATTAAAAATTAATATATTTAACTGCAATCGTCCAAATCGTCACGTACTTGAGAACAAAAGGTAGTACTTATTAAAGAGAGTTAGACTTTTGATAAATGAATAGCAAAGGGAAAGCTTCCAACAGTTACTTTTCTGCAAGACAACCAGAAAGAAAATGTCACTGAGCATTAGTGTATTGTTCATGTTATCATTTGCTTGATCCATCCTATTATAGCACCGTTGGAAAAGTGTGTATTTGCCTTTAACAATGAAATTTTCAATCAATTATATATTCTCGACCCACTATTTCGTGAAGGGTAAGATTTGCTGTTTAAGAATGAGCTGTTATTATGGTTGTCATGGGGTCTCATATTCTGTCCCTTTTTTTTTCCTCTTAACAAGAAACTAACTTTCTAACCGACTGCCGACACATTGAAGAAGAATTATTTTCTTTCCTGTATCTCATGAACTGTTTGTTTGAGATTCTCCTAAAAAGCAAATAGAAATTTGGGAAAAAGAAGAGTTGTTTATTTTCATTCAACGTTTTTCGATTATGTGTCACTTTAAATGAAATTCATACCGATAACTATTGGAATACGATTGTTTGCACAACAATTTCATTATTGAGCATGCTAATTTAAATATCGAAATCAGCATGCATTGTGTATTATCTTTAGACTTTAATAAATATCTATAATTAATTAATATCACATTCAATAGTTACATAAATAAAATTCATATTTTTTTTACATAAATCACTATATACTGATTTGAGTATATAAAATTTATGTTGAAAAAATCGCTTTACAGAAAAGGTTTATCGCCGCCAAATTCTAATTGAAGTTATGTGAGTTCTTGTAGGTTTATTAACATAAAGTCATAAACCACTGAATAAGTCATGCATTTATTAACTTAGTTCAAGCCTCTTAAAAAAATCTGCCTAAAAATCTCTCTATGATATTGTAGCTCTGCCCTGCATCACATCAATCGTACATTGACAGACATATTTTATTTATAGCCGTCCTCATGCAGCTTTCAGGCTCATTCAAGCTGCATGTTAAGTTATCAGGACATTACATGACCCTCATTGTCTTCGCCATAAATAAACGAGGGACCGTTGACAGGGAATGCCATAGCACTGAGCAGCCAAGCCAGCCAACCAAACTAATTGTTCAACTATCATTTATAAGCAGTGAGAGAAAATCAAGGGAAATTATTTTTTTATGGGTTTCAAATGCATTATTATCAATAATATGACTATTAGGCTTGAGTTACCTACATATGACTTTCTAAATCATGCAATAAGCGTGATTACTAACACCAAAAAAAAAAAAAAACCACTTGCAAAAACAAAATAATCACACCTGCAAAAACCAATAATTGACATTGGAACAGCACTAAGTCACGCAAGTGGCGTGAATTGCCAAATCTCAACTTTGGCGAGATATCACATTCATGAACGTGTACCATTTTGACCAGCTCCATGTACGCTGGGACATGCAAGAACATGCACAACACACACCAGCTGGGAGCTGGCCAGTGTCAAGTAAGGGGGCCATCATCCGAAGCAGCGGAAGCAGCCACGCAAGCGCGAAGTGCAACGTCCCTGTTAGTGCAGCGCGAATATTGCTGACAAAAGGGAACTCGCTTGTGGCATGATTTTAGAAATGAGAGAATCTCTGTGACAACGTTAGTTCATGTTGGGAAGTGCGGTTGCATGCGTCGAGTATAAATAGAAGCCATGGGAGAACAAGGCCATTACTCGGAGAGAGTTTTAGCAATTTGCAAAAAATTTGGAGAAGAGTTTGAAGAAGGTTTATCCTCTACAAATACAGAGAGTGTGGCTCTTTTAGTGTTTGAAATAAAAAATTTATCTATGGCTTTTGATAGAACAATAATTTCTGAGAACATGTATTCGAGCGGATTCGTCAAAATATTGTAAGTATTTCATTTTATATTTAACATTTTATATAAAAAAATTAAAGATTAAATTTTATTTTGCGTATGTATTTTTTTATATAAAAAATGAAAGATTAAATACTGGTAAGTAGGGAATTACATTTTATATTTAATATTTTATGTAATTTTATTGAACATTTTTTTATAACAAATCAAAGATTAAATACTTGGTAAGTAGGTACTTGTAAGTAGGGAATTACATTTTATATTTAATATTTTATGTAATTTTATTTAACATTTTTTTAACAAATTAAAGATTATATTGTCTAAGCATACTCTTTCTCTAATGATTAATTTTATTTTGCATATGTATTTTTAGAAAAATACATAAAGATTAATTTAATTATTTAGTTAATATATATTTTACTTTTGTAATAGGAAAGAGATTTATTGTGGCCTTGTCACCTATACATGAAACCACGAAAGCAAAGATTCATGAGCACTTACGACATCTTGCGCTGGGTTTCCAGATTTGTGAATTAGAGATAAATAGACCTCTTATAAATGCTTTAGTGGAAAGGTGAAAGGAAACTCATACATTTCACTTTCAATTGGGGAGTCTCGATAACACTAGAGGATGCCGCCATTTTACTTGGACTTTGTATAGAATGTTTACTAGTCATTGGAATTACCAATGGCACCACCATAGTACTCTAGAATATGTGTGAACAACTACTTGGTGGTCGGCAATTTAAATCTTGTGGCTAGAGAAATCAAACTTGAATGGCTTGATTTTCATGTAAATAATCTTGAAACAAATTCTGAGGAGCTAATAACATTTAATGTCTGTAGTTATATACTAGCTCTGTTGGGCATTTTCTAATGCCCAATAAGAGCACATCATTGGTTCATGGAAAGTTCTTACAACTACTTGCAAATGTAGATGAAATTAGATGGTATAGTTGGGGCTTGGCATGCCTCGCGTGCTTTACCAAGGGTTAGATCGTGCAACACGTAAGAATACGTGAGAAGTCGGGTTGCATGGTATGTTGCAAGTGTGGGCATGGTATCGCTTCCCTGGTTGACTCTTTGCCAAGCATGCCAAATGTTTTTCCACTTGCTCTCAGGTAAAAATATTTTAAATAAATTATCTAGTTACAAAATTTGTTCATAAACAAAAAATATTTACAGGTGGAAGGAACCACGATATCAACGCAACAATCCATACGCTTATGTCCCTAATATACTTGCATTGGATCAAATGCAATTTCATCAAGGTAAACATTACTATATCAAAGACTTCTTTTTAATATTAAATTAAATAATATTTGTATATAATATAGTTTTTTGGTTAATACAGTTTATGTGGCAGCCATATCTAATCCATAATTGATGCTCACATTCCAGTGATGTGCGGCTTGAGTGTATGATATGGTCAATGGTTAGCCCGCTTATATGTTTTGAGGTCATAGAGTGGCATGCTTCTAACTTTGTCATGCATCAATTTGGGCTAGATCAACAAATTCCTCTCCCACCCATAATTTAGGAGGATCACATAATAAAGACTTACAGGGAAGAAAACCAACTAATTGGAAGGAAAAGCATAATGAGTAGGTGAAATTGTGGGAAACCCGTTATGAGCATTTATTGCAGGGGAAACCTACTAATTAGTATGTTCCATCATATAAATATCAAGATTGGTATACACAATATGTAATAAATTGGTTATGGTTGTCCCCTCAATAACGCAAGCCAATCCTCCAACACTAGCTAATCCTTAAGAATAGCCAACCCCCAAATCAGCAAATCCAAGCATCACCATATCCCCAGGACAGCCAATCCAGGCATCACCATATCCCTCAGGACCAGCCATTCCCACACCAACAACTGTTCCCCTATGAGCAACCATTCATACACCATGAGTTACCATACTATGAACAGTCATTCCCACACAATGATTTGTTATTCCCACTCCATCATCCATTTTTACAGTACCAATCATTTCCACTACCATCCATTCCAGATGTCACCATTTCCAGTGCCCATGCCACCACCTCATCAGGAAGACCTTGCGTCCGTGCAAGTTTCGAATGATGAGGTAGATCAATGGTCAAATCAACAGTCCTCGCATGTAAGAGTCGCAGAAGCCGACAAAGTCAACAGAATTGGGAGCCACCTTGAATGTCCTTAGATGCAAGGGACACCCATCGTAGTTCAAGAAGCATTTTGAGTAGAGGAAAAGGTCTGTTGACATAGTGGCACTGGACCATCTCGTCCAGGGTCATTTAGGGAAATTATGAAATCAATATTGATGAAGCCCAATCTCACCCGATGTCTCTTTGACCTGAATGAGGAGGCAGATGTACAAGAAGATGTATACCGACCAGTTGTGTCTGATATTGCTTCTTAGCCAATACTTTCCCTACACATCAGTGGACACCAATGACAGTGGGTTCAAGACGAGCGGGGATGGGGTTAGTGGAACATCTACATTAACCACATGGCAAAGCCTGAGGTTGTAGGAGATGATGGAGAAGGAGCAGAGAGAATGGATGAGAGAGGAAGAGAGAGGCGTAGGAGAAGCAATAGCCCCTCCCACATTGGATGAGAGGGTTTGGGTCTGGTTTACGAAAAATTATTCCACCCATAGATTGAGCCTTTCAGGAAAAAAGCCACCCAAGGAAAAATAGTCTTTAATGTTCCTATTTTATTTTTTTTTTATGTGTATGATATGTATTTATTTTATCTTTTTTTGTATAAGATGTAATTATGATTATTTCCTTTGAGTAAATATATTATCTTTATTTGCATTCAGATTTTTGAAATTTATTTTTTCATTTTGAAAGTGGTTATTTTAGTTAACAATACTAATTGGCATGTTAACAAGCTATTACAAACATGACAATAACATTAATAACAATCTAATACAAATTACAAAGAACATAATAGACAGGCTAACAAGCTATTACAAACAAAACTCCTAAGAAGTCATAAAAACAAAAAACATGGAGGTACATTGACAAGCTATTAGACATATAAATACTAAGTAATCATTAATAAAAAACATCGAGGAAGGCTGACATGCTATTACAAACCACACTACCAACTAGGCCCAAGAGCATGCGGACATCGCTGCGACTATGCCCTCACCTCTACAAAGACCGCATCATCGAGTTCCTCGCATATCACGCAAGTCCATTTCATTTAGGAAACGAGTTGATTTGGGCGACCTTTCCTGCGCTTCAATGAAGGGTTGGGACAAATTCTTGGTCCTCTATATTGGCGCCATGTGCTTTCATTCCCTATGACCCCAAACTGTTTCTTGTACACTTTGCAAATTCTATCCATTGTATAAACATTGTCAACATAAGGATGCCAGGTAACCTTTAAGTATGAGCAACATGCCATCACATGACAACATGGATATCGATTGTCCTGGAAGTCACCACAATCACAATTCCTGTGCCTTAGATCAACTCTATATGCATGTCCGCTAGATGGATCTTGAACTTGGAAAATCTGATGATGTCTATCTGCTTGAGTAATGCGGAAGGTTCTGAAAGCCTGCTTATTTGCTTGAAGTCGAGGCATCACTGTGTAGAGAAAACTTGTCCTGCATTTTTGTGAGCACATGCCTTTTCACTTTTCCTTGTAAACAACTCAATCAATTGAAATATGTTGCTCCAACCAAAGACATAATGGGAAGATTGCGAGCCCCTTTTAATACCGAGTTCACACACTCAACTAAGTTTGTGGTCATGTGACCCTCCGGTGTCCACCATCATATGCTAAGACCCATTTTTCATGTGGGATTGCATCAAGCCAGGTTGTATATCTATCTCCACGTTCTCGCACCCGCTCATAATTAATATTGAATTGATGCTCGTTCTCAAGTATCCTACAAGATACAATATGTTCAATATATTATTTTTTAAAAATCACAAGCATAAATCCATTAATTCAATATTAAAACCAGAGTGTAAATTACCCATGCTCATGACCAATTTGTGCAAGTAAGGTGCCTTGAAGTTTCGCAAGAAATTGGCAAATGTGCCTTATACAATACATGTGAAATGCTCTGGAGGTTCCCATTGACCATTGCTTCTCCTTATTTCTGCATTTATTGATTCATGACGATCAGAAATAATGCCAACTCCATCTTGTGTCACAACATTTTTGCATAGATTATCAAGGAAAAAATGCAGGCATAGCCTCACCCTCAACAATAGCAAAAGCAACTGGCAATATATTTCGATTGCCATCTTGTGCAACTGCCACCAATAAAGTCCCTCTGTATTTTCCATACAAATGTGTCCCATCAACTTGAATAAGTGGTTTGCAGTGTTTAAATACTTTAATGGAAGGTCCAAAACTCCAAAACATACGG
The DNA here is from genome assembly GCA_030441495.1 of Dalbergia oliveri. Classification (NCBI taxonomy): domain Eukaryota; kingdom Viridiplantae; phylum Streptophyta; class Magnoliopsida; order Fabales; family Fabaceae; genus Dalbergia; species Dalbergia oliveri. Next base: position 25,127,138 of record JAMLFY010000009.1, on the reverse strand, counting down.
AAAAAATTCGAACATCGAAACTAGCTCATCGCTGAAACGCCTTTCCAGCATCCATCTAAACCACTGATCCTGAATAGCATCACACATTGCCACACACCATTGCGACAAAGCTTCATAGGAGGCTTCCCATTGACCAAAAACTTTTTCAATTGCCTTTTGTTTTGCCATCCATGCTTTTCGTATGTTACTGTGTAACCATATTGAGATTAAATCTCTGCAATCACAGATTTAATCTTGAATGATGGGTCAAATTCTACCATAGGCTTTATAAGTTTTGTAATTGTATCTAAATCCAATTTAGTGTGATCATGGGTGAATTTTTCACCAATGCAAGTGTGTGGGTCATTATACTTCCTGATTTCCCAAAAGTACTTATTTTTTCTAAAGATGGCCCTAACAAGCCATTGACAATCTGCCCCATAGCGAGTACACTTAGCATAAAATATTATTGGTTCTGACTCATACACTTTATAGTCCACTCCTTCAATATATGTACTTCTTATTGCCCGTATAACAGACTCTCTACTAAATTGCATTCCAACACATAATTCACCATCGCTAACAGGGACACCTATGAAATATAAAATGAAATAAAGAAATTAACATATTAAAAAGCATATAAATAAAAATTAAGCAAAAATAAAATAATAACGCAAAACATGTAAATTAAAAATTATGTATTATTTGTCATTTTTATTTTATTGTCACTTCTTTTTTACTATTTTAATTCATGATATTTCTAAATATCTTTAATTAAAAGCTTATTTTTCATTTGTAACATATTACCACAATATTTTAAATTTATATCTATAATTTTACTAATTAATTTTAAATATAAAAATTAAATATAATTAAACTTTTAGCATAATACAGAAAATTCCTAAGATAAATTTAATGTTTAACTTAAATTAAAAAGATAAAGACAAAATTCATATAACTTGTAAATTTAATAAAATAAAATAAAAAAGATAATAACTATATACCATACTTGAAACTCGGTGTATTCATAGCTTCAAGATTTAAAGCACGCATAAAGGATGACTTCCCAAATGGGTGTTGACTAGCAATTATGTTTGGTGTGTGCTCATCATCTACTTCATCATTTAGATCCATATCATCAGCATCGCCGTCACTACGTCCATATTCCTCTACAAAGTCCTCCCCATCACTTTCACCATTATTTTCTTCTGATTCTACTCCACCTTCTGGGAATGTGTTCAAGTGAGGTTCTTCCTCTTCATTGTCAACTTGATGGAAAAAGATAGGAGCCGCTTCTTTGAAATCAACATACAACTCGATGGCAGAAATTTTGCTCGATGCGCCTGGTAGATTTGAAACATTTGGTGCATGCTATCATCATTGCATATTGCGTGCTTGATAATGTGTGAACCCACCAAAAATGGATCCTGGACACCTGTATGTTATTCTCTCCACTATCTTTGGAGTTTCAGGATCTATATACTGACAAAGCCCACTCTAACTCGCAAATGACATAGTGTAGGGAATAAAAAACATGCAGAATTCTCACATGTAAATGTGACCCTTTCACTTGTATTAACAATACTGTCATTTAAATATACTATGATGTTTGTTGTGCTATCCATTTTTACCTATTTTTTTACCTGTCCTACTCTTTTTTTATAACACAGAGCTCTTTTTTTTTTTACATTTAGATCACTATTTTTTTAGGACTAGGAAAACAAAATAAACAAATAAAATCAGAAGGGAAAAAAGAAGAATGCGACACTTTTTTGCAGACTGAAAATGTGACACTTTTTTTACACACATCATTTTCTTAAGACTAAAAAATACACCAACAAAATATGAAAAAAAAGAAGATTTCTATTTTCCTCCTATTCTACCCATCTTTTTCTACCCAATCTCTTTGTTTTGACAAACAAATGGAATGAAAGAAGAGATGTTGGAAGCAAATTAAAGAAGAATGAGACGCTTTTTTTGCTGACTAGAAATGTGACACTTTTTTTACACACATTACTGTCTTAGGAGTAAAAAAAATACACCGATAAAATATGCAAAAAAAAGAAGAAGATCCATATTTTTACTCATATTCTACCCTTATTCTATCCAATCTCTCTGTTTTGACAAATAAATAGAACGAAAGAAAGAGATGATGGAAGCGGCTTAAATAGAGAGTGTAAAATATTTTAATATTTGTTGGAAAATCTCATCGCATGCGTCATTAAAATCTTGCAAAAGGTGAGTTATTTTTTTAATATTTCTTTCCAACAATCTTGCCAAAAGCGAGCTTAGCTTTTTAAAATTATTAAATTTTTTTAATAAAATCTCATAACTGGCGAGATTTTGAGGGAAATGATTATTTTATTTTGTTTTTAAAAATAACGTATTATGCGAGATTTCCTTCTTCCATATACACGTAATTTTCACCTCAAACCCATTCTTTTGTATATTATATACTCAAACCCAATATCAAAATAACTAACCCAAAAATCAACTCTAACAATTAATTAACTAAATATTTAACTTACCTTCTAATCTGAAATATATTAGAGGTAAATTAGTTCTTCAAATTCTAAAGTGCCATATTGTTCCTTAACATTTCTTAAAAAGGATAAATTACTTCCTTCATACATGTCTATACAATTAAAGACACACTACACAAATATGTTCGAATGAATCAATTTATCCTTTTTTTTAAATGTAAGGAACTAATATGACTTCTATATTCTAAGACTTATTCTAATATATTTATATGAAACCATTTTAGGTATTTAGTCTAATTAATATAATATATATGATTGGATGACATGGTTAGCACATAGAAATTAAATCTTTAAGTTTTTTATTTAAACTAAATTACATTTTTCTCTTGAAAAAAAAACAAACATCACAAACAGCACCAACAACAATAAGAAAAAAATTATAAAGGCCTGGTGAATGGTTTTTGGTTTAAAAGGCCTGCTGAATTGGACCCAGTTGACTTATATAAAAACTTAAAGGCTCACTACATGTGAAGCCCATTTTGCATAAGATGAGAAGCCCATAGTACACAACCGAATGCTCCATTCGACCCCCAAAAATTAAAAATAATAATAAAAATAAAAAAAAAACACAACAGAATGTTGCACGTGTATCCTCAGTCCTCAACCTGAGGAAGCGAAAACGACCTGAACCGGAAGAACCAACCGAAGCACGAATCGAATCCCGCAACGTTGTCGGAAAAATAATTCGGACGCAGGTGGCAAATAGCAATGGCATCGGTTATCGCGAAGCGTGCTGCTTCATCGGCGATGAAATCGCTGTCAGTGTCTTCTTCAGCTCTTCTTCGTATGACTATGAGGTCCTACGCTAAGGTTGCAGTAGGAACCGACATTGTCTCGGCAGCACCCAATGTTTCCCTCCAGAAAGCTCGCACCTGGGACGAAGGTGTCGCTTCCAAGTTCTCCACCACTCCTCTCAAAGACATCTTCAAGGTCCCCCGCCCTCTTTCTCTCTCCAATTCTACTTTCATTTTCAAACCCCTCTTTATAGTAAGTAAATAAATGTGCAAATTGATCCTGAAAGACACGTGGACATCAAATTAGTTGAGTTTTTTTTTGTTAGCTATTTAATTTAAGGATTAAATTAATGATTTGTTATAGTATAAAATTATTCATGGGACGCTATTCATTGGGATAATGTCATTGCTTTCATGACATGTCGTGCCTCCATGAAACTTAGTGTTGTGTATGTCTTTGGAGCACTAATTTGAGTATTTACTATTGCTTTTCGGTAAATTACTAATGCCCTCTTTCTTTCTTTCTTTTTCCAACTCAATTTGATGTTTCAGGACAAGAAAGTTGTCATCTTTGGGCTCCCAGTAAGTTAACTTGCAATTCTTTTAAGTTAATGTACTTCTTCTGGCTGTCCCCTCAATGTTTGTTTTACTTGTTTGGAAAATTTAGTGCTATTATTTCACATGACAGAATAATGGATGCTTTTTGTGTTCTAAGAAATGGGATTGTTTTAAATAAATGTGGTGCTCTCGTTTTGGCTTTATTTCAAAATAGTGTTTCTGATGCTTTGGCTATCATTCTAACTCTCAGGGTGCATACACTGGAGTTTGTTCAACCAAACACGTTCCCACTTACAAGGATAATATTGATAAGTTTAAGGCTAAGGGGATTGATTCAGTTATTTGTGTGGCTGTTAATGATCCATACACTATGAATGCGTGGGCAGAGAAGCTTCAAGCCCAAGATGCTGTAAGTTGTCCCTGTCTTCTTGCCTGAGTGTCAAAGGTTTCATATACTTTTGAGTCTTTTTCATTCTTCACATTTGCACTGGTGATTAGGTTTCACTTTTTGGCCTTGAAGAACCATTGTATAAGTTTACATATCCTTCTGCTGATAAATTGTTGCCAACTTCATGTATCAAAACTAAATGATCTCTCAATCTGTAATGTCATTTCTAATTGAGTTAGAGATGTCCTCGTGCTGCATTGTTGTGTTATTAGTGCTGGTCATGAGTTGGTCCCTAGTTTGATTAGAGCATTGGTCTTTTTCTGTTCCGATGCAGTGGTCTGGTTGACTGAAATACCTGAAAGTGTAATAATTGTTGATTTGCAAAAGAGAATGAAGGGGTTTGTGGTAACTCAATCTCTGCTGAGTTCATAGTTTTTGGATCCATAAGAAGATCAAGCTCTTAAGTACACACAAAACGTTCAGTGACATACTGTTGAGATTTTTAAGTTGATTATCAGGCATATACCTTTTTGAACTAGAATTTTTGTATCTGCTGGCTTATGGTATTTCCGTTTTCTTTTGTTTATTTATTATTGGCATTGCTTATGAGTGTTGCATTTTTTGGTTTGAAATTTGACTTTCCAGATTGAGTTCTATGGGGACTTTGATGGGAGCTTTCACAATAGCTTGGAATTAGTTACTGATCTCTCTGGTGCTTTGCTTGGAACTCGATCTGAAAGGTATGTTACAATATTCTCCTTCAACTAAGATTGGACTTGAAGATTTGTTTGGTTTTGATGTTTGAGAGATCTTTTATTCCATTATTTTAAAAACTGGACCAAATATCAAAATGGTAAGGTCAACAGTCTTAGAAAGGATGTAAAGCTTTGAAACAATTTAACAAATAATGGTAACATTGCAAAGTAAATATATTTAGCAATGTCAATTGTCAAATTGCTCTCTCTCGTATTATTTCTCATCATCTCAATGAATTTCTTTGGTTGGATGGCTTCCCGTTAAAGCACTGCTTTCTACACAACAACAACACACATCTGTTCTGTCTTCATTGTTGATTCGAATTCTCAGAGAGTAGCTGCTGTTTCTGTGTAGGTGGTCAGCATACGTGGTAGATGGAGAAGTTAAGTCTCTTAATGTTGAAGAAGCTCCATCTGATGTCAAGGTTTCTGGTGCAGATACCATTTTGGGACAGATTTGAAGACACGATGTTTATGTATGTAATAAGTGAGTCTTCAATAATATGGGCCTGGTGCTTCCAGCTCATCGAATGCTGCAACTGTTGGTTCAATCGTTTTTTTATTATTGGACTTATTTCTGTCATCACTAATCCAGTTAATCCGTTCTTCCTAGATGCCAGGTTACACATTTGAACTTGTTTCTTGTATTTGTTTATCTCACTTTAGGACATGTTATCCACCATTATTCTTATGCACTTTGGAGGCTTCCATCACGGTTCTATTTGTGATTATATCTTTTGCCTGTGATGAAAATACAGTTTTATCTTAAAAATTGGCCTCTAACCAAAACTAAAGGTGTAGTTAGCGCCCCAACAAATGGAGTCTTGGTAGTTGGTGGGTAACATAGTTCGAAGTCGAATAGAAACTAGCATCAAATCAGATGTAATGCCAAATGAAATTATCCCTTTTATGAGGCAAACCAACATGCAGAGCATTTTTACTGATTGATTATGTCCTTAATCGACTCAAAAGGAGCTTGCTTGATATATTGTGCATAACATGAGTAACATTTACCCTTAAGAAACAGTAACATTTGATTGGATAGCAAAGTAAAATAAATTTACAATGCTAATACATTAAAATTAAACTCAACATGTACAATTGGTGCAAGATTAATCTGCAGAGTAGAACCGCCAAATTATTTCATCAAAATAAATCAAGTATCGATATGTAAAGGAACCGAAAAGGAAATCAACAAACATGGAAAAGAATCCATGCAATTATATCTAGTAGGTGCATTACATAATCTTCCAACGGAAGAAACCGCTGGCTATATTGATATTACATACTTTTAGTTTCTACCAATCATTGAATATTGATAAGAATGCAGGACGCATACCAACAGGTACGTTGGTAATCAAAGTCGTCTCTTGCACTTCTCCATGGACAAGTGAGACAGCATAGTAAAGTTGAAGAACCCCCAGCTAAGTCCTCACAGCATCATGTCCACTCTGAATGAAGAAAGCAAACACATTGAAAGCATTAGCCACCTTTCAAGCAAATATCATTTAATATTCGTCTAGAGGCATTCATCATTTCTAAAATGCAATTTGTCACCCGAATTCTTTTAAACAAGCAGCAAACACGGGACCAATCGGGGTGAAGTTTTTTTTTTTTGGTCTCATCAAAGACAAATGAGTTCTAATCAAACTTAGAAACAGCTCAAACGGCAAATTGCTTCTATATTGTTTTAACATTTTTAATCATTTTTTTTTTAATTCATTCTTTTGTGTTCTGTGGTTAATAAAACCACATGAAATTGCAAATCAAGGTTACACAGAAATTAGGCACCAGTTAACTTCTTATAATCAACTAATTTTCAAAGGACAGAGGATGGGGATTGATAGATGGAATACCTGAATATGTGGAGGAATTTCCACCCGACCAGAAACCATGCTACAAACAAGTGAGGGAGCATCTGAATGAACATCTTGAACCGCACTTCCACTATCAACAATTGGAGAAGGCTCAGTGCCATTCTCTTCAACAGACTTTCCTTTCGCAGGGAAGCCTGAAGATCCCCCAGCATCAACAGGAATGAGAGGAGAACCAGACCGTTTTGAGGTAAGATCGAGGCGTTCAATCATCCGTGCAACACCAGCGATGCCTGCATTCATCTCGCGCTGAACACCTTTACTCAGCTCTTTTACCGAGGCATTATGAGCAAGTAACTTTTCTTTAAGGCCACGGGTACCTTTTGATATTGATTCCTTATATCTGTAACACGATTTCAGATATATTAGTACTAAAGGGAAATAGCTTGGGAGCACTCAGCCATTCATGTACAAAAAGGTTTACCTGGCTGAAGCAGCAGAAAATTTGGATTTAATGGACTCAGGGATAGAGAACATCTCAGAAGTATTCAGTCTCCTTCCATTCTCAGATGGTGGCTGGGTATAGAGAACTCTGAACATGAGCCGGGAATAAAAAAACACATGAAAAATGAGTTAAGTGAGCACTCTAGGACAAAGCTTCCTGATAAATAAAAGATGCCACATCTTTAAACCTGAAGTATAATGCACATACCTGGTTTTGAAAGGAAAGTCATCCTCAGGAGTAGTATTTCTTGCAACCTGACCAACAGGGGAAAAGCAGATGCTGGAGGTTGAATGACAACAGCAGATGGTACACCAGAAATTGGTGAACTATCACCCGAAGGTGAAGTGATCAGTGTTGGTTGCACCCCTGACACATACACAGAAGAGTTAGAAACAGGAACCTCTGATGGACCTGCTCCAGATGATCTCATCCTTTCCCGTCTATGGACAAACCGAGATCTACTGGCAGCAGCAAATAGGTGCTGCATAATTTGTTCATCAATATCAGAGTCATCTGAGCAAGAATCATCCTGCACCAGAACAATTTGCTTCTCAGAACGGATATCATCAAAGCAATTAAATGATACTTGTATGAAGGCAACCAACACGTATAAAAAGATATTAACACACCAAACGGTTTCATAACGCTATCAATTCTCAGATATCTCACTCACATGATCATCATTAAGCCGTTCAAGTGGGACACGAGAATTAGTGAATGAAGATGGATATATGTTTACTGATCTTGAGCGTTTTTCAGCCTCCATTGCAGCTAGAAGCTCTTGGCTACAACCCAAAAAAAAAAGTGATTGATGAAAACTACTAACCAACCCACAAAAGGCACGCATTAACAATTCAAGAAGGATGAAGGAGAGACCAGGGGCCAGGGAGGGTTTTGTAAGGAAAAAAAACCTGGAAGGATCAATGAAAGAAAGCGACTGCAAACATATCGGACACTCTGAGCTTCTCTGTGACCTAAAGAAAAAAGGGAATTAAGTCAGATGCAGACAATCACAATCCACATCATTGTTCATTTTCCAAACTGCAAAAACATAGATACAGTTTCCTCTCATAAAAGATCAAGTGGCCTTACCATTCAAGAATACAATGCAGATGATATTCATGTTTGCAACTGGTAATCTAGAATTGAAAAGGAAACATGTCAATAGACTGTTCAACGTTGAAGTTTAGACATCAATATCTACAGGCATAAAGCTTGCCACTGATTATCTACAGGTTTCAACTCATCCAGACATAAAGCATAATTAGACACATCCAAATAAATAGATATCTCATAGATGAAAAAAAAATGTTTAACACTCACAGTATACAACAATCTCAACCCTCGAATACCCTTTGAGATCAAAATGCTAAATTAATTGGTGCAAGAATAAGAATAAACCAACACGATTGTCTTCTTCAAATATGCACTTAACAAAAAGAAAGCACATCGATAGTTCATTTCCTGTTGCATCAATGAATCAATATATCATTCCTTGTGATGCTTAAATAAACAGCATGGAATGGCAAAATTTTCCCACAGGTGTAGACAGTCAATCCCAAATTAAAATAGATCCCCAAATGCAACTCAAAACAAAATTTTAAAAATAAATAAATAAATAAAGAGAGTAAATTACCAAGCAAGTTGAATCAAAACAATAGGACACCAAACCAGGAAAAGGAAATTGATGCATTCACAATATGCAATTCAAGCTCGGATTTCAACACGAGACTGGACCAAACTAGCAAATGGGTATGCGATCACTGATCAAAGTTGGAAACTTTTCAGAAACCCAAATGCAAAAACATAGAAAACACAAGAGTGGTGGATCTTACAGTAGAAGGGTCATTGATACCGAAAGGTTCCAGACATATACTGCAGAAGTCCTCGGAATAATCATCGAAAGCTGCACCACCTGCAATGTGTGATGAAGGAGGAGAAGAAGATGAAGATAAAGACGAGGTGAAACTTTCCATGGTTAGCTCCACAATGGTCTGTGATGGAGAATACTCTCTGGTGAAGAAGAAGAAGAAGAAAAGAACCCTAAAAATGAAGAGAGAGAGAGAGAGAGAGAGAGAGAGAGAGTGTGTGTTTGAAAGGACAAAGAAAAGAATTAAAAGGAGAGAAGAGAAAGAGGAAAGGAAGCAGAAAATGCAGGGAAAATCCGGTTCAGACGCTTTTGATTTTGATGGAATCAACGTATTACCTAACCTCTTCTAACCATGGAATATTAGAATAAATAATAATAATAATAATAATAATAATAATAATTGGATTGTGTCATTGATTAATTTTAACCTCTTGGTTAATTAATTTGTTAATCTCGACTTTCCCTTTTAGATTTCTTTTGGCCTTTTTCTGCTTAACGTTAACTCGTATGATTTATTTTCTGTGCTACTGCTACGGCACTCAACACTACTTATGTGGAGTACTTGTGCTTTTGTGTAGTTGTCCTTTTCTTTACTTTCTTCTTGTCCACCGCTCCTATCATTAATTAACTAAAGTATATTAAATTTCTTGTCAATGAAAACAACAATATTAACAGAAAGTAACTAAGCTAACGTGTTCTTACATGATTCGGTATATTATATGGAATGGAAATAAAAATCGGGGAATGAACATTTCGAATTTAGAGTTGGATTTGGTGCATGAAATTAAAACAGGATGAAATCAAAATTAATCTAAACGATAGAAAGCGAAAATAAAAATAAAAACTTATTATATCTTAATACCTTGTCATATATGTGATAAAATTTATTAAGAATAATATATTACTTTTATTATTTCCAAGTTTGGCATGTGTGATACCGATATGTTTGGAATCTTCAAATTTAATTATGTGATACACTAATTCCTCTTACAAGTTAATTAGATAATTATTGATCTATATTAATAGATTAAAGGAAAAATACATGTCAAACTACTTAAATCAATCAAGCTAATTCGATAATTCTTCTAATTATCATTCGGATTCAAATATAATGTAGTTAAATTGCTTGAATGACTAAATAACAAAAAGGAATAAAAGGAAAAAAGTGTGGATGACAATATGTCTGAGGAAATAAAAGAAAAGAAAATGCATTGAGTTTCAAACACGTTGAGGCCCGCCCGTCAAGCTGAAGACAAGTGTGCCATGGTGGGGTGAAGCGCTTTACGACAACACAGTGACAGTGGGCCGCCAAAGTCTTCCTTCAAGCGTGACTTGACTTAGGGCCTCTGCACACCTAATAGGATGAAGATATATAATATAAGGTCCTATATAGAGGTGAGGGAAGTCCAACTTTTACATTTTTTATCATCTGTTATCCAAGTTAATATTTTTATTTATTTTATTTTTTATTAATTTTATGACATAAATATAAATAAGAAAATATTTCATTTAAATTTAAATAAAATATTATAAAAATTAAAATTACAACCAATCAAAATTCAAATTTTGGGTTTTAGTTCAAATTCAAATTTTTTTCAAATTTTCTAAATTTGTGAGCCAAAAATAAAATATTTAAAAATTTTATAAATTCATTAAAAATCACTCTTTAACTTATTTTCCTCTTAGGAAAAAATATAAACTCTTAATCCCAAGGATATGATTTTATCATATAGCCCTTCAAGAAGGAATAGGTAAGGACTTCGAAATTAAACCGACAACATGGGTGGGTGGGAGCTGAAGCTGTATGGAAAAAAAAAATCTACCAACACGTGTACCTATGGTATCACAAAAGACACTAAAACCTATTAATATTAGTCATGACCTTTGTCATAGATTTATGACTTTATAGACATTATTTGGACTATTATGAGTTTTTACTATCTATTATGAGACTTTAGTTATGTTATATTATTATATTAAAGTGTTCCCTTATGTATCTCGTATGTGTAATATGTATTATACCCTATGAATCAATGTTAGTAATGACGTATATTTTCTATAGATGATGGCATGGTTATCAAACCCTCGGGCAGCCAAATGAATGGTCATAAGAGGGGAGTCACCTATTGGATTGGACTTGCATTCAAACTAGGATGACTCGATGTGATCGGTTAATTTAACAAAATTAACCAAGTCATCTTTTTTCAATCAACATATTTGTTTCAGAATGCCAACATTGAAAGAAAGAAGAACGAGTCGAGAAGGAGAAGAGAGATCATCATGAAAGGAGAAGACAAGAAGCGGGAATAAGGTTGACATAAAATGTCAGTCAAACCAAAATCGGGTTTACCGCCATGCCTTCACCGCTTGATGTAGAACACCGCTACCCGCGCAACTCGATGTGGTGATGACAGGAGAGTACAACAAAGGCTTAGGTTCAATGGTTGTGGTTGATAGGCATAGTCGTGGGTTTCAGGTTTAGTGTGATTTCAGGTGCAGTGGCATGAAAGAGGGCTCAAAGAGAAATGGGTGTATGGTTGTGTGGGGCTGGTTAGATGTGGTGCCATGAAAGAGGGTTGTGTGAGTGAGTGTTAAGAGAGAGAGAAGGGTTGTGTAGGTGAAAGAGCCAGGGAGCATAAGATGAGGTTAGATTAGAATGGGATTTTTTTTTTAACTTTATTTTGAAATAGTAAAAATGTAAAATGGATTGGAAGTGGGATACTAGCTTCCAGCTGTACAACATCACAACATATGCTAGTTTTTTTTGAAAAAAATATTATAATCTTACTTTATTTTTCAATTTTGTATAATATAATTTGTGATAATTAATCATGTGAGTTTTTCTTATTTGATTATTTTTTTCTAGTTTGCTTTACCCCTTAAATATATTAAATTATTAATTATTTATATAATATTATTATATTTATTTAAGTTTTAATATATTTATATTTTTAATTGTTAATATTCAATTTAAGGTTCGTTTAGTGGCTCATAGTTAAACCAATAACCTAATGACCCAACCTTGACCGAGTTAAGCATCGAGTTGAGTTTTAAACTATGGATGATGGTTGTCTAAACTTGGGAATAACTGCTAACAAATAGTAGTTTCATTTTTATGTTAAAATAATCATTCTTTGTCAGCTTAAAATTATGTTTGGGTTGCTAGAAGAAAGTGTGCTACTGTGAAAGTGCAATTTGGAAAGATTTTAGTTAAAAAGACTTGGTATTTAAGTGTATCCATTATGACCTACCTTTTTTCTAGAAACCTACAAAGTGCATGATTTATAGTTGGTATATATTTTTTAGGATATTAACTTAATATGAAATAGTCATAGCAGTTAAAACAAAATTTTCTGCAAAATTTAAGGTTGTAAGTTAGTAATATTATACTAGCTAGTTGACTATTATCTAAAATAAAGAAAACTAAGGTGAAAGAATTATAACTTAATAAGGATAGCCTTCAAACTAACTCTGGTCCTCCAAAGCACAAGCACATTCTCAAACTACCTTTCAGATATCTCAAGATCCACTTCACAGCTTTTGGTCTTTGTCAAGATTGGAAAGAAGCTTGTTAACAACTCCAACTGCATGAGTGATGTCCGTCTAAGTAAAAACCATGGCATATATATATATATATATAAAACTCTCGACTGCAAAGAGTAAGAAATATTAGCCATAATTTTCTTTTCTTCATCAATAATGAGGCAACTCCTTTTGCTGAGTTTGAAGTGATTAGCCAACAGTGTGCTAATTGCTTTAGTATTCTTTATATTTAACCTACCTAAAACCTCTCAATATATTTTTCCTGTGAAAACCAAAGCATTTTTGTCATTCGATCTCACAAAATCTGCATACCCAAAATATGCATTTTCAATTGAAATTGAAAAACTTGTCTCCTCCTTTTCCCAATTTTCAGAAATAAGCTTATACATTATGTTATCTGCATCAATAATTGATAAGAATATAACATATAATATTAGTTTATCTTATCATATGCATGCAAAATGCACCCTTATGATCTAAATGCGAAGAAGCTGGGAATTATTGTCAATTTCATGCAGATGTTTAACTATAAATTAGAGACGGAAAAATATTCTCTCTGGCTTTAGCCTTAGTCGATGAGACCAAATACGATATATACTCTGTAATCTATTTATATACTCTTCCCTTGTTTGCAGGTATAGCGTATGCGGTGAATTTGTTGAACATCTCTCTACACATTTACACACGACATTGAAATTTGAAGCTATACTTTCAAGAATAAAACGATGTCATTCCTTACAAAATTTGCGGTTGATTCAAACGGTTGGAAATTTTTTTAGGCAAATTTTAAATTTGAATTATATAGAAAGAATCTAATCTTAATGTACTAACTTTTATACTTTCATCCAATCCAAAGCCATTAGTTTTATTAATTTATTTATTTATTCAGGTCCCTGTCAATGTAGATCCATCAAACAAATGATCGGTGAAGTTACTATACGACGAATCCATCTTCAATTACTGAGTTTTTCAATACGACAGTAATGCCAGAACGAATGTAGAAGCCTTGTGAAGATCTATCAGCCTCTTGTACTCCCTGTAGTTCATTCAATAGCAATTAATTTAGTACAATTGGACAATAAAATAAAATCATCATCGCACGTGTTTTGACTTTTTTATTGTCGAATTCTCATCTCATGACATTCCAGCAATTTCTTTTCCTATTTAAAGCTATAAACTAAGTTTCATGTACTCAAAGCCAAAACAAGCTAAGCAGTAGAATTCTGGCTTCATAAATCTTAGAAGAGATGTACATATTATCTTGTAAAAAGACCATATTTATGTCACAGTGAGAGGGTTGAGTAATGTAATTTTTTTTTGTAAAATTTCAAGATTTTGTTAATTAAAAGTATGAGAATATCACCGTTGCCAATAAAGCAAGTGGTCCTCATCAGATACTGCAGTAAAAGAGAAGAATCATACCTCTGAGTTTGCAATTACAACGTTCTTTCCTATTCTGGCATTTTTGTCAATAATGCAGTCTCTGCAGATATATGCAATAATTGAGGGTTAGGAAACAGCAGCAAGAGAAAATAAATAGTGAGAGAGAGTGAGAGTTGCAGTTTGTACTTGATTTTTGTATTTTCTCCTATTCCTATGGGAACTCTTCCCTCAGCTAACAGTGCTGCCACCTCAGCATCAGTTTCATAATAATCAGCGCCAAGCATCACCGTATCCTGCATATTTATGTGTGTAACACAAGCTAGATAGATGAGCACACTATTTGTAATGTCTATGCAATGTTTATCAAATCAAATATTGTCACATTAGTAAAAATGGTTAAATTTCACATTCATTACTTGTAAAGTCATACAAACTACTTATAAAGACATGCAAATTAAATGATTTAATTGGATGACATTATAAAAGTCACTGCATCAATATTTACCTCTAATAATCAAGTTCTGGTTTAAGCCTATATAAATATGAGGATTGCTACACAATTGATAAATCAGGTATCTATGATACAATTGTTTTAACAATTTGCATCATAATCTTCTTTAACCAATAACCATCCATGTACATGCCTAGGTAAAAGCAATTGGTGCACCAAACCTTTAAGTGAACGTTTGAGTTTATTCTGGATCTGATTCCAACCACACTATGCTCTATGAAGGAATTAGTCAAGAAGCATCCATGCGATATGATTGAGTCAACAATCTGCATAAGGACAAATAACAATATTTTAGTCTAAGAATTGAAGGCAGAATAGAGGCACCGCCTAGAGGCATGCAACAATATTTTAGAGTGAATCATTCATAAAATACTCCAAGAATAAGTTTTATGCTTTCTTTTTTTTTTGTACTAACCTTGCTACTGTCGATCTTCGATGGTGGTAAGTTTCTCCTTGATGTATACATTGGTTTTGCTGCAGCATAAAAGCTAAACCTGGGCGGCTGAAAATTGCAGAAGTAATTGTTCCTACGTGACTTAGATTTTTAGATCTTAATCATGGAACAATCACAAATGAACTCTATGTAGCCATGATACTAGAGTTCAATAAAAGTGGCAAGACAGATATATAAACTACACACTCACATGCTCAGTGAGGGCTAGGTTTGCCGCAAAGAATGACCTGATGGTCCCTATGTCCTCCCAGTAGTCATTGAAGAGATAAGCCTGCATCAATGACAGATCCAAAAAATTTTGATAATAGAGGCAAAAATTATATGTCAGTATAAAAACAAATATATTATACTATACCTTGTTATTTTGTCTCATTTAAAATTAATGTGGGGTAAAACTTAATAAAATTATGGGATCAAAAATCTATATAACTATATAATTATTAAAAAAAATCAAAATTGTTGTGGGGCCAAAAGCCCCCACCTCCTATAAGGTGCATCCGCCCCCGCCCGCATGCAAGCTATTGCTTTGTAATATGTGAAATCATAAGCAATAAATTCCTTTGCTTTGAAATAAATTTCCAGTCATACCTTCATATAAAACTCACTGGCAGATGCAGGAATGATCTCTGATCCAAAGTCATTTGCAGTTGGAAACCGCCATCTAAACGAACAAAGAAACTTTCATATTTTCAGTACATATTTCAGCAAGTGAACCACAAAGAAACTTTCATATTTTGAGAGGTAATTATCATCAATACCTTAATAGATTAAGAAGTATCTCCTTCTTGAAGACGTACACTCCCATGGAAGCAATGTATGGTTTCTTTTCAGCCTCATCCCGTGAAAGACCCAAAACTGTTGTATCTACTTGCTGAATTATGAAGCAGCATTAGCGGTAAATCTAAATCCTGAAACATCAGGATAGTAAACATGAGTTTTACCATTGCTTTCAGCTCTTTTCCTTTTGGCTTTTCACTGAATGAAATGATCCTTCCTTTATTGTCTATCTTCATTAGACCAAAATCTGAGGCACGGCTATCATGAATACACAGTAGAATTATTTTAAGACAATAATGTATAATAAAGGTTGTTAAACTGGGAGATAAAAAGGTAAGTTCCTATAATCCTATTTCAGATCAAACTTGAACAAATCGATTGAAATACATAAATTTACTGAAAAACTTGAAAGTTTAATTAAATTTAGTAGCAAACATGGTGATTTCAAGCTGTACATGTAAGTGATTTTGTAGATTAGAAAGTTAATATGTAGGATAGGCAACCTACCTGTTGTCCATTGGCAGACAAGAAATGGAGATATCCGCTTTACTTTCCCGGTGATTCTGTGTATGATATGATGGGTCAAAACTCAAAACATGTGATAGTCAATTCTTTGAATGCAACTGAATTGGGAGTGGAAAGGACTGTTTTGATTAAATGCTATGATATGAATATGATGCCTTACTTGAACAAATTCCATGTAGTCCATTCGGTAGAGGTGATCCCCAGAAAGAATCAATACATCCTCAATCTCCTTAGTTCTGGGATCCTACACAACACGGAAAGCATACTCTATATCATCACAGTTTAACACATTAGATGATGCTTGCCCTTTGCCGTGATGAGGAAGAGAGAGAGGAAAAATGGAAAAATAGACCAGAAGAATAATCAATTATGATTAAA
The DNA here is from genome assembly GCA_030441495.1 of Dalbergia oliveri. NCBI lineage: Eukaryota > Viridiplantae > Streptophyta > Magnoliopsida > Fabales > Fabaceae > Dalbergia > Dalbergia oliveri. The sequence continues at coordinate 25,110,421 of JAMLFY010000009.1, read as the reverse complement.
AATGGAAGTTTCAATAACTTTGTAGGTACAAAATGCCAGCATGGACATTGTCCATTGACCACCATCAACACTTGGTATAATATATGTCAACTGAACAAACATAGGATAATACAAAGTGTTATATGCCATACAGGAAATGACATAATATATGTATTAAGCTTGATATATGAAATAGCTCAATACCTCAAATAGCCAGTGGAACTGCCTTACAGCATCAGCAGTACCCTGAAACCAACTTTTACCTGTCTCACCTGGAGTCTGAGTGGCTGCAAGAACCTGAAACAGAACAAGTGTCACTAGATTACAATCTCCAGTATCATAGTCCACCATGTACTAATTTTTCTACTATCCAAGTTCATTTAGAAATCAATAGGTTATAATCATCCACAGACACAATATGGCAAGCATGTACTAATAGTGAGAGGTGGGAAATGCTACCTCAACATAGCCATCTCCAAAGGTGACTCCAGTGCCAGAGCTGTAAGCACGTGCAATGTGCCTGTTTAGTGAGAATGAGTTAAACTGAGTGAGAATGTATACCTTGTTGATGCCACTGTTGATGCAGTTGCTCATTGGCACATCTATCAGCCTGTAAGCACCTCCAATAGGGACCTATCATGATCATAGAAATTAGGAACACCCCAGAAGCCAGAAAGGTTATCAAATTCATATATATATAGATAAACAACAACAACATGATGCAATTGAATTACACTACATAAAATGAAAGAAGAGTATAAATGCTGAAATGGAGACTACAGCAGGTTTGGCACGGCGCTTAGTGAGGGGAAGAGACGAGTCCCAGCTCCTCCACCTAGTATAACCGCCACAACCGTTTTTGGGTCCCATTTTTCCATATCTAGGTCCTTCAGCTGCAATACACCCCATTTTCTCATTCATCATAGGTTCAGTACACAATGTTAAATTCACAAACTCTCACAAATTATGCATAGATCTCTGATATGTGGCTGCGTTTGACTTTTAGTGGGCTTTCTTTTTCCTTTTTATGTTTCAGAGACATAATCTGAGTCCCATTATTTGAGAAATTCAACTTAGACAAGAATATCATGTACAAGTACAAACTATTATCTTGTTGCATAATTTAATGATACGCACTCAAAATCATTTAACAGAATTATTTCATACTTTATTAGAACTTACGAAGGGTAGTTAAAATGATCGAGTCAAAATAATAAAGATTAACCATCTATATATCTATAGATTAAAAATAGTGAAATTCGTATTAGTTTCATTATGTATTTAGTAGAGCTGGTATCCCTTGGCAAGAAAACTTAATGTAGATATTCAGCCTGTTTCACTGAGAACTTTCTTTCTCGTTAAACCTCACCAAGACTCAATCTTGTTGACATGTTTTCAACTTTAATGCTAATTTAGTCAGTTTGGTATCACACAATGATGAGAAGTTTAACTTAAACTAACAATTCATGGAAATCACCTAAATCTTGATCACACTTTGTTAGCTAAAATATTGATAACTTCACTCACGTTTCTTTCATACATTTTTTAAGAGCACCGCAGAAGAAGGAAGTAAAGGAATCAAGCTAACCTTGGATTCCGTGGCCACATCAGTAGTAAGAGACATGCATATAGCATTCTTGGCACATGCAAGATTATTACTGTCACGTCCTTGTTGCTCAAGTGGGTTTAGCTTCAGCTTCCGACCCATGAATTCTCCATTACAAAACCTCACAAGCCCCCACTTCCTGCCACCCACTCCGGTTGGTCCACGTGGCTGAACAGCACACGACAGTGATACCCGGCTGCTGGCGGAGGAGGCTGCCATTTTCCCGGTAACTAAAGGGACAAAATCAGAATTTCGAATGGTAAATATATATAAGATATTCTATGTATAATGACACACTCCTACATATGTGTAAAGGCTTGTGTGTGTGTGTGTAAAGCACAGAGAGTGGAGAGTTGCTTACATGGACTGAGGGACTGCAAGGTATTGGAGAATTGAGCCACGTTATCCTAATTCAATTGCATCCACCAATTTTGTGTTGTGCGTTGACAATGGGGTGCAATAAGAGGCACATGGATATAATAGAATAAAAATGTTATTTGATTTATGGTGTGCGGACAAAATTAACTCACACCTATTTATCATTTGATAGAGTGAGACCATTTGAATGAGTCTACAGATGGATGAAGTGTATCAAATATATCCCATACAAAATAAGTAAAAATAACACAACTCATGATAAAATGACAAATAAATTGGTCCTGGGAATTTTTGTTGCTTGAATGCGTAATCACGAGTGCTATGGAATGATTCCTTGAACATGCTATTTGTCCACGATCAATTCCCCGACCTGAAATTTGCGTTTCAAGGGAAACATATTGAGTTTGGTGAGATAAAATAAGAAGAAAAAATCTGTCTTAATTTTGAGTTTTACTTTTAATTTTTTGTAATATACCTAAAGATTAAAGTTTTACGGTTGCGAACCTTTGTTAACAGAAAATACAAAATAAGGGAATGCAAAAAAGACATCCAAATATGCTATGTAGCTAACCAAAATGGGTTGACCAAGTAGAGCATTACGAGATTTGTATTTGACAGTTTACATATTTGAATCCTCCATGAGGTAAACATAAGTTTCTTTGTAAGTGTTCTGAATTTGGAGACTTTTCCTGTATTGGACTAAAGCATCATTCTCTTACTCTAATTTTTTTTTAAATAAATTGCAGCTAGCTCTTAATAGGGACGGAAATATGAGCAACTTCATTCCCTTCACGATTTGGTCCTCAGCGACACCATTTTTGGTTGGTAATGGTGATCAATTATCCCTTTTCTTAACTACCAAGGCCCAGCTTATGACGACTCAAGTATGCGCCTACATTTGATAGCCCCAAAGTTAGCGTTACTATGAAAGGAAAGGGTCCAATCCTTCCTACAAGCCCATACATATAATTTATAACGAGAGAGTTGTTAAAGGGGGCTGTGGGCAGCCTGTTAAAATAAAGTGGTTAAATAGTTAAATCTATTCCATTTTACCAACTCAAAAACAAATTAAAAAAAAGTATTTTTTAATATTTTGATGAATTTTTTTTTTAAAATTTTTAAAAAATATTTTTATTTATGTATATCCAAATTTTTAATATCTATAACAACTATATCCTAATTTAAACTAAAAAATATTATTGTTAATAGTATTATTTGTGAAATGACGTTTTATTTTTAAGTTTTAACTTTGATTAAATAGTATCAATTTAAGTATTCCTGTGTACTGTTGATGTAACATTTTTTACTTTTTTTGTCATATTTTTATTATTTTTTCCAATAAATTTTGAATTTTTTTTTAAAAAAAACACTTACCCCATGCGCTGTGCCCAACCTGATGGGTTAAGGCAGAGTAGAAGGTTGAAATTTTGACGGCCAAACTTCAATCCAACAACTAAAATGGTGATTTTAACAAATAACGCAATAACTAGCCTATTCTGGCATCTCTAATGAAAGGGTGAGGACAACACTTGGGACTTGGGACGCCTTGTATATTTATACATGTACAATATTATTTTTCATAGTTTTAGTGTGTCACTGAATCACAGAAATCGCTTTAAAAGACCACGAATATGCCGAGCTGGGAATGTGGCCTTTCCTCTTTGTAATCCTAGAGCATATCCGGGCTTAGTTAGTCCGAGCTCTCCTCTAAGAATATTCGAGGAGGGAGTTTGGATTTAGGCGGAGAAGTCCTTCTAGTGATGTCTAGGTGACCATCCATCGGTTCTTGGGGTACAACTCGACTCTTGAGGTCCGAGACCTCAGGTCATAACAATTTTCATGTAACACACTTATATAATAACATGTTATACTTAATTGCGATTCACAAAAATCTATCGATATGCACGTCTAAGAAGTATGTACAAATATTTTTTTATTATTCTCATAAAAAAAAACTAAAAAAGACAAATGTTCGCATAATAAAGTCAAACAGGAATCCTGTCTAGTGCCATTCTCTTGCATTGGTGATAGTCGCAGTGTCATACCATGATAGTCACGTGCCGTGGGGACACACTCCTTGTACTGTTCTACTCCTTCCTCCAACTCCAAGGTGTGAGGCCCCGAACACCAACCAATCATGAATGACAAGGTCTCCTCGTGCTCGTGAACGGTCAGAATTCAATTCACAAACAAGTCACAAGCCAAACTCAAATTGCCCCTTGTTGCAATCCCAGCTTGCTTCCAAAATTCTAAACGCAGTGGTTAAAGAGAAGCACATCCCTTCCCAAGGTCAATCTTCCTTTCAATCACACACAACTGGGCCGAGCCCACATGAACCAACCCTCATTACCAGCCGTCAAATAAAGACTCAAAAAAAATAATAAAATAAAATAAAAATCTCACCCCAAAATAAAAATCTCTACCCCATACACATGTGGCATGAATCAGAAAATCAAGGAGAAATGTGGCACGAGAAATGTTTGCAGTGACCATAACAGTGGTAATCAGCATCAACATGTGCTTAGCATGATCAACTTGGTCAGGTGATTAAACACCACCAGGTGTTGTCTGTCTTGCTTTTTCGTGCTATGATTTGTTTTTTTAAAGATTTTTTAGATGTTTTCTGAGCCTCTCATTGGATGTTACCTTGTGGGGTGTCGTTTTTAGGCATAGATTTCAAGGCAACAATGAAGTTGCAATGGAATTAGCGGTGCAGAATGGTTAGGAGCTACATGTTGAGCAGAATTATTGCTATACTAATTCTAATTATGAAGGGCTGAGACCATTCTGGCGGGGTCCATGATAAGGACATGTATATTTGTATAAAATTAAGCTGCTTCTTTGTCACCGTTAATCTGCCTCTCCCAATCAATGGGGGCATTATTGCTATTTAGCATAGGTAGGAACAAATTTATAAATTGACTATTCATGATGATCGTACCAAGAATTTTGTCCAAAAAAATCGTAGTTCAAAGAACTGCGTTAATAAGTTTCAGAATACATAAAAATTTCTGCATATGCCTTGTGATTATTTTTCTATGTAAGTGTGTTGTATTTTGAAGAATTGCCCGTAGTGTCCCGTGTAACGTTGAATCAACTAGCATTTCAAAATATTGCAGAACGAATGAATGAATGAATGATAAAAGGAGTAACTCCAAAAAAGTTAGTGCAGCAAGTTAGACTACTCAATATTCAATATCTTTGAAGATTAAACCAAAATTGAAAACTCAAAATGTTCGCTTTTTATTTTTGTCATTTTGTTTTAATTTAAACCTTTTTTAATTTTATATTCAAGGGATTTTAGTGCGTGTTCGTTTTCATCTCGCTTCACCTAACAAGACATTGTTCTTGCATTGTTTTGGCGTTTCTCCGCTGAATCAATTTCAACGTGATTTATATGAAAAACCTCTGCTCAAGTGGAAGACAAATACATTGAAATTGACTCAAAAGAGAAGCTCACAAACACTGCAACTACAGCATTCCAGGCAAGTGAAGGTGCGTTTGAAGGATCAAACTTCAAACACGGAAACAAACGCGCACGTGATGGTGAGGCAAGTAATCACTTTACAATTTAAGACTTTTGCATATTTAGGGATGAAAGTAAGAGAAAAATGCTTGACATCCAAATAGTTCATGTCTCATTTTATATTCACTATACTATCATTGGTTGAACTTGTTGAGTTGAGTGAGTGAACTACAAACTTATTTAATGGTAGGAACGTGGACGTTCATGAGATATCTATCTTTGAGGTCAAAATATCATTTTTTAAAATAAAAACACTAAAGTAAAATAAGAGGCTTTTTATTAGGATAAATGAATTTATAATAACTATAAGGTATGACACAATTGAGATAATTGACAGCTAGTTAATACTTTAAGTATTTAGATAGAGATTTGATCCTTAATGGTGTGTATAAAAAAGTCTTGTAGAGGTAATATCCACATCTATGATGTTTACGCCTAAGGAGATTAATCACGTTTTTTGAGGTAGATATCCTATGTTAATAAAAAATTGATTTTATAATTTCAATCATATTAGATAATTTGTTATACAGACGGCAAGGAAATAATATTTACCATGGTAGTTTGTTAAACAATAACACGTAGAATACTAAACAAAGATAAAACAAAGTCCTAGTATAAGATAAGTTTTTTCTTCATATTATTCTCAATTATAGATAGGTTTATGTTGGAACAACCCAAGTGAGAGGAAGTCTATTGTGAGAGTGAGATGAGTGAATTTTAACTATCTGAAAGATTAAAATATAAAGTTATGTGATTTTTTTAAATGAGGATTAAGTATTAATTACATGAATTAACTTTCAATCCTATCCATAAATAATTATATGATAGATTTACTCTTCTCTCTCGTAATAAGCCACTTCTAATGTGATAGTTTTATGTTTGTGTGATATTGTCTATAAGTTTATCTTTTAGATTGAATTATTATAATTGTTTTAAAATTCAAAATAAACTAATCGAAAACCGAAGCATATGCTCACTGTTCAATCATGAATCATGATTACTGGGAGGAGATATTTCACGGAATTTGCAGTTAAAAAATCTCGTAAGATTTTCTTTTTATTTTTTTTCCTTTTCATATCTCCGCGTTCAAGTTGAATTAGTTGTCACCAAGGTATATTACTATTTTAACATTTAAAAGTAGATATTCAATTGAGTATTTACTTTATTACTTTTGAATATAATGAATAAATGGGAAAATTATAACAACTATCACATCTAACAATAATAGAGACAATTGAAAACTAAATTTTAGGTGTTGGAGTATATTCTTTGGTGACAGAGCATTCCACTCTCATCCTCGGTCCTCCTATATATACCGTCTCCTCTCCCGCCTTCTCTCCTAGCAAAAACAAAACCGTTTCCTAAGTTCTTCTCTTTCTCTCTGGATTTTCTCAGCCCTTCTTAACCTTAATCATTATGCCTCTTCTACATTGTGACTTTGTGATACTTAATCACAACACATAAATTCTCATCAATTTCCAAATATACATTGTTATTCGTTGTCCTGTTTGCGCATTTACGTAAGTCATAAGCCAAAGCATCATTATTCATCATGATCTGTTCAGTTAAGTACACGGCATCCCCTTTCACTTGTTCTTCTTCTGCTTTCTCAAGCAGAAAGCTCCTCTTCAAAGGCCTCGACTTTCCACATTACCCACCATTCAAAATGTTCAACAAAACATGGGTCACTCTCAATTGTCTACCCAGAAGCCTCTATACCTCTCATCCACTGAGAGCTTCACATTGCAGGCAAAGCCAACAACAAGGGCCATCACAGTGTGCCAGGCCTATGAGGCTGATAGGTCAAGGCCAATTCAGATCAACATTGAGCTCCCTGATGAACAGGCTGCTCAGAAGCTCAAGATTGGCTTGTACTTTGCCACCTGGTGGGCTTTGAATGTGGTGTTCAACATTTACAACAAGAAGGTCTTGAATGCTTTTCCTTACCCCTGGCTTACTTCCACTTTGTCCCTCGCTGCTGGCTCTCTCATGATGTTGATCTCTTGGGCTACAAGGGTTGCTGAGCCCCAAAAGTTAATTTGGACTTCTGGAAGGCACTCTTTCCCGTAAGAAAAATCTCATTTATCTTTTCCACTTTTATTGTTTTCATAGAGCATAGTTTATGTCCCTTATTACTGTAGTTGTTGTTGTTGTAGTGTTGTTTTCACAGAATAATAATGCATAAATCATTATGAAATTGGAATGATTAATTTGGAGGAACAAGAGAAGAAAAATACCTGGTCTTATTCAGATAATTTGATTGCTATATTGAATGTGAGTTTCATATAATGATGGAGACATGGAGTCATGATTCAGTAGTACTCAGTTACTTACTTACCCAAGAAATTTCAAATTTTGCGGGGTGCAGGTTGCGGTGGCACACACAATTGGGCATGTTGCAGCAACTGTGAGCATGTCCAAAGTTGCGGTTTCATTCACTCACATCATCAAGAGTGGAGAGCCTGCTTTCAGTGTCCTTGTGTCAAGGTTCTTGCTTGGGGAAGCCTTCCCCATGCCGGTTTACCTGTCACTGTTGCCAATCATTGGTGGTTGTGCACTTACTGCTGTGACTGAGCTCAATTTCAATATGATTGGTAAGGCTATATACTGAATAACAAAGTTGAAATTTTCACATAAAATAGAATCTATAATTCATGTATAAATGTTCTTGGCAGTTCAGTAATCTAATTAGACCACTTTCATGTTTCAGGGTTTATGGGGGCTATGATATCAAATTTGGCATTTGTGTTCCGGAATATATTCTCAAAGAAAGGGATGAAGGGGATGTCTGTGAGTGGAATGAACTACTATGCTTGCCTTTCCATGTTGTCTTTGTTGATCCTCACACCTTTTGCCATTGCTGTGGAGGGCCCCAAGGTGTGGGCCGCTGGCTGGCAAACAGCTGTGTCTCAGATTGGTCCCAATTTTGTATGGTAAGCACAACAGGCTGCAAATCTTAGCTTATTGCCTATTTGTTTGTCCTCTTCGTATTGGTAGGGTTGTATTCTTATGTTTGGCTTCTTTAGTTGGATTTATATGAACGGCCAATTTGTTTGCTAATGAACAAACTCAATTTGAATAGGTGTAAGTTCTGTGTGATATGAATATGTAGGAGCCCTTTTGCCTGACTTTCTACAAAAGCATAAGACAGATCAACCAATTTTGAGTACTAGGAAAAGCAAAGGTTGTCTTACTAGTGGCTATGTATTTGTGTTGTAAATGTTCTGTCTTCTGTTAGTTCAAAATAATCTTTACTTCCCAATAGGTCATGTTAACAGAAAAGTTTTTAGACGCTCTCAACAAAAATATTTGTACTATCTTATTCATTGACATATATATTTTATGAGTTCATTATTATCTCTTATTTTTCCTGATTTTAATACATAGTTGATGTATAGGATAAAGCAAATCTTCTATTTGATTCTCAGCGCACATAAGAATTTCTCATGTTTACATCTCTCTAGTTTCATTGTATTGATTGATTGCTGGATTCAGAAATTTAAATAAGGCAAGCTTTTCCGGAATGAGACATTATTTAAAAAGAAAGACCATCAGTAATAATTGACTCAATCCGAGAGAATGACTAGTGATAAATTTAATTACATTGGTGTTTGCAAATTCAGAATTAGATTCTAAGGGCCGTTGAATATCTTTCCATCATCACTGTATTTGTGATGTCAGTGGCATAGCAATTTTTACCTGATTACCTGCTTGCTTATGAATGGTTCCAGAAGAATTATTATCATGCTACTTATTCATATTGCAGCCAAAGCTAAGCTTAAACAATTTTCTTCATGGACTGTTTAGCTAACAAACTTGTGAATTTTGATGTTTACAGGTGGGTAGCTGCTCAGAGTGTGTTCTACCACTTGTACAATCAAGTGTCATACATGTCTCTTGATCAGATTTCTCCCTTAACATTTAGCATAGGAAACACAATGAAGAGGATTTCTGTAATTGTCTCTTCCATCCTTATCTTCCACACTCCAGTTCAGCCCATCAATGCACTTGGGGCCGCCATTGCAATCCTTGGCACCTTCCTCTATTCACAGGTGCAATCTCGTCTCCTTTCAAACTTTGTTTCGTTGTGCTTGAGAATCCCAAGGGCCATAATGCTTCATGCACCCACATGACTGCTTTTTGTTTGCTTTTGCTATATATCACCTCCTGTTTCAGATAAATTCAAAGGAAGGATTAATAGTTAATAGCAATTCCATATCTCTCACGGGGGAAATTTTTTATGTGAATTTTATAATCATTCAATCTATGCTAAGTAAACATCTCAAATTGTGTTATGGAACAGCCCCACTTAATAGCTCTATATGATGATTGTACCTAAGTTAGGCTTATTGAATTTTTACTGAACCAATGAGAACTCATGGATATGATATTGTATATTTGGTGATTTTAATTCATGAAAACTGAACTGCAATTTGATTGTTAATTGGTGATTGTATTTGTATGAGTAACCGAAAATAGTGTACCGCTCAATAATAATAAATTATTATGTATAAAAATAACTATGTTATTTGTATTCATTATGTGTACAGTTGACAGCTTTCTGTTTATTCTGTGAGCAGGCTAAACAGTGAGGTGCTAGGTTTGATGCTGTTATGCAACAAGTGAAGGATGACTTACGGCTGGAGCTGATGTTAATTATAGAGTACATATTGTGGCCAATAGGAATTCAAGCTACTTTCTTTAATTTGAGGCCTCAGTAATAGTAATCACATTTTGATTTTGATCTGGTTGATTGTGTATATGAGCTTTTAGTTGCTGAATGTAATGATACGGTTGAGAAGAATGGGTTCCACTTAATAACAATGATGTGCCGGAATAGTTGCATCTTGAGGCTGAAACTTACTGAAGGATTTCTTGAAAAAATTTCTATGATCACGTAGACCCTACTCCTCAAAAGTATTATCAAGCGCCAAACAACAACATTGCTTTGGATATAATGGCCAAAACTTTGTACAGATATGAACTAGTCATGAAAGTAAAGGATGCCAAACCAATTTACCTCCAATTGCAATTGACTTAAAAGTGATGAAAATTTACACATTGCTTGGTTTATAGATTAAGTAAAGACAGTATTTTCAAAATAGGTCCCGAGCTTTCATATATTACATGAAAATTTAGAGAAAACTTTCAAAGTGGTTTTTATTAAATTTTACATCGGATAAATTAATGTCTGAGAAGGAAAAAAAAATAAAAATCAATCCTTTGCTTCCTTAGTAGGGCAAAGCTAGTTCCTCAGTCAAATATTTGTCATTAAGTGGCTGACTTAACTTGTTAAATAGTTGCGCGGCTCGTTAAGTGCCTGACCTGACCCATTTTGTGTCATCATGACAAATGAATCGGTTGCTAACAAATTATAAGGAATTCAAATTGGTCATTTGTTGTTGAAGTAAAAACCTAAATCACAAATCTCATCTTCCTTCGTTCTCATCATTGAAGCAAAATACCATAACCCCAATTTTTATGTATCTTCTTCCTCCTCATATCATAAAAAATAGCCATTTATATTATATTCATAAAACCCAAAGTGATATCCATGAATATGAATTACAACCAACCACAGTATCATCCTTTTTTTATAAAATAATTTTTATATCATAAAATTAATTTTTGTATCTAACTTAAATATTTTACTTGTCTTACTTAATTATTATGCATCAATATCTATTTTAAATATTAGATCAAAATATTAAAACAGAGAAATTAATTGTTTAAAGTAAGATCATAAATAGGTAAAAAAAAACTCAAAAATTGTTTAAAATAAGATCATAAATAGGTAAAAAAAAACTCAAAATATATTATGCTAAGTAAAAAATACAATTTATTAAAAGTAATAAGTAATATTATATTGAGTGTTAATAATTAGGTGTATAATTTTTCACAATAAAAAAATAGTTAGATGGGGTTGTTGATGTGGTGCATTTAAGTGCCGCCATTATCCAATTAGTCATAAATTGTAATGGTTAAAAATATAAAAATGGTTATAGTCAAGTGTGCATTAACTTTTGGAGGCTATAAAGTATAAATTAGTGTATGTGGGTGATATCTGAAGAGTGAAAAGTGTGCGGGCGCGCGCTGTGTCGAGAAAGAGAGGAAGTCAGGTAAGAGTGTGTCAGGAAGAGAAAGAATAAGGAGAAAGAAAGGAAGGGGAGAGAGGGAGAGAGGAATAGGTAGTGTAAACCTATTATAGTGGAGAGATATTATTTTATCTCTATATCAATTTAAAAGTAGAAAATAAATTCATTTTTGCACAAATAAAATCATGATCATATCTATTAATTATTATTACTTTATACATTATCTTTTTATATGTCCACTGTTATTTATTATTGTTATTTTATTTTATCATTTTTTTATATTTATGGATGATTAGGGCCCAAACATTGATTTAATAATACTAATAACTTAATTAAAAGTATTTCTTTCTCTCCCCACTGATTCTATCAATATATTGCACTCCAATTTCTTCTTTTTTATCTTAACACTTAATTAAAAAATTCTCCTTCCTTATTGGTCTAGTGCGAATTACCTCCATTCCAATTTTTTCTTTTTATTTTATCTTTTCTTTATATTTAAGTTATCCATTATTTAATTCAAGTTAGTTTAATGCTTCTTTTTTATTTATGTTATCATCTATTGTAAATTATTTTATTATTATTATATTTTAGAATTTATTATATTATTTATATAATATTATATTAATTTGAGTTGTCAATATTTGTAGTAATTTATATAAGGGACCTAAATTTAGATGTAAAATATAATTAAAATCTAATACCAAAAATAAGTAAAGGTTATCTTATATGGATTTGAAATATTAAATTAATTATGACTTTATGGTGATAAAGATCAACTCATGGACCTTGATAAAAAGTCAAAGAAAATTTAAGAAAATTATATTAATTTATGTCCCTTTAGAAATTAATATTTAAATTGACAACTCTATGATTTAGAAATTTTGTATTAGTTTATTTTATCAAACTTATATTATTTTAATTATGATGTACGTTCTTTATTTTAAGTTTATGCATTAATCTATATTTTGCGGGTTTATTTCAATTTATTGTTTAATTTTATGTTTTATTATTTTATGAATTTTTATTTAAGGTTTATTTATGGATAAATTTATGCATTTCTTATTGTGGATTTATGCACAATAACAATTAATTAATTTTAAAAAAGATGTTCGATCAAAATTTGCCGTTATTCGCCAAGGCAGATGAATACATATAAGATCCTTTTATGTTACCTTGATTAATGTGGCGTAAAAATCTTGTTTTGTCATCATAATATTAAAGAACAACACTAAAGAATGAGAATTCCCTAAGAAAAGATATTTGACTATGCGTGAGACAAGCAACAAATTAAAGTAAAAATTAAAGTAAAGAAATTATAATTTTAGTAAGATTTGCATAACATGATCTGCATGACATATTTTATATATGATATGATATTTGATTATGTTCATATAATCTTATTGTAGCCTGTATTTTTATGTAACACGACTTGAAACCGACCATAGTTCAAATGTTTCAAAAACATTCATTTTCTATTGACAATTTTTTTTTTAATCTCATTGTTCATTTTTTTTGTTTCTGTGATTTCAAATTAGTTAATTAAGTAACGTCGAATAGAAGGTAATTGTTAGGATGCGGGCTATTGGATGCGGGCTAAGTTTTGTAATTTTGAGAATGGGACTATGGCATAGCCTTTAAGATTCTAGAGCATGTAATAAGCCACCTTACATGTAAAGCATTTTTCATAAAGAATAATGTTATTTAAATATTTAAGAGTTGGACAACCATTCTATAATTATTAGATGAGATAGTGCCCTCATTATTTATTATTCATCTTATCTAAAGATGATAAAGTGAGCATCTAAATGGGACAGACATGTTTAAATATTCAATTAGTGCATTTGTTTAAATCTTTTTTCCCATTCTCTCTTCTTTCTTCTTTAATCTTATTTTTAGATTTTTCTTTTCATTGTTCATTGATGTAAACAATATAAACAATTGTTTGTTTCAGAATTTGAATCTTGATTTTTTCTATTCATTCATTAACCATCAATTTTAAAGATTAACAAATCTCAAATACAATTTGGAGTCTCATTGATCTACACTTGATCTATCACATCCTTAGCTAGTCCTACTAATTTATTAGCTATGGTATTACAACGGGGGATAGAGGTATATTATTTTTCAAGAAGGGCTAATACTTAACAGTTAATTTTATATAATGACTATATTTTTTTAATTTTTATTCTTATTTAAAAGTTTAAATAAAAATTATCATATATAAAAAAAATAAATATTTTATTATCAAAACTTAAGAAAATACACACGTATATACAACATATTATTTATTATGTAAAAAGATATGAATCATCCAAATAAAAAAAAAATTAGAGGGAGGAAAATGTAAAAAATAAAAAAATTATAACAAATAAAAATATCAGGGGCCATTGCCCCCTTGGCCAACAAGATTGATTGCAATATCTATGATTTTTTGGTGAAGATTGCAATATCTATTATTACAGGATTTAAGAATATATTGTGATTTAACATATGAAAAGATGGTGAGTTTTATGGTGGACCTCATATGTTTAAATTCATTATGGATCCTCTATTTATTGAATCAAATCATCCAATAAAAATGATATTCATCCAAAGGCTAATAATAGAGGATCTATGGTGGACCTAAACATATGAGGTCCATCTTATAATTTGACGTGAAAAAATAAAGGCAATATTAGATGGATTTTATGGTGGACCTCATATGTTTGGGGTCCATCATGAATCCCCTATTTATTAATCATTGGATCAAATCATGCAATAAAAAAGATATTTATCTAATGGTTAATAATAGGAGATTCATGGTGGACCTAAACATATAAGGTTCACATTATAATTTATCGACAATATTATAAAAATTAAGTAGTAAAATGCCAAAGTACTCTACTTCGTGATAGATTTTATTGGATATTCTCTCTTTCTCTTTATTTGCCTTCTGAGTTCATAATTCTTCTCTATTCAATTTGTTGTTCATTTCATCAGCCCCTAGAAGACGTGCTTCACAGCCTCTTCTTCTTTTTTTTTTTTTTTTAATGTGAAGGGAGCTTTCTCCAAATTAAAATACCAATGATTTTCGTTGGTGTCCCTTAGAGATGTCAAACCTTAGCCCATTGCCCGCCAAACCATTTTTGGCGGGCTGTGTTGAAGTTTTGAGCCCTCCAAAAAATTTCAACTCGTCTAACTTGCCCGCTTAACCCTCTGACTTAGGAGGGGGGGCAAGCTTGGCCTCAGGCTAAGTCTTTTATATTTTTTAAAAAAAAATCATAATTTATAAGTAAAAAAGTAAGAAATGTATAACCCAAAAAAGAAAAAAGTAAAAAATATATACACTCACCAATAGGACCACTTGGAATTGATATTATTCACTCAAAGTTAAAACTTAAAAATAAAGCATGTCATAACTTACAAATAACACTATTAATAATAATATTTTTTAGTTAAAGTTAGTGTATAATTGTTATGGATCTTAAAAAATTGGGCATACATAAATAAAAAATATTTTAAAATATTTGTTTAAAAAATTCATCAAAACATAAAAAATATTTGTTTTGAATTTTTTTTTATTTTGGTGGGCTAACCCGTAACTCGTCTAAATGCTGAGCCAATTTCACCCATTTTATTTTCGTTGACTCGCACCCCATTTTTGACAAGACGGGCTTAAACAAGATTTGATCGACTCTGTTTTGACATCTCAGTGTCCCCTGTCAAGTTGGAATCAAATCGTGCCAAACATCAAATCCTGTCAAAGATGTCTTGATGCCTCGTGTCAGACATACCATGCATAGTTCCTGTTTAGCTTATTATACATTGTAATTGTAAAAAAAGCTTATAATTCATTGCCATCATTGGGTCCAACATCTAGCTACCACCTTTGCTCTTGTTACTGAGCCTCCTTGACAAGCTATACAAGGACAAATCAATATGGAGCTGCTTCCACTCCTAGTGCATCGTGCCCTCTTTGCACTGATAACCTTTTCCTTCTCAATTTTCGTGGGAACCTGTGATATCATATCCATGAAGAACAATTCAGGTTCATCTCCATTTCCATGCAGCTTCTTGTTTGGAACTGCATCTTCTTGTTATCAGGTTCTGTCTGCCCCCTTTTAATTCCTCATGACAATTAATATGAGATTATATTTTCAGTCACCATGTCAAATTAAGAAAAAAAAAAGTTTCAGGTTCCTTTTTGCTTTAGGGTATGTTTGTGAGTTTGGATTTTGGAAGATAATAAAGGGAAGAGAAGAACTTGTAGTGTAAAATCATATTATAAGTTCTTCCCTCCCTTTCTTTCCCTCTAAAATCTAAACTCACAAATATACCATTAAGTTTCTTTTGTTGATACTTGACGTGCTAAGTCATGATGATTTTGTAGTTTGAAGGAGCTTTCTTGACTCATGGCAAGGGACTAAATAACTGGGATGTTTTCACTCATAAGCCAGGTTAATTAATTCAGATCATTCCTACTCCTCTACTATACTATACTGCTTTAATTTCATGACATAGCCCAAAAAGAAATTTAGAGAAAATGTTCCTTGCTTTTATCTCTTACTATGTATTTTTAGTTCGTTACATTTCAGGCACTATAATGGATGGAACCAATGGTGATATTGCTGTTGATCATTACCACCGTTATCAGGTAGTCTTCTTCTGCTTAAGTCAGCCCCTCATGTTCAGTAAGGAAAAATTTTCTAATGTAAAGTGAGTATATATATGTGCTTATTTTTAGTTTGATAAAATAAATTATCATTTTAGTTTATTAAATAGAATAAATAGATAAATTTTCATTTATATTTTTCAAAACACAGATTACAAAAGTAATATATATATATATATATATATATATATATATATATATATAGGGATTGTTAATCTCCACCTCTTCGCTGACCTCCATATTTTGTTTTGGACCAGTAACTCTCTTTCCTCTTATAATGAAGCATGTTAATTTGGAATAATTTTGTATTTTTATTTCATGTGCAATAATAAATGCTTTTTTTTATGACTCTCTTAATATTCTCTCTCATCTTTATGGCATTTTCAAAATTGCAAAAATTATGAAATATATATAAAGAAATTAAATTAAAATTATATTCAACATTTTCCATAAATATTATATTTAATTTTTATTATAATTTGTTTTAAAATATTTAATAATAGTTAAGTTTTTAAATATGAACGTTATGGGTTCATTGTTTTGTATGCATATCGTTTTAGTATTCTTCTCTTATCATTTATTTTGTTAAAAAATCGATTTAAATATATTAACATTAACGTTATGGGTTTAATTTTTTTTATATGCATATCGTTTTAAAAAATTTGTTCCTACTATTTTTTACTTCACCAATTATTACTTTTGCCTCCTCGTATATATACACGAAGAAAATAACAAACTAACATAAATTATAGAAAGAAATATTTTATAAAATAATTTAATATATTTATTCAATATATAATAAATTTACTTTTAATATTACTTATATGTTAGTGAAAGAGGGAAAAAGTGATAGAATATTGAGGTGAGAGAGATAGTAAAGAAAGAATATTAATTAATAGAGATAAATAATTAAAATAATAATTAATGTGTATACAAATAAATTACAAAATTGCCATAATCATAAGTTGACTAAACAAAAGGGATCATGCATTATTTTGTTTAAAATAAAATGTGGAGATTACTAACATTCATATGAAGATGTGAATGCTAACCATTCTCTCTCTCTCTCTCTCTCTCTATATATATATATATATATATATATATATATATATATATATATCACTTTTATATTATATCTATTTATACTAAGAATTCCCATCTATAATTATAAGTGTGTGAATGAAATATATAATAAAGGGTTCTACACTAACAAGTTTCTTGAGACACTAGTATAATGAATTAAAGTAAAGATCGTTTTGACTGCAAAAGTAAAAAGTTTAAGTTTTTAATGCATTAAAAACAATTCATTTTTTTTTATTCTTCAACCAATATTCTTAAAATACTCATAGTTAGCAAAGTCATATATAATAAATAGAAATAATAATTAATTGAATAATATTATTTAAACATGATGAATATCTATACCAGGACACTCCCATTTTTAACATTTAGAATTCTTATTTTAAGTTTTTTTAATCTGTTTCTCACTCTCACTCACATGCTTTCCTTAAAAGTGACCAAAATAATTCACCAATGACAAATTTCTAATTAATTATGGTTGTGAAGCAATTAGTATATTATATATATATATATACACTAGACTGCTCAATGTCTATTATATAATAATTAATTAATTAATATAAAATGATATGTAAAATATGATGTCCCAATATCAAATCTGTAAAATATGGCCGTTCTAATTAAATCCTGAAAAGGAATAATAAGGCTCTTTTTTGTGACCCACCTTACATGCATAAATTAATAATGATAAGGTTAAATTATTTTGTACTTTCCTGAATTTTTTTTTCAAAAATTCATATAAGTCTTTATTATATGCGTGTTAAAACGTTTGTAATTGGATAAATGAATTTATAAAACATTTGTAATTGGGTTCCTGAAAACTTTAATTCGTTATTATATTACCATTTGATGATATTAATGATCCAGAGTTGACATGAATTTTTAATTCAATTATTATATAACATTTAAAATTATATCTTAGAATACTCCATTTCATTATGTCTAAAATCTAATCACAAATGTTTTGTAAATTTAGAGATTTAATTTCAAATTTGTAGAATACAAAGACCTCATTTAACTTAAAAAAAAATAAAAAATCAGACACCCACGGAATAATTTAATCTAACTTAACTATAAAGGTTGAGTAATGGGGAAAACAGCACTACACGGACATCTGTCTCGAACTGTCTCTGATTTCTCTATCGCATCGCACGATTTTCCTCTGCACATAGTGCACACTGTAGTTGGCTTAAAAAAGTCCGTGCGATTAGACTTGATTAAATTAGAATCAATATATTTATTTAAAATATATTGAAAGCAAAATCTTATTTTGACTAAAATTTTCTATTAGTTAATTTTGATCACTTATTTACGTATACTTAATTACAAATTGAGTGTCTAATTATATTAATCATGTATCAAAATAATATACTTGACTACTTCTATAATTGAAGAGGCCTATATATCGCACCCAAAAAAAAAAAAAAAGAGGCCTATATATGTCGTTGATTTAAAAAATATTATATTATTTTTCAAAAGTTATAGTAAGGATTGTCACGCTTTTCAAGAAGTAACAGATACATCTAATATATCATAGGTACATATATATGTATGTATGTATATATTCAAATCCTAAAATGGTCTTTATCAATTTTTCATTGGAAAATTAGTAGGAAATTTAAGATTTGTTTGGTTTAGCTTTCAGTTTTCATTTTTAATTTTTCAGTTTTTAGGATTTTGTGAAGAAGATAATGAAACTTAAATGAAAACTAAAATTTATAATTTTCAGAATTTTCAATATTTTCTTCATAAAATCTGGAAAAGTAAAAATAAAAACTGAAAATTGAAAATTCAAATCAAACAGAGGTTTTGAAAGGATAGAGGAGGAAAAGAAAGATTTATATGATAAATTTTTAAAATTTTATAAACCTTTTTCTTCTAAAATCAACCTCATAAATATATGCTTTTTTTTTTTACAATTGATTCCTAATATTTTAAACTATTAGATACTTTAGTCCCTCAATCCTTCCTTTAAGTGTTATGACATCAATTGTTAAGTAGTTGCGTGTTAATGTTATTTTTCAATCCATCAAATAAAATGATGTTTTTGTCTTATTCTAAAGTTCAAAAAGCCTAATTTCACCAAGCCTAATTTCACCATCATATTTTACTGCAAATGTACCTAAATCCAAATAATGACACTGTTTTATTAATGAAAGTGACTAAGATGATAAAGTGAAGAATAATTAACATCAACTACTTAGTAAAGTTAAGTCATAGTGCCAATTAGGGGTGTTTAAGACTCGACTTAGCCTACGACCTTACTTGAAGCTTATTAGGTTGAGTTTGGGTGAAAATTGAAAACTCAAACCAAATAGACCTAGAGGTTTTGAAAGGATATAAGAGGAAAAGAAAGATTTATATGATAAATTTTTAAAATTTTATAAACCTTTTTCTTCTAAAATCAACCTCATAAATATATGCTATATTTTTTTTAATAGTTGATTCCTAATATTTTAAACTATTAGATACTTTAGTCCCTTAGTCCTTCCTTTAAGTGTTATGACATCAATTGTTAAGTAGTTGCGTGTTATTGTTATTTTTCAATCCATCAAATAAAATGATGTTTTTGTCTCATTCTAAAGTTCAAAAAGCCTAATTTCACCATCATATTTTACTGCAAATGTACCTAAATCCAAATAATGACACTGTTTTATTAATGAAAGTGACTAAGATGATAAAGTGACGAATAATTAACATCGACTACTTAGTAAAGTTATGTCATAGTGCCAATTAGGGTGTTCAAGACCCGATGGGCCTGCCAATGGCTGACTTGAAGTTTATTAGGTTGGGTTTGGTGAAACTGAAAACTCAAACTAAACAAGCCTTAGGTTTTGAAAGGATACAGGAGGAAAAGAAAGATTTATATGATAAATTTTTAAAATTTTATAAACCTTTTTCTTCTAAAATAAACCTCATAAATATATGCTATTCTTTTTTGATAGTTGATTCCTAATATTTTAAACTATTAGATACTTTAGTCTCTCAGTCCTTCCTTTAAGTGTTATGACATCAATTGTTAAGTAGTTGCGTGTTATTTTTATTTTTCAATCCATCAAATAAGATGATGTTTTTGTCTCATTCTAAAGTTCAAAAAGTCTAATTTCACTATCATATTTTAGTGCAAATGTACCTAAATCCAAATAATGACATTGTTTTATTAATAAAAGTGACTAAATGATAAAGTGAAGAATAATTAACATAAACTACTTAGTAAAGTTACGTCATAGTGCCAATTAGGGGTATTCAAGACCTGGCTTGCCTTGCTAATTGGCTTACCTGAAGTTTATTAGGTTGGGTTCGGGTCATTAGATTTGATTTGTTGTACTTTTTGAGTCGAATTCTGGTCATGCTTCCATCGACCTGGTCCAATCCTAAGTCAAAATTTCTTTTATAATTATTTTTTTTAATAGTTACTGATAAATCATAAGAGTTTATGTTTAAATTAATACATTTTGGATAACTTAATATTAGTTTTATAGTTAGATAGTTTGTTTTGAAATATGTATCTAAAAATATCTCTGAATTTTATTTCTTACTTGTAAAATTTTATAACTTCACTATGTATAATGTTAAAATTTTCATAGGTTGTTTAAAAGTTGAGTGACCCGATCATTTATCGAATTACTATTAGATCAGGTTTAGTTTCAAAAAATGACCTAGTCTAAAAATTGGACTTGGTTGGGATTTAGTCCAACCCTCCCGATCCATCCCTTGTACACCTCTAGTGCCAATAAGTTGTAGCTTTCATGGCACTATTCTTAGTTCAAATAACTATGGATTTGTTGATACTAGTCGAAGGTTCTATCCTTATTTATCAATCCCCTTCTCTATTGCCCATTAGCTCCATTAGAAACTCTCTAGAACAAAACTAAAAAAAAAGAAAAAAAAGTTACATCATAATATGTAATGAATACACTTATAAATAGACTAAATTGATTAATATTTTAAAAGGTCAGGGCCTATTTTTTTTTTCAGGAAATAATTTATGAGACTGGAAAAATAATAAAGACTATTTCGAAACTTTTTTTCTTTTTAGGTTGCATACTATAATAATAATTTAAAAGAAAAAATAGTTACTCTCTTGAAGTGAAGACCCTACATTAATCATTTCACATATCACTTCATTTAAAGCATTCCTACGGGGGCATTTCCCATCAAATGATGTGGTTTTTTTCTTTGCCATACAAACATTGGCTGGCTCCTAAATGCATTATTAACTTACTTTCCAATAATGCTGACATGTAATTATTTTATGGTTGGATATTGTCCCTGAGGAACAGGAAGATGTGGATCTTATGGAGTACATTGGGGTCAACAGTTATCGCTTCTCATTATCATGGGCCAGAATTCTTCCAAGCACGTTCTCCATGCCCTAAAAGAACATAACAAATTACACTATGTTCTTATGTCTAACTCTACAATCTAATTTTAATTTAATCCAGGGGGCAAATTTGGCAAGGTCAACAAGGCTGGCATCGATTACTATAACCGGCTAATTGATGCACTTGTCCATAGAGGTCACTTTGTGCACCCCAGCTTTAGTCTGTTCTAAAACATTATTCCAAAATTGGCACTATTTTACAAGTGAATTATCAACCTTCTTAAAAAAGTAACTTTTTTCTGGATTCAGGAATAGAGCCCTTTGTCACAATAACACACTATGACATTCCTCAGGTACTTGAGGACAGATATGAAGGTTGGCTAAGTCCAAAAATTCAGTAAGTACATTCAATTACAGCATAAACTCTGAATCAGGTCACAGCCAATGTTTAGATAGGAAATGATGCTGATATAGAGAAAGGAAACACTTCAAAGTAAAATTTTTATTATTATTTATTGAATAACTTTACACTTTATATACTAAAACACATTAATTTTATTCACTAATTCTATCTCATGAGACACACACCTCACTCTTTATTGTACACCAATACTCCACTACACTTGATGCACTCTAGGGGTTCTAACTCTCTCTTCACCTTGGTATTTACGTTCTCTAGCTAGTGAAGCACACTTTGCACCATGAGGCAAGCTATATTTATAGCATCTTTATTGTCGGTTCCACTACAGCTAGAATTTTCTAGCTTTCCACATTTCTAGACTTTTCTTTTTGACTTTTTATTATTTTACTAGTTGTAAATAATTCTAGCAACTTGCCTACAATTCTAGTAACTTCCATCTAAATTCATCTAGTGCTGATTTTCAGCTGACACACCATTTTTTCACACCTTTTATTATTGCAAAAGAAAACAACTAGATGCAGTGTATTTAAGAAGTATGGCTCTCTTATTATATTATCTTTTAAATATATATATATATATATATATATATATATATATATATATATATATTGGTTGACAAAAAAATATATAACAATAATAATATAACGACAATGTCATGAAAGTGGTGTTAAAATAACATTTTTTTTTCTCTAATAAGGTAAAGTTGATCACCTTTCAGGGAGGATTTCAAGTATTATGCAGATATATGCTTCAAGTACTTTGGAGAGAGAGTCAAATACTGGGTCACCTTTAATGAGCCCAATGTTGCAATAATTCGTGGCTATAGATCAGGGCTGTGGCCACCAGCCCGCTGCTCAGGCTCATTTGGCAACTGCAGCTCTGGAGACTCAGAGAGAGAGCCTTTCATTGCAGCCTCCAACCTTATCTTATCTCATGCTGCTGCTGTTCATGTGTACAGAACCAAATATCAGGTAGCCATAAATCTTCTAACCACTTTTTTCCATGAGGAAATTAGTTGCTACTTCAGGTGCCCCCGGAACAATGCTACACAACCAAAAAAAAAAAAAAAAGCATAAATGTTTGATATAAATCATAATGATGATTAGATAAAACGTCTAATTTCAATGGCATGAGAGTGAAATCATAATAATGATTAGATAAAACATCTAATTTTAATGGCATGAGAGTTAATCAATTATATGCTTTTATTTGTAAGACTTTTCAATTAGTAGATGATTAAGTTAAATATTTTTGTTGATATAGCACCACATGATTGAATGTTTGTATAAAATTATTTTATAGTGACAATGTATTAAATAAAGTGGGATCACCCACTTATTCAAGTTCAATAATTATACCATATGATTTTTGTCAATTAAATTCTGACATAGTTTTGGACTTTACAGTATTTTTCTATTGATTCATGTAATATGATTGAATATCAGAAAAACCAGGGAGGAAAAATTGGAATTGTTATGAATACTATATGGTTTGAACCCTTCAGCAACTCCTCGGAAGACAAGTTAGCTGCTGAGAGAGCTCAATCATTTTACATGAGTTGGTAAAGCACTTAATTTGGTTATTTGATGACTTTTTGATGGCCTATCATCAATAATTTCTTAAGATCATGCCTGGTTCTGATTCTGGAGGAATGCAGGTTTTTGGACCCAATTACATATGGGACTTATCCAGCAGAAATGCTTGAAATTCTAGGACTTGACCTCCCATCATTTTCCAGACATGATCAGGAAAAGCTCAAGAGTAGCGGATTAGATTTCATTGGAATTAATCACTATACCAGTACCTATGTAAAAGACTGCATCTTCTCTGCATGTGAACCTGGAAGAGGGTCTTCAAGGACAGAAGGTTTTGCTCTAAGATCTGCACAAATTAATGGATTCAGCATTGGAGAGCCGGTATGAACCTTTATAGCTTTTTTTTTCTTTTATTGATGACCACAAAGTAACACGTTCAGTTTGGTGAACCATATTAATTATAAGGTGTCAATATGATACAGACTGCACTTGACTGGTTGTATGTTTACCCACAAGGAATGGAAAAGATGGTGACATACATAAAGCAGAGGTACAACAACATACCGATGTTCATTACTGAAAATGGTGAGTAGACAGTAGCCTTGAATCTACTCCAATAATGCTGCATTAATCCCCTTGTTTTGGCCATATGTCCTCATGAGGTTTTGGTTGTCTTGTATAGGACTTGGGACGAAGGAGAATCCCAACCCCACCACTAATGATATAATCAGTGATGTAGAAAGAGTGGATTACTTGCGTAGCTACTTGGATTCCCTGACTACAGCAGTAAGGTATTGTTGGCACATACCCCATCTTTGGAAAATAGAGTACAAAATATTCCATTCATTTTGGTTTGTTTTCTATACATGAAGCGCTACGCCTCTCATAATCTAGGGGAAAAGAGATAAGTTACTGGTATGTTAATTAATTAATCCACGTACATTATTAGGAAATGAATCCTTTTATGTGAAACTTTCTTACAATCAAATCATTATGTAAATTTTTATTATTGGTCCTCTCTTGTCATGTGTCTCTTGTTTGGCCCCACTTTCTTTATTAAAAGTGAAAACCCAAAAACAACCTGATCATGTGATAATTTTATATAAGAGAATTTATTCCCATGTTATGAACTAATAATTAACATGTCATGTACCAGTGTTGGTCAGGTGTGAGATTTCTAATATAGAATAAATGTTTATTCCCTCTATCCATGTTTAGCGTGGCCTTTCAATTTCATCTTAAAATCTTAGCTAAGAACTAGTTAGAAAGCCACATTATGATCACCCCCCCCCTATGATTAGTATATAATCCTTCACCTTGTAATCAGTTCATTTTAACACTTTTCACAAAATCTCAATTCAAGAACTCTCCCTCCTTTCTCTCTTTTTGTTATCTGTTTTCTTCACTTTCTAGTTACATTTCCAACTCTTATAGTCTCAAACAAAATCAATCATCACCTCAACAAATTGTTGCTTTAATTAATCTTGTGTGTACAGGAAAGGAGCAGATGTGAGAGGGTACTTTGTGTGGTCCTTGCTTGACAACTTTGAGTGGACTTATGGATACACTATAAGGTTTGGACTCCATCATGTGGACTATGCCACTCTCAATAGAACCCGAAGATTGTCAGCACTGTGGTATAAAGACTTCATTGATGAACATAAGGCTTGCTCAGGCATATATAAGGCCTAATCATGCTCAATCTAGAGAGCTGGACAACGAAATATTCGTAGTTCACGAAGCAATGTAATAAATTCAGACCCCCAAAAAAGGTGATCTGATAAATAAAATATCAAGAAGTCCTTTTCAGTGTGGCGTTGCTTCTTGGGTTGCATGTCATAGGTCATAGTGTCATTTGGAACAGAGTTGTGTATACCTTGAGTTCTCGGGTGCATTCAAAGGATAAGATTCATCAAACTAAGAAACGTGTCTGATATTGGATTGTCTTTCAACTCAAGCCAATTTTGTGGAATTTTCATCGTTGACTTATTGTCCTTTACCAATTCAGAGTTTATGAGAAAAGATGAACCTGCAGTTAAAAAGCATCGAAATCACATATTGACTCCTAGCTTTTATATATTCACAAACCAGTTTTTACACAATTTTTACATCAATTCTCACATAAAACTAAGGGTGTTGTTATTTCAATACCCAAAAAGTATTTCGACTAATCAAAGCAGTAAGTTATTTTACTAATCATCCGGTGACATATCAATCAACATAATAATTGATTATCCTTCTTAATAACTGACCATAAGTTATTTTGCATGGAAATCACAGCTGTAAGTAGTTTTATTTGAGTTTAGAAAATAATGAACAATGACGGGTGAGTTTTGACGCAATTATAAGGTTACTGCCTATTATCCAGAGATCACAGTTTCAAATCTAAATAGCTCTTTATTTATGGGAATAGGTTACTTAGTGAGAATCTTGTGCATTAGACTATCCTTTTAAAAAATAATGTAAAATGAGAATTAAATGGTTATATTGAATGCTTGTTTAAATGAAGAACAGTAAAATTAAAGACAGAATTTTATTATTAATTCTTTAGCCAAAAGGATAAGGACATTATTTCGATCATCAAATTTTTTGCTGAAAAGAATGTGACATTATTTATAATTATTGAAGAGAAAGATAGCTTTCACTCATTTGATTTAACCGATCAACTCCCACAAAAATTTTGACCAAAAAAAAAAAAAAGAAAAAATTCTGGCTACATAACATAACTCAACTTAAATGTAGGTAATGCTACACAATTAAAAATATATATGACTGAAATTTTTATCGTGTAAAGGTAAATTGTTTAATATGCTAAAGGTAGCCGAACCACTCCTATATGTATTCTCCAAATAAAAATAAAATAAATCAGCTACGTACTGTTTTCCCTATAAGTCGCGTGTCACATAAAAAACAATTAACATATTCCGAATTACAATCAATTAGACGTACACGATAATTAAACATGTAGCCTCTATGTTCTCCTTTTAAGGCTTTAGAAATCCCCAATTTCATTTGCTGGTTAAAACCCACCACATTTTTTTCTCTGATTAGGCCTCACTTCCCAGCTGATACCTTTTGTAATTCTTCGGTGTCGAAAGCTGGGTTGGACCCGTTGAAACCCACGGATTAAACGGATTTAAATGGACTAGGCTTAAATGAATTGGGTTATTGTAATAGTAGCTCGACCCATTTAAAAATAGTTTGTGGTAATAGAGGGGGTCTTCCATAGGATAAAGTTGGTGTACAACACTCACTTTTAGGATTAAAATAACACTACTCTTCCTTATCGATATTTGAACACACTATCCGACACATTTCTAGACCATTTTCTACCTCCAATGGTTAGGAACATTTACTTTTTATTTTAAATTTTTTAATTCAATTTTTCAAACACATCAACTGTTCGTCCAAGAGGTGCATCCATTTTTTATGTCCTAGGAGCATTTCTCTTTTCATAATTTTATATACAAAATTGGGTTCACCAATATGATGGCCTTGTAATTTTGCCCTTGTTAACTGGCACCAAACAATAGTATATCTCTTTGGTACGAATGGATATCCGTGTAACTGTTGGGAAATGGTTTTCAACTAACCACGTTGAGTCAAAACATCAAAGCACGAGAGAGAAAGTTTGTTCTCGTACCAGAAGTCCAAAAAAGAAAATGGTTCTGCTTGTTTAATGTTTTCGTGTGACGTTTTAAGAAAATGGTTTCATATTTTTCATATTGAAATGTATATTTTTGGTCTACACAAGGAAAAACAAAAAGAGTTTAATTGACGTGCACTGTAACATTATCAGCCAATAAGAAGCTGCCACATAATTTATTTTTATAACCAACTAGAGTTTAAATTTTAAAAGATTATACATAATTAATGATTTATTAATTATTTATTGGCTGACAGTGCAGCATGTCAGTTAAACTCAAACAAAAAATGTATGTTTTCGTTGATAAAAGCAAATTGCATACTTTTTTTAATTAATTTTAAAAATATGATTTAATTGTCATATATTAACAGTGTAAAAAAATTTTATACAATTATCAAAACATATATTGTCATATAAGTCATGATAATTTATTTTTATATCTACTATTTAAAAAGTTATCTAGATGAAATATTTTGATTGGACAATAATCAGTACATAAAAATTAAACTCTTAAAAATAATAGAATAATGACCAATGATGATGAGGAAATATGGTTCCAGGATAAAATATTGCACTCTCCTGCTCCCGTTCTCTCTTCTGAATATTTAATGTATACCATATAATATAAATACTAGATACATACCTGCAGGACTTACCAAGCGCAGAGCAATGGCGTTCTATAAATTGCTGAAAGCTCTGTCTCTGAAGATATCCTTGATTGTTATGCTCATGCCATGCCTTCTCAGAGCTCTCTCATCAAAGGGTTTGGACCAATCTCCTTTACCCTCCGACTTCCTTTTTGGGACTGCTTCGTCTGCTTATCAGGTATATATGAGTTATTTGTTATAGCATCTGCAACTCAAACTATTAACTAGCATATGCTATATATGTATGCTTTCTTTAAAATCACTTTCGGGTCTTGTCCTTGCATCATGGTAGATTAATATGATCAAAATATACTTACCATTTGAAATATGGTGTTTTTTTCCCCCTTAATCATCATTTACAGTATGAAGGTGCTTATTTGAGTGATGGGAAAGGACTAAACAACTGGGATGTCTTCGTTCACAAAACACCAGGTGATTGATTTAATTAGTATGAACTCCTCTGTTTGTCATGTTACTGATGAACATGCACTGATTCCTCCTTTCAAAACAATTAATGATTTGTTTAAAAGAGCAGGGGAAATAAAAGAAAAGAGATAGAAGAAAAAAATAAACGATTTTTTCTTTTACTGTTTCGTTGAATTAAAACTTGATAAGAAAAAAAAAAGTGATTTCATAAAATAACTTATTTATC
This sequence comes from Dalbergia oliveri, assembly GCA_030441495.1. Taxonomy (NCBI): domain Eukaryota; kingdom Viridiplantae; phylum Streptophyta; class Magnoliopsida; order Fabales; family Fabaceae; genus Dalbergia; species Dalbergia oliveri. The sequence goes on along the minus strand of JAMLFY010000009.1, from coordinate 25,081,881 downwards.
TTTACAAGTAACATAGGCCATGATTGTTATTCTAACATTTGTCGCTTGTTCCCTTCATTTCCTTCTCAATTTTTGGAGAGAAAATTTTAATAGTATGATTTTTTTTCTTTTATTCATTTTTTTCTTTGATATTCAAACAATTTAACAAACGCATTTTCTCTCAATTGTTCTCTTTTCTTATTTTCTTTCCTCTCTAAATTTCTTCAACCAATCAAAGGCTAAAGGATGCCGCCCTTGTGTAATCATAAAAAAGTTCAAAACTACCTTTTTCAGTTCAGAAAAATACATTCAATAAATGAATTTTATATTATAAGATTTTTCAAAAAAAAAATAATCTACTTATTTTAAAATTGTATGCATATTTTTATCAAAATACATTTTTTCAGAAGATAAAGTCAAACAGACAAGTCTTGTATTAACGAATGGTTGTACTAAAAAGAAAAAAAATTATCGCCCTTGCGTTAATGTTCACGCTTCCTTCCCCCCTTTCTAACTTTATGGTTGTATTAACGAATGGTTGCAGATAAAATAACTGATGGAAGTAATGGAGATGTTGCGGTCGACCAATATCATCGCTATCTGGTAATAAACCTTGAAAAGTTTAGTTTTAATACTGGCTAATCATGCACCCTATATATATATATATATATATATATATATATATATATATATATATATATATATATGAACACTTGAAAATTGCACTCAACCATCAGAATAAGACCAGACAATTTTTTTTCCTTTCTTGAATAATTCAATATTTTATAACGGGGCTCTTAAGTCATGGTGAATTATTAAAGCAACGAGATCTGGATATAATATAAGGTGTAAGTAAATTTTATTTTTGTTACAAACATTATGCCAAAGAAGCGTGGAACACACTTTGTTTTTTGATAATATGTTTTTCCACGAAGCAACCAGATCATCATCATGTGCATATTTTGTATTTTTTTCGATCGTTAAATACACACCCCACAACCAGGGAGGTGTTAGAATACATCAGTACCAAAACCCTTATTGAGTCAAAAGTCAAAACCAAACATAGATGATAGACCCTTATAACACCCCAACTATAGTACTAATGATTTAGAATATACATCATGTGCAATTGTGCATATTGTAAATTCATCTTAAAAGAAACGTGACAAGTCTACTTGAGGATTGATAGCGTGCTTAATGATGGGGACTCACCATGTACAAAGGTCTGGGGTCAATTGCCCTTATTCACCTTAAATCCTTTTTGAGTTACGGATGAGGAAGTTAAGTGTGTGGGGTTTTTCTTATTATTATTATTTTATCTTGTCTGGCCAACATTCCGTGGTCGATTTGCATTGTGCCTAGCAACATCATTTCCTTTTGCGTAATGCATGTCTTGAAGGAAGTTGGGCCTGTAAGCGATGTGTTGAATCCCTGGCCGGCTGGCACTTTCGCCTACTCCATCACTCCAAAGAGGGACGGGAAATATAGTGAGAAGGATAGAAATACAAGAATAATTGAGACAGTGAAGAAAAATAAATAATAAATATATATAATGATATTATTGAAGATAAAAATATTAAATTTTTATTTTTATATTCTGTCCACATTTTAGAGATAGAGAAATTTTATATTTTTCTATTTAAAAATAAAAATTTTTTTATCTCTTATTTTTATCTCCACTACCAAAAGTTTATATCTCTAATATCTTTATATTTTTATTCTGGAGACAATAAATAAACACTACCTGAAATCCCTCTCTCTCTCACATAATAATACAAAAAAAAAAATTAATACACTAACCATCATCCAATTAATTTTTCTGTATGTACATGATTTTTAAAATAATATAGTTAGAGTCAATCTTATTTTTATTAATATAGTATATGACGGCTAATTAAGTTAGAAGAGTATTATTATTTTAACCCTTAAATTTATTATTATTAGATAAATAAATGAATATCTCGATAAGACATCTATTTTGGATGTTTAAAATAATATTTTTGATGTAAGAATACACGTTGATGAATTAGACGAAATTAAATACTATTTTGGACTTGAAATTTTAGATGCTGAGTCGTGGAATTAATATTAATGTGGCTTGGAACAGGAGGATATAGAGCTAATGGAAGCCATCAAAGTCAACAGCTACAGATTCTCAATTTCGTGGGCAAGAATTCTACCGAGTACGCTTCTTTGCCATTCCAAGTTAAAATATTAATCAATTGGTTAAATTCAATTCTCATGTAGACTTTGGTACGATTTCTGACAGAAGGAAGATTTGGAGAAGTCAATTTGGCTGGCGTCAGCTACTACAACAGGCTAATAGATGCTTTGCTATCCAAAGGTTTACCATCAAGTTTTCATTTGATTTAACATAATCGTCGTGATAAACTTTAGACCGTCAAAGAATTTTACTAGGTTCTAATTTTCCCACGTCATTATCCTTGAAAAAGGATGGAACACTTAAGAAAATGGAGCAGGATTAATCCCTACATTTAGTGATGCGTTTGAATTTTCTCAATTGGACAACTCACAGGAATTCAACCTTTTGTAACATTGTCACACGGTGACATACCCCAAGAACTCGAGGACAGATATGGAGGATGGCTAAGTCCCAAGATGCGGTAAGCATCTAGCTAATTTTCAAGTTTTTGTGGTAATATGTTTGGATAGGATATATACATAATCTTGGTTGTTTAACAAGGTACGACTAAAGGTTAAAATTAAAAGTTACTTAAAAGATATATAATTATTTTTATAAAAATTACATAATTTCTGTTGTCGTGAATTTTGTGGTTTGGCTAAGTCTATTAGAATAAACAAAGCCAAGAACACTAATTCACTTTTAGATTCCAAAGTGGCGATTGCATCAAGGAGGAATGTACCCCTTGGTTATGGGTTCTCAATTACTTTGAAGAACAAGTTTTGGACAAAGGCAATATGTGAGAAGAGGATTTTATTTATGAGCAAGAAGTAATTACAACACTTCAACACCAAAGCATCACAATAAATTTTGGATAAGAAACTACACCTAGACTAAACTAAAAAGAAAGGAAAAAAAGAAGAAAACTAAAAGATAAAATATAAAGTAGTGTTGTGTTGATCCTGATCCCTTTTTGGACTCTATTGAGTCCCTTTTATAGTCATGAAAGCTTTTCCCTTTAGCACATGTTAGTCTAGAATAAACCCTCAAGTGCTTGGTAACGCGCTGGGCCTTCCAACTCCTTAGACTCACGCTAGACTAGGTTCACGGCTGATTGGTAATGTTCAGCGATTGGTAATGTTCCACGCTAATTGGTGATGCTCACAACTGATTGGTAATATTCCATGGCTAATTGCATGGCACTTGACTATTCCCCATTATAACCACTCCAACACGTGGCCCACATGCAATAATTACATCTTCTCCATTTGACACATAAGCCCACTAATTGCAATAACTTCCTCATTCTCACAGCTTACAACACATGGCAACAAACCATGTGAATAGTTAACATGCAATAACCACTTCCTTTACGTGGGTTAATTACCACACATAATCGTGGGCCCAGTACTCATTTTTTGGTGATAACATATGCCCCCTATCCTTCAGCTTATGATGAACAAAAAGAAAGGTGAAGTGATGCATTTGCTCAAAAGGATTTAAACTTCATATTCCCTCAGGCTAACTCGTTTGCATTAGCAAATTAATCCACCACAATTTAAAGGCAACTCATTAAAATACTCTTCAGTTAGTAGACTTAAATTTGCCTAAACCTTTCCTACATATATAGTCACAACTGACCCCAATGATATGTTTGTAGCCACCACGGCTAACAAAATTGCTGAACATTACGGCTAACAAAATTGCAAAGAAAATTGCAACAGCCACGTCAAGTATTCATGAACAACAAACTCTTGATTCTATAGCTTTTAAAACAACGGCGCCGCAAGAAAATTTAATCTAATGACTACCGTTGTTTTAGCATTGTATGAAACCAAGGATTATCAGCCGAATCAACTTTTAGTCACTTCTATAATAGATGAAATGCATTTTTTTTTCAAGAATTTTCCTCCAAACAATGAAAACAAATCAACACATATTGAGCCATTGGCCAACCAGATGAAGTGATATACCTTGGTCGACTTATTGTTTGAGGTGGAGATAACCCCATGGCTGCTCTTGCAATAAAATCGTCCAGGACTGGTGACTCGAGAAAAATGGTTGATCATCTGATAGAGGTGGAACAATTATCCATGGCTCCTCCAGTGTAACCTACCATGATCCTCGGTAACTATCATTAGTCATGTCATTGCTCTTGCAATCAATTGAGTCGTAATCATCAGTGAAACTAATTTTGGTATTCTGCCCTTTGTTCCATAACCTGGACATTCTACCAAAAACAAATGAAATTACCATGGCTAACTCTAGGCTTTTTATTCTCTCGGCTAATGGCTAATATTGCTCTTTTGCTTCAGCTAAGCCTATCTTATCTGCAGGAATCGATTGAAACCCAAAATTAGCCATTAAGGCAAAACAAAATCAAAATGTTACTTTTAATATCAACAAAAATGCCCCCGGCTAATTTTTGCGGCAATGTTAATAGCTTTCTTTAAAAACTATCACTACCAGCATATCATCCAAAATTAAGGCATGTTCTTCCATTATCTCTCATTCAGCGAGTCATAATCTTCAACCAAGATCGACTCTAGTCTTACATCTTCAATTTCCTTGGCTATCCTTGATTCTTTCTCATTAACAAATTGCTCCATTCTGAAGCTTTAATTGTTAATTGAGTAAAATCTGTAAATTCCAGAGAAATCAACCTTTTCTTTAGCCGTGGAATCATATTTCCTATAGCCATGGCAGCAAACTCACTTTCTGGTAATTTGACATTACATTTGCTCATCATCCTACTGAACTTTTCCACAAAATTAGCCACAGGCTCGCCAATTTGTTGCTTAATGTTCATAAGATTGGCTATAGTAACCTCTTGTCTGATAAAAACGATCATGGAATACACATTCCATGTCTGCCCAAGTGTGTACTGAATTTGACAATAAATTTGAATACCATGTAAAGGCCAAGTCAGTCAATGATAAAGGAAATAATTGCATCCTTAAGAACTCATTTTGCCCTACTTCAGCACATTGTGCAATGAATCGGCTAACATGTTCCATTGTGGATTTCCCATCTTCTAGAAAAGTAGTGAAATTAGGAACCTTGAATCCATGAGGGAATGGAACTTTATCCACCCAATTAGGATATGGCTTGCAATACAGGCCTCTCCAATGGCTTCAACTGGATCCCATAATTCCTTCTTATAACATCAGCAAGCACATTAGGATCTATCAATTGGAGTATCTCCCTTTAGATTAGCCGTACAACTTATATTAGCCCGAGGAACATCCCACGGCTGAGGTTGCAGGCTCCGCTGGGTCTGCATGCTGGGCGCTTGGGCCAAGTTCCACCTCCTGCAAGTTCCATCCTCAGTCCTGCAAGTTCCACGCTGAGATTTCAAACTCCACGACTGATTAGATGATTGCCCCCAGCATTATAATTGATATTATTCCCACTAAATTCACCATGTGACATGTACATAAGGGAATTTTGTTGAATTTCTTGCAATTCATCATGCACCATTGATTTCACAGTATCTAACAATTGTCTTGACAATCGCTCCATCAAGCCATCAACCCCCATTTCCATTTGTTGTTGTATGAAAGAAGTTGACACACAATCGGGTCGCTTTCTTCTTCATCAACATGGATGTTCTTAGCAGAATTGGCAGACGTAGCAGAAGTATTTTCGCTTAGAGGAAGCGGTAACGTTCGGTTGACTAGTCATCACCCCAACGGGTGTCCCGCACAACCGCATACGTTCTTAACGGCCTTCATCTTCACGGTTGTGTTGCTTTGGCGTAAGATGTTGCACTGTTAAGACTCAAATCCATGATCTTCTTAAATTGATATTTTCCACACAAATCCTTCGGATAGTCCCACTGGGCGTGCCAATTTATGTTGTCGTGAATTTTGTGGGTTTGGCTAAGTCTATTAGAATAAACAAAGCCAAGAACACTAATTCACTTTTTGATCCCAAAGTGCAGGCGATTACACCAAGGAGGGAATCTACCCCTTGGTTATGGGTTCTCCAACTACTTTGAATAACAAGTTTTGGACAAAGGCAATATGTGAGAAGATGATTTTGTTTATGAGCAAGAAGTAATTACAACACTTCAACGCCAAAGCATCACAATAAATTTTGGATAAGAAACTACACCTAGACTAAACTAAAAAGAAAGGAAAAAAAGAAGAAAACTAAAAGATAAAATATAAAGTAGTGTTGTGTTGATCCTGGATTCCTTTTTGGACTCTATTGAGTCCCTTTTATATTCATGAAGACAGTTTTCCTTCAGCACATGTTAGTCTAGAATGAACCCCTTAAGTGCTTGGTAACCACTCCACAGTGAGGCTGCAAACTCCACCTCTGCGACTCCACGCTGAGACTGAGGCTCCACCTAATTGGTAATGTTCCACGACTGATTGGTAATGCTCCACACTGATTGGTAATGTTCCACCGCTATTGGTAATGTTCACGACTCATTGGTAATGCTTTACAGCTGATTGGTAATATTCCGGCTAATTGCATGGCACTTGACTATTCCCCATATAACCACTCCAACACGTGGCCCACATGCAATAATTGCATCTTCTCCATTTGACACATAGCCACTAATTGCAATAACTTCCTCATTCTACGACTTACAACACATGGCAACAAACCATGTGAATAGTTAACGTAAATAACCACTCCCTTTTCGTGGGTTAATTACCACACACAATCGTGGCCCCTAGTTACTCATTTTTTGGTGATAAAAATTTCATATTTTAATCTTAACTATTCATATAAAATCTACTCATTATTATTTTACTCTTCTCACTTTGATAATGAATTACTCCGAACATTTATTGAAAACTTTCTCTTACATCACCCTCTATTACATTAAAAGTGTGTGTGTATATATATATATATATATATATATTTATATTTATATTAATTCAAAATCATTAAATACACTTTTATGCATATCAAAATTAATATAATAAATATTTTTAAAATATATACAATTAAAAAGTAATTTGATGATATTCTCATTGATGTCCATCGTATTAAAAGTTTCGCATAAATGATAAACATGATAGATATTTATAATTTAACGGTTAAATTAATATATTGAAGATATAAGTGTATGTCCATTATTGTTAAATGATCCCTCTATATACATAGAGATGAATTTAGTAGTTTTTTAATTTTTACTTTTTTGTTCAGTTTTTGAAGTAGTTGATAATGTTGAGATGTACAATACAGCACATACATAAATTTCAACATGCAGTATGCTAATAATAAATTTCAATATTTGATGGACAGGGAAGATTTTCAATATCTATCAGACCTGTGTTTCAAATATTTTGGTGACAGGGTAAAGTACTGGGCAACCTTCAACGAGCCAGATTACCTGGCAATATACGGTTACCGCAGAGGACTAGGTCCACCATGTCGTTGCTCCAAACCATTTGGAGATTGCAGTGAAGGCGATTCCGAGAAGGAGCCATTTGTGGTGGGCCATAATATTATCCTATCACATGCAGCGGTAGTTGATCTTTATAGAACCAAATACCAGGTACTATTTTGGTTAAAAACAAAAAAGAAAAAAATTCTCCCTATAAATTTGACAAGCTAAGCATCTTGATTTGTCAGAATTTTAGGGGTGAGATATCATTCTAAAAATGAAAATGGAAATGATCATAGGAAACACTTATTAATAATTAAACCTTTTCTTGTGCTTACAAATTAGTTTACTGTGTTATGAACGAAATATTCAGACTGAACAAGGTGGTAGAATTGGCATGGTTGTACGTGCTGACTGGCATGAACCCTTCAGCAATTCCACGGAAGACAAATTGGCCACAGAAAGAGCACGGTCATTCAACATGCTCTGGTAATTAACCTTTCAACAAATGACACTACATGTTTTCATTCAACTAGCACATAAAAGCAGACAAGCTCATTCTCTGAGAATGAACCTAATTAACCACAATCACAATAATGCAGGTTCTTGGAACCAATCATATGTGGTAGATACCCTATGGAGATGCAGAAGATTCTAGGACATATATTACCCAAATTTTCCAGCAATGACCAAGAGAAACTGAAGAGAGGAATTGATTTCATTGGCATCAATCACTATAAGAGTTACTATGTCAAGGACTGCATGTTCTCCATATGTGAGCCAGGGACTGGAGTCACCAAAACTGAGGGATCATACCAAACAGTTCCACTTGGGAAACCTGTACGTATCTTCAACCTTATCAAGTTATGATCATGAAATAACAACCTGATTTTTGAAACCTCTGCAAACATGCAGACTTCATTGGATTGGCAATATGTTGATCCTCAAGGCATGGAGAAAATCGTCACCTACTTAAAAGACAGATACAATAACATTCCAATGTTCATAACTGAAAACGGTAAGCATAACTAACTCAAGTGAGTCCTTTATGATGGACGGAGCTTCTCTGCATTTCTGTCTGAAGAAAATAAAATAATATAAAATGTGTTATAGGGTATGGTGAATCGGACGACCCAAATTCCACAGAGGACCAATACCTTAATGATTTCAACAGAATAGATTACATGGCGGGTCATTTAGATGCTCTACTGGAAGCAATAAGGTACGAGTATACATAGAAATATAGAATTCAAGATAGATGCAACAGCTATATGAATTGCATTTTGAAATGTAACAACTTATATATATAACTCCCCATATTTTGGTCTATATTGGCTGAATCAATTGTCATCTCTTTGCTTTGGCGTTAGTGTAATACCAGAGGATAAATTAAAAACATTTTTTCTTTTTCTTTTTTGTTTTCCCATTTATCATGTATTCAGGAAAGGAGCAGATGTCAGGGGGTATCTTGTTTGGTCCTTGCTTGACTATTTTGAGTGGCTACGAGGATATACAGTAAGATTTGGACTGTACCATGTTGATTTTTCCACACTCAAGAGAACTCCAAGATTATCAGCAAATTGGTACAAGGAATTCATTGCAAAGCATAAAACAGAAACATCCTACGAGAAATGATGGGGACAGAAACTGGTATATACCATATAAACCGGTACATATCATTGTGTCATTTGGAACAGGGTTGTATACCTTGAGTTCTTGCATGCGTTCAAAGGATAGGATTCATCAAACTAATTAAGAAACATGTGTGATATTAGATTGTCTTTCAATTCAAGCCAATTTTGTGGAATTTTCATGTTCACTTCTTGTCCTTTACCAATTCAGAGTTTATGAGAAAAAGATCAGCCTGCAGTTATTTTTTTTCTCTTATCAAGATAAGCATCGAAATCGCATATTGACTTCTAGCTTTTATATATTCACATACCAATTTTTACACATAATTTTTACATCAATTGTCATATAAAACAGTACACTAATCATCACATAATGTCTGTGCATAATTACAAGACATATCAATCAACACGTAGTAATAATTGATTGTCCTTTTTAATCAGCGCATAATATATACTGACCATCAGTTTTTTTTTTTTTTTTGTAGGTATTTTTATTTGATTGTAGAAAAGAATGCGAAAAATGGAGGAAAACCTTAGTATAACAGGAAGGTTACTGCTTTGTGAGTTTAAATCCTAAAATCAGATTCTCTCTTTGCAGGGAATAAGGCAATGTATATCTATCTCAAACTTCCTTTTTACTAAATAATGACAAATGCGAATTAAATGGTTAGCTTGAATGGTAGTTTAGATGAGAAATATAAGTTATAATTTTATTATTGAGGAAAGAATGTGGCATTATTTATAATCATTGGTTAAGTATAGCTTTCGCTCATATGATTTATCTAATCAACTCCCGCAACAATTTTGACAAAAGATTTCTAGCTACGCAACACAACTCAACTTAAATTTAGGTGATGCTACACAATTAGAAATATGACTTAAATTGTTACTGTGTAAAGGTAGTTGTTTAACAATAGAGATGTCAAAACAGACCATTTAGGCCCGCCTCACCAAAAGTTCATCGCCAACCCGCCATAAATAAATCTGAAAAGTTTAGACTCATTTTGAGGCAAGCTGCGGTTAGCGGCCAACGCACCAAAAATTTAAAAAATTACAAAAAAAATAAAAAGTTATGGTTTGATTTTTTTTGCTCACTTCACTGATATAGTGATAGATGTAATAGCGATATTGTCATTTGTCAAGTGTATGGACTTTGTTTTTTAGTTTTCACATGCTCAATAGTATAGGATTTGTTTTTCACATCTTGCTCTCTTTTGACTTCTTCAATAGTTCAATTCAATATATGGGCTTTGTTTTTCACATATTCTTTAGGTTTGGATAATAAGTATTAGTGTAATAGTATTTAATAACTAATAAATTTTTATTTTGTTTTTTAAAAAAACTTGGCCGTCTAAACCCGTAAGTTAAGCAGGGCGGTTAGCGGTTGGAATTTTTTGATGTGCTCAAAAAGCCAATCCATCCTACTAAAAATGACGGTTTTTAAGGACCAACTTCACCTGTTCTTCTAACATCTATATTTAATATGTGTTAAAGTAACTGAACCACAAAATATGAAGATGTCAATAAAAGTGTCAATTTATTCTCCAAATAATAATAATAAAAATCAGCTACGTACTAATTTTTCCCTAAAGTTTATGATCTTGCATACCTCAACAGATAACAATTATTTAACTAATATGTCATGTGTCACATAAAAAACAATTAACATATTTTAAATTAAAATCATTTGAGAACCTTTATCAAATAATAATACTAATAAGAAAACCACTAGTAGCCTTGAAAGAAACTATATTTGTCGATGACCCATTAAAGATCCATCTCATTATTTATCAAATCTACTTAAACATCAATCCGTCTTTATTTTCATATTTTGAATAAAGAAATGATCTTTTGGGTTGATGGTTCTGAATGCTAAAATAGTCCTTTTTATGCTAAGTTGGTACAAGAGAATCATCACTTTCAAAAGATTATATTTTTGATAGAAAGTTTATGAAAGAATCAATTTTGTTAATAAAAATGAATGTCAAGTGACGTTTCAATCAATTTGTCAAATAATATGGATCTTTAGGGTCATGGATAAATATAATTTATTTTGAAGGCTATTTTATTGGCTAAATAATCTTTCAAAAATCAAAATAATATTTTCCCTAGGGTATTCATGACCCGCCTCCAACTTTCCCAATCCAAAACTCATGAGGTCGGGTTTAGTCTTAAAATTTAACCTGATACTTTTTGGGTAGTCATATATTTGGTTGACCCAACTTGACCCAAAGTTAAATAATTCCCTTAAATATATATTTTTAAAATAATAATTTGTGAAAATTTGTAAAATTTTATAATTTAATTAATATATTTTTCATTATTTGATATATTTTTGTATTGATATATTTTGAAACATATATTACAGAATATCTCTTTTTTCTTCTTACTTGCAAAATTTGATAACTTTATTATGTATAATATCCAAATCCCCATATATTATTTGAAGGTCGGGTTGATTTGTTTGACTTGTTCCATAATCGAGTCATTATCGGGTAATTGGATTGAGTTCTAAAAATTGACCCGATCAAAAAACCAAGTTCATGTTTTGTCTAACCCATTTTAACTCGTCCTTTATACACCCCTACTTCTCCCTATAATTAATTAGACATACATGGTTAACATGTAGCCTATATGTTCTCCTTTTAATGCTTACTATTGCTTCAGGAAATCCCAAATTGCATTAGCTGCTCAAAAGTTAAAAATTAAAGGGTAAAATTTGTATTTTACCCCTTTGAACATTATGAGATGTGCAGATCCTGATTTTTCAAAACATGCATCGTGACTCTTTGAACATTTCAAACAGTGCAAAACATCCTTTAGCATAATCTTGGCAACTAGTGAAGGTATATGATTTACGTGCACTTAAATTTTTGACATTTCTAATTTGTGCAACTCAATACTTTATTGTGGATGATTTTTAAGTACATTTGTAAGTACTCGATGAGTTCGAAGGTGAGCCTTTCACTCTGGATTGGTGCGAACTTTCGCATCAACCTAAACTTCTATGTACCAAAAAAGAAAAGAGCTAGGTTATTGGCTTTCGATCCAAAAAAATGGACTAGGCTTAACTAACCCTGATAATTAGCTACTAGAGGGTAGTTCACCTAGTCGACCTTCTGATCATGTATTGACATGACTTGAGTTCAATTATCAAGTTTCTCAATAACCTATTGGTGGATGATTTGTGGATGATTTTTAAGTATCTTTATAAGCACTTGATGTGTCCAAAGGTAAGTCTTCACCCTGGATTGGCGTGAATTTTCCCCTCAAGCTAAACTTCTACATACCAAAAAGAAAAGAACTAGGTTATTATAATAGCAATCTAACTCATTTAAGATTAGTTCGCATGCTCAAACAAGTTTCTTTTTTTTAAAAAAATTATAAGAAAGGCAAAACTAAACAAAAAAAATGGATATTGGCCTTAAATATTTTAACATGCAAAATAATAAGACTTAAGCTTTTAGAATAAAATAAATAAATAAGTCTAACGAGTTAGAAGCATTGGTCCTTTAACTTGCAAGTTAAACAGATGAGTTGAAAATGAGTGAATTTTAAATAGGATAAAATATTTTAAATTTGACCTATTTGATTTTAGTGGGTAAATGGGTTACTCAAATTTAACCCATTTTGATGGCCCTGTAATCCTATATTTTATGGTAGACACTTTAATGATGCCTAGTATACTTTTCTTTTGGTCCATTGGATATGAGGTTCAAACCTATGACCCGTGATAAACTACCCAAACCCGTAAGCACTTGTTTGATCTGATAAAATTTTGGCCCACAAATCTTTAGATTTGAATCTGATTATAGCATGCAATCTAATCACTTAAATGATAAATAAGATTGGATAAAAGTTACCAAAACATTGATTGAGGAAAACATGATCCATAGCTCTTATATTTTGCAAATTTGAAAGAGAAACTAGTCAAAGGAGGCTAGAAGGAAAAAGAGATCTTCCTATTGCCTACATAATCTAAATTGTAGCCCTAAATCAATAAGGCATTATGTGCCTATATATAGGGCTAGGAAGAAGGCCCTCTCCCCGTGTTAGTAAAATGATGAACTACATCTTCCCATTATAGTAAAGTCCATACATAGAAAATTACAACAAACCCACCAATGAGCAGTGCTTTAACAACAATAAGCCTAATAGAGGCCCAATAAAGGCTCAACAATAATAAGGTTCAAGCTTAAACAATAAGCCCTAACAATTTTGACATCTAATTAATCTAGGCTCGTAATTAATATGTAATTGATTTATGCTAGTCCATAAAAAATAATACAATAATCTCCTACTTGGATAGCATAAATCAAATTAACAAAATAATATCCCAGGTTAATTCACAATATCTTGGCACTATACGACATCAAAATATAGTCAGCACTCAATCAAATAGTCCAATATGGGATAACAAAACACTTAACAATACATAAAATTATACTCAAAGGAGTACTAATATCCTACATGTAAGATACTCATCTCTCCCATTGACCCAACAATGGTGGTAAGAATATATGGGAATCCACAACAAAACGACATGCCAATGATTGCAATTCCCAACAAAATGGCTCAGGATCGCCAAATGCCAACAATAAAATGAGATGGGTCCAAAATGTCTCTAAAATTGCCATATCAATAATAAGTGCGCACAACAACATATGGCATCATAAGCATCCGCCCAAAATGCTATATGAGACTTATCAAAATATCTTAGTATCACAACAAAGTAGATATTGGGTCAATATGTCTCAGCAATATGCCATTGTGCAATATTTATCCATAGTTAAGTTGTGCAAACTTGTTATGGCATCAATAATCGTATGAGGTTATAATAATCTCCAGAACTAACTCTCATTAACCCAAATCATCAAAATAGCCTCAATATGGGTTAACAATAAAAAAAAAAAACCTTAATGGCCAGCCTTTGGTTAGGGGATTAACAACAATAAATTCTGGAGAAACATACTCAATAAGAGTTTATCACAAATCCCATGTAATCACAAAAGGGTGCAACATAAACAATAATAGTTTACCCTTCTCCTACTAATCCAACATATCAAACAAGATAATCAACCCCATTAGAGATTACAAGTTTCAAAATACTCTAATGGCATAATAATAATTGGTGGGATTATCAATAGTTTTGTGGCAAAACACTCAATGTGAGTTTGAAACCCATCATTATTCCTCTCTACAACAATCACAAAATAAAGAGAAACAAAAAGGTGCAGAGTTATCCTTATTTATAATAGAGTCTCACAAAATTGACTCAATTTTCTCTACCAACATAATTTGAGGTAATTATAAGTGTCCATTTGATAATTGACAACGATTATTTCCATTATGTCATCGAAAACTTATAGCGGAAGCATTTTAAACTATAATTAACAAATAGTAAGGTCATAATAAAATATAAATTCTCTGACTCCCTCAATAACAAAATTTTTGTATTAATGGGAGTAATATCACAAGATATTCCAAAAGACTTAACAATGTTCTTTATATAGATCTTAAATAATAAAATGATGATAGACCAATAGGGAAAGAGAAAACCATATCCAATATATCATAATATGATTACCAAAACTAAATTGGTTTTCTCACGCTCAATTAATTGGGCAATTAATTGACCAAAAACTCTTGTATCATTACAATCTCGTTAAAAGGGTTTCAGCTTACAATATACAAGACTCTTCAACTTGATGGAGAAAAATAATAACAATAATAATATAAAAAATTCATATGACAATATAATTTAAATTATTTTTCTCTATCACACATGATCATGTTAAATAATGTCACATCAAAGAATATGTCCATTATGTATATAATCTAACAATATTCGCAATCCATATAATAGTTATTTACTTGAAATAAATAAATTTCTTTATGGGTGAAAGCAAAGTTTTACAAAATAACACTAACAACATATCCACTATGGGGACAACAACACAACCATAATGGGAGGAAAAATAAAATTTTGAATATATATCAATAAATGCTCACAATGTTAAAACCAACTCATTAAGATTTCACAAATTGGGCATATGAATGTAAAAGTATGTGAGCAAAATTCTCCCTAAAATTAAAAAGCATATGACTATGAAACAAAATATAGAAAGATTTTCAAATTAGAAATAAATCTTTCAGTGCATTTGGTCACTCGAAACAACTTTTCTAATGGGATTTTATATGAAGATCAATAACCACAAATGACATAAATATGATTTGGATTTAAAGTCGAATCCAATATACTGATTTATGCAAGTCCACAAAATAATATAGTATTCTTCCACTTAAACTGCATAAATCAAATTATAAATTTTATAAACAATTTCATTTTACATGATATGGGAGTATACAACATAATTATGTTCTGAAATTACAAATAAAACTTCTTAAAACAACATTTGCAAAATAGCTTTTGTTAAATTGGTTCCGCAAAGGCAAGCTCACAATCATAAAAGATGCCCAATAATAACATCAAACGACCACAAATAGGAACTCTCAAGATAATATTGTACAAAATTCATACTAAGAAAGCAAAATAATATTGGACAAAATTATTCCCAAAAATGACATTAACCACAATTGGTCCTATGAAGGTGAGCTCACAACCATGGGAAGTGACTTACAATAATGTCAATATATTTTCAACAACAATTCTCAGAGTTGTACTATACAAGGTATAATAATAGTAGCAATTCATAATTTTACTGTGCAATATAGTAAATACTAAGAGCTTAAAATTATTTCAATGAGCAAACCAAATAAACTCAGAGAATATGCTCAATAAACCATGCCCAATAATAGCATAAATATGCACAAATTGTTTTCAAGTCAAAAATTTGAAGAGAATCACATGTTTTAACCAATATGAATTTTGAGAAATTCAAAATAAATATTTTTGGTGCCCAAAAAATTAAATAAAATTCACCAATAATTTTATTTTATTTCAAAACCTGATAGCAATTTCTGATGTAAAATATGGGCCCAGAAGGCCTATCACATGCTTCCACGCGCTGAGGCTTGAGAGTGGGCCACACACGCACGTCATTCATCTTCAACTTTTAGATGGGTTGAACCGCGACCCACGAAGCTCTGAAAATTGGTTAAGTGTCTTTTCTCTCATAATCAGCCATGGTTTGAGGTGTTCTTGGTGTCTATGGATTCCTTTCTCAACACTCTACAAAATCCATCTAACATCTCAGTGATTAGCAGTGTATATTTTTTGTGCTTGCTCGAGGAAGATCCATGTGGGTTTCCTCAGTTTTTTGTGGTTTTCTTAATCAAATCTCAATGAAAATTCATGCTCTTTGGCTTGTTAGACTCGCTGAAAGATCTACAAAAGCCCTAAGGAGATCAAACACAAATTGGCCTATTTTTTGGAACTGGGTTTGTATCAAAGGTTAGGTTCCAGCTTTTGCTTGTGATTTTAACGTGATTCTCACTCTAGACACACTAAAATTCATGATCTCAATCTTATTAGAGTCGCAGCACTTATCTATAAAACCCCTAAAGAATTCTTACGAAAATTAATCTGAAAAGGACTTAGAGTTTTCGATTTTGAATAGACGAAGGTTACACCATCTCAGCTTCACTTCAAATCCTCACTCAGATCTTACCAAAATTAACATCTGTGTCATGCAACTTAAAATCCATGTTTACCAATAGCCCTCAAGGAAATTTGAGTTTAAGAGTTCAGAAATACAAATCCCAAATCAAGCATTTTAGGGTTCATGTATGCACGAATTTAATTTTCCTTCAACCACCCAATATCATCACAAAACTAGTCATAATCAGAAACAAAGGAGGCGATCTAATACCAATTGATAAAATTTTAGCCCACAAATCTTTATATTTGAATCTGATTATAACATGCAATTTAATCAATGAAATGATAAATAAGATTGTATAGAAGTTACCAAAACATTGATTGAAGAAAACATGATCCATAGCTCTTACATCTTGCAGATCTAAAAGAGAAACTAGTCAAAGGAGGTTAGAGGCAAAGAGAGATCTTCATATCCCCCATATATTCTAATTTGGAACCGTAAACCAATGGGCCATTAGGTGCCTATATATAGGGCTAGGAGGGGTCCTCCCTGTCAGGAAAATGATATAGCAGAGTCCGTACATAGAGAATTACAACAAACCCACCAATAATCAATGCTTTGACAACAATAAGCCCAATATAGCCTCAATAAAGACTCAACAACAATAAGGTTCAGGCTTAAATAATATGCCCTAATAATTTTAACATCTAATTAATCTAGGCTCATAATTAACATGTAATTGATTTACACTACTCCACAAAAGATAATCCAACATGATCCCAATGGCTTATGATGCCTATATCAGCAACCCAAACCGTTTAAGATTAATAGGCTTAAACAAGATTTATCTAATGAAAAATAAGAAAGACAAAAAAAAAGTCGATGTATTAAATTTAAATATTGTAATTTGTAAAATAATAAGAATTAAGTTTCTAAAATAAAATAAATAAACAAGTAAACAAATCAGCCTAATAAATTGGATTAACAAATTGTTAACTGAGAGTTAAATGGATAAGATTGAAAATAAGTTAATTTAAATGGGACAAAATATTTTAAAATCTAATCCATTTAATTTTTGTGGGTAAATAGATTGGGAATGTTTTGACGAACCTAATTAATCCTAACTTTTAATGTCCATGATGCCCTAGTCGCCTTACTAACTTAAACATTGTAACTAGTAATGTTCAAACAAAACTATAAATGACTCTGGTCATGACTCATTTGTTCTTTAGTATAGCATAGAGTAAATAAGGATTCAGATGTGAGGGTACACTTTACCTAATAATCCTCGACCAAAATCTGAGTGTGCATATGGATATACCATAAGCACTATGGTATAAAGACTTTATTGATGAACATAAGGCGTGCGCAGGCATATATAAGGCCTAATCATGCCCAAGCTAGAGAGCTGGATAACGAAATCGTAGTTCACAAAGCAAAGTAATAAATTCAGACCCCAAAAAGAAGTGAAGGAATAAATAGAGTTTTTTTAAACAATGCCCTTAAGATAACCTAAAGGGAAGTTTTGAAATATGAGTAAAGAGTCGTTTGACCCTTGAAATTGTATGCGATTTCACTTTATTTAATCCTTGAAATCTAGAAAGTGTCAATTCCTTCCAAGATAAAATATTGCACTGTCCTACTCCTACTTCTTTCTCTCCTGAATATTTAATGTATACCATATAATTATAAAAATACTAGATAGATACCTGCAGGCCTCACCAAGCTCAGCGCAATGGCGTTCTCTACATTGCTGAAAGCTCTGTCTCTGAAGATATCTTTGTTTTTTATGTTCATGCCATGTCTTCTCAGAGCTCTCTCATCGAAGGGGTTGGACCAATCTCCTTTACCCTCCAACTTCCTCTTTGGAACTGCTTCTTCTAGTTACCAGGTATGTGAAGTTATTTTTATAGCATCTACAACTCAAACTTCTAATTATCTGTATGCGTACTTTCGGGTCTTGTCCTTGCATCTTGGTAGATTAATAAGATCAAAATATACTTACAATTTGAAATATGGTGTTTTTTTTCCCCTTAATCATCATTTACAGTATGAAGGTGCTTATTTGAGTGATGGGAAAGGACTAAACAACTGGGATGTCTTCGTTCACAAAACACCAGGTGATTGATTTAATTAGTATGAACTCCTCTGTTTGTCATGTTACTGATGAACATGCACTGACTCCTCCTTTCCAAACAATCAATATTTTGCTTCAAAGAGCAGGAAAAATAAATAGAAGAACAAATTAATGAAGGAAAGGAAATTGTTGAGGAAAGTTTTTTTTTTTTCTTTCATTGTTTCGTTGAATTAAAACGTGATAGAAAAAAAAAAAAGTGATTTCATAAAATAACTTACTTATCTTTAGAAATAACATGGGCTGTGATTGTTATTTTAACACATTTGTCGCTTGTTCCCTTCATTTCCTTGTCAATTTTGGAGAGAAAATTGTAATAGTTATGATTTTTTTTCTCTTTTATTTATTTTTTGTTTGGTATTCAAACAATTTAAAAAGTTCATTTTCTCTCAAGTTTTATATTTTTTTAGTTTCTTTCTTCCCTAAATCTCTTCAACCAATCAAAGGCTAAACGATGCAAAATCAAACAAACAAGTCTTATATTAACTTAATTAATTTATTCGCCCTTGCATTAATGTTCACGCTTCCCTTTTTTTTCCCCTAGAATATAACTTTATGGTTATATTAACGAATGATTGCAGATAAAATAGCTGATGGAAGTAATGGAGATGTTGCGGTCGACCAATATCATCGCTATCTGGTAATAAACCTTCGAAAGTTTGGTTTCGATACTGGCTAATCATGCATCAAAACAAAAATACTGGAAAATTGCACTTAACCAACGGAATAAGACATAATATATATATATATATATATATATATATATATATATATATATATATACACACACATGTTTAATTATTAAAGCAACGTGATCTGGAATCTAGCCATAATATATGGCGTAAGTTTTTTTATTTATTTATTTTTTGGATAAAGGTGTAAGTAATTTATTCGACTTACTGTTTTTAGTGTATTTGGATTCCTTCGAATCCCCCATCTCAGCCCCTTCACCATTACCTCGATTAAATATAGTACCTTAATTAAATTTTATTCCTGTTACAGACATTATAATATAGAGGGGTGAAACACACTTTGGTTTTTGATAATTTGTTTTTTCATGAGGCAACCAGATCGTCACGTGCATGTAGGTTTTAAATCTCGACACGTTCAGATAATAAAACAAAAAAAAGATATCGATCGACATGTCCATGTGGTTTAAAAATTAGCAAACAAAAATTATACATACTTACATATCTGTGTCCAATGTCGACTTGGTTTGATCTTAATGTAGCTTTTTGAGAGCTATTCATTTCTTTGAACTCTTCAAAAGCTACTTCAGGATGTTATAGTAATATTATTTGGTAAAATGATATAATATTATTTGATAAAATAATATAAAAATTATTAATAAGAAGAAATTACTATAGTAATATTTGATAAATATATGATAAAATTTCTTTCAGAATCTAAAACAACTATAATATATATATAAATATTAAAGAAGATTATTTCTATTTTATTGTCATTAATTAGCATAACTCTGGTAAATATTATTAGTCTTTTGAGATTTTGAAAGTATAAGATTAAAGTATAAGTTAACTCTAAAACATGCCTCAAAGTACCCATCATCCAAGAACAAAAATACTTTAACCTTTTTATTTAAAAAATAAAAAAATTATTTATATTTTTTGTATAATTAGCTGGAACACGTTATTGGAGAGTACTAGCAGTAGGTTGTTTCTTTGTACTCATCCAATATAGTAAATTCATTTTAAACAAAACGTGAAAGTGAGAGACTCCCCCACTAAATAAAAAATAAATAAATAAATAAATAATGAGGGACTCACCATCACGAAGCACAGTTGTATACAGAGGTGCAGGGTCAATTGGCCATATTCACCTGAAATTCTTTTATGTTAACTGTGTTTTTTTCTTCCTCGCTCCGTGGTTGATGTGTTAAGCTTTTTCGAGGAAAGCTTGTAACTCCAAGTCTTGGATAACCCAAGAGAGAAAAGTATTTTATTTAAGAATGCTCTGTCCCTTAATCCTCATGACATATATATATATATATATATATACTAAGCCCAACAAACTCTGTTACTTCTAAATAAGATAATTTCAAATCTTAACCAATCCTAGCTAACTGATTACTTAAAGATAGAATAAACAAATCCTTAACTAACTACTATATTGACCAAGTCATCCTACATAATCTACTGTCCAAGTTGGAGCTCCCCTCACGCGAAGTCCCTCGTGCCAGTTGCCTTTGGTTTGTATCAATATGCATGTCTTGTAGGTGGATAGCTGGATCGCTGGCCGACTATGGCCCTCTCTCATCTACCCCCAACACTAATAATGATAATACTATGCATACAATTGGTTATGTATTATGAGTGTCAGATGAGTTCATCTTAACTAGTAAAGTCTATATAAATGATTAAGATTATAATTAAATATAAAGTTATGTATTTTTTAAAAATAAGTATTAATTATCATTAATTAACTTTTAATCTTGATTATTTATGTATGGTTATACCATTAAAATTTATTCATCTCACTCCCATATAAATCACCAATTTAATGTGATACGTCTCCAATAACAACAACAATAATAAATAAATAAACAACTAAGTAATTTAAATATAATAATGGTTATGTAATTAATTCCTCTTATATAAATAATTGTTGAAGCAATGGAATGCAAGTCTAACTTATTTTTATTAATGTGACAGTATTTAATTGAATAATTAAGGGCATTCATAGTTTGATTATATTTGAATAACCAAACCAATCTAAATCGTTTATTGGTTCGATTTTTAATTTTTAAATATGAATTTAGACTTGAAGAACAATGATTAACATTAAGTAAAAATATTACAAACATAGGGTTCTGGCATTAGTACTTAATGCTATTAATTATAAACTAAATATTTCTAAAATTCGCAATAGAAAATCACATATTAATTAAACATAAATCCATAAGTTATTAGTAATTGTCTTCCATTCAACGTTATCCTAATCTGAAACCACAAGAAATAAAAATAAAGAAAAATGAGAACTGAAAATTCTAGTAGAAAATGAATGGTTTTAAAACGTTTGAATTATAATTGGTTTAAGCCTTGTCTACACGAAAAATACACAAGGCTATAATTTCATTATAGGATAAATTATCATAGCATAAAATAATAGAAATCATGCAGAACATGTCATGCAAATCTTACAAGAATTATAGGGCCTATTTGAAATTGTTTTATGGTTTTTGTTTTTAAAAATTGTTCTACAAAACAATTTTAAATTCAATTTTTAAAAACAACAAAACAAAAAAACGTGTTTGTTTAATTATTTTTCAGAACAGTTTTATAGTCACAAAAAACTGAAAATGTGTTTGGCTACTATTTTTTTAAAATACCATTTACTAACCATTCAACAACATTTTACCCTTCATCAGGAAAAAAAAACCCTATCTCATCCCCCTTGATTTTTTCCTCTCCTTTTTCCCCAACTACAAGCCTCAACCAGGCTCCCAATGGAGATGCCACACCCAAGGAAACTCCGAACATGAAACTCAAGCCACAAAACCCAAAGAAGAAAAACAACAACAACAACAACAAATGGGAGATTCTGACGAGGTGGCAAGTGTAGGAGTCCAAGAAAAATGTTGATGACAAAGGCCAAGAAGAAGAGAAGAATGAAGAGGAAGCAGATCATGAAGAACAAGAAGATGAAGAGGGTGAGAAGGGGAACGGTGAAGTGGAAGAGAAGCACTTTGACTTAGGGGCTGCGCATAGGTCGCGCAGCCCGCCGGTGGGGTGGCCACTTCGCATGTAGCAATAGCGGCCAACGACGTCGAGCGGTGGTTGCAGAGGCATCGTAGCAGAGTGTGGTAAAAGGTTGGCCTCCACACCACCGCAAGCTCCACCATGGGGTTGCCACTCTTCTCGCACGCCTTCCTTCCTTTTTCATGTTTTTGCCATTTTCAGTTTCCCTATTGTTTGTTTGGCATGAGATGAGAATCGAAGAAGTTCAGCCCAAATTCACAAAATTGCCACCATATTGTTTTTAAAAAACATCTTAAATCTATTTTGTGTTTCTTGGTTTTAAAATCCACAATTTGTTTTTTAGTTTTTAAAATCAATGTGTGGAAAACAATTAGCCAAATAAGTCTTTTTGTTCTTTTATTTTTAAAAGTTGAAAACTGTTCTAAAAACTTGCCAAAACAACTCCATAATTTCTTTACTTTAGTTTTTACTTTCATTTATCTACTTGTCTCACACATAGTCAAAAACCTTTTCTCTGGAAATTTCCATTCTTTGGTTTTGTTCTTTAACATCGTGACGATAAAGCAATACTTTTATGCCACAATAAGGAGCAAGTAACATAAAATACTCTTATATATATCACTCTGCCTTCTCTGATTAGCAGCAATTTTTGATCAAACATATTATTTTTAAATTTATTAATTTTTATTGTGAATAAATTCATAATAAGAAATATATAAAATTATTCTATAAATAAAACTTAAATAAAAGTTCATAAAATAATAAATAATAATACAAATTAAATAGTAAAACATAAAATTAGGCACCAAACTGAAATAAGTGCACAAAATATTAATTAATGCATAAACTTAAACTTAAAAAAGTGCACAATAATTGAAATAATATAAGCTTGGTAAAACAAACTAATATCTTAATAAAATTTCTCAAACTATATAGAGTTGACAATCTAAACATTAATTTCTAAAGGGACTAAAATTAAGATAACTTTTATTAAATTTTTTTACTTTTCATCGGTCTATGAGTGAGTCTTTGTCATCATAAAGTCATAACTAATTTAATATTCTAAATTCATGTAAAATAACCTTAACTTATTTTTAGTATTAGATTTTAATTATATTTTACCTCTAATTTAGGTTCCTTATTGAAATTACTATAAATATTGACAACTCAAATTAATATAATATTATATAAATAATATGATAAATTCTAAAATAGAAAAATGACAAAATAATGCGCAAAGATAACAACATAAATAAAAATGAATATTAAACTAACTTGAATTAAATAATGAACCACGTAAATATAAAAAAAAAAAGTAAAATAAAAGGAAGAAACCAGAGTAGTGGTAATTTGCATTGGACTAGTGAGAAGCTAAAAAAATAATCTTTAAGTGGTATAATAAAAAAAACAAATCAAAGTGCAGTAATGAAGGAACAAGTTAGGACAAAAGAGAATCATTTTAATTAAGTGATTAGTATTATTTTAATCAATATTGAGGTTTATAATCATCTATAAATATAAAAGAATGACAAAATAAAATGATAATAGTAAATAATAGTGAACATCTTTAATATAAAAAGATGGTATATAAAATAATAATAATTGATAGATGTAGCCATGATTTTATTTTGCATAAAAATAAATTCATTTCTTACCTCTAATTTCATAGACAAATAAAAATAGTATATATCATTAAGATTCTTTTCTTATAAAATGCCCTCATCTTTCTTATTTTTCTTCTCTTTCTCTTTCATTCTTCTCTCCTCTCTATTTTTATCTCTTTTTTTCTTCTTCTCGTGTCACTCACTCACTAACTCTCTCACACTCATGTTTTTCACACACAACACTCTATCTTCTCTCTTTCTTCACTCGTTCATAGTACACGCATACACACAAGAGTTGTGTTATTTGTATTAATGGAGTGTAAATATGTGTCAACTCACACTTATCCATCATTGAATGGGATGTGGGCTCTATTCAAATAGGGTCCATATCCCATTTAATGATAGATGGTGTGAGTTAACATGTCATTTACAAATAACATTTACACTCAAACACTTTTATTCCCCTCCCCTTTTATAGATGGTATTGGATGGTTGGGTAAGTGCATAAATACACTGTCTAGGTATTTTTATTTATTTATTATTTACTCTTTTTATCTTTTAGTGTAAAATTGTACACCTAATTATTAACAATCAACATAATATTTCTTTTTTTTCTAGTAAATGTTATTCCTAACTTAGCATAACATATTTTGAATTTATTCCTACTAATTTATAGTCTTACTTTAAATGGTTAGTACCTATATTTTAACTTTTTGATTTGTTCTTTAAAATAAATATTGATGTAAAATTATCAAGTGAAACAAATAAAATATTTAAGTTAGACACAAAAATTAATACTATAATTAGATAAATTGTTTTATGAAAAAGGGAATGTTACAGACAAAGTCCATATAAAAAGTTTTTTATTATCATGAAATTAAATTGTATGATATTATAATTTTTAAAATGGTAATTCTAGGAGTGGAATACTTTTAAGTAATACGAAAAGGGTTTGATTTTTACATATTGATAATTTAAAAGTATTTTACACATCAATCAATAAATTTTAAAGAAAGTACCAAATTATGTTAAGTAGCTACTCTCTTTGGTTTAAAATAAATGTCTCTTTCATTTCAAAATAAATGTATCAGGATATATTGATTTATGAATCTAATAAAAAAGTAAAAAAGATATTTATTTTGAAATTAAAAGAATATTTATTATGATATTTGATATATATATATATATATACACGGTTTGTTTTTAGGAAGCAACCACATTATTACATCAGCTTATCCAATATCGTCATTTTCCTTGATAGTTGATAGTTAGCCATTACTTATAATGTAGGTTCCTTTTAAACGAAAAGTGAGAGCTGAGTTATACTATTTGTTGATGAGAGAGAAATAGAAGAGAAGTAATATTCATGAAGTAGGAGAAAAGTTAATAAAGTAAACTAAATTGCTTCATAGAATTTGAAAGTGGGTATTTTTATACAAAGTGGAGCTTGCTAACCTCCATATGAATGTGTGGAGATTAGGAATTCCATATATATATAGTTGAAACATTTAGACAACCAAGAAAAAAATGAGATTTGATGGGAAAAAATTGAAGTGATGAGTTTTATATATTTTTGTGTGTTGAGTGTCATGACTCATGTGTTATGCTATTCAAATAACATTATTAATTGTTGTATTGGATCAAATACTGTTTTGGACTTGAAATTTTAAATGCTGCATCGTGGAATTAATTAATGTTAATTAAAGTAATGTGGCTTGGAACAGGAGGATATAGATCTAATGGAAGCCATCAATGTCAACAGCTACAGGTTCTCAATTTCATGGGCAAGAGTTCTACCAAGTAAGCATCTTTTGCAATTCTAAGTTATAAATTGCTATATAAGTCATTTTTGAATTTTTTTATATATTTTAAAATATAAATTATTTCACGTTTCAAAAAGTATTAATTAATTTTTATTTATTTTATTTGTATACTTATGATAAGTGAGAATGAATTAATGTGAGTATAATTATTTAATGGTGAAATAATTATGATTATTTAATGGCGAGATAATTTATGAAGAATAATAAATGTTATTTTTATCTTTTATTTTTATATTTTTTAAAAATTAATTATCACCTTAATTTCTATTTAAACAACTTATATTATGGAGATGAGGGAGTAATTAATCAATTGCTTGAATTCAATTCTAAACTAGACTTTGGTGCGATTTCTGACAGAAGGAAGATTCGGAGAAGTCAATTTGGCTGGCGTCAACTACTATAACAGGCTAATAGATGCCTTAATATCCAAAGGTTTGCCATCAAGTTTTCATTTGATTTAACATAATCCTCGTGATAAATTTTAGATCGTCAAAGGATTTTACTATGTTCTAATTTTCCCATGTCATTATCCTTGAAAAAGATGGAACACTTAAGAAAATGGAGCACAATTATTCCTTGCAATTCTTAGTGATGCGTTTAAGTTTTCTCAATTGGACAACTCACAGGAATTCAACCTTTTGTAACATTGTCACACTATGACATACCCCAAGAACTCGAGGACAGATATGGAGGTTGGCTAAGTCCAAGATGCGGTAAGCATCTAGCTAATTGACAATTTTTTTTGTGGTAATATGTTTGGATTATGGATAGTATATATACATAATCTTGGTTGTTAAACCGGGTATGAATAAGTACCAAAAAAACCAGGTATGAATAACGGTTAAAATTAAAAGTTATTTAAGGATATATAATCATTTTTATAAACATTACATAATTTGATGTTTTAATTTTAACAATTTAATTTATATAAAATTTAATAATAATTATTTACTCTTCTAAATCTCCTTTTTTATATATATATAAGAGGGGGAGGGGGACACTAGTGTAAGTAAAACACAGTTCTTGTATCTTTAAACAACTTTTATTGAATTTACCAAAAAAAAACAACTTTTATTGAAAATTTTATAATACAAGACCCACTAGTAATTTGAAAGAGCATATAATATAAATTATATTTATAATAAAATTTGACATTAATTCAAAATTATTTAATACATTTTTATATGCATCAAAATTAATATAAGGCTTAAATATGTTTTTAGTCATTGTAAATATGGACCTTTTGGTTTTGATCCCTATAGACTTTTGTTTTTATTTTTTGGTCCTTTTTTCCCTTGCATAAAATTAATGTTAAGTGATTATGTTTATAAGAATCAAAAGAATATTTTTAAAATATTTATAAGGATAAATTTTTTTAATATTTATAACATAACATACATTTATAATTTGATGGTTATTAAATGGATATATTGATCGAGTATGTTGGCGCTTGTCTACATCGTGTCAATAAATTTCTCCTATGAATAAAGAGATGAATTTTGTAGGCCTTTTTTCTTAGTTCAGTTGAGCACACATACAGGTCATTACTTACTCTGACAAAGTATGCTAATAAATTTCAATATTTGATGGGCAGGGAAGATTATCAATATTTTGCAGATCTGTGTTTCAAATATTTTGGTGATAGGGTAAAGTACTGGGTAACCTTCAATGAGCCAGATTTTCCAGCAGTATTTGGTTACCGCACAGGAGAAGGTCCACCATGTCGTTGCTCCAGACCATTTGGAGATTGCAGTGAAGGAGATTCAGAGAAGGAGCCATTTGTGGTAGCCCATAATATTATCCTATCACATGCGGCGGTAGTTGATATTTATAGAACCAAATACCAGGTACCATTTTGGTTCAAAACATAAGATTGTTCTCCCTATAAGGAAATTTGATAAACTAAGGAAATATTAAAAATTTTAAAAATTGTAAATTCTAATTTTAACTTTCATTTTCAGTTTCAGTATTTCTTTCAGCAGTATTTCCTATCATTTCTTTTTACACCTTTCCTGTGCTTCCAAATTTACTATATTTTCATTATGAATGAAATTTTCAGACTGAACAAGATGGTAGAATTGGCATTGCTGTGCATGCTAACTGGTATGAACCCTTGAGCAATTCCACGGCAGACAAATTGGCCACGGAAAGAGCACAAGCATTCATCTTGCTCTGGTAACCTTCCCTTTAACAAATTAATTTTACTGTGTGTTTTCATTCAGCTAGCACATATAAAGCTAGCAAACAAGGTCATTCTCTAATAATGAAACTAACTACAATCACAATAATGCAGGTTCTTGGATCCAATGATATTTGGCAAATACCCCACGGATATGCAGAATATTCTAGGAGATATATTACCCATATTTTCCAGCAACGAGCAAGAGAAACTGAAGGGAGGATTGGATTTCATTGGCATCAATCACTATGAGAGTTACTATGTCAAGGACTGCATGTTCTCCATATGTGAACCAACAGAGACTCGTGGAATCACCAAAACTGAGGGAGCATTCCAGCTAAGTCCAATTGGGCAACCAGTAGGTATCTTTAACCTTAGGTTATGATCATGAAATAACTAACCATTCTCACCAACAACTTGATTTTTGAAACCTCTGCAAACATAACATGTAGATTTCATCGGATGGGCAACGTGTTAATCCTCAAGGCATGGAGAAAATCGTCACCTACGTAAAAGACAGATACAATAACATTCCAATGTTCATAACTGAAAACGGTAAGCATAACCAACTCAAGTGAGTCCTTTAATGGATGGAGCTTCTCTGCATTTTGGTCTGAAGAAAATAAAATAACATAAAATGTACATGCTGCAGGGTACGCCGAATCGTACAACCCAACAAATTCCACAGAGGACCAATACCTTAATGATTTCAAAAGAATAGATTTCATGGCTGGTCATTTTGATGATCTACTGGAATCAATAAGGTACGAGTAAACATAGAAATATAGAAATCAGCAATATGAAGTGCACTATAGCCCTCTATGTTTTTTGTTGAAACAAATACTCAAATAGCTACTCACTGTCGTCTCTTTGCTTTGGATTTAGTGAAATACCAGAGGATAAATTAAAAACCCTTTTTCCTTTTGTTTTCCCATTTATCATGTATTCAGGAAAGGAGCAGATGTCAGGGGGTATTTTGCCTGGTCCTTGCTAGACAATTTTGAGTGGCAAAAGGGATATACGGTAAGATTTGGACTGCACCATGTAGATTTTTCCACACTCAGAGAACTCCAAGATTATCAACAGGTTGGTACAGGGAATTCATTGCAAAACATAAAACAGAAACATCGTACGAGGAATGATGGGAACGGAAATTGGCTGGTACATATCATATAAGACATGTAATAGGCTTATAACCTTCATTCCAGAGCCTAATCAGCAACAATTCCAATAATTCGGGACTTCTTAGGGCTTCTGTCTTTAATCAAAATAAGTTAATCGACTAAGCTACTAGGATTGGTCTAGTGGTGAGTGGTTTGGGTAATATGTATGTCTTAATTTCAACTCATTGCGATCAATATCATTTTTGAAGTACCAAAAAAATAAACTAATTGACTTTTCGTAAAGATTAGTGCAACTCTCCAATTTGAGGCTATGATTTGTGTGTTCAGGGTTGATTTGATGGAAAGGAAGTTTAAAGTTCAATACTACTATATATGATAGTATGGCTCAACTTCAAATCTCTTTTCGTATACTTTAAACTCGTAATAAAAATTAAACTCATATTATGATAGTAAGTTTCACATTGTCAATGTATAGCAATTAAACTCATAATAATAAAGATTAGGTACGTATTGTTTTTCGTTAAAGTTTATGATTACCTACCTCAGCCAATCACAATTATTTAACTAAAATGTCACGTGTCACATTAAAAACAATTAACATATTCTAAATAAGAGTAAATCCTCAAATTGGTCCCTAGCAAAGTCACTTATGGTTAACTTGGTCCTGATAATTAAAAATAAATTAGTCTCGAAGTTCCTTACAATTGCAAAATATAAACATATTAGTCCCTGATCACTTGCAATTGAAAAACTGATCAATAAATCATTACCCAAACCCTACCCCACTCAACTCCTTGACCTTCACTCCTAATCCTACCAATGCTCCATCTCACTCCTCATTGCCATCTCCACCTCCCCTACTATCATTAGCAATAATACTTGATTATTTGAAACACTTTCTTATTCTTGCATGTTTGTTAATTCAAAACTTGTGTTTTTTAATCTTTATTCATATATCATCATTGCATGTTAATTGTTTGATTTCCTTGTCTTTTTCTTAGTTCTTGGTAGGAAGATACTTTCTTTATTATTAATAAATTTACAATTAAAATTGAAACTTAACTTTGTTTCTAGGGTAGAACAAGGATAAAAGAGATAACTGAGATAAAAATGAGGGAGGGAGATGGTGATCAAGGTTAATTCCTGGGTAATTTACAGGTTTTAGATGACTAAGGACTAATATTTATTGCAATTGTAAGAGACCTTAAGACCAACTTATTTTGTCAAGAACCAAACTATCCATATATAATATTTTTAGGGCCTAATTTAGAACTTTACTTTCTAAATAATTATGGGAGAACCTGAATAATAATAATAATAATAATAAAAGGTCTATAATTTGATCATTGTTATCCCTCATTCTTCTAATAAAATAATTAAATTCCATCACAAGGTAAAGTGAGCCTATGTATTGTGCCATTTATGTGTCATAACCCAATAATTTAAACTTTTGGGAGAAATAATTTCATGACAACTTCTATGTTGTAACTAGTAATGTTCAAACAAAATTATAAATGACTCTGGTCATGACTCGTGTTCTTTAGTATAGCATGGAGCAAAGGAGGATCAGATGTGGGGGTGTACTTTACCTAGTCCTCGATCGAGCAAAATCTTCGAGTGTACATATACCATGAGCACTAGTGTGGTATAAAGACTTTATTGATGAACACAAGGCTTGCGCACCCAAGCCAGAGAGCTAGACAATGAAATCCTAGTTCACAAAGCAACGCAATAAATTCGGACCCAAAAAAAAGGTGAGAAATTCTTATGTGCTATTAGAGTAATAAATATTGTCCTGTTTCAATTATTGATTGACAAATTATTATTACATTAAAAATGTAGTAGAAGTGGGAGACAATAATAATCCGCTAAATTTATACGTCAATTAATAAATGAATCAGAGCAAATATTTTCTATTGCTCTCGGTGCACCTAAGTGTTTCTCAAAAAATGTGATGTAATAAATAAAATGTTTTTCCGAAGGGGTGCCCTTAAGGTTATCTAAATAGGCAAGTTTTGAAATATAAGTAAATGTTCATTTAATCCCTGAAATTGTATGCATATTTTACTTTAGTCCTCAAAATTCAGAAAGTGTTAATTTAGTCTCTGAAATTATAAAAAGTAGGGTTAAATGTATTTTATCCCATTGAATTTTAGGTCATGTGCAATTTACACCTTGACTTTTCAAAATTTGTATTATAACATCCTGAACTTTCCAAACTGTATAAAAATCCCTTACTTTTAAACAGTGCAAAACTTTAAGTCATAATAGGGTGTCGGGTTATACACAATAAAAAAAATCAAGGGTTAATTGCACATAGTATTACAGGCAGGCAGGGTGTAGATTGCACAAATTAAAAATATCAGTGAGGTTAAGTGCACATAAATTTTACCTTCATTAGTTATCAGAATTATCAGAGGTGTCTTATATAGTTTGAAAAGTTTAGGGTTTCACGATGTACATTTTAAAAAATTGGTGTAAATTGCACATACCCTAAAGTTAGGGGGTAAAATGTATTTATCCGTAAAAGTAATTCAAATTAATCCCTATGATAGATTTACAAGGACTAACTTGAATCATTAAAAGAACTAATTTGAATAATTTTTTTGCACTTTCATAACCTATATTGATACTTTCTGAATTTAGAAACTAAGTTAAAGCATATGTATAATTTCAAGGACCAAAAGTAAACCTTTACTTTTTGAAATATTGTTGAGGTCTTGAGGAAGAGCCTGTCTTTAGAGTGGTGGTGTTGTGAGGAAGAGGAGGAACTTGATAATAAATTAAATTTTATAAGGGGTCATATTTATCTTTTAATATTATATATCAAAATTAATTAGGTTTTTAAAATTGTAAGTATTCATTAGGGATGTGCGATTTTGTAAGTTTCAAGGGGTAGGGTCCACTATTAAATTTATAAATTTGAGTTCCTGTTTATTTTAGTCCCTCACTTTATATTTATGAGTTATTTTAGTCTATAACTTTTAAAATTAGTCAAATTAGTCCCTAACATTATAAAAAGTGAGTCAAGTTAATCCTTTTTCCCATTTTTATTTGACATTTTGTTAATTAAATAATATTTTATAATGTTAAGTGATATCTTGATATGTTATATGTTATTTGAAGTATAATGAAGTCTAAAACAACTCATTTTTGTGTCTAAAATTACACAAAATGAATCATTTTACGATTTGAAAAGAAAATTTAAATGAGTTATTTTGTGTAATTTTAGATATCAAAATGATTTATTTTAACTTTACTTTAAATGATATAAAGTATATGAAAGTACACTTAACGTTATATATTATCAATTATTTGATGGAATGTTAAATAAAAGTGAGCTTAGAGATTACTATAACTCATATTTTGTAATACTAGGAACTAATTGACTAATTTTAAAATTAAGAACTAAAATGACTTATAAATATAAATTCAGAAATTAAAATAAATATTAATACTTATAAATTTATTATTATCGGATACCTTAACAAGTGTTTTTCAGAGCACTTGTTAGTTAAGTCCAATTAATTAAGCACATGAACCAGCTGGGGCTATTACTGAGTACGGGAACATTAAATGTTCCGACTTATACGTGACCTGACTTCTAGCTTTTATATATTCACATACCAATTTTGACACACAATTTTTACATCAAATGTCACATAAAACAGTACACTAAGCATCACATAATATACGTGGATAATTGGAAGACATATCAATCAACACATAGTAATAATTGATTGTCCTTTTTAATCACCACATAATAAATACTGACCATCAGATATTTTTTTGCTGTAGGTATTTTTATCTGATTTTAGACAAGAATGAAAAAAGTGGAGGCGACTCTTACGATAACGGTAAGATTACTATTTTAAGAATTGAAATCCTAAAAGTTAGTGTTATTAAAACTGTGTTGAATCAATTAGTTTGAATCGAAAATCAATGAACCGATCACTAACTCAGTCTAATATTTGAATTGGATATGTATAGGATTTTGATCAAACCAAATCAAACTTGGTCTAAACGGACCAGGCCACATCCAAATCGCATTGGGTCGTTTTGGGCAATGCACCACTTCTTGAACAGCGCCCCATAGAAAATTTTGAATAATTCATAAATTCCAACATGGGCCTTAGAACCGCTTACTCTTAGGCTAGGTTAATTGTTGCTTTAATATGTCTCATTAATATATATATATATATATATATATACACTTATTTAGCTGCATAAAATTACATTTTTATATATTAATTTAATAAAATACAATTCAATTGATTAATTAGTGAACCAATTCCTTGACCGAGTTGGTTCCTGGGTCAAGTCTAATAACTTTGCTTAAAACGATCTCTTTCTTTGTAGGAAATAAGACTACGTATGTCTATCTTGGGCCACCTCATTACAAAACAATAATGAGAAATTTGGATTAAATGGCTAGCTTGAATGATAATTTGGATGAGAAATATTTTAAGTTATAATTTTATTATTGATGAAAAATTTGACATTATTTATATTCATTGAATAAGGGTAGCTTTCACTCATTTGATTTATCCAATGAACTCCCGCAACAATTTTGACAAAAATTTCTAGAATAACAAATTTATTCATTTTATATTTTCGTTCAAGCAAGGGAAAACAATAATGTATATGCTTGTAATTTGTTTACAAAAAAAAATTGCATATTTTTTATTTATCTTTGAAAATAATAAAATAATAAGATGATGGGGAAATATGATTCCAAAATAAAATATTGCACTCCCACTCCCACTCCCACTCTTCTCTTCTGAATATTTAATGTATACCAAATATAATACAAGGGTTTTGCTAATCAATATTCCAAAGACAATGGTTAAAAATACTTAAACTAGCTAGTAAGTTTTTAAACTTTTGTGTAGGTTCCATGTGTCGAAAAAAATAAAAAACACATCTTCCC
This sequence comes from Dalbergia oliveri, assembly GCA_030441495.1. Lineage (NCBI taxonomy): Eukaryota > Viridiplantae > Streptophyta > Magnoliopsida > Fabales > Fabaceae > Dalbergia > Dalbergia oliveri. The sequence goes on along the minus strand of JAMLFY010000009.1, from coordinate 25,047,706 downwards.
ACGATAAAAACATTTCCTCTTTTATATTATTGTTAGATAAATCCATAATATAAATACTAGATAGATACCTGCAGGCCTCACCAAGCTCAGTGCAATGGCGTTCTGTACATTGCTGAAATCTCTGTCTCTGAAGATATCTTTGTTTGTTATGCTCATGCAATGCCTTCTCAGAGCTCTGTCATCAACGGGGTTGGACCAGTCTCCTTTACCCTCCAACTTCCTCTTTGGGACTGCTTCTTCTAGTTACCAGGTATGTGAAGTTATTTGTTATAGCATCTACAACTCAAACTTCTAATTATATGTTGTAGGTTACTAGGCATATGAGCAATCTCCTTATATGTATGCGTACTTTCGGGTCTTGTCCTTACATCTTGGTAGATTAATAAGATCAAAATATACTTACCATTTGAAATATGGTGCTTTTTTTTCCCCTCAATCATCATTTACAGTATGAAGGTGCTTATCTAAGTGATGGGAAAGGACTAAACAACTGGGACGTCTTCGTTCACAAAACACCAGGTGATTATTTAATTAGAATGAACTGTTGTCATGTTACTGTTGACTGATGAACATGCACTGATTCCTCCTTTCCAAACAATCAATGATTTGTTTAAAAGAGCAGGGAAAACAAAAAAGAAAAGAAATAGAAGGAAAAAAGAAAGGAAATTGTGGAGAAAAGTGTATTTTTTTTCTTTAATTGTTTCGTTGAATTAAAACATAATATATAGAAAAAATGTGATTTAAAATAACTTATTTATCTTTACAAAAAATATAGGCTATGATTGTTATTTTAACATTTCTAACTTGTTCCATTCACTTCTTTCCCAATGTTGGAGAGAAAATTTTAATGGTTATGATTTTTTTGTTGTAAAGATTTCAAAACAACCTTTTTCGTTTATAAAAATACATTAAACAAATGAATTTTATATTTTTAAATTTGGTTTTTGTTATAAAACCTTAAATGATTTTTATTTTTTTTTAAAATAAAAGGTTGTGATTTAATTATGAATATTAAAAATATTAATAAATTTAGTTATTAAGACACATGGTAAATTTTTAATCATAAGTTATTAAAAAATATCAATACCCATGAATTTTATAGGTGAGAAATCCTTTTAAATTATTGGGAAAAAATAATCAAACTGTTTAAAAATTTATACTTCTTTTAATCAAAATACATCTTGTTTTTATTTCGTTTTTAAAAAATCAAACAAACAAGTCTTATATTAACTTGATTTTTTCGCCCTTGCATTAATGTTCACGCTTCCTTGCCCCCTCCCCTGACTTTATGGCTGTATTAACGAATGGTTGCAGATAAAATAACTGATGGAAGTAATGGAGATGTTGCGGTCGACCAATATCATCGCTATCTGGTAATAAGCCTTCAAAAGTTTGGTTTTAATACTGGCTAATCTTGCATCAAAACAAAAATACTGGAAAATTGCACTTAACCAACGGAATAAGACCAAAAAAAAAAAAATAATCTTGAAATAACACGATATTTTATAACGGAACTCTAAGTCATGGTTAATTATTAAAGTAACGTGATCTGGAATCTGGATATAATATAAGGTGTAAGTAATTTATACTATTATTTATTTATTTATTTTTTGATAAAGGTGTAACTAATTTATTCGCCTTACAGTTTTTAGGGTATTTGGATTCCTTCGAATCCCACTCAACGTAACCCTTCACCATTACCTCGATTATAGTAGCTTCATTACATTTTATTTTTGGTACAAACATTATAATAATAAAGAAGTGTGAAACCCGCTTTGCTTTTTGATACTTTGTTTTTTCATTAGGCAACCAGTTCATCATGTGCATGTAGGTTTTAAATCTCGATAAGTTCAAATATATAAAAAAAAAAATCTCGATATGTCCATATCATGGTTTAAAAACTCACAAACAAATGTAAACAAAAAAAACTCACAAACAAACAAAAAACATTAATTATTATATTGAAACAACTTGACCTGGATATAATATAAGGTGTAAGTAATTTATTCGCCTTACAGTTTTTAGTGTATCTGGATTCCTTCAAATCCCACTCAACCCTTCACAATTACCTCGATTATAGTAGCTTAATTAAATTTTATTTTTGTTACAAAACATTATAATAAAGCACAGTGAAACACACAGCCTTTTGATAATTTGTTTTCACGAGGCAACCAGATCATCACGTGCATGTAGGTTTTAAAATCTCGATATGTTCAAATATATATTAAAAAAAAAAACTCGAGCGATATGTCCATGGTTTAAAAATTTGCAAACAAAAAATAAGCATACTTATATATCGTTGTCCAATGTAGAGTTGGTTTGATACTAATGTAGCTTTTTGAGAGCTATTAATCTCTTTAAACTTTTTAAAAGCTACTCTTAAAAATTTATAGTAGTATTATTTAGTAAAATAAAGTAAAAATCATTTTCAATAAGAAAAAATTATTATAGTAATATTTGATAAATATATGAATAAATTTCTTTTAAAATCCAAAACAATTATAATAAATATAGATATTAAAGAGGATAATTACTATTTTATTTTTATTAATTAGCATAAGTTATAACTCTGAAAAATACCTCATAGTACCCATGACTGATCGTAAAAGCCAAGAGTAAAAATACTTTAACATTTTTATTTAACAAATAAAAAAATCTACTTAACACCTTATTGGAGAGTATTAGCAGCAAGTTGTTTATTTAAAGTTATCTAATATTGTAAATTCATTTTAAACGAAACGGGAAAAGTCTACTAGAGTGTTAATAGTGGGCTTAGAGTAATATTATTTGACTCATATTTTGTGGAACATCTTGAATACACTTATATTCATTATTAGATGAGGTGTAGGTAAACTAAGTGATTCATATTCAATTTAATGGTCGATATGAGTATGTCGACACGATTAATAAAGTGTAAGTCAAAATAATATTTCTTAGTAGACTTAACTGGGACTCACCATCTAAATATAGAAAAAAAATAAAATTGAGGGACTCACCATGCACAAAGGTGTGGAGTCAATTGCCCTTATTCACCTGAAATTCTATTTTGCTCCGGATGAGGAAGTTAACTGCGTGGTTTTTGTTTCTCTTATCCGGTCAACACTCCATGTGGTTGATATCCTAGGCAGATGGGATCTGTAACAGATATGTTCGAGTTGGATCACCGATGACCGGCTGGCCCTCTTTCATCTACCGCTAACATTCTAATAATAATATGGGTTTATCTAACCACTGTTCTAAAGATTAAAGGAGTGAGAATAGAAAGTTTTGATTCAACCAATATATTCAATGTATCATAACAAATTAGTTTTTTTTTTCTATAAATATTTTTCCACTTCCAGTTTCTTAACAAGTGTCTTTGGGGCAATGATAAATAAAGCTCTAATAATAATAATAATAATAATAATGTGAGTGGTTGTTTATTATGAAAGCAAAATAGATAAATTTTGAGTGTTGAAGTTTACATAAATAATTAAGATTAAAACATAATATTGCGTGTTTTTTTTAAATGAGCATGTGAGCATTAATTACTATTAGTTAACTTATAATATTGACTATTCATATATAGTTATATGGTCAAAATTTATTTATCTCACTTTCATAATAAATCACTTCTCTCATATAATTTGCCCCAATAATAATAATAGTAAATAATTTAAATACACTAATGTTTATCTAATTAAAAAAGTGTCAAACAGCTATTCCTTCCGTTTCAAAATAAATGTCTCTTTCACTTCAAAACAATGTATCCACATATATTAATTTATAAATGTACCCAATAAAATGAAAGAGCTATTTATTTTAAAACAAAGATAATATTTATTATGATATTTGATTTTTTTTAATTTTTACTAGTCGTCTGTCTAAAATACTGCAAGTACATAAAAGTTAAATTCATATAACCATACGTGATCAAAATTAAATCCTTATAATTAAGTGTCAAAGACGGTTTGCTTTTAGGAATCTACCACATTAATACATCAGCTTATCCAATATCGTCATTTTTACCTTGATAGTTATCCATTACTTATACTTTAGGTTCCTTTTAAACGAAATTTGAAAGCTGAGTTATACTACTTGTTGATGAAAAAAATGGCAGTTGAACCTATTTTGCTGGCACACCTAGATATCAAGAGAGAAAAATACGAGAATTGATGGGAAAAAATGAAGCGGCGAATATCATGTATTTGCATGTTGAGTGCCGTAGGAGTTATGCCGTTCAAGTAACATTGTTAATTGTTGAATTAGACCAATTACTATTTTGAACTTGAAATATTATACGCTGCGTCGTGGAATTAATGCTGATTAAAGTAATGTGGCTTGGAACAGGAGGATATAGATCTAATGGAAGCCATCAATGCCAACAGCTACAGGTTCTCAATTTCATGGGCAAGAATTCTACCGAGTACGCCACTTTGCCATTCCAAGTTTAAGATTAATCATTTGCTTAAATTCAATTCTCATGAAGACTTTGGTACGATTTCTGACAGAAGGAAGATTTGGAGAAGTCAATTTGGCTGGCGTCAACTACTATAACAGGCTAATAGATGCTTTGCTATCCAAAGGTTTGCCATCAAGTTTTCATTGGACTTAACATAATCCTCGTGATAAGTTTTAGAACGTCAAAAGAATTTGTCTAAGTTCTAATTTTCCCACGTCATTATCCTTGAAAAAGATGGAACATTTAAGAAAATGGAGCACAATTATACCTTGCATTTCTTAGTGTTGCGTTTGAATTTTCTCAATTGAACAAACTCACAGGCATTCGACCTTTTGTAACATTGTACCACTACGACATACCCCAAGAACTCGACGACAGATATGGAAGTTGGCTAAGTCCCAAGATGCGGTAAGCATGCATGTCGCTAGTTGACAATTTTGTGGTAATATGGTTGGATAGTATATGTATATACATAATCTTGGTTGCTAAACCAGGTATGAATAAACGTTAGAATTAAACGTTATTTAAAAGATATATAATTATTTCATAAAAATTATACAGTTTTATATTTAAATCTTATATATTTATATAAAATCTAATAATAACTATTTACTCTTTTGACTCTCAAAATTAATCACTCCCAACTTATATTGAAAAAAATCATTTAATGCAATTTTATGCTTATCAAAATTAGCATGATAAACATTTTCAAAATATATATATACAAATAAAAATCACACTGATGTTATTCTTATTGATGTGCATCTTAGATATTCATAATTTAATGGTAAAATTAAAATATAAAAAGTTATAATCAAATTACCCTGAAATAACTTTAAGCAAATATAGTAAGTGTATGCCCATTGTTAAATAATTGATTATGTGATAGGGTTGAATTTTGTAGATTTTTTTTCTCTGTTCGGTTTTCGAGGCAGTAGATTTTTTTTTTTGGTAGGAAAGTAATTGATTATGTGATGTACAATACAGCACATATATAGGTCATTATTTGGACAAGATGCTTATAAAGTTCAATATTTGACGGCAGGGAAGATTATCAATATTATGCAGATCTGTGTTTCAAATATTTTGGTGATAGGGTAAAATACTGGGTAACCTTCAATGAGCCAGATTATCTAGCAACATACAGTTATCGCACAGGACTAGGTCCACCATGTCGTTGCTCCAAACCTTTTGGAAATTGCAGTGAAGGAGATTCAGAGAAGGAGCCCTTTGTGGTAGCTCATAATGTTATCCTATCACATGCGGCAGTAGTTGATATTTATAGGACCAAATACCAGGTAATACTTTGGTTGAAAAACAAAAACTCTTTCTACCTATAAATTTGATAACCTAAGCATCTAGAACCTAGGTTTGTCATAATGTTAATGGTGAGATACTGCGATCTTATTCTAAAAATGAACATGGAAATGATAGGAAATAGTCATTGACACCTTTCTGCGCTTACAAAGTTTGACTAACTATATTATGAATGAAATATTCAGACTGAACAAGGAGGTAGAATTGGCATTGTAATGCATGCTGACTGGTTTGAGCCCTTCAGCAATTCCACAGAAGACAAATTGGCCACAGAAAGAGCACGAGAATTCAACTTGCTCTGGTAACCTTCCCTTCAACAAATGATTGACACTATGTTTTCATTCAACTAGCACAGCACACAAAGCAGACAAGTTCATTCTCTAAGAATGAACCTAACTACAATCACAATGCAGGTTCTTGGACCCAATCATATTTGGTAAATACCCTACGGAGATGCAGGAGATTCTAGGAAGCATATTACCCAAATTTTCCAGCAATGAGCAAGAGAAACTGAAGGGATCATTGGATTTCATTGGCATCAATCACTATGAGAGTTACTATGTCAAGGACTGCATGTTCTCCATATGTGAACCAGGGCCTGGAGTCAGCAAAACTGAGGGATCATACCACACATTTCCACTTGGTAAACCTGTACGTATCTTCAACCTTATCAAGTCATGATCATGAAATAAATAACCATTCTAACCAACCTGATTTTTGAAACCTCTGCAAACATGCAGACTTCATTGGATTGGCAACATGTTAATCCTAAAGGCATGGAGAACATCGTCACCTACGTAAAAGACAGATACAATAACATTCCAATGATCATATCCGAAAACGGTATGCATAACTAACTCAAATGAGTCCTTTAATGAATGAAGCTTCTCTGCATTTTTGTATGATGAAAATGCAATGAAATGTTTTGTAGGGTATGGCGACTTGGACAACCCAAATGCCACAGAGGACCAATTCCTTAATGATTTCAACAGAATAGATTACATGTCGGGTCATTTAGATGCTCTACTTGAAGCAATAAGGTACAAGTATACATAGAAATATAGAAATCAAGATAGATGTATAGCTATATTAAGTGCAATTTGAAATTTAACAACTTATATTCTTATCCATATTTTGGTCTATCTTGTCACTGTAGCCCTCATGTTTGAAACAAATACTCAAATAGCTGCTCACTGTCATCTCTTTGCTTTGGCTTTAGTGAAATGGCAGAGGATAAATTAAAAGTTTTTTTCTTTCTGTTTTCCCATTTACCATGTATTCAGGAAAGGAGCAGATGTCAGGGGCTATTTTGTCTGGTCCTTGCTTGACAATTTTGAGTGGCTACGAGGATATACAGTAAGATTTGGACTCCACCATGTTGATTATTCCACGCTGAAGAGAACTCCAAGATTATCAGCAAATTGGTATAAGGGATTCATTGCAAAGCATAAAACAGAAGCACTCTACGAGGAACGATGGGGACAGAAACTGGCATACATAAAATATAAGACAAGTAATGGGCTTATAACCTCCATGCCAGAGCTTAATCAGCAACAATTCCAACAATTAGGGACTTCTTAGTGCTTCTATCTTCAATCGAAATAAACTAGTTGACTCTTCGTAAAAATTAGTTCAACTCTCCAATTTGAGGCTTTGGCTTGTGTGTTCGGGGTTGATTCCTTGGAAATGAAGTTTAAGGTTCACTTCTATGATAGTATGGTTCAACTTCAAATCTTTTTCATGTACTTGCTAGTCGCTTCTATGTTGTGACTAGTATTGTTCAAACAAAATTATAAATGACTGTGGTCATGACTCATGCATTCTTTAGTATAGCATGGAGTAAATAAGGGATTGATGAATTGTTAATTAATTATTATTTTAAAAAAGTACTGATTGACCAGGAAAGGACCAGATGTGAGGGTATAATTTACCTGGTCATCGAACAAAAACTTTTGAGTGTACATAGGGATATACCATAAGATCTGGACGACAACTTGTTGATTACTTGAAGTCATCAACTAGCACAGTACAAGCAATTGGTTGCCAGGCATAAATAAAAGGCCCTGTGCCATAACACTCAAATGCCAGTACGAATAATTTGAGGTTATTCTCAGCATAAGGCATCAATACCACGTCCTAATCAACTACATTTCCAGTTAGTTGTGACATTTACCCAGCTCTTCAGTCTCCAAGTGTAATAATATACAACTAAATTCTATCTATCCTCTGGCTCATCTGTTAATAGAGTCGTTCCAAGGTTCACCTGTAAGAAGCAGTGCAGACAATTTAACCAGCCTATGCAGATCTTCGTTTCTTCCTCATTTTCAGGACTTATCGTTTGAAACCAGCAAAAGCCTCAGTGCCTTCCTTTACAAGCTTAAGGAAATCTTGCATTCTTAATCCAGAGAAGGAGAAACCAACATACAATGGTCCATGACCGCCTGATCTCTTATGCCTTTTGAGTTTTGAATGTCTGTATCGGCATGTAAAACTATAACTTTTCAGGAATAAGAATCAGTAGTAACACTGAAGCAGGATATTTTCAACTTGGACAGTTGTGTGTACTCACTTACACCTGTGGCAAAACAAAAACAACTTACAGTTGATCCCATTCTCAACTCAAGCACCCATTTCAATTTTCAAGCATTTTCACACCTCCACCAAGGTGAACCAGCTTTGTAGAAGTGTTCGTCATCATCCCACGAAATTTGACATGCTTGAAGGCCAATTGCAACACTCGGCTCTTTTCCATGTTGTGCAATCCAATTAACAACAGCTGTTTCTTTTTCACTCTCACTACTGAAATCTTTCTTGTATTTCCCAAATGGGTTAAGACCAGGATTATCCATCTCTGCAATTGCGGCTGGCATATACATAGAATCACCAATTAATGGTGCCTTACAGGCAGCAAATTGGCTCGAATCTGCATTAAAAATGAAGTTACCATTCAGATACAAAAAGTAGCTTCCTCTTCCTGAAAGATAGCCTTTGAAATGATGCTAAATAGCTACCAACTAATTCACCAATCATACAAACGTATCAAATGTTCAAGTGGTTGAAATGATACCAGATTCTGGCATACACAATCATCCAGAAAACAAATGAAGTCAAGGGGAGGGGAGAGATTTTAAAAATGAAACCCTCCTGGCAGCGATTGTATTCTCCTAACATCAGATGCAACAATTGCTCAAATATATTTTGTCTGCACTAGTACTATTGTTTAATTAAACCGGTCAACAGCCTACAGCTCATGAAGGGCACATGACTGTGAAGCACTGGAAATAAAGTAGCCAGTGAACCAACCTACCAATCCACAGAGGGATGAGAATAGTTCGATCAATTATATTTTCATTCTAACAAGTCAAGACTTAAGAATTAACAAAGTAAGACCCTTAAGTGAAAACATAAATAGTACATGAAAGGACAGCTAACAGACCTGATGAGTTTTACCAGTAAGAAGATTAATTGTACACTCATAAGCATAATCTTGAGAAGGCCACCCACTGTCCTCAACACAATATTTGTCTTGAATGACAATAGTTGGCCAAGGAACCTTTCTGCATTCTATGACCTTTAGTTGACAAAGATGCCATCCCTTGATAAAATCTGCACTCCATAAACCAACCGGGTTGAATCTACAACTGACAACCTTTATTTGGATGCTTTTTACCATGCAACAAAGCATAGAAGTGTTTCAACATTTAACTTTGGAATGGAAATTCCCTATTCCATTTTACTTTGGCTAATGCACCTACCAAACATATGGTAAAAACTGCAATGATATCTCATTTTACGCCAATTAAAACTATATATTATGCTCAAAAACATCACTTTGTCTTAGATTGTTAACTCTTTCCTATTATTCTTTTGAGAGGGGGGGTGAAATATTGAATATTAGCCAAGCACAAAGCTAATGTCTCGAGTTATGCTGATGAGCCACCAATACCATGAGGCATGGCCTTGGCTTTCTCTGGTGGAAGAAGCTGCCAAAAAAACACAGTGAATGAATGCACACTTACGTATGTTTAGCAATTTCAACTTTCAAGTTTCTAAACAATCTTTGGTAATTACTCCAACTTGTGTGGTTACCTTTAGAAATAAGTCGAGGAGCCATGTTAACAGGACGCATATAGTGGGTAATGATACCAGTTGGCAAAGGAGAAGCTGCCAGAGCAAGATAGAGCTTCTTCACCTTTTTCTCCTAAAAGAAGAACCACAAAGTGTTCAATAAAGTACAAAAAATGCAATGTCAGATACAATTAATTGGCACAATCCCTTGGGGTAAAAGGCACTCTTCCAAACAGTAGAACCGCATCTAAAGAGATAGACCCAACAGTTCATGCCTACTAGGAGTGTGCCTTTTCAAATAGTGCAAGGTTATTCCTAGCATAAGATATGAAATGGGATCATAGACTCACCCTGATTTTGCCATGAAAGACAGAACAAAATTCTTTAGTCTTGGCTAATACCACACTGCAAAGAAATAACAGTTCATTACAATCTATGGCAGTAAGAATGACAAGGAGCAATAGTTATTTCTAACACATTACCAGCCTTTGGTACAATTATCAATCTGATGGGTAGTCAACAAAGGGTGTGTCAATCCCAAGGCACGGGTTGTAAAGGTTGCACAGCTTTCTTCAATGTTGTCAGTAGTGCCACCTACCTAACAAAAATTGGAAAAAGAAAAAGACAAACTTAGTCAATTAATCATGTACACATACCAATAAATTTCGAAACATGTCATACAGAATCTTAAATTATTGACTCTCCATGCACCCCATTCAATGCATAAATCCCATTAGCATCATGCAAAAACCAATTTCACTCACTTCATGACCATTACCATAAGGTGAGTTTGGTATGGGGGTAAAAATGAGGGAGAAATTTTCATTGATAAACTTCATGTATAAATGTCATATGGAGATGAATAACTTTTTCTAAGGCCATGCTGTGGGATTGATCACATACCGATATACCAGCAGGTTTATCCAAAACTACATAAGATTCAGCCACAGCAATTATCCTCGATCTCCAATCAATCTCATAACACCTTAAAAAAAAAAAAACAGCTTTAAAATATCAAGCACTATCTTGTCTCAAGTCTCAACAATCAAAAGATAATTCCTGGTATACCTAGGGAAGCGTTTGGGGTGCACATGCACTCGCAAATAAGTTCCAGCTTCCACAAATTGATCAACACAAGTCACACGGAAAGTCTTCTGCGCCTCACGGAGAGTTTTCCCTTTGATGGAAGCTCGTTTTCGCAAAACCAAAGGCTCAGTGACTCGTTTGAATATCCTGATCTGCTCTTCAGTGGCATTAGGAGGAGGCTGTGGACAAACAAGAGCATAGTACACAGCTCCAAATCTTATCAGATCCGCAACAAACCTTCACTTCACACAACGAAACTTAGGAAATTTCACCACGGCAGATCACATTGACACAGAGAATTTCATGAATGCAAAAAAGGTTTGCATTTAGCCCATGTGTGTTTAAGTTATAGTCAAGAAGCTGTTATTAGCTCTGAGAAGTTAGTTATTCTGTCGTAGATAACAAACTGTTGTATATAAGCTTCAATTTTCAGTACAAGTACAATGAATACACACGCACACACACAAGAGATATATAAGCACTAACAATGAATAACAGAAAGTGTAACTAACTTCTAACTGCCAATAAAAGACACAAAAGAGGAGCCACTCACAAAGGAGGAAGATTCAGTGCTTCGCATATGTAATCTAAGACCGATCCTCCTTCTGATACAACCAAGTGTTCGATTCTCGGTGGAGTTTTGTGCGATGGACATGGAAGCAAGCGATCGTACTTCGGCAAGCTTAAACCAAAACGCAAGTCTCAGCATTAACCAAACAAAAGTGAAGGCAGTTGAAAAAAAGTGCTTATTGGAGGATCAGCGTAGATTATTGAGAACGTAGATGAAGGTACCTGACGGAAGACGCGGTGGCGGTTGAGTTTACGGCGACGATTCTCGAGGATTCGGTTTCGCCGGTGACTGCGGTGTTAATGATATATGAGCTCCGGCAACGCCAAATCGCTGCGTGCTTGTTGTGGTGCCTGTTAAGAGCTGACCGCGTGATGAAGAATGCACGCGCCGCTGGCGCACCGAAGCTCCGGCTGCCGCCAGCGAACAACACTGACGCCACCGCCACGGAGCTCATCCTCTTATCTCCCCACTCCCCTCTACGATTCTGTGAGTAACTTCTCCAGAAATATCGGGTTAGGGCGGGTTTTGAACTTTTAAAAACTAGGCCCATTTAAAAGAGGGCTAGAATATTGGGCTTATCTCATGTTTAACATTAAAGAAAAGCCCAAGAAGAGTTAATGGGCCTTAAATGAACTGGGTTTAATATTGAGCCCTTGTTGTTAACGAGTAAGGTAACATATGCCTGATTTAATATATGATATCACATGTCGACCAAAATTTTATGGGTAAATTAGGTGAAAAATTATATATAAAATTTATTCATAATTTTTTTTTCTCTCGTTTTTATCCCAAAGCTATTTGATATGAGAGGAGGAAGTTTCTTATGAGTTCCATGTGAAAAAATTTATCCCTTATTTTTATCTCTCATACTAAGCACACCCTTGATTAGAGATAAAAATGAAGACAAATTTTCTGACTTTATTTCATGTGTAATTTTTATACATTAAACTTCTTTATGAAATTTTTCTCTTATTTTTATCCCAACCAAACAAAATGTTGAAATTTTAAATTGTGGTTCATTGTTCATAAGCAATTGACTAAAGAACAAAAATTGTCAATTTTTGTATATCAAGTTTCTCAAAATTATTTTATTTTGAGGATGGAAGGTTGGAAGACAGTAATAACTAGCGAAAATCCATAACTTCGATATATTGTCCCCTAAACAATCTTATTTTTAAATGTTCAATGTTCAATAATTAAATGTAAATAGGAGTCACTGCTTTGAAAAGTCTTTTGAGCAAACTTGTATTGTGTTACTATGTTTTTTATAAATGAAACGAAAAAAAAATTTGAGATGGACCCAAAATGAATGATAATGAGCAAAATTACCTTTTATTTTATTTAAAAATTGATAAAAAAAAATGAAATGTAAAATAATTACTTTTTAACTTGTAAAAACATTAATTTTCTTATTCTAGCCCAGTTTTTAAAGGAACAAAATTTGTTATTTGAGGAAAAGAAAAAAAATTATCCTTCATGCGGTTTTTTAATTTATTTTCTCAGCAACTTTTAGTCTTACAAACCAAATACATTATTTTTCTTCTCTTCATCATTATAATTCCTTACATCAACATTCTCTTTTCGCTCTGCTCATTCCCAATTATCCAAAATTAGTCTTAGTTTATTTTATATGAATTATTGATAACTTAATGTATAATCCATTCTAAATATATGGACTTATGGTTTAGAATTTCCTTCAATACAATGTTTTTTTTTTATGGTTATACCGTGCAATTTTCATTAAAAAGTTAGAGTCTATACAATAAACTAAACTGTTAAAAGTCACAATATTAAAAGCTACAATATTGAGAATATTAAGAATATTTATTATGCATAATTATCGTGTCATATCACTCTCTTGCGTCTAGTTTTTCTCGCTTCTCTGTCATTTACATGCTATTAAAGAGTGATATGCAGATCAATTAGGGTTGGCACAAGTAATAAAAATCAAACTCTTATCCTATAAAGACATGAGTTTAATATTTATTGTTGTTATGAGGATTCTTTAATAGAGGATCTAGTAAGTCCCTTATAAATGCTCATAAGTAAGTGCATATCAGGATACACAAATATAGCAAATACTAATACTATACTATACTAGTAAATATTTTATATCAAATTATAGCTTTTAGAGTTAAATTTTGATATGCTAGTAGCATAAAAATATAATACTATAACCTAGTTAAATTATTCCATTTCCATAATTTTTCATGTTTGAGAGTCAATTATACTTACTAAGAATTTAATTCCTATATATTGACAGCATAACAAAAATTTATAAGTCATTTAATTATATATGATTGTTTGACTTTAATATTCACTAATTAAAAAGTCAAATAAAATAATATAATTGGATACTTATATAAAACACTTTTAAGTGTTAACACATAGAAATTAAATTCATTTACTAAAACAATATAATATATATAGTCAAAAGATAATATAAAAGTGTTAATAATCAAAAGATACTATATCAAAATGTAGAAAATAAATCGTTTTAAAGGTAACATCACAATAAAATAAAATAACGTGAAGCACATTGTATTGACTAAGACTCCTTAAGGCCTAACAATATAAATACCCAGTCAAATAATTAGTCCATGCTCCACACCTAGTTTCTAACTTGTAGGGCACTATATCTAAGATTTAGCTGTAAAGCATATCTTTGCGAGATGGTCCCAATACCAGGTTCTGATTAAGGTAAGCTATTTACTAGGCGAGTCAAGCTGACAGATAAAGGAGAGATGTTGAAATGTAAAAATTGGATATGATTCTCAACATATTCACACACACAATAATAGAAAGATAAGACGTCTCTGATTCATTCATCACATGCACTGTCTTGCCTTCATTTTGACAATTGTGATAAACTTGTGAGACCATCATTTGTCTCAGTTGAACCCCGAATCCAAGCAAAAAATAGACTAGATCTTCCACCACCTGTTTCTTATGCGCAAAATTTGACAGCACATCATATAATTATACGGTGAACCCCGAATCCAATCCAAAATAGACTAGACTTTCCCCAACTATGTCTTATGCACAAAATTTGACAGCATATATACATAAAAAATATTATGTGTACTTGTCTGATAAGTCATATGGACTCACTTATCATTTACACTGAATATGATATAGATTCTATTTAAATGAAGTTTACAAAAAATAAATCGACACAATATCTTATCCTAAATGAGTACAATTCACATAATTCTATATACAATGAATCCCGAACCCCAATCCAAATTGGACTAAATTTTCCCCCAACTGTGTCTTATGCACAACATTTGACACCGTGAGTGTAGATGGTGTGGGGACTAAATCTTCACCATTTGTGTCTTATGCACAAAATTTGACAGCACATATATAAACAACTCACTTGAATTGTCTCCTTTCACGATAGACCCCTAAGTTTCTTTTTGTTGTTTGCTTCTCAAAAGGTGGATTTAGATGTTCTCATTGCAAAGTGCATTTTGTGAAATAAAATAGAGAAATATATTTAATTATAATTAATATGAAAAACAAGTTAAAACTCTACAGAAGCAGCGCATATGAATAAAAAGATATAAAAAACGTGACAAATTATTTAATTTTTCTAATCAGCGATTATCATTTCACTTTTGCGCCTTACACATTGTATTTTATATTATATATTATTCCAACTGAATATGAAATAATTTACTTCATCATGCCGTCTCAAGAAGCATCATCCAGTGTCAAAACTAGCCAGGTATCGTTTTCTTTGGCCGTCAAACGCAGTACCGTAACCTTCAAGCTTTTTATTTATTGGAAGTACAGATCTACAAGGGAGGTAGGATAAGGTTTAATGACACTAATTTGGCTAAGTAGTCTATATGAATTTAATTTAAATGGATTAATAATATAAAAAATTTATATTATCATCCAATTAAATCTTTTGATGTGATTGAGTGAAAATCAAACTTATTTTATTCATACATCAATATGTGATTAAATAACCATATAAAAATATTTTATGCTATTAATTTATCAAAATTAAAATCTTATTTTATATTTAAATATGAGTAGGGATAAACTTACTCAAAGAGTAAGTTATGTTACCATTACTCTATTCAATAACTCTTAATGGATATGAGATTTTATTAATCTAACTGTTGAATTCAAGGGTTTTACCTGAATAGATTAAGTATATCAAATTTCATATAATTTGAAAATGATTTGATACTTCATCATGCCACTTTATTTTAATGGATAATATATTTTTAAAAATATAAATAAATATTAATTATTAGAATATATGCCTATTTTTATCCAAAATTTTTTTAAATTTAATATGCTTAATCATTGATTAATATAGCTTAATTCAACAGTAAGATAGATTAAATTCAAATTCTATGATAAGTTATTGAATTGAGTAAGTGTGCAAGATTTACTTTTAAAGTAAATGAATCCTCACTATTTAAATATATAATAATAAAAAAATTGTTTTGAATATTTTAAAAAAGTACTTCTACCGTGTAGCTTCTAAAAAAATATTAAAATAGACGTTTTTAAAAAATATTAAGTTATATAATCAAACAAAATAAAACATTAAAAATATGTCTTAACTTTCATAAAGTTAAAAAAAGTCTTAAGTGACATTACCTAAATGACTACTAAGCAAAAGTAATGTCATTGCAGTGGTGAAATAAATGTTGTACTGAAAAAGTTTGTATCACATTAAAAAATGAAAAAGTTTGTCAGTTGAATAAAGTTGATAACACAACTTTTCATCGGTTATCACAAATATTTTGACTTTTTGTTCTAATGAATCGTAATTTCCATGCGTAAATGAACACTTTACTATTGGTATTAACACTTTACATACAATTAGCATATTTGGACAAAATATATGAATTATAATGTTACTATAAAAAAATTTGCACAGATATTATTATATCAATTAAAATGTTTAACTCAATCATGCATTATTTATTCGTCTTACAAATGTAATTATATAATTAGATGATTATTTATTAAAAATAATCTCCTATTTTCGTTAATTTTCAGATGTATTGGATATCATTTGAATGTTGATTGACCCTGAATGTCAACATTTCCTTCAATCAATATTTTTAATAAAAAAATTATATATCTCAAAAATAATAAATAATATCATTTAATACAAAGGGTGCATAGATCTATCCAATTCTTGTTTGATCTCGAAAGAGAGTTGTACGTATCATCCAGTTTTGTCAACACAAAACAGAAAAAAATTCTTGTTAAATAATAAAAGTCGTACAAAATTTAGGTGCATCATTAATGAGTATAAAGTGAAATTTAATTATTTCTTGATAGTTTATGATTGGAATTATTAAAAAAAGCATACGAATAAGTGATTTATGTAATTAAAGACAAAAAAAAAGTACACGTTGTGAGGGAAGAAAACCAGTTGAAGCTACCCAAGTAGTGTGGGGATACGTGGAACCATTTTCCATTCAATCCAGTGGGCACACATGCTGGAGCAAATCCTTTTATCGACAAACCACATGCACACATAAGAAAACACAGAGAGGGGTACAATGTACACTAATTGGTGTGTTGTACAATGACTTTAGTGCGCTTGAACCTGTAATGTTGAATCTATTAATTCTTTGTCCATGGATTACGTCACATCATAAGTCATTCCTATAAAGTTAAAGGACAATGGTATTGGCTGTTCATTTTCCAGTTCCCTCAGACTATGTTTGACTAGACTTATTTTTGGCGCATTATTAAAGCTACACATACATTGCTAGCTGATAATATTTGGTATATAAATTAAAGACTTTTAAATTCTTTTATTTACGCCCCCAAAAAAAAAAACTGATACTTTTATTATATAAACATGTTTTATTTTTAATAAAATAGTGTGAAGTTGACTTTAAATTTTTGCGTTTTCTTTAACCTGATGTACACTAGGTAAAAAAATTAAAGTAATATTTTTTCTATTGAAAATTAAAATTATAAATCATTTATATTTGTACTCACTTAGCTTCATTATGTTTATATATCTCATCAGTACTATCATAATTTCTTATTCGTTAGTGCTTCCTAACCCTATGTGAAGGAAGAGATAAGATGTTATTAATTGAGGTGTTTTAAGGAGGGAACGAACTTACATCAAGTTTTTTTTATTCATTTAATCTAATTCTCAAATATAGACAAATTTTTCCTGAAAAAAATGTAGATTTTTATTTTCAAATTTCTCATTTAAAAAAATCCAAATGATATTATTCGATTTGAAAAATGATTGAAATAAATATAATGAGATTGATACAAGTTTTGTAACATAGAAAAATGAAATTAATGAATTCAAATGAAGATAAGATTTTATTGTTTTCTTTTCCTTTTGCCAATTTACCCAAAAAAAAAATGAATGCATCTAGTTATTATAATATTTTTTATGAATAGTTAAAGATAAGGTTGAAAGTCTTTCAAAAAAATACAGCCTTAGTATTGTAAAATAACAGCAAGTTTATTTAAGCTTTTCAAACCTCTATATTGACAATTTCCATAATTAGGTCAATGGTTAGTATATGCAAGAATTGCATGTAATCGTGAGTTACGGTGCATTGTATAGTTATTGGAAGAACTTTTTATTAATTGTGATATAGTTTGATTATATCAATGCATATTTGATATATCTTATCGTTGAAAGGATCTCTTAATCGTGCAGGTGTATGATAGATTAGTTTGACCAAAAGAAAAAATAGTTTCATTACCCCTTTTTTTTATTTGCCTCTTTATAAATAGATATACCATCGACACAAGTATTCTACACCATCTTTATTATGTGTAGCCTTAAGATTGTTATTATAATCATCAAACATTTTTAGCAACATGATAGTGCATGATTAAATTACTTGTATTAAAAACTTTTCTATTAATAAAATATTAAAATTAAATTCTTATAAATATTATTTTAAATTTCCTCACATGATTTATGGGAGAGAGTAAGTATAGTGACGTAACAAATATTAACACTCACAATTTTCAAAACTAAAACATGAAACAAAATTTTTTTTCTTAATCGATAAATGTTAACAAAATTACAAGTATTAACGTTGAAATTTCAATAAAGAAAAAATAACATCAAGTCACAATCACACCAGAGACAAAAGATACTTTTTAAAAAAAAATTATCGAATAAAATAAATCTTAATATTTTCAATTAAATTATAAGTAAATATTGCTATTCAATAACTAACTATAATTGCAAAAATCCAAATTAAAAAAATTATTTTTTATAATTATATGGAAAAGCATACATTGAGATATTAATTTTGTTCGTATTATCAGAGAAATAAGTGATTTTTGTATCAATTGATTAGTTAATTGGAGCATCACTCAACAAACAATTTGCACGAAATCTTCAATCTACTGATCAAGGGATATTGATAAGTTTTTAAAAAGAAATTATCGAATAAAATAAATCTTAATATTTTCAATTAAATTATAAGTAAATATTGCTATTCAATAACTAACTATAATTGCAAAAATCCAAATTAAAAAAAATTATTTTTTATAATTATATGGAAAAGCATACATTGAGATATTAATTTTGTTCGTATTATCAGAGAAATAAGTGATTTTTGTATCAATTGATTAGTTAATTGGAGCATCACTCAACAAACAATTTGCACGAAATCTTCAATCTAGTGATCAAGGGATATTGATAAGTTTTTTTTTTATACTTCAAAAATTACATTAATCACAATAAAATTAAATCTAAGATCTTATATATACTATTTAAACCTTTCACCACTACATCAATCTTAGTGGCTCGAGGGATATTGATAAGCTGAATTCAGGGAATTTGATAACTTGGACTTTTTTCTTTTTTTGGTAATTCTAAACCTAAGCTTTTATTTATATAAAAAAACCTATTTGCATACCCTTTTTTTTTATGAAATGAGATAAATTACTCGTAGACATTGCTTTTGAAATTATAGACTTAACTTCACTTGAAAAGTTAACATGAAAAGGGCAAGATAGCCACTTAATTTGCCAAACATACACATGATTAAAACGATCAAAATGGGCTCGCCCATCATGCGCGAGCATTGAAAAAATTGGAGTAAAAATAAAAGCTGATCTTACTTAGCCTAATCTGATGGTCTAAATATTATTTTTATTAAATAATCAATTACATGTATGAGCTATTATTACTTGAATTAGTATTGTTTAACTCATTTTTCACTTAAAAAAGTTTGAACTAAAAACAAATGTCAACAAAAAATAATATTTTTTAAATTCACTTCACTTTTATATCAAGTTATACTGTCAAAAGTTAATTATAAAAAAAATAAATTTCCATTGTTATTCTCACTTAAAATAATAATAAAATCATTATAGTTTTCATTTTTATTTATTAACTTGTTACATGAACTATAAAATAAAAAAAAATTGAACAAGCAAACAAAAATAAATGGCCCATGGGCTAGCTTGTGATCTGAATAGGCTGGACTAAGCTAATATTTTTTTGATCCGAAACTAAATTAGCCCAAAATAGCCTGACCCAAAAATATTCCAGCTATGTGACCGACCTAACCCATTTTGATAGCTCTACATGTGATTATATATGTGAACTATAAACCGTAAAGAATTAAACTTCTGCGCAGGTATTAACCACATAATAATAAGTTCTTAATTATACTATCTCAAATTTATTGTGAGAGATTAAACCAAGCACCCACTTCTTCCTTTGTTGACATTGAAATAAATGCCCATGAGTCTGGTGAAGTTGAAAATTTATCCATCCTATGCTTGTAGTCCAACATGCATATAGCACAAATTGGTTGTCATCGCCGTTTATTTTGTGTCGGTGCACTATTAGTATTTATTGTGAATCCTTACCTTTGAGATTTGCTTGTCTCTGTATAATTATTTCCCTTTGGAATTTGAGTTGATCCATACTATAAGGGGTTGATTGAAAGTTTGAGATACTTGAGAATAATTAGACCAGATACAAATTTTTTTAGTTGAAAAGCATTTTCATAGAGGAGCCGTCCATCTTTACATTTATAAATAGCCAAAAGAATTATTTGGTACATCAAAGGAACAATAAATGATGGAATTTTTAAGAGCAAATAATTACAATGACTTTTCCTTTGAGGTTTGGTAAAATTCATATGGACTCCCTTTTATTTGTATGAGTGACACTAACATCTCCTAAATGCATTATTATTTATTGTATGATGGAGAGAAAAATTGTGTAATAATTTTATAAATTCAAAGAAGGTTAGTATAATTATTTTACAAACCTAAGAATTTTATGAGCAAATTTTAGAGGGAGTTGGAGTTAAATTTCACTAGACTTTAGGAGAGGTTGGCGTTATTTATTACCCAATTTTTAGTGGTGATAATAATGGTGTAAAACTTATTGGATACAGTGGTAGTGATGGATAATTGATATGGAAGCAAGGAAAAGTAGTTTAAGGTATGTTTTCACCTAGGTTTCGAGGCAATGTGTTGGTCTTCAAAGAAATAATCAATTGTTGCATTATCTACAAGTAAATCAGAATACATTGCAAGGCTAGTTGCACTGTATGGACAGTATGGTTAGAAAGATTCTTGAAGGATTGAAGCATAATCAAAACATTCTTAGAACAGTAATATTTCGTGACAATAAATTTGCTATTGCACTTTATAAAAATCCAATATTTTATGGGAGATCTAATCATATAGATATATGATTTCACAAGATTTGAAAATTGGTGATTAAGAAAGAGTATTTATTTATTATTGTCCTACTAAGGAGCAAATTGTCGATGTTTTTACAAAGGTGTTGAAGCTAGAATGAATTATTTTGTCAGTTGAAGAAAATGCAAATGATAATCTTTGCAGGGTTGATTTAAAGGAGGCAATGCGAGATATTAAACCAAACACCAATTTCATCCTTTGTTGATATTGAAATAGGATTTTACTAAGGACACTGGTTGAGATTACTAAAAATATCAAGTTTTAAAATTTTGTCATGAATTTAATACGTAAAAAATATAAAATCTTTTTTTTTTCAATATAATTTTTTTTTGACTCCTTAATCAATGTCCTAGGATACAGGTTAGATAAACCCTTTGAAATAAATTTCCCAAGTCTGCTAGAGTTGAAAGGTTAGTAATCCTAAGCTTGTAGTCCAAATGTAGCACGCCATTTATTTTGGTTGCCATCGCCGTTCCCTTTGTCTTGGTGCACTATTAGTATTAGTATTTATTGTGTCTCCTTATTGTTGAGATTTGCTTGTCTCTTTAAGAAGCAAATGAGTTGAATAGAGTTTACTACTATAAAATTCCTCCTTCTCGGGTTAAGTTTCTGTGAGTGTAAGAATAGCTTCTTCTGATTGACGGTGTGTTTCAAATATCAATATTGATAAGCTAAACTCAAGCAATATAATTTCACAACTTATAGTTTTTATTCACTTCAACAAATATCTATTTGCATAACTTTTTCTAGATAAAATCACATAAATTACTTGTAAACGTTGCTCTTATCACTATAAACCTAACTTCACTCAAAAAGTTAACTCCAAGAAGAAAGGATAGCGGGG
Source organism: Dalbergia oliveri (assembly GCA_030441495.1). Lineage (NCBI taxonomy): Eukaryota > Viridiplantae > Streptophyta > Magnoliopsida > Fabales > Fabaceae > Dalbergia > Dalbergia oliveri. The sequence goes on along the minus strand of JAMLFY010000009.1, from coordinate 25,025,677 downwards.
TATCTAAAGTATAAAGTTTAGAGAACTAGGTATCTGCGGATGAACCACTATAATGACATAAAAGATTCTTATATTATCTTAAGATTACATGTATAATTTCATTTAAAAAAACTAGCTTAAGAGATGAAAGATGTCCAAGTGATGATATAACGTGACTATACCCGTTATTAATATAGAACTTAAGATTCTGTGTGATTGTGCATATATTTAACGTATGAAGATTTCACAAGTAGTTAATTAAGGGTGTGTTTGTTTTTTTATTATTTTAGCTAATAATCATTTGTTTGGCCAAAAAAATTATTTTTCATATATTTGGATAATTTTTGAAAAATAATCAAAATTTAAAAAAATCAGTTTTCATTTTTTTTTGTGTAGAAACTAAAATTAGTAGTTTCAGAAAAAAAAATTAGTTTTTAATTTTTTCAATTATATATAAAATTTGAATTTCATAATTTTTTTTAAAAAATCCAAAACAAATGCATCTTAATTGCCACCCATGTCAAGTTTTATTTGATAATATATGATTGAATACAATATATTTTCATTAATTCAATACTGAAGTACAAATTAAATTTGGCGTGAAACATGCTTTGTTATTATTACAATATTATTGCCTGCGAATTAAAAAATCAGCGCCAAAGAAAATTTTACTTGACTACGGACTAATTTAATTTTAGTCAAATTAATTAAAGTATTATAAATTTCTGGATATATATAATTTAGGCAAAAAAATAAAAAAGCATTTATGAGCCGGCCACAGCCACTTTTCCATAAAAATAATGAAAGTGAAGTTTTCCAGAACTCTCGACTTTTTATTCAAATCTATGAAACATCTTTTTATTCAAATCTTGCATACAAGTCAGAGAGAAATACGTATCCTAACTGTGTTTAACATCCAAACGATTTTCCAGATTTTCAGTCTGACTATCCGAGATTCGGAGACAATACGGATGACAGAGTGATGTGTTTCTTGGGATTTTGTATCAGCCCTACGTTTCAAAGGTTTGGAAAATGTGAAAGTAGGTTTAAAATTATAATGTTACAAACACCAATAAAATATAGCATTAATTTTTAACAAAAAAATTATAATAATCGTATAAAAAATTTTGCATTATCAAAGTTTAATTTCTATATACAAATAATATAAAATTTTTCTACACAATCATATAATTATGTTATTATCACATCATAGTTAGTTAAGTCTTACAATTACTTAAACTAAATGGGATGAGCTGATTAAATAATCATATGAAAATTTTTTATACCTGTTAGTGCATCAAGATTAAATTCTATTATTTATTCAAATCATTCTACTTACATTATTTAAAGATATGACATAAATATTATGGCTAATATAACAATATATAATTAAGAATTTAATTTTTATGTAATGATAATATAAAATTTTTATATTATCCGCTAATAAATTTTTTCTAAAATGATAAATCATGAAAGTGGTTGTGATAATAGGTAGTTATTTTTTATAATTTATCACTTTAGTAAAATTCTATTGGTTGATAGTATGGATAAATAAAAACTAAACTTTTCATTAAATGATAATATAAAAATCAACATAACAAAAGCAAACACTTATTTTTTATTTACTCCATTTAAAAATTAAATTTTTAATAACAACGAATGTTAACCTCGGCATCTTTATATAGAGGTCAATAAGTTTCACATTTTCTTCTTGGCCAAAAAACCACACACATCTATCTTGGTATATATATATATATATATATATATATATATATATATAATATAAATATCTTTTCTTTAACTGATTCAATTAAGATTTAATTTGAATATAGATAGAATCTGTTATGATCTAATTTTATCCTATGTCTCTCATTTCATCCTTTAGTTATAGATAACTCTTTTAGGTGCTCTATGTATTATACCACTATCAATAATATTATTCTCTCTCTTATTATCTATTATTCTTTTTATTATTATTGTTTTACAATACTAATACTCTCTAATTTTCACTCCATTTGTCCAAAAACAAAAAACATATAGATTAAGAAAATAATAAATGTATCTTAATAATAGTAAATAAATGGATGGATGGACCACATTACATCTATTAAAATATAAATTTACATTATTATAATATTGTTGGAAAACAAACACAATTAATCATATTAGGGTAGTATTGAAAATTGAAAATTAAAAATTTAATATTTTTTGATATAAGGAATGGACATATGTTTTGCAATAAAAAAATGAACAGATGGAGTAAAGATGAGAGAGTATTATCTAGTACTATATGTTTAGGTGTTCTATTATCTAGTGCTATATGTTTAGGTGTTTGAAGTAATATTGATAAGGGAGAGAAATAGTGGAAAGAATATTAATTAAGGAGAGAGAAATAATTGAAAGAGAATATTAATTATGTGAGAGAAAGTGTTAAAACAATAATTAATCTGAATAAAATAAAATTATAAAATTATCTATAATTCCAAGTTGATTAAGAAAAGATAGTTATGTGCATTTTCATCTAAAATAAAATGTGTAACTTACTAACTTTCATAATAAATTATTTAAAAATATAAATATGTAGAGATTAGCAATCCCATTTATAATACACTAGAGCATGACTTCTTGTTCACCAAAAAATAAAAAAAAGAGCATGGCTCATTAATTTATTTTAAAACTCATTAATTATGTTAACATGTAAAAATTAAATCATGATAATTCATTTTTTTTGTCACTCTTCATTTACTGTTTGCATTAATTTTTGCACTAAAGATTTAAAGAAAGGAGGGGGTACGGGGACTTTGGGGTCACCGAAGTCTTCCAGCTATCGGTTTGCGTGACTCATATGCATAACATAAGCCAAGAAACCCATCATCTTTCATTCCACTTGCCATTCCCTCTTCTCTACATAAGTCATAGCATAGCATAGCATAACATAACATAGCAGAGAAAACAAATTAGAAAGACAAACAAAACAAAGAAGAGATGGAGTGGTGCTTGTCAATGCCAAAGGTGGAACTGCATGCTCACCTCAATGGATCCATCAGAGACTCCACACTCCTGTAAACTCCTTCCTTCTCTTTAAACCAATTCACAATCACCCTTTTATTCTCTTTTTCTTATTCTTCTCATTCATTTCTTAACCTTTCTCTTCTCAGGATATATATATATATATATATATATATATATATAATAAATATGATATATATGCACACCCTTTACTTTTATTTGTTTGCGTTGGCTGTGTAGAGAACTTACCAAGGCTTTGGGGAAAAGGGTGTCATAGATTTCTCGGAAATGGAGCATGTCATCAAGAGATGTATGCCTTTCCCCTTAAACTCTACCTCTTTGTTTCCCCACAGGGAAAAAAAGGCAGCTCCAGAAGACAAGGCTCCTATCATGTCACTCACGTGCTTTTTCTTTTTTACTTTGTTTATTTGTTCTTCTTTCCTTTTCCATGTCTTTCAATGCACCCCCTTTTTGTTGAAGTTGATTTTGAAATTCATGGTAAAGTTGGTTTGTTGTATTTGTAAGCCTTTGTGTTCGGTTTTTTTAACAAGACAATAACACAAATTTCATCACAACTTAAAAGGGCAAAAAAAAAAAGGCATAGAAGTTAGAACCGTACGTTTATTCCAATTTGCTTTAAGGAACATCAATGAGTTGCTTTAGTATCTTTGTCTTTCCAGAGAAAACATGACATGTCAACTCAGTTGTTTTTCAAAAGACTTTTCTGCTTTCTGTAGAACTGTTGCTGAAACTCTGTTTTATTTCTGCTTTCTGTAGAACTGTTGCTGAAATTCTGTTTTATGTAAATTTTATTATGCCAAGCAGGCCTTAATCTGCTTCTGTTTATCTGTTTTATGAATGCAATTTTGGTGATCCACATCGACCCTTATTCATGCTTAACACTGATGTTGTGTTATGGCCTTGTAAAATACAGATAATCGCTCGTTACAACAAGTATTCAAGTTATTTGACCTTATCCACATTCTTACAACCGATCATGCTACTGTTACAAGAATTACCAGAGAAGTATGGCTATGGCTGCTTGTTTACTATATAATATGTTGTTATCACCAAATTCATTGCCTCTTCACTTATACTATTAATGACACCATAAAACAGGTTATTGAAGATTTTGCAGCGGAGAATGTTGTGTATTTGGAGTTGAGAACTACTCCAAGGTAATTGAAAGGAGTTCTGTTGGTCATTTTCAAATTCTTATTTCAATTTATGCTGAATTGGAGATTGATTGTTAATTTGACGGAGTACATTTTTGCTTGATTCCATGCAGAGAAATGATTCAATTGGAATGACCAAACGCTCATATGTTGAAGCTGTGCTGAAAGGTCTAAAATCAGTGACTGCGGTTGATGTGGATTTCATTCCACGCAGTGAAGATTCTAGAGCTCTTTTTTATCCTCTACCCGCTGACACAGATGATAAATGCAATGGAAATCATAAACAAAGAATCTTTGTTCGGCTTCTGTTGAGCATTAATCGCAGCGAGACAACAGAATCAGCAATGGAAACGGTAAGCTATGATGCGAAAGTAATATGATGAAAAGGTTGTTGGGCCCTGCTTTTGAAGGCTACATTTCTTTTGCTGCAGGTCAAGCTGGCCCTGGAAATGAGGGATTTCGGGGTTGTTGGAATTGATCTCTCTGGAAATCCTCTTGTTGGTGAATGGTACATCAACCTGATCTAAGACTCCAGTGTTGTGATTGTATTTTGATTTTTAAAAATTGATGCTTATGTACATAGTACCATTTCTTTTTGTAGGACTACATATTTGCCGGCATTGAAATTTGCTCGAGAACAAGGTCTTTATGTAACACTTCACTGCGGAGAGGTGCGAAAATCTTTAGCTCTTACAAGGTTTTAATTGGAGTTTCTCTGACTGGTTTATATTTCTGGCTTAGTGTTTTTAGGTATCGAATCCACGGGAGGTACACGATATGCTCGACTTTCAGCCCCAGAGGATTGGACATGCTTGTTTCTTTGAGAAGGAACACTGGAGGAAGTTGAAGTCATCTAAAATTCCAGTAAGACTCTGCAACCCCTTTAGTTATTGATGTTAAAGGTAGATAGTGGAACTGTGGAAGTATACTGTGATCTCTGTGGGAAATTAAAAGGATGTTTGAAATATGAATTCAATCATCACATCTCAGAAGTTCCTCATAGATAATCAATCAATTAAAATGTTATTGATTCTATTCAAATCTTTTCTATCAAAAGTATGAAGTAATCTGTAATGAATGAAAAACTATGATTGCTATTTCTTTTTTTTTCCTCCTCATCACCCTTTGGGGCATGTGATTATCACTATTATCACTAAGTTTGAATGGTTTATATAATATTGACATTTACACCATGCAACTTTAACCAACCAAGTTACATATTATTTATTTTATCTTCACTGTTTTCAGGTTGAAATTTGTTTGACTTCAAACATTAGGACATTGTCGGTTCGATCAATAGAGGTTCACCATTTTGGTAGGTGGCTTTGCTTATACTTGAAGTTGATGGTCCTATATATAAAATCAATGAAGGAACTGCTTGAAAGTGATTCTATTTCTGGATTTTGGATAGATTTTTTTTTTTTTTGGTTAACATCATGCTCTTGTTGATGCAGATGATTTGTATAAAGCAAAACATCCTGTAGTCCTCTGTACCGATGATTCATGCGTGTTCTCTACCAGTCTCTCCAATGAATACAAAATTGCTGCTAACTCATTCGGTAGGTTTCACCTTGCAGCCACTTAAATGTGAACTAATTGACTAAGCTTTTTTGTTGACTGCATGTTTGCTTGGCTGGCTATTATGTAGGGCTGGGAAGGAGGGAAATGTTTGAGCTATCAAGGAATGCTGTCGAGTTTATATTTGCAGAGAGTGAAGTTAAGGATGAATTAAGAAAACATTTTAATTCAGTGGCAAAGATTATGGAAGTGTAGGTACAAATTCATCTAAGAGAAGATATGTATCCAGTTAGCTCATATGAATTATAGGGTATTATTACAATGATGGAGACAAGTTTTAGCTATATTAGATATTAGAGATTAATAAACAATTTTGGCAGGGGCCTCGCCTCTAGTTTAAGATTGAAATTGGTCCTTGCTTTTTTTTTTTTTTTTCAAAAAGAATCATTCAAGTGACTCTTCTATCAAGGAGGGTATCGATTGATGAGCCAAGCTAGTGCAATTGGAGATGATCAAGTCATTAGGTAAATGATGATTTGAGTGATAACTTTTGCTAATAATGCTGCAGTTACCAATTTTAATTTGTCAAATTTAGGTCAGACGGATGGAATTGGAAATGAACTCCTCCATTATGTCAAGAGAAATCCTATGCTTAGAAGATAAAGTATTTGTTCCGCTTTATTTATTAATTAAAACATAAGTTATTGTATTAAAGATATAGTAAAAGTGAGAGATAATAATGACTCACAAAATTTATGTGTCAATTAATAAATAGATCAAAATAAAAAAAATTTCTTACTCATGTACCTAAATATTTCTCTTATGCCAATTGCCGTACAATGTTCACACAATGAGCATTGCTTAATGCTAATTGTCGAGACATTACGTCTACATTAATTTCATATGTACTGCTCTTAAACCGGACCCCCTCCTTTGTTTAAAAAGTCGCACATATATCCACCATTCATCATTTTATGCAATGATCTTACACAAATTCCCCCAGAAAAGTGAGAGGTTGATATGATTTTCTTTAAACAGAGGGCATTAGTGTAATGAATGTTAGCCTTAGGGGGAGCTAACTGGAATTATTCCAATAAATTTCTTGGCTAAAAGCTTGAGTTTACACATGCTAGTATATATGGTTTATCTTCATTTCAATCATCAAACATTCTTCCAACTTTTCCGTCACGAATAAATTGGGAAAGGGACAATTTATGAACAAAGGGCTCATCTCTTCGGAAATTCTAACAGACAAGGGGAGCTACTTATTCAATTAATAATTCTGACAATGAAAGGGGAGAGTTAGTGGTTATATTGTCTTATTGGATCGAAAGTAGGGCCACCCTTAGTGAATTGGGCAGTCAAAAATTCTTAGCATGCATGAGGGGCAAAAAAGACAAGGTCGAGAATTTTTCCTTTATTTATTTATTTTGGGGTCAACAGATGTAGAAGTTTAAGAACCATATGAAATTGCAATTTAGTAAATTGAATGCTAGTTTTGTTCTTTTTCTTGGCTAAAATTCAATTATGAAACAAAATAAGCTGCACTTAAATGGGTCAGTGTTGGAACACATATTTCTTTGAAAAATATTAGGTAAACCATATCTTGGGTTTTGGACAACATGACGAATACACGTCACAAAGTATCTCCATTACGTCCAGTTCATGATATGAATCCATGTGTAGATGTGGTGGTGATGAATGAACAGTTCTTGTTTCTGCACTCCTTTCGAAAGAAGAATTTGCCATTGTGAGCCATCTTGCAATATTCGTATCCATTACGTACAGCAACTACCAACTTGTACCGGTCCATATTCAGTACGAATATACGGTAGCAAACTTTTGGAGCATTGGTGTGTGGCATGGCATGTCCTCATCTATTTTATTTTTTTGGTGGATGTCTTCATCTAATTTATAATCTTGTGCTACTAGCTGATTCACTCTCGACTCTACCTTCCTTATCACACTACTCTTTGTAATCATATTTTGTAATTAAAATTCTTGAAAATGCATTATAGAGTAAACATACAATTTGATTATTCTATACCCAAAAAAAAAATACAATTTGATTATTAAAAGATTTACGTGACATCAATTTAATTATTAAAAAATTTGTAATATCAAGTAAATTCCTAAAAGATCATATGTGAATATGTGATACCAAGTTAACTCTTCAAAAGAATTTTTATCAAATATATTTTTGAAGAGTAAATTGTAATATCAAATAAGTCTTTATTGTAATGTTTTTTAAACACTTAAAAAACATATATCACATGGGGACACCAACTCTTTCACTATTAAATGTAATGAGTTAATAGAGTGAGTGATAAATATTATCACATTTAAGGATGAATAGTGTAGTGTCTCAAATCCATTTTTTTATATATTTTGATGAGGTTAAAGTGATGTGATGTTTTAGTTTTTTAGAACTAATTTAATGTCAGTTAATTTTCAATGAGTATATATATATATATATATATGGTGGCTGATAATTTGGTCCTATACTTGTTTTAGAGCATCTCATGCTCCTCACTTATTTTTAATAAAATTACTAAATTAACCCTAATTTAATTTTTAATTCTTGTGAGCCACCATCATCCCTCCAACAGTGGCACCACCATTGCTGCCCCCGTCAGTGTCACCTCTTTACCACCCCTCAGTGTGGCCATCACCACTGAATCAGTCTCGTCTTTTATCCAACTTTTGTTTTGAATGTTAAAGCACCAATTTAAACAACCCAACTTCTTTCCTAACCCATGGAGTTGCATCAGATCTGTCAACTAGAAAGTTGGGATTTGGGTTTTGAAGAGATTTGTTGACAAAATTTGTTGCTTTTGGTGGAATCTTTTATTGTTCTGGGAGCTTATGCCCTTATGCCCAAAGATGGGCAATGCTCAATTATTACCTTGTAGAACCTAACTTCAATGGTTAGAACTTAGATGTTTTGTGCAGCTATTAATAATAAAGATCTGAAACTAGTTTTGCAGGATAAAAATTTCTTCATTATTAATCTAGCAAATTACCAAACCTAAAAACGATTAGTGGTTCCATAATCTTCGTTGGCTGGGTTCACCTCGTTGGTCGCAATAATTGCTGCAATAGAGAGCAGTATTCATCACAATGGAGGGCGGTGGTGGCAACAGTGCACCTTCAAGAGAGTGTTTCATTGTTGCATAGGAAATGGGAAAAAGAAGGTCGGAAAGAGAGAAATGTTCAAAGATATGATGTTACTTTTCAAAGATATTATTCAATTTTTTAATTTGAACCGTTTAAACATAATTTAACGGAGATAAATAATGAACTATATGAAAGTTCAGAACTGGTGCAAGACTAAATTATCCGCCACCACTATATATATATATTTTTAACATGTAAACTGATTTCACGAAAATCTTTCAATACTCGATAGTCGATATGTACTATTTTTTTATTTTTTGGCCAGCTCAAAATGCATCCTTACTAATATATTATTACCCGCAACGGGAGTATTTTTTTTTTTTTCCTGGAAATACCGCAAAAGGATTCTTGATAAATAATTTACGTCTATTGGGAGCTTCTTATTGGGACTTGGGAGGCTGAACTAAATTTTGAATAAGGATGCATAACTGGAACCGCTTGAACGAGTGGGCTCATTACCACGAATACCGCTCGCATTGTTCCTTGGGACGGCACTGCCTATAAAACCAATTGTATCTTTGGTTGGAATGGAAAAATGGGTAACTTTTATTCTTGAGTGGGAAAAAAAAAAAGATGACGAAAAAGAAACCTTCAAGTGGGAAAAATAAAACTGTATTAGTTCCTTTTTGTGTATTGCATATTTGCACCAAAAAAAAAAAAAAAAAATTACATGTGCATTCAGTTAAAAAAAGTTTAACTAGACATCCAAACATGTGTAGTGTTTGATAAGTGAGCCTCCAGTATATGATAACTTCTGTATGCTCAATGAGTTCCAATTACAATTTACTCTCATTTCTATCTTATCCTAATATCTTAATTGAAAAAAACAAAACTATGTGTGATGTTAATTCTTTTATATTGACAATATATCAAAATTCATTTCTAAAAAGTCGGTTCTTCTCATGGTTTAGTGTGATGTTACTAGTTTTGTTTTTTAATTATCAAAAGTTGAGATGGAGAGAAAACTTGGCCCAATCAAGGGTGAGGATATATTCTTGATTTCATTGAGCATTTATAGAGATATGTATAGATCATCTACTAATAAGAAAAATTAAAGAATTGAATCCAAATCATAGTTATATAGAGTTAATGCTCTCTTTGGTCTTTAAAATAACTCAAGAATTTAAAATTTAATTAATTAGTCCCTAATTTTATAATTGTGAATCATATTAATCATTGCAAACATAAATGATTCACATCAGTGATTAGTCCCTTATATATATATATATATGTTCCTAAAAATAATAATTTTAACTCAAATAATTTCATTAATTTGTTAAAATTTACGTACTAGGGACTAACATGATTTAAAATTATAAAATCAAATATTAATTAATTAGTGTGTGACTCATATATATATATATATAAATATATAATTTTAGGAATCAAAATGAGTATTAATTGTAGTAATACATAAATAAAAAATCGATTAGATAAGCTAAGCTATCTTGGCACTGTTCTTTTTAATTCCTGTTCTTTCAGTCTCATTACTCTTGCGGCCCAAAATATTTTCGCATCTTTTTCAGCTAGTTTCTAAACACATTGAAGGTTTCACAGCAATAAATAAATAAACATATTGAGGGCAACATGAACTGACAGCAATCCTTCGTCCAATTTTAGCCCTTGACTGCCTACTAAATATGAGTTTTGTGATGCAAATGCGATGACAATAAGAAAAGTACAAGAATTATAACAAGTTTCTTATATTTATTTCAATTAATTTTTAAATTAAATAATAATATGCTAAAAAATTTTAAACAGGTAATTTAAAAATTAAAAGTATATACTTTTTTTAAGAAAAACATCCATATATTATTTTTTAATTTGAGAATTAGATGAAATAGATATAAGAAGTTTTATTTAAATTTTTTTATCTAAGAAAAACTATGCAGTTTCATATTGGAAATGGTGGATGTCAATATTGTTTTGTTTTATTATTGTTTATTACAAAAATAAAAGAAACAAATTTACGTAGGGTAGAACCTAACCTATTTATTACTGGGGAATTCTCCGTACTCTATGAAATAAAAACTTTGTTACTGAAATTGAACCTCTACTGCGTATAAAACTTATTGTTTTGTTTGTTTTGCTCCTTCCATTGCTGGTTTGCCGGGCGTTAGGCCCTATTGTTTTTCGGAAAACAATAAAATGAACCACAATAGCACTATTAGCACCAAATAAAATACATTTTTGATTAAATGATATAATTCCTTACTTTATATAGTAGATTCAGTCAATGTCGGCAGGATGGCGGTCAAGGGCAATGAATACTTCTTCCTTCAATTAGTATTTTCAGATTAAAATCCACAAGCTTGTCATATTATTTTTCCCAAAAGTAAAAAATCAAAACTGAAAAAAGAAAATTATACTTAAATGCCAATCATCCTTCAAACTAAATTAATTAATCTCGCAATGTGCACCAAAAGAAATTAATTTTACGATAATGATCTGATTTGGACAGCATTAGCACAGAATGAAACGCGATCCCTTCTCCCTTTCAAACTCTCTAAAAGATTCATGTCACGAGAGTTAATACGACGCCGCCGTCTGCCTCACACCAAGAAAACGACAACGCGTTCAGCGTCTTCTCCTTCACCCCCACCTAAACCTTCAACAATTCTCTCTCTCTCTCTCTCTCTCTCCCATTGTTTCAGCAAACAAAAAACCTTGATCGCATTCGCACCTTAAATCTCAATTCCGAACCCTAGTTCCTCAAATCTCATTCCCTTTCGATTCTCGATTCTTCCGAACCGTCACGCCAGTGTGATTCGAATTCGGATCATTGTAATGGTGCAACTTCTATGACACGGTAGCTGAAGAATCGCCACAATGTCTTGGGGATTGGGGTGGAAGAGGCCCTCCGAGATCTTCCACCTCACTCTCAACTACGGCACCGATGATCTGCCGGAGCCTCTCGGCCGCACCTCGACGTCGTCGTCGTCATCGTCATCTTCTTCGTCGACGTCGTCGGTGGTGTCGCAGGAGCAGGAGCTAGGGTTCCGCATCGAGCTGGATTGGTCGGCGTCGGAGGATGAGGATCAGGCGGCGCTTAAGCTCCAGTCGCAGCTCATGGTGGCGTTGCCGATGCCGCAGGACACCGTCGTCGTGGAGCTCAGGCCGGAGGAGGATCGTGGCGGGGGCGGGGGCCATGAGAGTGTGATTTTGGAGATGAAGGTTGTGAAGGAGGGAGTCTCTCAGGGCTGTCACAATGACAAAGGCTGTTACCTCCGGGCAGCACAGCGACGGCACCGGCGTCCTGATTCGCCTCCTGCGGTCCAATTTGGCCTCAGCCGCGCCGCCGGCTGTGGCGGAGGGAGTCGCAGGATGCGGCGACCACTGGAGGAGCGTGGCGGTGCTTAGTCTATGTGGGTGTGGCCTGTCGGTGAGTGTTGTTTAGCTTAAGTGGAATGATGCGTTTTTGTTTTCGCAGTTTTTTTTTCTTCTGACAATCTTGTTAATGTTCTGTTCACAATGTGTGAGATTAAGGCTTAATTCAATTGTGCCTTTGCAATTTACTAGAGGAAATAATTTCACATTTCTTGCATCTCAAGTAATCGAAGGCTTGGATAATTTTGTGTTTTGTGGTTTTGTAATGTCTTGAATTAAGAAGTTAAAGAGTCCCAGTGTGCCTTTTGGTGGTGCTGTAACTCCTGCCAAGTTGAATTTTGTGAACCTGGTTGTTGTAGATGCCAATGTTGGTGATTTGAATTGTGTGATTATGTTTGTCTGCATTTAGGTTCCTGGTGTTTAGGGAAGTGTTTGAATTTTATGATTTGGTTGGACGTTGGAATCAGTTGAGTTGGATCAATGAATGTTTTTAAAATGAATGGTTATCGACAGGTACTTCCAGTAGAGCTCACTCAATTGCCACATCTTGAGAAACTTAATCTTGATAACAACAAACTGACAGTTTTGCCTCCTGAGCTTGGTGGGTTGAGAAGCTTAAGAGTGCTCAGAGTTGACAACAACATGCTTATCTCGGTGCCTGGTAAGCTTTCATGTCAGAATAATGTGTGTGTGTAGTAAATTACTAATAGGTATACCAAGTAATCATAGGCAGTTAACAATACCTAAAAATAACAAGTCATGCTAATGCTTGACAATTAGATGCTCGCGACAGCAAATGATATGGAAAGCTTTGTTGTGTTGGATAAAGTAAGTGATAGGCCTCAGTAGCTGCAGCAGTGCATTAAATTCACGTGGATTAGGGAAATACATTTGATGTCCAGCCCTGTGGTAGTTAGGTATTTCTGAAGTAACTGAGGTCTGCAGATTGATGTATCTGATTTTTGGTGTTTTGAGCAGTGGAATTGAGACAGTGTGTTCAGTTGGAGGAGTTATCATTGGAGCACAACAAGCTCGTTCGTCCTCTTCTTGACTTCAGGTCATTAGATATGACAATTTAATATAGAATAGATTGTACTCATTGTATTCTTCTGGCCTCATTGTTACTTATGTTTATGACAGGGTTATGACTGAACTACGGGTTCTCAGGCTATTTGGAAATCCTCTTGAGTTTCTTCCTGAAATTTTGCCCCTTCTTAAACTTCGCCACCTTTCTCTTGCAAATATAAAGATTGTGGCAGATGAAAATTTGAGATCAGTGAATGTGCAAATAGAGGTAGCTTTTTAATAAACTTACTTCACTACTTTCTTGCTTTATTCTTTTAAAGCCTGTTACATATTCAGCCAAATGTACTTTTTCTGGTTGTTGCAGATGGAAAACAATTCTTATTTTGCATCCAGGCATAAGCTCAGTGCCTTCTTTTCTCTTATATTCCGCTTTTCTTCTTGTCATCACCCTTTACTAGCGTCTGCCCTTGCAAAGATAATGCAAGACCAAGGAAATAGAGCAGTTGTTGGTAAAGATGAGAATGCAGTGCGGCAACTTATTAGCATGATAAGTAGTGACAACCGTCATGTGGTATATTATAATGGTTCAAGACATCACAATGTTTTAATTTCTTCTGCCATATTATGTGGTTGTGACCATTCTTAATACTTTACAGGTTGAACAAGCCTGCTCTGCTTTTTCAGCTCTTGCCTCTGATGTTTCTGTTGCACTGCAACTGATTAAAGCAGACATCATGCAACCAATTGGATCGGTTCTGAAATCTATTGGCCGGGAAGAGCTAATATCTGTATTGCAAGTTGTGGTGAAGATGGCTTTTACATCTGATGCTGTGGCAGAGAAGATGTTGAACAAGGATGTTTTGAAATCATTGAAAAATTTATGTGCCCACAAAGATCCAGAGGCAAGTTTGTCAAATTCTGTTCATAGTCAATGGTGTAATTGATTAATTGCTTGGTCCTTTAATTTTATGGTTTTTCTTTTTATAGGTACAAAGGCTAGCTCTGTTAGCTGTTGGCAATTTGGCCTTCTGTCTGGAGAATCGTCGTATACTTGTCACTTCTGAAAGCTTGCGGGAACTTCTCTTACGGCTGACTGTTGCAACTGAGGCACGTGTTTATAAAGCTGCAGCTCGAGCTTTGGCAATTCTTGGTCTGTCTCTGTATGTAATTTATTTGTTTTCCAGAAAGTTTCATCTGATTAATGAGTAAGATTTTACATTTGTGTGTTTTTGTAGGAGAAAATGAAAACCTGCGTCGTGCAATAAGAGGGAGACAAGTGCCAAAGCAAGGACTTCGTATACTTTCAATGGATGGAGGTGGGATGAAAGGTTTGGCAACTGTGAAAATGCTTAAGGAAATTGAAAAGGGAACTGGAAAACAGATACATGAGTTGTTTGATTTAATATGTGGCACGTCAACGGGTGGAATGCTGGCTGTAGCCCTTGGGATTAAGTTAATGACTTTGGAAAAATGTGAAGATATATACAAAAATCTTGGTGAGGATGCTGCTTAGGAATGACATGAACTATTTTTATTTATTCATCTGTTAATTTTCCCTGCAATTGTAGGTTAATTATTGACTGACATTTTGTATCAGGGAAGCTTGTTTTTGCTGAACCTGTGCCCAAGGACAATGAAGCTGCTACCTGGAAAGAAAAGTTAGATCAGCTTTATAAGAGTTCTTCACAGAGTTTTAGAGTTGTCGTTCATGGATCAAAAGTATGTACCTCTTTGTTCTATGTTGTGTTATAGAAGTGTGCTTTTATCACTCTTTTTTGTTTTTTTTAAAAAAGGTTTATTATTTTGGAGGTCCTTATAGTTTAAAAATTTGTAATCAAGTTCCTATATTGTACAAAAAATTTCAATTAAATTCCTATAGTTTAACAATTTGTAATTAAGTCCTTATATTGTACATAAATTTTCAATCAAGTCCCTATACTACAAAACTATAGGAACTTGATTACAAAATTTTTAAGTTATATGGACTTAATTGAAAATTGATTAAAACTATAAAGACCTCCAGAGTAATTAAACCAAAAAGAAATTTTCTCTCCATATTTTTTTGTGATAGCAGCATGTATTTTGAAAATTCTGAGGGGATATGAGACTCTTAAGAATTAAATTTTCATGGTTGGAAATATGTTATATATTTGTTGAAAAAGAGGGCATAAAATGTGAATTATGACTTATTTTCTTGCAGCACAGTGCAGAACAGTTCGAGAGGCTATTGAAGGAAATTTGTGCTGATGAGGATGGGGATCTAATGATAGACTCTGCTGTAAAAAGTGTGCCCAAAGTTTTTGTTGTATCAACCTTGGTGAATGTCATGCCAGCACAGCCCTTCATATTCCGCAATTACCAGGTGGGAGGTTAATATTTTTTATGGTATTTATATGTATTCCCTGTGTTGCTGGATGAGTACAAAATCACGCTTTCTATGTATTATTTATTACTTGTTAATCTCTCTCTCTGTCTGCTTTTGTTATCTAAATGCAGTACCCTGCTGGAACACCAGAGGTGGCTCTTGCGACATCAGAAGGTTCAGGGATCACTGTATCAGCTTCATCTTCAACTGGTGCACCGGTTGGCTCTAAGCGAAGTGCTTTCATTGGAAGTTGTAAGCATCAAGTGTGGCAGGCTATCAGAGCTTCATCTGCTGCGCCTTATTATCTTGATGATTTCTCGGATGGTACTAACTGTACTGCTATTGTTTGCATTTAGTTGTATTGAAATTTTATTTTTTATTTTTTCCCATTTCTCTAGTCTTTTTAACTTTTATATCTTATCATATTGCATCATGCGTTAAGATATCAATCGTTGGCAAGATGGTGCAATAGTGGCAAACAATCCAACAGTTTTTGCCATAAGAGAAGCCCAACTTCTGTGGCCTGACACAAAAATTGATTGCCTGGTTTCGTTAGGGTGTGGCTCTGTTCCAACAAAGGTAACTACTCATTTCTGTGTGTTAGTACAGCATGTTATGTATTTATTAAAGAAAAGGTCTTTGATGATTATTCTAGTGTTACACTGAATCTATAGTTTGGTCAGTGTATTGCATGTGATTAGTAATTTTGACTATATGAGATATGTGATTGGCTATTGACACCCGAGTTACTATATTATCATACACATAATTTTGTAGGTGCGAAAAGGGGGTTGGCGGTATCTGGATACAGGGCAGGTGTTGATTGAGAGTGCATGCTCTGTTGATCGGGTTGAGGAAGTTTTAAGTACACTGCTGCCTATGCTTCCTGAGATACAGTATTTTCGTTTCAATCCTGGTACTACGCTTCTGTTAGGAGTGACGAAATGGAAGAATCTTTTTCCCTTTGACCAACTCTTTTTGAATCAAATTTCAATTATTTACTTTTTTCCCTTAAAAAATTTACTTCATTTCTTTTCCTTGTTTGATAGTGAAGAAGTATCATTAAAGAATAACTATTCCTGGAAGAACTTTAATTCTCAATCATTGCTCTCTCTGTTTTGCTTTGCAGTTGATGAACGTTGTGGTATGGAACTGGATGAGACAGATCCAACTATCTGGATGAAGTTGGAATCTGCAGTTAATGAATATATACAAAAGAATCATCAAGCATTTGAAAACGTCTGTGAGAGATTGCTTCTGCCTTTCCAGCATGAAGAGAATATAAGATCTAAAGTCCCAAGACAGAGAAATCAAATGAGGGTACTGCAGCTGATATGTTTTCTGTCATGCAAAATTTCACTGTTGGTTATACCTAATTTCAAAATTAAATATTCTTTTTATTCTTCTTTATCAGGTGCTAGTGGCCCCACTTTGGGGTGGAGGCGAAATGTACTACTTGTGGAAGCTTTACATAGTCCTGATACCGGAAGAGTGAAGTACCATGCTCGGGAGCTTGAGTCATTTTGTGCACGGAATGGGATACGATTATCCCTCATGCATGGTTTGTCTGAGATTGTAAGGACAGCATCAACAACAACAATCCCAACTCCATTTGCGTCACCTCTGTTTACGGGAAGCTTCCCATCAAGTCCTCTGGTATATAGTCCTGATTTTGGTCAGAGGATTGGACGAATTGATCTGGTTCCACCTTTAAGTTTAGATGGCCAATTGGGGAAAATAGCATCCCCTCCGGTGTCTCCCCGAGGACTTAGACAGCTCTCTTTACCTGTCAGATCATTGCATGAGAGATTGCAGAATTCCCCACAATTGGGTGTTATACATCTGGCCCTTCAAAATGACTCAGATGGCTTAATTGTGAGGTATTTTCTCCTTGTTTTCTGAATGCCTTATCGTTGTCTGTAATTTTCATTAATTTAGATGGAAGCATGATGTTGGTGAGTGGTGACTATTTGTTTAGTTGGCACAATGACGTATGTGTGGTGGCTGAACCTGGAGAGCTTGCTGAGAAATTTCTACAAAGTGTTAAATCCAGTCTATTGTCAACAATGAGGAGCCACCGCAGAAAGGGTGCATCTCTGCTGTCCAATATTTCTACCATTGCCGGTTTGGTTGCCTTTAAACCGTATTTCCAAATTGGAGGCATTGTACATAGATACTTAGGCCGTCAAACTATAGTATGTGCTCTTCCCCTTATGTTCTTTACAACTTAGTCAAATTAATGTCTATTAAAAAGCTGAGGTTGACTATCTTTTATGAAGGTTATGGAAGATGAACAAGAAATTGGTTCCTATATGTTCCGTAGGACAGTCCCTTCAACGCACTTAACACCTGATGATGTTCGATGGATGGTATGTGATTATCTCGTGATTGATTCAGATGGAGTTTCACTTGAACTGTTGGAAGTTCTTGTGTCATATTCATCGAAATGAAATGTAATGACTCATTTCTGTTATTCTTCTATTGGTGTGTAGGTTGGAGCCTGGAGAGACAGGATCATTATATGCACAGGGAAATATGGACCTACCCCAGCTCTTATTAAGGCCTTTCTAGACTCTGGTGCTAAGGCTGTCATTTGCCCTTCAAATGAACCCCCTGAGTCTCAGTTGTCCAGCTTTGATGGTACTGGGGAATTGAATGTGATGGAAAATGGGAAGTTTGAAATTGGAGAGGATGAAGCAGATGATGAGACTGCACCTGACAGTCCATTAACTGACTGGGAAGATAGTGATGCTGAGAAAATGGGGACCGCACTTTGTCATTTTGGGATGACGATGAAGAGGAACTGTCTGAATTTGTTTGTCAGTTGTATGAATCATTGTTTAGGGAGGGTGCTAGTATCAATCTTGCTTTGCAACATGCTCTTGCCTCACATCGAAGATTAGGGTACGTGTGTCATCTCCCCTGCATACAATAATTTTTTCACTGTCTTACACAAAAACAGAACAAAAATAAAGGAAAGAGAGGGAGGAAAAGAGAAAAAAGATAATATGGAGTGTGTGTTATGGAATTACAATGGATGCCCGATTTTGAGGATTTTTAGGCTTTAGAAGATGTGCGTCGTCTGTTGTTTTTTGCATGAGATAGGAATGTAGTATAGTGTCTCATCTGTTTTCATATTTTTTTTAACACTTTCATTCCTATTAAAATGGCCTTGCACGCTTGCATCTCTGCTGGATGCCCACATTTTTCAGGAGAAATAATTTACCCCACCTTCACAACCTTGTAGGTGGCCATGTACTGTAATCTGTAAATTTGAGTGTACTATGAGTCAAAAAGTATATGAATGTACTGTCTTATCCTTTGTGTTTTGTCTTTATTGGACGTACTTTTTTTTTTTAGTATGTGGAAAATTTACACAAAATACATGTATTTATATTTTCAATCTTGAGACGAAAGAAACAAATAAAATTAGCGAAATAAGCAATAGAAGAAGGTAAGAAATAGAGGAAGGCTAAATATAACATTTTGGTCGACAGTTAAATGAAAATTAATTTAAAAAAAGAGCGCTTGGTCTGTAAGAGAGAGAGTATTACTTTGTGGATTCCTTATGCTTTTGTATGTGACATAATCGCATGTGTGTACTATTGTGAGTTATTATCTAATTACGACAAAGCATTGTAAAAGAATTGAATTGGAATAAAGGTGCTTAATTTTACTAGTTATAGAGAAGATACATTTAGATCAATAAATAAGAGTTGTAGAATGCATTAAAAAGGGATGAAAAAAAGAAGCAAATAATCACTATTGATCACAACTCCTATACAAAGGGGATATCTGTTAGTCGTCCTCCAGAATCCAATGCTGGTACAATGAAGAAAAATGAAGACAGGAAAACGTAATGGCAGGTGGAACTTCCATATCCTCTGTCACTTTTTTTAACAGATGATGACTCGCTCGCATTACCTGTAACTACAGGATTACCCGGCTTTGACACTGTGAGTTTCTATTACACTACTGGTTGATTAATCTGACTTCGGTCAGTGTGTTAAACGAATACGCACAAAGTTGGTCTTTTATGTGATATAATGCATCATTTCACTTTCAAATATATATATATATATATAATCTAATAATGGAGATATCAGCTGGACAGGACACAACACATCAGCAACAAACCACCAATAGAACTCATGCCTAAAAAGCTCATGAACATGACAATTAAAGACCACCCCTTTTCCCAGCCCAGGCATGGCAGGCGGGGAATAACTTTGGCTTGACAGATAAAGAAAAAGAAAGTGAACCACTGAGCGCTCTTATAATTTTCAAATTTGTCTGTATAGTAATTGCAGAGGAATTCAACGATATAGAAGCCCCATTCATATGATACGTATCATGACCAATAAAAGTTCCTTGCTGCCACTTATCATCAATGTCCATAAGAATAAGATAATCATGTCAAAAGGGTAAAGCATGATGCCCGGAAAACGAGCTAGTTTTTTTATTGCAGACACCGGGATATTATGACTATGTCAACTTTTTAAAGTTTCAATTATGGGAACTTTCATGCTTTTGCTTTTCATAAAGCACTTTAGTATGTACTATATTACAAAGATCCAATTCCAAAGGTAGATGCTCCAAATTGAAAATTAATTAAATTTAGATCCGTGACCACACCTTGCTTCATCTAGAAGCCTCCCTCACTTTAGAAGTATATTTATGCATTATAAAGAGCAGTGCTATAACCACCACCCTAAGTAGAAATGGCTATTCCTGCTCCAGTTGCTATAGGCACAAGGGGCACTATTGGATCTCTAGTCAGGAAGGAAATTGAATACTTCACCAAGTTTGAGTTGGACAGAAGAGGAAGTTCACAGAAACCTCAGCAACACTTTTTGGACATGGACATGGTCTCAGGCAGAAGCTTTTCGATGTCCTCCAGGCAAAGTTTCTGGGACTTGCTAACAACCTGGAAGAAGAGGAAGAGAAGAGGCACAAGTGGATTCCTCCCAAGAATCTGTTCTGTTGCAGAAGTAGCAGAAAGCAATCAATTCAACAGAATTCCGGGTTACAGTTACAGGATCCTCAGGACTGACATCAACAACTTTCAGCTCTGACTCTATTGAGTTTCTTGAGTTGGTGTGATTGTGTGAACTTGCAGCGTATTCATGTTAATTTTTAAGTTGTGTTGCCACGCTCAGGCAACTTCTTTTGTTTCAGGGCTACTGTTATTTTTCAATGTTTATCTGTCAGATCCTGTGTTGTTTATGCCTCGAGTGTACTGCTAGCTTTATAGATTCCAGATTTAATGTAAAATCAGTGTTCTACATATTTGACTAAGCAGTGTGAAACAAATGCAGCTCATTGGAGATATGGTAGCAGCCAAGGTAACAAAAGGAAGGGATAGTAAATGATTGGCAAGATCAATGTACATTTTTAAGTTTAACATATCTGTAATTGGGAAGCTTACATTTATATTTTGGATTTTAGTACCAGATGTTCAAAGGTGAAATGAAATAGAACCAGAGAACTCGGATGAAACTTGAAAACAAAATAATGATGAGTTGAAAGGGATCTCATCCAAATCCCAAAACAAAAGCATTACAACCTAAGATTTAAATGTAGACCAATACACAAACAGAAGTACAACTAAGCATCTTCATCTTTGTACAACAATTTTGTGGTTTCTTCAAATTTTGCATTGAATCCTAGTGTGTCTGGTCAATGAAGCTAACCCTGGGCTCTGCAAATGACTTTGTGGCTTTAAAAGATTCGACATGGCCAGCAATTTTTATAGTTTCACCAGCAATGTCTCTTTCTTCAGGTTGGCTTGTTGCTAGATGCTCTAGAGCCGATACAACGTCATCCATGAAAGGTCGTGTGTCAGCTTCCTCTTGGAGACACATTGCTGCCACAGCAAGAGCTTGAAATAGACCCTTCACAGGGAACTGACCTTTAAGCAAAGGGTCAGCCATTAGAGTGAACTTCTTCCTGTCCTTAAAAAGAGGTTGTGCCTGCCAAATCAAAGCAAAGACAACCATAAATTACCATGCTTCAAGACTATTAATTAACATAAATGCTCTAACCACATAAACTTCCTAAGGAAAAATAAATTATGTAACATACCCACTCAATCAAGTTTTGCTCTTCTGTAACTCTTGCAGTGTCAATTACCCTCCTACCCGTGATTATCTCCAAAAACACAACACCAAAACTATAAATATCTGACTTTGTGGTTAGCAGACCCGCAGAAGCATACTCTGGTGCACAGTAGCCAAAAGTCCCCATCACCCTGGTTGTGACATAGTCCTCACCTTCTTTTGGAGCAATCTTGGCTAGTCCAAAATCAGAAAGTTTTGGATTGAAATCTTCATCTAGTAGTATATTAGATGATTTGAAATCACGGTATATCACCGGTGGATCTGCAGAGTCATGCAGATAGTCAAGTCCTCTAGCTGCTCCCGCAGCTATCTTCATCCTGGTCTGCCAATCCAAAGGCTCCTTATCCTCACCTATGTCTGGGATAAATAAGCTCTTGTCAGTGCTGCAAGCTATTGATCATGTTAAAAAGGAAAAAAGGTACATGGTTATAATGTTTTTGGTCACCATACCTAGAAGGTGATTTTCCAAGCTCCCATTTGCCATGAATTCATAGACTAAAAGCCTATGATCACCTTCTGCACAATAACCAACCAGCCTGACAAGGTTTGGGTGTTTCACCAAGCTTAACATCAAAACCTCTGCATAAAATTCTCTTGTTCCTTGGGCTCCTTTCCTGTTCAGTTGCTTCACAGCCACAGTCTGATCACCAAATATTCAACATGAGACTTACACAACTTGTAAACAGCCAAATATATTACGCAATGAAATGTAGGTGTGTTTGAGAGAGAGAGGAGAGGGAGATACCTGTTCAAGACTTGTTATGTATCCTTTGTAGACACTCCCAAATCCACCTTCTCCCACGAGGCAATCATCATTGAAGTTGTCTGTTGCATCAGCGAGGTCCTTGTATGAGAACACTTTAACATCATTTTTCACTGCTCCATATTTTAGTATCTCCGCATTAATATGTCTATGCCTGCTGCTGCCTGCAGTTTGAGATCATGTATTTACTATTAGTGATCCATCCACATTTCCATTTGAGCCATGGTTTCAAATATGTTATTGTATGGATTTTGCTCACATCATTCAAAAACTCAATGAGCAATTTTTCAAAATTTATCAAGGAAGAATCTTTGCTGAAATTGAGCTTATTAAATACATTGAGGTACAAATTAGTAACTATTCCTTTCAAAATGGATGTGAATCATCTTTACATCCCCATGATTATGAGAGCCAAGGTTCCATGAAAGGGAGGCTCGAGACCTCAATGTGAGAAAGTTGCAATTTTACTATTGTGTTAAAGTCGCCTTTAATTAGACAGAATTTGAATAAAAACTAAAAGGCTCTTTCATTTATTAAACAAAAAGTAAAGTAAATGTTCTCTAAAGGGACAAATATATAAATTAACAAAAACGGATTTGTTTAGGAATTATCATGCAACAATTTTCTTTTTTTTTTTGGTGCACATCTAACATTTTGATGGAATTAGAAAACACTAATAATAATATATATTTCTGCAAATGGAGCAGATCAAACACCTGCTTTGAGTGAGACAGCAGCCGCTAATGATTTGAATGTTGCCCTGCCTCTGTTAATAGTCCTGTGTTTGAAAGAGGGCGTTTCAGCCTGTGTCTTGCAGCATGGTAGGCAACTCATTTTTTTATCAAACCTTGTTGGTAGCAGCTTAGGCCTAGCTTTATTACAAGCCTGCAAATAAGTTCTTGGATCAACCTTCACAAATACCCTCTCAGAACCAATTTGCATGCATGCATGCACATGCATGCAAAAGGCCAGAAAGAAGGCGAAAAGAAAATCTTAATGTCACAATGTGGTTGTAGATTTTTTCAGTTTTGAAACTGAAAGACGTTGTGCATGGTCCAAATACTCGTAGAAGTTGTTTTATATCCGTGTTTCTGAGGTAAACATGATAACTTATTTTAGTTTAGGTCAAAATGGGATTCCTCAAGGTTAATCTTAGCTGGATTTCTTTGATAAGTAGAGGGGAAAAAATAAGTTAAGGTTATATATTTTCCAAGGTAAATCCGACAAGGTACCAAGTTGTTTTTTGCCATATTTTATGGAACTTTCGTTTCACTTGTGACACAAATAAGTCGTGGACAACTTTTTCTGACTTCTTGGTACTTGGACTTATTTGAATGGAAACTAGAAATTTAGTAAAGTGAAAAAATGGAGAGCAAGAAGCAGATGTTCATTCTATTCTTAAACAATAAACATTGGTGAAAAATAGATGATATGTATTATTGGGATTTGACGCTGCAAAAATACTAGAGTTGCATAGGTGTTTTTGAAGTGTCATGATTTGAAAAATAGCGACCCCATTACGTGTTTCTAATATTGATTATTAGATAGTTTTCGTAATTAAATAGATATTCTCTTATTTACCGAAAAAAAATAAGATATTGTCTTATTAATGAAAATAAATTGTTCTAAACAAAGCTGCTTTATTAGCTTTTATTGGATGAAGTGCACTAGAATTACATGTTAATAAATAAACATAATTAAAAAAAAATGTTTCAAATAATTAAATCACTATTTTCTTTCTCCATTTCATTTTTAAGAAAAATAAAATCCGCGGAAAGGGGATGTTCTTAGGATTGTTCATATATTGGTAAAGGAGAGAAAATGCGAAACTAGGCGTGGGCTCCTCTATTCCTTTTAAGTTTTAGCACATTAGATCGAGTGTAAGCGTAAATTTTGACGCAATAGCAAAGTTACCAAATCCAATTTTCTCATTAGATTAGATTAGGTGTTAAACGGCATGGAGCACACATGCTATAATTGTTTAGGTGGAAAATGGTGGGGATACGGCGAGCAAGTAGATATTAGGTTCGTGGGCGAATGGTGAAAGAGGTTGATGGTGCTCGCTGACATTTAATCTCAATATATTCTTAAGGAAGAAAACACTTGAGCCGCATTTTTTTTATTTTGTTGTCAAGACACTTCACCCCATTAAATCAGTGAACATAACACTGTTTAAAAATTATTTAAACCTTTTCAGTTTTCATTCTGAATTTTTAATTTTCAAGATTTTATAAAGAAAATATTAAAAATTAAAAATTAAAATTTATAGTTTTTAAAATTTTTAATATTTTCATCTTAAAATCTAAAAAACTGAAAATTTAAACCAAATTATCCTAGGTTCTTGGATTTCATGGACTAGAGTACAATTGACGGAAAGTTCGGACAAGTATAATAGACCTGTTCTCCGTTAACAAATAGACAAAAATTGAGAGGAAAAAAAAAACTAAATTGTACATTCAAGGAGATTTGCACATTTTTAAAAGTGTACAGGTAAAGTACAGGTCACCTATAGTTCATAAGGAAAAATATTCAAATCGAGTACTCGTAAAGTTTGCGGATAAATTGATTGCTCTAGGAAAAAAAAAAAATCAAAGAGCCCCAACCAATTTAAAACATTGCACAAATTGATTCCTCTAAGAAAATGACAAATTAATCCCTCAAAAATTATAAATAAAAGGTCAAATTTATCCCTATATGGAAAGATTAATTTGTCTAATATTTTTACTTAGTTTAGAATTTTTTGGGTTTTTTTTTTTTGTTTAGAAGGACCAATTTATTTGTTTATTTTTTCTAAGAGAATTAATTTATCTGACATAAAATATAATTTCTTCTTCCTTTTTTTTTATTTATTATCAATATAGTTGTGGTTGCGTTAGAAGGCGGAGACATACAATAGCCATCTGTGACGGAAAACAAATGGTTTAAGGGCAACAGATATACTAATCTTACATAATCTATAACCTTGTCCCTTGAACAAACGTGATGGCATCATACAACATGATATACAGAGATTGCCCAAGACGTTACTCACAGAATTATACGCATAATTTCAGTAGAATGGAACATGTCAACGTGTCAATCGTTGGACTAACATTTAGTATTGATAAAGAAATACTATTTAAAATTGGAAATGATATTGAAAAAATGACAAGAGCACAAGGCCAACACCAAAACTTACCAGCCCTGGCAAACTAAGGAACAAGGAACCAAAAGTCGAGTAATATACATGTCTGCAAGAGCTCCCACTGCAGTGTATCGGTCGCGTAAAAAGAAATAATGCAATTTAAAGGGGTATAACAAATGAGAACTCTCAGAAACTATCAGCCTAACCATTTCCAGTTCTTTATTACCCAAACAAGAAGACCAAGGATTCCCCACAATGGTGAACATACAAAACTCCCTTGGCAGATTACCATCTAATGTTGATTTAAGCAAGCAGCCAAGAGTCCAGGGAAATGGCAAAAATGAAAGAAAGCCATTCCTAATTTCGTAGGCCAAAGTTCCTGCAATAATCTAACATTCCAGGTTCCGTCCAATCGGCCAAAGAATCACAGAAGCAGACCCCACAACTCTCCCTCATTCCTGAGGCAATCCAGCTTCAACTTCATCCCACTTGTTGCTGCTCGAACTAAACTTCTCCTTCATCTCCTTAATGAGCTCCTTAGCTTCATCAACCTTCGAAACTCCAACAAGTCCATGCACAAGCATCTTCATCGTCGTGAAATTCGGAACCCAACCTTTGGCCATACTTTCCTTCGCGATCAACAAAGCAGACTCAAAATCCCCACCCTGGCAAAGGAAGTAAACCAAGGCGAAGTAACACTCGCTCTCTGGCTTATACCCTCTCTTCTTCATCTCCCCAAACAGCCTCTTCCCCTCCTCAACATTCCCTTCCTTACAAAACCCATGAATCAAATGTTTGTAGGTAACCGAATTTGGCTTCCTCCCCCTGCAAATCATCCCCTCCATCAACGCCTTCGCCTCTGACGACCTCTTCAACTTGCACAAACACTGAATCCTCACATTATAAGTACTCAACCCAGGGCACATCTTATACCTCTCCTGCATCAACTTCAAAACCTTCCCTACCTCCTCAAACTTCTCTTCCCTATAACAACCATCTAAGAATGTCCCAAACGTCGTCGCATTGGGCCTAATCGATTTCCTATCCATCTCATCCAAAACCGAATACACAGAGCTAGCACTACCAGACTCACAAAAAGCCTTAATCACTAGATTATAGGTATCAACATTGGGTTCGATGGAATAAATTTTGGGGAATTCAAGGTAGATTCGTTTTACCTCGTTGTAGTTCTTGGCGACTACGCAAGCGAAGAGGAGGGAATTTAGGGTTTTGACGGTGGGAGGGATTTTGTGCTGTTCCTCCATTGTTTTGAAGGTTTTGATGGCGTGGTCGAGCATGTTGGCTTGGCCGTAGAGGACGACGGCGTGGGAGAGGAACCGATCCGTTTGGAGGTCGGGTCGGGTCTTGAGATTTTCGTCGATGAGGCGACGGAGGGCGTCGATGTGGCCGGCGGAGGAGAGGTTGTTGACGGCGAGGGAGAGGGCGGCGCGGTCGAGGTGGGAGGCAGGCGTGAGGGATGCGGCGGCGCAGATCTCGAGGACGCGCTCGGGGTTCTTCTCGGTCTTGAGGAGGTCGAGGGCGGCGCGGCTCTTCTGCTTCGAGGTGAGAGGGTTCGTGGAGTCTGGGGAGAGGATGGAGGTGGAGAAGTGGCGGGGGAGGTGGTGGTGGTGGTGGTGGATGGGGAGGTGGAGATGGAGGTGGCGGAGGCGAGAGAGGAACGACATCGTTGCGGGGTGAAAAGGGGTTAAGCTAGGGTTTTTCAGCGAAGAAATGGGGGAGCTTCATTGAAGAAGGAGGAGGAGGAGTGTGCGATGTTGGTAGTGCGTAAAACGCTGCGTTTTGGTCGGGAACGACTGAATTTTGAGGGGACATGGTGAAACGGTGCGTTTTATGAGTTTGGGAAGTGTGAGATTTTGATAGTGTGAAACGCTGCGTTTTGAGAAAATAAAAGGAGGAAAAAATGTGGACCATCTAAGGGATTTGAACCCGACGTGAATCGAACACGCAACCTTCTGATCTGGAGTCAGATGCGCTACCATTGCGCCACGGATCCACAGGTTGGTGGTGTGGTCAAGTATACGATTTTAATACAATTTATTTTTATTTTTTGAACGACACTCACTACTCAATGGTTAATGAAAGTGTGCCTAGGGTCTTGCACCATTTAAATAACAATATATATCGTGTGTGGCATAGAGATATACTATCCAATCTTTGTCTCTGAGAAGATATTCTAAGTTTAAATGATAAACAATGAACAGTCAAAGCTTATCAGTTTCACAAGATTGTTGATTTTAATGGAGCTGTACAAAAGATAACAAACTATGGATTCCAGATTGTTGAGGAACTCATTTGATCATTCAGATAAATGAATTAATAAGAACTTAAATATATACCAGTTACAGTGGTACAAATGGGTTGATTCAGATTTGATTTAAAGAAAAAATAAATTTGAACTGATCACTTTTTAATTGGTTCAGATTCATGATTTTATTTTGTAAAATCTAAACCAAACCAATCCTATCAACTTTGAGTTTATTTTGATTGAGTTATTGGATTTATTTGTTTATTTTTTTTTTGTCAATTTCTATACAAAAATTCAATAAAAATATTGTAAATTATGAAATATTAAAATTTTATATAAGCAAATTTTCATATGTTAAGATGCTATATTCTAATATGGTATAAGTTTGCAATGATAATGATATGATATTTATTTGGGTCTCAAATTGCATATTAATGATAGTAAATGGTAAATGAATAATGAATATAAGTAAATCCTATGGTTAGTCATCAATAAGAAGAAGAAGAAGAAGATTGGTTTAAGTTGGATGATGCAAATCCAATGACTGAACTAACATGTGATTGATTTTAATTGGATCTAAACTGATTGATAGAATGACCCATTCAAATCGAACCAATCTAATTGGATTGATTTGGATTCATTTGACTAGTTTGATCCGTTACACCCTATCTGATTTGACAATCTCATGCATAAGTAAAATTGACAAGTGTCTTGTGCCTATCTTTAAAATTAACCTACAGTCCTAGAAACATTGATATAGTTGCACAAATGTATTAAATGATCGGTGTATTAATATTTCTTAACTATATCTCGCTTGGCTCAAGCTGAAAAATAAAAGTTTACACCAGTTTTTGTGACTTGAAGTAAAATTATAATACATGTAAAAACCGAACGTTAATATCTGTTTTTCTACCTACGTGTGTAAAAATGAAGGAAATTAAAGAAAAAGAGGTGGAAAATTAAAAAAAAAATTATTGTAGCACTCTAAGTAGAACAATGAGACACTCATTTTATTATTAATTGAAAGTGATGATGGCCCCACTCACTCCACTCATCCATCACATATCCAATAATAATGAGGTGAATGCAACAATAAAATACCTATTTTTAGGTGTCAAAATAACATTGCTAGATGAAAAATATAATTGTGTTTAACTTAAAAAATAAAGTATATAATTGTGTTTAACTTAAAAAAATAAAGTAAGTCGTATAATACACTGCCCTCACAAGTGGTTTTGTAAGCAACTGACGCTTTTGTCGCCCAATTCATAGACAAGAAACACAAATGGCTACATTTGCGCGAGAAAAATTATTTAGTGGGCATAATTTTAGCACCTCATTTTTACTTATACTCATAATAAAGTTTATGAGATTTATAAATAAATGAGTGTATCATGAATAAAGTTGATGGATCATACTTTTGTTATGATTATATACAAAAATGAGGTGTTAAAATTGTCCCAATACAAGAACTTCTCTTTGCAAAATGCATAAATTTTATGAAACTTTAATTTACTATGTTATTTGAATGTCGAACACCGATTTTGTTATCATTAAATGTGATAGATGTATGAGGTAAGTCAGGTTATATCTAATAATAATAAAGTGAGTATTTTAATAGACATCAACTTTTTAGATATTTAAATAATATTTTTATCAATTATTATTGTGACCATACAAAAATAGTGACATTATGGGGCATGTACTCCTATTCTATTTTATTATAGCATTAGTAATTAATTATAAATTGGATTGGATTTAATTTATTAAAACATTTTATGTACTAATTTAATTATGTATTATCACATTAATCATAATAGTTAGTTTTTATACCCATTAATTGAAGTGTTATGCGGATAAAATATTTCAATTAGGTAATATTATAAAGGGAAAAATCAAGAAAAATTCCTTCAACTTTGGCTTAGGTGTACCTTAGTAATGTGACTTTAAAAATGTATAAGATAGTCCTTAAACCTTTTTAATTTGTATACATTACTATAACATGTTAATAGGTGTTTATTTTTTTATATGAAAACTTTTAAAAAATCCTTTAATCTTTTATCTATATACACTTTTATCCTATTATTTTTAATACGTGAGGTTTCTTAATGAGATTGTAAAGCCTATACATGTAATTTTCCATTAAAAAAATTAAATATTTGTTTTCAACTTATAGTAATGCATGCAAAAAAAATGTTTGACAGCCATTTTACATAATTTCAAAGTAATAGTACTAACAATCGTATAAGCCAAAGTTTAAAGGGTTTTTTTTTAAGACCTTTTCCTATTATAAAATTCACTCTTACATATTTTTTACTTATAGAAATGTTTTTAAGAATAATGTTATTTCAATACCTAAAAGTAAATGTCATCTACTTTATTATTATTGATGTAATGAATGAGTAAAAATAGTAAGAATCACTATTATATCCAATAATAATAAAGTGAGTGTCTTATCTAGACATTTATTTTTGGATATTGAAATAATATTTTTATATTTAAAAAGAAATGATTGCGAGATTAAGTTGGGCTCGATTACTTGTAATAGAGCCTGTCAGCGATTCTGTCTGAGGTACAATGCACCAAACTCTATTATAGTGACAAATTAATTATGATTTGAAAATTTGCAAATCGTACTTCATTTGGTAAACCCAAATTGATGAATAACAATGAACCGGAGGTTAAGAAATATAAAAATATTATTCTAACACCTAAAAATTAATTAGATACTTATTTTATTATTATTAAATATAATAATAATCCTAACTTTCTTTAATTATTTATCACATAAAAAATAATATAATGAGTATCTTAGTTAGATACTTATTTTTAAGTGTTAAAGTACTGGAATAAGGATGCTCTAACCAATAAGAACACAGTACAATATGTTGCTTACTTTACATGGGAGTGAGTGTTTGGCGCGCTGACCTTTGTCGTCTGACCCTTACAAAGGAATGAAGGGAGCAAGAGTGAGTGAGTGAAGAGAAAGACTGAGAGACAGACGCAGAGAGAGAGAGACAGGGTGGGTGAGCGAGCGAGTGTGGAGACTGACTGACAGGTAGAGAAAATAGAGAGAGAGAGAGAGGGACCAACACCATCCATCATTCGTGCGCCTTTCCCTCTCTCTCACTGATCTCACTCACTTTTACTTACTGGCCAAAGCGAGTGCGTGCGTGAGTGAAAGAAACTAAACTAGATCATTAGTTAGTCAAGTTAGATGGAGCTTGCAGTTGCAGTCTCCTCCTCCTCTTCCTCCTCCTGGGGTTTGGGTTGGAGTTGGTGGGACAACATCAACAACTCCGCTGCCTGGCAGACCGCCATTTTCTACTTCCTCTGCGCCGCCTACGCTCTCGTCTCCTCCGTCGCCCTCGTTAGTTCTCTCTCTCTCTCTCATGTCTTCTCATCCATCACTTTCACATTCTAATATCTATCTATCTATCTATCCTTCCATCTAACTGACGAACTCATATAGGTTTATATCCTTCACTTGCCAATCCCTTTTAATTTTGCTGCAGACTCAACTCATCAGAATCGAGCTTAGAGTCCCTGAATACGGCTGGACCACCCAAAAAATCTTCCATCTCATGAACTTCCTTGTCAACGGAGGTAGCTACCTCCAACCCCACTTATTCCCGCTTTTTCCATAGTCTTAACTATTTATGCATGTTCATTTATTTATTTGTTTATTGCATTTTTATCCTGCAGTACGAGCACTGGTCTTTGGATTCCACACCCTAGTTTTTCTCTTGCATCCTGAGGTTCGTTTTTGTTTATTTTTCTTAATTGTGCCGCACAGAATGAGCTAGAGTCATTATAATTTGTTAGGCTTGTGTGTATATATATAGTGACATATAAGAGTGGGTGCTAATTTTATTGTATTGTTCATTCAGGTGTTGATTTTGGTGCTGTTAGATCTTCCGGGGCTACTGTTTTTCTCAACATATACGCTATTAGTCCTTTTCTGGGCTGAAATCTATCATCAGGCATGTCAATTTTTTTCTTCCCTAATCCCCTTTTACAGTTACCCATTTTTTTTCCTTTTATCAGTTGATTATGAGTTTGGTATGTCTCACTTTATTGAATGAAATAAAGCCAACATCTCAAAGTAATTATGCACTTTGCTGTGATCAAGGAAACTCCTCCTTTTTGGTTTTTTTTTTCATTTAACTGTTTTCAGTTTCTATTGGAAAATTCTAACTTCATTATATTCCAATGACTTGAGAGCAGGCAAGGAGTTTGTCAACTGATAAGCTCAAGACAGTTTATATCTCAATAAACGCTGCCGTGTATTTTATCCAGGTATCTGTCTCATTCTCTTTTGTGATTTTGTTGCACACAAAACATTATATCATGTTGTCATGTGTCACTATCACCCAATCTGCAGCATTTTGCTAACTTGTTTCTTCAATTTCCTTAGTTCTTGTATCTATGCATGACAGCATCTCCCAACATGTGGTGTCCATCCTAACTGTTTCTAGGTCTCAAAGTGTTCTATGCTAGACACGTGCTCTTTTGTTTATTTTGGCTTTTATGGCATGTGCTGTTGGACGGACACCAACATGCTTTTGCTTGAATGAAAAACTAGTGGCGACTAGCGTTGGAAAATTAGACAGGTTGAAGTCAAGATCTTTTTTTGGTGTCTGGAAATATCATGGGATATAATTTTCTAGGACACTTGTACATCTTGATTGTGTGTAGAATGTTCAATCATGAATTATTGGCATTGGAAGTGGCTTTTAAGATATACAATTTGATTTCCGTTCTGGGCAGTAATGTGGCTTACTTATATTTAGTAGCCACCAAGGGCATTTCAATCTCACAGGAATCTCTCCCCAAGAGCACCAAAAAAAAAAAAAAATTGTTCTTTGATTGATGATATCAGTTATCATAAACTAAAGTGTAACTTTGAGTGCAGCTTTGTATTTGGATTTACCTGTGGATAGATGACAATAGTGTTGTGCAGTTCATTGGAAAGATATTTATTGCAGGTTAGCTTTTTAAGCAAATATTAATTTTGTGTTTAAGAATGAGTTTTGCCACCTTAAAACAATTGTTGTTATATGCATGGGCATTTTTTCACGAGATTACTTTTATTTTGTACAGTTGTGTCATTTATGGCTGCATTAGGCTTCCTTATATATGGAGGAAGGTGAGGCTTCTGCATTTGATTGAATTTTATATGAAATACCCCTGCACCCTCCGTTTTGTTTACTCACTGGTGATTCATGGTTGTGGGTGATATTTTTATTTCTACCTGATCTACATTGATTTTCTATAGATTATTTTTCATGCTGAGGCGTTTCCCAATTGAATCGAAAGGTAGAAGGAAGAAGCTTCATGAGGTATGTCAATTTCCTTCTGAGCATGTCAATATGATAGAAATTTCTGTGAGCAAATGGATTTGATAATATTGGTGTTTGCTTTATTTCTTGTCAATTTCTTAATGTGGTCATCTCGTTTTCATTACCAGCCATTTGCCTTTTGGACTCAGTTCGCACTTCTATAATAGTAGGATTGTATATTTTGAACTTCTAAAACCAGATAAATTTTTAGATCATAGAGAAGCTTTTCTAAAAATTTACAAGAAAACCTTACCTATGTGTTTCGTGCAAATCATTTTCTGTGTCTACTCTGCCTTAAAATACTCATCTTAGTAAAAAAATTATGTATTCCCCCTAGTTTCAGGTAAAAAAATGCTATTGTGAAAAGCTTATTCAGGTTCCCCATTATACAGTAGTGCATCACGCATGTGCCTAAGTGCGTATATTTTTAATGACTTGGATAGCAAACCATTGTCCACTTTTGCTCTCTCTTATACTGTTCTATTAATACATGCATCTTCCAGACATAAACACCATAGGCAGAGGTTTTGGTTACTGTCATTGCAAAGTGTCTTCTCTGCATTGATCAGTTATTATATTTAGTCATTTATAGTGCAAAAGGTAATATAAGTCCTAAACTTCTACAATTGAAACATCAAGATAAGCTATTTAAGCAATCTATGACTATTCATGTTTGGTTGTACGTGGATTATGTTTTGAATACGAAGGTCATAACTTGAAATTTCCTATCTCGTAAAAGAGTTGATTAAATTCTTGACATCTCTAAAGCATATGTTACTTAAATTCTTATTCCTGCATTATTTTTTCTCTCTGTGCCATGGTTAACTATCATTGCACCTCTAGCTTTCCTCTATAAAATTCAAGTTGTGTTCCTAAGCAGAAATTTCAAGCTAATGATGGGAATGCATTAGTCGTGTTTTTACTGGCTTGCTCATTCATGATTACAGAAGTTCCCGACACTATTTTCTAGCATAGATGTCTTGCTTTTATATGAAATTCAATATTCCTAGCGTAGAATTCCTTTTGAAGGCTCAATTCTGGATGTTCTTGGATTATACCTCATTATTGTGAACTGAAAAGGAACTCTTCAATTTTTTCATCTCCCGTTCTGATCCAAATGTAGAACAATGCTGAACTAAAAAATAATATTATTTTCATATTATTTGTATTGACATGACATGTGTTTTGTATTGCAGGTCGGATTTGTCACAGCCATCTGTTTCACATGTTTTCTGATAAGATGCATCATGGTAACATCTAACTTTATAATTATTCTTTATTCTTTATATTTTTTATGCTCAAATTAACATTCTTTTAAGCTTCCTCTATGTAAATATATCAGTTAGGTTTAGAATTATGATTCTTTTCTGCTTGGCTTGTGCAAATCATTGTTTGTTATCCTGTTATGCTATTACTTTCTTGTTCCCTGTGCTTGGAGCTAGGGGGGAGCTGGTATCAACAGATACATACAACATAAAACATGAATGTTTCTAGCAACTTTGCAGTGCTAGTTATTTTATAAATTCCTTGTATGGCCATATTTGAGTTTTTCCATAGTTGTAAAATGTTTAAATCAATTCCGGTGTAATTCAAGCAATAGAGCTTATTTCTTAATCACACTTTTGATATGCGTGCAGGTTTTTCTGTCTGCATTTGATTCAGATGCATCTCTTGATGTTTTGGATCATCCTATTTTGGACTTGATATACTACATGGTACTTTACTGAGTATTCCTTTTTATTATTTTTCGTTTCACTCTCTTGCATATAAGAATTTACCTTTGAATTTTCAAATACAGCTGGTTGAGATTCTGCCTTCAGCTTTAGTCCTCTTCATCCTCCGCAAATTGCCCCCAAAGAGGATATCAGCACAATATCACCCTATCCGTTAACTTCAGTGCATCTTGTAATTTATTCTTTTGCCAGTCGGTTATGATTTTGATGGTACTTTTGCTCTTTTGCCCATCAAGGGTAGCCTTGTTCAGCAGTTCTTTGTAGATGTATAATACCTCAGTAGTTGCTGCTTGGGTAGGATCATTTGGATTTTTTATTTAAGAGTATTTAATGTCAAGAGCATAAGTAATTCTCTGCGGTTATAGGTCCATGATCGCACAAGCGGGGTTGCAGACACGGGAGTTAGTAGAAATTTATGTATTTTAGGTAGATTATAGATGCTGCAGGCTTCCCTTCAGAGTTCCAATTTTGCAAGCTTTTACAGACTTGCAATGATGTATCCATTCTTTTCCTCCTCGAACATTAATAGCATGCTTGATGTGTGCCAAATTATATATGCTACAGCTACAGAGAGGTAGAGGTTATTGCTTAAATTAATTTTTGCGTCGTTTGAATGAACTGAGCAGCAAAATTGAGAATTAGCATTTCTCAATAGATTAGATGCGTGTAAATTGTGAATTTGAATACACGCCTAAAGCCTAAGCACGTCAGTATCTTCCAGGCCTGTTTGTTTCCCTTTGTAGGAACTGGCCTTGACATGAACCCTTGAGCAATTCTTTCGGAGTGATGACCCATCAAAGGAAAACCTTTCTTTGCGTATTGCACACAAGATCTCCATTGTATTTCCGTTATGGACAAACCACTAGACGCTTGCATTATAAATACTCTTAACTCATAAGCATCATAAAAGGGGAATTTTATGTACAAGATGTTGTTTGATAAACGATATGGGGAGGAGGAAATCTGTTATCTCATCATTCCAGTCAAAAACCTTGGACCTTCTAAGTAGTGTACCTTAAATGATTATAATTACCAAATGCACTCGAATAAAAAAATAAGTTTTGAAAAAACAAAACAAGAAAGAGACATGTATATAATACAAGGACAACAACAACTTTGTTGTTCTCTGCTACTCCGCTCGTCATTGGGGCCATTCAATCTTGGTGAAGTTCTTCTGCTGGTGGAGGAGCAAATCTGACATTAGCAGGCCGTGCCACCACAACTGTATCATCCGCAAACAGTGCTTTGATGAAAGATGGTGTTCTTAGGGGGCGACGACCAGTCATCCGAGGATAAACATCTTCAAGAAAATAGTATGCATGGCCAGCAATCATTCCCTGCAAAATGTTGTCAAAATTCACATTAGCTGTTGTTTAGAAAAACACGTACGGATTGAAATCAAATGTGGTTATCAAGGTGTATTCTTTGAGCGGATACACACCAGTAGATCCACCCAAGCACTAGCACCAACAAGGACAGAGAACCCCAAGAGAACCTACATGCACAAAACTTTTTAAGATCAGGTTGGTTGCCTTGATTAGAAGTTAGAACTCAAGGAAGGGAAAAGACCAAATCTAAGTACAAAGGATAAACCCGTTTTAGTGTCTATCAGGTAATAACAGAAGAGCTTACTCACCCATGGAAGGTAGGCAGCAGTGAAAGTAAAGAGACCTAGGAAGCTCATATGAATAAAGGGATTCTGTTTGCTCCACACATAAACCTGAGAAGAAGATAAATTACGCTTTCAAAACACTCAGACAGATTTAAACATGAGTAGGCAACAACTGAAATATATAATAAAAAAGTGACTCACCATCATAAATGTCAAAGAGTTGCTAAGAAATATAATTTTCGCAAATGACTCTGATAAATAAGGTATCATCCCTCCAAGAAGAACAATTCCAGTCAACACAGTGGCTCCAAACAAGAGCATATAAAAGAAGTCGGCAGTCCTCCCCTGAAGGAGTTCTCCTCTAGAAGCTTGCAGTACCGAGCAAGAAAAAACATATGAAACAAGAAATCCAAGTCTGCCCATTTCATAAGAAAATACCATGTAAAAGTTAGATGTTTGATTCATGAAGTTCGAATTAGATATCAAACAATGGAAAACAAATACGAGTAAGGAATATGCAGGCATTTATACGCATCCTGCAATATGCATCCATAGAAGAAAAAGGGACAACAATAGAAGTTTGCTATTGTGCCAGACTAGTAGAGTAAAGGCGTGTTTGGGAGAAGATTATTTTGAGAATATAATCACTTTTTTCCTTTTCAAAGGCTATATTAAGGAGCTTTTGGTTAGAAGCTGTTTTAAACTCAAAAAAAACTAATCCCAACACTCTTAACTACATCGGGTACAAAGGAAATTAGCTGGGTGTCATTGTAATTCTGGGAAACCACTGGGTATGTCAAGAACTCAATAGAGGATTATGACAACAAGTGCTGAATACATATATTCATCCGATAACCTTGCCCATGGGTGGAAAATGAAAAGCTTGACCTATATATTGCATTAAACGAGCTTCGGTATTCCCATTTGCTTCTAAGAGGCCAGGTTGCACTGGTGGCCACAACATCAATAGCATCACGATCTTGAATGCATGATCCAATTTGGGAACACAAAGGTTCAGAAAATTTCATAGGTATGGGTCATGCATATGAAGTAAGAATACTACTATGGTCCCCAATCAACAAGAATAAATATGGAAAGAAGTTTCTTTGTTTCTTTGCTTATGATTTGTTCATAACTATCAGATTGACCCTCCAAAAGTGGATATATCTCCATAACCCTTCTTTGCTAACATAAAACCCAAAAACAGCTCGGATTTATTTCATGCCACTGCTCTCATGTCGAATACTAAACGGAAAGATTAACTTCAAGATGGTGTAAAACTGTCCCCCTTTATCATTATTAATCAGGAACAACCACAATCAAATTCACATATGCACATGTAATTGACCAAACAGAAAAAAAAAAAAAAAATAGAGGCATCAGAAGATGGTCTTCCTAAGTTGAAAATAAATGAGCTTTTTCTAATGTCGCAGCAGCAGAACTCTCCATATATATACAAGAAAAGAAATAGGAGACGAGAACCAAAGCCCCAGGCATGCTAAGTTGTTGACATAAAAAGAAAAATTGAAGATGTCTCCACATTAGAATTGAAGTATCTAAGAAACCAACAGGAAAATCTCAAATCTCAATGAATAACAATTTCTTAAAGGTGGACATTGAGCAGCAAGAATTTTACCCATTTTCCTGAAGTACAAGAAATTAGTAATTAGACGCCAAAACTGATATTGCTTCACCACCAGCCTAGGGTTTAAGTACAAATGATAGGGAGAAATTATCTGCAAAATCATAAAAAAAAATTAATCAACAAAGATTTATAGCCACTTCCAGTTTCCAAATCAGTCAAATCACAAACTAATTAATCTTTCACAGTACAATAATTGGACACCAAAACCTATAAAACACCAAACTACAATCAAAGGATAGAAAATTAAAAAAAAAAAAGTTCCCCGAGATTTTAACAAGCTAAGCTAAGCTAAGATGAAGACGACCCAATGATTAAGACAACCCCATCAACGATTTGATTCCAGATCGCGGGAAGAACACTCCCAAATCGAGAAATCACAAGAATAACAATCCCAAACAGCACAAACCCCAAATTACAAATGAACAAAAATTAAACAAATTCCTTAGAGGATACGCAAAATATAATGGAAACCCTAAAACCCAAATTGGAAAAAGCATCCAACTTTGATGAAAGGGGGGCTCACATCGAGGGAGCAACCGATGGTGGTGACGACAGCAGCAGTGAGGTAAGAGCGCGTGATAACGGGCATCTGCTTGTACCATTCTTCAACTGCTTGAGCCATTATTCTGTCCCTTTAATCTCTGCTTGTAATTGCACTTACGAAGAAGAAAAAGGGTAAAAGAAACGAAGGTGGAAGATTCGAGAAGGTTTAGCTATGATTTGGGGGAATGGGAGAGGGAGCAGCAGAATGCGAATTGGAAAAGGGAAAAAGAAAAAGGAGAGATTGTTGTGAAAGCTGAGCAGAGAGCCAGAGAAGAAGAAGAAGAAGAAGAAGAAGAAGCAGCAGAAGAAGGAGAAGGAAGCGCCGATTCAGAGGGAGGAGATATCCAGAAGAGAAGAAGAAAACACGACGAATGACAGAGACAAGACGAATCACGAAGCGCGTGGTGTTCACGAACCAATTACGTTCTTCTACTTGGTTTACTTGCTTTTTTGGGCCATGTTTTTGGTCAATGTTTTTGAGGGTTTTAAATTGAGTTAAACCGTTTTATTCGAGCCCATTAACATGTAAAGCCCAGGTGCAGTGCAACTTTCAAAAGGGTTCTCCGTAGAACCCGTCATAATTCCAATATGCATGTGTTTAAAAGTTGATATCTTAGCTTCGACGACAGGAAAAAAATTGATACTATTAAAAAGTTGTGTTTGAATCTAAATTGTTTAAGACCTTTTCAAAAATAAAAGCTGGCAAAGTTGGCTCATCTATATTTAGATCGGATAATGATTGATTTTTTATTTTGATATATATTCTTGAGATGTGTATTCTCTTATATTTAGGAATATTTAAATTAAAGATATATGAAATATTGTTAGAATACGTGAAATCGGTTTAGATTTTAAAATTAGTTAAGGTTTGAAAATCAGTTAGGATTTAGAGATAAGGGATCTTGAAGACTATGAGAGGAACAACGTGATATTGCTGTGCCTTTTTTCTTCTCATACTATTTTCCTTGTGTCTGTGCGATAATGGCCATCTTGTTAATTAATTTTCTTTTCTTGTTTTTGTGCTAGTTTTATTGAATTTGTTCGAGTGTATTTATTTATGAGACCAATTTTGTTGTGACATTCCCAACAATTCTTTCTTAAAATCAAGTTGTTACCTAAGCATTAAGACATTCGGTTTATATCCTCACGATTTTATCTGAGAGCACAGCGGATATAGTCTTTTTAAATTAAGAGTCATAGTATTTCATAGAGCTGTTGGAAGTTGATTTACTTTAGTTTGATTTTTTTATTTTTTTGATATAATTTACTTTAGTTTGATTAATGAATCTTTCATTGATAAATTATATGCAGGTGCTTCGGCAAACAACTGTTAAGCTCGTTTCAAGTCAGCATCATCAACATAATATTTTATCAATATAAAAAAGTTAATTTAACAGCTTAACTAATCCTTTGTAGATTCATATGAATTTATTATAAGTTGAATTCTTCATCCTCATCTACTAGAAGTGCTCATCCAAGGTCAACATATTCGTAGAGACAATTATCTTTCAGTTAAAGTGGAACACAATTAATGAGTCGTAACTTTTGACACTTCTTATAAACCCAACGGGCTACCTTATTACCTTTGAACTTCTGAAAGAGATATTTTTCAACTCGTACAAGCGAAGAGGTGATACGCAAGCACTCAAACGACGACTACACTCTCATGAAAGAAGGCAAGTTACGACAAAAATGTCAGGGACTTTGGTGCCTACTAAAACTACAAAAGTTTGTTTTGCTTCCAATTAACTTCCTTCGCTTATTATAACTCATAAAAATAATTTTTAAAAGGAAATTGATAAATAAGTGATTTTATATTTAAATAAATAATAATAATGAAAATATTTATTTTTAGTATTTTAGAAAATAATTCTTAAGGAGCTATATATTTTTAACTTCTCAAAAAATAGTTTAAATAATTTTTAGAGAAATAATAAATTGTTTAACTAAACAAAATAAAAAGTAAAAATATGACTTTTAATTTAAAAAAGTTAGAAAAAATAAAAAATTATAGTATCCAAATGAACCCTTAATCAATTAATATTTGTTTGGATATGCTCAAAAAAGACTTTATTCAAATAAAAATGAAAAATAAAGAATTAAAATATGTTTTGGTTTGTGTATATATATATATATACATATATATATATATATATATATATATATATATGCTCATCAAATCTCATTTTAAGGTAGAAAAAAAAACTTTTAGTAAAAGTAGATAAATAATACTTTTTGTTATAGAAAAAATACTTTTGAGATAAAATCTTATTATTACTCTCACATTAATAATAATTAAAAGTAATTTTAATAACCATGCAAAGACTTACCATAACCAATAACCAATCTTTCATAAATTAAGCTCCCCCTAGATTCCCTGAACCAACTATGGCCTAGTGGCAGCTCCTAAAACAGCTATCACACCATTCATTCAAGCAGCTCTTGCAAGAAGTTCCAATCTGTCAGGCACATCAGCAGGGTCAATGTAGAAGCCTCTCCTAAGTGACCTTGCAACTGTGACAGTCAAGACATCATTTTCATACCCAGCAGAGATGCCATCAAGATCAACCCTCCCTGGAAGCCTAAACGTCCTCTTGAACTTCCTTGCAGGTTCAGTGGATTCATCCACTGCCCCAGTTCTTATTACAAGGTACCTTGAGTCCTCAACCTCCACTCTCAGCTCTTCTTTCCTCACCTATCATAACAAGAACAAAAAAAAAAAAAAAATAGAAAACACAAAAAGACCCAGTTCTAAGATACTAGTGAAGATTGTGAGGAAACTGATAAACACATTAAAAAACAAACAAAAAGATATATGCTAAAGGGTGTTTAATTTTTCACTTGGCAAGAGGCTCACCGGGGATATCAGCTGAGAAAATGTGAGATTCCGGGGTTTCAGTCCAGTGAACATAGTTTTCTGGGATGAAGTCATTATATGGAAAGAGGAGATGAGAAGGGAGAAGGTATTGCCAGGGTACTGAGTGAGATGGTGGGAACAGCATTGGTTGGTTGTGAGAGGGGGTTCAGAATTGTTATGCTACTGCTAGATATAGGGAAGTTGAGTTGGCTTTCATGGTGGAAACAGGAAAGGTAGTTGGTTGGCATTTTTATAAGCCAAGTGGGCAAGTTGGGGTGATGAGCTTAGAGGTGGACCACTGGTTTTCTTTTCTTTTGGATGAAAGCTGGATTGATTATTACAGAAATAATTTTCAGGTGTGGTTGGACTAATTTGTGTTGGATTGAAAAAAATATATGACAAAATCTTTTTGACAGCTTTTGAGAAAAAAAATACTTTCTTAGGAAAGACAAGCCTATTACTAAATAGCGGATCAAAATAAAATGAAGAAGAGCAGAATAAACTGGCATAATTATTCACTTTCATTATTTGAATATTTTAATAAAATATAATAAAATATTGATAATTTTATGAGTAAAAAATAATAAATAAGAGATTTCATCTCATTCAAATCAAATTAGAGAAAAAAGAGGACAATAAAAAATATCTATCTCTATTTTGTTCTACCCATAATAAAGTTCTAAAATATTTCATTCCATTTTACTTCGGTGCATCCATTTCCATGAATACAAAATACGCTCCAGAGAAAATGGAGAAGGTGAGTGTAAGGGCAAAAGGATAATGTTGAGTGTTTAGAGGTGCCAGGAATGACAAACCACAAGTAATAACGCACACCGCTCAGTGATAGGTATAGGGAGTCGGCAAGTTGGCAAAAGTTGCTAGGAAAATGACAGCCTCGGGATGTTCAATTAAAAATATTCTGCATAATCACATCACATTTGTTATTTAGAATTCAATGCTAGGTCTAGTTTATTGCATCTATGACGTAGCATGGCTGATTGAATAAATCCTTGTGTATGTTAATTAATTGATATTGAGATCTTATGTGGGACACTTGCACGCATCTTAATCTCAATAGAATGACAATCATCTAATGGCACAACCGCTCGACTGAGCGTACAATAGGCTTCAAATCATTGTTTTCAGAATCGGTGATCAACTCCATTTAAAGTCTTAAGTCACTGGATTATTAGTTTAATCGATAAATTATTAGTTTAACCGATTAAATTAATTTTAATTAAATAAATATATAAAAATATAATTTAACATAATTAAAGATATGATATATATAATTAAAAGCACATATTATAATAAAAGAGATATTGGGTCAGTGGCAGTAATTTACACAGCTCACAGTTCGATTCCCATGTTTGAAATTTTAAAATTAATTTCTAGAATTTCCTTGCTTAAAAAATCGATCTAGTTTGGTCCGATTCAAACCAAACTCGTTAATTCAAGTAATGAATTTGATCGTTAAAATGTAGGTTGCAAGGACAAGGCAGATGACTAATTTTGGTGTTTACTATGGCCACTAGTTTTCAATTGAACCGACCAATCCAGTTGAATTTTTCGTACTAGCTTCAAATATACAACTCAGTATCAACAATTGAGCAATTAATAAAATAGTAGCATCACATGATTCACCGCAATTTTTTTTATTTATAAAACGAAAGCTGCCTGACATACCCTAATGGAATAATGAAATATACTATCTCTAGAAAATAAGGAACCCTTTAGAAAGAATTTTATAGAATAATTTTTAGTTTTTAAAAATAAAAAATAAAAAATTATCTAATTAGTTATTCTTTTCAAATTAATTTTAAAAAAATAGATTTTGTGTTTTAAAAGTAAAATTTAGAAAACAGCTGAAAGATATTTTTGAAATTATATTTTTTAAAATAAGAAAGAATGTGATAACACAATTATAATTAGTTAGTTTTATTAATTACTACCCAAAAAAGTTTTCAAAACATATTTCAAAATATTGTTTTTAAAACTATTTTAGAAAATATAAAAACAAAAATAATTTCAAACAACTCCTCCATTGTTCTTATAGTTCTATTTTTCTCCCAAAGAAAATTAGATGGCGAAAGCAGATCTAAAGCAAACCATTTTAGAGTCCATTGAGAACTTAGGTGCGTTTGGTAAGGGGATATGGATAAAAATATAGGACAATGAAACAGGAGAGATGAAGACATAAATAATAAATATATATA
Organism: Dalbergia oliveri; assembly: GCA_030441495.1. NCBI lineage: Eukaryota > Viridiplantae > Streptophyta > Magnoliopsida > Fabales > Fabaceae > Dalbergia > Dalbergia oliveri. The sequence continues at coordinate 24,981,881 of JAMLFY010000009.1, read as the reverse complement.
AGGTATTATTGAAGAAAAAAATATTAAATTTCTATCTTTGGATCCTCTCCACTGTCCCTACTTTTTAAAGGTGTAAAAATTTTGTATTTTTCTATTCTCTATTCCTATCTCCCCTTTCAAACACATTGCTATCTTTACTGTTTATGTATTTCATGTCCTTTCTCACATACCAAACGCTACCTTGCTGATCTCTACGAGTTATTTTCGTACCATTTTTGCGGTCTTTGAAGCCAAATAGACATCATCAGATCAGTCATCCAAACAATCATGTCTTTCAAGTCTATTACACTACTACACTGGGCACTCAGAAACTTTATTAATGTTCCTTCATGTTATGTCAAGGACGAAATGCCTATCTGAATTGGCAACTGACTTTATAGGCACTTATACATATTTGATGCGGTGCAACATCTACATTGTTTTCTCAAAACATATTTCAAAATATTATTTTCAAAACTATTTTAAAAAATATAAAAACAAAAATAACTTCAAACAACTCCTACATTGTTATCATAGTTCTATTTTTCTCCAAAGAAAATTAGATGGTGAAAGCAGATCTAAAGCAAACCATTTTAGAGTCCATTGAGAACTTAGGTAGCATTTGATAACGGGACATGGACAAAAGTAGGGACAATTAAAAGTAGATGAAAATATAAATAATGAATATGTATAGGGATATTATTGAAAAAAAAATATTAAACTTCTATCTTCGTATCCTGTTTCCACTGTTTCCATTTTTGAAGGCGTAAAAATTTTATGTTTTTCTATTCTCTATTCCTATCTCCCCTTCCAAACACATTTCTATTTTTATTGTCCATGTATTTCATGTCCTATCTCACATACCAAAAGCTGCCTTGCTGATCTCTACAAGTTATTTTCGTACCATTTTTGCGGTCTTTGAAGCCAAATAGACATCATCAGATCAGTCATCCAAACAATCATGTCTTTCAAGTCTATTACACTACTACACTAGGCACTCAGAAACTTTATTAATGTTCCTTCATGTTATGTCAAGGACGAAATGCCTATCTGAATTGGCAACTGACTTTATAGGTACTTATACATATTTGATGCGGTGCAACATCTACTTACACTGGATTAATATTTCTACTACTCCTTTCTTTTCAAAGTAATTGGTGCACTAGGTTGAGCAAACTGATATTTGATTTACCCAAAAGACTCAATGAACATTATCAGCATAAACTTCAAAGTGATAAGGATTAAGGAACACAGCCTTGCCAGTTATACCACCTTGTACATAAAACCACATGGGTTCATAATCCAGAGCTTGATACAAAGCTCTGGCCAAGCAGAATTAATTTTTAGAATTCAACACAACTTAAAAGGATCATCATGGTTTGCTGCTATGTTAAGCAAACCACATTACAACAGAAAAATTTTGAATGAAGAATCTATGACAGTAGATATGACAACTAGTTTTTGGAGTTCCTAGGATTGCATTCATGTATTCACCCCAAAAACAAACCATTGCTACATGAAGGAAGGTTGCTGGAAGGCAAGAAGAGATCGTTCACAGGTGCATTAAAAGGATTTGGAGGCACCGGATATGTGATGTGCAGTCCAGAATTTCAAAGGACTTCTTTAGCATTTATACAAGAAACTTCAGATTGATCAGCGAAGAACATGGAAACATGAAAAATATTGGATTAGGATTTTCTAAAGTAAGATTACTTGTAAAATGAGAAAGTAAGAGATTGTTTACCTTTAAATCAATAGAATTCGTTATGTGTGGATTCCACTAAATGATCTAAAGAGTAGATAATCTCTTACTTTCTCACTTTACAAAGAATCTCATTTTAGAGGATCTAATCCAAAGTTTTTATAGCCAGCTCTTCCACCCTGTCCATCATGGCCAAAAGTTCTTCTCTCTGCATAAGTCCACACATGCTTTTATGCGTGTCGTTCCAGTGTTGCTTCTGGCAGATTGAACTGCAGTAAACAACTGCTCTACACCGGCCACAGCAAAGAGACTGCTCTCCATGCAATTCTTTCTCACACATTGCACACTGTCTCAAGCTAGCACTAGAGCAAACTTTTGGTTCATTGAAAGTGTCCTCCCTAGGTGGTTCTACAAATTTGGTTGGGGTTGAGCCAGCACTCACACTAGCTTTTTCTTCATATGACTGACCCGGTGGGTGTGAGATTGTCACTGCAACTAGGTCATGACCTCCCTTAGTTACTTCTGGAGGCCATTGAACATCAACAGCCTCGATGAAAGGTTCGAAATTCACTATTGAATACGTTGGACCACTTTCCCTGTCAACCTGAAGCAAAGGGTGCACCAGGGAAAAGGCTTTCATGAATGCATAGACAAACCTAAGCTCATCAAGGATTGGATTTCGAAATCGAAGACTGCCCGCAGGCATGCACCGCGCAACATCAATAACTGGAAATCGATCACTCCCTGAGGCTTCCAGTGACAAGGACTTTATCATTTTGCGATTAGAAGGGAACATCAAAGACTCCATCTCATATGTGACCCTTAGAAGCTCAACATTGGGAACACAAATGGTCTCTCTAGACCCTGTCATTTCCTTAGCATCATTTTCTGATCTGAACATGTAAAAGCCAATGTCCCCTCCATCCCCTCCAATGAACTGAACACATGGAAAGGGCTGTTTCTTGCCAGGCCAATCAGAGTGTTTCCCTACCTGGACACCAAAATAGTGCCCCGGACGGAGCCTTTTCCATGGCTCGGTCCAATAGAGAGCAGCAGAAGCTCTGTATACAGATTTAATGAAATTAGGAACAATGCCATCCACTTTCATCAGGCATGTCCCAGATCCAGGACCCAACCCAGGGCCAGACCCAAACTGCTCCTGAAATCTACCTAACAGACCCTTCAAATGCAAATCCATTGTGTTCCCAAATCAACAGATCCTCACAATTCAAAACCCACCACTACTTCAGTGAAACTATAGCTACCAAGTATCAACAGTTCCACAATTAAAATTGCACAATGACTCAGATATCTCAGGATCAGAAAAATCTCGCAACCCCACTTCAATTCAACAAAACCAAAGTCCCATTATGTATCAGACTAATCAAAGGAAAAACATTCGGGCACATGGGTCACAGACAGCCCATGAACTTGACACCATTCAATTTATGAAACTCATGACACTGAAACAAAGAAGAAGGAAAAAAAAGACCAAGTGCAGAGAAAATGAGAACACAATTGAGAAAACCAAATGCTTCAAGGGCCAAACAAATGGAAAAAGATAAGAACTTCATACCAGGACCGAACAAAGTGTGACCAGGTCGAGCTCCACTAATCCAATTCCGATTCATTTTTGTTTTTCAGACATTGAACCTTTGACGAAACACGTCATTGTTATTGACGGTCTCCGTGTCATAACTCATAGTAACAGTTATCGTGTGCGGCCTTCTCACTTGAAGTCTCTGAGCTCGGATGTCACGTGACGGTCAGATCAGAAAATATAACAGCAGAGAAGCCATCAACGGTCAGAAAACGATCTCCGTCAAAACAAGCGGTGATTTGTTCGTACACGCAAAGCATTGCACGCGTATCAGGATAGGACCTCGTTTGGCACCCGAAACCCAATCAGAGGCCACCACCGAATCCCCAAACGATAAAATTAAATTTTTTTAAGAAAAATAAATAAAAAAATCTAATGCCCATCACGGACCATACTCTTAAATATCCATCTAATCATCAATATCGCAGCACGCACCCCTTTTTTGTTTTTTTGATCCCCTTTTCCTTTTTTAGGGTTAGGGTTCGAGTCTCCGCCGTCTCTTTTAAAGGGCACAAACAACACACACCTCCTTCCTCTCTCTCTGTCTCTCTTCTGCGGTCCATTTTCTCTCTAGAATTTCCAGATTCGGTGGGTGAGAGAAGACGATGATGCAGCCAGGACCTGGAATGGTTCCACCCAACATGGGCCAGCAGCCACCGCAGCAACAGTACCCGCCGCAGCAGCAGCCGCCTTACATGATGATGCCGCCTCAGCCCCAGGCCCCGCCACCGATGTGGGCCCCCTCCGCACAGGCCCCGCCGCAGCAGATTGCTCCGCCGCAACAACCTTCTCAGCCCGGCAGCGCCGAGGAGGTCCGGACCCTCTGGATCGGCGACTTGCAGTACTGGATGGACGAGAACTACCTCTACACCTGCTTCGCTCATACGGGCGAGGTATAATTAAAAAAAGAAAAACCCTTTCAGTATGGATTCGGTGTGAAAAATCTGTGCTTTATTTTTTTCTCCGTTTTTTCGTTTTGATTCGATTAGCTTCAGATGGATTCGATATAAAAATTGTAGATTTTCGAAACTCTATATGTTTTTGCCCTTCCTTTTTGTTAATCCATGTTTGAAATTTAATTGAATGAGAATTGTGATAACCTTTTGTCTTGAATTCGAGGTTTCTTTGATGGTATTTTTAGAGGGTTGTCTAGTTGCTCATACAGGAATTTAGGGTTTATTTAATTTCCACCCTGGATGTAGGGTTTGTTGAGATGTGTTCTGTTTGTTTGAGCTGTATATTGACTTTGTGATGGATTGCATGTTCGTGTGTAGGAATTTAGGGTTGTTTAAGGTGGTTTTGTTATTATTAAATTAATGGAGTGGGGGTTTTGTTTTACTTGCAGGTGACCTCTGTTAAGGTTATTAGGAATAAGCAAACTGGTCAGTCTGAGGGCTATGGTTTTATCGAGTTCAGCAGTCGTGCCGGTGCTGAGAGAGTGCTTCAGGCATATAACGGAACAATTATGCCGAATGGTGGGCAGAGCTTCAGATTGAACTGGGCTACTTTTAGTGCTGGCGAGAGGCGCCATGATGATAGCCCGGATTACACCATATTTGTTGGTGACTTGGCTGCGGATGTTACTGATTACCTCCTTCAGGAGACATTTAGGGCTCGTTATAACTCGGTGAAGGGGGCAAAAGTTGTGATTGATAGGCTCACCGGCCGGAGTAAGGGTTATGGTTTTGTGAGGTTTGGGGAAGAAAGTGAGCAGGTGAGGGCTATGACTGAGATGCAAGGGGTTCCTTGTTCAACTCGACCCATGAGGATTGGACCAGCCTCTAATAAAACCCCCAGCACTCAACCAAAAGGTTTGTCTTTTACTTAGTTGTGAAATTCTGTCCTTTTTTGCTGCAAGTTTCTGATTGATTTGCCTTCCTCATATGCCTTGTTGAGTGAATACTTGTTTAATTTAAGGCTTTATCTCTCTAATTATCTTTGTTGTGTATGCTAGATGTTATAGTTTGAGTAATGATTCTTTTCAGTTATGCCCTTGAAGCTTTGCAGTCCAAGTCATTTCTTCCTGCAATTTCCTTTAAAAATTCGGGCTAAGTAAATGATGTATAATAATAAAATCTTATAGAACTCCTGTTGTCTCAAAGCAGGGTGTCAAGAGGCTCTGTCATCTCGGAGCCTGGAACTGATTTCAGCTGAAATGGTTACCATTTTAGTCCATGGCCTTGCTTAGGTCAGTTATACGTTTATGTCTTGCCCGTTATTTTTCGCGGCATTTCTTTTTCGCCTACAATTTTAGATTGTTCTTTTCATTTCAATTGTTGGTTTAGTTTTTACCCAAATTACTTTGTGTAACTTTTATGGTTATTTTTTTCAGCCCACCATTCTTAATCTTTTCTTCCTTAGTTTGCCATAAGAACTACATATTTGAATTTCTTTTGTAGCAGCCCTTGTGCCAGAGCAAGTGTTTTTTTACTTATATCATTTTGTCTGTTCTTCTGTCAACTGCCTATTAATTTCAGTTTCCAATCTCCAGTCGATTAGAAAAGCAATAACTTTGTCAAGTGCCAGTGGTTATTACGTTGATTTTCCAGAAATTAGTGCTTGCTGGTTGTGTTTGTTGAGCATGCTGCTCTGGATTTTCGTGATTGTTAGGTTTTGTTCCCTTTCTGTCCTTCCCAATTTCTAGGCACAGCGCTTTGCAATTGAAGTTGTAATTTACTTTATATTGCTCATTCCTTTCAAATAGCTTAATCTGTGAAACTCTTTCTGAAGTGAGAGAAAATTTCAGATTTAGAGCAGTAGACATGATCAATGCAATCAGTAGGTTTTGTCTGTGTTTAATAGGTTGTGTCTATAGGTTCTTTTATTTTTATTGTTCTTCTTAGCAATCTTCTCTATCCTCTCCCTTTGGTTTGCATCTCAGTATGACAACTATTTCTTTTGAATGTACTCTAATTTATCTAAATACATGGTTAGATTTTTACTGACTTCATTTCTAGTATAGATAATGTCTAACTTCTTAAGATATGTGGTGTATGCATGGCACTGATTATTCTGTTGGTTCTCAACTTGCTCTTCAGTCTTCACTAGTTAACTGATTTGTGTTTGTGCGCATGTCTCTTTCTGGGTACGTATGACACTTTCTGTTGTTGAGAATGTTGATATGATAATTGAAGATATGTGGTGCATGTGAGGCACCCATCATTCAGGTGCTTCTGAGGTTTTCTTTTGTAAATGTATGAATGGTATAAGTGGACACCTATATGTAAGCTTCTTGATCTTCATAAAAAATCAAGTTGCATCTGTTATATGCAAGCTCGTGATTATTTTTGCTTTGATAATGATATCTTTTCCATGTTTTGCTTCCTTCCCCGTGTTTACATTATTCAGTTTTTACTTCACATCTATTTTGACCGTGCAGCATCTTATCAGAATTCTCAAGGCACACAGAACGAGAATGACCCAAATAATACAACTGTGCGTACTTCTTTGCATATAGAATCTACTACTTTTTATGCTTGTTTGTGACTTGAATTTTTATTGCAGATTTTTGTTGGCAATTTGGATCCTAACGTCACTGATGATCATCTGAGACAAGTTTTTGGTCAGTACGGAGAGTTAGTTCATGTGAAGATTCCAGCTGGCAAGCGATGTGGGTTTGTCCAATTTGCTGACAGGTAATATAACATCTTGCTTATTTGATATTTACCTTACGTGACCTCTTTTTCCCGGTCAATATGCGGCACTCTTATTCTGTCTTAATTTTTATGTGCATCAGGAGCTGTGCAGAAGAGGCATTAAGGATTTTGAATGGAACCCTGCTGGGTGGACAAAATGTTAGGCTTTCGTGGGGCCGGAGTCCTTCAAACAAACAGGTAACTATATTCACTAATGGTTATAACAAACACCATGCTGCAATCACATCAAATGTGTTTCCGATCTTAATCAATGCATTTGGATGCCTTGTTTTCAGGCTCAGTCAGATCCAAACCAGTGGAATGGTGGTGGGTATTATGGATATTCTCAAGGTTACGAAAATTATGGTTATGCTTCTTCAGGACAGGACCCCAACATGTATGGCAGTTATCCAGGGTATCCGAACTACCAACCACCGCAGCAACAGCAGCAAATGGGATATAGTTGAGGAGTCACTACTACATTTTTCTGTTATCTTCTGTAATCGTATGATACTTGTTGAGTTGCTCATCTCTGCTCGTGTCTCGTGGAAATCCAATTCTGCTCCATTTTTCTTTCCTCTTTGATTGCCAATAACGTTAGTTTTCTATGGGAACTGTCTATTGTATCCATAAGGTGTTGCTTTCTGGATACTTATTTAATGTTCAGATTTGATGAACTGAGTCTATCTATTATTGTGCTTATTATGGTTTTAAGATGTCCTTACCCGAATTTCAGTTGGTTGGTTGTCCGATGTTCGATGTGTGCAAATCGGAGGTTGTGGTTGAGTTTTTCTTCTTGGATAGAGTGGGTTGTGTTCACAGAATAGCAGATCTCATTTAAAATATTCGGATAAGCCCAAGCTTATTTTTTCGATCATAATAACCCAATGATATTGATTGTTACTTCAAATCTACTCTTAAGCTTTATACGTTATGGTAATAACGCATCAAGTTTAACAATTGAAAATGGTAGTGTCCAGATGTGGTTGATCCACATGGTCGACTTGTGCAGATTTCCCATGAAGTGACGCAACATAATTAAACAGCCTCTTGCACATTGTTTCGCCCCTTTCGTTGTGGTTGACCACCATTAGCACAAACGATAAAATCATATATATCGGTTCCTAAAGAGAGAAAAATAGTAAGCCCCCTATCAGGTTGATTTTCCATGAAAATAGTGTAGGATGAATTAATTTCTTAAGAGAAGAAATATCTTTCTAAATCTCTCATGCTTTGAAAAATTGGACAAATTAGTCCAGTATTAGTATTTTAATGGATTTATTTGTCTGATTTATATTTTTATGGGGGATAAATTTGACTTATTTTTATAAAAGATTTAATTATGAGGGATCAAGAATGATATTTCTTTTCTTAAAAGATTAATTTGTCCAATATTATTTTCATAGAGGATCAAATTGGGAATTTATTCAAAAAAAAATGTCAAACAAACAGAAACTTGTGCATAATGATGTAGCATGATTAATAGTCTTTAAATGATTTAGTGGGTCATACACTTTATTTCATTCAATAATTATCATAAATTTTATCAAAGATTTTATATATATATATATTCTAAATATGTAGCGTTATTCAAAAAATATTCTAAAAAATAAGTGTATGTGACATAATTGATAAATTTTAAATAAAGAGAATAATTATCATGCATTGATTGTGTAATCATCTTTACACGTCATGCAATAAAAAGATGCCATGTGTATCAATTATGAGATCATGAGTAGTTTGAATTTTGAAAAGTGATATGCTGTCAATGTTTCATTTGTTGACTTTATAAAATATTTTTACATTATCTTATTTGAATTAATTCCTTAAATAATCTTACCACTATATTTAATCCAACTGTAACGAGAGAGTCAGGGTCATTAGCTTGTTACTAGAGTACTTTGGGAGCCTCCTGACCAAGCCTCTCCTGGATTCCTTGTATGCAATTGGTGATGGTGGGGGTACCTGTAAGGACTCTACCTAGAGAATGAGTTTTTGTTTTCAACAGAGTAAGACTATCTAAAAAGAACGTATATGTACTTGGAGTCTCTGGAGATACTTATAGAGGACATTATGGAGTGGTTATTCATGCCCAAGCTGCACCCACGTTCTCATCTCCACGTTCATCGTGGGGAGGAAATGGGTGACTAGGTGGTCAGTCTGGTAATCACTCTCAAGTGATCTTGAATTAAGTATTTGGGTTTTGCCAGTGGTTTCTCCTCTGGACTCAACCACTCTAGGCCTCCGTGATTGGCCTTAGGAAATGGTCCATAATTTGGACCAAGACTCTTGTCCGTGACATCAACAAACACTAAATATTCTATACAAAATTCTAAATAATTTATTCTAGTTGTGTAGTATTACTCAAAAAACAAATTCTCTTTCTAGAAAAATAAAGGAGAAATTAGCCCATGAAAAAAAAAAAGCTCAAAGAAGGTATTATCAATTAAAAAAGTCGAATAAATGAGTATTTTAAAACATAAATCAATTTGATATTTTATTATGATTTTTGATGGACTAATTTATCGTAATTTTTCAAAGGATTGATTTGTATGATCTTTTAAATTGACAGAGGTATTTTTCGGTTTTTTATTTTGAAAATGATCAATTTGTTTTGCGCAAAATTTAACTGGCATTTGAAAATCTCTAATTCAATTTCATCAAGAAATTGAATTGAATTTCATGCTTTAGAAGCAACTTAAGTGAGAGAATTGAATTCTCATGGAAATTCAAATCCACCAAACTAAGTAATTGAAATTAGGAGACCTGTGATTTTGTGAGAATTGAATTCTACCAAATGAAAATACCCAAATAACCTTACTTGAATATAATGTTTTGTTCCTAACCTATTAATGAAGGATAAAATAGTAAAAACAATTAAATTCATTCATTTTTAACCATTCAATCAAGAAATTGTATTCAATTCTTTAATTAGTCATTCCAAATATAAGAATTCAATTCAATTATCAACAGAATTCAATTTTTAATGAATTCAATTCAATTCTATCTTATTAAAAGTTTCCAACGCTTTGTAAATGGAATCATTTCAAATTTGAAAAAAAAAATCTCACAAATTTATTTTTTAAAGAAGAAAAAAGTCTAATGCCCACCACGGACGATGCTAATCATCAATATCACAACACGCACCTTTTTCTACCCCTTTTAGGGTTAGGGTTCGAGTCTCCGCCCTCTCTTTTAAAGGGCACAAACAACACACACCTCTGTCCTCTCTCTCTTCTGCGGTCCATTTTCTCTCTCTAGAATTTCCAGATTCGGTGGGTGAGAGAAGACGATGATGCAGCCAGGACCTGGAATGGCTCCACCCAACATGGGCCAGCAGCCACCGCAGCAACAGTACCCGCCGCAGCAGCAGCCGCCTTACATGATGATGCCGCCGCAGCCCCAGGCTCCACCACCGATGTGGGCCCCCTCCGCACAGGCCCCGCCACAGCAGGTTGCTCCGCCGCAACAACCCGCTCAGCCGGCCAGCTCCGACGAGGTCCGGACCCTCTGGATCGGCGACTTGCAGTACTGGATGGACGAGAACTACCTCTACACCTGCTTCGCTCATACCGGCGAAGTATAAAAACAGAAACCCTTTCAAATCGATGTGAAAAATCGGTGCTTTATTTTTTTTTTCTCCGTTTTTTCCTTTTGATTCGATTAGTTGCAGATTAATTCGATGTGAAAGTTGTAGATTTTCGAAACTATGTTTTTTTGCCCTTCCTTTTTATTAATCCAAGTTTGAAATTTAGGTGAATGAGAATTGTGATAACTTTTATTCTTGATTTCGAGGTTCCTTTGATGGGTTTTTTTTTAGGGTTGTCTATTTTCTCTCCTACAGAATTTACGGTTTATCTAATTTGCACCTTGGATGTAGGGCTTGTTTAGATGTGTTCTGTTTGTTTGAGCTGTATATCGATCTTGTGATGGATTACATATTCGTGTGTAGGAATTTGGAGTTGTTTAAGGTGGTTTTGTTATTATTATATTAATGGAGTGAGGGTTTTGTTTTACTTGCAGGTGACCTCTGTGAAGGTTATTAGGAATAAGCAAACTGGTCAGTCTGAGGGCTATGGTTTTATCGAGTTCAGCAGTCGTGCTGGTGCTGAGAGAGTGCTCCAGGCATATAACGGAACAATTATGCCGAATGGTGGGCAGAGCTTCAGATTGAACTGGGCTACTTTCAGTGCTGGTGAGAGGCGCCATGATGATAGCCCCGACTACACCATATTTGTTGGTGACTTGGCTGCGGATGTTACTGATTACCTCCTTCAGGAGACATTTAGGGCTCGTTATAACTCCGGTGAAGGGGGCAAAAGTTGTGATTGATAGGCTCACCAGCCGGAGTAAGGGTTATGGTTTTGTGAGGTTTGGGGATGAAAGTGAGCAGGTGAGGGCTATGACTGAGATGCAAGGGGTTCCTTGTTCAACTAGACCCATGAGGATTGGACCAGCCTCTAATAAAACCCCCAGCACTCAGCCAAAAGGTTTGTCTGTTACTTAGTTGTGAAATTCTGTCCTTTTTTGCTACTAGTTTTCTGATTGATTTCCCTTCCTCATATGCCTTGTTGAGTGAATACTTGTTGAATTTAAGGCTTTATCTCTCTAATTATCTTTGTTGTGTATGCTAGATGTTATAGTTTGAGTAATGATTCTTTTCAGTTACGCCCTTGAAGCTTTGCAGTCCAAGTCATTTCTTCCTGCAATTTCCTTTAAAAATTCGGGCTAAGTAAATGATGTATAATAATAAAATCTTATAGAACTCCTGTTGTCTCAAAGCAGGGTGTCAAGAGGCTCTGTCATCTCGGAGCCTGGAACTGATTTCAGCTGAAATGGTTACCATTTTAGTCCATGGCCTTGCTTAGGTCAGTTATATGTTTTTGTCTTGCCCGTTATTTTCGCGGCATTTCTTTTTTTGCCTACAATTTTAGATTGTTCTTTTCATTTCATTTGTTGGTTTAGTTTTTACCCAAATTACTTTGTGTAACTTTTATGGTTATTTTTTCCAGCCCACCATCCTTAATCTTTTCTTCTTTAATTTGCTCCAATTAGTTTGCCATAAGAACTACATATTTGAATTTCTTTTGTAGCAGTCCCTTGTGCCAGAGAAAGTGTTTTTTTACTTATATCATTTCGTCTATTCTTCTGTCAGCTGCCTATTAATTTCAGTTTCCAATCTCCAGTCGATTAGAAAAGCAATAACTTTGTCAAGTGCCAGTGGTTATTACTTTGATTTTCCAGAAACTAGTGCTTGCTGGTTGTGTTGGTTGAGCATGCTGCTCTGGATTTTCATGATTTTTAGGTTTTGTTCCCTTTCTGTCCTTCCCAATTTCTAGGCACAGCGCTTTGCAATTGAAGTTGTAATTTACTTTATATCACTCATTCCTTTCAAATAGCTTAATCTGTGAAGCTCTTTCTGAAGTGATGGAAAATTTTAGATTCAGCACAGTAGACATGATCAATGCAGTCGATAGGTTTTGTCTGTGTTTAATAGGTTCTGTCTATAAGTTCTTTTACTTTTATTGCTGTTGTTCTTAGCAATCTTCTCTATCCTCTCCCTTTGGTTTGTATCTCAGTATGACAACTATTTCTTTTGAATGTACTTAATTTATCATAATGCATGGTTAGATTTTTGCTGACTTCTTTTCTAGTATAAATAATGTCTAACTTCTTAAGATACGTGGTGTATGCATGGCACTGACTATTTTGTTGCTTCTCAACTTGCTCGTCTTCACTAGTTAACTGATTTGTGTTTGTCCGCACCCCTCTTTTTGGGTACATGTGACTCTATTTCTGTTGTTGAGTATGTTGATATAATGTCCACACCCGTCTTACTTAATTGAAGGTTTGTGTTGCATGTGAGGCACACATCATTCTGTTGCTTCTCAGGTTTTCTTTTGTAAATGTATGAATGCTATAAATGGGCACCCATATGTAAGCTTGTGATTATTTTTGCTATAAATGATATCTTTTCAATGATTTACTTCCTTCCCTGTGTTTACATTATTTGTTTTTTACTTCACTTCTATTTTGAACGTGCAGCATCATATCAGAATTCTCAAGGCACACAGAACGAGAATGACCCAAATAATACAACTGTGCGTACTTCGTTGCATATAGAATCTGCTCTCTTTATTCTTGTTTGTGACTTGAATTTTTATTGCAGATTTTTGTTGGCAATTTGGATCCTAATGTCACTGATGATCATCTGAGACAAGTTTTTGGTCAGTATGGAGAATTAGTTCATGTGAAGATTCCAGGAGGCAAGCGGTGTGGGTTTGTCCAATTTGCTGACAGGTAATATAATCTCTTGCTTATTTGATATTCACCCCGTGTGGCATCTTTCTCCCAGTCAATATGCAGCACTTCTATTCTGTCTTAAATTTTTTGTGCATCAGGAGCTGTGCAGAAGAGGCACTAAGGATTTTGAATGGAACCCTGCTGGGTGGACAAATGTTTGGCTTTCCTGGGGCCGCAGTCCTTCAAACAAACAGGTAACTATATTTACTAATGGTTATAACAAATGCTGAGCTGCAATCACATCAAATGTGTTTCCGATCTTGATCAATGAACTTGGATGCTTTGTTTTCAGGCACAGTCAGATCCAAACCAGTGGAATGGTGGTGGATATTATGGATATGCTCAAGGATACGAAAATTATGGTTATGCTCCTGCAGGACAGGACCCTAACATGTATGGCAGTTATCCGGGGTATCCAAACTACCAGCCACCGCAGCAACAGCAGCAAATAGGATATAGTTGAGAAGTGACTACATTTTTCTGTCATCTACTTTAATCGTATGATACTTGTTGAGTTGCTTATCTCTGCTGATGTCTCGTGGAAAACCGATTCTACCCCATTTTTCTGTCCTCTTTGATTGCTAATAACATTAGTTTTTTATGGGAACCGTTTATTGTATCCATAAAGAGTTGCTTTCTGGATATTTATTTAATGTTTAGATTTGACGAACTGAGTCTATCTATTATCGTGCTTATTATGGTTTTGAAATGTTTTTACTTGAACTTCAGCAATGTGTTTTGACGGCCTCAAATTGTATGCGAGGATTTTTCCTTCTTGGACAAAGTCGGTTGTGTTGACAGAATAACAGATCTCATTTAAAATATTTGGATTAGCACAATCTTGATTTTTTCGACCATATTAACCCAACGTTATTTATGGATCACAACAACGCATTGCTGACAAAAACATAGATCTCCTCAACACTGTCAATGAGTTTAAAATACTTCATAATTACCAAGCTTTATACATTATGGTAATGACACATCAAGTTTGACCTTTGAAAATGGTAGTGTCCAGATGTGGTTGATACACATGTTCTTGACTTGTGCAGATTTCCCGTTTAGTGACGCAACACATTTAAACCTCCTTTTGCCTATTGTTTCGTCCATTTCGTTCTGGTTGACCACCATTAACCCCACCGTTGTTTTTGGCAAGACTCTTGACACTTCTGAGCAATATATTCATGTTTTGTGTACTGGCAGAATCGTGTCCAACGGGACTGTGAAGCTATTAATAATACTACAAGCAATGGTAGGTCCACAATGTTTTGGGTACAAGCTAATTCATGGTTGTTTGGGAGTAGGCATTGAGAATTCTGTGGCTGGACTAGAAATTTATAAGAGAAATATAATGTTGGTGCGAAAAATTTTGGCATGAAACCATGTACGAAAGATTGCTGTCATTGATTGTACATGATGGTCAAATTCAAATTGATATCTAAAACTGAAGTAAGTGCCATATATTTTTGCTGTAGTCAAGTCATCTGTTAGGTTTGGTATATAATCTTTTGGAGTCCTACAGCAAAACTTTGCAACTCATGTTTTAAAAAGATTGAGAAAATCAGCCACATTTGGACGTTGATATGTTATTAACACTGTATAAAGTGATATTTTCATCAAGCAGACATTGAAAATTTTCCTGTTTCATTCATAAAATTTTAAAATCTAAAAATAGAATGAAAATAATGTGATATCCTTATATTTAATATTAAAAATAAAAATAAAAATAGCACTGTCGATGGCATTATCAATTGGAAGATTATGAAGGCATTGGGTTCTGTTATTTGAACCCGTTTTGAACATATCAAATGAGACACCTACTCTCAGTGTAGGTGTGGAGTTCATTAATACAAGACTTGGTTACAATAATTTATGTATAAAATCTAATGAAGGAATCAATTTTTATAGCCATCTTCTCAAAAGTCATTGATGCCCCTTGGGATGAGAATTGTCCTCCATGGTGGAACAGTGGGGACACAATTCTTTGCGGGGAGCAATGAATTTCAAAGGATTGAACATAAACGTTTTCTTGAGTGGCGCCACTAGACAATTATTGATTCTACTTCAAGAAAGACAATTAAAAGGTTCCACAGAAAGACGAGAGGTTTGACCCATATATGAGGAAGTCCACTTTCTGTATGCACACTGAAAAAAGACAACCAACATATTTAGTCCAGAAAAAAAAGGGGAAAAAACACTCTAATGTAGAATTCAAATACAAGCAAAATATGATGCTCTAGCCTAACTTTTTCTCTTCAAAATATAATGAATTTAGTTGAAAAAAAAACGGTAATTCATAAGATAACTCTCATCCATGTACAATGGACAGGGTATTATAGTTCTCTATGCCACTCTCATATGTCTCATGTACTATAGACATATCACAATGGATAAAACTTTTGTAGAGTTATTTATATCCATTTCAACCAATTTTCAAATCAAACAATGATATATGGACATTTTTCTTAAAATGAATAATTAAAAGAAAAATATGCACTCTTACACAAACAAAATGCCCATTTATCATGATTCGGAATTGGATGTAATGGATACAAAAAATTTAACCACTACCTCCGTTCTTTAATAATTATTTATTTAATTTTAATTTTCTACAATTATCTATTCTTTTAAGAAATTTAGATAATATTAATTATATTTAATCTTTTATATCCTTATTTAATACTAGTATGTATAGGAGAAAAAGTAAGTGAAATGATTAAATTAAAAGGCAATTTTGTAAGATATACATAAATTTTCCTGACATCTACACTTATTCAACAATTTTCTTAATCTTTACGCACAAATAAAAGAAAAATATTATTTGTACTTCAAAGTATCTAACACCATTACTTATATCTCATCCACCATTAGATAAGATATAGATACTCCTTGAATAAGATCCACACTTAATCCAACGGTAGATAAATATAGTCAACACAGTGCTCATCTATTGAGTACATAAAATATAACTCCAAATAACAATAGACACTTATTTGAAAATAGGTAGTACAAGTTTTTCCCTATTTTGCAATTATATGCAAGGTTGACTAAAGGCCTATTCTCGTCCTTAGAATATGCTATTTTGGATCGCCCAGTGGGATGTAGAAGTGGAACCATTTCGCTCTTTAATTTGTGATGGCAAAATCTATATAATAAATGCTTGAGTTTATAGAAGAAATTGGTAAACATAACTTTGTGAAAAGTGAAAAAAAATAAAAAAAATTGATGGCGAGAAAAACTGATAGAAAAAAATATAGAATGCATATATCATATTTTTCAACCATAATTTCTGGACAACCACTCAAATCATGCCACATGTGTGCCAATTGTTTATGGCGAAAAAATAAAAATACAAAGATTATTGCCTTTTATATGAAGTTATGAAGGTTAGTCCCCAAATGTACATGCATATATCTAATTAAAGGTATCATCATCATGAGCTATGCGTATGCATTATATACCTATCTATTAATGTGATTTTTTTTGGGTAATAATTTGATTTGTTATATAGATTTATCAAATACATTTCCGAAAAAAACACTAAAATAGCGGTGTCTATTCCAAAAGGACAAATAATACACAAAAATAAAATGAAATAATTATTGGTAGGGGCTAGTAACAATGTGCATGAAATGCCTGGAATGCCGTTTGATGTCACTGGTAGTTGTCATGCCATGCTTACCATTGTCTCCTAAAAAATTCCAATTTAATTTGTTATAATCTATTGTATGGTTCAAATGTCAATCGATTCATGCAGATGAATTTTGCTTATAATATAAGAATCTGAAATTCGTTGAATACCATACAGTTAAGGGTCAATTAAGCTGACATCTGAATGGAAATGAGTCTTATACTCGAGGAATATAAAAAACACACCACAAAAGAAAAATGATGTTGTCATAACAAGAGTGATTAACCAGCTGTATAATAGATTTAAGCACAGGAGTTTTTTTCCTCTCTCAACGGCTCGAGCTTATTCGTCTTATATAACAATATTTCAGGTTAACGTAAGATTTGTGTATGATAACTGCCTTTCGGTAAGAGATAAGGACTAAGGAGTGGCTAGATCACCGTCTTTATAAAAAAATTTAGAAAAAAAAAAAGCTAGATCACTGTCTGTTTCCTGAGGTTGATATAATCCACAAAAGACTTTTATGTATTATAATAAGTTGAATTTTATTTGTTGAGTCAGTATTCAATCCTCTTTGTAGAATACCATTAAATACCATATATAAAATGAGCGAAAAATTAAATTGTAAATCCTTTTTGACGGTGATTTTCCATTTTAATTAGTATTTCCTCTGATGGGAGTAGTTAATCAATTCTGCTATAGAAACTAATTTGTTAGTTCTAGAATTCTTTTTCTGTTAAGAAGTTGTTAGCAGAATAGTTAGTCGGGTATGAAGTTTGTTAGTGTAACAATCATGTATGAGACTCTATATAAGTCCACTTCTAAGGAACTCATATATCAGTTTTTACACAATTAATGATAGCATTCTAACTAACATTCATTCAAAGCTTTCTTTCTCTCGTTCACAAACCCTCTCTCTCACTCTTTTTTTTTTTTTTTTTTGGGTGCAGGGGTATCCCAGCGAAAGTCGAGACTAATCCCTTTGAGACAAAGACATCATCGAAGTGGATAGCCTCTCCTAACAAAGCTTTTTCTATACACAAAGTCAAACCCTCGCGTGTTTAAAGGACTAAGCTATATGCCAGTTGGACCTTGTTTGTCTCTCTCACTTTCTTTTTGTTCTAGTTCCGATACCTTATATGGTATCAGAGGTCCAAGGGGATGCATAATTTTGAGCTCAACACACTATCGGAAAAGGCTTCAGGAAAAGCTGCGCTTCACTAATTTACTTATAACGGAAAATGCATAATTCCTCCTCCTCCTTCAGCTATAACAGAATTGATTAGCTACTCCTATCATACTTTAATATAAATTAATATAAAAGTACAAACTAACCCCTCTTTTCAAATTCAAAGATCGCCCCACTCCGGTGGAAATTTGGTCTGTTCCATACTGTACAAATCTCATGCTTGTGACTTTGCACTTTGACTTAGCAGCTTCCATGATGCTACTGCAAGAGTACGGCTAGCACAGCAATTAAATGAATGCTTCTCAATCACTGGTGTGGTGCCATGATGCTTCTTAGGAGTCGGTGATATTAGAAATGCCATTCACACTGCATCTATATGATCCTGAGTCCTAACATGCGGCTACATCTCTACATATCATATCAGATCTGATCATATAATTTCGATCTCTTATCACAAATTCTTAAATTATTGTAACTCGTTCTTTATTCCTTATAAGAATTTATAGCTCAAAACAATATAAAGGCGTAGTAATTAATTATACATGTAGTTCAAGTAAAAAAAATTATAAATTTAGTTACGAGATTTTAAAATTAATTTGTTGCTTAGTTTTATAAACATTTAAACTTAGATATGTATAATCAGGCTACGACATTGTTGACTTATCGCAAATGTTTATTTAATAATCTTTTATAATAGTAGTACTATTATTATTATTATATAAATCAAAATAATGTCAATAAACAACTTACAATTATTGCGGTCAACGTATCTTTATTTAAACAAGTATTATTGTACTTATAAAAATCCATCTTATTCAACTGATTACCGAACCTTAGCCAAATGACGCCAATGAGGTCACTCATTTCGGTAATTTCCACACTAAAATTTCAACCACACCAGTGTTTAAATCATCTTAGACTTTCCTATTCGACTTTTCCTTACTTTATACCAAGTTGAACGATAGAAAAAATAGTGGCTGGGCCTGCGTTAGTTTGACATTAAAAAAAATCATAGATTTTGACACATTTCATGCAGGTTTTACTTAGCTTCCAAATGAGAACAAATTCATGCAAGCTCACATTTGGAGCGGCAACACTTGGAGATTCAATTATGATTGGAACTCCAAAAGTTTGTTTCTTCTAAGGAAGTATCTATTTGAGGAGGGAATGCTTTAATTTTCACCAAATCTCTTAAGGCCAGTTCAGGGACAGTCACCATGTACATTAATTTTATAGAAAGAAAAAAATAAAATTAGTGCACATGCTATGGTTCATCACCATAGATGACATTGTATATGACCCCATTCTTACCCCAAAATAATACTATAAATACAACTTTCAAACAAGTCTTTGCTTGCATAGCCACTACACATTAATTCCACATCTACCCCTTCCTCTAATCTCTCTCTCACACTCTCACTAAGGAAAAATTATGGCTCTTTCTAGGGGGCACTATGGTTACTCCAGGATGGAAAGGAAGACCCTCAAGAGGTAATCCATAGGAGAGCACAGTTCTTGATCTACAAGGTGTTGGAGCAAGCAGATTCTCGCAGGAAGCCATCATGCTTGAGGATCAGGATATGCAAGTTGAAGGTGAAGATCGGGAACAGGTTGAGGAGGCTCAGGAAAAGGATTATGTCAAGTGTCTCTGCTGTTAGAGTTGGATTTCAGCTCAAAGCATGGAAGCGGTTGTTTGGTCGAGGAACACAAACCACCCTTGTGGCAGCACTTCCTCCTCTCATCAAATGAAACGAAATGAAATGAAATGTGTAAACAAATTGCTAGGAAACTGAAAGTTGTACGCAATACTACATCAATGTTATGTTTATGTCTTTTCATAAATCATAATCATACGTTTTTCTTCCAAGTTTTCTTTAGCTAATTAGAAAAGACTCAAATGATATATATGAGTTATGCCTGAAGATCAATCGAGTTTTTGAATGTTCCTTTCTGTATTTTTCTCTTTTTGGTTTTGTTTTGATTCCGATCTTCTGGACCATGCTTGATTTGGGAAGCTGCAAATTCTGTATGTTTGTCAGTTAGGTGTAATTATGTCATATATAGGCGCACTCAGCGGTGAAAATGTCTTTATGTGAATAAAGGGTATATTTGGATTGAAAGTTTTATAGAATATGAGCAAGGCGAGAGTAATAATCTTTCAATTTTTATATTGAAGAATTTTGCAATTTTATTAAACTGAATCAAGAGATCAGTTGATCACTGAAATATTACACGCGCGATGGCTTAGTTTATTTCATTTTTTAAGGGGAAAAAAATAAAATGGAAAACAAAAAAATCACCTTTCCACTCCATTATATCGTCCTGCACACTTCTGCATTCAAGTTCAATCATAATCCTATTATGTAACGGAGTTGAAGTCTTGAAATGCTGCACATGAAGGATACATTAACACAAATGATGAGCAAAAATAGTCACGACAATGACAGCTTATGACAGTGGGTGTGGTCGGTGCAATAGTTAAGTTTCTTAAAGTAGCTCCTATCTTACTATATGATTATGCATTGTGTCAATAAAATCCTTTTATTTTAGTGTATCAAAATTTTACAGGTAGAGAGGTTTAATCTAACCCAATCTTAGTTGTTTGATATCATCCTAATTTAGTCTCCCATCTAATCCGGAACACGTTGTAGTACTGATACAATAATTGACATGATCAGTAAAGGACTGTCCCAATTTAGATTCCAGTTTATCCTAACTTGTGTCCAATAATATATATTAGTAGAGAGAATCACAAGCTCCCCCATATGAAAACTTGATCTTATTCTTTGATTCCCCTTACGTGTGATGGATGGTTAAGAACTACCCAGAATGAGTATAAGCCACTGATTGATGAGATATTTTCAAGTGCAAGGTAAACTCTCACTTCTTTTTCTCTGTACATTATTATTGAATATGTACCATTTTAGCTATGTGTGCTATTCAGTCATTTATTAATCCTTTCTACAGTATTTAAGATTTTCTCCTGTTTGATTCCAGACATTATGCAATTCACACCCATCAAAACTACCATTACCTAGTCCACGTATGGATTCATGGTTGGAATTTCCTGTGTGGACTACAATTAATTGTGGATTTTATTTTGTGAAAATTGAGTTGATGATATGATCTTGATTGTAGACAAACATGATAACCCAATAATTATAATTGATCCATGTTGTGGTCTTGAACACCTATTACTAAAAGTTGGTGTAGTGGCGGCAAAGTGTAAGCCCATTGCCACAAGCTCATAAGGGTTTTCCTGAAGTGACTCTTGATGGAAGAACCTTTGAGGAATAAATACAACTCTTCATACTATTGACGATATATATGCATTTTGGCTTGCCCATCCATAGTGTCCTTGTGATAGATAGAGAGAAGGGTTGGCAAGGAACACTCTCGTCTCAATCACCAATTTCTCATGGCGAATTCAAGTATGTCTTTATTCCAATTCTATAATGGTGTCTTGAATTTATATAATCTAAATTTTATCTTACATGTGGTATCAGAGCCAAAATCATATAGATTCAAGATCTGTTGTTTAAATATTGGATAAGTCCTTTGTCCTTTGTTGACGAACCTGAATTGTTTCCCTTTTCGAAATAGCAAAGACAAATTATAATTATGAGTTTGCTTTCCCGATATGTTGGCTAATTCAGTATTGTAAATCAATTTATTATTAACCTTCTTTCTTTATTCAATTCCGTCCGACAAATTGATTTTGAATTGCAAATATATATTTGAAAAGGATATACATACATATATATATATATATATATATATAAAGGGCCATGTATATTCGTATTTTAACGATTCCTTTTCTTTTGGAATCGGAAGGTTGCCGTTTGTCTTTCTTTTCAGAGTTAAAGAAGCTTTTTTTAATTCCCAATTTTAGTGTATTGAAAAACTATATGTTTTAACAAATTCTGGTTTTGGGAATCAGGATGTCTTTTGGTTTCTTTTAATAACAAATATGTGAATTGATATATATCTGCATATATGCAAGTAGGTGATCGGTGTTTACTTATGTGTTTATACATTATACATGTCCAAACCAACTGTGTTTATGTTATTCTATTGTGCAGTTAATTTATTTTAATTTTTTTTTCTATTCTTATTTTGTGCGTCGTGTGTTTAAAAATATATGTATCTATATTATTTTGTATAATTTAACTTGAACATGAGTTTGTATAAAATTTTATTGTTCATGGAATGTATATTATACTATCTTATGACTAGTAAACACACATGCTAAAAATTATCTCATATTTCCTGGATCATTGTTGTTGTCTGTTGGGTATTATTTTCCTGTATGATTAGTTTTATGAATTCATATAAATATTTATCACCAAAGTGATTTATTTATGTGAGTTTGTTAAAATTGATCATCATGTGAGGGATATTTCTAATTATAGCATACAATCACCACCCCAAAGGGGGTTATTATATGCTATAAATTAGGAACTGTGGAGCATGTTGATGTGAGTTACTTTCTAATATTTGAGATTATCATCCCAAAGGAGATTTTCTTAAGTATTGGAAATTTTCTTACTACTAACTTCACATTAAGCATCTTTATACATTTTTGCATACCCATCCCAAAGAGGGGTTATGATATTATATTTAGATCCTTGATATGACTTATATTGTTAGCAAACTATTTTTGTTCTAATGCCCATGTGACTAATTATTATTTTGCATTCCTATTGTAGTTTCCTTTGCTGTTAATAACAGGACAGCTACGATTGAGATTTTGACTAGTTCAAACTATAAGAGGATGGAAAGGACATTGATTTGTCTTTGGGTATTGTTTATATTGATTTAGTTTTGCATGTGGATAAGCCAAGTGATCTTACGGATGAGAGTACACAAGAACAGAAGGACTATTATGCAAAGTGGGAGAGGTCTAATAGGTTAAGCTTGATAGCGATCAAGAGAACCATTTCAGATCATATTCTTAATGGCTTGCCAATACCAACAATGCTAAGGAATTAATGACAGTGATAGGGCAAAGGTATCTTGTATCCAATAATGTTGAGTCTGGAACTATATGAAAGAACTGACCACTATGTCATATGATAACACTTGGGGAGTTAGGGAATACATTCTGAAAATGGTGCATCTTCAATCTAAACTTAAGGCTCTTAAAATTCCCAATGATGACAGCTTTCTTGTTCATCTTGCTTTGAATTCTCTACCAGTTGAGTTTTCCCAAACTAAAATTGCTTATAACACCATGAATGAAACCTGGGCTGTAAATGACTTTATCACTAAGTGTGTTGCTGAGGAAGAGAAAGCAAGAAAGAAAATAGTGAGAGTGTCCTTTTAACCTTTCAGCCCAATCCTTATCATGGCAAGGGTCCTGACATCATGGGAAAAGTAGAAAATATGTTAGTGGCTCTATTCATCATAAAGGAACTAACAGGTAGGGTAGCAATCCTAGTCAGAGCCTTTTTGTAGGAGGCCCAAAGCCATAGGAAAAAAGTGTGAAATGTTTCCATTGTAAATAGAAGGGTCATGTAAGGAAGGATTATCCTAGATTTAAGTTTTGGTTGCAAAACAAATTGAAACAAGAAGGTATGTCCTTAGCTTTTATTAGTTTTAAATCTTATATAGTTGATGCCCCTTCATACTTGGTGGTTTGATAGTGGTGCCACAACACATGTTGTTATTACCTTGCAGAGGTTTATAAACAAACGAAAACCAAGTCTAATGGAAGCCAGCTGAGGGTAGGAAACAATCTTGAAGTTGATGTTGAGTTCATTGGAGATGTCAAGTTATCTTTAGAGACTAGTTTTGCGATTGTTTTAAAGAATACTTTTATGTGCCTTCTTTTAGGAGAAATTTAGTTTCTATTTCTGTTTTAAACAAAGTTGATTTTCATTTTAATTTTGGTGGTGCAAAGGTTAATTTGATGCATGACTCTAAAGTTTTGGGACATGATTTTTTGGATAATGGTTTATATAAATTGTGTTTGGCTATGGATGATCCTTATGCTTCTTTAGTTGTTGAATCTTCAACTGCAAAGTGTGCTAGAATTTAGGATAAATCTTACACTTTGTGAAATAAACGCTTAGGACATCTCTCTAAGAAAAGGATTGCTAGATTGGTTAAAAATGATATTCTCCCATCGCTCTTTTTTGATGATGTAGAGATTTGTGTGATTGCATTAAAGGAAAATCAACCAAGACTAAAAAGAAAGGGGCAACTCGTAGTTCAGACCTTTTGGAAATTATTCACACTGATATTAATGGGCCTTATTACTTTACAATATGTGGAAATAAGTTCTTTATCATTTTTATTGATGATTTTTCCCGATATGGCTATCTTTGCTTGATTAAAGAAAAATCAGATGCCTTAAAAAAATTCAAAATTTTCAAACTGAGGTTGAAAAGCAATTGGGAAAAGTCATCAAAATTGTGAAGTCTAACCGGAAGGTGAGTATTATAGTAAACATGATTTTTTTGGATAGCATATGGGCCCATTTTTTGCTAAATACTTACAAGAATGTGGGATAGTTGCCCAATATACCATGCCTGGTAGTCCTGAGCAAAATGGGGTGGCCGAAAGGTGTAATCACACCCTTAAGAATATGATGAGTAGGACCAAATTGCCAGATTATTTGTGGGGGAATGTCTTAAAATTGTCTTGTATATTCTTAATAGGGTCCCTTCCAAATATGTTCCCAAAACACCTTTTGAACTTTGGATTGGTAGAAAGCCTAGCCTTAACCACTTTCCAATTTGGGGATGTCCAGCAGAAGTAAGATTGTATAACCTTAGAGAGAAAAATTTGACCTCAGAACTAGTCGATGTTTTTTCATAAGGTATCTAGGCCATGCAAAATGCTACAAGTTCTATAGGACTAGTAGAGGTCATAAGATTGTGGAGTCTTTAACTACAAAATTTCTTGAATATGATGTTGCTAAAGTTGAAGTTCCTACAACTAATGATGTTCATCCAGAACCTCTAAGACAGTTTCATTGCCCTTGCCAATTTTCCATGATGTTGTCATGCCTATGGAAAGACATGATGTTCCTATTGATGATCTAGTTGTCCATGTTGAGGTTCTTCAACCTATGGAGGTTCTTGTAGAGCCACCTATTAGGAGATCAGAGAGACAGGGAAGACCTGCAATATCAAATGATTATTATTTTTACCTTGGAAAGCATGATTACGATATAGGACAAGTGGTTGACCCCATAACTTTTGAGGATGTTGTGTCTTGTCCTCAATCTTCTATGTGGATAAATGCCATGAAGGAGGAAATGTAGTCAATAGCCAACAATGGAGTGTGAAAGCTAGTTAAACTTCCTGAAAATTACAAACCCATTGGATGCAACTGGGTTTATAAAACCAAGAAGGACTCCAAAGGTAAAATTGAGTGTTTTAAAGCTAAATTAGTGGCGAAAGGCTTTACTCAAAAGGAGGGAATTGATTATTCAGAAACTTTCTCTCCTGTGTCTTCAAAAGATTCTTTTAGAGTTATAATGGTCCTGCTCACTATGGTTTGGAGCTACCTCAGATGGATGTCAAAACAGCTTTTCTAAATGGTGATATGGTTGAAGAGGTATATATGGTTTAGCCCAACGAGTTTGCTGATATTGAAAGAAAGGACATGGTTTGTAGATTGAAGAAATCTATCTATGGTCTAAAGCAAGCTTCTCGTCAATGGTATTTGAAGTTTGATAAGGTAGTTACTTCACACGGCTTCATAGAAAATCAAGTTGATCAGTGTATCTATCTCAAGGTGAGTGGGAGTAGATTTATTTTTCTTGTCCTTTATGTTGATGCCATTCCTTGCCAGGAGTGATCTTGGGTTGCTTGTTGAAACCAAAATGTTATGTTAGGTTTTTGACATGAAAAATCTTGGAGAAGCTTCTTTTGTGTTAAGCATTGAGATACATAGAGATAGAGCACGCCGTTTGTTAAGGTTATCTCAGAGAGCTTACATTGATAGAATATTTGATCGCTTCAACATGGGAGGTTGCAAGCCTGGTGATGTGCCAGTGGTCAAAGAAAAATTTAGCAAATCTCAATGTCCTAGTAATGATATTGAGAAAGTGAGAATGAAGGACGTTCCTTATGCAAGTGCAGGGAGCTTGATGTATGCTCAAGTTTGTACAAGACTGACATAGCCTTCATAGTGTCTCTTGGAAGGTATCTTTCTAACCTCGGGAATCACATTGGATAGCTGTTAAGAAGGTGATGAGATACTTGAAACGGACAAGAGATTTTATGCTTGTGTATAGAAATGTTGAGAGTCTTGAATTAGTAGGATATATTGATTCAAATCTTGCTGGGTGTGTCGATGATATGAAGTCTACTTCAGGCTATGTTTTCATGTTAGCTGGAGGTGCTGATCTTGGAAGAGTGTTATGCAAACTCTAAGCTTCTTCTACTATGCATGCTGAGTTCATTGCTTGCTATGGAGCAGTTACTCAAGCTGTTTGGTTGAGAAACCTTATTACTGGGCTTCAGATTGTTAACTCTATTTCCAAACCGATCTTGGTTTATTGTGATAATAGTATAGCCGTGTTCTTCACAAAGAATAATAAAACAACTAGTGGGTCTAAACATTTGGAATTGAAGTATTTGACAGGTAAGAGATTTGGTAAGAGAGAAAGATAGTCGTTGAACATATAGATATAGAATCAATGATAGAGATCCTCTCACCAAAGGTTTAATATGTTATGAATATAGGTGTCTTGAGTTCTTTTGATGCTCTTGGTTAGTGGGAGTATTGTGTATAAAGTTATCTTTTCTATCATTGACTTATATAATAAACTTGGTACACATGTTCTTTATATTATATTCGCATGTTGTAGCTAAAGTTTCAACCTTGATAATGCCTTTGTGAGCACTTATATTAATGAACTTGAGTTTGGTGTTATACTCAAGCATATAGATTTTGTCTTTTCATAAACACCATAATAGATTTGTGAGACAACTTCATTGTATTTCTCTTGCTTATATTGTTAACAAGCATGTTGGAGAGAAATTGGAGGACCAATAAGAAAATAACATATATTTTGGATCATTTTTTTATTTTTTTCTTGCTACACTATCACATTAAGACTTGTGTCAATAGTGTAAAACTGTGTTTGTGACCATGGAAAGAAGTTGTGTCAATAAGTGATCAATGATTGCCATGATTCAACATAGTTGACATTATTTGACGAAGTCATATGAAAGGTGTTGTCTATAGATCATATAAATGTGTGTGTGTGTGTGTGTGTTTAAATGTGGCCACATATTGTCTTTTTCCTTAGTTGTTCAACCCAAAGAGTCTTTTTCAAAATGTTTCATAAAAGAATTTAAAAACACAAATTAATTTTTCCCAAGTGGGAGAATGTTGGAATTTCCTTGTATAGGCTACAATTAATTATGGATTTTATTTTGTGAAAATTGGGTTGATGATATGATCTTGATCATAGACAAGCACGATAAGCCCAATAATTATAATTGATCCATGTTGTCTGTACACCTATTACTAAAAGTTCCTGGTTAGGGGGCATCATGTAGGCCCATTACCATAAGCCTATAAGGGTTTTCTTAATGGTGACTCTTGATGGAAGAGTCTGTTGAAGTTATAAATACAAGGCTAGTCTCCCTACCACTCAACTCATATATACGCATTTCTGGCTTGCATCGATAACTGTCGCCTTGTGATAGAGTGGATAGGGAGAAGGGTTTGGCAAGAGGAACACTCCTCGTCTCAATCACCAATTTCTCATGGTCAATTCAGGTATGTCTTTTATCCCAATTTTATAATGGTGCCTTGAATTTATATGATCTAAATTTTATCTTACATTCATTTCTTAGCAGTGCTGGAATTGGTGCATAGAATTGTTATATGCTATTGTTACTACTCTTGAAGAATTGAGAATATTTCAATTATCTTTCTTGCACACTTACATTTCTCTCTCCCTTAGGGAACAAGACGTGCTAATTGCTATGCTGAAACTGAACCCAGTAAACATGGCTGCAAGTTAGGATTCTCTTGATTCTGAGATCCAAAGTTGATTTTTATTAATAAAAGAATCCAAACTTGGTGTGAAAGAAAGTGCTGGCATTAATGACAACAATTATTGGTGATTATTGGAGAAAAGAGTCAAACTCCTCCGACACAATTTCCCCCTACACAGCCGTACTGACCCAGCTGCTATACCTCTGTACAGTACAGTCCCCCCCCCATTAAATAATTAGTCATGTACATTGTACAGGTATCTGCAAGCAATTGCACCCATCTGTCTTGCAAAACCCCAGCCTGGACAGTAATTCTTCTGCCATCTTTTATATTTTCTTTGTTAAGAATAATCCTTTGTGATGAAATTTGAGAAATGTTTGCTTTACATCGGAAAAGTAGAAATTGATGTATGATGACACACTTAGGAGTTGAAGAGGGACGGATGTAATAAAAGAAATTTTAAAAAACAGAGATTATAAGTATTTTTATAGTAGCATTTGATGGGGTGTCCCTAAGTTAATGTTAGATTGCTATCTACAAATCATAGGATCATAAAATTTAGGTAGTTTGCATAGTATTAACACACTGTTTAAGGTTGAGGCCTAATTGCATTTCTTTCAGTAAACTTCAGAAACCTTCTTCATTATTAAACACTTTTTTGGATACTTCGAGTTATAATTCTTTTAATTTCAAATAAGGTACTTACCTTCTAGTTGATACCAACAGATTTTTCTTTTCCTTGGATTCTTCATGAGTAACACTAATTAATTGACTGGATTGAATAAAATAAGTTAGTTTTGAATCTGAAATGAGACATGCAGATTGTAGACCAGCGCGGTTCATGCACACCACACAGTTTCTTTGAAAAGCACAACTCTATATATCACTCCACCCCACCATTATTATGAACAGGTGGCATGCTTTCACATTTGGAGGCTTTGAATTGGACCAAAGTCAACCGTGGGACATGCATGTATTTTTGGATCTCTCACGCCTCGTGAGTGTTTGTTTTCAATTTGTCATGCCATTGGTTCAGTATTGAAATTTTAAAGAAGAAAAAAAATTTATAATATAATTTTACATTATAAATTTTTTTTTTCCTCTCCTCTTCTTTAAAATCTCAACTTATAAAGATATCCTTAATGAAACTAGTTCTATCCATATGACCACATAATCATTCATTGCTAAGGAAGGAAATTAATTTGTCGTCCCCAACACAAAAATGAACCTTGGAATCACGAAAGCGTAGGCAAAGATTCATGTAACCTTAAAAAAAAGGCAAAGATTCATTGTCAACAATAACGTCAAATAGTACTAATAATTCAGTTCTGCTTTATCATCAATTCATTAACAATACAACTTCATATACATAAAACCCGTGTCAGCTCTGGACCTGAGGTTTCTTCTTGGATTCCCACTTGTCCAATCGTTTCTTGGCAGTATTCACCTGCATTAGTTTTTGGAGTCACCTCTAATTATTATAAGCAGTACTTACATTAACATTAGATGATGTGTTGTTCTATCAAAAAAGCTTGATGTGACAACTATATGAAAGATAAAATCCCTCTAATAATTGGATGATGTATATTTATATAGTAATTATGTAAAAAAGTTTACGGGTATAGTAAATGAAAATCAAACTCTTCAGATCCCTCCATAGTACAGTATAATTCAAAGCACACTCAGTATTAGTGTATCGCATGCCATACCGTGACAACATATATATAAAATAAAAACGGTCTCTCCTCGGATAGATCTTTAAAGTTGAATAATGATAGGGAACAACATCTACTAAGAAATTCTATAGTTTATTATGTGAGGTGAAGATTATAAAGTAACTTAGACCACTATATATTTAATCCTTTGGATGAGAAAGAATGAGAGAAAAAGATTGTTAGCCTTAGTCTTTAGCTTTTTAGCCTAGCTTTTTTATCCTTAAGTTTTCTCTAATTTTTCATAACAACTCACCTCACGTAACTAACTATAGAATGTACCTAGTAAATTTTTCTCTCCATTGAATGTTCAATAATAATGCTTAATGATTATGACGTTTAACATGATTATGGATAAACTTACCTCTTTATCCCAGTCAGTGCGAAATGTGATCCATAATAAAATGAGGGTCTGAATCATTGTTCCCCCAATCATACCGGACCATATTCCCTGTAGCACATATCATCAAATCAAGATTTTCATCGATTAGAATTTGCATTAAAAACTAAAAAAAAAAGAGTGCACTAAACGTTGGAGAAACTACGTGCTTGACAGGGCCCAATACAATAATACATTACCTTAACACCAAGGCCAAGCTTAAAGCCCAAAACACAACCCAGAGGGACTCCGACCAAGTAATAACAGCCCACATTTATATAAGCCACAATGGCTTGCCATCCGCACCCAACAGCCACTCCTGCAAAATGTTTCTCTCCGTGATTAAATTTAAAGGATCTAATTTTAATAAAATGACATTGTAAAAAGTTTTACACATAAGTAAATATAGTTAATTTTCATTCTATTACTTTAAAAATCATATAAAAAGAGAGAGATTTGATTGGATAACATTATAAAACTATTTGACATTGTCAATATATCAAAATTAAACTCAAATTTAAATCCCTTGCTCACTCCTTTCTTAATTGAAGAAATTTTTGCATCAAGTGGATTGCACTATACTCAATAATATAGTATAACATTTTTCAGACAAATGTGGATCCTACTGCAAAATAAAACTAAAATGTTGCTCTATTATTAGATAAATTATAAGAGTTTAATTTTTATATATTGATATTATAAAAAAAATTACATTGTTATTCAATCAAATCACCCATTTACATAATTTTTAAGTAGTGACTGCAAAGACTTAACCATATTTACTAATATGGCAATACATGATTGGATAACAATATAAAACTTATTTTACACTTTCATTGCATAAAAATTAAACTCAAATTATAATCCACTTTAATGCCTTGACTTAGTAGCTCAGTTGCATAATCATTATATATAAACTTCTTTGATCAAATTGCACCTATTAATGGGTGGTGGAAATTAGGAGGGAAAGGAGGAGAATTCTAAAGTTATCCTCTTCAAATAGGGGAATAAAGAGAGAGAAAAAGAGTTTTTTTAGGGGAGTTCATTTTAAGAGAAAAGTATGCCAAAGATTGAAGAACGAAATATAATTAGGGGATTTAAATTTGATAGGTTAATTGAGAAAAGAAAGCTCTCTCTTGTAGTCTTATCAATTAAAGAACTCACCTAGTTAAAAAGTTTATATTAGTTAAAAAAAAACGTTAAAAAGACTCAAACAAAGAACTTAACAATCGAGATAACTAAACATTAGGAAAACGTTTTTGTATATATAATAACTATAACCCGCTTTCAAATAAATTTCTATTGTCGGGTTTTTTTAATTTCTTTTGAATGTTTTAAAGTTGAGATCCACATTGTGTAAATAAAAATGTTGAAGTCGATGTATAATTAGCTATAATTAGCTACATATAATTAGTTCTTAAGTTATGGTCTATAACAACAACTTCTTTTTATTAAAAGAAAAAAAAACATTATAGCTCTTACCAGTTCTTGTTATTCTTCGCAAAAACAAGTCTTGTGTAAATTAAGTTAATAATAAAGTGAGACAATATTATTTATTGTGAGTTTGTCCTTAGTGGTTACGTTTCTCTGTATTGATTGAAGACTATAATTAAAAAGTAAAATGTGTTTTTTTTTTCAATTTGAGATACATGAATTTTATATGGGACCCTCAATATTTTTTATATTAACACATATACAAAAATTGTCTCCACAAGCTACTTGAACCTTTTTTGCACCTAACTTTTCTGTTGGCGGGGCCAATAATGATAAATGGCGGAAATAGACAGAATTTCACACAAAGAAAAGAAAAAGTAATTGAAATATTTAGAAAAGTATGAAAAAAGGAAAAACAAGTTTTTATAAATTTTTTCAGGCACTTATTTTGTGAATAGTATTTTCACATAAATTTATGTATTAATGCAGTAATGGCTTCAAAAAACTTGAACAATGAGAGCAAGAATAATGCATTAGAATAACAATAAATTGATTGCATTATATTGTGTTATTTTATCTCATTTAAGTTTAATATGAGATCAAGTAAAATAAAATAATGGAATAATATATATATATAATTATTAAAGAAGTTTTCAAATTATTTTGGAGTATAAGCGATTAAGTCAAACTTGCATCCTCCGAGAGGAAGAACCAGATGTTATAGTAACCATTGATTAATGTTGAAAAAAAAAAAAAAAAGAGAGAAAACAAATAGGAGGTAAAAGTTATATGATGGAGGAAGAAATGGGTTTATTCCCGGAGGAGGAAAGAATATTTCTAAGCCGTCACCCTCACACACATCGATCCGTCCCTGTATTTATGAATCTTCTCCAACACTCAAACTGTTACAGGAAGACAACTTTGGCCAACCTTCAATGAGTGAGACATGACATTCACGCATATCATGTCCTCCCTTATTTTGAATATGCTATGAGTTGGAAAACACCGCACACGTAAAGTAAGGGGTTATGATTGTTAGGGTATATGTCTAGATATAGTTAGATATTATAGGGATGATAATTTGATTTGTATTGGGATTTGTAGCATATTAGGATTATGTTGATTTTTTTTTATTCTGTGTATTTATTATTCCGAACCTATAAATAGGGATATCCTTTTTAGATAGAAACACATCATGATATCTTGGCTTAGATAATAGAAATGATTTTGTTTTTGGGTAAAAATAATGTATTCATCCCTTAATATATCCTATGTTTTAATAATTACTTTGATGATAAATATAAACGTTTGATATATGTGGAATAAACTTTTGAAAAGAATAAATCAATTAGAGGATAAATCAATTATTTTTTGCTTTATATATTTTTTAGAATAAGTCTAGCTAGCAAATATATTAGTAAATGAGCACCTACTAACTTACCGGACAACACGGGCTGAACCCCGTTGAGAATGAGAGTGACAGCCAAGTATGGACAGAGGTCTGAGACTGCGTTGGCCACAGTTTCGCCGTCCGTGAAGATGTAGCTGACCACATGACGGAGTGCTAGGATCACCACTGCTTCTATCACCGCAATTATAAAAGAAACCATGTTCACTACTTTCACTGAGAATGCTGCTGACTTTGGATTCCCCGCCCCCAACTCGTTGCTCACCCTCACACTGTGGGTTCGTTAGTACATAATTACAATCACATCATTAATTTGATACTCCACCATGTGCTACACGTGTTCGATGAGTGCCAATTCGAAACGTTGCTTTCAATTCAACGTAAAATAATTTGATTTTGTAACCAAAAAAAGACAAAAAAAAAAATGATTTGGTTTGATTTAATTTGTCTATATACTGACCTTGCGGCTGCATTAAATCCGATTCCACCCTGCAGCATCAACCCTGTTATTGACATGCTACAGGCACAAATCATAATCATTAATCACAAAACGTGTTCTATTAAAATTCGTAATGTCTCTTATGGCTTAGCTCAAATAATGCAGATGAGGAAAAAGATGAAGCTCTGAATTAGTTAATAAGGTACACTAATTTCCAATGTAATTAAAGGAGAACAGAAAACTTACTGTTTTTGGGTACCTCGTTGTCTAGCAGCAGGCATTACATTTTTTTTTTTTATCACAATGAAGGTCGTAAATAAATACCCTAAAAGTTTAAGGAATTGCATTACTAGTGAAAGTTTGTTTTTAGAGATACATTAAAAACTTTTAAAAATTAGCTAGAAAAATCCATAAATAATATAATAAAAAATTAATTACTCTCTTCTTTCTTAAATAATTATTCAGTTATATATAAATACTCATTGAAATTAAAAGAATAATTGATAAAATATTAATATTATTAAAAATTATAAATAACTTATTAAATTGTCTTTATTTCTTTTTAATACTCTAACTTCCTTTCTCCTCTTTCAATAATAAATCAATAGTATTTAATAAGTATTATTGATAAAAAATAATTAATACTACCTAAATTTTTAAAATAAATAATTATTTAAGTACGAAAAACAGTAATTTGCGAAAAACTAACGATGAGCTTATGATTGGATTCAAATCTGCGAGTGTGGTGGGTCCATAATTAAGAGCATGAAGTCTGAAAACATCCTCGTTTAGAATTCCAACTACCCCAGCTAATCGCGACAAAATGAGAAAGTGACAACAATAATAGCATTTATATTTTTCACTTTGATGATTTAGACACCTAATACTTGGGTGTTAAAACGAGAATTTTGATTGACAAAAACGACACAAGATTTGAATCCGGACAAAAGAAAAAACATTACTCACCAAACAGAGATTGCATCGAGAGAAAGCTGAGGGTTATCAAGAAGGCCCGTGATGAGCACCAGCACCTGAAAATACCAAACCTCGAGGCACAGCATAACAGCTGATGAAGCAGACAACTTAACAAATTCCCAGAGCCCATTGAAGGCCTGAGGGCTGAAACCACCCCAAGTGTG
Source organism: Dalbergia oliveri (assembly GCA_030441495.1). NCBI lineage: Eukaryota > Viridiplantae > Streptophyta > Magnoliopsida > Fabales > Fabaceae > Dalbergia > Dalbergia oliveri. The sequence goes on along the minus strand of JAMLFY010000009.1, from coordinate 24,947,365 downwards.
CTTACACTTGGGGAACGAACTATGTACACAAACTGTGCCGCCACTATGATCCACCAAGCCAAGCTCAGCGTCAAAGACGCCCCTATCAGCCCCAACCCCAACTTGTACACCACCACCCAACTCATCAACATGTGAAGCACCAAAGTGGCTGCGGATATGTATGTGCTTGGTGCCACTATGCTCTGCGCTTGCAAGAACTTCTGTATTGGGAAGTTCACCGCGTAGGCGTATATCTGAGGGATCAGACCGTACACGAATACAGCAGCTGCTGATGCCAACTCCGAAGGCTCATGAAGCAAGAGCAAGATTGGCTTGCAAAATATGTACACCACCGTTAAGGGATCCCCGTTATGGTCAATACAATAGTTGCTCTTTGCATGTATACCCCTAGCATTTCGTACTTGTTGGCACCGTAGGCTTGCCCGCATAGGGTCTCCACTGCGCTTCCCATACCCAACTGCAATGATCGATTGGTATCGGTTAGAAAATTAGGAGAATGAATGAAGGGTCTGTTTGTTTGTTTGGTTACTGTTTTCATTTTCTGCAATGCCTTAATTAATAGTACTTACTTCTAGCTAGTATTCTCAGACGATGGCCCATATGTATAGAAGGATACAAAATTGATGATTTGTTTTTGTTTGATATTTTTGGTTCAGATGGTAATATAATATGTCTTTTAATGTAAGACATTTAAAGAAAGTTACATTTTTTGTTGCATCTATAAATTAATCTATAGCATAGAATTGTTATATATATATATATATATACATGTGGTCAATAGGTACCATTAGGCCGTAGGCGAAGAGTTGAACTCCACTATTGCCAAGGTTAGCAGCAGCGAGCTCGAGATTGCCAAGGTGGCCAGCAAAGGCACGAGTAGTGTTGGACATGAGGTTGTTGATGAAGTAGACAAGTATGGCGGGTGCAGCAAGGGGAAAGAGGAGCGTGAGTTCAATCCATGTGGCAGATAGGAGGCGCTTCGACAAGGGTAGCTGCGTGTTCGACAGAACCTCTTCAAGGCGGGAATCGACAGCGTGTGCCCCAGCTGATGTTGGTGGTGTTGGCCGTGGAGTCGAGTTTAAGAGAGGTTGGTGTTGGGATCCCTCTTGCGAATCCATGTGTATGGAATTGTGTGGGGTGCAGTTGAAGTGGAAGTGGAAGTGGAGAGGGATTTTTCAGGAGGGGGGAATATATAATAAATAAAAGTGATGAATGGAATGAATCAGCAATAAAAGTGATGAATGGGATTTTTTTTTTTTTGGTTACAAAAGTGATGAATGGGATGAATCAGCATGATGCGCGATCGCAGGGAGTCGGATAAGAATAATGATATATATCTAAAACAATATATAGAAAATTTTTGACAAAAATTATAGTGGTGTTTGGATTAAATAAAATAATATAATTAATAAATTTATTTAAAGATTAATTATTATACAACATTGTTATGGATATAAAATTCTCATAAGTTTTTAGTAATAATTGTCAAACATTTTAAATTGAGTAAAGTGTTATTTTAGTTCTTAAAATTTAAGCGTATTTCACTTTAATTTTGAAAATTTTAAAATTAATTCTTTAGGCCTTAAAATTTCATTCTATAAGTCACTTTAGTCTTTAACCAAATAAATGTTAGTCAATTATTATTTTTTGTTGACATGGCATTAAATAAAAAAAATTTAAATTGGTCCCTGAATGTGTCAAAATAATCCCTTAAAATTTTCTAAAATGTGTTGAACAAGTCCTGAATCCCAAATTTATTCTCTTTTGACTCATAAAATCAAAATCCTCAATAATTCTTGAATCTATTTATTTCCCTCTCATTTTTAGCCTATACATTTTTAAATATCCTAAACACAATCAAAAGCCTAATTAATTCAAATTTGAGATCCTTCATGTTTAACTAATATAATTAATTTATTATCTATTTAATTACATTTTTTGAAATAAATCAAGTTTTAAAATATGAAAAATAAGATGCAAGGGAAACATTACATTATTAAGCGTGGATGGAGTCCATCAATGACCTATTTGAAATCTTATTGTTAGTGATATATTTTTTGATCATTGTTATTCTATATAAGAGAGATCTATGTTTAAGTAAGGTGTGAAAATAATAGAGATCTTTGTTATATATATATAATATGGATTTTAGAAATAAGCTACTTCATCTGCCCCATATAATTATCTATTTTAATAAATTGGCACATTAAAAAGTCAATATATTTGCTACAATTAAATTAAAAAGGTTTGTCTCTTACGGTTATACTCTTTAATTTACACATATCATATAATTGGATGCCCATTGAAGGGGTTACCCAGCTTTGGATTAATCTATTGCATTGTGTATAAATCCTATCAAATAATCAAAAGGTGAATAATTTTTATTTTTTTATTACAAGGGATTTGCTTTGGAGAAACTAAATCTTATATGATTAAATGATATTATAAAACATTTTATGATAACAATATATCAAAGTTAATCTTAATTAAAGATAAAATACAATACTACACAATAAAAAATTTGCATAATTTTTATAAAAAAATTATAATTATATCATTGAATGAAATAAAGAAATATAACCCCTTTTTTATAATTAAAGAAAAATAATTCAACCCCTTTACTCATCGAAGTTAATAAGCATGATACATCATCCTGAAAACTAAAATCGAGTAAAATTTTCAACCATCTAGCATTTTTCAAAGCAGGAACCGTGTTGCTAAGTTTAAATATCTGAATTGAAATTTATGCAGACCATTTCCCAAATGTCAGCTGACCATGAAAAGGATTTAACGGATGATGTCTTATTTGATGCTCTAGCTTGTGACCAAGGATGTGAAGTCCTTCACATCATATATAAATTGTTGCAAAAGAGTATCCAATTCTAAAACTGTTAGGTAGGCTTTGATAGGGATAGCGAGAAATATGGACAATAAAGATAATAGAAATAGGACACAAAAATATTGTTTCTGATTCGTATTTGATTATGAGTACAAAACATGATAACTCTTCATATTTCATTTGAAAACATGAGAACAATACAATAAATACACGATAAAAGACATAAATACCCCTGTGAATCATCGTCACGCGTTGGCAGGCCACCAAACCGTCCACCATCGCCTTTTGTGAGAACACATTAGGAAATAATTAAATACGTATACGAGTATTATTGAAAAAATATATTGAATTTCTATCTCTGGATTATGTCTTCACTTTTTGGAAGTACAAAAATTTTATATTTTCTGTCCATTTTCCTCTCTATCACCAAATATGTTTGTGTTTCCAATATCTTCATATTTCTATTCTTATATCACTAACCAAATGCTACCTTAGATCCCAGTCCACAGACGTGGTGATGCATAACATCAAGTCACCCCCACACACAAATAGAGTAGCGTTATTTGAATTCACAATGAATAGAATACTTGTCTACATATTCTCATCTACCTTAGATAAAATATAAGATCGAAACTAAATAGGACTCACATCTTATCGAAGGATAGATGGAAATGTATGACATGATATTCCACACATTATTAGTGACAGATAATATTTCTCATATAAATAAGCGGATTGCATCTTTCACATTTTTCTTTTAACATAAAATCCAATTATCTTTCTTGTGAACAAGAATTATAATATGGGAAATTTGATAACTCTATATATTGTATTCTAATTAATTGTCAAACTGACTTTTTGTATTATATTCTCTCTCCTTCTACTCTCTCTTCTCACTCTCTAATTGGTCCCTAAGTAAATTTTTTACTGCAATATTAATAAATTAATTACTATAAATTTTAATTTTTCAATTAATGAATTTAATCAAATTAAAATAAAGAAATAAGATTTGAGATATTTTTTCTGAACATGTGCAATAGTTTTTTCTAATGCCTTTCAGTTATTTTTTTCTCAAAAAAAGTTTGTCTTCGAATGAACAAATTTCTTTTTTAGCCTCTCAAAAAATTTTTAGTAAGAAAGTGTTTACTTTTAAGTTAGAGTATACTTTTTGAACCCAAAAAAATACAAATTAGTGAGCATCAAACATCATCAAAGTAAATGCCGTTTTCATTTTTAGGTACGTTTTAACTATTTATTAAACCATTGAATCGAATAATTGTATTACATTTTTTAATAAATTTAAATTGCACTTATTTTTGAACGAAAAATAAGTGAAAGCGTAACTTTTAAATGAAAATGAAAACGTAATTTTTGTTGCAATGATAAAAATTACTGAACTTGGATAATTGCTAACACAGACTTGAATTAGTTTATCTTAAATCTTATTTCTTTATTTTATTTGATTTAATTCACTAATTGTAAAAAATTTCTAGTAATTGTTAATATTGCAGACAAAAATTTATTTGAAGACCAATTAGAAAGTGAAAAGAGAGAGGGAGTAGAAAGAGAGAAAATATAGTACAAAAAATTAGTCTAACAATTAATTAGGATAGAGTAGAATTATCAAATTGTCCATATTATAAATCTTGTTGATATGGAGAAGAATTGAGTTTTGTGTTGAAAAAAAAATTAACAAAGGATGCAAACCTTCCCATGAAAATGGGGAGATTGCTAACCAGCACATGAAAGTGTGAAAGTTAGCAATCCCCCATATATAATGTCACAAAATTCATTTAAGATATATTCCTTTCAAAATATATGTAGTTTTTTATTTTTGTTATTTGATCTAAAATATAAGTTGTTTTCATATTTTAAGAAAAATATTATATTTTTAGTGATTTTTATGGCACCCTTTCAATTTGAAGGGCTTTAGAACCCTTCTTATATGCCCCTCACTAAAGGTGGTACAGGCAGGCAAGCAGACTTGGCTCTTAATAGGTTAGGCCTATATCACAAATATTGAGCCTAAGCCTAGCCTAGCCTGTTATAGGCTATTTTTCAAGCCTAAGTCTAGCCTATTTACAAGCCTAGCCTAACCTAAAACCTGTTTGGAAAGCCTATTTTTTTAGAAAAAATAAAAAAATTGCTGCTAAAATCAAAAAGTATCTGCAACTCAATCTCACACAAATGTGGTTAAAATTAATATCATAAATCACAGCCAAAACATAACAAATCTCAATCAAAATTCTAACAAAATCAACACCATATATTACAGCAAAAAAAATCTTGATTTAATCATCTAAAAACAACAACAATTAAACTAGACACATTAAAAAGATAAATTCAAAAAAAAATATTAGCATGAATCAGAAATAGATATTCAAGACATGGAACACCTCCATGCATAGAGGAAGGAGAAGCCAGGCACAAAATCCAAGGGGACGAAGCGGAGGGCGACAACGAGGTGAGACTGCAGAGGCAACGACAAGCTGAGGCGGAGGGTGGCGATGAGGTAAGGGAAACAGAGACGGAGGAGCTTAATTATTTAACTCTTCACAACATAGTTTATTTAATTTTAATATTTTTTTTAAACTAAGTATTAATATAACATTTTTATTGCTAATTATACTATTAGTTATGAAGAATAAATACTATTATAGGAACCTATTTTCATTTTTCTTATAACTAAAAATTTATTAATTTATTAATCCCAACTAAAGTAAACTCTAAATGGGTTTCTATTACATCAAATTATGATTTCACTAACTAGTGTAGATTAATTAAATAATTTTACCGCAAATAATAATTCTATCTTTCAAGAAACCAAGCCATATTAAAATTATATACTGTCTAAACCCAAATTTTCTAACTAATTACTATCTAATACACAAAATTAAATTAAATTATTGGTAAAAAAAAGCCACAATTTCTTGTGAATTATTGTGTCACAAATTGTGGATTTTGGTTTGCACAAATTATGGATTCTACGTTGTTCAGCACCAATTATTATGATTTGATTAGTACAAACCAAGTTTTATTTTTTACTTATTTGTTTTTGTTTGATTCTGGGGCTCTCTTAGTAGAGTTGCAACATTCTTTTCACAATGACTAGGGGATGTGTTATTTGAGTTAGAGTTTATTGGCGAGTTTTAATTGATCTTGACATATGTTTAATTACATTTTAATAGGAATTTCTGTCTTAAGCCATTGTGTGATTTGAGTACAAGTTAAAAAAACAAAATTGAAAGTCACAATATGTGGATGTGTTTTCACGTATTCAAAGTCCTAATACGTGATTTTGTTTCACGTATTCTTACTGACACAAACAGACATCAGTCATTCTTAGAAATTATATTTCAAAGCAATATGTAATGCTTTTTCATGTATTAATATTACATAATACATGAGATTGTTTAACATATTGCTTTTAATACAAAAAGAGTTTATATTAATAATTAATCTTATTACCTGTGCAAATGGGTATATAATTTTTTATTTTTTTGGTAAAAACGCCGAGCAATTACTAATTATTCTTTGCAAGGATTTTTTTTTCCCACAATTAACTAAAATAGAGTAAATTCAAACAATATAAACAATTCGGTAATCAAAACCAACAACCCCAGTAAAAATGGTTTTCAAGTAATAAATTAGACATTTTCAATTAAGAAAGGCGATAAAGTAGGAAAAGTTTGAAAGTATTGCAATTGTCAAGAAGGGATCGGTCACCAGCAAGAGGTTTTGGGCCGTGGTGGTCTGGCCGGCAAATATGTTTGATCCGGATTGGGAAATTTATTGGGATTACGATCAGGGGCGGAGCTTTGTGTACTGGAATTTGGAAGGGGGCACCAACCCCGCTGAATTTTTCATTTCTTTAGTAGTATTCTTATCTTTCTTTTATTTGGTCCCCCTCTATATTTTTTAATTTAATTAATTCTTATAAATTTTGTACTAAATTAGATATTTAAAGACTATCACAAATGATATATTATATATTTATACATTCCACTCTTGACTTTTGATCGAAAACTATTTATTTTCTTTTATCAATTGTGAGTTTTATTTAAATTTTAGGACAAAATAAAATTATATAATTTATATTTTTAATATAAAATTAATTATTAAATATTGGCCCTCCTGATAAAATTGCCTAGCTCCACCCCTAATTATGATTCTTAAGACTGAAAGTAAAAAAAAAATGTTTAAATGTTTGGGAATTTAAATAATCAAATAAGTTTGATGTTTGAGATGGATGCATTTTTAATTTTCTAAAATACTTTGTGAAAAAAAACTATAATACAAAATTTAAAGGGTCCAAATTTAAATTTTGAAGTATTGCCACGTCATAATTTTTGTGAGGAGCAACTTGGCACATGTTTAAATATGATTGGATTATATAAGAAAGGTTTCAAACCCTTTCAAATTGAAGGGGTATAATTAATAGAAATCACCTAATTTTTTTTTACCCATTTTACTCCAATATTTATGATAAATAAAAATGAGTGGATATGAGTTTGATTATTTAATAGATGAATTGTTTATGATGAGTGATAAATGATATTTTTATTTTTTATTTTAATTTTTTTAAAAAGATCAATGAAATTCAGTCATTACTTTAATTCCCATACATAACATTAAGACACTTTTATTGTGGACAGAAGGACTTCCTCTATTCTATATTAATAGTCTTTCTAGAAAACTATGTAATTTTTATACATTAAAAAGTTAATATATGTGGCTACAAATTATAGCCAAATTTGTGAGAAATTTTTGCATACTTCTGAAACACATTAAATGCATGCTTCGGAAACATTCACAACTACACATTTTTTATTTTCATATAAGTTTTAAGAATTTTAAATCAATATTGAATGGTTATGGTTGTTCATGGAGCACGCATTAACGCTCTAAGAGTATGTAAATATTTTCCAAATTTTAGTCAGATATATTAACTTTTCAATGTATTAAAATTGTATGATTTTTCAAGAGCAATAATTAATATGGATTGAAGGGAGTATTTGTCCGGATAGTTATAAACAACACTGCAAACTTCGACAAATTGGATATATGTTACGCAGCAGTACTCTTTGAAGATTTCCCTTTCCCCTTTATTACGTACTAAGTAGATGTGCCTAACTCTCTGGTTTTCGGTGCTTGCATTTTCAACTCCCCTGCTGCATGCTCGTATATAGTTGGAAGGGGAGGTGCATATATGGTTGAGGTGGAGTGTTGGGTACGTGGCGCATTCGGTGCACGTCGTTTTGCTGTTGGCTCGTCATCAATATTGTGCGTTGGAGGCCAGAGAAGCAGCGAATTAAAGTAGATATACTCATATAGCTGCATTCCCATATGGCATGCAGGCTTCGTACAATACAATACATGCATGGAGATACGTGTGCTTGTGCCATCATAATCACGAATTAAGTGAGACTGCGTGAACTTAGAATTCTCTCCCCGAAAAGAACCAATCCATGCATGACTCAATCTTTTAAACTCCGATTTTCTTAGGTGCGCTTAGAATGTTAACTAAAGATTATGCTCTGACAATTATATTCATAGGGCGACATTTAACTTCATGTAGTGGCATCCACTATTAATTATCACTAAAAGCTGAAATGTTACTCTATAATTGATGAGAACACACAATTTACCCAAAAAAAAAAAAATGGCGAGAGCACAATCTTAATTGGTAATCCAGAAGCACCCAAGAGGCTAAGAATTTGTCTTGGATTAGGTATGAGAAATTCTCGTACTGTGAGTAAGAAAAGAATGATGTAATCCTTTTATTTTAGAATAATTGTTATTTTTTTTTATATTTTAGAATGTTTATTTATTTATAATATTTAGATAGTATTAATTTTTTACTATTTATATCCTTAATATGAATGTATTAGTTAAATAATCAACACATTTATTAAGATGAGTAATTATACAAGAATAGTATTATCAACACATATAATTATATATATTTTCTAAAATTTGTTTTTCTTACCTTAATACATGTGTTGCTTTGTTTTTTTTGGCTATTGTGAAACAGTGAGAGTATCACCTATCCACACAAAGTTTTGAATTGTGAAACTAAATCAATATATAAAGTGGTTTTTTCGCCTCTCTGAATTTTTAAGAATTTCTCGGTCGATGAAAACGATTATATATATTGATCCAGTTTTGCAATGCTCTTAATCATAATTACTTATTGCATATGTTTTCCATTTGAAAGAAATTAATAAAACCACTAAAACCCTTCCTTATATTGATTCGGTAAATGATTCATTCGATCTATCTTTGTAACTTGTAAGTTATGTTAGATGGATGGATAGTTAATGAATTTATATAATTAATAATATGGGATAATTAATTAATTCATTTTGATATTTGATTAGTAATTTAAGGAATGCTCACCTTGAAGTATTGGTAGTTGAGGGCAGCTTTCAAAAAGGACCCGTCTGCCAATTACACTACAGGGTCACTTTCCTTTCCTCTGGTACGTTGCTGGATAAATGAAGATCTTCACACGCTTCATTATATATTTATATCATTTGAGTCGCGCACCTAATTATTTTACGTGCACGGATAACTACGTTATTTTTTAAAAAATTTTCACATTTATTTGTTAGTTTATTTATATTTTTCCCTATATTTTCTATTTTTTTGATAGATTAAAATTATTTTTGCTATTAATAAGATCATTATCCTTTTATTTGAATTTAAGTTGAGTTTTTTCCTTAATTAGTAGATATTCTCAAAATATTAATTTTTGTCGTAGAATGTTGGGATTTAACCCAAAGTCCTATATGTAGTAGAATTAGAAGTCTTGTAAGTGTTTTTATCTATAAATATGGTTTTGGTTATTTGGATTAGACATCCTCCAATAGTGGGGGTGATCCATATGTTAGTCTTTAGAGTTGTCCATGTAATGAAATATTTATAATGATAATTTGCAACATTATCCGTTCAAAAGTTAAAGATTTTAGAACTCTTATAAAGGTCGTGGATTTAAACTCTTTATAAAGGTCGTATGAGTTAAAACCAAACCATGTTAAATTTTATCTCTTTTATAGTACTTTTCTTCTTGTGTTATTTCCTCTAGTGGCGAGTTTAGTTTTGTATTTCTTTTGTTTTGGCTGTTCAACATAGAACAAAAGGATAACAATATTATATAAAGATTTTAATAAATGAGAAGATTTTAGAGAATATATCGGGTTTGCAATAACCTCAATAAAATGTTTGATTTAATTTGAAAAGGGGTAAAATCAAAAGATTTTGTGAGATTCTGTCCTTATTCTCTTTATTATTTAAAGAATGGTTGTCTTGTGAGCCTAGGGGATGTAATTGTTAAGCGGGATAATATTGTGAATCAAGGGAATTGGGAGACTTGAGAATTGAGTTATCAAGATTCGATATCTCAGGTGTCACATAACTCTGTTAGTTAACGTGATTCATCAATTTATTGTGATCATCTTTTCTATGGTTTGCTAAGTTTCTTTTGGTAATAGAGACAATATAGTTTGAGGGAATAAATTTTGTATTCCTTTTATTGATTTAATTTTTCTTTCTCAATTAATCACACAATTTTTAGTATTCTTAATGGTTTCTAGGAATTACTTACTCATTTGAATGTTCTTTAGTTTTCTATTGAATGAATGACAATTCATATTATAAAACAAGTCAATCTAAAAATTGTCATAGACGTAGAAGTACTTATTTGTGTGGTCATATGAATTTTTGTTCTTCATCCTTAAATATATTTAGAATAACATTAAGACATTAATTGATTCAATTTATCTTAAGAGTATTGCAATATCAAGCCATTGAATTGCAATTATAAGTTATGCAAAATTCAACAAGTAATTGAATTGGGAAAGAAATTAAATTAATATTAGGTAATATAGAATCTAGGAACTCAAATGAAATTGTTTCCTAATACCATCTTCTCATTGATTGTTCTTGTTTACTTCTTTTGGCCGCTTTTTTTTTATTATTTTGTGTTATTTAAATTTCCTTCAAATCCAATTATATTGTGTTTGCCTAAATGAATTGGTATAATACAAGATTTACAAGGGATACAAACGCGCTTACCATTGGCAATCAGCTTAAAAAAATAAGTTTTAATTACACTTCGGCAGCTAATTACATTAAAAAAACTTAATTTAATTATAACCCATCAGTAATATAAATTAAAAAAAATAAAATGTATTTTTCTATAAACCCATCGATAATTTATGTTTTTTTAAAAAATAAAAAATAGAAAAATATACCCATCATTCCATCCACTGGTACACCATTCGCACCACATGGTACACTTACATATACCGATGTGCTTAGAATAAATATTGTCCCTGTCGATAAACTCATAGGTAAACTCATTAGAAATTTTGCACGCCATATGACACTTATCATACTAAGCATTACTGACGGATACTAACAAGTTATCGTCTATCTTAGTGATCAACATTTAATATTTATAAAACATGTCAACTTGTTAGCACAACTGATAGTAATTATCCATGGGTACGGACCTATCAATAGCATATCTGGTATCCCACAAATTTTTAATAGTGGTAGTTGTTCTTGTGAAGGAGGATCCCAAATTCATTTTTTATTACTTACCCCTTGTTGGAGCTAATTTTTAAAATTGGCTACCATGGACTAACAGAATACTTGTTTGAATTAATATAGTTTTTGTTTTAAAAAATTATAGCCAAGATTTGAAGAATTAAAAGAATGACGATTTTTGCAGCGAAAAAAAGAATTGATGATTTAAACAAATCCATATGTAAGCAGCCGTCCATTTGTGATGCAGATCCCCAGACCTGACAATCACTCACCTTTTTTTTTTTAAAAAAAAGTAAAGTTAGACGAGGACAAAACTCGTCCAATCACGTCCAATCAAGGGTCAAGGAGTTCAACAGAGGTTTTTCCGTACTCTAAGGCTTGAACTCGAGATTCACGAGGAAGTTGTACTGTGTCACTTTGATAACCAGTTTACAAAATTGCACTAGTGTAGTCAGAAAAGCTTGAGAAAGTGTGGTTGTACCGTGGATGAGATAGGATGAGATACGATGACAAAATGGCTTTGGCATGCAACATATACGTATGCGACAATAGCTTGTCAGTACTCAGTAACCTCGGAGGCAACACAGCAACACGCAATCTACAGCTAGCCCGGCCAAATTGGGAATGTGGGATGTACCCACTAATGAGTAGTGTAGTACACTGACTTTTACATTAAAAAGGAAAGAAGAAAGAAATGGAAGTAATGAGTGTGTTATTGAGTGTTGGAACTTCTGTATATTGGTCTCGATATGTATTGACTGTATGTTAGAACTCACTTGACAGCTGAACAACAAACATTCAACGTGAAAGAGACCGCTAGGAAAAGCCTAGTTACTATGACAATTGAAAGTTCTAATGAGCGATGATCGATCTGGTGAGATTCCCAGCCCATGTTCAATGGTTATCCTAACACTTTGATCGGACAAGTTACTTTATCGATGAGGAAACGAATTTCTTCACGTGGTTAGGTGTTTTAATTGAGTGAAGGCTTTAGGTTCAAACTGTAATAGGCTAATAATTTACTAATGTAATTCTAATGGAACGAACTTTTTTTTCTTAATCTGGTAATAGAATGAACTTGTAAATAAATGAATAGTGATCTCTTTCATAATGAAGTTTTGGATTGATGTGTTGCAACCCCTGTAGTAACCCAGCTATGGAACATCCAACCAGATTCCTTCACCTCTAGAAAACGACAAGAACCAATCATAGTTTTACACCAATGACATTGACGACCTGTTTTATGGGGATTTTGGCTTTAACCGTAGACAATAAATAATTTACAATTCCCACTTTGCCTCACATATCTCAATTCAAGAGGTGGAAGCAACTCTTTTTATAGATTTTTAGATTTCAGAATTTTATAAAACAAAATACTTATTTTCGACGATTTCATATGAACCGTCAATACATATTTTCGATGATTTTCATATGAATCATCAATGCCTTTTTGTTTTTTTTTTTTATATGTTGTTTTTCAACAAATTAAATAAACATCAACTGACAGTAAGAAGAAAAGAAAAGGTTTCAAAAAAGGGCTAGAAAAATGAGACGAAGAAGAACAAGGGAAAGAGAGAAAGAAAAAGAGTGGGAAAAGAAAGAGATAGAAGAGGGGCGATAGAAGAAGATAAATGCAAATAAATGTAAAGAAATTAAAAGAAACTAAGTGCAAAAAATAAAGAGATTTGAGAAAGGAATTGTAACGCCCAATTTTTACTGTCATTAGGAATTACCTAAGTAATTCTTACATAAAATTTGGACTGAACAATCCTCAAATAAGGAATATAACATTAGAAAAGAGGTTATGGCAATTTGTGCAAGAGTTGCAAACCCAATTTTTTGTACGTGTAAAATGACCAAAATGCCCTGAGGTTATTTTACTCAGAAAATGAGGATCGTGGGCCCCACCCATCCTCAAGGGGATGTTTTGATGATAATAAGGGATTGTTTGTGTTATGTGTGTTAATAGAGGAGAAGAATCCTAATTTTGAGCTACGTGTGAAATGACCAAAACACCCATGCCCGTTTTAACTTTGATTGCGTCGAATGAGCCCGAACCTCACTAAAATGTTTTAAAACATGTTTTTAAGTTATGATTGTCCATTGGTTAAGCTCAGGTGCTTGGCAATTTTGAGTAAAATGACCATTTTGCCCTTTTTCTTTTAGTTTTAAATTTTGAGATTTTCGATTCGTCTAATGAAACCTAAGCAATATTAGGCTCAAATTAAAGCTTATTAAATTCTAATTATTAATCTAAAGTCAAAATTATTTATTTAGATTGATTAGAACCCAAAATTGCTTAAAACACTCAAATTGCTTACTAATTCACCTAAGCCCTTAATCGTAAATTCTCTAAATTGCAAGAATACCTTACCTACACCTAAATAATACATGGAACACACAAATTTCCTCTTCCATGGGCTGTAATGGACGAAATTATTGGTCCATAATGCATCAGAAAATTTGTCAAAGAATGCACAAAAACCAATGTATGAAAACAAGGAACCATGAAAATATGATTCCATGTTTTAAGCCATCAAACAAGATGATTTTTCTTCCTTGTTTCCTCCTCAAATTTGGTCAGACTTTCCTCCTTTTCTTGTCCATTTATGAGCTTCAAAATCTTCTATAAATAGGCATACTTGAGGAGTGTTAGAAGCCTTGAATCATAGTTACACATTTCTAGTTTTTCCAAAGCTCAAAAGCTCTCATTCTTTCCTCCCTTGGCTGAAACCTTAGCATCAGTTTTTTAAGGAGATTTTCTTTCATTTCATTGAAAGAAACCAAGTTCTCTTCCTTTCCTTCAAAACAAATTAGGTAGGGAGTTGTCTTTAAGCTTATTTCTATGCTTTGCTAAGTGTTGTTCTTGGTTCAAAATGATGATTTCATGGACTTTCTCTAGCTTTTCCATTCGGTTTTCTTCTTTCTTTTCCTTTGAACATTTCGGCCATAAGGCCTATATGGGAATATGATGATAGCTTGATGATGAGGACCTTTGGTGTTGGTTGTAAATCCATCACAAGTTAGGCCTCTAAAGCTTGAAAATTCCACTTGATGCAAAACTTTAAAAAATGATGTTTTTATGATGTAAAAATAAAGATCTTGAGTTTAGAACTTGAAAGATGTATTTTTCACTTTGTCTTGCTAAGATATATTGGGTTGAATTTATATTTCTCTAAAGTCTTGGAGGAGCTCTAGTAAAGAAATAAAATGAACTTGCATCCATGTTTAAGTTTATGCCTTGCATAACCATGTTTACTTTCTATGTCATCACTAAATTCTCAAGAATGAATAAATGAACTTGCATTCTCATGTTTAAATTTCCAAGCTTGCATTTCATGTTTATGTTTCAAGTTGTCACTTAATCTCTAAAGATAATAAAAGGTTGCATCTCATATTTATTTTATGCTCTCACTTTATTTTATAATGGCTAAAAGAATCAACGCATGACATGTTTATTATTATGTCATCACCTAAGAATCCTAGAGCCCAAAGACTTGCCCAAGTATCACAAGCAAAGAAATAAGGTTTTTGGAACCATAATAATAAGAACTTTAAAACTTACTTTCAATTTACTTAAGCTTGTTGGAGTCAAAGAATTCATTCTTTAAGAAGTCTTGAGTTTGGAGCTTAATAAGATGTAATAAGAATTCTCTTCTCTTCAGGTCATGCGGACTACGGTTCTCTTCTTATTTTTCTTTTATTAAGATTCTCTTCTCTCTCCACTAGTCTAGTGCGACTACCGCCGCTCAGTTTCTTATTTATTTCAAGCTTTTGCATTATGTTTATATTTCCAAGCTTGCATAATCATATTTATATTTCAAGCGGATCACCTTAATTCGTGAATATAATAATATGGACCTACATCATGTTTAAATTTCAAATCTTGCATATCATGTTTATAATTCCAAATTATCACCTTATAAAGACAAGATTAAAATGAGGTTGCATAGCATGTTTATGATTCTAGTTATCATCTAAATCTATAAAGCTCAAGACTTGCTCCTTTTATCTTAAGTGAGAATTTTAATCGTGAAGATTCTTTCAATATATGAATCGGCCTCATAATTAAGGTAGGCCCAAAGTGCTTTTAAATAGCTACTGATTTAGTTCTATAATTTCTTTCAAGATTAACAAAAAGCATTAGTTTCTAAAAGAGTTTTAAGGCTTTGCAAAGATTTTACGGGAAACTAGTATCTTACATGTACTTAAAATGTGATTTTAAGCAATTATGTGAGGTTCATGATTCAGCCACTGATCTAAGTTTAGTACTACTGTATGATGATGGTTTAATATGTTTGAAGTTGTGATAATCATGGTTTATTGCTGAGGGAACGATTCTATGCATGTTAGAAATAAAACTAGCTTCCCAAAAACCGTAAAAGCAAGATTTCTAGAACTCTAGAAAATGAAATTTATGCGTTCTGTCCAAAACCTTTAGCAGCCCTAAGAACCAGGTTCTATTATGTTTAGATAAGGGAGAATGATTCATAATTGGTTTAGTAATTAATTTTAGCACCATAAGGAAAGCCGTAACGAGAAGGGTTAAAAATGCAACTTCTAGCACACGTGAAGCCTTAAATATAACTTGCTGCCTATGCTGTCCCATATAGTTTAATAATGTTATTAAGGCTTATAATTAATGGTAATGATGATAATGAATCCTTTAGATGCATGATTAATTAGTTTGATAATTGATGTTACCCGATTCTAAAGTTTCGGTTGTTTAAGAAATTTTGGTAAGAATTTATGATGATGGTTCTTTGAAGTTTGAAATGATAAGTCTATGTAGTGATTTGATGCTTATTAAGTATTTGATATCATTGAATGATTCCCTGGCTTGCATGTTATAGTTGCTTTGCAAACAATGAGAATGTTTATGCATCCTGATGATTATGAATTGAGAGTTGTATTATGATATAACATGCAAAGATTTAATGGTGACTTAAAATAATCCTTTGGACCCATCAGACTATAGGTGGTGAAAAGGTGATTCTTGCCCCCTAAACCGTTCTCTCAAAAGGGTAGAGTCGGGATTTTAACTTATCAAAAGGGATAAGTATATGCTAGTGACGACTAGTAAGGTATGAGCTCATAACCTAGATTACTCCCAAAAGGGTGGAGTATAGGGTGGCCAAGGAAAATGATGATGAAAGTAACTTTAAGTCACCTAAGAAACTAAGTAAATGCATTATGTGAATATGATATTCTGCTATGCATAGTATTATGAAATGATGATAAGGAATATGATGTGATTTTATGCATAACTATGTTATTATATATGAAAGGAAAAGTTCATTATAAACATGACATGCTAAGTTTATGATGCATTATAAGATGCATGATTAAAGCGACGAACCTCGGTAAAGTATATTTTCAAACTTAATAAATCAATCTTAGCATGCTCACTATTTCATAATAACCCTGAGGTTCCTGAGGACGATGATGATGACACGATGCATATGAGGTGAGTACCTTACTGAGATTCTTTTATAAGTTTCTCACTCCTCTTTTTCTTTCCATCTCGTCTTCAGAAAGTGATGGTGATGTTCATGATTCCCGTTGATGCTCTCACCTGGTAGATGTACTTGATCTGGTGAACCAGCTTATTATTGAGGAACATATTGCTAAACTTTGCGCGTGAGCTTGGATATCTATTCCTATCTCTGAAGTGTTATTAGTAGTTGCCGTTAATGGATATTTTTCCATCCGTATACTATTTATATTGGTTTGATTGCCTACACCTAGCTTAACTCTATTGTAGGCAAAATATCTATGTGTTAAGTAATTATGGATGTTATATGATGGAGCCAATGTGATGTGATGTGATGTATTTAAATTCTAATATGTCTTTTTATATTTCGCTAAATCGTTCACGTTATGCGCGCTCACGTTTTCAATTATGTTTTAAAAAAAATGGCTCGTAATTTCACTAAGTATTTTCAAGATATGACTAAAAGACTGAAGCAAAGAGTAAAGTCTTGTAATTAATCAGATACAACCTAGGTGTATTGGGTTAATTATTAGGGTGTTACAGGAATTACATTGACATTTGGAAAGTTTAACAATACAAACTAAAAAGGGTAAATTACATTCACCTCCCCTGAGGTTTGTGAAAATACAATTCACATTCCCTCTATTTGTCCACCTGACACTCACACCCCGCTTATCAAATTTTAAGTATTTATATTACAGTTTTACTCCTCATTCACATAACATGATAATAAACTTAACAGAATGATATTTTTGTGATATTAACTATTTTTAATTAATAAAATTATAAAAATACCCTAAACTTAACAAAGTCAGGACATGTAGAAGGGTGTGAGTTACATTTCCACAAACCTCAATGGAAGTGAGTGTAATTTACCCAACTAAAAATACAAAGAGAAGGAATGAGAAGGATAAAATGAAAAAAGAAAAGAATAAAATAAAGGTGGGTTCATGGGATTTCACTTAGCTTTCACCATGTTATGTGATGTCATTGCGACGGTGGAAGTTATAGGGATGTGTAAGTGTGTGTTCCTGAATGAACTGCCTTTTACATTGACTACTACTATATTAATAGACTGAATTGATGCTATCAAATTTCACCAAGTGTCCTTGAGTTGCTAATCTGGTGCTCTAGAGTCGTTCAATTTGAATTTGTCAATAACTATTTCCCCTTTATGTCAAAAGCACCTTTCCTTGTAACTTTGATAACCGTCGCATATTCTTTCAGACTTCATAGCTTGGCACTTCCCTTTTGTCAACACATTCCATTGAATTTACTTTGATGCTTTTAGGAAGTTTACCCTAACAAATTTTAAGATCCAGAATTTCACTTAGAATTGTTCTAAATCCTCAAAATGCTCAAAATCATATCTCCAACAATTTATCGAATCATGCATCGATATTTTGGGAAATTTCAACCCCAACACTACCTTATGCAAAAGAAAATAATACTAGATAACACAAATAATTCTTTTATGGAAGGGAATACCTGGAAACATGGCAATATATATAATACCGCGTTTTGAAAAAAATTTAGTCGATCCATTGTGTATTATGTTTGATTATGTTGTTCACATGCATGGCATTATGGCATCGCGCCTTCTCCACTTGCAAATAGAAAATGGCATAAAGACATATGTGTAAAGGAGCCAATGACACCGCTTTTGGGTAACAAAAGGGTTTAGGCAGTCCAAGCTGGCATTTGAGAAAATCATCAGGGCTTGCAATGAAAAAACTAATGAGCCATTGCTCCGATAACCCGTGCACCTTGATGGATAAGCCTTCAAAACGCGCTTGATAATCGATCACCGAACCCTTTGACGCAATCTGTTACATCTTTCCCTGTTTTAACAACTTCTAACATTCTAACCAACTATTATTAACCACTACTTCTCACCTTCCTTTACAATATACCACCCTTTTTCTTTCCTGTAAGAACAATATAGTACCGGAAATAGATCCTCTCCTGGACATCTTTCACACAACTGTGATCCCTCAAACCCTCACCATTAATTTTAAAAGTGGGGCTCAAACATGGCATGTGACATAAGAGAATTTATGGTGAGCGATAACACTTGACGAGGTTATGTGAAAAACCAACATGAGGATCCATCCTTGTATACTTACTTGACATGACTAATTAATGGCGACTTCATAATATTTTTGGGTCATGGTGACTTCATAATTTTTAGCCCAACAATCTGCTCCTCTTTCTCTTGTGGGCTTATCTCCTTCCACTTGGCCCGTAACAAACATTCACATAGTGAATTTTATATCACTATTAGGGTTTGGTTGTGAGTAAATGCGGAAATTTTTCCTAGATGATTCATGTGTAAAATTACACGTAATGCTCATTTGGAAAATTTTTATCCCCATTTTTACTCTCTAACCAAACATACCCTTAATATGAACAAAAAATATATATCATTATTATTAACTTTTCGCATTATGAATAATAATTAGGTGAACTAAAATAAATCCTATAGCTACATTTATGAATGAAAACAATATAAGGTTGATATTTTCATATACTCACTATTGAAAATAGGTATAAGCGAGAATGATACAAATAATCTCTCGTAAGATAATTGTTTCTTGTGAGTGGAATAAGCACAGGATAAGATCCAAATTCATGTAAAATCTAATCTAATAAAGTATTAGAGCTTTTATGACCAAATGATTTAGAATCAGATCTTCAGCTAGTGCTTCTCATTCATCTAAAAAAAAGTCAACTTTTAATGCCATATAAGGCTAGCACATGCATTATCCGTACTTCTAGGACCAAAAGACTATTTCATGTGTTGGGTATACAGTCATTTATGCAATTTTACCTAGCTTAAGTTTTAGAGAAAATTTTGACCGAAAAAATGTTTTATAGAAAATTAGTACATGATGGACTACATGCATGTTGCTTCCACAATTGAGGTGCATTCATCGATTTAGCTGAAGGTTAAGAGAACTTTTTAACTTTGACGTGCAAAGGCTTCGTTAGGGAAGGGTTTCAAGAGGAATTCAAGCGGAAGCCAGTAAAATCATTTGCTATTGTGTCATTATTCACTTCCATGTACATTATGAGATGGAAAGATTTCTTCAGCTGGAGTTGGAGCATGAGATCAGAGTGTCAACAATCAGTAAAAGTAAAACCGGTTCCAGAATCTTGGGCATCTGCCACAGCAAAAGGAAGGCCTAACATGGTTTTATGGGTTCTCAGCTATAGCAGCAAAAGAATGTGATTAGTTACCAGTCATGTTCAAACATGTTTCCCGAGTTTTCCGGAACAAGAGGCGCACTGCCGTCCGTAATCAGTCAAACGGCAACTCTTCGCAAAGGTCATTCATTGTATGACAAAACAACCATCATTGGATCAGCCTTTTGGTTGGAACGTTCATTGATCCTTGATATGATCTCATTTCTGAGAAGGGCAAGATATGAAGTTGATGGGTTTGGCTTGGGTCTGGGAAAGATGTATTAAGAAATCATAGTTCTAAGTGATATAGCCCTGAATCATAAGGCCTATACTATGATACTTAGAAAGGGTGATTACCAAGATCTTCAACTGCAATCCAGGTTTACATGTCAATCTCGACAAGTAACACTCTATAACCTATGCTTTCTAACATTTCCTATATACAAAAAGTTTTATTACATAAGCAAACAAGAATCATGAATCAATAAGATCAGAAACTGGTTGGACTTCACCAACAATCGTGATTCTCTCTCATAAATCCGATCACATTCCGATGATAATTAGACTTTGGCATAAAACCTGTCCAAAAGCCCTTCTTGGGGAGGTTGCAATTAACAAGGAATCCCTCATAGTTACACGAGTACCATACGGAGAAACCATAAAGCAACAAGCAGGAAAAACAGCACATCATGACTGTAGAGACCTGCAGAATAAGAAAATTTAATCAATCAGGGGCTTGCACCAAACTCAGATGCTGAAATCATTCTATGCAAAGATCTGGTAGCTACTCAGTAATCAAGCTAGTTCACAGTTCTAATCTATTTTATTTTATTTGAAGATATATATGGCTTATATCAAGAGACCATTTTAAACAGTGTTTATGAACTTAACATTACTGAATAAACAACATAAACTGAAAGGTTCTTACAACTTTGACTGGATGCTGCTGCTGCAGGAAGAGCAGGGATGTTGACAGCTGCAGTTCCAATAAGATAGAATTATCAAAAAGTTCACAAAAGAAATAGAAACTTTACATAAAAATGAATTGATATTAAAAGTCATGAAAGTGAAACCAAAAGAAACTTCTCCAAAAAGATATAGGACTTTCTTCTTCTTTTTCTCTTGTGTTTACAAATAGCAATGACAATAAACCAAGAGCAATTTGCCGCTCAAAATAATGTAAAATTTTGACAAGCTAAACATACATTTATTGCATGATGAAGTTGCCAATTGAGATGTAGAAGGCCAGGGAGCTGGAATATTGTCATTTAGATCACAAAGGAAGCTAATCCCAGAGCTGTCAAATGTAGCATCAGAAGGCAAGCCAGGCAATAGACAACCAGCCACTGTTTAGGGAAGAAAACAATGCAGCAAAGTCATATCTCAGAACATTTAATGCAATAGCATTCTGATATTTGAAAACATTTTTACATTGACATAATAGTCTATACCTTGATTTCCAACTGAAGCATCCACGTTGTCGATTTCCACACAGGTTGAAAAGCGGGATGAAAACAACAATTTTAGCATCAGATATACAATATTATGGGACATTGAGTGTTATTGTGTTGCATGTTAAAAGCATCAAAGAGGCGAAGCAAACCTTGGAGGGAAAAATCCTTAAGGCTTATGTGACAGAGACCATAAACATCTTCAGTAATATTTGATCTTTTCAACTTTGTTGCCAAAGTGTCTGCACAATCCAAAGCTTGCAAGTTTGTGATGAAGCTCTGCTTTTGTAAGTGAGACACATAGCTTTCCATTGCATTACAGCAGGCTGTCTTGTTACTTATCCCATCCCCACAACCCTTGGCAACATGTTTCATGTCAGGGAAAACTAGCGGGCAAACTGTTGTCAAAGACAGAGAAGATACAGGTGAAGGAATGCAGTATTAAGGAGCCAGAAGTATGTATTGGCATAACTAGGAAAAACTTATAAAATTTGTGACATAAACTGATTATAAAGCAGCTAATGCCCCAGCAAGAACCTACTAGAATCATCATATGATCACCATTGCAGGTATGCTTAGCAGTAAGCCACCAGTGACAACAAGGCTCTTCAGCTTAGAGCTAACAAAGAAAAGACTATCATGAAGGATAAAGTATAAAGTTTTGCTCAAACTCACCTTTGTTAACATTGCAATTAGACAGCCCCCTGAGAACTTTCTTGGCTTGAGAAGGATCAAGCTTGCTAGCAAGCCACCTGAGGACAATATTTCTACAATCATTGATCTGACTTGAGTGCCGAGGTAGTGCATTGATGCCCATAAGATCAGAACCTTTTGATGCAATTGTGGTAGCTGCTTCCAATATAGCATTCTGACAAATTTGGTAGCAGCATTCTTTCACCGGATCAAGTTTTTCACAGGCAGTAAGGAGTTTAGAAGTATCCACTATGTCATGAAATTGGTCTACATTTTTTATTGGGCAAGATGCCTCTGTGAGATTTGAAGAATGAATTGAACATATCTGCCTCAGACTACCACTGGCACCCTGGCCCATCAAAATCTGCTCAACATCTGAAAGGCAATATCTGGCAGTTGTCCCATTTAAGGCCAGTACCTTGGTATGTTTGCTGGAATGACCAATGAGAATTGTGAGAGTAGCTTCCAACTGGGGACAGCATATTACATTAGCCAGAAATGGTGCAAAAACCTCCCAGCAATCAATTGCTGTCGTACTTATCAAACTTTCAGCAGCTGTGAAGTTCAAGGTACAGAGTCCTGCAAGATGCATGAAAGCAGATGGTTAGAAAAAGAGAGAGAAACGTCCAAATTCAAGCCTTTGAAAATCGAAACAAACCACAGATATTATTTAGAAAAGAACCTGATAGCTTCGGGATAGAGGTATTGGTGAATGGAGCCAGTGGTGAAGGTGCAAGAAGAGGAAGAAAGGGTTGTGGTCCTTGCGGAGCACCACGAGGCGAGATTTTGGGCAACATGGAATCCACATGGTTATCCACATGGAATCTATAGCTATGGACTCCTGCGCACCTGTTCCAAAATAAGGGTAAGAGAACATAGACTTTGTGTGTGTTCCCCCTCTTGCTTACTCTCTTAGGATGAGTTGGCAAAGCAAGCAATCACACATGAAAAATTTGTACTCATTGCTTGGATCTTAAAATCATACATCTCTAAATATGCTGTGCTCAGAGTAACAAATTCAAGCATGATGATGTCAAAACATAGCTTATAGCCCAAACTACTTAAGCATGGAAACATAACTCAAGCTCATATTAATTAACTTAGTTTTTTACCACTAAAAGCCTCCAGATACCAATTTGCATTACAATGCCAACCCAGTCAAATTTGTCCAGCAGCAAGAGACTCTATTCATCGTATAAAATCAACAGAAAAGAGAGTGTTCTGCAGTTATCATTGACACTTTCAATCATATATCGGTGATCATTGCAACCAAATGCCATGTAAAATTTTATTGAGCTGAAGCAGAGGACTACAATGACAATTAAACTTCAATTTTTATCATGATATCCAGCACTTTAAATGTTGCCAGGAGAGAGTTGGTGTCAGGCACTATCATACACTGCTATACCATTAATTAACTTGATTTAGCCAGTATTCTGTAAGATGATCAAAGACCACTAACTCCATGAGTTCAGTACTGAAAGGGTGGAAGTACAACTTGCTTAAGCACTCCCTACCATAAAGCACAAGGTCGCTTCTTATCGAAATAACTTTTCCAAAACAGAAACAGCTTTTGACATTTTGTATCACGAATTCCAGCACTTCTTCAGAACAATTGTGCCAGACAACTATATCATCAGCATAGCCAGTAGCAGGAGAAACAATAGCCAACTTGAGACCAAAATTCAATGACAGCCTAACTCTACTCTTTCTTCAGACAGAAAATTTAAAGTAAAAGTAAAACATGTCCAATGTACCACCACCCACACACATACACCCACACACCAAGATCCAAAAAAAAAAGAAAAAATCCAAAACCCTAATTCTGCCTGCTGCTGCCCACCACCCAACCTCATCAGACTAAAAACTGGAAATTAACAGCGCGAAAAATGCAATCCAGAGAAAAAAAAACAAACAAAATATGGGTTCCAAAAATGCAGGTGAATGGAGTACAGGAAATCATAAATGAATGAACTTTCATGATCAAGCAAAGAGCTTTAAACTCCCAGAGCCATGCCCAAATGCTAAAACGCCAATTCACGGCTTCAAAACAGCAGAATACGACAGTAACATTAAAAAATCTGACAAGATGAAAACAAAAAAAGAGAGAAGCCAAGAGGAGGATTACTTACAGAGAGAGAGGAGGAAGAGTTGGAAGAAGAGAGTGAAGAGGAAGACGTTAGGCCTCATGCCCTCCATGGAGTGGCAGAAAGGGAAAGCATTCAAGTCAAGGAGAGAAGGACAAGAAGGTTAACAGCATTGGAAGAAGAAGGGTGTGTGTGTGTGTGTGTGTGTGAAATAATGATGAGGAGAGAGTGAGTGAGGAAGCAAGAAGAGAGAAGAGACTGAATTGAATGATGATATAAATGAAGGAAGGAAGGCTGGTTGAAAGTGTGAGTGGGGACTGTGTGCTGTGCTGTGCAGTGAAGGCAAGGCAGGCTCTCAGTAGTAATAGCTGGCTGGTGAGACCCCAAAAGAGAGAGGAGAGAGAGTAGACCCCACCATTAGTAGCAATAAACGCAGCATGCATTCACACATACTATTGCTAATATATTATAACTGCACTTAGCCATCGCATTTACGCCACCAAATTGCCTTTCTTCCCCTTCACCCCTCCCTTTTCTGGCTTTTCCCTTCTGCTCAATGCTCAATGCTCATGCAACCAGTTTCATTCACACGCCTCAACTCAGCTATGATATAATAATAATGATAATAATCCGAGGAAAATGTTAATTAAGACTCGAGAATCCTAAACATATCACTGTCTGAACGAATATTTTTATATTATTTATTTATTTTTAACTTTAAATTATGCTTTGAATAATGTTATGTGTAGAATTTATTGTAAACTTGAAACTATACTATTATTACTCATAATGTAAAGA
Organism: Dalbergia oliveri; assembly: GCA_030441495.1. Classification (NCBI taxonomy): domain Eukaryota; kingdom Viridiplantae; phylum Streptophyta; class Magnoliopsida; order Fabales; family Fabaceae; genus Dalbergia; species Dalbergia oliveri. Next base: position 24,922,264 of record JAMLFY010000009.1, on the reverse strand, counting down.
GTTTTGCTAGTCAAGGTCTTAATCTTAAGAGCAGTGGTAAATATTTTCAAAGTAGAAATTCTTAATTGAAAAAATAAAAATTTAAGTTATCAAATATATTGAGAGCATCAAAAGTTCTAGTCATTGGAATCCTTAATCAATGTTTTTAGGGCATCCGTTGATAAAACTGTAATATAAAATTATTATTTGGATATCTAAAAGTGGATATTGAGATTAGCAATAATTTTATCACTATTGCATATGATGATGATCTCTATTTATCCCATTACATATCACATCCAATGATTAAAAAAAAAGTATCTTAAGAGCACACTCACTTTTAAGGGTTCAAATAACACATCCAATGATTAAAATATGATTAATTAATTTTTAATTTTTTAATTAAGTTAATTATTAAAATATAAATAATTTATATTATTCTCTTATATATATATATATATCATTAGTTTCTAAAATTAACAATTTTGACTCAAATTATTCCATTAATTTGTTCTGATTGGTGTATTAAGGGCGACAGATATGATTCACAACAACAAAATTAGGAACTATAGGAGTCATGTGTTTTAGTTTTTTTTTTTTTAAAAAAAGAGAGTGAGCTTTTTTATAAAAAAATTTATATATTTTTATGAAAAATTATATAACTTTTAAGTTATTTTAACTTTTGTCGAAAGTATTCTTTTAGCTTAAAAAAATCAGTTTTTTGGTAAAAAAAAATGAAATAAACACGTCCTGAAATTATTTTAACAATCAATTAGGAGTACAGTTGTTTCTTTATGATTGATTGCGTAAAAAGTAATTTATGTTTGGATGTACTAATTCAAATATATATATATATATATATATATATATATATATATATATATATGTTTTAACGTATTTAACTTAAAAGTAAATGTAAAAATAGTGAGTTCATGTTATAATAAAAAACTTTCCAAACTTGCTTTTTATTATAAGCCTTTTTCCAACTCAAATTTATAATTTTTATTTATAATCGATTTTAATTTTATCCAAACATAATAACTTATTTCAAAACAATTCTTAAAAAAAAGAAACTATTTTCAGATTATAATTGTGTTACACACAATTCATTTACTTTTTTAATCAAAATATAATAATTTATTTTGAACAGATTTTATTTAAAAAAATAGTGCTAGCTTATAATCTTATTTACCAACTACAGTTGATTTAAATTGATTTTTCATTAATTTTAACCTATTTATTATGATTAAATTTAACATAATTTTCAATTGAACGAAAGAAGTTTAACATAGTTTTTAATTGTTAATCTTTCAGATTAAATCATAAATTAAACGAGTGATGTTATCTTTATATAAAAAGTGAATACACGGAGATTCTTTGATGATAATAGACTAGAAGTCACATTTTGTGTCTCATTGTGTAATGTCCCATATGAAAATAACATCATCCAAACCCAAAGCAAATCCTTGGCGCGTTCGAGGCAGCTACGTGAGACTTGTGTGTGGTGTTATTAGCAGTTTCCATGGTTTGCTTTGGCGCTAGCTTACTGGGTCATGTGGCAGTTGGTTGATGGGGTCATTTATTGTGGCCAGTTTGTGGCTGTTGCTTCCATTTAATTTTGATTTGGAATTGGCACTGAATGCAAGCGTTTCTCCTACCAGTTCCATTTATATTAGATTCCAGATTTTTATTTTTTTCCGGCTAATTACCTGCTCCAAGTGTGCTTTTTCAGATTCTGAATAACACTTAGCATAGTTGCAGCAGAAGGAACATTTCCTAAGTCACTTCCTTTCTCCATCTTTCAATAATTATTTAATTTTAAATATGTATTAAAATTAAAAAAAAATAAAAGCATTAAAATTAAAAAATTTAAAATAATTATTAAATTATTCTCATTATTTTTAATATTTTAATCTTATTCTTCTCTTTTACTATATTTCTATGCTTCTCCAATAGTATTTAATATGGAATATTATTGAAAAGAAATAATTAATACTACTTAAAATTTTAAAATGGATAATTATTTAAAAATAGAAAGAGTATTAACTTTTATATCAAAAGATAAAATGGTTATACTTAAAATTTAATTTTGATATAGGTATAAGAAAGTTTTATATAATCATAAAATCATGTATTATCATATCAATAAATATGATTACTTCCAACCGTATTACTTCAAAAGTCATACAAATGGAATATTTAATTGAATGACAATGTTAACTCATTTATACTGTCGTCATTAAAATTAAACTTTATATTTAATATTGATTTTTTCAAATGATAAGATCCATGGTAATGAAAGTTAGCTCATGAATTAATACAAATTTTAAGTTCAAACAACCTTGAGCAAAGGATATGGGTTTCATTTATGTTAATGGTTTGGGTCATTCATAAATATCAGTAGAAGTCTTTATTAAAATTTTAGGCAAATTATACCAATCTCTTTTAAATATTGATTAAATTCATCATGACTTTTATTTATAAAATTTATGTATTAAATCCTTAAATTTGAAATCATTACACTTATCTTCTTTAGATTTGTAAAATTATTACATCAATCTCTGTTTATTGTATAGTACCTCTAAAGGAGATCAATGTCAACTAAATAAATAAAGATGAGTAAAGTTAAGTTTCATCAAATCTCAAAGATCATCTAATGAGTTAATCTTTTTTCCCTCTAAAATATATTTGGTTGAGAAATAAAATATGATATAAACTTTTATGATCAGTTCGAAATGTAAATTTTTTTTTTCATAGACAAGTAACAAACAACAATATATGAAGGCCATGGGATCCTGACCCAATTGAAGAAATCTGCCAAACGTAGCAAGGGTTTTTTGGGTCAAACCCAACGTAGCAACTTTATATATCGAAGCTTGCAAACCCAATGATGATGATGTACGAAAAACCGAACGAGGCAATGATGATTTATGACCAAAACGGGGGCAGGGTTGACATGACAAAAACGGGGAGGGGAGTGGCAAATTTTCTCACGATGCCGAGAAAGGCCTGCCTGGCTCGAGAGTCAAATGCAACTCCTCACCAGCCATTGCTCTTTCTGACCAAAAGAAAACCAACCATTACTCTTGAGTTAAATTTCGTATTTGAGTTCCGTCATTTATAGATTATAATCCCAAGGGCCTCAAATAAAAGTTCAATTTTAAATCCTTACTGAAATTAATAAAATAATTAAAAAATATTAATGATAAAAAAACTTAAGAATAGTCTATTAAATTATTCTTTTATCTTGTTAGTACTCTAACTTTCTCTGCATTCTTTCACTAATAATATTTAATAAGAGTACTATTAAAAAGATATAATTAATACTACAAAAATTATTTAAAGGGACAATTATCCATTGATAAAGAAAATTTTTGAAATGGATAGTCAATCAAGGACATAGGAAGTATTAAGACATATACATAATTAAATATAATGCACTTTCATAAATATGTATATCATTATCTTAGGGTTGAATATACTTTTGATCCTTAGAAAATAAGTAAAATCTACTTTTGATCATGCAAGGAAAAAAAATGTGGTCTAAACATTTTCAAAGTTGTTTGATTTTAGTCTCTATTATAAATTTGTCTTTGCTAAATTAGCTGGCAAATGGATATACCATATTATTAAGCCTTATATGGTTGCCACTAATCGTGCGTGACATATTATAATTATATCTGTCAAAATCCTACTATAAAATAGATTATTAGATCTGATAAGATGACTTAATGAGTTAGCTATAATGGGCTATTATTTGGTGATGATTTTGACATATAAAATCACAATGTGTCGCATTGGACTATGACTACCATATAAGATTGAATAATATAATTTTGCGTTATCTAGTCAATTCAGTATTTAATAAAGACAAACTAATTATAAAAACTAAAAAAATAAAATATATTTGGATCAAAATAAACAGAATATATTTATCAGAGACTAAAACTAAAAATCATTTATTTTTAAAGACCAGAAACATGTTCAACCCTAATATCTTATTATAACATACGTACGTATTTTAATTATTCACCTACACTCATTTCAAAATACTATCTCTTTATTAATTATGTGTATACATAATAAAAATATATATTTTCCTTCTTATTTTGAATCATTGGCCGAGTAGTTTATTATGAAACGGAGAGTAGTTTGCACTTTGCACAGAGTTTATAATTTCTTGTGCCTATAATTTCTTTTTAACTGCTCACAAACTTCAAATGGTTTTAAATATTTTTTAAGAGCAAAATTTACTCTTTGAAAAATATGTATAACATGATGACACTAAAATAAGTTTTTGTTTTTTTTTATATATATTGTTTGCTTTAATTAGCAACATCACCTTTAGGATTCAATGGACTTAACATCTCAACTCATAACGCATGTAATGGGTGTTTTAACCTAGATGCGTGTTATCCTTTAAAAAATAAGGTTATGCACTTACTAAAAGCTATAACTTTTGACCTACTAGTAAGCCCTTGATGCAATAAGTGATAATAAAGCGAGGTCATGTGTTTGAATCCCCTAGTTGGTACGGGGAGGTTAGCCTATAATGAGTGCCCTCAAACTTGTTAAAAGCTATAGTTTTTAGCATAATGACAAGCTTTTTCTTTGGCCATGTGAAATTCACTTCAATCCCAAAAAATTAAATAGTTCATGAAATTCGAACAATATTCCTTTTCCAACTGATCTAATAACATTTACAAGATAAATCACGATCTAATAACAATCTAATTTGGTGTTCTATTTTATTTTTAGTTTTTGTTTGAATATCTACTCTTCTCCACAAAGTAGTTGTAACAAAAAGTTATTATATATATGCTCGTTCCCTGTGTGCTGGAACGCAAACATATGAAAAACGAGTAATGCGACCCACGCTTCACTTAAAATGCCATGGCAAAGAAGAATATTGATTGTCTTCGAAGGATGGCAGGAATAAATTGAATTTTAAAAGATGGAATGCGTACAATTTAGGTAAAGCATAATATAGTGTTTAGATAGTCATTAGTACACAAATATTCTCATCTTTTGGATTGTCTTGACTAAAATTATTCATAGGTTTACTGTAGAAGCAATGGCTAACGTAACAACGAAAGATTTTAATTTCTACATGTTGGAATTGATTAAATGTGGAGGAAAAATCGCAAAAAAGGAAAAAAAACTTTAATCCCTTAAAACATTTACTATTATAATTTTTCATTTTTTAATCTTAGAATGCGTTTGTTTAGTCCCAACAAAATGCAGCTTATTATGATGTGTGCGTCCTCCTCTGTGCTTAATATTCTTTGGAATGGTAGCAAGTTGGAAGGATTTTCTCCAAATTGGGATCTTAGACAAGGAGATCCAATGTCCCCGTTCTTATATGTTCTTTGTTGGAGAGGTTGACAATGATGATCAATAACTTGATGGAGGTAGGGCATTGGAAGCGATCTCTATTTCACTCGGGGACCTAAGATATCCTACCTTATGTTTTTCTGATATTCTCTTATTTTGCAAGGAGGGAATTCCAGGTTCATTTAATTATGCAAGTGCTTAATGCTTTTTGTTCTGCCTCTAGTATGAAGGTTAACTTTGATAAGTCTAGAGCTCTTTGTTCTAAGTATGTTTCTAGAAGGGTATGGATAATTTTACCAGTATATCTTCTATTCGTTTTACCACTAATCTAGGAAAATACCTTGAAGTTCCTTTTATTGATGGTAGAGTAATGAAGGCTTATTTCAGCATATTCTTGATAATATTAACACTAGACTTGCCAATTGGAAATGGAGATTACTTAATAGGGCTAGGCGTATTTGCCTTGCCAAGCCAATGGTTGCTTCTATTCTTGTGCACCAAATGCAGGTTATGGCCTTGCCTAGAGGGATTTGTAATGACATTGACAGGAAACCTGACTATTCCTGGAATGGTTGTAGGAGTAATAGGAGTTTCAACTTGGTGAATTGGAAAACCCTCATTGTCCCGAAACGGTATGGTGGATTAGGTGTTAGAGAAGCTAGATGTTTGAACATCTCGCTTCTTGGTAAGCTGGCTTGGAAAATCTTGACTCAAGATGGGCCTCTAGGTTCGTATTCTTTCCATAAGTATCTTAAAGGGGTTGGTGCTAACTTGCTCTGGTGGAACCCTCGCTAAGTCTTCTTCCATTTGGCATGCTATTGTGTTTGTTGTCCATAAGCTTTGGAGGATTCGGAGGGGTACTTGTCTGTCCTATGATATGATCTTTGCTTTCCTTTTGGTAGACTATGTAAGGTTGTTGACTGTGTATATATTTCTGATACTCACCTCACTATGGGTTATTTGTGGGATGGAGGCATTTGGACTACCTCATCTTTTTGGACTTCCTTATCGCCCTAACTTCAGACCTTAATTCAAGATTTTTTGAATATTAGTCGATTTCTTCTCGAGTGGGTTGGTTTTGGTAGCCATGTAATACCTTAGTTTAAATAAATGGGGCTAGGAAATTTTTTTGAATTAGGAAAGGTGCTAATTGCCCTCATTTGTTATCGCAGTTCTAATTTTACTAAGTCTCTGACCCTCCACCGGAGGGCTATATAATAAAACCTTTTTCTTGGATCAAAAGTCTCGGTAATTTCCCTAGAGAAAATAAGTTAAAGAATGATTTTTAATGAATTTTATGAAATCCTTAAACCTTTCTTTTTAGCCCAAAAGTTTACAAAATCGTTGAAATTCCGAATTTGAACTAAAATCCAAAAATTAGATTTTGATTTGTTAGGAGTTTGATTTTTTTGATATTTTATTTGAATCCAAATGGGGGGTATTTCCTTATTTACATTTATGTTTTAAAGTTATTAGGAAGCAAATAAATGATTTAACTTAAAATTAAGAAATGTAAATATTCTGGAAGCGCCTAGGCTCATGCAGGAAGGCGATGCAGGGATTTTTGCTCTCTGAGCGGTACGCTGAATAGAAAACATAAATACCCTCATTTCGGGTATAGAATATTCAAACACCAAAAACACGATTCTTCACCCCAAACCACTAGAAACTTCGCTCCTAACCCATTTTCACCCCCAAATCTCCATTTTCTCCCATTTCTTCCAATTCTAACTTCAATCTTTTACTCCTAAGGCTTTAAGGTATGTTGTTCTTCTAATTTTACCCTTTTCCCTTCACTTTCTTCTTGTTCTTGGGGATTTAAGAGGGTGTTTATTATAGAGGTGTTATAGTGTTCTTTTAGTATGATTGAAGTTAGATTTGAGTATTTAGAGGTTAATCTAGAAGTTTATTTACTTTAATGATAGATCGGGTGCCAATCCTCTTCCAGAATTTTGATGGTGCTATTTGTCTTCTGCCACTCCAAGTGAGTGGGTTCACATCTGTGACTTCTATGTTGAGCATTATACCTATTTTCATGAAAATTATAACTCATACCATGATTTTAGAGACTTCTATCAGAATCTAGATTACTACTAATTTCTATGGTTTGACTGTTGATCTAAGAGCATACATATGTTTTGATAAACCCATAGGACCATTGTTGATCAAAGGTGTTTCTATAAAGCTGAATTGTGATAACATGCATTGTTTGTGATTGTATGACCTTTAGAGTTGTGAATTCTACTTGATGGATTTAAACCCTAGGATAGATGACTTGGTTTTTAGAGTTTAGAAAAGATACTATGTTTTCTGACAAACTGAACAGTAGCTATAGAGAAACAGGTATTGGAGTCAATTGCTAACCATGGTACCAAGTAGCCCAGGGCCAGAGTATTCAGAGAAGGGACCTAGTTAGATACCCATTATTGTCACATTGGGACGACGATACTTAATACCGATGTAACCAGGATTTTGTTATGCTATATATATTGTGCATAACTAGAGTAGAGATTAATGTTTCTCTATTGAAGTACTGTTGAATTATTTTATAAGATAAGCATTTTTATACTCTTGTATATACTTATATTCCTATGACTATATGAACTGGTTGAGCATTATTTATATTATTGTAATTTTTTGCCTATCCTTTGATGTCCCATAGAGGGGTTTCAGGTGAGACTCACTTGGGTTTTGATAGCAAAACTCACCCTTCCTTTCCTTCTTCTCAATTTCCAGATATAGTTCCTGCGGACACTTCCACGCCATCTTTCTCCCACTAGCATTAGATTTCATTGTCGAGCCCATTAGGTGAGGTGTTTGGTATTTTACCATAGACGTGCTTCGTTATGAGGGTAGGATTTCTGGATTTTAGAGCATATTGTTTTTTGCATAGTCTTGTATATTAAAATGTTATTTTGGACTTATAAGTCTTTTTACTCTTCATAGATACATACCATATTAAGGACTTTCAGCATATTTTGTGATAATATAACATTATACTTTGAAATGGACTATGAGAACTTATTTTTATAAACATGATATTGAGAACAGGTGATTAATATATAGAAAAGAACTAAACTCTATTATGGATCTTTTTGTACATGTAGAAATGATACGGGTAAGAGGCTTACGTGAGAATGTGATTTTTCACATGTTGGTCACGTGCCCAAGTCTGCCATCACAAGCCAGTTGAGAGTACATTTACTCGCTACCAGTGCTTGTAAGTGGTTGTTGTTTCAATATTTTCCTTGGAATCCTAATCTTAATTGGAGCTGGATTTGGAAAGTGAGGGCTGGAGAAGGTCAAGGTTTTGCTTTGGTTATGTACTCATGGTAGCTTATCTACCAATTCTTTTCGTTTTCATCGTAGCATGGCACTGACAGTGCATGCTCGCCTTGCCAAGAGGAGACTCTTCATCATTGAAGGGACCTTTCAAGAGCCGTAGCATTTGGAATAATACTGAACGCATATTTTTTCTCGGTAGATTGATGATCCTTGTTTGGGAAAGATGGTGCTCTAGTGCTAATGGTGCTCTTTTTTGGTTACTTTGTGGTGGACTTGGAAGTCATAACCAGGATATTTTAGGATTTACTCTGGTCTGCCTCGTGTGGCCCGCTGGGCGCCTTCTGGTGGATGACATTACTTGCTCTAGTCAATTGTGGCGATATGTCAATATGGCGTCTCCTTCCCATGGTGTTGTTAAGTTGAATGTTGATGGTAGTGTATTATGGGAATAGGGGTTAGTAGGTTTTGGTTGCATAATTAGAGACTCTCATGGTGGATGGTTGGCTTCTTGCTCGAATCAGTAGATGATATGCATATTCTCTGAGTGGAGCTTGAAGCTATTTGACATGGTCTTTCCCTACTTGGATGTTTGGCTACCGTGTGTATGTTGATATGGATTGTTTGGAGGCCTTTTTGTTGTGTCCATTATAGATTTCTCCTTATCACTTGGACCTTGGTTTGCTCCTTCGTATTCATGCGTGACTTTGCGCAACTGAAATGTTCATTTTGGTTTGGTTCCCAGGACTACTAATTGTGCAGTGGATTATGTGGCAAAGGCTAATGCTGATTTGGCTTGGATTATTTTAGGTGGCATAACCCTGGAATTGAGCTCAATAACATTATTCTTGTTGATCTAACCAAGTCTTGGTTGTGTCTTTGTATTTTTCTTACCAAAAAACTCAACTCAAGCATTAAGTATTTTAGTTTGCATTAAGCATTTCACTTTGACTGGACTTTATTCAACCCTTAGCAGACAAACTTAAGAATGGTAATAATATATACCTGAATTTATGTGTGCTATATATAACACGTAACAACATATCATTTGTTGTTTTTTTTATAGTATATATCATATATTATAATAATAAATTATATTTTAAATAATTGATATGTTATGTATGTGAATTTATCATAAACCTACGTCTATATTAACACCACTCCAAACTTAGAGAATGCATGTTAATATTTATGGAGAAATGATATCTAATTAACACTTGCTTTCGACACCTCCATTAGGCTTTCAGAAAAAGATGCACATACAAGATTTGAAACAAAAATTTTATGAACACTCATATATTGCATGAAAAAATTGAGAATTTCATAGAATTGGTTTTTAGGGGGAAGAAAACTTCACCCATGATAAAATCCAATGGCACCAACTAATCGAATAAGATATATAAGATCCAAATTAAATAAAAAATAAATACATTTCACGCTTTGTACTAACCAGTGATATGTGGTTTTGTTCATTGTCCAACAACTATCGATAATGTCTATGCATTTACACAATGAAGATCAACAGGAAAAATGTTGCAACTTAATGAATGAATCACAACTGCTTTCAAATTTATTATGTCCATATTTGAAAGACTATTAAAATAGAAATACCCATAAGGGAAAACCAAAATACCCACCAAGGAGAATAAAAACACCACAAAAGGAACAACAAAAACACCCACAAAAGGGACAACATAAACAAAATACAAAACACAAAACCCTACACAACCTAAAGAAAAAGAAAACAGTGTGTCTACCACAAGAAGAATAAATATGACAACCCTCCAACAATACTCATAGAAGAGAAGATGAGGGAATAAAGAGAAGAAATCTATATGACTCTTTCAAGGGATATGTATAACTAGTAATTGAATTTCTTTACAACATGCCCAAGGATCTAATATGTAACATCCATTGTGTCAAGGATTTAGTGGAGCTAAAATATTGCTTCTTTTATTATTATTATTATTATTTTTCGTACATATAAATTTGGGTTGAGGGAGAAGCTAGTTTTAGTCCAAATTATCAAGAGCTTAATTTAATTGGTACTTACAGATTACCCACCAATAATAACAAAGTGAGCTAATCGCTCTTGACAGCTAGGATCTTACCTTTGAAACTTATTACTTGAATATTCAAGAAATGTACAAGACCAAGGATTCAATGAAAATAAGAAGAAACAAAAGGCAGAAGGACAATTACTAGCCAACTTCCAACTGGGAACCCGTAAATGTAAATACACATCCCTATATGACGGAAGCAAAAATCAGAGTATAGCTTCTAGACAGGTTAGTTCGCGTAATGATCCATGAATAAAATGGTATAAGGCACAACCCAGGAAACTTCTTTGATTTGGCCTCTCTTCTTATTCCTGCTGTCTAGCTAGTTTATTGCAAATAATTATGAACCGAATTTATTAAAACATATATATAGACACACACACAATTTTACACAACAAATCAAAACTCACTTCGTTTCAGCCTCTCATGCTTCTTCGCTCGCAGGATCACGAATATATCTACAATTAAAGCATTTCCAAACTTTATCGTACAAGAAAATACAAGTTGAAATAAATCACGGATCATAAATAATAAACGAATGAAAAAAAAAATGCTAGACTCCATGGTTTTGATCCCATCTGTGCAAATACAAACCAAAACCATTTTCTCATCCTCTACACTACACACCCCACCACCGCCATCAATCCCTTAATTAATTAACCTCAGGAATACTCTGTAGCACAGGCTTCCAGTGCCTATGATGAACATCGTGGTGATCATAATGATCCCTGGCGTATATCAAGCGAGCCAGAACTTGCTCTGCAGAAGAAGCATGATGATGATTTGAATTTGATCCTTGCTGCTGCTTTTGATCTGAACCTGATCCCAGCAACTTGGCAAGCTCCTTCTTGGAGATCATTATCTTCACCTTCCCATTGGCATCAGAAGAAGCTCTCAGCGCACCCAAAAGCCTCTCCTTCTCCACGTTCCCAAACTTCATCAACCCATGATCATGATCATGATGATGGTGATGATGACCACCTTCTTCATCATCAAACACCTTCCTTGAACTCCTTCTATGCCTTGATGTCACTGAACCCCAATCCTCTCCTGCCCAATCCACTGACGACTCCACCGTGCAACAGTTTCCCATATCTATATATCAATCAATTAATATGAAAATAAAGTATATATCTATATCTATAATATAATTTTTTTTAACTCTTCGATGTTTACGAAGATCTATATCTATATATGTGTGTTTATGTAATATATGGTTTTGTTTTTATGTGTTGATGAAGACTCTGAATGATGAGAGAGAGATTTGTGAGGTGGGGAGGTTTTGGTATATATAGGTGTGTAATTAATGTGCAAGAGAATAGTGGGTAATAATGGGCAAATTGACTTTTTGTTCTGAATTAATTAATTATTCTTACAATGTAATTGGATTACTTCTCGCATCCATGTGGCAATTAGGATCTGGTCTTTATTATATTTGGAAATATGTGCATGGCAGCTGAAGAGGTGGGCTTTGTTGACCAAATTTTATATATGTTATCATCATCACGTATATATTAAGCTTGGTTATATGTACCGCGTAGGACCCAAGTGAACTATACATGACACTTGATTTGGTCTCTCCCTAATATGGTAAGATAGAGGGGTGTGTGTGAAATGGGAGGAGCGACCAGCATCTTCGGGATATTGCCAGGCAGCAAGTGTGTGTGAACACATATCTGCCTGTGGAATCTTGGACTTGGGATATTTTGCATTGCTGTTTCCAATTAATTACTTTCTCATGTGGGCTTAGTTATAGTAATTAACTTGCCGAATCATTTTTCTTCCTTGACAAAGTGCCATTAGTTAGGTTCCAACGTGTCAATTTTACATGCATTAACGGGGTAGATCTTGCACTGATGACAAATTTAATTCAATCTTTAATGATTATGAACTAATTTAATTATAAGTCGATGATATTTTAGGTATTCTAGAAAAAAAAATCTTGTTTTTATTCATGTTTACAATTTTACAACTCAAGCATTTCGTTTAAAATGTTAAAAAAAATAATAATCTACAAAATTAAAATACCAAATTGTAAACTAAATATAATAGATATACACAAATTTTTTTTATCCAAAAATAGAGATAAACCTTTTTCATGTTAAGATTAGCTAAAGCTTTGTCTAAAAATATTAGCCCATATTAGGAAACTTTACAAGAATGACGTGGTTTGTTTGATTATCATTTTGGGTATGAAATGATTAATTAGTGGATTTATGCACCGAACTCTTGGTTTACTTTATAATGTAGTATAAATTAAATATCTTTCATAATCATATAATTAATGTTTGGACCAAATTAAACTCGGAGAAGAAACAACCATGCACTAATGTTCCATAATTAATTTAAAGCACATATGAAGATATTATTGAGAATCAACTACGATGATGCTTACACATCAAAAATAGAAAGATTCCTACATGCGTTGTTTATGAGAAAGTAAATGGCAGGACAGCCACATGTGCTTCTCTGGCTAGTTAGCTTGCTAAAGCTGTAGAGCATTATATTGTAGTCGGTTGGTAGTTGAAAGTATATCTGCAAGTGATGAACGGTATTATTGAAGCATCTTAGAAAGATGAATTCATTTATAAATCGTAATCAATTATTGCGAGGAAAGAAAAATATTCGCGTCGTCTATATGATTTATTAGAATTATCTGAGCTAGCCACCGATGAAGAAGGAGGCACCGATGCACGATCACTTTTTCTTCGTTACATATGTTTTGTTTTTCTGTTCACCAAAATGAAAAGTGAAGAGAAGAATAATACTTAAGAAATAATGACTTCATCGCACCTATTTTTGAGTTGTTTTATTTTGACACTCAAAAATTATATACTATGGGCATCTATCCAAATGTAAAGATGGAGAAATAGAATAAAGAATATTAAAATAAGGATTTTACCAAATTTAAGAGTAGTAGATTGAATATTTGCATAGAATACGAGGTGAAGGGGTAGTGTTGAAAAAACATTTCCACCTATTTTCAAGGCTGTTTTCCGAATGTATTTATGTTGGCTCTTTGTGGTTATTGATAGATGCATCAGGGTTTGTGTAGCTAGCTTTCTTGTGGAATTTGCTAACGTAAACTACTATGACAAGGTTGCACTATTGTATTTCTCTGATGGTTGGGTCCTGATGGACAACTCACCCATGCATTAAATCAAATAGTTATTTCCTCTTAAGTTAGCTATATCATGTCATATAGGAGTTTTAATTAAACAAACGTGTATATATATAACTACATACGTATACATGTGATAGATTAATGGACTTAATCTTATTGACCTTGATTTGTGTGTTTTATTTGTTACTAGAACATTTGTGTTACACATCCCAGATCTGCAAAAAGGTAAAAGCCATAATTTCCCTTATTTTTTACTAAAGGATCGCTTTGAGACGTCAAATTTTGTATATATACTCATAAGGGCTAAAGACGGCTTAACGAGATGATTATTATTATTATTGTTGTTTTGAATTCCCTTTAAATTAATCTCTAACTTTTGAAAGCTTCTTACACTTTTTTTTTTTTAATCGAGCAGGCACTTAGCTTACTCACAGGAGATTTTGACAAATACAATTTTCTCACATTTTTATTTTCTCTTTTTCCATTTTTAAAATCAACATTTGTGTTTATCCAATATATTAATTTTAATACATAATATGATGTTCATTGAGGGGACTGCGACGGTGACTGTGACTTGGCAAAATAGTTAAAAAAGAAGGGGTGACTTGGCATGATTTGGCGTCACTAGCAACGCCACGAAAGCATGACCGGACTGTTTCGCACACAACACAAAATCACAAATCACACATAGTAGGGACCTCTTTCTCCTCTTGAATCGGATAAGCATCACCCAGTCAGACAGACAACTCCCCACACATGACACATCCTCTGATGTTCTTATCTCAACCTAGGCGAGAATTGGGGATGAAAACGTCATCAACTATTCATACTACTGTTTTTCGTCGGGTCAGGGTTGGGACATTTTCTTATGAAGCCCAACTAAACAAAATTGTAGTTGGTTTTATTTGGATTCAAGTTTTGGGCCCAGTTATCTTTTTACTTTTTCTTTTGGTCACGATGAATGTTTCAAAATATGTTGACCCATGACCAAAGTTATGCATTGACCAAAAACCAATTTCAAAATATCAAGGCATCTAGATCCAGAACTGCTCGTGATATCATTAGTCAATGCCCAGAACACAGGGAAACATTAAAAAATAAGAAAAAAAAACCTCTCAAGCAAAGTTCATTGTGGTAGAGCTATCGAAGGGAATCAACCCGAACAACGGATTGCAGGTCAAAAATTTGAAAAATGGACTCACTCACTACCAACCCGGCTTAATCCATCCAGACCTAACTAATGGGTCAAACATTTTGTTTGGTATCCTTCCTAATATTTCTAAATCTGTTTGGTTTCAGTTACGACAGTGTTTGGTTTCAGTTACGACAGTATGATTGTTGGCAATTATATATGTATATAACTAAATGAACTAATTTCTATTAGTCAGTTTAACATTAACATAGACAATTTAATGATAGGTCTAAAATTAAACAATTTTAGAAACATTTGGGATGAAACCAAACAAAAATATTTTTAGATACCAAAAGCAAAATTCATTTATTTTTTAGGGATAAAAATATATTTAAGCCATTAAATAATTTAGATAGCTCTAAGTTATTAAAGAAATAAAGAAGAAACTCAAACGGGCCTTGGTCTGGGCCTGGGCCTATGTGCTATATTAATATATTAGTATATTACCCAAGCTACTCATTGGTTTCCCGCGACTCTCACAATGACAAGCTCCTTTGGTTTGACATAAAAAACACAATTTCCATACAATTTTAATGAAACAAAGCATTGTCTTCCTTTACATGAATGAGTGTCGTGTTCACAAATCACAATTTTGAATGGTGTTACCAAATTACCCCTATCAATATAAAACGCGAGCAATTTCTTGAAAAAAAATCATGAAATTACTATAACTAGCAGTGACGAGTCAAACGAATATCAAATCATAGTACTCACATTAAACCACGATTTGGAGCATACATTCCCGTACTGCACATTGAGACCAAATCGTAAGAGGAGAACTAAGAATGCCTTCCCACACTCATTTGACTTGAACAAACTCGAACATGGTATGAATGAACTGTGTTATCTGAATACTATGAGATTGCTGTTATCATCCACAGTTCTCAACAATGAACAAAGCCACTCGTTTCTTGAAACTTATCACAATTTGACTTGATTATAAATTTTTAAATTATAAAAATTTAATTTAAAATTTGGTAAAATTATATAGAAATATGTAAATGAATTAAACCAAGTATCAATGCCGTAAATCCACTAAATGTCCGTACTCGATTGGCCGACCGTAGTAATCTTCCTAGGTTGTTACCGTACAGGTTGTACGGGTATCTCTACGCGAGAATTCTTTTTTGTTTTGTTGATATTTTTTTTTGGTCTTTTAGATATGTTTAATTAGAAGAGAGATAAAAATAAAAATTGTTTAAAAATAAATTTTATGTGTAATTTTATATATGAAAATTAGGATTTAATTTAAATATAATGTAAAAAGAAAATTATACATGTATGCAATTATGAAAGATCATATTAACAAAAGTATTAACTTAATCACTCGCTACATTAAAAGTCTTATAAATAAATTATGTAATTAAATGATAATATAAATATATTTTTTACTAATATCCATTACCGAAAGGAGCTAATCCGTTCGAAGAGTTCCTCCAAGGGATAAAGCTTTGACCACATAAACTCTTTTACAACGACAATTAATATCCAATTTGTGAAATTGGATTCCGGCAAGTGCACCGTCTCAATTAATAAAGAGTGAATAAAGTATCGTTCCCAAGGATCAAAATTAAGTACCAATTCAATTGAGTTATTCACTGTCTAGGAAAATTGTAAGTTAAATAGATGAATGTTGTAACTCAAGTTAAAAAGAAAATAGAAAACTAAAAATAAATTGTTAATAAATATAGATGGAGGATAATGTTAGGGGTCGATTTCATCAAATTTTCAATTGCACTACCCAACTATTAAAATTCATTCCTAAAAATTTTATTCTCTTAAATTTCTCATTACTAATAATTATAGCATAATCTTTTACTACTATAATCCTCTTAAATAAACTAGAAGTTTATCTCTTATACTATTTTTAATTTATCCTAAGGATGAAGAATAAGAATTCATAAAGACCACAAATAATACTTCTATCTTTAGCTACTTTAGCCTATGTTAAATTCTAGTTTGACTTATTTTATAAAGTAAAATATTTTTTGACAGGATAAAATCATACATCAATTAATAGATGATCAAGCCAAGAATAACATTACAAGAAAATAATGAATAAATTAAAAGGAAATTCAAATAACAGAAAGGATGCAAGTCAGTTTTAAGAATTTATCTCCATATAACACCTTTGGGAATTTAGAAAGACATAGAGGAAGAGAAAACTCTTAAACTCAAAAATGTAAAAGGTAAAAAGTGTCTTCAATAAACTAAAAACTGTCTATTTATACTTAAAATTCAAATTGAATAAGATAACTAAAAATTAAAAAAAAAGGACTCTAATACCTTTATGCTCCTAGCTTCAAATCAAATCAAATCAAATTTATCCATATCTTCAATTATCTCTCCTCAAATAATGTTGAAATCTTTTCCAATTACCTCTTCAATATCCAAGTGCAAATGAAATCAAATCAAATTGTGATCGAGGATATTTTGCAAACAAATCTCCAATAAATCACAACTCACTAAATAGCTAATTTGAATTGATTTTTAATAAAATTATTCAAGAATAACTCAATTTAAATGTGATTGGATCAAATAACTTGGATAAATTAAGATATTTCTCCAAGTTATCAACAATATATCAAAATTAATAACATAAATTTTGTTGATAATTTTTTTGAAATTTTACCCTCTACAAAATAATAATAATAATAATAATAAAACACCATTATAGGAAAATATTTTTCTCCTTGTATCATCTTCACCCACCAATTATGCGGAACTCACTACCTTCTACAATTTTTCACATCTAATTTAAAAATAACAATACATATTTAGAAATTATGATGATTATTAAATAAAATAAAGTTATATGACATATTATTTTGAATATAAAATTACTTTTAATTGTCTAATATTTTCCCTATTTTAGTGGTACAACATGTATCCCTAATGACATAAGAATATTTGGTATCTTCACTCTCGCTCACACTTACTTCCTTTATTATGAAAAAGAGAAATCATCTTGAGCTTTAAAAATAAGTAACTCACAAAAATAATAATAAAAAGATAGTTTTTCTAGCAGCAAAAGATATTTTTTCTAACTAATATTCTTAATACATTCATTAAGAAATCAATAATAAAAAACCACGAGGTATATATTTATTAATTAACTAGGCTCCTTATATATCCAGGAATGATTCAATTCTAACATGTGTATATAGAGGATTCTATGATCACAAACAAAATCCATATTTGTGAACTCCATGCTTTAAGGAGATTAGTTAATACTTTCGATAGTGAATATTCTAAATTTAAAAAAATCAGCTACAATAATTTTTGCATTGAATTATAAGTTTTTGTTTTTAGAAATTTTTTAAGGTAATTGGTGCATTAAGTGCTTTTTTATGATATATAAAAATTAGAGTGAAAAGGCAATGGGGTTTTTTTACAAAAATAAACCCCAAAAAATGAAAAAAAAAACCAAAATAAACCATGGGGACATTATTTACATAGAATGAACTCTTGGCGTAATCTTACGGCTTTTTGTTAAAGCCTTCTATCAAAATCAGGATGCACATGATTTATGATTTCAGAAGGCTCCTACAAAATCACATTAAGTTTTTAATACATGTGTTTTGTAGAAGGCTGCAATGAAAACATGAAAATGCACTTTATAAACCCTCAGCTTGTGCTAAGTAACATATGAAAGTGTCTAATATCTGTTGAGTGTTCATTTATAAGTAACATCACCAAATAAGTAAAAAAAGGGTGAGAAACCTTCTTATGGGATTCTTATTCATCCTAATGGAAAAATTATCGAAACAAATGAAGGAGACACATTTGTTTGTGAGAATCCTACTTGTATTGTGGTTCATCCATCTATCAGCTTTGTAAAGTTAAAAGGTAGAATGCTGGAGCGATTGCATAAGGAACAAATAGAAATTAAGAAGATGTTCTACAGACTTCCAATAGCATGGGGGCAAGGTATGGTCAAATATAAGAAATTTCATATTACCAATGATGCAAAGGTAAGCCTCATGTTCCATTTGAGCTCTGAGATTCCACAATTTTGCATTTGGAGGTGTTGGTGGTCTTACAAAAGGGGCACTTTAGTTCTAGAGGTCTGCTCCGAGCTATCATTTGTAGGAGTGTTATCAAGAAATTGAAATGCATCAATGTTTCCCCAACCTTTAAAATTCCTCTGTTTCCTGTTTCAAGACCTAATCCTAATGAACATGTTAGTTTTTGACACTTGTAGTTGAAGTTGTGCAATCAGGTGCAAGCTGACCCTGCCTGATGTTGATGCTTTGGTTGATTATAATGGCGTTGAGGATAAGGAGGACTTGATGCAAGCACCGGTTGGTGGGTGACATGGAAGAGGACTTTGATAGTGAGGCAAAATGTGTAACCATAGTCAACCAAGGAGGTCTCAGTCTTAATCTCTGACCGTGGAGCGACTTCGCCACTATTCGTCGTTGAATTTAGCAGCAATGGATCTAGAGATGAAGCAGGGTTTAGCGGTATAGGAGATACTACATCTAGTGTTGATGATGGACAAAATGAGTTCTATGTTGGACAACTATTTCACAACAAGGAGGTTGTAAAATTTATTGTTTCAAAAATTTGTTTAGTACAAAGTTCATAAGTCTAGACCATACAAAATACTAGGGTAAATGCGTGAAGTTTGATAATAGGTGTAATTAGAATATACGTGTCACATATCTCCAAAAAAAGGAAGTTGGGGAAGTCTGAAGTATAATGACTGCACACATGTTCCTTTTGTCACACCTCGACTAGGGAACGTGACAGGACGTGAGGAATATCATCCTACGTAAGCCTTGTGATCATTGAATCTCTCTATATGCATAATTTATCATAATATAATACTTAAAACATGATTTTATTCTAAAAACAATATCCATTTCACTATTCAAAACATAATATTCAAATCATGAAAATCCTTTTTAACCAAATCTGCTAATCATGGAATCATAATCTGGTTTACCACATGATATAAATCTAAATTCTGAAAACTTGTTTAACCCTTGAAACTGATTTATACTACTTAGCAGATCAAATACATAATCTAATCAAAATTAGAAATTTGAAATCCAAACTTCAATCTTGAAACACATATAGGAAATTACATAAACTTTGAAAATAACTACAATATCTCAAAATATATGCGTGGCTTGAATTCCGCCTGAAACTACCTGGAGCTCTCTAAAACTGACATAAACCTAAACTAAGCTTTACATTAATGCAAAGCTCGCCAAAGGATAACTGTGGCTATTGACCGGTAATTGAACAACTTTTGTACTTGCAAGTATTAGAGGAAGGGAGAGGGGTGAGTCAACGAACTCAGTGAGTGGATTCTTACTCATTACCCACATGGGACAACCAACAACCATATATAGATATACATGCACTAGCAAAAGATTTCTAATATTTGCATAACATAGCTATTCTAGGAAAAACATGTTCCATACCATAACCTCATAACAAACATTTCTACATTCATAGTCTATCATGAAAACATTTCAATTGGGGTGCGACAACTCATAAAGAAACAGGAACTTGTAACTATACATATAATAACAATATCAATACCTCAACAGTTCCCGGGCTATGCATGTCAACCATGGCATACCCAATTTTATGCTATATGATCCCTCAAGGATCTAAATCGAACACCTAACTAGGTTCCATATTTGCTCTGAGATTGCCCCTAAGGACAACTTGGTACCAATGCCAATGATCATTTTTATAGTCGTTAACTCACTATTTGTTTCTATATAGCTACCGTCAAAACTAGTTTATCAAAAACCATAACTGAAGGGTAGGTGTTTCGTCCCTCACGAACACGAGCCCTAAAACTTAGTACTTTGAGAGTTCTGGATTCATATAATTCTAACAATCTGACTTTAGCATAACCTGTGGAAATCATGCCCAATGGATCAACCGCTTCTAGGTATTCTGATTTCAAGTCACAGAATATGTATCTAAATTGTTTGAATCATACTGAATTCTATACCTCTTGGTACCATAAAACTGAAGTTCTAAATTCAAATCTTAAGCTAACATAACTTTTCATATACTTGACAAATCTAAAATAATAATTTTAAACACTAGAGTTCATAAACACAATAGCTGAATTTCCTTTCTTTAAAACTCTTACATACTCTACTCTAGGCTCAAAACTCTTTCATATAAATTTTATAATAAATCAACTTAACATTTCTATAAAAACGATTTCTAAAATCCAAAATCTGGAGTATACACATAATGATATCATAACTCTTAAAACATATGTGTTAAAATAGCAACTAAATAAAATCATATATTCTTCCAACAATCATTTTATTAGCATATAAAATATTTTCCATACACATAACACAGCAATCATGGTCTCATGGTTTTGTAAAACTCCTTTTTCATGTTATCATCATAAATCATAATTGTTCTAACTTAACATAATTATGTAAAATCATTTTCTATACTTTTTCTTATCTCAAATTTCATATTTGACAACCATAATGCAAGAACATATTCATAATGGCAAAAATAAGACCATGAGCTTGAACCCACTCACTTGGAGGGAAGAAAGTATGGCATCAACACCAATGAAGCTCCATGGAGCGGGATGGCACTAACAAGTGTCATAGAGCAACCATAAACTCTAGATTAATCTCTAACAATTCCTAGATAGCTCTAATATAACTCTAACAACATTGGGGGGCACTCTCACTTAACAACAATGGAAGAACAACAAAGCCTCTACACTAGAACATGGAAGGGAAGAGAGAAAGGAAGCATAAACCAACAACCAAACTCACCTTGAAGCTTGAGGGAAAATGTCACGACCCGACTTGGGAACATGACTGGCATGTGAGGAATTCCATCCCACGTAAGCCTTCTGGTGACGTGCCTATCTAAATGCATAACTTATCATAATATAATACTTAAAAGATGATTTTCTTCTAAATCACAACATTTCTCTATTTAAAATGTAATATTTAATTACATAAAACTTGGAATAGTTAATATGAAAGCTTTGAAAACCCATTTTCTAATTCGTTTTGCAAATTTCAAAATCATGAAATAATCTATTCACATTATATAAATATTAAATCTGATAGTGTGCTTAACCATTTGAAAACTGAATCATACTACATGGCTGATCAAAAACATGATCTAATCAAAACAATAATTGAATCCATACTTAAACTTTGGAAATACATAGGAAAATACGTAGACTTTGAAAATATATATAGTATCTCAAAATACATGCATGGCTAGAACCCTACCTGGAAACTACCTGGAGCACTTCTACAACTAATAAAAGCCTAAACTAAACCTTACAACAATGTAAAGCTCACCAAAAGGAAACTGCAACTACTACCGTGACCGAACAACTTCTGAACCTAACTATGAGAGGAAGGGAGAGGGGTCAATGGACTCAATAAGTGAGCTCTCACCCATCACCCACATGGGATAACTAAGGAACATATATATACTGCAATATACATACAGTGTAAATCATTAGATATTTACATACATAACTAGCTAGGAAAACACTTTTCATTCCATAGATTCATAAACAAGCATTTATAAACTCATAATCAAACATGAAATCATTTAACTAAGGTGCAGGAGAACCTGGAAACAGGTATTTGCCTAAATAAATACATATATATATATATATATATATATGTATAATAACTAAAGCTGTAAAGTCCTAAAATCCTATTGGACAAATCTAGGGTACCTAACCAGGTCCCGTTTCTGTAACTACTGGGGCGATATTGTCCTTTGACGGACAACTTGATACCAAGGTTAACAATCTCAATAGCCGTTAACTAACTTCCGTTTCCTCTCTACGTCTAAACTAGTTTGACAAAAAGAAAACTATAGCTGAAAATTGTTACTTTATCCCTGTTAGGCCCCTAAATTATTAGTACTCTAAAGTTCTGACTCAAAAAATTCTAACAATCTGACCTTAGTATAATTGTGGCTGTGAAAATCATACCCAAGGGATCACCTATATGTAGGCATTCTGTTTCAAGCCACAGAATATGTATCGAGCTACTATGAATCGTACTAAATTTTGTACCTCTTGGTACCTTAAAACTGAAATTCTAAATTTTATATCTTAAGCGAACATATTTTATATACTTGATAATTCTAAATCATAGCTTTAAGACACTAGGGTTCATAATCACAATAGCTGAATTTGTTTTCTCTAAAACTCTGTTCCATAATCTACTTTAGGCTTAAAACTCTTTAATATAGATTTTATAATAATTCAACTTCACATTCTAAAAGCTTTCTGAAATCCAAAGTCTGGAATATATACGTGATGATATCATAACTCTTAAAACGTATTTTCTTAATAAATCATTTATCAAACATATGAAACATTTTCCATAACACACAACATAGCAATCATGGTTTCATGGTTTTGTTAAACACATTTCTTTCATGCCATCAACATAAATCCTTATTTTTTTCTAGCTACACATAATCATGTAAAAATCATTTTCTATGCTTTTCCTTGTTTCAAATTCCATATTTAACAATTATCATGCAAGGAAAATATTTATAATGATGAAACTAAGGTTATGAGATCAAATCCACTCACTTGGAGGGAGAACGATGAAGCACTAACACCATGGGACTCTGAGGAGGAGGAATGACACCAACAACTGCCGTAGAGCAACCATAATTCTAAATTAATCCCTAATAACCTATAGATAGCTCTAATATAACCTTAACAACATTGGAGAAGCAACCCCACTTGACAACAATGAGGAAAAAAAAAACCAAACCCAATCTAAGATTATGAAGGAATAGAAGAAAAGAGACCAAAATCTATCAATATAAACATACCTTTGATGATTGGGGGAGCTAGATTGGAGAGAATGAGAGAAAAAGGATGAAAATAGGAAGGGTAGGGTTTCTGATTGCGAAAATGGGGGAGGAAGAGAGTAAGGAAGGGTTTTATAATATTAGGGGCTCTCAGCAGAGTAACGATGCCGTTTTACACGTTCACGCTCCAGGGGACCGCCATAGTTCAGGCTACCGCGCCCTCCCACTGTGCACTTATGACTACTATAGCGGTCCTCAGACCACTGTAACACATGAAGTCACCCTCGGTGACCGCTATAGTGGTCTTGGACCGCCAGGCGTGACGGCAAAACCTAACAGTGTATAATTCTTAGATAGCTTCGGGTCATCTTACTTATTTCTTTTACTTCCCATTAATTTTAAAACATAAATGTAAATAAAGAAATACCCTCCCATTTGGATTCAAATAAAATATCAAAAAAATCAAAATCTCAATAATTCAGAATCCAAATTTTGGATTTTAGTTCAAATCAGGAGTTTTTAGATTCTCTAAACTTGGGCTCAAAACATAACGTTTAAAGGTTTCATAAAATTCATTAAAAATCACCCTTCAACTCATTTTCCCTTTAGGAACAATTATCGAGATTTTTGATCCCAAGAATGTGACTCTAATATATAGTCTTCCAAGGAGGTATAGAGTCCAGACTTAGAGAACTTCAAAACCCGACGGTAGGTCCTAGGGATCTTGAGGCTGAACGAAATTTTTCTACATGTGTACGCTGAGTATTATAGAAGAAGATTTGATGGAGGATGAGAGTGGAGGGAGGAAGGGCTCCTTGGCAAGGCTAGGGCTCACTTCCGCTTCAGATCGCAAAAGAAGGGTATATATAGGGTAAGGGGGCTCATTTATAAAAACAGGATCATTTTGCACTTGTTTACATCAACACATTCACTACAGCGAGCATGAACCTAGGAACAATAACTCGCTACAACAAACATATCTTGCTGAACGAGGTTGTTCTGGAAATTTTGCAGCAAGGACCCTAATTGCATTCTTCTATCATCCTCATTGGGTTGCCTCAACACTCACTTATTTCTCTTAAGTTAATATCTTCATTTATTTTACTCTCCACTAGCTTTAAAACATAAATGTAAATAAGGAAATACCCTCATTTGGATTCAAATAAAATATCATACAAATTAAAATCCCAACTAATCAAAATCCAAATTTTGGATTTTAGTTCAAATCCAAAATCTTCAAAATTTTCTACACTTGTGGGCTAAAAAATAAAACGTTTAAAGGTTTCATAAAAATCATTAAAAATCATTCTTTAACTTGTTTTCCTCTTGGGAACAATTAACGGACTTTTGATCCCAAGAATATAACTCTAACATATAGCCCTCCAATGAGGTATACGTCCAGACTTAGTGAAATTCAGGACCTGGCTGGGTCCTGGGACCCTGAGGTATTGAACTTGTCTACTGAGACGAGCATATCGGGTATTACACCTTTTTATGCCTTCACAACAGGACCACCAGATGGATAGTAATCTCATGTCACTGCATATTTTCCATGGTTGAGGCGGATCCAACATTATCCATTAGAGCGTTGCAAGGAGCCATAGAGTCCCAATTCAATTTCAAGACAACATATCAAAAAGTATGGATTGCCAAGATATATAGTAACAGGGAAGGATCTTACATGAGCTTCCAACATGGCTTCAGGTTTTGCAGCTTCATGTTCTAGGTACATGTGTCTCTCCATTCAAAGCTTTATGAGTCCTAATACTTTACAATTATTGTGTACATGTTCTAAAATGTTGCATTTTGCTCAGGTTCACATATTTGTATGACTACTTAGCCATACTGTATGGGCAATGTTATTGATCGTAATAGTACAATGTTTCATCATTTGTTCTGGATATTTCCTCCATGCGTAGAAGCTTTCAAATACTACAAACAGTTTGTTTCAATTGATGGCACTCATTTGTATGGGAACTATGGTGGCACATTCTTGATCGCAATTGTCCAGAATGGCAACTCAAACATTCTGCCAATTGCATTTGCCATGGTTAAGGGAGACACAAGAGGCATGGTCTAACCCACCTGAAAATTCTATTTCAAAACTTAGAGAATTTTTAAATATATACAAGTATAAATATAAATAAATAAATCAACTAATCAATAAATCTTTCAAGTGTTATACCTGTCAGGAGTGGGAACCTAATCTTAACGCCTATGGGCTTAGTGATGGGATCCAATAATATGCCCATGACAACAGGAGTGCCCCACATCCTCCTATGTCAGTTACTCAATAACCAGTCGTCCGACATAGAGAACGATGTAGTGTCGCCAGCATAGTGGAACCCAACTCAGCGTCCACACGGTCAAATCGCTCCAATAGAGGTAGCCACTTCAAATGTACCCTGGAGCTCAA
The DNA here is from genome assembly GCA_030441495.1 of Dalbergia oliveri. Classification (NCBI taxonomy): domain Eukaryota; kingdom Viridiplantae; phylum Streptophyta; class Magnoliopsida; order Fabales; family Fabaceae; genus Dalbergia; species Dalbergia oliveri. Next base: position 24,896,063 of record JAMLFY010000009.1, on the reverse strand, counting down.
CTTATCTAACATTAAAAAGCAGCCAATCAACTTAAAATGTAAGCCTGGGTGTGATGCTGCACCTCTATCTCTGGAGCATCAGGAGGTAGGCTGAATGTCTGCTCGAACCATGAAAGGCTTACGAACGATCCTAGCCTCTGCGAACACCAGGCACTGTGTGTAGAAGCTGATCACACATGGTCCAAATATCTCGACCACCATGATGTTTATGGAAGGCACCAATGCACCCGTTCACTGCATCTCCATCAATGTGAAGCCTAAGATGCATAGCAATGTCCTAGAGGTGATCGTGCACTCTCCATATGGAAGGGGGAATGTGTGAGTCAGGCGCCATTCTCCAAGAGAGCGCAAAATAGGGTGCAATTATACTACCAGGTCTACCTGCATGCCTAGGTCACAGGATACAATCGAGCTCATAAAGAATGCAAATAATTGCTCACTAACTTCTAAGAAATATTTATCTGTTATATAAATTAAATAATAACATTATAAAATATATATTAATTGATATTTATTATTATTACCTACCAAATTAAAAGAAATAAATAAACTGGAATCCCTAAAACTTAACCATTCACCATGTATCCCTAAATGGAATCCCTCAAACTTAACCATTCAGGAAGTATCCCTAAAATGGAATTCTTGTGACTTAATCATTCATTAATGATTAATTTACTAGTAATAACTAAACAAAATAACTAAAAAACAATTAACTAATCAAAATAATTCATAATCAATTAACTAAACAAAATTAAATTAATATACTTTAACTAATAACCAAACCAATAATTAACTAAACAAAATTAATGTACCAGCTACTAAATAATTGATTAATAATCAAACAAATTAATTAATTAAATAAATATAAATACCATCTAATCCAATCATCCTCTAATATGGGTGCTCAAATCAATTCGATAAAGATTTTCTTCTATCATTCGTTCAAGACTCTTCCAATTTTGAGACAATGGAGTGAAAACGTGAAAAGTGAAAGATGGTGAGGGATCACCACCTACAAAATGGTATCTATAGTGGCATCGCGTTTTTGTAGAAGCCTCTCACGAAAACGATGTGTTGTAAAGTAATGTGTTTTCGTATGACGCTTCTACAAAAACACGTGTTGTAAAGTAACATGTTTTTGTAGAAGCTTCTACGAAAACACATGCAAAATGTTTTCATAGAAACCTTCTATGAAAATCCCTAAGTTGTCCCAAATGTTTCATTTCTCGTAATTAATATTCTAGCGGTTCATTTTGGTGTTTTTTCATTTTTTGAGATTTATTTTGGTAAAAAACCCAAAGGCAATGTCCTAGTCCAAGATAGATACATTAAAAAATTTCAAAAATTATTACTAATTTTGATTGTTTTGAAAGAGGAGATTAATTTTTATACATTGATAATATAATTTTTTTTTACATTGTCATCTAATCATGTATTGTCACATAAATAAAAATGATTAAGTCATATACCCACTATTTGAAAAGTAATGTAAATGAGATGATTTAATAAAAATAATAGTGTAAAAAATAATACATAGAAATTAAACTCTTAAAAAAACTATAAAAAACATGAAAATGAAATAAAGAGTAATTTACACTCACTCCTTGAAGTTTAGTATAATTACACTTGCACTCCTCTTTTTACAAAATTATCATTGACTTCCCTTAAGATTAAATAAAATTGCATTAACATCCCCTAAGATACTACTTCATTATTTAAATAACAAAGAAAATAACATGAGATATATACGTAATTATTAATGATAAAATCATAATATTTTAAAAATATTTGACATATATATTAACTAAAATACCTCTTTTATATTAACTAAAATATCTCTTTTTTATCATAAATTATAATTATAAGTTTTATTTTTATATGATAAAAAGTATTTTATTCAATTGATATATTAAATATTATCAAAATATTATAATTTTATCATTAATAATTATATATAAATATATCAAATATTTTTTTTATTAATTAAATTAATAAACTAATACCTATAAGACATGTCACTATAATTTTAATGAACCTTATGTTAAATTAGTGATAATTTTATAAAAAAAAATAGTCCTAATTATAGTTACACTAAATCTGGAGCTTAATTTTCTCTAACATAAATACAGGTGAGTCAGCAGACAGAAACATTCCGAAATTCCAAGGCAACCTCTGTTGTGTTATTTTTCCAATGTCTTACTTACTTTCGCTTTTCTCTTTCTCTTTCTCTTTCTGCTTTCGACCTCTCTTCTCGTGTCCATGAACACCTCTCCTTTCTCTCTTCATGGCTTCCACCACCACCCCCACCACCGCAACCACCCTTCCCAACCCAACCACCTTCTCTGCCCCCACCCCCATCATCCCGCCGACACCCCGTCGCCGGAAACACCTAGGTTCATCCGTCGCCTCCGCCCTCCGCCGCCGGGGCACTCTCAGCAAAAACTCAGGCTACAGTTCCCCCGTGAATTTCGGGCACTGTTTCCGGAAAAGTGATGTCACTGCGAGGAAGCTCGCTGCTGGGTTGTGGCAGTTAAGGTTCATGGAGGTCTCACGTGATAACGCCGCTTCTTTCGGTGATGGGTGCTTTCCTTCGTCCATCTCTGAGGTATATACATATCAATATAAAATAACAATAATAGTATAAGATAATGTATATATAATATATGTCAATGTGCAAATTGTTTTCCTCTGATAATTGTGACTTGGTTTCCATTTCAGAATATTCTTTTGTTAGAATTTTCATTTGTTTGGAGGGGCGAAAAAAAAAAGAAAAGGCAGTAAGTGTAAAGTGAATTGTTTTTTGTTTTTGTTGGAAACTTTTGAGTGTTGGCGTTTTGATTTATTTCTGTGATGCTTGGCTGCTGAAAGCAATGGAAGACAAAGTTTGGTCTCTCGTGTGGCCAATACGCACTGCTTCAATAGTGAGCTGTGTGTGCTTCTCTTATTACCATAGAAAACTAAACTGGATAAGCCATTCTGTGATCAGGGTGCAATTAATTAATATTCATATATTTCTGGTTTATGCATCCAGGTTCAATTAAGGTTTAGTAAGAATCAGCATGTTTCTTTTGATTTTCATTGCATATTTGAACTTCTTCTCGATATTGTTTAAAAGCGTTTGTGTGTGTTTTCATTTAACTTTTGGTTCAGTCATGGGCCTTATAATTTATATTTCTCCAGGTTGATGTTGCCCCCTTATTTGTTCACTATCTCATATTGGTATCCTCCGCTTGTTCTTTGTTTCAGCTAGCCAATGGAAATGTAAAAATCACGTTTCCCCATTATCTGAATTCAAGAGAAAAACTTGAAGAGATGAAAGATCAGCCACAGACGCAAGTAACCGTCCTGCGTTCAAGAAATGGACTTATATGTGAGGTATATACAAGTTACATGCTTATTATTATTCACAAAGTTACACTGCTTCAGCTACTTGAGACTGGAAGGCTATTTTAGGCAGGCTAGGAGCCTAGGACTATATATGAAGTTCACCACCATAATCTATTCAGAAAGCCTTTGATGTATAAATCTGCCTAAGATTTGACATCTTGAGTAAAATGTCTAACTTTTCCAATTAATATTTTAATCAGTATATGAAGTGATAGCAATAAGTCTCAAATGTTGGCCCATGGGTGTTATAAAAAGAATGAAATGAATCTTCAAACTATGATCACTGTGTTTTTTTTTTCCTTCATAAGTCCTAACTCATTACATTCCAATTTATGTATTGTTGGTATTTCCTTCTCAGCTTGTATCTTCTCTGCTATACCCCAAATGTTCAAAAGAAAAGGCAACAAAATGGGACCCTGCTCTTGCTGAACCATTCAATGACTTTGCCAAGATTCCTAGCAGGAAGCTTCTTGAAGACACACAGTTAGCAGGTGACCGTGACTCTATGGTCACTGCTCTACTAGAAGAACTCCTTCGAGCTCAAAGGTCCATCAGTAAGCTTAAAGCAGCAAAGAAGTCCTCGAAGAAAAAATTTGAACAACTTTTGCAGCATCTTGAAGAGGAAACAGTCTCTTGGAAACACAGAGAGCGCCAGAAGATTCAAGCAACAGTAGATGACTTACAGGATAAGTTAGCAAGGGAAAGGAGAAGTAGAGAGAGGATGGAGTTGCTGAATGCCAAATTGCTACATGAACTGGCAGAAGCCAACTCATCTGTCAAACAGTTTATGACAAACTATGAGAAAGAAAAGAAAGAAAGAGTACTAATGGAGGAAGTGTGTAATGAGTTGGCTATGCAAATAGGAGAAGACAGTGTTAAGCTTGAAGAATTACTGAGGGATTCTTCGAAAATCTGTGAGGAAGTGCAAGAGGAGAAGAAGATGATGCAATTGGCTGAGCTTTGGCGCGAAGAACGTGTCCAAATGAAGCTCGTTGATGCAAAACTTGTTCTCGAAGATAAATACAATCAGATGGTCCAGTTGATCGGTTATCTGCAAACGTTCTTGAAATCCAGAGGGGCTGAGCTAGGAACCACAGAACTAGAGGATGCTCAGTTGATCAAAAAGGCAGTTGAATCAGTAAATATTCAACGCATTGTGGAACTTTCCTATGATTTCTCAAAGACAGACGAGACACTTCTCATGCTTGAGGAGCTCACAAAGGGCAATGCTGCTGAGAGGGTGTTTGAACCATATTCCCATCCCACTGTTACTCGCCCCTTATCAACAATCCACATTGCAAGTCTTGATGAAGAAAACAAAAGCTCTGTATCACGTCAACCAAGTCCCTCTATTGATTACAACACTGCCGTACACCTAACTAATTTCACAAAAACCGGTGGTCATGTTGAGGATCATAAGTTTAGCTCAACACCACAAAGGAGAGACACCAATCTTATTAATGTGAACCAAGGCAAGAATATAGGAAGTGGAGCAAAATGTAGTGAAAAGGCAGGAGTTGATGTGCTGTGCGGTGTGTCAGCTGGACAGTCAAAGTGGAAGGCTTCTACTGCCTCCAAACTACTAAGGCCATGCCCCATTGGGGGAACCACCAGTTCTTCAAAAGCTTCTCAACATAAAAGGCCAGGTGAGGGTAATGGCAGGCGCAAACACAAGGATTATGCTGCTAAGCAGAATTCAGCAGATGTTAACTATGATGAATGTTACCGGAGAAGACTTTCAGCTGGCTCAGTTCAGAGCCGCGGGACTACTACTTCTCGATGTAAAGGTTATGTTGATGGTAGCCTCAAAAGCTTGGAATTGTTAGGAGACCGTAAGTCAAGAGAAACCATGAATCCACACATAGCTCGTGGGATGAAAGGGTGCATAGAATGGCCACGAGGCATTCCTAAAGCTAATTCCAAGGTCATCCCTTTGGAAGAGAGAGTGCGGAGCCAGAAATCTCAGATGCAAAACATACTCAAGCCAAAGGCTTAAAGCCCTGTTTGATTGAGGCCAAGTGAATGAATACAGTGTGGAATGGAATTCCACAATTTTTTTTTTCTTGCTTTTAGTTTTTTTTAACAAAAGCAACACCTCTTGGTCACCATTTTCAGCTTGTGTGTTGGAAACAACGTAGTGCTTGTTGGCATCTTCAGCCTTTTTGGCAATTGTAATTTGTAAAATCACAATAGAACGATATAGCATATGGAAATTTTGAGTGTGGCTTATTCAGTTATTCATTCTTGGCAAGTTCTGGTTGCATTGTGTATGTATTTAAGCAGGGTATTTTATTTTTAGTATGAGTACACCATACATTTTACCTCTGAACTCATGTCATGCACATTTATTGCAAACATCGGCAGCAGCTATGAAACAGTGAAAATTTGATTTTGGACTCAATCAGAAGAATTACTCAAATGAAAAATTAGAACACAAAATGTGAACACAAGAAAATGAGGGGCATCATCATAGCATGCTTAAGTGCTTTTCTTAGTGCTGGCTTAACAGTTAACCTGAGCACATGAATTTATAATATATTAATAATTAAGCAAAGGATTTAATGATTAACCCTGACCCCATTAAGTCATATTATGTCTGCAGCTAAGATTGTTGCCAGCAAGCGCCATTCCTTATGACGCGCCTATAATTTCTGCTGTCTTTCTTTGCTGACTAATGCGCATGGTTTGATAGTTATGTAGCTTCTCCTAATGGCATGACATGACATTGTTGCCTGAGTATGTTTTAAACCTTAAAAAATTTTGCATTTTGTTCTCCAATAGAAATATAGAAAAGAGGTGCAATACGTTAAGAGGAATGGTTAATTTGTTGAGCACCGTGGAATCATCCATAAAGGCATAAACATATGAAGACAAGACAGGAATTTGCATGGGTCAATCTTGTTCCCTTTGTTTCATGTCTCCAATTCCATGTTGTGAAAAAGAGTCTAGTGTGAACCCCGCAATGAACAAATTGTCATACCTGGTGATTTAATAGTTTGTCCTTTCACCTACATGCGAATTGAGGCTCTAATGAAATCCATGGCAGTTGACTTCTTGAAAAATCTTCACCATATTGTAGTGAATTCAAGAATTAATTCGCTTCAACACGTTTAACGTGATTGATATTGACTTTTACACTCCTCTTTTCTGCATCTTATACTTTGAGTTTATTTTTTTATGAAACAAATTTATCTTGTGAACCAATAATATAACCAGAGTAAATTTTCAAATCATCTTAGCTAATTATTCACTGTTGAAAAAATTTAAACCAAAGCACTAAATGCTCAATCTCTAGCATTTAGTACAGCTACCAAATCTCTTATCCAAGTCATTTAATATGAAGACTTTGAACAACATATTAATTACTTCCTATGCTTCTTGACTTTATAGTTGCTTTCTATTTTGTCACTTTATATTGTAAAGCCTATAAAAGGTAAAGTCATGTACTGTGCTTGTATCAGTCCATTAAGTTATTAAAGTTTAAGAATTTCCTCTTCCATTTATTATGTGTTGTGTATGTTGGTGAGAAAAAATATTAAGTATGTTATTTGAATGAGTTTCTGATATCAAATTAGTATTAGAGCTGGTTAAATCTGCCAAATTTTAGAGAGTTTGTGAAAAACAAGAGTGATCTGCACATTAATTTCTCTTGAGTCAGTATGACAAACAATTACAATATTGTTTGGTCCAGTCTAAATTAAATGGGAAACTTGATTATTATTATTGGGAGACTTTAATATGCACCCATTTAAAAGCTCACAATATTTAGAGCTTTGTTGAACTAGACATTCAAGAAGGAGTAGATCAAGCAACTCAAAGGAGAGACCAATTGGCGCTGTCACAATTTCATCAAGGAGTGGATTATTTGGTGTTTGACAAAATTGCAAATGCCAAAACTGCCAAGGAAGCATGAGATGTTCCAAAGCTGTCTTATAAAGATGTAGAGAAGGCGCAAAAATTCAAACTACAGTCTTTGCAGAGAATATGAAAGGTATGAAATGTTAAGCTTAGAACTGTTGAACAATATTTTTTTCATGTCACTAACCTTGTCAATAAGATGAGAGTATATGGAGAAAATATAGAAGACAACAAGGTGGTTGAGAAAACCCTCCACACTATGCCAATCAAATTTAATCATGTGGTGACTACAATAATTGAGTCACATGACATAGACAGAATGACAATTGTAGAATTGCAGGAAGCATAGAAAGTCATGTTAGCAGGATCTTGAAGAAGACAGAAAATTAGCAGAAGTTTTGAAGAGTCAGGTGAATTTAAACAGGTTTGCCTGAATCAAGCTATAAATGAGAAGAAAGAAGTTATGGCCAAGGTAGAGGAAGTTTTAGAGGTAGAGAGAAGGCAGAGGAAATTTCAGAGGAAAAGGTCATGACACTAATTACAATAAAGGAAGATGCAATAATTTCAGACCACACAATCAAGAAAGAAGAGGAAATAATTTTGGGCTTGCTAATTGAGCAAGAGGAAGAGGTAACTTTTATCAAGAAAGAACAAACTTAATTGTTTTCACTATGGAAAGTTTGGGCAGAGAGCTCAAATCAGATTTACACTAATGAATCAAAGCAACAACACTCAAGCAAATGTTGTTGAAAACCAGTTTCAAGATATTGGTGAGAATTCTAATCCACAAAGTCTATTTTTGGTAAGCAATTCTTTTGATGTGGAAAAAATATATGGTTTTTAGATACTAGTTGTAGCAATCACATGTGTGGGAAAAATGAGTTATTTTCTTCACTAGATGAAACAGTGGAATTTGACAACAAATCAAATATTTCGATATTGGAAAAAGGTCTGATAAAAATAAAATTGAAAGATGGTTCTCAAATTTTCATTTATGATGTGTTTTATGCTTCTAGTCTTTGTCACAATTTGTTGAGTTTGGACTTGTCAAAAAAGGCTGTAACATTCAAATTTATGAAGGATACTACATAATATTTGACAAGAATAAAAGATTTATAGTCAAGGTAAAAATGACTCGAACAGACTTTTCCCATTGAAAATTCAACATGAAAAATTTTCTTGCTTGAGTTCAATGATATTCTGATAATAACTAGTTGTGGCACATGCGTTTTGGACATTATCACTTTTCTAGATTAAATTACCTGTCAAGGAAAAAATTTGTTTTGGTTTGCCAGTTATTCAAATTCCTAATTGTATTTGTGAGACTTGTCAAATGGGAAAAAAACACAGAGAATCATTTCTTGTTAGAAAATTTTGGAGAGCAAAAACGTTGTTGAAGATTGTGCATTCAGACTATGCATTATTGATGTTCCATCACATAGTGGAAGCAGGTATTTCATTACCTGTATTGATGACTTTAGCAGAAAGACTTGGGTATATTTTTTGAAGCAAAAATCAAAAGCATTTAACGTTTTCAAGTCATTCAAGGCATTTGTGGAGAATCAAAGTGGCTAGAATTAAGATTATAAGAACATATAGAGGACATGAATATTTTGCATGTACAGATTTCTTTGGGTAGCATGGGATTCAACATCAATGACAACCAGATACACTCCCAACAGAATGGTGTCGTTGAAAGGAAGAATAAGACAATCATGGATATGGTGAGATTCATGTTACAGTTCAACATTGCCAAAAGAATTTTGGACAAAGCTTGCTCCTCGTATATTTTGACAGGTGTTCAACAAGGAGCGTTCATAATAAGAGTCCTAAATAAGCTTGGAATAGAAGAATGCCTTCAATTCATCACCTTAGAGTTTTTGGGTGTATTGCATATGCTCATGTACCAGATCAGTTAAGGACGAAATTAGATAATAAATGTGAGAAATGTATTTTCATTGGTTACAACATGAACTCTAAGGCATATAAATTGTATAATCCAAACATAAAGAAGATGATAATTAGTCGAGATGTGACTTTTCATGAAGAAGCAATGTGGGATAGTCTTCCAAAACTCAAAGGAGCCCATGGTGATTCTGATAGTTATGAAGATGAAGAAGAATATGGACAAGCAAGCACATAAGCTCAACAGAATCATCAAGTCGACCTCAAAGAAATCGTTAACTATTAGCAAGACTTGGAGATTATATTGTGAGCAAAGATAATGATCTATCTGATGAGGAGATTGTCAATTTTGCTTTATTTGTAGATTGTAAACTAGTAAGTTTTGAAGAAGCTTTCCTGACAAGAATTTGAGAAAACTATGGATGAAGAGATCTTTGCAATTGAGAAAAATGATACTTGAGTGCTAACAGATTTACCTGAGGTAAGAAACCAATATGAGTGAAATGGGTATACAAGACAAAGTATAAGTCCAATGGCGAGATTGATCGATTCAAAGCAAGATTGGTTACAAAGGGATACAAGCAAAAGCCAGGTATTGATTATTTTGAGGTATTCGCTCTCCTGCTAAACTTGATACAATTTGGATGATTATTTCACTTTCTGCTCAAAATAAGTGGAAGATATATCAAATGGATGTCAAGTATGCTTTTGAATGGTACTTTGGAGGAAGAAGCATATGTTAAGCAACCTGCAAGTTATGTGATCTTTGGAGAATATGACAAAGTATACAAGTTGAAGAAGGCATTGTATGGTTTGAAACAAACACTAAGAGCATGGTACAAGAAGATTGATTCTTATTTCATTGAGAATGGTTTTGAAAAATGCCTATTTGAACATACTTTGTACATTAAAACTGTTTAGTCTGGTGATATGCTCATTATATGTCTTTATATTGATGATTTGATTTTTCCTGAAAATAATTTAAAGATGATTGTAGAATTCAGGGAGGCCATGGTGAAACATTTTGAAATAACAGATTTAGGTCTAATGTCTTATTTTCTAGGCATTGAAGTTGTTCAACAAACTCATGGCATTTTCATTTCACAAAAGAAATATGCTAATGATATTTTGAAGAAGTTTTAGATGGAGAATTCAAAGTCTGTCTCTACGCCAGGTGAAGAGAAGCTGAAATTGATAAGGGAAGATCAAGGAAAAACTGGATCCTACCTATTATGAGAGTTTAATTGGAAGTTTAAGATATTTGATTGCAACTAGACTAGATATAGTTTTTGGAGTTGGATTCCTAGAGGTTAATGAGGAGCCGCACACTTGTCATTTGCAAACGGCTAAAGAGTTCTTCGCTATATCAAGGTACCATGACTGATGGAATTTTTATGGTAATACTAATGATGTGAGACTTGCTCATATACAGATAATGATTAGGCAGGTGACATAGAAACAAGAAAAGTACTTCAAGATTTGTTTTTCATCTTGGTTGGGGTAGTCTTAGTCTTCAAAGAAACAACTAATTGTTGCACTCTTCATAGCTAAAGCAAAATATATTGCAGTAGCCAACTGTGCTACACAGGTGGTATGACTTAGAAGAATTCTTAAAGCATTGAAGCAGAAGCAAAATACTCCCACAATGATATTTTGTGATAACAAGTATGCTATTGTACTTTACAAAAATCTAGTGCTTCATCGAATCCACGTATATTGATATTCGATTCCACAAGATTAAGAATTGGTGTGAAAAAGAAGTGTTGATTAATTACTATCACATTGAAGAGCAAGTTACTGATATTTTTACAAAGCCTTTGAAAAATGAATTATTCAGTTAGTTGAAGAAAATACTTGGATGATCAACTTTGAATGCTTAGTTTAAGGAAGCAGTGTGAAAGCAATTTAAACCAAAGTATTAAATGCTCAATCTCTAGCATTTATTATAGCTACCAAATTTCTTATCCAAGTCATTTAATATGAAGACTTTGAGCACCAGCATATTAATTACTTCCCATGCTTCTTGACTTTGTAGTTGCTTTCTATTTTGTCACTTTATATTGCAAAACCTATAAAAGGCAAGTCATGTACCGTGTTTGTATCAGTCCATTAAGTTATCAAAGTTTAAGAATTTTCTCTTCCATTTATTATGTGTTGTGTATGTTGGTGAGAGAAAAATATTAAATATGTTATTTGAATGAGTTTTTGATATCATTCACTAGGATAACTATCCGGTAAGACATGATATTTTATTGAAAATCTCTTTTTTTTTAATGTCGATGTTGAAAAATTCTTCAATGTTATGCTTATGAGAGCAAAGCTACAAGAGCGGAAAAAAAAGTATTCATTGTATAAGATTAGCTAATGTGTAGAATTATTATTATTATTTTTGGAATCCAAGATAGTTCACCATTCACAATAGTGACTAATTTCTTTTGGTGTAGACTCATATATGTGGATTTTACCTTTAACCATGATATTCTCTCTATACACACTACTAGGAATCAAAATTATTTATTTTTATGCACTATAATTCAATTCTATCAATGAATTGAATTTTATATTTGGAAGCGAATTTAAGTGAATAAATTGAAATTAGACTAAAATGAATGTGATTTAGTGTGAATTGAATTCAACAAATAAAAATATCAAAATAATCTTACTTAAATATAATATTTTGTTCCTAACCTATTAATAAAGAATAAAATAATAAAAATAATTAAATTAATTTATTTTTAATCTATTCCAAATCAAAAAATTGAATTTAATTCCTTCATTTACCAATCCATTCCACATTTCAAACATGATATTTCAATTCAATTTCATTCGAAGTTTGAAACACCCGTAATAGAAATTTTAGAACTGTTACATTCTCAACAGTAGAATGAGAGTGCAATTGCTACCTCAGTTAGGCGCACGAATCAACCTTGTCCCCAATGGTAAGTTGCGGCTCCCTTACTGGTGACAAGTCCCCTCCCTCACGACGCTCTCTTACCGGTTCAGCATCATAATCAATCAAATCCACAAACACCTTCACTGCACCGTTCAGCTACAGCCGCCCGCACTGGATCCGCACCCCAGACTCCTCAAAACCTTTCGTCTTCTTCAACATCTCGCAGCCTTCGAATCGAGAAACGAAGGACCCATCTCTTCTATAAGGCTTGTTACTGGCCGAAAGCTTGCTCAGGTACTCTGTGATCTTTTTAGTAAAAAAAATAAATAAATAAAAATAAGAAGATAATGGATTTGTGCTAAATTATTGCACTTCTTGTGGTTCTGTTCATGCATATGAATTTATGAAAATAGAAAAACAAAATGATGAGAAATCACATTTAACTATGCTATAATGGTAAATGTTTTTTACTGCTGAGCTCTTTTTGTAATGTACTTTGGTTTGTTGTGATAACTTTCTCTCGTTCTATTTCTTAATTTCTTATATGTACTCTAACTGTATAATCCCTGCTCATTTGATCACTATTTGGTGGTTGTCGTTAAGTATCATCTAACATAAAGGGTTTTGATTAAAGAGTGCCCTTGGATAATTAAGAATCAGAGGTTTTTTTAAAATCCTCAATGGATTTAATACATTAAAAACTTTAAAAATCTTGTTTCGATAAGAGTTTTCCTGTATTGATTTCTCAAGCATTGAAGACGTAAAAGGAGAACTTATAAATGATACATGGCAAGTATGTCTAGGAAAAGCATGTGCTTCTGCAAAATTGTTTATATCAAACCTATTTACAAACAAGCTAAAAATAGTTCACTCACAAGTTATTTGCTGGCGCCATTCCAAGCCAATGAGCTATGCTTCGCATGGTTGGTCGAGATTGAGGGTTTGTTTGCAAACATGAAAAACTTAGGCTGGCAATCAATCCCAATTCCTTCAAAGTATGGTTATTTGCTGGAGGTGAGAGGCGTGGGTCTAAAATCTCATTGAAGTTTATCTTTGAACCACTAGAAGTCTGTTGAATATAAGAAACAAGATCACCAGGGTGCTTTCCCATAAGAACTTCTAAAGCCAAAACACCAAAGCTGAACACATCACATTTCTCAGTCACTGCCATTGTGTAAGCAAGCTCTGCACAAGCCAACATAAAAGTGAAAATTAGTTAGTTGTGAGCAGAGACATGAAGAAATCCCTATTTGATTTGGTTGGATCTAAGTAACTATTAGTATATTAAATAGAAAAAACCAACCATAATATTTTCTCAAGTAGATCAATAAACCATTAAATTGATAACATTTTCTTGAAGCTATATTTACCTTAACCATTTACTTGTCTCTATCTTTTAAGAACTTAATAGATTATATTAAATAGTACTAATTGGATTTCAAGCTGAACAAAATTAGACAGAATATATGAAGCACACCTGGAGCTGCATAACCATATGTGCCTGCGAATGATGTCCACATTGACGAATCAGGTTTCAGGAACCTGGCGGTGCCAAAATCTGAGACACGAGCTTCGAGATTTGAGGACAATAAAATATTCTTGCTTGCTATGTCCCTGTGAATCAGTGGTGGAGCACAATCATGATGCATATAGGACAAAGCGTTTGCTACACCTTTAATAATAACAACCCTCTTAGGCCAGTCAAGTTCTAATGCTTTGTTGTCATTTCCCAGCATATCAACCAAGCTCCCTCTATCCATATACTCATAAATCAAGAATGTGTGCAACCCTTCAGAACAAAATCCATAGAGCTTCACAATGTTCCTGTGGCGTGTTTCTGTCATGGCTTCTACCTCACTTTGAAAGGTTTTTATACTCTCAATATCCAAGTTGTCAGCTTCACATTTCAACTTTTTCACAGCAAATACTTGACCTCCTTGCATCACTGCATTGTAAACTTTTCCAAGTGATCCCTCCCCAATGCAGTACTGGTTGTCAAAGTTCTTGGTAGCTTCAATTATATCTTTGTAGACAATTTTGCCGTTGAAGTACCAAATTGAAAATGAATTTTGTCTCCTGTTTGGCGAGTTTTGCCTTGAAACTCCTGGCTTTCTCTTATCAGTGAGGAAAAAAATCCCAACTAACACCAATGAAAGCAATAAAACACCTCCCAATGAAGCAACAAGGGGTGTTACAACCTTGCTTTTGTTACTTCCATCACCAGGTTCAGTGAGTGAGACATCACAAGGTCGCAAACCTTGGATATTCCCACATAAATCTTTGTTGTTACTCAAATCCATTGGATGAGAAGAGTTGAATATGCCACTTTTAGGCACAGGTCCCTCCAAATGATTGTGGGAGAGGTTGATGGCTGACAAGCTCAACATTGCACTGAGGGACTCAGGGATGGGGCCTGACAAATTGTTGTGAGAGATGTTCAAGCTTATCAAATTTGCAAGCTTACCAAGATTTACAGGAATTTCCCCTGAAAGTGAATTGTAACTCAAGTCCAAAAGTTCTTGTAAAGCTGCAAGATTTCCAACTTGGTAGGGGATTGTGCCATTCAAGTCATTGTTGCTCAAATTCAGCCTAAGCAATTTGTAGAATTCTCCTATCTGATTTGGGATTGGTCCCAATAGCATGTTCATTGATAAGTCTAGAGACTGCATATTGGAAAGGTTTCCCATTTCTTCTGGTATCATGCCAGAAATTTTGTTCCCACTCAAATTTAAATCAAACAAGCTGGATGCATTTCCAATTTGTGGAGGAATCTCTCCTGATATTTGATTGGAGGATAGGTCAAGCACACTTAGTTGGTCCAACTGAAAAATCTCACCTGGAATGTTGCCACTAATGGAATTACTAGCCATTTTGAGAAATTGTAAGTTTTTGCAGGCACCCCATTTTGAAGATAGCTCACCTTGAACCCTGTTATAGCTGAAATCCAAATATGTGAGGTTAGGATATACTCCAAAGTCCCGATCTGCATAGCCTGTCAACTGGTTCTGTTGAAGTCGAACTCTGTACAAGGTTGAGCAGTTCCTAAGGCTTATTGGAATTGGACCAGTGAAACTATTTACAGCTGCAGTGAAATTGACAAGCTTTCCACCTTTGCACACTTGAGGTGGCAGTTCACCAGTGAAGTTGTTCTCAGCAAGATGCAGCGCAACCAAAGCAGAGAAGTTTCCGAATTCTTGTGGCACCGCACCATTCAAGTTGTTCAGGAATAATCTCACATCGGTGAGATTCCTTAACCTACCAATAGTAGGGGGTATTGTACCTGAGAGATGGTTTTGATACATTGTAAGAATGCTTAAATGTGTACAGTTTCCCAGAGATGGAGGAATAGGCCCATAAAAGTAGTTCTCATCAAGAGATAACAAAGTCAAGTTTCTTATGTTGCCTATTTCATTTGGAATTCTGCCACCTAGCAGGGTCTTTTGGCACAGGAGATTCCTGATACTGATGAGACCAGTTTTTGGCTGATCACTTCCATCAGGAAATAAACGGGGGTCTAATATTCCTGTTATCTGATTTTGCGATACATCGAGCTCATATAGCTGAGTCAGATTTGCAATAGAAAGAGGTATGGTGCCATTGAGATTATTGGTGGAAAGGTCAAGTAGTTGAAGTTTTGAGAGCACCCCAATGTTTTGGGGTATATTGTCCGTGAGCTTGTTTGTGTTGAGATCAAGGCTTAGGAGATTTGGGAATGCAGAGAAGTTCAGGCTTTGAAGAGTACCTGCAAGTCCAGTGTATGCCAAGTTTATAGCACTCACTCTGCCTTGAGAATCACAAGTGATACCTCGCCATGAACATGGGCTTTGAGTTGCACTGGTGTTGCCGGTCCGTCCTGGAAAAACCCATGAGTCCAAAATTGATTGGTCCGGGAGACTTTCTTTCCACCTGATCAGGGCCTCAGCTTCTGTTAGCCCTGATGTGCCTTCACATAATAAAGCCAGCAAAACCACCAAAGCAGCATGAATTTCAAGGCATGCATAAAATCTTTCAATGACCATTTTTCAGAAACTGGCTTCTTCACTTCCTTATTTTGCTTGATGAGGAGTTGTATGCTTATTGCCATTTGCTGTTTTTTCAAATTGGACTTCTATTCTCCTTTTTGTTTTTTCTCTTTGGGTTTGAGGACTTTTATTAGCTTAAGTAGCCAAACTGACCATTTTAATTTGAGCCAGTCGATTTTTCGCACGTGATATCAGGATAGTTGACAATGCATGGAAATTGGATCGCAAGGTGTGAAATGTCACACTGACTTTGAATTAAATAGGAATATCCTTTTCTATTTTCAGGTACATACATTAAAAAGTGCGATTATTCCACATTCATGGATTTCTGGTTGCCTACTTGAACCTTTTGGTTTTCTACTAAACCGAAAGTGCTTGAACTGACCAAAAATCAACAAAAGAAAGTAATTGTGCATGAATTGTTTTCGAAATAAAATTGCTTTCTTATAAATCCTTCAATAAATGTTGTCCAACCGAGAAACTGTAAGAATTTGTCTATTATGAGCTGTTATCAATTCTCGACCGAAAAACAAAAATAGCTGTTATTAATTGATAGTGTTTTTTTTTATAAAAGTGGGCTAATGGAAGATCCATTTATATGTAGGCTAGGTTGATCTACTAGCTTCTGGGTTTGTCACGGCTTGTTGGGCTGATGTTATAGGGTTCGTCAGGTCAGGGACCTTGGTGACTCATGATGGGAGGGCTTACTAGGATTGTATTGTTATGTGTATTCATGGTTAGGTCCCCCGCCACTTAGTAAGACATTATTCTACCCAGAGGTGTAATTGGGTTGGTTCGGGTTTGGAGAGAAAATAAATCCGAACCAATCTTTTTTACTTCGAGTCAGTTTGGTTAGCGTTTGACACTTTTTTATGGAATACCTGCATCAAACAAACCGATTAAAATCGATTTGGTTCAATTTTGGTCTTCAATTATCCAATTGAGTTTTTATCCTTGAAAATCTCACAAAACAATCAGAAAAATCTAAAAATAAGTTTAGAAAAATCTAAAAAATGAAGAAAAAATCTTAAAAACATAAATGACTCAAAACTCAATAACAACATTTACCTAGAATGTGTATTGGCTTTTGAAAAAAAACAAAAATTGGATCTTTATCAATGAACTTCATTCCTTTACCACAAAAAACTTCATACCTTTACTGGCTCAAACTAAGAAAGGGAAAGTTACTTTCTTTCTTTTTTTTAACATAATTACAGTCCAACAGTGAGAAGAACATAAAGGGAAAATGTCAAACAGGTGGAGCTACAGAAGATTTATACAACTCTCTTCCACTTGCGTGCGTATAATGACAGTGGCAGTTAGAGCTATATACGGCTTCGGGCAGTTTAACTCGAATCTGTACGAAATGGATCAGAAAATTTTAGTCCATTAACCTGTGTACTTTTTTATCAGGACTAGTCAACCTAACCCGCATAAGTGAGGGAATGTTTTCATTTGCGATACTTATTTATATTCTTGATGGATGGACTTTGGTGAATTAGTTTATTCTACTATTTTTTATATTTGTATTTGGTATTTGATTTGTTTATGTTTGATGTTTAATAATTGGTAGTTGTTAATTTATATTCTTTAGTAGTTTTGCTATTTTTTATAATTGAAGGAGCTATGTATATTTGATTGGTTTGTAACTTTGTATGTTATTATTTATAAAAAATTAACATTTTGGATTTTTGAAATTGAATGTTTAATTTTAATATTTGCAATATTTAGTAATTAGTACTGTTATTTGTTTAAAATTTAACTTGAAAATTGAATACTTAAAGAAAAGTGTGTATATATATATTTTGCGAGGTAAAATATACTGTATAAATAAAAATATATAATATAGGGTATAAAAAAATTTTAAAAAAATATTGAAGAAAAAGAGGGTTATGCGAGCGGTCCTTACCGGTCTATGGGCTTATGCAAGAGCAAAAATATGAACAGAAAAAAGGGTTATGAGATTGGTCCGTTGGTCTGTGAACTTATGAGGGGTGGACGCTACCACCTAAAGCTTAGTCGTTTATGAAACGAACCACTAGTCCACATATCCACCTCTAGTGGTAGTGGTAGATTTGTCCTACAGCGATGGCTAAGCGCGTCACAACAAGGGCTCTTCTTGGACTGTAATAGCTCGCGGCTAGAGGTGGTGGAGCTTGGCGTTCCT
Organism: Dalbergia oliveri; assembly: GCA_030441495.1. NCBI lineage: Eukaryota > Viridiplantae > Streptophyta > Magnoliopsida > Fabales > Fabaceae > Dalbergia > Dalbergia oliveri. The sequence goes on along the minus strand of JAMLFY010000009.1, from coordinate 24,877,831 downwards.
GCAATGATAGATTATGAGAGAACAGGTGGCAATGATTAGGAAGCATTAAGGCTTAGAAATCATAGATAGAAAGTCCCAAAGAGATAGATCTAAGATGAGAGAATGGGAATCATAGATATTGTGAGTGAGAAAGAGTTGGCAGCGATAGCAAGGTGTAGAGAAGGAGTTGGGGACGCAAGTTAGGGTTTTGAAAGATGAGAGTTGATTTGTTAAGCGTGTTAGTGAGGAGAGAGGTGTGGGTGAAGATATGTGGGTAGTGGGATCCAGGACTCGAATCAATATGCCATCGATTTAATTGGGTTGACTCGATCACACCCAATGGCTTGTACCAAACCAAACCAAACACCTCAGTTTGATTGGGTTGGTCAGATACATACCGGTCCACTTGATATAGAGATTAAGAGAACGATCAATAATGATACTTCTCGATCATGCTAGGGAATGATTATCAACTAAAAAGATTTTAGTAAGAGGTTTCCCCCCCCCCCTACTAGAATTTGAAAGAGAGATAAGTAGATAACCACATGGTTTATGGTAGTCCACAAAAGATAATCCATCATAGTATGAGTAATTAAAAACGTATTTATTCTGATATTTCTATTTTTCTACCACCCATGAGATTTCCACCGTTTATTGATAGTGAATAATGATGGTTGTACTTTGTTTCGTTACTTTCTCTTCATAACAAGTGGCTATACTCCTAGCTTTTAATTACATTGTAGATAGATACAACAAATGTTTGTTTGTCAAATCAGTTCAATGACTATTGTAGATATGTATTTGGTAGTTTATGGGGCAAACAATACTTCGTGATGAAAGTTGGCTTTTATAATGAAGTGAAGAGTGTAAGGACTGCAGAATAGTAAAGTCTTAAAAGACTAGCTCTTACTTATTAGGGAGCTCCTCGTGGAAGGGAGAGAACAACTGCGAAGTTTAGGGAACTCTCGAATCTGTGATATTATAAAAGGGATAGTTTAATTTTACTTTGCCAAGATCACATTTTCTTCCCTAGAAATAAAAGATTCCCACTTAGATGATGGGAATGAAACTTGTCAGATCATATTTCCTTCCCTAGAAATGAGGTAATGAGGTTTATTTTATTTCTGGAAATGAAAATTATCTATGAATATTTTTTTCAATATGTTTACCAAATATAGATAAATTTTCCAAAATCTAAAATTAATCCTGCCACCACACAGTCGCTAAGGATATACTTAATTCCTATATTTTACATCCAATTTTTCTTTTGGTGAATTCAAGGTATTTACCATCGAAAATAATAACTACTTCTTTCATGACGTAAAGTTTATATTCGTAAATTTTGCCTAAAAATATACTTAATTCCTATGTTTTAGATCCCAAATAATTGAAGGTAGAGTTTCACCTAAAGGTTGTTTCTGGGAGCACCGAATACAGCGATTTTCTTAAACAGCAATTTAAATCCATACACTTATAAATTATTAAACCTTATCCGAAATTCGTAACTCAGGTGAACTATTTTGTTTATTTTCTACACCTTAAAAAAAAAAAAAAGCAACCACATAAAGACAGCTCAGGTTTAAAACCACATAAAGATAACTAACTAAAGTGAATTCAGGATATATATCAAAATGTGAATGGCGAAAGAAATGAGTGCTTTTAAGAAAGATGTACTTTCATCTTTAGTAGCTGATCCTTTGATCCATATATTACTAAGAAACTAGCTTCAAGTATCTTAAAAGAAATTATTACTTTTAACAAAGATAGATGTAATAATAGAACTTTCTTTTCTTCCTTTCTTTCCATTTTTTTTTCGGTTGGAAACATTGCAATCATGTAACTTTAATCTATAGTACGTGATCCAAAGATCATTAAGAAATGGATTCTACTTTGTAAAGAGATTAACTAGAGGCGTAAACAGAGCAAGGCATCGATCCTATACTACTATCCATACATCACTAAGATGACTGATTGATTAGTTCATGTCCAGACCGGGTTTTATGGGGGACCATATCCACAATAATTAAAGCTAAGTAAATAAGTACTTCTGCCCGCCATAAATACCCAATTAAAGCCCTGATTTGATATGCCCTGGGGACCTTTCAGTGGCAATTTGATTTGATTTGTTTTGTTAGATGCCGAGCAAATCATTCATATTTCACTCACATTTTGGCTAAACAAAGGAAAATTATAGTTTATAGTGCTTTCACTTCATGATTATACCCAACCCCACTTTTGATCAAGAAACGCACTTGCCACGAGCGAGCACCATATCCACAAAGTCTTGGCATTCATCATCTGCAAGTGAGTCTATTTGCAAGTGGACTAAGCCCTAGGTGATGTTATAAAAATTAGACAAATAGTACTATTTTTTTCACAGTTAATGAATGTTTTAATATTTTAAAAATATACACACCATAACATTAATTTATTATTTATTAATTATTATATTGATCCTTTAATTAGTGTGATATTAAATTAATCCTTTACTATTATAATTGTATAATGATTAAATTAGTTACCTGTAAAATCATGTCAAATTAATATTTTAATATCACATGTTTATCATTAAAATGGAATTAAATTAATTTTTTATGAACTAAATTAACGGAATAATTATCATAAGAAAACGTTGGAGAGATCAATTTTTTTAAAATCAAAATATGTTTGTCATAATAACATTATATACTATGAAATAAATCCTCTCATTTAGGATTAATTTTTTTTAGCGTTCTTTCCGAGCTAATCTATTTATTTTTAAAAATGTAACTTCTTTAATCATATGCCTTATTTTATCAAATAACTATTCTAATTATTTTTCAATAAAATATATTTGTAATTTATTTCGTTTATGTAACATTGATTACTCATTATCATATCAGCATGAGTATGATATGCCCAAAAAAAATGAAGGACAATTCAAGATAAAAAATGTTAATATAAATTCGAGTTATGGTTAATCACATACGTGACATGTTCTCGATAAGTACTTTTATAATATTTATATATTTTTAACTTTAAATTATGTTTTTAATAATTGATATGTTATCACGTATAAGATAAATCATAAATGTGAGACTATAGTATCATTATTGAGTTGGTAGTACTGGTTTGTTCATGCCACTATATTTGTTTTAAATTTATGCATGTATTCTTTCTGTTCCATAATAATAATTATCCTCAAAAAATTATATAATTTTAGTATATTAAAAAATTAATGTATCTAATTATAATTTATAGTTAGATATATTAATTTTTTAATATATTAAAATTATTTTTTTTAGAGTGACTAATAATATGAAATAGAGGGATAGTTAAGTTTAGCTTTCTGTTAACCGAAACGGCAATAGACGATAAGCAACTGTTAGCTGACGCAGCTACACAAGATGTTACTCTATGTGATATAGTCTATTGAAAGTGACATTGTACCCAACTATATGTCTTCATAATTGAATTTCAGGAATGGTTATGTTACCCATGAAAGTTGAAGCTACCAACATTTATGCTTCTCTGGGTCGGTGGGTAACCATATCGTCCTGTGCCTCACACACGCCTGCATGTGCACACACACAAACAATAACTGCAAAGATGGATTTGAACACATTAATTTCCAACTAGCTGTGGTCTTTGGACTTTTCTGTGTTATTGCAATTTGCAAAACAAGCAATGGAGGCACTGAAGTGTAGCTAAGTTAGAATGATTGCTTCTGAAGAAATCGACATGTTATAGAGATGTGTAAATAAATCTGATGGCAAAAGAATGACTTGAAGAGAGACTAAAATAATATTAAGCATGATAGCTAGTTATATAGGTCTATAGGGAGAGAAGAAAATACGTGCATGAATAGAATTCTGAAGGGTTCAGATTCCCCGTGAATTGTTTATTGCATAATAATAATATGTGGTGACATGGTTGCTAGCTAGGGGTAAATCATGGAGTCATTCTTGTGTCCTATTTCTTCCTCCATAATCCATTATAACCACAAATTTCAAAGGTACGAGAGAGAGTGCATTGAAATAAAGTATGAGAGAGTGCATTGGAATAAAGGTAAACTAGTGATAAATAACACTCCATAGAGGAAGAAAAAGGTTTCTTCCGGGAGTAGGTAAGTATTTTTCTAAATCATATTGCCGGGTAAATAATTAATTGGGGTATGGGAATGATTTGTGTGTGTGTGTTGGGGGGGGGGGGTGTGCTGCACTAGCCAATTGGAATTTGGCTATGGGGCCATGGTGAATTGAGATGCGTTTCATTTCCCATCAATAAGACAAACTACATTGTTTTTATAATCTTGTAAGGGTATCTTTCAATTAGCCGAAGAAGAAACAAATATTGTAAGAGAAATGTGTCTGTTAAGTATATCTGCAATTTTTTATGGTAGGACTTATAATAGAAATATGGTTCTAAGCCTGCTTTGTTCTAGTTTTTGTAAACCGATTTTCTACATTTAGAAAAAAAATCTTACTCTTTTCTCTTTTTTTTCCCTTAAAAGAGAGCAGAAATTCATAGTCGTTGAACTAAAATCTTGGGTATATTATTTTTTTTGTTATGCAGAAAAGAGTGTACCAGCTTTATTGATGAGGACTCAACGGGTCCAAAACAGCGAGAGAAAAAATATTTGTTTTAGCAACTTCCATCCACACTGAGAACAAATCTTGGGTATATTGCTTCGATTTGAAGTAAAATTTAAAGTTTCCATCAAATTGTTAATAGGATTGACTCACCTTATCAATTTTCCATTGCTACAGATCCCCTATTTGTAATCATCTATAAGATCAATTCTGAATTACAATAACTCTTCCCCACATCCTATATTTTTTATGTAGAAAAAAAAGTGTCCATCAACTTGATGAATTGTGTAACAATCCAACTGGAGGGAGATGTGCACATAACACTGGGATGGATGTCCCAGCTCCTCAGCTGAAAGCAACAATTCAAAAGTGAAGCAGATTGTGATTTGTAATCTTCAGCAAGTTATCTAGCCCTTTAGGCCTGGCCCTTAATACAAATATGAGACAGATAGATCCACCTGCATTGTTATATCACCAAATTTTGTTCACATAAATTAGCATAGGATAGTTGCAGTGGACTCCATTGATAGGGACTCATCTAGCTTTGGTAAGGAGTGGAGTGGCCTAGAACTAGCTAAAAGACACTCTCTCTTTTTATTTTAGATTGTAATATCAAAAGGCATGAGATGTTGCCTCAGGAATCCAAGAATATTAAGGCACCGCTTGACTAAAAGATCCAAATTCAAGTTTTTCAGAATATACAATCCAAGAATCAGGGTGAGATGGAGATTCCAAGTGGCTAGAGGCATTAGAAGGACATGAACTTGGATTCCATGTGCCAGCATTTGCAGTGATTTATTCAGAAATTTCTTTGACAACAGTGATGTAACTTATAAAGAGATTCATGAGTTAGCTTTAGTTACAGCTCAAAATCAAATTAATTGGATGCATTCTTCTTGGAGGCAGTGGTAAAGAAATACAAAAGCAATTAATAATGAAAAATGAAGGTATACTTCTATAATGTGTGAATATAGTGGAAGCATAGATAATGGCAGTGAGATCATGGTGGGTCAGATAAAACATGGTAATGCACATACATTAAGTTTATTTATATCTTGCATTGTTTGTGTGAGGTATATCCTACAAGTATCCATTGTTATTCTTTCTTTTTCTGTCAAAAGCCACTTGAAATTTATTCCAATCTATTAGCTTTGTTAAGAAAATGATCAATGAAAATGTGCCTTTGAGGGAGCAAGGAAAGATACTTGCTTTCCAAGCACTTTATAGGCATGTGGCCTTTCTTTATGGAAGACGGGACCTCGATGGAGCAATTGGATTGCCATATATATCAGTATTAATTAACTGTATAAGACATGTACTAATTAAATTAAGGAACACGACTCTCTCAGTATAACATTATATTCTTGAAATTTTGGGTTGAGATTCAATTCAATTGTAGCTCAACAATTTTTAAATTTTTTTTTTAACTTAAACCAATTCAAGTACAAAAACATACATTATATTTGAGCTTATGATGTAAATAAATAAGGAAGTAACAACGACATGAAGGAGTTTAGAAGACAGAGGATTGGAAAACAAATCCTCTCGGTACCCGACAAAGCCTTCAGGAAGAAACTGTCCATTTTCCTTCTACAGTCCATGCCCACTTCAAATGCTAGAATAAGACTGTTAACCTAATCAAATCATATAGTGTGCCCCGTTTTCCCTTTCAATTTATCACTCAAAAAATCTCTTAGATTTCACCTTAGTTCAAATTTTATTCAAGAAGGTGATCCTGTGGATTCAACTGATCCCTAAAACATATATTGCCGGCAGAAAACTTTTCCAAAATAATAGCATGGTACATTTAATCTAAATCTAAATCTGTCTATAACAAACAGGTATATCCAACCCATCTGGAAAGCATGATATCACATGGAAAACCATACAGTTTCTGTTTCTGTTTCATATTTTAATGTTTCTTGTTTATTAATTATTACATTATGGCTGGTGCCTTGCGCAACAAAATGAGATTCTGATTTGATTCTGATTCTGATTCTGCAAATCAAAATGATCCACCTAGCTATATCTCTCTCTTTTCTTTAATTAGCCCTTTAGATATTAAATGCAGTATTAGTGTATTACCAATGCAAACTATTGCAAGAAAAAAGAATAACACAACGATTTAGCAGCAAAGGAATCCTCTGCAAGTATCACATTGGCTGACCCAACCAAACATCAGTTGTACCAGCTTCTGGGCTGTCTTTGTTTATAAAAGAGGACAACGTTAGTGGGTCAAGTCTTTTTGGGACTCTTCTGTCTATGTGAATCATTCCACTAGCAATTTTGTTGTCTATGATTTTGCTAAGCAACAAAGGGAGTTCCCCTAAGATGTGGGATTATTTTAACAAGGTGGACCATCCTATATATTACGGAGCCGCCAAACCCAAATTTGCCAACCTGAATTCAATTCACCCTCATATGGGTAACATTAATTAACAACTGCCATATGTCTATGTAACGTAACCAAACTACAAAGTGCAATATTAATCTGAGATTAGGACTACATACATGTGCACTATTATGATGATGTAATAATAGAAATGTGCAGACATGATAATCAAATTAATTAATGTGGAAGGAGGAATTTAAATTTAAATAAAAATAAATAAATAAAAGCATAGGATGCTTGGTTGCAACAATGGGGCCCAAGTGTTAGGCCCAGTGCTGCCAAGTGAAAGCACCTCAAGTGGAGCCTGTGGTAGCACAGTGAAGCTTGCGTGTGTATGGGCCCACTTGCTGGGTACTCCACAATCTAAGGCCCATAGAAATTTGTCAGAACTCACTAATCAATCAATATCAAATAATCAATAATAGGGTAAAATATGGCAGTTTACAGTACCCTGAGCCTGAAAGCACGCCTAAGGAAAGCGACACCCGAAGCCGCAGTTTCATAACACCATAAACAGAATCAGAAGCAGAAGCAGAATCAGCGAGTGAGTGATTAAGTGAGTGAGTGAACTACCCAGCATCCACCATTATCCTTCATGGGCAATAGTTGGCCATTTGGGTACAGCTTTCGGTTTTGTACCGGGCCTTGGGTCCTGTTGATAGTGAAAGCTTTTCATTTTATATTAGGATAAAATGCCTGGCAGAATAATACATCATCCCATTTACTTGAAAAATCTACAATTTACCCCATTTGAAAAACCTGCACCTTAGCAAGAACTATTTGGCCTATGGCTAAGCTCTATTACTATTTCTAGAAATATGGGTTGGATAGCTTAACCAAACCACTAGAGCTTGAACACTGCGAGATTTCCATATAGATTTACTCAGATTATTCATATAATTTATAAAAAATAAATTATAAAAAAGAAAATACCAAACACACCCTTAGAAAATAGGATCGAGTGTAGATTTTTTAAATAAATGGAATAGAAAGTCGTTTCTTAATATCTTTAGAGATGTAAGTGTATTTTATCCTTTATATTATTATTATTATTATTATTATTATTATGATATGATGGTCTTCGGGTTTCACTTCAGAATACGACAACAACCTCTTATTCTGAACCGCTCAATGTGCCCAAGAAAAACTCTAATGTAGACTCAACCACTTGTATAAAGTAAGTTAATAAATTACTCATACTTTATAGCTAAAATTAATTAATTATAATACACTACAAGTGTAAAAAAAAGTCTACAAAGGTATTTAATAATGTATTATCATGCCATTATTAAAGATATTTATTGCTTTAAAAATCATATATTGCTGTATGATTTGTTGACAATATAAAATATATTACATTGATATTCTTTTTTAAAGTCAACATAATATTTCATATCAAACAACTACTCAAATTTTTGTATTTACAATGCTATAACTATCTGTCCTCTTGAAAAAAAATTCTCTCAAATTGTCTGTCATTTTAAAATATTAAAAATATATTAATAATTTTTATATTTATCCTTATTATTTTTATTTCAAATAAATTGAAGAGTAAAAGAAGGGATATAAATTGAGAGAAAATTATCAATAAAAAAGATAATTTTTTTCTTGTCTAAATCGCTGGTATCTAAAATTTATTGAACTCTAATCAATTTGATTATAATCTGGTCAATTCACTTGAAGGATAAATCTTTTTATTTAAAAAAACTTAAAACTGTGACATTATTTAAAAGAAGAATAATTTATATTTTGATATCCATATGGATGTAGATATTTATGTGATCTCATGTGTGAGAGGAGTGATGAAGAATAAGTGAGAAGAAGAAGTAAGTGATTAGACCCATACTATTTATAAATAGGGTGTTGTGTTTAAAAAGTTGAATGTTAAAATAATAAAGTTGTTAAAAGAAAGTGTCTCTGTAAACCAATCAATCATTGTGCTGACGTTCTTGCTCAAAGTGTGCATGTTATTTTTAATGGTTTTGTGGCTTTCAATTCAGTTCCTTTTTTCTCTGTAATGGTTTTCCATGCGGATTTTGTTGGGGTAATTTTCCCAGGTTCTCTTGTAATTAGCTTTTTCTCTTTTGGGTGTTAACCCCGTTATTCATTTAAAGAAAAAAACTACTCAATCATGGGTAAAAAATTAATTTAGTTATATTAAACTATATTTAAATTTATTTGATATCATCAGTTATTCTTACAAAAAATAAAAAATGAATATAAGTGAATGGAAAAATATTTTGTAATGTATTTTATGGCGATTGAACCTATAGCTAGTGGTTATGGTGATGTCATGCACCTTTGAGTGGATGATCAATGGTCATGTGTTTGAAATCCACCCGCTCCCTTATCTTTAGGAAAAATTCTTAACCTTAATATTTTTGTTAAAATAAAAATAAATAATTATATGTCTTTTATGCATTCAATGAATCGGAATTAAAAAACAAAATTTTGCAAAATTATATTATATTTAATGTATTAAAACTTTCAAAGCTTGGCAATTTAGTGAACATTTTTTCCTAATTTTCAATCATTGTTTTGAGAACATTAATCGTAAAATTCTTAAAGTAAGAATAAATTAATGAATGGTTTTGAAAATCTTAAATTTAGCAAATAAAAAAGTGGTATATTGAAATTTTTAAAAGCTTTATTATACATTGATCAAAGTTTTCTTTCATTTATTCTTTAATCCGTTTTGTTTTAATAAAGCTATAGTTAACTCTTGACTTAGTTGGCGTATATTGTGTAAATTAATCTCCTATTATATCTCAAACTTTGAGTTGGAGACTCTGCTTTTGGAGCCACATCCTATCTCATTACGTCAGATTAACGTGGGATTAGGTTACCTCTAATCATGTTTATGTGTGACCCCTCGCAAAGCATCAATTATGAATTGCTATGGTTAAAATAATAAAATTCAGCGTAATTGACATCGTAATCTACGAAAGAAAAGAAAAGAAAATTATAACCTGTCATTGTGGGTGTGGCAACGTAGCGCTGGTAGAGACAGAATACATGGGACCCTGTTGAACAGAAATCGTACACGTGTTGGGCTGTGAAAGGATGCAGAAGATGAGTACCCACGTGGACTGTGGGGTCTTCATTCGATTGGATCCATTTGACATGGTCAATCAATCACCATTCAACCTTGTCTTGATCACCGTTTATATAGTTTGAGTAAAGTACTATTTGATATTAAGATTATCCATAAAAAAATAATTTGATATTTATTGTTCTAAGTACCAATTTAAATTTAATTCTTTCGATTTAAAAATATAATAATATCAAGCTATCTTTATTTCATCGTAAAAAGTTGATCGGTTTTGAGTTAAACAAATTTAAGTTTAATAAAATTGATAAATTATTAATTACGAAATCAAAATACCGAATAGGTATTTTTTTAATAAAATTTAATTGTGCCCATAATATGATTGACTCTTAAACAAGTTAATCAAATTTATCACTTGATTTTATTAAATAATTCTCAGAAATTCTGTCAAGGATTTAATATATAATTTTTAATTAATGAGTAGCATTTTTTCAAAAAAGAAATTGATACATTTTCTGTATAAAACTTTTGTACACTATGATTAAATTATATATTGTTTCATCTGAGAAACAATTTTGAGTCTCATCCCACTTTTTCAAAAGTCATTGATATAAGAAAATTTAATTAGATGATAATGTAAAAAGTTTTATGGTATAGTTGCATCAAAATTAAATTTAAAAAATTGTTTTCCTTTTACTCTAATACAGCATGAGAAATCTTTGTGTGCAGACATTTAGCTCTCCTATTAGTCATTTTCTTTTATATCCACTCGGCAAACAAGATATCCTATACATTTTTGAAACAACATATATATATATATATATACATAGATGATCAAGGGTTTATTTGCTTATATGAAAAATTACAATATAAAGCTATAGTTGAGTCACTGTATTGTTTCCTAACTTTTAAATATATTTGGTTGAAAAATAAAAATGAGGTAAATTTTTTATATATATAATCTATGTGTAGTTTTATATACTATTAGACTTAGTCATTAACTCTTGTTAACCTTCTATTAGTAATAGTTAGTTTATGGACGTTATTTTGTAATAATGACAGATTGTTAGGAGTTAGTTAGCTAGGTGAGTTACATTTTTATTTTTCTCTTCCTTCAAGGTTGTATATATTTTTTCCATTCCCATTAATGAAACACAAGATGTTATTCAGGAAAATTGTTTCCTTAATATGGTATCAGTGAAAATTCTACTTCCGCTCTCTCTTCATAAGCAAGATTCTGCTCCATCCCTTGGCATCTTTCTTCAACTTGTGCGTTTCTGCTTCTATACTCTTCTCCTTCGAAGTTATGGCTCAAGTTCCTCCCATGGATGAAGCATCCAATCCTACATCCTGCATCCCTCAGATCACACTCGCTTGTTCTGGTTTCCAGGCGCTTTCATCTGACAATTACACTTCATAGAGCAGATCCATGACTATTGCACTTTTTGCCAAGAACAAATTTGGCTTCATTGATGGCTCAATTCCAAGACCTAATGATTCTCAACATCTGCTTTGTTCTTCCTGGATCAAAACAACCAAATCATCATGTCTTGGATACTTAATGATGTTTCAAAAAATTTGGTAGAAAGCATCATCTTCGCCAACATTGCTACTAGATGTGGCAAGATCTGCAAACTCGTTCAAGCAACAAAATGGTCCAAGGGTTTTTGAAGTTAAGAAAAGGTTAATAACACTCTTCCAAGGTAACTTTTTTGTGAATCAGGATTATACTAAATTGAAAGCAATACAGAAGAGTTGAATTCATTCAAAACACCTTGCACCTGCACTTGTGGAGACTCTAGATCTCTCTCGAAGGTTTCAAACAAGAATACCTTCTTTCTTTCTCATGGGCTTAATGATTTTTACTCCTCGTTCAAGAACAAATTCTACTGCAAGAACCCTACCTGATGTTGCTAAAGCTTTTTCTCTCATCCTTCAAGAAGAAAGCAACAACAGGTTGGTCAGCTTTGGTATTCAAGAAACTCATATGGCCTTTGTAGTTAAGCCAAGTATTGAAAACAACAAAGCCAAAGGCAAGAAAGAGAGATCTTATTGTTCTCATTGTGGCTACATTGGTCACACTAAAGAAAATGTTATAAGCTAGTTGGCTACCCTCCTGGATACAAAGGAAAAAGCAAGAATTTGGCTAATTCTGTGAATTAAATTTCTGACACTTTAGAAATTGTACATTGCCTTGGCATGTCTAACAACAGGACCAGAATTTACTTTCAATGCTGGCTTAGATTTCTCAAGCTGCTAAACCTTATCACAGATGAGTCCTTGGGAGGTATCATCAATAACTCTATTGAAAATAATCCTCATTCCTTAAGCAATCTTTGGATTATTGACTCAGGTGCTACAAAACATATTGTTTGCACTCCTCATCATTTTACTTCTTTATTACCTGTTGAAAACACATATGTTTTATTACCTGGCCATAGCAAAGTTGCTATACAAGGAATAGGTGATATACAATTACTCCCTAATTTATTACTAAAGAATGTGTTTTTCATTCCATCTTTAGAGTTAATCTTGTATCAGTTTCAACCTACTATTACATCAGATTTCTCTTTTCTTTTTAATGCTAACCATTACTTAATTCAGAACCCAAGTTCTCAGATGATTGGCAAGGTTAATGTTGAAGATAAACTCTATATCTTGAAGATCCCTTCACATACTGATGTAGTTCACAACTGCACTTATACAAATAATGTTCCTACTAATATTTGGCACTATAGACTAGGCCACATTTCTACTTCTAGGCTACAATTGTTACAACCTTTACTTCCTACTAGTAAAACCAATAAAAATGCATGTGTGCACATAAATACTTGTACGTTTTCCCTTTAGCAAAACAAAGAAGATTGTCATTCATCTCTAATAATAATTTTTCAACTAATGCTTTTGACCTTATACATTGTGATATATGGAGCCTTTATCATACTCCTACTTATAAGAATCATAGGTATTTTTTGTCTATTGTTGATGATTGTGCAAGATTCACTTGGACTCCTTATCAAAAACAAGTCACAAGCACCTCAACTCATTGTTGAGTTCTTTGCCATGGTTAAGACACAATTTTGTGTCACTATTAAAGCCTTAAGATCTAACAATGGCAAAGAATTGGCCTTGACAGATTTTTTAGCCAAGCAAGGAACATTACATCAATTTTCCTCTGTTGAGAGACGTGAACAAAATTCAATTATTAAACAAAATCATCAACACCTTCTTAATATAGCTAGGTCCTTGTTTTTTCAATCAAAGGTTCCTTTATCTTTTTGGGGAGATTGTTTATCCAGTGCCATTTATCTTATAAATAGGACACCATCTCCTAATTTGCCCCATGCTAAATCACCATTTCAATTGCTTTACAATAAATTACTTGACTATGTTGCTTTAAGGAATTTTGGTTGCCTAGCTTTTGCTTTTACCTTACCTTCAGAGGAACAAATTTTCACCAAGAGCCACACTATGTGTCTTCCTTGGTTATCCACCTGGATTCACAAGTTACAAACTATATAACCTTCCACTAGACAATTTTTTTATCTCAAGGGATATGATATTCCATGAGGAAACATATCCTTTTCACTCCTTACAACAGACAACAATAATAGAAGAAGATATTTTCCCAATGCTATTACTCCACACCTGCCTGACATACCCTAACCAGAAATTTCAGCTACTCTACAACTTGATATTCAGTCACAAACAATGGAAAACACAACAGGAACCTCATATTTGAGCTTCTAACCCCATTCCTGATGTCATTATCCCTGCTTAACCAAGAAAATCATCAAGAATTCCCAAAACCCCTGCCTACTTAGCAAACTATGAACACAATATTCCACACCCCATTTCCAATTTCATTGGATATAAATCTCTAGCTCCATCATATCATAACTACATCATGCAAGTTGGCTCAACCTATGAACCTCTGTTTTATCATCAAGTTGTACCCCACCAAGAATGGAGGAAAGCTATGAAAGAAGAATTGGATGCTATGGAAGCAAATAATACCTAGAAGGAACCACATTACCTCCTGGCAAACATTCTATAGGTTGTAGATGGGATTACAAAGTGAAATACAATGCTGATGGTACAATAAATAGATATAAAGCTAGATTAGTAATGAAAAGCTACACACAACAAGTAGGAATTGATTTCATGGACACTTTTTCTCCAGTTGCAAAACTAATAACCGTCAAGTTCTCCTATCCATAGTGGCCTCCAAGAATTGGCATTTAGCACAACTAGATGTTAATAATACATTTCTAAACGAGGACCTTTTTGAAGAAGTATACATGGACTTGCCTCTTGGATGTTCAATTAAGGGGAAAACCTAGTTTGTAAGCTCAATAAGTCCATATATGGACTTAAACAAGCCTCAAGACAATGGTTCATGAAGTTCTCCACCACCCTTATATCCTTAGGATTTTCCCAATCCAAGAATGATTATTCTCTTTTTTCTAAAGCAACTAATTTTGGTTTTGTTTTCTTGTTGGTATATGTAGATGACATTATCATTGCAAGCGCATCTACAATAGCAATATCTCATATTAAAGAGCAACAAAGGATTCAAGTTAAAAAACCTTGGTTCATTGAAATACTTTCTTGGACTTGAAGTGGCTAAATTATCTAAGGCTATATTTCTCTCTAAAGGAAATACATTCTTTCATTACTTGAAGACTTGCAACTTTCTAGAAGCAAAACCTCCAGCCTTCCCAATGAACCCCAACACCAAACTGAGTGCAACATCAGGAGAACCTCTAGAGGACAATACCCTTTATTGAAGATTGATTGGCAGACTCCTCTATTTAACAATCACAAGACCTGACATTACCTTTGTGGTTAATACACTAAGCCAATATATGTCAAAGCCTTACTCTTCTCACTTGCAAGCTATTCATCACCTTCTCAAATATCTAAAATCAACACCAGGCCAAGGAATCCTATTTTCCTTAAAATCTCAGTTGTGGCTTAGTGCTTATGCATATGCAAACTTGGGCACCTACACTGACATAAGGAAATCTGTTTTGGGTCAATGTGCTTTCCTTGAAGACTCCATGATATCTTGGAAATCAAAGAAACAACAAACGATTGCAAGAAGCTCAACAAAGGCATAGTAAAGATCCTTAGCATCCATAACTAGCAAATTAACTTGGCTTCACAGTTTACTTAAATACTTTCAGCTTGATTTACCCAGCTCCATGGTGTATTGTGACAGCCAATCTACAATTCACATAGCCTTTAATCCAACCTTCCATGAAAGGACAAAACACACTGAGATAGATCTTCACTTCATCCGTGAGAAAGTTCAACAAGGATCAATTCAATTAGTCCATGTCCCAAGCAAACACCAACTTGCAAATTTGTTTACAAAAACCCTTCCTAATCCTAAATTTAAGACCTTATTATCCAAGATGGGCGTTCACAACATTTTCCACAACCCATCTTGAGGGGGAGTATTAGACTTAGTCATTAACTCTTGTTAACTTTCTGTTAGTAATAGTTAGTTTAGGGACGTTATTTGTAATAATGACAGGTTGTTAGGAGTTAGTTAACTAGGTGAGTTACATCTCTATTATTTTCTCTTCCCTCAAGGTTATATATATTTTTTCCATTCCCATTAATGAAACACAAGATGTTATTCAGTAAAACTGTTCCTTAATATATACAAAGCTCATCCATAAAATATACACATCTTATTTTTATCCCCTAACCAAATGTACTCTTAAAATTAGATGTTTGCATTACTTATTTTTTGACTTAATACTTTAACATAGGCAGCTAAGTATATCCATGAGAAAGACTAAAGGCAAATGACGAGTCAAGAATCAATCGAATAATATCAAAACTTCGTATAAAATTCAACAATTAGAATTTGTTTGGCCGAAAGGAAATTGGAAGAAAGAAAAAGGAGAGGAAGGCATATTTATGGATTATAGTGAAATATTTAATTATATTATATTTTTTGGTTAAAATATCAATATTTTGACAATAAATAAGGAAGAATAAATAAACTATAAACAACTTATCCAAATCTCCGGACTCTTTCATGTAGGATTTTATTAATGAGTATTTTAAAGATTCTATTTTGTAATATAAAAAAGAAAAAATAATTACAAAAAAAATTAATTTTTAATGTATTCAATATACTAAAATTTTAAATTTTTTAATTAGTATCTTTCAGACATTCGTTAACCAAACTCTTTTTAATATTTGGGGTACAAATAAAATCTTTGACTCTTTTATTTGTCATTAATTGAGAGTAACTACTGAATTTTTTTTTAGAAAAATAGAGTGAAAATTAATTACGATATTAAATTATTTGGTTACAATAACAATATTGTAACAGTGAAATAAAGTTTAAAAGAAAAGGATATTTTATATATAATAATTATAAGAGTTTAATTTTTAGGTACAAGCTATTAAAATTTTATTAAAATAACAAATCATAAAGAGGGACTGTGATAATGAATATTTATTTTTTATAATTTATTTTTTTAGTAAAATTTTATTAACTAATGATATAAAATCAGTTTATATTATTAATATATAAAAATTAAATTTTAATTATAAGTGAAAATATACCAAGTCTATGTATATATAAAAAAGGGGTATATGTTACATCTAATGATATTTTCAGTAGATTAGAGAAGGAGCTTGATTTTGTGATGTAATAAAAAAATAAACAATAAAAAAATATCTTTTCATTTTAATGTTTGCCGTAAATGAAAACAAGAATGTCGACATCACTTGAATGACGTAAATGAAATTTAAAGCGACCTTAACTAGCTTTCCTTTAAAATATGACGTGGCATTGAATTTGCACTAATTGGACACCTCACATTATTTCCTCTTCCCCGTGATTGAAATCGAGCAGTATTAGATTTAAGAGAAATGTTAATTCAACTAATAAATTATGAGATATTGTATTAATTTATATCTTATTTATTATTAAATAAGGTATAAATTCTATTTAAATGGATCAACTTATCTAATGATAAAAGAGTTATAAATTGATATGATATCTTACATCTTATAAATATAAATAACACAATTTTAGATTTACGGCACAGTGACAGATGAGCTAAGCCTCTCTAATTGCTGTCTCTGTGGCTGACTGGCTGTTGACAAAAGAGGAAAAAAAAACTTTTTGACATGCCAATTATGGCTACCAATACAAATGGAAAGTTTCTTAGAGCATGCTATACATGCACACGCCACTGGCTACAGTATTGTAGCTTCTAGTCTATTCTCTTCCCCACTCTCCCTTATAATAGCAAAAGACCGCAAGGTAATCTCACGGACCGTTAAAATCGACGGTAACTGATCAAACACAAGGAATATGTTAATGATACTATCATCGGTCATATCTATTTATGTGTATGATGTCAATGAGAAATGAGTTAAATTTATTTTATTAACACCATAATATATGATGAATAGATATATATAAAAAATTATATTATTAATGTATTAAAATTAAACTTAATATTATATTATTTAAATATTTAAACTAAAATGGATTAAAATATAAATTTAATTTTGATGTATTAATATTATAAAAGTTTAGATGTATTGTCACACTGTTCATGTATATATTATTATATTAATAAATATGATTAATTCTCACATCTATTATTTAAAGATTATGTAAATAAAATAGTTTATTTGGATAATTGCGTAATTTATTCACATAATAAATATATTAAAATTATACTCTTAAAATATTATTAAATGAAGTTTTAATAATATATATATATATACATATACGAGTTTCCTATATAATAATAACAATATATAAGCAATTGTGTGCCCCATGCAACATGTGATTGCTTATATATTATTATTATATAGGAAGCCCTTGTAGCATGGGTTAATAGGTTTATATTATTATTATTATATAAACACCTATAAGGAGTAACAGAGAAGAAGAAGCCTGCAGTTTTTTTGTTTTGTTTTTTCTTTTCTTTGCAATTTCGTTTTAGTTTTATACTTTTAGTATATTTTAGGCACATCATAATACTCCTAAATATTTTTCTAAGACACGAGCTATCGAAGGAGTTTTCCTAGAGAAAAAATGTGGTTTCTCTCAATTTTCTTCAATTAATCTCTTCGATAAGTGATCTTTATGAAATTTAGTCAGTCCTTCCTCTTTTTATATAACCTTGAGTTTGGGTATTGTTAGGCATGGTTTCTCTCAACATTTGCTCTCTACCATCCCAAACTCAGTTGGGTGATAAAGTCAAATTATTTATGTTTTTATTATATTGTTTGGCAGTTACCCTATTTCAACTCCTCAGAGTCAAGTTCTTAATGGAAGTGCACTTTTGGCTACCAACAGTGAGTGGGTTTAAGCTTATGACCATACTTTTGGTCATGATTATTATTATTTTTCCCATAATATATAAATTGTTTATGAAATTTTAGAATGATTTATACTAAAAAATATGCCTTTATGGATTATAGAAATTTTAGAAAATTATTGCCTTGTAATTATCATGACAAATTATTATTTTAGAAAACTCATGGGACTATATTCATTGTATGTATGATTTAGATTTATTTTATTAGTAGAAATTTTATGAATCTCAATTTTGTATGAATAGTAAGAATAATGAATTTTGTTACTATTAGTTTTTAGCCAATAAATAGTGAGAAACAGATTAACAGTTAACGTTCAGAATTGATTGTTAATCTTGGTAACAAGTGGTTCGCTGAGAGGACTAGTTCACCATAGTAAGGAACCCAGTGCGATGTCCATTTACGGGATCTAGTTAGGTGCCTATTGGATTAGCCTTTGACTAAGATTCAGCTATTTAGCTAAGATATTTATGTACAGAACATCTCTTATTTCTTTACTAGTTATTGTCACGATTTAGTTAAATTATTATTTTCAGAGTTATAGCTAATTATATATAAAATATTTTACATCGTCGCATGTATATGTTATGTATTTTTGTTGTTGTCCCATATGAATTGTGAGTGGAGGCTTAGCTCACATTTTGATGAACCCACCTCTCTTTTTTTCCTTAGATACAACCAGATTCAATTGCTCCAGGATCTTCTAGGTAGTGCTATAGCTTCTTTGGTGAGCTTCGCTTTGGAGTGGAGCTTACTATTGGTTATGTCAGTTAGTAGTGCTCAAATAATTGTGTAGGCAGGATCCCAAACACGCATTATATTGTTTTCACTATTTCAGAATTTCAATCATTTATTTAATTATGTTTGGCTTTGGCCTAGATTGTGGATTTTATGCGGTTTTATGTTCAGTATTTATGATTGGAAACATTTTGAAAATTATGAAATTTAGTTAAACTTGAGATATTTTAAATATATTCGATTTATTTATGCATATTAGAATCACGTTATTAGAGGTTTCCATAGGGATTCAAATCCTCATGTGTCAGTTACGTTCTCTAGATGAGTCGTGACAAAGTGGTATCAGAGCGATAGTTTCCTTACATATTACTGGAGTAAGTTTCCACAAATAACATGACATCTATGTAAATGGAAGCGCCATTTGCATTGATGAAGTGCTATTTGAGGCTTTTAGGAAAGAGTCAGTATATCTAGGTTCAATAAGAGTTTGTCTTTCTTTGGCACTCATGATCTTGTTATATGTCCTCCCTTTCATAGGTGTAGCCATGCCACCTGTACACTCTTCATGCCTTCACCGTCGCCGTACGAGTGACGCATCCAGTAATAGTGTTCGCCTTAGAGCTTTTGAAGAGATGGTAGCAAACTTGACAGATATGATGACTTGATAGCTAGAGGCAACTACCCTGCCTCCGAGAGAGATCCAGATGACTCAGCCTTGGAGTGTTTTAAGAGGATGGACCGCCCACCTTCAATGGGCGTCTAACGACTGAGGATCCCTAAGAATTCTCGGGCAGGTGGAGAAAATAATTAGTGTCATCCATTGTTCTTCAGAGAGAGCGATAAGTTGGTTGGCTTCCAGCTGGAAAGCCAAGCAAAGTTATGGTATCAAGAGTTTCGATAGAGGCATGAGACCGCTAGCTCTCCCTCTTGGGGATAGTTCAAGGAAGCCTTCATGCGAGATTCATATCAGAAAGCGGCTGCACAAATGATCGTGGAGTTTTTGAAGCTCCGTTTAACTTTAGGCATGATAGTTATAGAGTATGATAAGTGTTTCACTTATCTGGCACAGGCAGCCCTCAGCATGATACCAACAGAGACAGCTAGGGTGAGACGTTTTGTTTGAGGTTTGCCCAGGGACATGTTCCTTGGTTTGTAGCCACACATCGGGACCATGGATTATGCTCAGGTGGTAGACAGAGCGATTGGTATTTAGAGTGGTTTAGCAGAACATAGGGTAATGACAGAGGCCAATAGGAAGGCTAGGGTTCATGCCTCTTTCTCGAGCAAAGCGGTTGGAGCAAGGGTCACCATCGGAGGGCTAGCAAAGGGCCAGCTCATCACCCAGCGCATCAGAGAACTTTGAGTAGAGAGGCAGTCGATAAAGTGGGCAGCGTTCATGGGTCATATCCAGGATGCCCAACTTACAATAAAAGACATCAGGATTAGTGTTTAGTTAGTTCCTTAGTAAGTTACGGGTGTGGCCAGCTAGGCCACATGCATAGAGAGTGCCGATGTTTCAGGGAGATCAAAGTCAAAGGTCAACTAACCCTCTATGTTAGCTAGTCTCTCCAAATCAATAGCCTAGGGTGGCTTCATCACTTCAACATGATGTGGAGCCTAGGGCAGGGCCCTGGTAGGAGGTGTAGGCGGTAGAAAAGCAAGCGAAAGAAGCCAGGGTAATAGGGGACAACCTCATTTATTCGCTATGACCAACAAGATGCACATGCTTCAAATGAAGTGATAATAGGTATGACAATAGTATGTTCCTTCAATGCCATGATGTTGTTTGACTCGGGCTCCAACTATTCTTATGTGTCTCCATTCTTTGCCTTACGGTTCGGAAAATCCCTGAGAATCTTAAGAAGCCTTTTTAGTTGGGGTACCTTCAGGAAAGCCATCCTTGTTCAAGAGTGTATAAATCATGCGGAGTAAAGCTGGTGACATGGAAGCACTAGCAGATTTGATAGTGTTGGACATGTTTGACTACCTTACTATAACAATCTACCAAGGCATGGCATTAGGCTAATCAATTATAGTAAGAATAAATCAGCTATTCAATCCATAAGTGATGAGCCAAGATAGTTTCTAAGTACAAGGTGTTCAACACCAACAAACTTGATATCATGAGTGCACTACGGTTGATGGATAGAGGTAGTTATGGGTTTTTAGCAGGAAGAGTTGTAGAGGCATAGACACCAAGTTTGGTCACAGTTCTGATGGCTAATGAATTTCCAAATGTATTTGCAAATGGTTTACCTGGAATGCCACCAGAGAGGAAAATAGAGTTTAGAATAGAGCTTGAGCCAAAAGTTAGGCCTATCTCTATACCCCTATCGTATGTCTCTGCAGAGTTAAGAGAATTGAAAGAACAACTAGAGTTGTTGGACAAGGGGTTTATAAGGCCAAGTACCTCTCCATGTCACAACCTGACTTGGGAATGTGACCCATGTAAGGAATCTCATCCCCACGTAAGCCTTGTGACCTTGAGCTTATCTATATGCAAATATAAAATAATCTAATTCAAGGTAAAATAAAATGTAAATATAATATAATCTAATTCAAGGTAAAATAAAATGTAACACATCTATATGGTCCTGGACTCTGCCCACAATGACACTGAGCACTCTAAGGATAGCAAAAGGCACTTCACTCCAAAGTGGAGCTCACCAACTGATACCTCTACTATTGGAGAGGAGATGACTAGAAAAGACCTAACCGCTACTATACATGTAATGGGAGAAAGGAGAGGGGTGAGTTTCATCCAAAACTCAGTGAGTAAATTTCTCACATGTACCCTCTTCATGGGACAATAATAATAAAATATGATGATAATAATACTAATGAAAATAATAAACAAACTCTCAAGCAGCCTCCATATCTACATGAAAACATAAATATAATAACAGAAAGATGGTACTAGTCCTACGACTGAGCATCTGAAATCATACTAGTCTCTGGGCTAACTGGGCACCTAACTATGTCCTGTTTCCTAGGATTGCCACCATGGCTACTTACTGGGTTTGCCTCCATGGCTGTTTACTACCTGTTCATCATACATAACTTAACTAAAAATAAATAAAAACAACAATGCTAAAAGATGGGTACTCTTCCTGGCGAAGCAGAGCCCCATAAATGTTGAAGGATGGGTACTCTGTCCCAGAGAAGTAGAGCCCCTAAATATTAAAAAGGGTACTATGTCCCTGGCGAAGTAGAGCCCTATAAATACTTGGTACACTGTGAATTCTGGATTCATACAACCTAACAATCTGACTTTAGCATAACTGTGGCTATGAAAATCGTGCCTAAGGGATCACCTGTATGTAGGCATTCTAATTTCAAGCCCAGAATATGTATGTAACAGTTGCACGAATCATCCTGAGTTCTGTACCTCTTGATACCTTAAAACTGAAATTCTAAATTTTATATCTTAACGAACATATTTTTATATATTTGAAAATTCTAAATCATAGTTCAAACAGGGATTCTTAATCACAATAGCTGAATTTCTTTTCTTTAAAACTTTATTCCATACTCTACGCTAAGCTCAAAACTCTTTCATATGAATTTTATAATAATTCAACTAAACGTTCTAAAAGCTTTCTGAAATCCAAAGTCTGGAGTATATACGTAATGCTATCATCATAAATCATAATTTTTTCTAGCTAGGCATAATCATGCAAAATCATTTTCCATACTTTTCTTATCTAAAATTTCATATTCAACAATCATCATGCGAGAAACATATTTATAATGATAAAACTAAAGTTAAGGGGTCAAACCCACTCACCTGGAGGGGAGGACGTGAGGAAACAACTCGGTAGAACTCCAGGAGGAGGAATGTCACCAATGTCTGCAATTGAATCAACAAAACTTATAAACAACCTATGGGAAGCTCTGGATTACTCTAAACATACACCACCAATTTTGGGGAGCACCCCACTTGACAACCATGAGAGAAATAACAAGACCCAACTCAAGATCATGAAGGAATAGAAAGAATGAAGACATAAACAAACAATATATACTCACCCTGAAACTTGGGGATAATGGATTGGAGAGGATCTAGAGAAAAGGGGATGAAAAATTGATGGAGGAGAAGGGAAAACATGGTTTCTGCTTCTAAGGAAGGGAAAGCCCGATTGGGTTTTTATAAGGGGCCTAAACTGAAACGGCGTCGCTTTTGGGTACTGTTACGCTACATGGGACCACTATAACGGTTAGGCCGCGTACCATTGTGCACTTATGACCGCTATAATGGTCTCCAAACCACTGAACACGTGAAAACGTCCTCTGGTGATGCTAGCAGTCCTGACCGTTATAGTGGTGACAGCAAAAATCCAGCTCCGCATAACTCCTGTCACATAGCTTCCTGATCATCTCACTTATTTACATTTCTTTTAAGCTAATCATTTATTTTACTTCCTATTAACTTTAAAACATAAATGTAAATAAGGAAATACCCCATTTGGATTCAAATAAAATATCAAAAAAATAAAAATCCCAACCATTCAAAATCCAAATTTTGGATTTTAGTTCAAATCGGAAGTTTTTGAAATTTTCTAAATTTGAGGGCTCAAAATAAAACATTTAAAGGTCTTATAAATTTTATTAAAAATCACTCTTCAACTCATTTTCCTCTAGGAACAATTACCGGGACTTTTGATCCCATGAATATCACTCTAACATATAGCCCTCCAAGGAGGTGTAGGGTCCAAACTTAAAGAACTTAGGACCAGGGTGGGTCCTGGGACCCTAAGGCTCAGAACTTATCTCCTCACGTATACACCGGATATTAAGGGGTGCTCTAGTATTATTCGTTAAGAAGAAAGACGATTCGATAAGGATGTGTGTAGATTCAGGCAACTAAACAATGTGACAATTAAGAAACGGTACCCTTGCCTCGCATTGATGATCTTTTTGACCAACTTCAAGGGGCAACCTGTTTTTCAAGATCGATCTTTGATCTAATTACCATCAGCTGAAAATTAAAGATGAAGATATACCTAAGACGCCTTCAGGACTTGCTATGGACATTATGAGTTTTTTGTGATGTCCTTTTGGTTGACCAATGCCCCAACAGCCTTCATGGATTTGATTAATAGGATGTTTAAGCCATTTCTAGATCACTTTGTGATTGTCTTCATTGATGACATCTTAGTATATTCTAGGAGTGAGGAGAAACATGAGCAACATCTAGAATAATTCTCCAGACTTTGAGGGAGAATCAACTATATGTCAAGTTCTCCAAGTGTGAATTCTAGCTAGATCAAGTGGTGTTCCTTGGACACGTAGTGTCGAAGGATGGTATTCTAGTATATCCAAAAAGGTGGAAGATGCGTAATGACCTAGACCTATAACGTGTCAAAAGTTCGTAGTTTTTTAGATTTAGCAGGATATTATAGGTGGTATGTTCAAGATTTCTCGAGGATCGCAGCACCCATGACCAAGCTGACATAGAAGAATGTCAAGTTTCAGTGGATAGAAGAGTGTGAAAAGAGTTTTCAGAGACTCAAGACATGCTTGACCACGATGCCAATTTTGGTATTATCTTCAAGGACAGGTGGCTTTTTGGTATTCGGTGATGCTTCTAGAGTTGGACTTGGTTGTGTCTTGATATAACATGGTCAAGTTGTAGCACACGCCTCATGACAACTTAAGAAGCATGAGTAGAATTACCCTACACATGACTTGGAAATGGCGGCAGTGGTTTTTGCCTTGAATATTTGGAGGCACTACCTATATGGAGAGGCTTGTGAGATTTTCCTAGATCATAAGAGCTTGAAGTACATTTTTCAGAAGGATCTAAGCTTAAGATAGCGCAGATGGCTTGAGTTGTTAAAGGATTATGACTGTACGATCTTGTACCACCTGGGAAGGAGAATGTAGTGGAGATGCTTTGCAGGAAGTCAACGAGCAAATTGGCTCACATAGCACCAGTGAGGCCCGTTAGTGGAACATATTCACAAGTTGGAAGCTGAGGGAGTTCAATTCGGACTTAGTAATACAGGGCCTTTCAGACTCACATCAAGGCTCAGTCAACTTTGGTGGGATAGATCAAGGCACAACAGGATAAAGATCTGAAGCTAACTAAGTTTGTTGAGGGTGTTCGTGAGGGTGAGAGCAGAAGTTCTCAGTGATGTTGAGGGTATGATGCACTTTGCGACTGTTTATGCATGCTAGCAGTGGATGAGTTGAGGAGAAAAGTAATGGAAGAAGCCCATGGTGCAGCATACTAGTGCACAGGATTAGCTAAGATATATAGGATAAAAAATAGTTGTTTTGGTAGGAAGGTATGAAGAGAGATATCGGTGACTTTGTAGCAAAGTGCTTGGTGTGCCAGCAGTTAAGGCTGAGACCAGAGGCCGCAGGATTACTTCAGTAGATAAATATTCCAGAGTGAAAGTGGGAGAGGTTAACCATGGACTTCATAGTCGGGTTACCTGAGCCATCAAGGGTTTGACTCCATATGGGTAATAGTAGATAGATGACCAAATCAGCACACGTTTTAATAGTAAATACTACCTTCAATGTAGCATATATGCTTAGTTGTATATCAATGAAATAGTTAGACTTCACGGCATCCTATTATCCATCATATCTGATAGAGGGTCCTAGTTTACTTTGGTTCTAGTGGGTGTTTCAGGAGGCCTTTGAGACACATGTAGATTTAACCACAACTTTCCATTTCTAGATTGACGCTTCAGAAAGGACTATACAAACAATAGAAGATATGCTTAGAGCATGTGTGCTATATTTTGGGGGAAGCTGGTGTGATCACCTACCTTTGATTGAATTCTCATATAATAACAGTTACTAGGAAATTATTCAAATGACACCGTTCGAAGCCTTGTATGGAAGGCGTTAGGTCTCCACCAAGTGGTTTGAGCTTGGGGAAGCTAAGTTTCTAGGCCCAGACTTAGTTCATAAAACCTTAAAGAAATTCAGTTGATTAGGGAGTGTCTTTTAGGCATAGTCCAGGCAGAAGTCTTATGCAGAAACCGTAGACGTGACTTGGAGTATGCGGTTGGGACCACATGTTTTTGAGGGTATCCCCTATGAAAGGGGTAGTAAGGTTTGGTAAGAGGGGAAAGTTAAGCTTCATTTATAGTCCATTTGAGATCTTAGAAAGAGTTAGAGCGGTGGCCCATAGGTTGGCACTGCTTCCAGTTATCGAGCCATACACCCAGTATTTCATGTTAGTATGCTTAGGAAATATATGCCTAATGAGTGTCACATGCTCACTTTGCAAATGGTCCAAGTTTATGAAAGTTTTTCCTATGAAGAGGAACCTGTTGTCATCGTGGATAGGCAGATCAAGAAACTTTGCTCAAAAGAGGTAGTCTCAATAAAAGTTATCTGGAGAAACAATTTCGATGAGGAAGCAACTTGGGAAGCTGAATAAGCTATGAAAATCAAGTATCTACACCTTTTTCCACCTCAGGGTACGTTGTTTAGATTTGGGGACCAAATCTCTTTAAAGGGATAGTATGTAATACCCAAATATGGAATCTATTAGTATTTGAATAATTATTACTATTACTATTAATTGGTAGATATTTTAATATTATTTTATTATAATACGAGATGTATGCATAAAACACTATAATAATATTATAAGAGAAAATATGTAGAATATTAATATTATATTATTATTATTACTTGTGTGTGTGTATATATAAGTGCAACCCGTGTTGCATGAGGCACATGAGATTCCTTATATATTATTATTATTATTATTATATAGGATGTAGCACGGGTAGTAGGTTTATATTATTATTATTATATAATATAAACCTACTAACCCGGCTATAATAATATTATTAATAATATTATTATTATTAATACCTACTAACCCGTGCTACACGGGTTTCTATATAATAATACACACACACACACTGTAAGTAGTAATGGAGAAAAAGAAGCTTGTAGGTTTTTTTTTTTTTTTTTTTCTTTTCTTTACAATTTTACTTATGTTTTAATCTTCTAGTATATTTTAGACACATCATAACACTCCTAAATATTTTCCTAAAAACCCGAGCCGCCAAAGGAATGTTCCTAGAGAGAAAAACGTGGTTTCTCTTAATTTTTCTCCGATTAATCTCTTCTGGTAAGTGATCTGTATAGAATTTAGTTAGTCCTTCCTTTTTTTATATAACCTGAGTTTGGGTATTGTTAGACATTATTTTCTCTTAACATCTTGCTCCCTACTATCCCAAACTCATTTTGGGTGATAAAATCAAATTGTTTATATTTTTATTATATTGTTTGGCAGTTATCATGCTATTCCAATCCTAGAGTTAAGTTCTTAGTGGAAGCGCACTTCCTACCAACGGTGAGTGAATTTAAGCTCATGACCATGCTTTTGGTCATTATTATTATTATTATTCCCATAATATATAAATTGTTTATAAAATTTTAGAATGATTTATGCCAAGAAATATGCCTTTATGAATTATAGAAATTTTAAAAAATTATTGCCTTGTAATTATTATGACAAATTATTATTTTAGAAAACTCATAAGACCATAGTTGTCATATATATGATTTAGATTTATTTTATCAACTAGAAATTTTATGAATCTCAATTTTGTATGAATAGTAAAAATAATGAATTTTGTTACTATTAGTTTTTAGCCAATAAATAGTGAGAAACAAATTCAGTTAACGGCAGAATTTATCGTTAACCTTGGTCCTAAGTGATCCACTAAAGAACAGTTTACATAATAAGGAACCGTGCTGTCCATTTATCCTAAGTTAGGTGCCCATCAGATTAGCCTTTGACTCAAATTCAGCTATTCAACTAGATATTTATGTCAGAACATCTCTTGTTTTTTTACTAGTTATTGCAATGGATTCAGTTAAATTATTATTTTCAGGACAATTATAAGTAATTATATATAAAAAGTTTTACATTAGTCCCATGTATATGTTATGTATTTTTGTTATTGTCCCATGTGGGTTATGAGAGGTTACTACTCATTTTTGATGAACTCACCCCTCTCTTTTTCTCCCTTAGATAACAGATTCAATTGCTCAAGGATCCTTCCTAGTAGTGCTAAGCTTCTTTGTGAGCTTCGCTTTGGAGTGAGCTTACTATTGGTTATGTCAGTTATAGTGCTCAATAATTGTAAGCAGATCAGACATACATTATATTATTTTCACTGTTTTAAAATTTCAGCCATTTATTTAATTATGTTTGGTTTGACCCAGATTATATATTTTATGCATGTTCAGGATTTATAATTGAAACATTTTCAAAATTATAAAATTTTGTTTATACTTATTAGACAATTTCATCAGAGCTTATCTATCTAAATCCTCATATGATCATATTCTCTACGGTCATGGCATATATACCACAAAAAGTCAAATCCTTGAACTACATTAAATTCTTGATTTAATTATGAAAATTCACCAAAAAGAGAAAAAGTTGGCGAGTGATCCCACGCTGCACCACCGGAGTTATTGCTTATATTTGCACACCCAGCTTATTTTCATTTTTTTATTCTCGTGTATCTTCACTGGTTATTCATTCTCACAGTCCATTCTCATTTTCACCATAATACTACGAAGAAGGAAATTCAGACAAAATGAACCCCAAACTCAAATTCAAATGAAATTGCAAAACCTTATATATACTGACTCAGTGCCAGCATGAGTGCCAATCCTTATGCACAACCAGAAAGGAACGGAAAAAGAGTGCAAATGAGCTCATAGCACTAACCACCACTCTCCGCCCACTCCACTATCAAAAAATCCTCCGCCATCTCCCTCAGGCGGCGCCACCCTCTCCGCCGCCGTACATGGCCAAAGGTCGCAAGCTAACCACCAGCCGGAGCGAGCGCTTCCTCGGAACCTACGCTCACTCCCAAGCCTCCGCTGCCGATCCCTCCGACCTCCGGGAAGAGGACATCTGGTCCACGCCAGACACCGCCGATTCGAGCTCCTTCAACGGCGAGTGGGAGCCATGCGCCGCCGCGGAGTCCAACGGTGCAGCCGCCTCTTTCCGTCGCCGGATTCCTCGCGACGGAGGCCACCGCCACGTCGGAGGCCTGTCCCTTGCGTTCGAGGATCCGGCGAGCAATGCTGCGGCCACGGCGCCGAGAGTCGTCCACCAGTTCCGCGCGCGCGACGGATCTGCGGTGGCTTCGATGTCGCCGCGGGCGCCACGTCGCGACGTCAGCGCCGGTGAACGTGCCGGACTGGAGCAAGATACTCCGAGTCGACTCGGTCGAGTCGCTTCACGGCGGCGCCGAATACGACGGGTTCGACGATGACAGCGACTCGGAGATGGTTCCGCCGCACGAGTACTTGGCGCGGAGCGGCAAGGCGGCGGCGAATTCGGTTTTCGAGGGCGTTGGCCGAACCTTGAAGGGACGTGACCTGAGCCGGGTTCGCGACGCGGTTTGGAGCCAGACCGGGTTCGATGGATGACTGTCCGGTTCGTTTGGGGGTAAGCGGTTCGAACCGGTTGTAATTGAATTTTGATTATTGTTTATTATTGTTAATCTGATTCAAGGTGGTGGTAATAATTAGTTTAAAAAGGAAAAAATTTGCGAAAAAGCAAAAATTAGATGTAGATTTTTATTTTTGTTTTAAATTATTTTTGGCTTTGGGTTTGTGTTTTTTAACTTGGATGGATGGATTTTGTGGGCAATGATTCGGTTGGGTGGGACTCGGATGAGAGTTCAACTCACTGGCGAGTGAGCCTTGGCGTCAAAAATTAGCACTTATTTGTTCTGATTAAGATCATCTCAGGCTTAGTCTTTCTTAAGAGTCTAATAGCATGTTTGGATATTTATTTGAAACTCCAAAATCATGTATGTGCAAGGATCATATATTTTCGATTTTTTTATCATTTTGTAGCATTTGATTTTCTTTTTTATTTGTTTATTTATTTGTTCTGGCGAATTCATTATCCCGTGTTTGTTAATTATGAAAGGAAAGGCGAGTGAATTACATGATGCTTTCATGGTGAAAGATTAATCCCACAGCAAAAGAGATGCTTCAACCCAGTTAACCTCACAACAGACAACAGACAGAACAATTTGTTATTAATTTGAATAAAAAAAAATGGGGGAAATAATGAGACAAGCAACATCTTGTTAATAAGAAAAGCGTTTTGAAGGAACTTTGGTTGGTTGGTTCTCGTGCAAATAATGAGAATCACATAAATTCTTACGCCGTACCTTTTTGAAATAAGGACCGAATTTTGTCAAGGGAAAGAAAATATCAAGTTTCTCATTTTTCATATATATAGTATATGCTTTTATTTCCCTAAACGAATCATAATAAAAAAATCCCCACCAGAGTCGTGGAAGTTAAAGGCACCAAAGTAGTAATATTTGAGTATTTGACTTATTGGCAATGAGAATATTACTTGCAAATATATTTGAAAAAATTGAGAACTTTTGATGCATTCAATTTAATGCTGACGTAGTAAAATGTTATTATTCAACCAAAAAACTTTGATATTATTATTTAGAAATACTAAACAAGTGGGGATAAATTTGTAGAATAACACTATTCTATTGAAAACAAATAATTAAATTTAAATATTTTTCGTGTATGGTGTTCATCGCATATAAATGAATTAGGGCTAAATATATTTTATTCCATAAATTTTAAATCATATATAATTTACACCTTAACTTTTCAAAACGTCCATAATATTTCTTGACATTTTAAAACAATGCAAACGACTCCTACTTTTTAAATAGTATAAAATTTTAAGTCATAACAAAGTGTTGCGCTGCACATAATAAAATAATGAATGGGTTAATTGCACACGGGAATCCACAAACACTTTATAAGTTACTCAAATTAAAACATTAGAGAGATTAAGTGCACATAAATTTTATCTTCACTAGTTGTCAAATTTACTAATAGTATCTTGCACAATTTAAAAAATTCAGAATGTCACAATTCACATTTTAATAAATTAGGATGGGCTAAAATGCATTTAACACTTACTTATACGCAACTCATGGATGATGAGCTAAATGCGTTTCGGATATTTTTCGGATATCTTTTCTAGAACAAATTTAATAGAATATTAATCCGAGTACCACCAAAGCACCTTACAAGTATTAATGTATTATTGCAACATTTTAAAACTAACATATCAATTCATCGGTGCGATAATCACACCCAAAAATTTGACTAATGCCTAAAACCAATAATGTGGTCACCCCGTCTTCTTGTGCAGTAACTGAACAACATTCAAATTGACAAACCTTCCCACAAACATTATATCTAAATATCTAATTTCATGAGCAAAAATATTAAGACAAGGACAAACGGTCCCCACCCATTGAGAGAGGGATAGCAAATGCTTTAAATGGAAAAGTGATGGATGGATGGTTATTACGGCACTGGCCCAAGTCTTTATTTGGGTCCAAGAGGGAGTGAAAAAACAATGGGAGACTACTGACATTGGCAATTGCCAATGGTTGCGCCTCTTTTATTCACGAAAAGGACACAGCCCTTTCTTTTTGTTGGTCTCACTAGCATCGGCTTGAGTTCTTAGTACAGGGTTTAGAATAGAATTTGGTAGATGATTGGGTTTGTACTTAAAGTCCATATCAAAGCCATTGGTCATTCTAAACAGCTAATGACACTTGCCCAACCAAAAAGGTATCTAAGGACCTAGGCTTTGACCAATGGGATTAGAGGATAATCACTTCTAAGGCATATATTTCTTTGTGTAAGGTGGGACATGCCTTCAACAATTCATTTTTTTTTATTATACATATAACGATTCTCTTGTTTTGGCTTTCCAAAGTAATTTAAGAGAGCACATTGCAAACTTAAAGCTATACCCACTTTAATAACATAAGGAAAAACTTAAAAATACTAATAGTTGACTATATAATTTCCAATTATTAGAGTATTCATTAAGAAAAATGTTCTCTAAAGTTTTCAGATTCGAATCAATGTTGATAAAGTTAGTCATCAGAAATTGTAATCCACTTCTATTCAGACAATAATTTTTTATATAAATAAATAATTTTAAAAAACAAATTCCATCTTATAATAAAACATACACAATTTTCCCCTATTGATTCCATTTTCTGAAAATTAATATGTTAAAAATGTTCGACATGCTAACATATGGTACCTCAAGTGGTTCAGGTTCTTTTGAAGATTACATGATACGGCTATTTCTTCTTTCTTCTTCTTCCTTTTTCAAAAGAATCGGGACTCACCCAATACTTTATGGCAGTCTTGAAGATGCGTGATGAGGGTAATGAAATCTTCCTACTGGAATCGATTCCAAAGGAGACAAATGAAACAAAGGTTTTGAGGCAAAAGTGTAAAATCCTAGTATTTTTCTTCAAAGATTATGGTCGTCCCTACCTTAACAAATACCAACATAGAATTTGCCTAAAATTTATAACCATCAATATTTTCTCATTCTCTTCTTGTAATTTGGAGTATGGATTACAATAGTGGGAGGTATATCCATGATTTTTGTTTTTGAAAAAAAAATCCCTAAATGTTGGTTGTTTTATATTTTATTTTTGATAAATAAAGGATGAATTTTATTAAAAAAAAATCCAAATATATATATATATATATATATATATATATATATATATATATGGTTACAATATCCAAATATTTTATTTCATATTTCCTATGTTTGTTTTGGAGTCTGTTTTTTTTGGAGTCCAATTTACTTGATTCTTGACATAACAATCATAGGCCCAGGCTCTCTTTGTTGTATCTTGCCCCAATAGATGCTACAATGGTGGGTAGAATAGCATTTAGAGAACATAGCCCATTGCATGTTTCTCCGTTACATGTCTTGTTAAAAACATAAAATCTAAGCTCAAATATGGATCTAGCTCGGTAAGTTTTTGGGCTACGACAGTGGGGAAGCCATAGAATCAGGCCCAAAGTTAGAGATAACATAAAGAGAGATAACAGCGCTTTTTTTGGGTCGTGGATAACAATTTGTTTTTTCATATGAGATAAAAATTAAGGTAAATTACATTTACCTCCTCTAAGATTTGTGGAAATATAACTCACACCCCTCTTATTCACTTACACTTACACCACTTGTCAAATTTTAAGTATTTATATTAAGTTTCACTCATTCACATAACAATGATAATAAACTTAATAAAATAACATTTTTGTGATATTAATTATTTTTAATTAATAAAATTATAAAAATACCCTCAAATTTAACAGAGGGGTACAGGTATTTTTTTATAATTTTATTAATTAAAAATAGTTAATATCTAAAAAATGTCATTCTATTAAATTTATTAACAGTGTTATGTGAATAAGAGTGAAATTGTAATATAAATACTTAAAATTTGACAAGCGGAGGGGGTGTAAGTGTCAGGTGGACAAAGAGGGTGTAAATTGTATTTCCACAAACCTCAAAAGAGTTGATAATTTACCTAAAAATTATGATATCCTAAACCCAAAAAATAATAATAATAGTAATAATTATGATATCTTGCACCGGGAAAAAATTTATGATATCGCCTGTGTAAAAAAAGCAACCGGTTATGTCCAAGCACAGAGGAACCAAGCCATTGCAGGGAAACAAAACATCATGATTATGTGTGCCGAAGTGATAGTGTGCCAATCGACCCTAAAAAAAGTTGCAGTGTGCCAAGAAGAAAAGTATTTACACTACGAAGGAAATGGTCAAGTGGTCCAAATAAAAACATGAAAAGCATATTCTGTAACCTTATTTTTAATGCATCAAAGCGAGATTGAGTGATATAAAATATTTCGGGATATTGCATTACATTGAGTGGCACCTAATGAGAAGAAAAAAAATATTATATCATCAAGGGTCAAATACAGTAATGAGTAAGTAATAAGTAAGTCATATTAAAAAAAGGATTAAGGTTTAAATTTTTTAAAATGTGCTTATTAAGAAAATTTTCCAATCACCACAATTTTCAAAGAGTTTTGAGAAAGAAAGATGGTGAGAGAAAATGCTAAATTGAACAATAAGGTATTTATTTCAGTTTTCAGTTTTCATTTTTAGTTTTCAGTTTTTAGATTTTTTGAAGGAAATAAAATTCTAAAAACTATAAATTTAAGTTTCAATTTTCAATTTTTTCTTCACAAATTCCTAAAAATGAAAACTGAAAATGAAAATTGGTAATTGAAAACTAATGACCCTTAAATACCTATAAAACTATAAGATTGGAAAATGATATAATGACAATATAAAATTTTTTACATTACCATTCAATCACATATTTATATAAATAATATTTTTAAAATAATAAATTATTGAATCAAATATTTTTATTGATATAAGAATATATAATTGAATATGAATATATGGGAGCATATCACATGAGAAAATTGATTTATTATAAGAGTGAGATGAGTAAATTTATGTTGTATAACCATACATAAATGGAAAAATTGAAAGTTAAGTAATATAATTAAAGTTGACATACTCATTTTAAAAGTTACATGACTTTATGTTTTAATTTTGATCATTTATATAAGATCCAATAATCAAGATTTAATCTTCTTACTTTCACAATAAATCACTCATCTCTATCTTTTTTGATAGATTCACTCCTCTCATATGATATGCTCTCTCTCTCTATATATATATATATATATATATATATAGATATATATATTGGTTGCATATATAAATTAAATCTTAAAACTATTATCCGTAAGAATAACATGGCTGACATGACATCAAATTTAGTGGCATCCACCTTAAATTTTGTTGAGAAACAAACCTATGCTCCTCGTATTGACACCTATGTATTTACCGAAAGAAAATTATTTTATTGAGATACGACGGAATCCGTGGTAAATATCAAAGAATAAAATACAATAATTGAAATCGTCATTTTGTTTTCAAATAACTCTCTTTTGTTTAGGTTTTACAAAGAATACAAGCATTTCCCTTTTTTTAATATTATCCATTAAAATTAACACGTGAAATAATAATAATAAAAAACATAAATGCAACCTAAGCAATTTCAAAGCACTCAGCATAATTTACTCGATCAATAATTTAAAAATAACTCAAAATTACAACCAATAAGAAATGTCACTCTAAAAGGTCATAATGTCGAAAACGTTATAAATTTTATCATTGAAGATTCGGAATTTATGTAATTCTTTTTCTGATTAAGACAATTTCTTTTTATACATTGTTTTCCCAAAAGCAATTGACATTTTTGTCAAGCACATTTTAATTACTTTTCAATTTCTCTGTCTGGTAGTGTCTGGTAGCAGCATAGATAGCACTTTGCCTACTAGCCAAAGATCCACACTGGAAGCTAGGCAACTGATCTGGGATTTATCAGTCCAATCTTCTCCACTCACATTACTATATCCTTTGTCTAAAATCTTCACTCACTCTCTTCTGAGAATCCCATAATCACTTTCAAATTTTACTCCAAAGTTTCTGAATTTAATAACTACTAGTACTAGTAATAGTACCACCCTTGTGATCAGAAGAAAAATGGGGTGTAATGCTAGCAAAGACAAAAGAACCAGTGGTTATGGATCAAACCCAAGTGTTGTTGAAAGCCATCAAAGTAACCACCACAGTTTGAGACTCAGAAATCAGAACAAAAGAACAACCAGCATCAGCCACAGGCACAGGCACAGGTGCAAGTCATCAACCCACCAAAGCCTTCCTCACAGAATGCAATTGCAGGGCCAGTAGTTCAGAAGCCTGAAACAACCATTCTGGGGAAACCCTTTGGGGACATAAGGAAGCACTACACTCTTGGGAAGGAATTGGGTAGAGGGCAATTTGGAGTCACCTATCTATGCACCGAGAACTCAAGTGGCCAGACCTATGCATGCAAGTCCATCTTGAAGAGGAAGCTTGTGTCCAAGGCTGATAGAGAGGACATAAAGAGGGAGGTTCAGATCATGCAGCATTTGTCTGGCCAATCAAACATTGTGGAGTTCAAGAGTGCCTATGAGGACAGGTACTCAGTGCACCTTGTGATGGAGCTCTGTGCTGGTGGGGAGCTCTTTGATAGAATCATTGCTCAGGGTCAGTATTCAGAGAGTGCTGCGGCATCAATGTGCCGTGCCATTGTCAATGTTGTGCACATTTGCCACTTTATGGGTGTGATGCACCGTGATCTCAAGCCTGAGAATTTCTTGCTTTCTGGCAAGGATGAGGGAGCAGCCCTCAAGGCAACTGATTTTGGATTGTCTGTCTTCATAGAAGAAGGTGGAGTCTCTTTGCTTAGTAATTTACATTGTAGATTATAGCTGATGATTTTTGTCTCTTTATTTCCGCTATACTATTACCACCCTTCAGACATAAGTTTAGTCATAAGTACATTACATTGATGAGCCAAGTTGATTTTATCCCATGGTTGGGAACTGAGAACATCAAATACCCTACCACACTCTGCAGAATATGAGATGCTACTTTCTTTGTGTGTGTGTTTGTATTTCCTTGATAACTACCCTACAATGACTCTTAAGCTTGGAACAGACAATTCCATGCTCACAACATGTTGGAGTTAGATCGATTCTTATTGTGCACAGCTGATTATTTCACTTTAAGTGATGATTTGATTTATGATGAAATGTAGCAGCATCTTTGATTCTAGTTGGTTTTGACTGATATGGTTGTTCTAAAGGAATTAATTATTGTTTCCTGATGTGATCATTACTTTCACTTTTGATATTTTTTTCTTATATAATTTTATTTCAGGCAAGGTTTACCGAGATATAGTAGGCAGTGCTTACTATGTTGCTCCTGAGGTATTGCGTCATAATTACGGCAAGGAAATTGATATTTGGAGTGCAGGCATCATGTTGTATATTCTCCTGAGTGGTGTGCCTCCTTTTTGGGCTGGTAAGACCAAATTATAATTCGGAAAAAGGTTTCATAGTTGCAGTTTATGGTCAAGTTTCTTATTTAACAATTAGCACGGCAATGTACATTTGAATAAGAATATGATGTTAATTTCCTTTCGCAGAAACTGAAAAGGGAATATTTAATGCCATATTGGAAGGTGAAATTGACTTTGAAAGTCAACCATGGCCATCAATATCAAGTAGTGCTAAAGATCTAGTCAGGAAGATGTTGACACAGGATCCTAAGAAGCGGATTACTTCTGCTCAAGTCCTTGGTATTATCCTATTTTGTTCTTTTCATCACAGTAGTGCTTCTTTAATTCAATTTCTTATCTTTTCTCTAGAATTAGCTTGCTCAATTGTCTTCCTTTAATTTTTGTTACAATTGTTGCAAGTACTTTTATCTGCTACTGTTGTCCAAGTTGTAAAATCAATACATGGTTGAGTGATTCTATGGATGAAAACTAAAAATGTTGACCATCTGTTGAACAGGACAGAAAACAAAATCCGGCTTGGGTAAATGATATTAGCATAGCAACAAGTTGCTGCTATCAGATTATTAGCCATCAACTAAATAACTTATCATCATTCATTTGCATTGGCACTTGTTTGTCTGATTTTTCCTTCACATGTCTTTAACCTGACGATGATTAATGATTTGTTTGATAAGAACATCCATGGATCAGAGAAGGTGGAGAGGCATCTGATAAACCCATTGATAGCGCTGTTCTGTCAAGAATGAACAGTTCAGGGCAATGAATAAGCTAAAAAAGCTCGCATTGAAGGTATGGCATCAAACACTGATCAGAAACAACTCTCTCTTTCTTTAATATGTGAAGGGTCCTCCAGATTGCCTAGGACTGTCAATTTCTGTTTGGATTGCAGTTCTCTAGCTTTGTGTCATAAATTTGTCCATTATGGATCATAAATATAACTAGAAATAAACTGATCTTAAGCAAGTACTTTTGTTCATTCTTTACAATATATAAACCACTAGTGCTATTAATTGAAAAAAGTTGACACCTAATCAGTTAGCCCTTTGTAAGAAAACTCTCAATAGTAAATCATGATTTTTAAACTTTAAGGCATGCAAATGCCTAGATGAATACACTTAGACTTGTCCAATGAATAAACTGGAAAAATCTGCATATCCACGGCTTAGATCTTCCACATACTGTTATCATTCTAGAAGGTATGATCTAGTGATGTCATTAAAGCTTGAATGGTTCTGTGTACTTCTTCCTTTTCTGCATGCCTAACAAGATAATTTTATCTTATGAGTTGTGGTTTCCAAATTATTTCTTTGTTGATTTCTTCTCCATTGCCAATGTCTGGAAACCTCTCTAGGTTATTGCTGAAAATTTGTCTGAAGAAGAGATGAAAGGTCTCAAAGCAATGTTCGCAAATATGGACACTGACAACAGCGGCACTATCACCTATGAGGAACTGAAGGCAGGTTTGGCCCGAATTGGATCACGGCTGTCCGAGGCTGAAGTGAAGCAACTCATGGAAGCTGTAAGTACTTACAGACCCCTCCCAAGAGCTTAATTAGTTGAAGTCATTCCCTGCGTCCAAAGCTCAACGAGCATTCTTGCACTTGATATAATATTTTTCAGGCTGATGTTGATGGCAGTGGATCAATTGACTACATTGAGTTCATCTCAGCTACAATGCATAGGCACAGGCTTGATCGAGATGAACAACTCTACAAAGCATTCCAGTATTTTGATAAGGATAACAGCGGGTGAGTATTATAAGATTGGTATTTCAGTGTTATCTATCTTGTGATTTTTTTTATTTTTTATTTTTTTGCCTATAACCATTTGCTTTCTTGGACAATTAGCTGATAAATTTTTCTCTAGCAACTCACATACTCATCTTGAGTTTTGAACTGTTTTATCCTCTGACATATTTGTAACTGAGTTCTTGTTCAAAATCCGCAACAAATTTGCAAAATGAGTGTTTTTATATTCACATGTTTTAGTCCCAAACTTGACTATCATTTTGATCTGAAGGTTGATTTGTGTTTGAACACATCTTTGTTATTATTGTCATGTCCAAGAATTTTCTTTTTCCTTCATCATCGGGATTTTATCAATCTATTGTTTCTGCATCAAAATGCATTAGTTTATTGTCATCAATTTCTGGTATCAGGGACACACTCACTTGATTGATTCAAGAAGCAAATCACCAAATTAACTCTGAAAACTTTTAACAATAACTTGTTGAGATTATAAAATTTATGGCCGAGAATGACTCTCATGAACTTTGCCTTTCTTGAATTCATTCACAGCTACATTACTAGAGATGAATTGGAATCTGCTACGACTCAGCATGGCATGGGCGATGAAGCCACAATAAAGGAAATAATTTCTGAGGTGGATACTGATAATGTAAGTTGTTTCTAATTTAATCAGAGGAACTTTCTTATAAAACATCATTGTTGTTACTGATGATTTTTAAACTAACAGGATGGGAGAATAAACTATGAGGAATTCTGTGCAATGATGAGAAGTGGAACACAACACCAGGGAC
The DNA here is from genome assembly GCA_030441495.1 of Dalbergia oliveri. Classification (NCBI taxonomy): domain Eukaryota; kingdom Viridiplantae; phylum Streptophyta; class Magnoliopsida; order Fabales; family Fabaceae; genus Dalbergia; species Dalbergia oliveri. The sequence goes on along the minus strand of JAMLFY010000009.1, from coordinate 24,838,359 downwards.
AACTACCATAAATATACTGAATTTAGTCATTTTTACAAGATCTGCTGAATTCATCATGGAAGCCAATTATTGAGTGGCTTAAAATGTTGGCTTAGCATTGTCTCAATGGAATGTGTGACTAGGCACTTCATGGGTCGTTGATTTCTTTGAAGTTCTTTGCAATCCTGATATTCATGCAAGGTTGGTTATTGTTCACGTGTTCTGCTAAATTTGTAGTTCTTCAAGTACTATTTGGTACACATTTAGTTAACAGAGCGTCGAACCAGAGCCTGAGATTGTTTAGACTAAACTACCAATTTGGTTCATGAAATATACACATGATGTTTATTTAGTTCATGAAAGATATTTGATATCAATTTAGTTCTTAGAAGATACATATGACATCAATTTGGTCTTTGAAAGGTTTTTTACATCAATTTAGTTCCTGAAAGATAAATATGACATCATTTTGTTCTCTTAAAATGTAAGACATTTGTTTATACCCTTTTTCTGTAAATTGATAAACTCAAACTTATTTGATATCACTTGCATCTTTCACAACTTAAAGAGACGTCGCATGTATTTTTTAGAGACTAAATGGAGAATTTCGTAACCAAAGACAAAACCCACATCTATAAACTCTAAATCTCAAAAGGACTATTTATTGCTTTTAGCATGGATACTTTTAGTTCTTTCAAAAAAAATTATCTAAAACTTCTTTTACGGATTAAATTGATGTCACCTGTATTTTTAGGGAGAAACTAATTGCAAGTGTATATTTGAGGTACCAAATTGACAGTTTAATTGATTTTTTAATATCAAATTTTCAACCATGTTATCCTAGGAAGAGTTATCATTTTGTATGGTGGCTGAGGAATGAGCAATCAGTCTGGCAAGGAAGTTCATTTCCTTACCCCGAAATATGGAAGTACAAGCTTAAATCATTTGTTCACTTTGACAACCTTTTGTGCATATCGTGGTCATTACTTTTCACTCTAATCATCACTCATGCAACCCAACATCGCGTAAGATAAAACATATGATTGCAAATCTATATCAACCCAACCCACATAGCCAGGCGGTAGTGCATGCGTGTATTCATGTTAAGTTCCGGAAGCTGGGATTTACCGCTTGTGGGCAGACACAGTCAGAGAGGGGCTATCTAAGGTAGCGCAGCACTGAACGATCGAAATCATTGAGATGTCATATTATAAAGAAAAAGAATAAAGAAAAAGTCTAGAGACTCCTTCAAATTTCTCTTTCAGGTGCCATCTCACCTTAGTGAATATAAGGCGTCACAGTTTCATCACATACATTCTAACCTAGTAACCTTGTTCGGGTACTGTGCATTATCCAAATTTTCCTCTTTTTTTTTTGGGTCAGTGTGTGTTATCCAATTTAAGTAGTCTATTTTGCTGGTGGTTTGGTTTATCACTGGTCATTCCTAAATAGTTGGTGTTCTTTGAAGAAACATTGGCAGAGGGCAGATGAAAACAGAGGATTTCTTTTTCGGGGTTTTTCCTTGTGTTTTGGTCTGAGGGGACTTTTACTTGTATGTGTTCGTTCTTTCTATTTTTGGGGTCAACTTCCGTGGAGAACAGCACTACTGGCCCAGTTCTGAGTTTGTGTGCCCCATGTGTTGTCTTGATTCTAGAATCCGCTTTCATCATGGGTATCCATAACCCAGCCCCACCCATCAAGGCTACCCAATCCGAAATTTATTGGGATAGCCTCCTGAAATTTGACCTGGATACTTTTGAATCTAATGTGGATCATAGTTTGGGTTGACTTGACCTGTAAAGTCAAATTATTCTTTTGGAGATATGTTTTTTTTATGACAATTTGTGATAAATTATAAAATTTTACAGTTCAATTAATATATTTTACATAATTTGATATATTTTTATATTGATATCTTTTTGTTTTGAAATATGTATGATACAATATCTTTTAAATTTTGTTTCTAAATTGTAAAATTTCATAACTTTACTATATATAGCGTTAAATCCTCATATATTGTTTAAAGTTAGAGTTTACCTGGTTCCTTATAGCTTAGCTTTATTATTAGATTCGAAGTTCTGTTTAAAAACTAATTCAATCTAAAAGTTAGATCCTTAGGTTTTATCCAATCTGGTTCATGTTTGATCAAATTTAACCCAACCCATTCTTATATACCCCTCGATTTCATCCCCAAAATTCTTGACCCATTAAATGCATGATTTTTTTTAGGGGTACAAAATGCATATGTTTCTATTAATAAGAAACTGAATAGCATTGGTTACCAAAGCTCAAATTATCTTGTGAAAAAACTTAAATTACCTAATCTAATATAGATGTAAGATATTGATACACACATGCGTGCATATATATATATATATATATATATATATATATATATATATATATATATATATATATATATATAAGCGAAAATTAAACTAACTTTTCTAAGATTTAATGTAATTATATTTGCCACCCTTCTATTTTATAAAATTACACTAATCATTTCTACATATGTTAATTCATCAATTTCAATTACATAAAAAAATAATAATATGTGATATGTGCATGATTATCAATGATAAAATTATAATATTTTGACAACATTTAATACATATATTGACTAAATTACCTTATCATTGATTTGGTGATAAAAAGTCAAGTCATTCAATTCCACATGAAAGCTCATTTGTGATAGGACTAAAAATCAAATGATTTTAGAAATATTTATATTGAAAATAGATAAAAAAAAAATTCTCAAGGACCAAAATAAAAATTTGCTTATTTTTTTATATATACATATGAGGATAACTCAAGTGAGAAAAATAGTTTATTATGAACAATTACGGCTGCATATAACCATTCAAGTATGGTTAAGATTAAAATTTATTTAATGATCATATCATCACAAAAAAAATCATATGACTTTACATATAAATCTTGATCATTCATGTAAAGATTTAATGATTAAGAATTATTTCTTTTACTCTCACAATAAGTCAATAACTCATTTCTCTTACTTAAGTTTCTTATATCAAGTGAGATGATAAATGATTTATTACGAGAGTGAAATGAGCAAATTTAGTTGGTTACAATATCTATAAGAATAATATTTGATTTACAATAAAATTGCACAATAAATACACACCACACATCTTATCATCATTAGATATAATGTGTGGTATACATTTATTGTGCAATTTTATTGTACACCAAATATTACCCTATCTATAATGGCGGATTCTCACATGGAGTTCCCGGTCAATGCCTCCCTTAGTTGCTTATGTGGGGCGTGTGGGCGTGACACGTCTGTGTGGTTAAACGAAACAAAATGTGTGACTAAATGTAAACAAATTCTTAGTGATCTCCCTTATCTTCTTCCACCCACACTCCCCCACTGCCGCCACACTCCTTCAAATGACGACGACCCCGCTCCATCTCCTCCATCCTCTACCAACACCATCACCACCCCTCCTCCCCTTATTATCACGATGACAATGACGATGTGGAATGAGCCTAGATCCAGCCCTCAGAAGGACCTTACACCATCGCCTTAATATCCTCCACCACCACATCTATATCCTCCCATGCCCCCCTAATGCCTCCCTTCATTATTCTATACCCATATAATATGGTCTGAAGAATAATAGAGAGAAAAGATAAGTGCTTTATTTTCTTGTTTTCCCTTTTATTTTTCCTTTGATTTTTGTTTGAAATTGAGAGTTATATGAAACATGCTTCACCATTGCGAAGCTCTAGGGGTGAGACCTGAGCTCCAGTTGATGTCGTCACCGTTGCCCCCCCTCTTCCTCCGTTGAAGCCACCATCTTTGCGCCTCGCCTCGCTCTGTGTAGCAAGCAGCGCGTAATGCGCGGAGCACACCACTAGGCTAGACCAATCCACATAGCCGCTACGTTCCGCCACACCGCCACCGCGAGCCTCCCACCAGTCTCCCTCTATCGCCACCTGCTCCTTTACATACCTCTTACTATCCTTTTTGTGTTGTAGTAAATTGGGGCTAGATAGATTTAGGGATTTGTTCCCTATTCTTTAAAATCTAAGTTTTTTTTTTTTAATAATGAAAATCAATGTCATTCAACCTCCATGCGATTCATTCAATGTCATTCAACCTCCACGCGATTGCACACAACGCTTCCAACAAATGATGCTCACGCATGGACCAACATTTGTGCTAGGATTCTTGAATGGCAGTAATATGGACCACCCACACTCACTCAAAAATTGAGGGTTTAACTTTTTTCTTTCTTTTTTTTTATTGGAAGTGGGGAAAGAGGAGGCAGGAGACGGTGGTAATGGTGGCAGCGGAGTTGGAAGGTGAGGAAGGGAGGAGGTAGAGTGTCAAATTTAATTTCATTTAACTACATTTTAAAAATTTGGTTAATTGCAACTTGCCACACTATTTGCGTTCAACTATATTTAGGAAATTTGGTTAACGGCAACTGAAAAGTTTTTTTTTTTAACTGAATTCAAAAAGTCCGAATTTAGTTCAAACGACAGTGCCTTCCTTTAGAATTTGTACCATCTAAATTCATGAGTGCCGTGTTTGACCACACTTTTATCTACTTTTAACCACATTTGAATAGTATGATTACACACAACTGTAAAGAATTGTATTGACTCTCAAATGTCGGGAAGTGGTACCATCTATAATTACTATAAATTTTGTCACGATTTCGCTGCCCTTTGCTGTGCGTTTGCACCATTTTTGGTTCAAGACCAATGGTCAATCTAATTTATGATTGTGTCAGCTCTATGCATCTACTTCTACATTAAATGTTCCGATAAAAAATGATATCTCGTTGAAAACTTCACACCATATGCTCAATATTTCTGCATCACAGTAAGTTTTTTTTTTCCCCTTAATATAGTTTTTGAGTGTATTCAGAGTGAAAATTCCAAGTTAAAATTATGTATGTGCTGAAGGAGGATGCACTCAGTGATGCATATTATATAATTGACCCATGGTAGGAGACCAGGAGCAGTACTATAGTAGAACACAACAATTAACTAAGCAGTTTATTACACCATACTGAAGAATATAAAAAAGCACAATTAAAGAACCTAAGATGCATGTCCAACAATGCTATTCCAACCTCTGAATTTTAAATACTCAAACATCCTACTAATAAAATATATGGGTCTCCATTTATTTTTACTCTCAACTTATTCTTCTCCATCATTCTTTTCACACTATTATGGATTTCTACATTTAATGCGTGTTGAAATACCATTTTCTGATGCATGCCCTTAAAGAAGCACTGTTCACTGGGCGAAGCGTATTTGAAGTCCAATACCTTTCAACCTCTTCTGCAGTCCTTCCGGGTATTCTCCCAGCAATAAGAGACCACCTATGCCACAGGTCAAACTTAGTTTATTATTAGAGCTTTGCACCCCAAAAAAAGAATCTAAACAAACACACATATTATATAATATACACAAAGGTATGTGTACTAATTGCATGAAGTGTGCAAATCAAATCAAATAAAAGATATAATAAAGCAATTTAGAAGAAGCAAACCTCTTTCCGACCAATCTAAACATCCTAGCAACGATATCTTCCTCGTCCTCTGAGAATTCCAGCATAGGCTCCTCATGCTTCATCTCTTAGATAACAAACAACATATAACATAGAAACAGAGAGAGAGAGAGTACGTGTGTTATATCTCAACAAAGAGGAAAAAAATAAAAGAAGAAATGAACTATATATGGGAGCAATTTAGGGTACTGCTTGCTTTAAATTTTTCTGAACTAGAAAGGAAGAATTTGGCTTCTGAAGTGTTGTAGAGACCAAATTATTTCTTTTTTTCTATTAGAAATTAAAGAATTTGATCATATTGAAGTTGAAGAAGTATTGTAAATAGCTAGCTACTGTTACCTTGGACATAGTGGCCCATGTTATTGGTAGTGGTTGCATCATCAGTTGCATCATCTGAGACACTCATTTTATTTTTCAGCTGGGAAGGATGGGACGATTCTATAACTGGTGTTGACGTGGTGGGAATAGAGTGTATATATAGACGAATGAAAGATCATTTCATGATTCTGAAAAAATAAGAGGGTGCTTGCGAGGTATATTTAATTTCAAGATAAGTTTAGTAAATTGTAAACGCATATAAAAATAAAAGTAGATTAAAATTGAGAGATTAATTAATTTTACAATACTAATGTCGGTAAGGATGTTGTGATGGTTAAAAATAAAGAAAAGACCGGTATGCTTATTAATGTTCCAATCGTTGCAGATTGGCTATGAGATACTAACTTCTAATCTGGTTTTCATTAAAAAAAATATATAATTAATAGCCGGATATTGCTATTATTTGGCTATGTAAATCTCCTCATGTAAAATTGTCTTTTGATCCATATGGAGGATTATTAGGAGTTGTTTTGGTATTCATTAAGTGCAGATGGGTTATATGTTTTGATAATATTTTATATTTTCATTAGATAGTCTCAGAACTTTGACTAATATTTTGTGATTGAGACTATTATTTTGTTATTTTATGTCTTCATCTCAGTTTTGTGGTAATAATAATTATAAAAAAGAGCATTAATTAAAAATAAGAAAATAAAAATTAATGTATTTTTTATTTTTATACATTAAATATGCAAAAACAATATAAGTTTTTTCTTTTTAGATGCTGTTTAAAAATTTGTCTATAAAAATTCATCTTATTATAAACTTAGTTGAAAAAAAAATAGAGCAATATATTCGACTTGCAAAACAATTTGAACTAGCCCAACTCAATTCAGAGAGCTGAAGCTTTAATAATGAACTCTGAATACTTGTAGACCAAAAAAACAATGTAAAAATTTATATTCATTAAGATGAAATCATTCCCAAAGCGACAAAACTGATTGGAACTGTAGAATCGACAGGTGTAGCTCCGTACTAATGTCTCTTATCCGACGAGAGTTGAGACCCCGTCCTCTCTGCGGTGGCTGATAATTTAGTCCTTATTTATTTTGGAGCTTCTCGTGCTCCTCACTAATTTTTAATAAAATTACTAAATTAATCCAATTTTAATTTTTTATTCCATGACAAACCATTCAGTCTTTTTCTTTGTCCATGTATTTCCAATGAGCCACCACTTCAACAACGGCCCCATTGCCGCCCCTGTTAGTGTTGCCTCTCTACCACCTTGTCGGTGCAACCGAATTAGCCTGGTCTTTTATTCACTTCTTGACTTTTTGTTTTGTATGTTAAAGCACCAATTAAAAACAACCCAGCTCCTTCTTGACCCATGGAATTGCATCAGATCTATCAATTGGAAATTTGGGATTTGGGTTTTGATGCGGTTTGTGGACAAAAATTGTTGCTTTTGGGGTGGAATCTTAGTGTACTCGGAGCTTATTCCCTTATGCCCAAAGATGGGCAATCCTCAAGTAGTACCTTTGTAGAACTTAACTTCAATGGTTGGATGTTTTGTAAAGCAATTAATAATAAAGAAACCAATTTTGAAGGAGAAGAATTTCTTATTACCAATCCAAACAAATCACCAAACCTCACTCTTAACGATTATGTTTACCACTGCAACAAATCAGTGGTTCTCACTCTTCCTTGGCTGGGTTCACCTAGTTGGTCAGTGGTTGCCGAAGTGGAACAATGGGTCATCGCAATGGAGGGCGATGGTGCAGTGCACCTTCAAGACAGAATGGGGAAATAAGGCAAAGGGAGAGGGAAGGAAACTACTGTTCAAGGATATTATGGTACTTTTCAAAGTTGTTAGTTTATTTCTCACTTTTATACAATTTTTATATATTTTACATAATTATTACAACTTTGAATCTAAATCGTTCAATAACAATCTAACGGTGATAAATAGTGGATCATGTGAAAGTCCAACCGTCCTCTAAATTATCCGCCACCCCTCTCTGCTTATTAATTTTTCACTCTAGTTAAAATAAGAATGAATATTTTTCAATTTATGTGAATGTGAATATTTTATGGGAGTGGCTGCCCTTTTCCTTATTGTGACTCCCATTTAAATTAATTTTAATGTAATTTTATTAAAATACTGTCTATTATCTTTCATAATTATATCATCAATATATTAATTGTCACTTCTAGTTTTATTCAAACTGAACATTATTAATTTTTTTAAAAAATTTATTCTGATATTTATCAATTGGACTTTTGTGATATTTTTATTCCAGTAAAAAAATTATTTTTGGATATTTTACTTATGAAATATATTAAATTTCATTTTTCTCATAAAATTGAAAAATATAATATTGTCACAAATTGGTTCTCTTAATCTTAAAGATAGATTATAATTGAGTTAGATTTTTTATTTCACATAACTTTCTTTAAACGTACTTTTTATTTTAATGTTTTTTAAATATTATAAATGAAAATAACTTAAGTAAATTATTGTTAACATAATAAATTTTAAGTTAAAAATTTAATTAATATTCACTGTAAATGTTAAAGAAATTATATTACCATCCAATTATATATCTTGTCACATTATTTAATGTGTTTGATATCTCACATATTTTCAAAATAACTTAAATGATTTGATAATATATCAACCAAACAACAATTGTTAGCATAAAACTTTATTCTAATAGTACATAGTATATAACTAAATAAATAATTTAATATATCATATTTTCTTAATTTTAAAAATAAAAACAAAATTACAAACTTTAATAAAAATTAAGGAATTTATACAATATACATTTTTTTCAATATTAGAGTAAATTATATTTATTTAATATTTGATAAAATTATATAAACGTTAAGTACTTACTAAAATAAATATATAAACGCTAAATGGTATAATATTGAGTATGTACATATATTAAATGGTTTTTTTTTGGTGCAATATAAAGTGGTATACACATTAAACACATAGATTATATGTTAAATTGTATACAAGTGCTTAAAGGTTAAATGCTATATATATCAAACACATAAATTATAAGTACTTATAGTATTTAGTGGTAATATAAAAACTTAATTAATATTAAATATTTGAATATTAAATTAGGAAAAAAATTTAAAAATTATAAAAATAAAATACTTAAATATTAATTTTTTTTTTAGGATGAACTTCAACAATAACAAATCAACTCGTGGTACAAATAGTAACAAATTTCTTTAAACTATTGACAATAATGATTTTGAATAATATTGAAGTGACAACAAATAATTAATTGTAAAAGAGATGGAGGACATTTTAGGATCTTAAAAAAAAATAAGTGTAGGTAGGAGTGGTATTAGACAAAAAGATGTGATAATAGCCGCTCTAATATGTGATAATCAAACATCTTAGGTCTAACTAGCATTTTTTTTTTCTTGGAAAAGTTGTGAAACGCCCCGCCCGTGGCCCTGATGCTTTGTTGATGGGTTCCTACACAAGGTTGGATTTGCTAATGTGACTAACCTCCACTTGAAGAATGTATTTGTCTGCCACTTCTCTTGCAGCACAAATGGTTTGGTCATTTTGTGCTCATAGCCATGTTACGTTGCAGGATTCGAGACCGGCTATATCTTTCAAATTCCAATCCAAAGAAGGAAAGAAAAAACGGTAGTTGTCGTTTTATCTCGATGGACCCCGGCGGAATCCAATTATTAAATACCGACAAATTTGGCCCGACTATGTGCAGGTCTTAAAGTGGTAGGGGGTGAAGGATTCATTTCTCTACTTTTTTCCTTATTTGTTAAAGTTTAGGTTGAGGAAAAAGTTTGTGTCAATTTAGAATCAAGAGCTTGCTTCCCATCTCATTGAGCGCTTAATATGGTAAGTAGAACCTTATGAATATGGAACGATTCTCTAAATTGTCCGGTCAATATTATTATTAAAACCCTGTCTTAATTGTTCAAACGGTGTATTTAGAGGACTTTATAGTTTGTCCAACTTTTGTTTCTATAACCCTCTCTACTAACCCTTATAAAATGTGAGATAATTGATAAAGATAAACATATTCAAAGCTTAGTTTCAAGTACTACAATAACAAAATGCTTGGTATTATATGCCAAGTCAAAAGACTAATTAACTAGCTTCATATTTGTTGATTCTAAAATTTTGTTAGAACACATTATGAAATTGAATTCATTCAATAATTGATTTTAACTCCTTGATTTGGAACTAACATCATCGATGTAAAATCCAAATGAAATTTAATTCTTTATACAAATCCAAAAGTGAATCAGAGTAGAATAAATCTTATTTGTCCTTGAAATTAATGTTGAAAATTAATATGCCTAAAATACCCTTAAATCTTATTATGATGTTTTATTAACGAAGGATAACATAATAGTCAAAATAAAGACTTTAATTCATTTTTAACTACATTCTAAACTGAAAAATTGAATTTAATTATGTAATTTATTCATTTATTTCAAATATAAAAATTCAAATAATGACGGTTCAATTCCACCTTCTCTTATCCTCTCTTTCCAATGACATCTTACGATTTACTGATAGCAAAAACCTAATAATTAAATCCAAATTATAATTAATGATAGAAATTAAAATAGTCTTAAAATGTGAGTTGATACCAAGAGAAAATCTAGGATATTTTAGAGCAAAATAAAATATTTATTTTATTTTATTTATTAATCAACATATTAATTATTTCATTAAAAATATAATAAAAATTAAAAATAATAATAATTTATAAAATTTATATATTAATTAATAAATAAATTAAAATAAATATTTTCTCCTGTTCTCTCGTACCAATCCACTAGTCTTTAAGATAAAAACAAAAAAACCACTTTCTACTTTCCCTTTCGAATGCAGGCGTGTTGCGTGCAACTCGTGGCCAGTTATTAAATTGATATTTTAAAATGAAATTTAACACTTTTTTACTTTACAATTAATTTCTTTTCAAACAGAAGTAAGGCCACTGGAATTCCAACTCAAGATGAAGAAGACCTTACACCGTGAATTCAGCTCCGTCAGCATCCGAAAGACAGAAGATTGGTCCGATATAAATGATGACTTGACGCGAACCTTCAATTTTCGTCCTGCACTTGGATACAGAGATAGTGATGACTCATAAATGATGAAGCCAAATAAAAAAGAAAAAGTTATAATAATATTTTATTCTTGAACGAAAATATACTTTTTTTAAAATTTTATTTATTCATGACTGAATGAATGAATCACAAGACAAATTACATTATGATTTTAATTCAGAAGAGAAATTTCGAAAAATTACATATCTATTCCCGATTCCACTCTAAATCTCTAATGATTATCGAGTCCGTGTGCCATAAGATTTTTGCTGCATTTTTCTATTGATTCCTCCGAATTACGACAACAATAATTTTTGAATGAGGTATTTAACTCTAGGAATGAAATAAAAAACAAATCTTTATTGGTTCTATTTTATCATTTTTGGAAAGAAAATGAATCTTTTTATTCAAATATATCATAATCCGAATCTCTTCCAAAAATTATTTGAAAGATTCAATACGAAAAAATGGTGATATTATAGTGGAGAATTTGTTTTGACTTATTTATCATTTGAGAATATTTAGTAAGTATTAATTAATTTTGAGTAAATATACACTTTGATCCTTAAAAGATTTATGTTTTAATATTTTAATTCTTGAAGATTAATTGTATATATTTAAACCCTCAAAGACTTGAAATTATAACATATTTAATCTTCAAACGATCAAGATATACACTTTCGTCCTTCAAAAAATAACGTTGTAATACTTCAGTGCTTCAAAAGTATTTACAATAGTCAAGAACTTATCAAGCTCTCTTGATATATCATCTTTGGTGTTTTAAGTTATCCAATATAAGAAATGATAAATGAACACCACCACATTTATATCATATACTTATATTAAGTTAAAAGTTATAAATCAACATGTAAAAAGTTACAAATTAAAATATAAAATGTTTTTATATACTGGTACTTTTTATATTTTAGTTTATAATATTTTACATATAATTTATAACTTTTTACATATTAATTTAGTATAAATATATGATACAAGTACAGTGATAATTGTGTATCACTCCTCATCCAATATAGGAGATACCCCACCTCTACCAACTCTCAGACTATGTTATGTGACTCTAACGGAGAGGAAAGAAGACCTCGCACTTGCAAATAATTTTCACGTACTTCTCAAGCTTGATGTTGTAATGTGCAGACTTGGGGACCACAAGTAGGTTGCATCTTCTTGGGTAGAGTTGACATATTATGGGAGTAAATTTTTCCAAACCTTTTTTTTTTCAATTGTAATTTCCAAATTTGAAATTAAGTAAAATCAAGGAAGAAAATCAAACTAAACATCAAATTGAGTAAATAATTCACTAGGTTAATTGGTTAAACCGAAATATAATAAAATAATTCAAATAAGAAATACTGATTTAAAATTTTAGAGTTAAACTGGGTTTAATCGATTGGAATCGAAATATAATAACATAAATATTTATATGTATATATGTAATTATTATTTATTTGTTAAAATCTAAACTTTTATTTTTGAAATGATAAAATATATTGTATTAATAATAAGATCCCTTTTCTTTGTTCTTTTTTTCACGGAATCTCTTTTAATTTTTTCTTTTGGTCTAGGAACCCTATTTCTTTTAAAAAGACAAAAAAAATTTGTGTTGTACCAATCAGAACTTGTTAAGCCCACAAACATAAATGTACTATGTTAAAACAACAACTATTGCTGTTGTATTGGGCCTAAAACATGATAAAACCCAACAACACATAAATAGATAACCCTAGCATATATACACCTGACAATAACATGTTGTCGTCCTCTCTTTCATTCTCATCACAAGTCACAACCGTGGATCAGGCATGACGATGGAAGCTAGCCCATCTTGAGGTCCACAGCCAAACCAGCACAAGAGTGGTTCAACGCTAATAGCGGTAACAAAGTTATGGTTTTTTTGGTTCGAGAAGCTTCCTACTGGTTATGGCAACCCCATCTCATGCTTTACCCTTTTTTTTCCTAACCGGTGATTCGTTTCGCTTCTGAGCGATTGGGTAGTTTTTGATCAATTTTTTTTTATCCGATTTTCTCTTCTTGAGTAAAACACATGTCAAATCACATGAGCCAACTAGAATATTAACAGAGAACTATAATGTCAAACTTACCCTTTCAAGTTACAATTCCACCTTTTATTTTTACTTTCGTTGTGCTAGTGTCATTTAAGATTTTTGCACAAGGATTAAAGAATAAGACATCATTAAATTGACTTAAACATAGAGAAAAGTGACTTAACTAGACTAAACTATCATTTTTTTTTGGAAAATTATATTTACCTTCCTTAAAATTTGATAAAATATAACCCGCATCCCTCTATTTTCAAAATCTATATGTTAGGTCCTTAAGTTTTGAAAAATCCTACATTGAACTCTCTTAATAGACTATTATAATTGGAAAAAATTACATTCACATCTCTTAAGGTTTAGCAAATTATAACCCATACCCCCTATATTTTCAAAACTTACATGTGAGATCCTAGAGTTTTGGAAAATCCTACATCAACCTTCCCTAAGACTTTTATAAATGTGATTTCATTAGCAAGATCATTGTATCGCGAGAGAGTCATTCAAGTGAGGAGAACATGATCCCATAATAAAGATCAACAAGAACAACATTGAGTACACTTAGAGTGATGACTCACTTTAGGGTTAGGAGGAAGAGAGTGTAACAAAAAAATTCCAGTTCTTTTTGCTACCAGATAAAATCAAGTTAATGTAGCAAGAAATTTCAAATTGTGAGTAGACATCTTTGCTAGCCCCTTTAGAATGTACAACATGTCCTTTATGTGCAAATAGAAAGAGGGTGTGGCTTTATCAATTAATGAAAAGATAATGTGATCATTCAATAATTATAATTGTCTTAGGGTGGTCGATGTAAAATTTTCTAAAACTCAGGGACTTGAATACAAATTTTGAAATTAGATGGGGTGCATGTTATATTTTACCAAATCTCAAGGGAGGTGAGTGTAATTTTCCCAAATTATAACAGTTTTAAGGGGAAGATTTTTTAACCTAACGTGCATGTTTTGAAATTATAAGGGTGCGGGTTGTATTTTGCCAAACCTCAAGAGAAGTGAGTACAATTTTACCCTTTTTCTTTTTAGGGGAAGATATCAATTTTCTCTCTTTAGGGTGTGTTTGTTTTAGATTTTTGAAAAAGTAATTATAAAATTTAAATTTTATATATCATTAAAAAAGTTGAAAATTGATTTTTCTCAAAATCTATTCTTTCTAACTTCTAAAAATAAAAATTGAAAACTGATTTTTTTTAAAATTATCCAAGTGTACAAAAAAATGGTTTTTTGAGTAAAAAGATAATTTTGGTGCTCCAAAATCCTATCCAAACGCACCCTTAATTGTAGTTATTAAATTAGATTTACTTTTTTTACACCAAAAAGAAGTTTGAATGTATTATCTCACTCCTCGCAACATTTTAATGTTTAAATCTCACACCATAACTCCTTTCTTTTCCTTCATTCTTACTCAAAACCCAAATTAACAAACATACTGTTAAAGTATAACCGACCTTTTGCACAATAGAGGACACCTCTGACATATCGTCTCACAAATACCATATAAGGAGAAAAAGGAACCATTTAGTCAAAGAGCATATAAAACAACTTGAAGCCTATGAGCTCGAAAAGATGATTCATTGATGTGTAAAACAATTCAGAAAAACTTGAATTGATGTGTATTTGAATTGTAAATACTTATAGTGTGTTTGATTTTACGTTTGTAGAATTGATTCTATCAGAATTGATTTAAAAGTAACGTGATTTATGTTTAGTAGTTCTTTTAAAATTGATTCTAACAAAAAATAATAAATTTTCATTTCTCCAAAAATCAATTCATAATATTCCAAAAGTGGACGCCTTAGAAAGGATATGTCTAAGCTCAATAAGGTTGAGTAAAACTTAAGAAACATTAAAAAGAATTGAATAAAGTTTAAGAGACATTCAAATACCTTAAAAAAAAAAGGAAAGAGGTTATATATCAAAAATAAATAAATCAAAAGAATGAATAAATATATAAATCTCTATTTTAAATTTATGTGAAATAATAAATCATGTAAAATTTAAATTATAAAAGAAAATATCAATCCCAAAAGGAGAAAATAAAATATAAAATTTATAGTAATTTTGTACATCAATCTTTTTTTATGCCAATGTTCAGTTTTTATTTGAATTTGATATTTAATCTTTTCACGTAATATGATATTCAGTTTGTGATATGATGTTTGATTTTAAATTTTAAAAATATTATCTTATCGAAATGGACTCAATATTGTTTATAATTATCATTTATATTAATATTTGTATCAATATCATAAATATTGTTAAAATTAGAAAAATATAGCATACTAAATTTTCCTTTTATCATATATGCTCATTATAAATTAATTTTTACATAATTTCTAAGATTATGTTAGGATTTATTTAGATATATATTATTTATATTTAAGGTGTAAATATCAATTAAGATTTGAATATAATAATAATAATAATAATAATAATATGTAAAGTGTCAATTTGAGATTGGTTCCTTCCTTTCATTAGAGATTGTAATTATTCTATAAAGATTTGATTATTAGTGTATATATAATATTCACATATACTACTTTAAATTTGTGATAATGATGCCAGTGCAAAGTATTTTATATTGAAAATAGATATAATTTTTAAGTGGTTATAAAAGAGTTAAATACTTTCAATAATATAAATATATATAATTAAATGAATATCTTATAAAAAATATGTTACTATATATATTAGTCTCATAAAAATTTGAATATAGATAAATCGATACTTATTTATCAAATAATAGTGAATATTTTCAAAATGATTGATGGTTAAACAAAATCATAAACATTGTGATTTGAAAAAGATTTTCTAGGCATCGCTAATTTACAATGATACTTATTTGAAGATATTAGATATTATTTACATTTAACATGTATTACAAAAATGATTTGTTATATATTATTTTTATAGAGAATTATTATATATTATTTAAGAAGTTATTAATGATTAGAACTGGGCAAAATTTGTTGATCATGTAAATTATTATTATTATTAAAACTCACCTTGTAATTAGCATTAACACACCATGGCTGGTGTTGGTTTGTTCAAGAGAAAAATAAAATAATATATATACACATATAATAAAACCTTGAACGTTGAATTGTTGGACCGATTTGTGTGTAGCAAAAGTTATGTGTTATAATTATAAGGGTTAAATTCATTTTATCTCCCTAAATTTTAGTCATATGTAATTTACAATCTTAACTTTTTAAAATGTGTATTGTAATACTTTGAATTTTTAAACTTGAAAACCTCTTACTTTTCAAACAATACAAAACTTTAAGTCATAATAGGGTGTTGGCTTGCACATAATAAAAAAATATAGGGGTTAATTACACATAACAGTACATAATGTGTCAAGTTACACAAATTAAAAACATTAAGGGTGTTTAAAGCACATAAATCATGCCTTCATTAGTTACCAAAATTATACTGATGGGTGTTTTGTACAATTTGAAAAGTTTAGATGTCGTGATGTACATTTTGAAAAGTCATGATGTAAATTGCACATGATCTAAAGTTTAATGGGTAAAATGTATTTATCCCTAATTATAATTAGCTTTCAAAATATTTAAACCTTTGGAAGGTAAAAGCTTTTCTGGAGCAAAGACTCTTTCAACATTGTATGGCATAGGACACAGATGTCATTCCGTCAAGTATATATTTAGCATATTATGATACTTCTAAATATTTCTCTAAGAATCCTAGCTACCCAAGAATTTTTTCCTAAAGAGAAAAATAAAATTTCTCTCAGCTTCTTTGATTAATCTCTTTTGGTAAGTGCTCTCATTCATATCTTTATATATAGTTATGAGTTTAGCTAATCTTTAGGCTATTGTAATATAGTTTTCTCTTATAATTCAATTCCAAATCATTCTTAATTCTTATTTTATAATTTCATAGCAGTTGATAATGTCATTCTAGTTTCCAAGTATCATGTAGGCACTTGGCAGACACTTCAACAATGAATGGTGAATAGATTTAAGCTCATGACTATTTTTTGGCATTATTAATATCTTCCCAACATTGTGTGCACTTTTTATGAAATTTGAAAGTGATTTTTGCCATGAACAGACTTTTTATAATTTATGCTAATTTTAGAAGATTATTACTTTCATAGTTATCATGAAAATTATATTTTGGAAAACCATAGGACCATTATTGATATGCTTGTATGTCATGAAACAAATATTTTATCTCTCCAAGAAAATATTTATTTGAAATACTGAGTTAAACTTGATGTAGTATAATTGTTAGACATATCTTATGAATTTGATAAAAATATTATATTTTCATATCATGAATTTTCTAATCAAAATTTTAAGATCCCAATTATGTGTTATTGGAATAATTGAACTAATTATGATTCATAACAATTGTCAGATATATACTTTATAGGCTTTTGAAATCACTATGTCTACAAGCTAGTGATCACCTGGGCATGATTTTAGAACCTCAGTTATGCTTCAAGTCATATTGTTAGCAAATTATATAAATCTAGAACTTTCAGATTTATTTAATTTTATTGCAAATTATTTTAATAGTAATTAGTGAGAAACAAAATAGTGAGTTAATGACTTATTGTTAACCTTGGTAGAGTGATTCGCCAAAGAACTAGCTCAACCTAGTTTCAGGAAGGAACCTAGTATAGTGTCCGCATTATGGGATCTAGTTAGGTGCCTTTCAGTTTCAGTTATTAGTTCAATACAATTAATTTATTCGGTTAGCTCTGTTTATTTATTAATTACTGTTTATGGTAAAATATTATTTTTAGTACAATTATTATTTTAATTTGGTTTATTTCATTTCAAATTATTATTCTCCACTAATTGTTGGTTATGAAATTGTAAATGTTTTTCCCAATATAGCCATGTATATAAATATTTAAAATGTTTTATGCCAATTGCATGTATATATTATGTATTTTGTTATTGTCCTATGTGGGTTTGTGAGTGGAGATTTATTTATTGTTTTGATGAACTCACCCATTCTTTTCCAACCCTTTACGGTTATAGTTTTATATCTAGTTATTGTTCAGACTTAGCCTTAGGAACCTGTAGTTGTTCAAGTGATCAACTTCATTTTGTAGTGAAGTTTATATTAAGATCATGGTAGCATAGAGTGCTCTAATAGTGTACATGCAGGATCCTTGAACATCATTTAACATGCATGGCTATTTTAAAATTATGTTATTTTCTTATCATAATGATGTTATATGTAATTTTTTCCACGAATATAATTTAAGATTGTCTATTTAGTTATGGATTTTAGAAAAATTTAGAAGAATTAAATATTTTAGGTAAATTATACTCACCTCCCCTAAAGTTTGTGGAAATGCAACTCACATCTTCTCTAATTGTTGAACCTACATCACACCCCATCTAATTGTCAAGTTTTAAGTATTTATATTACACTCACACTCGTCACTAATAGAACATTATTAGTAATCTTAACAAAATTATATTTTTGTGATACTAACCGTTTCTAATTAATAAAATTACAAAAATACCCTTACCCACTATCTCCGTTAATTGAAAATATTTTAATAATTTTATTAATTATGAACAATTAATATCACAAAAATATCATTCTGTTAGTAAGGGGTGTGAGTGTAATATAAATACTTAAAATTTGCAAGCGAAGGGGTGTGGTGTAGGTTGGACAACTAGAAGGGATGTGAGTTGCATTTTCACAAACCTCATAGGAGGTAAGTGTAATTTACCCAATATTTTATGTATCTTATGAATAATGTTTTCACGAAATTTTGAGGAATCTATTTATTTAATTAATTAATTATTTTTATGATTTATTATGAGCATTAAATCAATAATTTAATACACATAATTGTATGAAATTAATTCCAAAAGACTTCTATAAGGGACAAGATCCCTTATGTGCCAGTCACGATTTTTGAGTTGTGACACAATTCTAGAAGCTAAAATTGATTTTGAGATTTTGAAACCAAATAATGTAAAAAACCTATAGAATCAATTTTGGGGTTCAAAATCAATTATGACCTACTCAAACATGTATCCAAACATGTTATTTAGGGTGCACTTGTTTGTGATTATTTTAGCTAATAATTACCTTTTTTTGCAAAAAAAAATATTTTTCATATATTTGGATAATTTTTAAAAATAATAGAAATTTTTAAAAAATAAGTTTTCAATTTTTTCAGTTATATATAAAATTTAACTTTCATAATCACTTTTTCAAAATCTAAACAAATGCACCCGTAGTTGCTTGTTGGAATTCATGTCTAATAACACCCATTTATACATGAATAATGTTATTTGTGCTTACAATTTGTGAAACATTACGCCGACACCTTCTAATGTAATATTGGATGAGATGTGAGACCAAACTAAGTGAGTCCATACCCTATTTAATAGTAAGTAGGAGTATATCACAACTTCCTATATATTGTGAGTACAAATAATATTTATTTTTATATATAGCATTTGGAAATAATATTAATATTTACCATATCTATCCTTCTATCAAGACAATTTATATTCAGCACTTGAGATTCCTTTAGGAGCATAGTTCTCTTGACACTGATCACTCCATACCTAAGACTCAAACCCAAGAGCATTGATTAAGGAAAAGGAACATGTGCTACTCTATTCAACCATGTGTTGGTAGATATAAAGCAGTTGTTGGGGGTGAATTAAAGCCTTGAAATAAATGCAAAAAAGTTTGTCGTTGGTCCATTTATGTGCGTTGCAATCATAGTTCTTGAAAATGTTTTGGTTAAGTTGATGAACATTGTAATACATTGCCAAAATTGGTTATCCATTATAAAACTCTGTAATTGACTACCAAAGCTAAAATTCAATTTGACTATAATCTTTTATTTGAGATTTTGTAATTGATTTTTAAAACTTTAAGCCCAAGCCTTTTGATTTAAAGACCACTAAGAGCTTTAAAAAAGCCATTGCTGGAGTGAGATATTATAGGTTGTTCTTGCAATTATAACTAGGTCAAACTATCCATTTTGAGTCCTCCTTTTCTAAACATTTTCTTCCTTTACCTTTCATTTGGATCTATTGAAACTGGTAGGAGAGAAAACATGGTAGAATGAAAATGCTTTGGGAATATAACTCTTATTTGTTATTGGAAGAAAAAAGGGAGAAGAGAAAACTAAATATGTGTGCCAACTTGAAAGTTTATTTCCTTATGTGAGGAGAAAATGAGATAGAAGATAGATCAAATAAAAAGACAAATATATCATTAAAAATAAAGCTTCAAAATGTGTCATAAGGGTCTATATGTCATTTTAATACCAGTTTTTTTTTCTTCTAATTTTCTCTTTATCCAAACTATGAAGAGAGAACACACTATTCTATTCATTTTTTTTGGGTAAACCCCTAAGTTACTCTCTAGCAATTTCAGGATCAGACAAGTTGATCCTTGATAATTGGAAAGTGTCAATTTAATCCTTGACAATGTCAAGTATCAAACATTTAGTGATCTCTGAATGGAAAACATTAATGATGTTAGGGTGCTTAAATAAAATGACGTCGTTTTGCCCTTAAAAGAAAAAACTTCATTCTTCATCATCCCTTCCTTTCCCATTTTCACCACCACCACTGCCACGATCACCATCATCATTCTAATCTTCTCTTTCAACCTACTCCCACCTTGCTCATTATCTATCTCTCTCTTTTTCCCTGAATAAGCTTTTCAAATACAAAAGCCCAACTTGATGTGAAAAATCACAGAAATTAAAAACATCCCAATTGAAATTTCAACCCATAGATCTTTGGCTCTCATGTAAAAGCTCTTGGTATATATAAAGGTGCTTTCTTTTTTTCTTCCCTTAACTCCCTCTTCCAAGAACCAACCTCTACCTCCACCTTAATCAATGCTTCAAGACAAGTTATTGGATAATCTTAATTTGATCCTAATAAGCATTGACTCTTGGAGTTTTTCCAGTTTTTTGTCCAATCTAGTGTCTTATGCCATTTGTTTCAATTGAGGAACATCAAAACACTGCATCAATGTTTAGATTAGCTATAGAAAGAAATAAGAAAAATGTGTTTTTTGTAGCCATTTCTTATCCATCTCAACCCATATACACAACACCATCTCTTTTCACATATTCAAACCACACATTCTACCCAACTTCTTCAACTCACCCTACCAAAACAACACACCCAATTCACATTCCCCCTAAAACAGAGAAACACCATTTGAAAACACCTTAATAATATTTTAAAAAAAAAAAAAAGAAAAAAAAAAAGGACAGTAATCGAAAACAAGATGAGAGTGCATCTTTATCCATCTATTCCCCATAAAGACCAACCTATCCTCCCTCTTCAAGATGCCGCCATTGCCTAGCCTCGTTGCCACCATCGCTTCCATGGTCACTGACCTAACAACCTCTGGCCGCGCCACTTTCGCCCTCAACCTTTCTCCGGGTTCCTACTACTATGATGTCTCCAATCCCTAACTCCATTCTGTTTTACAACTTTTAGTTTTTTGTTTTTTTAAAGCAAAACTACATTGTTTTATTTAAGCACACTAATACCATTAATGTTTTTTATCTAGAAACTACTAAGTATCTAACATTAGACATTGTCAGGGATCAAGTTACACTTTCAATTTTAAGAACCAACTTGAAAGTTTACTCCTTTTTTTCCAAGTGTTTGAAATATTACTTACTATAATACTAAAATCCATTAAAAAAAATTGGATTAGTGAGCTACATAACCCAATTTTAATTACAAATAACTAAAATAAGAATATTGAAGAAGAAAAATGTTATTTGCCTCACAATATGTGAGCATTTGTCAACTACATATAATCTATTATTAGATTTGATATAGATTTATTTGAATAAGCCGATATCATCTAATGATAAATAGAATGTAAATAAGACAGGATCTCATATATGATGAATGCAAATAACATTACTCATCGCAGAAACCCCTTCCTTGAATTGAACATGTACTGAGAATTATTGAAGTTTAATCAACAAACTAAACGGGACGATCTTTCCTTTTATTCCGATTCGAGAATCGAGAAAATGAGAACGAAGCTGTGCGTTTTGATTCGCGAAGACTCGCAGATCACACGACGAAAGAAAGCAAAAGCAAGCGAATAAAAACATCAAAACAGGGTGAAAAGTGAAAACGCAGAAAAAAAAAAGAATTCCCGTTTGGAAAGTGAAGAAAAGAAAAACCGTAAACCCAGAAAGAAGAAAACGACAACGTCGTTCGCCCCATTTTGCTTCCGCAACATCTGCCTCGACGGCACAGCCTTTTGCAGCAGAGAATTCGCCACCCATTGCAGTACCTCGCCACTCTTTACTGCTGCACGTGCGCTCCTAACCTCTAATTCACTTGCGTTTTGCTCTTTTTTTTTGTTATTTGGTGCAAGTTGCTTTTAGATTGTTAGGGTTCTTGTGGCTTGATGCAATGTTTTTAAATACAGTGATTCCCAACGCAATTATGCAACTTACACTGTTGCCAATTTTGATTATCATTATTAATTATTATTTTACTCCGAAATTATTGTCCTTGTTGATGACAATTCGGGTGTTACTTTGGATTTGAGAATTTACTCTTGGCTTGTTTTGTGTTAGTTTTATTGCCATGCAAAATCACGTTGTTGTGTTGAAAATGGGTTCAAATTGCTTCATCAGATTATCATCTTGTAAGTAAGCAGAACATCATAATCTGTGTAATCTACTGCAATGTTGTTAGTATTGTAGTTATACACAGGCATGTGGTTTGGTGTTCAGTTCTATCTTATTGATGTTGATATTTATTTTTAATCTCTATTTTTTCTTGTATAATCTGATAAAAAGATGAATTGTGATATGTAATGTACTGATTAATTTTTAGTTCTCTGATTTAATTTTTTTTAAATAAAATAGTATTTGACTTGAAATCAATTTTTGTTGCATTCATCTTAGATGTGATGGGACATGGAAGATGGATGCATGAGCGCACACATATATATCATATACACTGGGAAACTTCTTGAGCTTATTATTTACAGCTGCTTTCTGCTTTCTTCAGGTTCTCTTGTGATTTCAGCTTCCATCTTTTGGATACTCCCTCGTACACATGCTTCTGAGTGCCTCTGAGGCTCTCAAGACTAAGCGTTAGCTGTACATTGTCTGTAGAAAATGCCTTCATGTTCAGGTGCACAGTCAGCCAAAGCTGGCTTTGCCAAGAATCAAAATGCTGTCTCTTCTACTGATAGGCATGAGAGGACTTTGAAACCTGAAGAGGATAAAGAAGAAGAAGAGGAAGAGGAGGAGGAAGAAGATGAAGACGCAGATTTTAATCCTTTTCTAAAGGAAACCCCTTCGCAAGAAGCATCTTCAAGTTTGAGCTCTGAAGTTGATGGTTTGGATGGTAATGTTGTCAATAGTGGGATATCAGTGGCTACTAAGTCAACCAATAAGGAGGAAATTCGGGCTGCTGCTGATTCTGAGCATGGCGAGGAGGAAATTATTTTGCAGTCATCAGCTCTGATCTCTCAATCTGAGACTAATCAAGAGAAGCACAATAACTTGACTAGTGCAACTGATGCTAATGGTTTTACTATAGGAGAATTAAGCAACAGTACAAAATCCTGGAGTCCAATAATAGACATAGATAATGAGGATGCTATCTGTATGCGCACACGAGCCCGTTATTCACTTGCACGTTTCACTCTTGATGAGCTTGAGACTTTTCTTCAAGAGACTGATGATGATGATGACCTTCAAAATGCTGATGATGAAGAAGAGTATAGAAAATTTCTTACAGCTGTGTTACAGGGTGGAGATGCTGAAGGTATTTCATCTCATGAAAATGAAAATCCTGATGATGAAGATGAGGATAATGATGCAGACTTTGAGATAGAGCTTGAAGAGTTACTGGAGAGTGATGTTGATGAGAATGTAGAGGTAAGTGCCCGAAAAGAGTATGATGGAGCTGGACGGCGACCAGAGACTAGGCAAAATAAGCGCCAGAAGGTCTCTGCCCAATCTGAGAAGAAGACATTTGGACAGGTCAAGAGGCCCCTGCGCCAATTTTGCCAAATTGGCTTAATGGATCTCTATCTTCAGGGAAAGGTTTAATGCCCAGGTACTTTAAACTTTCAGTCTTCTGCTTCAGGAAATGGTCTTGTGAATGGTTTCACTCCCCAGCAGATTGGCCAGTTGCACTGTTTGATCCATGAGCATGTGCAACTTCTTATTCAGGTATTTTCTCTGTCAGTTCTTGAGCCTTCCCAAAAACAGATTGCTTCTCAGGTTCAAGGTTTACTTTTTGAGATGCTTCACAAACGTGATGAAGTTTTAGCTTTGAAGAGAGCCCCGTATCCTAGTATTTGCTTTACTTCGTCTTATGCCTGCCCATCGGTATCTGATGGAATGTCCAAAGTTGTCCAAGGCCAGTGCAATGTAGACTCTGCTTCTACACAAGAGGGACAGAATGTATGCTTTCCTCAGTCAATCAGAGCTCTTCCGAGGGTTCTTTATGGGTTCCTTTTGTAAGAGGCCCTGTACAATCTATTTTGGATGTTTCTCCACTTAATTTAGTACGACGATATGTTGACGACATTTATTCTGGTAGGTGACATTTAAGATTTCAAGTTTCCTTCATGCTTTTCCATTCTATGCTGGCTCATAAGAATGACTTTTACATACTCAGGCTTTGGTTTGAAATTCCTTTTACAGCAACCCATGAACTTCGAAAGAGGTACATTGAATCTGGCTGTGATTCACGTGTTGAAAAGGAGCCTCTCTTTCCTTTTTCTTCACCATTCACTGAAGCCAACAGCGGAGCTTCGGGTGTAACAACCGTTGGAGCAGTTAACAGAGTCTTAACTTCACCTGTTCAACAACAACCTAAGAAAACGTTGGCTGCCATGCTTGTTGAAAGCACCAAGAAGCAATCAATTGCTCTGGTACCGAAGGAAGTTGCAAGCTTAACTCAAAGATTTTTGCCATTGTTCAATCCAGCACTATTCCCACATAAGCCTCCCCCAGCAGCAGTTGTAAATAGGGTACTTTTCACCGATTCTGAGGATGAGTAAGTTGCATGCTTTCTCTTTCTGCTAACCAGCTTTATAATGCTTATATGGATGCTTGGTCTTTATTCTTTTTAGTTAGAGGTATAATGTGTTAAAGAAAACCTTTTTACTTTTATCTATAGCTTACCTAGGTTCAAATTTTTTGCGGCATATGCTATGCTTCTTAAATCTGCAAGTGGCCATTTAAGATGCATTGTTTTTTTAGATAAAATTTAAGATGTATTGTTGTTTGGAGAGTATTTCATCATGTTTACTGATGCCTCCTTTTTTCCCTGTTGTTGTTTCTACATGGACACCTTATCCTCTTCGATCATACCCTTCTTCTCTTTCTATTGATGATCACTTCTTTTATCATTAAATAAGGTTTTTACTTTTTAATGTATAATTTGCTTCAGAATGTGCAATAACCTATTCTGGTCTCAGTGAGATGATAGATGCATTGACTGTATAGTGTTCTGTCTGTGTCTGACTGTCTGTCTCTTTTTTAGTTTGTTTTATTTCTTGGAGCTAAGAACCTTTTGTAGATTCATTACTCATTTCTACGGTAGCTTTACATAATGATTCTCTCTTCCTGGTCTGCTTTTTTTTTTTGAATTTAGTACTGCTTTTATTCTCATGGCTTATGGATTTCCCATCTCCTTTTGATTTTATTGCAGATTACTAGCCTTGGGGATAATGGAATACAATACAGACTGGAAGGCAATTCAACAACGTTTTCTCCCTGCAAGTCTAAGCATCAGGTGATTACTTACAGGGTACTTTTTCAATGAAAGTGTTTTTTGTTTTATAATTTGATTGTTGAAGCTGAACCTGGAGTCTTTATTTTATATTTGTTTGTATCATGTTCTTACTTGTAAAACAGTGGACAGAACATTGTTTGTGGTCCATATATGTATGTTAAGTTTTTATTGCATATTTTTCTTCCTGAAGTTATTCTCAGTAATTTTGAGCATTCTCATGTTATACAAAGAAAGAAACCAGTCTGCTGGAATCATAGTGGTTGTTTTTCTAATTATACAAAGTTTTAATGTAACTTAATGGATTGCACATCAAGTAGCAGCTAATTTAGTTAAACTTCTTGTGAAGTTCTTGATTGGACATCCTCCAAACAAAGAGAGGGAAGGTAGGTTAGGCTTACATTTGTTTTTAATAACCATTTTCTGGCTTTGTACTTCACATGATGTGGCTGAAGAAATGCCCCAACTAATTATGCGCTAAACATTAGTTATCCCCATTGTTGGGCTTCCTTGTAAATCATCAACTTGTATGTTTGTCCTAAAAAAGTTTAAAAAGCAAGAACAAAGTAATTGAGGTACTACTTGGCTGTTTGCTACAAGTTCTAACAAGGGTATTTCAAGCATTAAACAATATTATTTTTTCGTAAACTCAGTGACGCAATGTTTATAGCTTCAGAAACTTTGTTTTAGTAGCTGTCATAGATGGCCATATTACTATACTATTTCATTCATTGATTGGGCTATGTACTGTACATTCCTAGATGTGAAAGTAATTCCTGGATACACTGCCATTTTTCTTTTAATATTGTGCTATTATTTTTAGACTTCAGACCCAAGGGTCAGCATTTCTGTGCTCAGGTGGGAACTGCACTATTGTTCTTTTTGCTAGCTTTTGAATTTGACTGTGTAATGTTCAGTTGAATAAATTAGTTCATCAGCAATTTCATGTAGTGTTAAAGTTTTGTTGCCTATCTAATATTCTAATATGATATGAAATGGTCTGGTTACAGATTTTTGTCAGGCAGAAAAATCGTTGCTCTTCGAAAGCACCAGAGAATCCAATAAAGGTAAATCTATACACTTAATCCTATAGGATGAATGTCATTGATGTATCCTTTTTTTTCATAGAATAAAACTTATAAATCAAAGTATATGAGACATTGGTTATTGTGTGTTAATTCCCCCTTCCTTTGTTTGAATTGTAACATTAACGGAGAAACCGTAACTTGTAATCTCGTAAACATTGGATATCGAGTTTTTAGGACAATCAACAAATAAACACCCAAGGAGTAGAACCTTCTTTATATAGTTGTATAGATTATATATGCACAAGGCAGATGGTAATGAAACGTGTATACCCCTTAAAAGAAATCTGAAAATCACAGGTTAATAGGCACGTGCTTTAGCCGTACTGTGCTATGCACTGTGTATAGCAGTGTTGTATTTTTATTTTATGTATGGAATCATCTTTCCCAAGTAATTTAATTAAATATTTCTTGAGACTGTTGCTTGATTTCTCTGAACAGGCAGTTCGAAGAATGAAAACCTCTCCTTTGTCTGCAGAGGAGATAGCATGTATTCAAGAGGTAATTTATTCAACTGCGTCTTTGTATTTGAAAATTTTCTGATTAATAGAATTATGACTGGCTGATGTATGACCGAAAATGTGCAGGGACTTAAGTATTATAAATTTGATTGGATGCTAGTGTGGCAATACATTGTACCACACAGAGATCCATCCTTGCTTCCACGCCAGTGGCGTATTGCTCTTGGAACTCAAAAGTCATACAAGGTAGATGCATCAAAAAGGGAGAAGCGAAGATTGTATGAATCAAAAAGAAGAAAAATGAAAGCTGCTGTGTTGGAAAGTTGGCAAGCTATATCTGATAGAGAGGTTTGTTACTGTCTGAAGCTTAGAAGCCTGTGTTTACATTTTATAACTCTGTTCTTGCCTTTGTAGCCAAATTTCATATTGCAGTTAGTTATCGCCTGCATGGCTTATGACTTATGAGTTATGACGAATTGACGATTAATATACTGCTGCACAATATTAATTTACCTTTATTCAAAGTTGGCTCATATGCAAATATCATCTGTAAATGTGCCAAAAGTATATAAGAAACTATGAATCATTAGAAATTGATGGTGGGGTGCTTGTAAATGGACCACTACATATGTTTCCAACATTTCTTAGTCATGTACTTTGACGTGTGTGAAAAACCTCTCTCCTCTACACTGCCTAGTTCATCTGCCGATGTGGTGGACTATGTGCCTATGGCTTAGTTTAAGCTTTTAACTTACCCGGTGTTTTTGGATTAAATTTCAATTTCTTCTTTTGGAATTTATTGCAGGATTGTGAGGCTGAAATTGCTGGTTCGGAGAATTGCATGGATTATTCAGATGTTCCATATGTCCATCAGGCATTTCTGGCAGATTGGAGGCCGGACACATCTATTCTTAGTTATTCTGAACGTATTTCCTCTACATCCAGTGAAGGAAACCTTGCCCATGATGCCCATGATGCCATTTCACAAGAAGATAATCAATTGTCTAGAGGTTTCCACAATTATAATACATATGGAAAAGCTCATGATCAGAACAGTAATCGGCCTGCAATTCCATCTGCATCTAACCTTCATCAGCTTATTCATACTACATCTGAATTAAGGAATGGAGTGAAAGGTGCTCCCAGTGCCACCAAGCCTAAAATTCCGGGTTTTGATGTGGCCTCTAGCTCCAGATACTATTGTCGGCCTTATCGGTCTCGGAGGGTAAATAGCACTCACTTGGTGAAGTTAGCACCAGATTTGCCCCCTGTAAATCTTCCTCCATCTGTTCGTGTAGTTTCTCAGACTGCTTTTAAAGGATTGATTTATCCTCCTGGAGGTGGTGTCACTGCTTGTAGAAAAGATAATTCTGCATCTCAAATTTCTCATGGTGAGAGATTTGGAATCAATAATCAAGTTAAAGGTGCAAGGCCTGTGCTGAAAGACAGTGTCATGGGTTCTCAACTAGAAAGATCTGAAACTGTTGAAGGCAGATCTATTGTGGCAGAAAAAGGCAGTTCTACTGATCTCCAGATGCATCCTCTATTTTTCCAGGTCACTGAAGATGTCAATGTTCCTTATTATCCATTGAAATTTAGTTCTGGAACTTCAAGTTCCTTCAGCTTCTTTCCGGAACCCAACCGCAATTAAATTTGAGTCTCTTCCATAGTTCACAGCAGCAAAGCCACACTGATTGTTCTAACAAGTCAGTGAAGTCAATGGACTCCACTTTAAGGTCTGGTGGCATTGATTTTCATCCACTTCTGCAGAAATCTAATGATACACAACTACCAACCAGTTTTGAGGCTATTCAGGCTGGGTCACTGGTTAATAGTGATGCACCAGACATAGCCAATAGATCTTTTGCTCTTAATGACAAATCCAATGAACTTGACTTGGAGATTCACCTAAGTTCTGTCTCTGGAAGGGAGAAATCACCGAAAAGCAGACTGCTAAAGGCATGTGATCCAATAGGGTCTGAAAAACCTGTAGCAGTTTGTGGAACAGCAATGATACCTCAAGATAATAGTAATCCATATAGTCAGCATGGCAGTAAAAATCCTTCAGTTAGCAGTTGTGAGCTTGCCTCAAGTGCTCTCCCTTTGGTTGTTCCTAGTGATAACATCACCAGATATGACATAGATGATATTGGTGATCAGTCTCATCCTGGCATAGTGATGGAACAAGAAGAACTAAGTGATTCTGAGGAAGATATTGAAGAGCATGTAGAGTTTGAGTGTGAGGAGATGGCTGATTCTGATGGAGAGGATGGTTCTGGCTGTGAACAAACTTCTGAGGTTCAAAATAAGGTAATTTGGTCTATCTTTTCAGTTAGCTTTCAGAGTTCAATTGTTTGTGTGTGTGTCTGTGTGTGTCCATATTATATTACAAATGCTAATAATGAAGAGAAATAAGATTAATCTTCTGATATATATTTGCTTTATTCTACTTCAGTCTATGAAATTGAAGTAGGAACTGAATATTTTTGTTTATGAAAAATTGTGACCAATGGTTAATTTTGACTGATGAGTTATTTTTATATGCGGTTCTTACTCCTTACTAGCAAAACTACGTTAGATGAAAAAGAATCCATGTTTTGAGCCTTGCCTTGAGAAGGGCATACTTTGATTTCCAGTCATCTTGCCTTTCTAAGTAGGACAGTTATTTGTGTGTCCTTCTTTGCTCCTTCTGTGTGTCCTTTGCTCCTTCTGTGGATGGTTTTTTTTTTTTTTTGTAGCCAATCTGTGCATCGTGATAATTCTTTTCTTAATCTGGAAAATTAGAGATTCATGTTATCCTTTTGGGCTTAACTCTGCTGGCTGAGCCTTGTCTAAAGGGCTAGACAATTCATTGGTTACCCATGCAATCTTCTCTCCTTCCTAGATCAAAACTCTAGTTTTGACTTTAGCTTCATGGCATAATAGATATGTTATTAATCAGACTATTGCCTATTTTGCTTCTTGGTTAAAGATCATCTGATGGATTATGAGCCCATCTTATTATTAATTATTCTCATTAATTAGAATCTTTATGCCATGATTGTTCATTTGTCTTTGCTTTATAGTTCTGTATCATGCTAATATTCAACAGGCCATTATTCTTCGATGAAAAGAAATCATACTCAGCTAATTTTTTAAAATTTCTTTTTCTTCCCTCATAACTTCCGTTTGAAACTATTTGTTAGGAGGTCCCAACTTCTTCTGAAGAAAACGTTGTAAATCATACAGCTTGTATGAAGAATACATGTGATCCTAGGGCCAATTCTGATACGCACGTTGATGACAGTCACCTTAATGATACAAGTACACTAAACATGGCTTTGACTAGTGACGGAAATGATGGCAAAAGTAATTCTTCATGGTTGAGTCTAGACTCATTTACAGCAGATAATCCTGTGCTCTCAAAGACAAATGCTGAAGGGGGTACAATTGGTGAATTATCTACTTCCAAAAGCTTTACAGTTGGTAAAGCCACAGAGGAGAGAAATACCATGGACATGGTACAACCGCCAACCACAGGTCCTCTTGTGTTTGCTACACCTCGTAAACACAGAAAGCGATGTGGCAAATCGAATGCAAATTTGAATATAGGATTGTCTGCTGAAAGGTCTAGTCTTGATGGTAATCATAAAGATGGCTGATTGAAGTGGTCTAGCAAATCAAGTGCAAACAGGATTGACTATTTATAAGTTCAAGCCATGGTGGCAATCATAAAGCCGTCGATGATGCACCATATGAACAAACAAAGTTTGTTCTCATTGTTCATGATGGCAGCTTTGGCATTTATTATGTTCATAGTGCTCAAGTGCTGCAGTATAAGGTAAATAGGCGGTCTTTCTTTTTTGTTCCTCCCCTTTTGTCTTTCAATGGGGATCCTTCATAGTTTTTAGGTATTCCGCCATGATTTGGGGCTTTAGATTTGTACAATTACTTGCTAGGGTTCAAGTGATATTTAATCTTTGTAAATAACTTGTGAGAGATCATGAGGAAAATTGATTTTGACTTGCTCATTTTAACTGTATGTCGTGTACAAAATTTTTTCGACTGCAGGCATACCGTTGTCTCCTAGTTCATGGTGGAATTGATGAATTGTATAGAACAGTTTTTGTTCACCAGTTCTGATCTCCTAAAAATTAATGCCCCAAAATGCCGAAAACTTGTGGGCATGTCATCAATTGGACCGGCCTGCACTGCAATTATGTGACATTACTTTTCTGGAGTGGTATTACTCACTGCTTGAGTTGTAATCTTGATCAGTTACTTTTAAAACAATTGGTTCCTAAACAAATGTCTTGTATGCAGTTATGCACCGTACTTGATACTTTGTGGTGCACCTTGTGATGTAACCGTTAAGATCAAAGCACAGTTAACTATACCTTTTAAATCTAGCTGAAAAATTATTACGGTAAACCTCATATTTTTGGCCCATCTATGCTCGTCAGAATTTTGGCCATTGAATTATCAACTGCAGCGATAAGGTGCAAGCACTTTGGGCGTAATTTTTGTCGTCTACACAAATTGCAAGTGAGTCAAGTTACTAAAGTAGGTACTAATAGCAATGCCGGAAAAGCAAATCACCTTTGAACCGAGCAAACAAGTACTGGTGGATTCTAAGAATGCAGCTTATTACACTGTTGTGTGGCTCGAGTGTTGGAGCAACTATATATAACAGAACGATGAGCTCACGCTTTTATTATCTATTAATATTTTGCTGGCCATTACTACAACACACGAGCAATGCACAGAGGAGGGGGTCATGACGAAGACATTGAATGAAAGAAAAGCCGACAAATGATGGTGGTCTTGAATGAACCAAGATAAGGCAGGTAGGAAGGTAAACCTCCCTAATCTGCTCAACTTGTGTGTTGTAAAAATATCATCATAGATAGATAGATAGATACTATGAGCTACTACTACTACTGCTGCTGCTGCTGGCCTTTTGATATGATTGCTTTGATTTCAAGTTCCTCAATCACTAGATTAGGCAGCTCAGGTAGGAGTAGGACTCCAGATCCTCAATCTTCCGAGTTCCTGTATCACTCACAGAGTGGCACTACCCGGATTACTACTAGAATCATCATTGTTTTGGAGTGGGTTGTGTTGTGAGTTTGACTGGCCCAGACTCTATGGCCCACTCATCCTCCCCAAAATATTATTTACAGCCCATCACGCAACTGCCTCATCAAAAAAAATAAGTAAATAAATAAATAAAACAACTACTGTCTCAAGCTCGCAAATCAAACTGAAAACTAGAAAGTCTCATAGCACCACAGCTAGTGTACCTTGTTGATTCATCACTTGTCATCACACAATATTATGAAACTGTCAAGAATGCAAGTAACAAGGAAAAACTAAGGCTATGTTTGGGAGATTTGTAAAAGTGGAAGAGAATGGTCATTCAGTAAAGAATATAGGTGAGGAATGGAGTAGATGAAAAGAGATCACTTTACTAATTGAGAGCAGATAAGGGCAAGGGAGTGACATCAGCATTGACCCCCAGATCAAGGGGTCAAGATGGTTTTAGCTTCTTTCCTTAACGACGACTCTCCCTCCCCATAAATCTCTTCTAAACATACCTTGAGGCCATCTTCCTTGTCATCCCTTGCGTTTTCCTCCACTGGCATAGCTCTTGAATAGACTCTAATTTCCTACAGATATGAATCAATTTATTTTACTAATTTATGATTCAAGACTGTATTACTTAAGAGAACATCCTCTACTCCAAGGGAAAATCAAAGAATTCAATGAGACAAGAATGTATGAACGATTCAAATACGACTATTATTAAGAGAAATTCACTCCAAGGGAAATGATAATATAAAGAAGATATAAGAGTTAGAGGGGTTTATGGTTCACCGTTCACCATAAAGGGGATGAATCATCCCCAAGGAGTATATCGTTATTGGGGGCTTTATTCTAAAGTGAAGATATATAAAGGGCAGCGTTTATTAGTGTGTTAGGCCGTCTAAATCTCTGGGAAATGTTGTGGCTATGGCTGTTGTTATTAGGCTAGTGTGTTTGGTTCTATATATTTCTGCTGTAATTGATGGTTGTATCTTTGTTCCTCTTAATACAATGGAATCAATGCTCCAATAATAATATAATAATAATAAAAAAAAAATTCTTGACTCTCTCACTCCTTATTAACTGCTGCTCTTTCTCGTTGTGTAGGAAGAGAATCACGTGTATATTCTCATTATTAATTTTCATTTCTTCTTTAAATTTTTCACTTATTAATATGATCTTATGAACAATAAAAGTATACACACAACAGACTAGGTAAATGATCCTTTCTCCTGATTTATGCAGTTTCAGTGTCTTAAACATTTGTGTAACCAACTAACATAAGCACCAATTATGACAGAAAAAAAATATATTACTGTGTCAGAGTTGAATCCAGTTAAGGGCAGAAAGGAATCACCACTCGAACAGCCGCATATACCTTTGTTGACACAACTCCGCTCAGACATGGCCACGTAAACAACAATCTCCTCTCTCCACCAACAGTCAAAATCGTTATCCCAAAACCTCATCCGCTCCCTCTCTTTCCCTCCACTCATTCCCACTTGTTACTTCCACGGCAATAGAAGGATCTCATGACATGAGGAAAGGATAAGACCTCACAAAAACAAAAACACCAATCTCAACATATAACCAACCAAACCCACACACCCTCAACCCCTCTTTCCTCTGCTGTAATCTTACTTACTGCAGAACCACCCAAAAACTCATTTTTTGCAGTAACAACAATGTCTTGCTCCAACCTCACAATGTTGGTGTCCTCAAAACCTTCTCTTTCTGATGCCTCTAACCTCTCCTTCCATTCTGTCCTCAACCCTTTTCAGCTTCCTTCACAAAACTCACCTTCATGCACCCCTTCAAGGTCTTCTTCTGTCACCCCAGTTCAGTGTGGCCTTAGAGAGCTCAGAACCCGTATTGATTCTGTGAAGAACACCCAGAAGATCACTGAGGCAATGAAGCTTGTGGCTGCTGCAAAAGTCAGAAGAGCTCAAGAGGCTGTTGTTAATGGAAGACCCTTCTCTGAGACCCTTGTTGAAGTCCTCTACAACATCAACGAGCAGCTCCAAACTGAAGACATTGATGTCCCTCTCACAAAGACTAGGCCTGTGAAGAAGGTGGCACTGGTTGTGTGCACTGGAGATAGAGGTCTTTGTGGGGGTTTCAACAATGCTATCATAAAGAAAGCTGAGTCCAGGATTGCTGAGTTGAAGGATCTTGGCCTTGATTACACTGTCATCAGTGTTGGCAAAAAGGGTAACTCTTATTTCATCCGCAGACCTTACATTCCGGTTGATAGGTTCCTTGAAGGTGGCACACTCCCCACTGCTAAAGAGGCTCAGGCAATTGCTGATGATGTTTTCTCACTGTTTGTCAGTGAAGAGGTTGACAAAGTGGAGCTCTTGTACACAAAGTTTGTGTCATTGGTGAAGTCAGATCCTGTGATTCACACGTTGCTGCCACTTTCGCCAAAAGGAGAGATCTGTGATGTGAATGGAAATTGTGTGGATGCTGCTGAGGATGAGTTCTTCAGGTTAACAACCAAGGAAGGGAAGTTGACGGTGGAGAGGGATGTGGTGAGGACCAAGACAGAAGAATACTCACCAATTTTGCAGTTTGAGCAGGACCCAGTTCAGATCCTTGATGCTCTTTTGCCTCTATATTTGAACAGCCAAATCTTGAGGGCATTGCAGGAGTCACTTGCCAGTGAGCTAGCTGCTAGAATGAGTGCCATGAGCAATGCAACTGATAATGCAATGGAGTTGAAGAAAAACTTGTCCATTGTCTACAACAGGGAGCGTCAGGCTAAGATCACAGGTGAAATACTGGAAATTGTTGCTGGTGCCAATGCCCTTTCATAGGCCAGCCACTGTGGCTCTTAATACTATCTCATCCATGTGGTTGGATTTATTTGTAGGTATTGACACAATGGGTGTTGCCCTTTTCGTTCTAATATGCATGTTTAGGACAATTATGCAATTTTCACACTTTTTCCCCTGTTGTCTTTCTCAAATGCGCAAACCTTGTGCACTAGGAGAACTGCAATTTAATCTCAAACGGACACCTTTTTGTTTTTTTTTTTTGGTTAAGTTGTCTTTTTCCCTTTATATATGTAATAATAGATCTATATAAAGATTCACACAGTTCTCTGTGTTGTTTTATTCTCAACCACTCTATGGGCATGCTGAACTTCTGAGGTGCTATTTTATCTATGAATCACTAAATGTTCCAGAGCCATGTGATAATTGTGTTTGAAAACATATTTAAATACTTATATTATGACCTGAGAAGCTAAGTAGAATGACTCATACCATAGATATATATAAATCATGCATACAAGCACGACCAAACGGTATCACATTGAATGAAGCAGTGCATAAATACATAGCTAAGCCATCTCATTTGACTTGGGGCTTTGGCATTGTACATGTTCATCATTCCCTCCCAAGTATGCCGAATCTTAGTTTTTGGCTCTTGAAATTAAAGGTGGTCAGAAAGTATCCTCTGATATTAATTCTATTGAATATAATAGTGCATAATTCATGTCTTGTACGTTGACCTATAGATAGTAAATAGTTGAGAGCCTTCTATTCACATGCTTCCTTGCAATGTGAAGTTATGTAGCTGAAACGCATAATTTGTCCCAATTGTTTCCAAAGGATGCAATATAATGTCCTTCTTAATAATGCTTCATCTGAAACTTTGTTTTAAAAGCAGAGAAGATTTTATTGATGAATGCTATGATTGGATGCAGAAAATGGAAAATAAAGAATTTACTGAAATTTTGGTCTAAACAGATTGAGAAATAATATGTAAAAAAAAAAATTAGAAGAAAGTGTTGCCGGACGATATCTATGGCAGATTGACTCTTCACTCATATAAACTAAAACTTGTCCTAAATCACACACAAAGTAGGAAGGGTATGTTGAAGTTGAATATTGCAGGTTAAGGATACTTTGACAGAAAACATGACATCATCCAAGCTTGAGGGTTAAAATGCAGTGAATAGAATTTCGTGAAGGATCCTTGTTATTTCGTGAGGAGTGAAAGAATTTCGCTTAATAAAAAAGAAAAGTTCTTAACATAAACCATGAACTCGCTATCAATGCAGCAAATGCACTGAAGGTAAAGGTAATATGAATCTTTTCTTTTCTGCTTCACATCCAAATTTGTAACTAATTATGGTGACTGAAGACAATACAACTTATTCTGCCACATCAGTTTGTTCTTTAGTTTATCGGAAGCGTTTAGAATTTTCCTTGTTACGATAACAACCGACCTTGTATTCAATTTTTTTTTTTTTTGCGTAACTCTACTTGTAGTTATTGCGGAAACAATTATTAACACCAAAAAATGAAAAAATATCACTGTAAACATATCTTTAGTCTATGTAGAAACAACTTAATAAAACTTTTAACTTGGGACGTCACCATCCCACGTCTAGAATTTCATTGACATGACCTGTTTATTTATACTCATTTCTGTGCATCAAAGAAAGATATTATCCCAGACGTTAAGCGTTGAATATTCCCTTAACCAAATAAAAAAAATAAATGTTAAGTCTTTTAAAGTGGAAAGGAGAGAAATGAATGTGATAAAATTGCTGTCGATTTCCATATATTGCTGTTGTTTGTTCTGGCAAGTGGCATCCCACCCACTTGTGACTTGTGTCCTTGACCGTGACTCCATTAGTACCAAACCTTCGATAATCAATGATGCAAATAGAGAGTTTGGTGACATGAACTCCAATAACATATTGGTCTACTAAGTTACTAGATTCAAATCATTTGCTTATTCATATGATAAAAACAGACATTTAGTATTAAAAAATGGTTTAATTTTGAAGTTATCCGATCACATCTTTTTATTTGCAGAGTCTTTTAAGTAATAGATGTTGGAATCAATTATATTTATTCACGTAATAACACCACATTGGATGATAATTAAATCCTTAAACGCACACCACTTTTGACAACTTTATTCTCAAGTTGGCAGTATTGCGATTATTTATTAATAATATTGATGGTACGAGACATGAAAACATGACACAAGGCGTTTGATCTTACTATAAGTTTATAACCACTCAACATGAATCATTTTCCAGCCGTTGGATACCGTGGCTAACTGTCGTTACTCCCACGAACCAATTGCCATAACACTATGCGAACGAGCCCTCACAAAATGTATACATAACAAGCAGATTGATTCCCAGTAATATATATATATATATATATATATATATATATATATATATATATATATATATATAGAGAGAGAGAGAGAGAGAGAGAGAGAGAGAGAGATATTTATTTATTTATTATGTGTGGTTGACAAGCCTAACTCAAGCAGAGAATGCCACTGCCACATAACTGCAACTCCATTTCAATTTCATTTTTTCTTTGTTGTTTTATGCTATACACAAAATGAATATGAATATTTCTTAAAATGATTTTTCGGTTCATGGATTCAGAGGGGTATTATTGATTGATTGAGATCAAACACAACACAAGCATTTGCAGTTGGTCATATTCATATTAGCTCATCACAGCGTAGAAATAAGAATAGGAAGAAGAAACATTGTTGGCAGCAGCAAGTAGCTATGGAGATGTCTTTGAACCTCAACCCATTTCACTGTCCAATAAGAGCTGCAACTGCCCACCAAGTAATCATTGTGTTTTCTCTTTCATCGTACTTTGTCTTCTACGTGTCAAACGTTGTCTGTTCTGTTCTGCTTTGCTCTGTTGTGTTCTGTTTTTTTCTTTTAATTTTATTTCTAAGTTGTTTGAATTGATATGAAGGTGAATATCAAGTATATCGAATTTATTTATTTATTTGTTTGTTTCAGTCTTCAGCGTGCTTGGCAGTTAGGAGTGCTTATTGCATCAATGCAAGTGCAGGTTTATTAGCTACCCTTTTCTCCTATCTCCTTTGTCTTCAAGTTTTCAACTTTGTGGAGTTAAGTTTTCTCTGACTAGCCTTTAAATTGGCAGATTTTTCAAGGAGGAGACAACAGAAGAAGGGTTCAACTTCAAGGGTCAAGGGCACTGGTTCCAAGGGCTTCATTCCAAAATCACCTATTGGAAGAAGCAGCAAGAACAGGTATGATAGGAACACTAGAGTGAAGGGAGATTCATTAGCACCCATAGTCAGTGACAAAGACATTTCAGGGGATGAAAACAAGCCAATACGTGATGTGAACATTGATGCTG
This sequence comes from Dalbergia oliveri, assembly GCA_030441495.1. Classification (NCBI taxonomy): domain Eukaryota; kingdom Viridiplantae; phylum Streptophyta; class Magnoliopsida; order Fabales; family Fabaceae; genus Dalbergia; species Dalbergia oliveri. The sequence goes on along the minus strand of JAMLFY010000009.1, from coordinate 24,799,751 downwards.
ATGAGGCAGAAGGAGGGGCAGTTGAGATTTCTCAGGAGGAAAAATTTAAGGTTGTGGATAGAAGAAGAGTTGAAATCTCAGGGGAAATTGGACACATTTCTATAACTGATGAGGATGTAATCAAATCACAGGGGGAAGTTTCTTACAATGGGGATGTTGGGAATGTTAATGATTCAGATGACAGGACATTAAACTACTTAGAAATTGATGAAACCATTAAAGGAACAAATGCTGATAATGATGATGAAATAATTGAGGAAACCATTAAGGAGACAAGCAGTGCTACCAATGATAACAAAATAAATGAGGAGGCTAGAAGGCTGTTGAAGTTAGAGTTGGAAGCGAATTTGCGCAAGCAGGAAATCGAGAGGATTGCAGAAGAAAACTTTTCACAAGGTACCAAGGTGTTCGTATATCCTCCTGTGGTTAAGCCAGATCAAGATATAGAAGTGTTTCTTAACAGGAGTGTTTCAACCCTAAGTGATGAACCAGACATTCTAATCATGGGTGCATTTAATGATTGGAGGTGGAAATCTTTTACCTTTAGGCTAAGTAAAACAAATCTCAGAGGTGATTGGTGGTCTTGCCAAATTCACATTCCAAGAGAAGCCTATAAAGTGGACTTTGTGTTCTTCAACGGCCAAGATGTCTATGATAATAATGATGAAAAAGACTTCTTCATACCCGTTGAAGGTGGAATGGATGCACTGGCATTTGAAGATTTCTTGCTTGAGGAGAAACGTAAAGAATTAGAAAAACTTGCTAAGGAGCAAGCTGAAAGGGAAAGACAGGCTGAAGAGCAAAGGCGAAGGGAAGCGGAGGAAGCTGCTAAAGAAGCGGACAGGTCACAGGCAAGGGTGGAGGTTGAAAGAAGGCGAGAATTGTTGCCACAGCTGATGCAGAATGCTGTAAAATCCATTGATAATGTTTGGTATTTTGAACCTAGTGAATTTAAAGGCAAGGACTTGGTCAGATTATATTATAACAGAAGCTCAGGCCCTCTTGCACATGCTAACCAAATATGGATTCACGGTGGGCACAACAAGTGGACGGATGGATTATCAATTGTTAAAAGGCTTATGAAATCTGTTGTAAAAGGTGGTGATTGGTGGTATACTGATGGTATGCTATTTTGCATATCTGTTCCTTATAGTTGATGTTTATTCATTTCCTTGAAATTGATAGTCTACTGGATTGAGGAAAAAAGTGTAGGAATAGATTTAATATCTACTGTAGTGTGAATAGCACTGAGGAGGAGTTTGAGTAAACACCAACATTTTTTTATCAATTTTATATTTTGTGCAGTTGTTATACCTGACCAAGCTCTTGTCCTGGATTGGGTCTTTGCTGATGGTCCACCTCAAAATGCCATAGTGTATGATAACAATCAAAATCAAGACTTCCATGCTATTGTCACCATGCCTGATGAACAATATTGGCTTGAGGAAGAGCAGCTGATATACAGAAAACTCCAGGAGGAGAGGAAGTCAAGAGAAGAAGCTATACGTGCAAAGGTTTGTTCTTACCTGAGATGACTTCCACATGGTAACATTGAGGCACTACCTAAGATACTTGTCAAACATAAGGAAAAGCTTTTCAGTTGTTCGTTTTCTTCCTTTAAGTATGTACAGAAAGATAGACATTGTTGTATTCTCTAAACTATGGAGGAGAAGGTCACCTTGCTGACTTTGGTCAATATTTAAATTCTTTAATTGACAGTGTAGTTCTAGATTGATGCCTATGACTATTTGCCAAGATAGCCAATACCAATTATCTCACTTAATTATTTCTTTTGGGAGGAAAACATTATGACAGATATTAAAGCTACTAAATACTCATCTTGTTGATCTGGTCCTATTCTACTTGCAGGCAGAAAAAACAGCACAAATGAAAGCTGAAACAAAGGAAAGAACTTTGACAAGATTTTTGCTTTCTCAAAAGCATATTGTCTTCACAGAGCCACTTGATGTACAAGCAGGGAGCACAGTGACAGTATTTTATAACCCCTCCAACACAAATCTGAATGGAAAACCTGAGGTCTGGTTCAGATGTTCATTTAATCGTTGGTCTCATCGCAATGGTCCATTGCCATCCCAGAGAATGTTGCCAGCAGAGAATGGTACTCATGTCAAAGCCACTGGTGAGTCTCTAACTTACTTTTACGTTTGAAAAATGATCACACCCTAGTATTCCAAAATCCAGAAATTAGAAATATCAAAGATTTTGATGTCTCTTAGGTTGCCTAACTTTGCACACAAAAAGTTTATTATGACACTGTATAGATTTATAGTTAAACATAATTATGCAGAATATTTGTGAATTTTTGTATGTTTAAAATGTTGTTTACACACCACTACCCTTTGTTTGCAAAGCTTTAGACTACCTTTTGATCTGAAGGCTCACAAATGTTATGAAGAAAGCTGCAGGGAGTTTATGAAATGAATTACCTATGCTAGTATTCAGATTCAATGTTCATAGATCTTGTGTCATTAAAAGAGCATTTCAAGATGGACAACTTTATAAAACTTGTGCAAATTTGGTTGTGTGCAACTTGATACATTATGTATTTGTAATTTGTTCTCTCCAGGGAAAAAAAATCATTTGGCCCTGAAGAAGTTCAATGATTTTGTGTTTCTGCAGTTAAGGTTCCACTGGATGCATACATAATGGACTTTGTATTCTCTGAGAGTGAACATGGAGGAGTTTTTGATAACAAATTTGGAATGGATTATCACATACCTGTTTTTGGAGGTATTGTGAAGGAACCACCTTTGCACATCATCCATATTGCTGTTGAGATGGCCCCTATTGCAAAGGTAAGTTTAGCCTATTGTATGTATCTTCTAGTTTCATCTACGTGTCATGGTGCAGACTTCTCCTTTTATTGCTTAGGCTGGTAATATTTTGGAATTTGCAGTGAAGATATATTTCAATTTGTCCTGTGTTGTGTTATGTTATGCTGTATACTGTTGTGCCAGACATTTACATTTTCATAAAAGAAATCAACACATCAGATGCCATTTTTTTTCCCTTTCAATACCCTTCTATGAAAAACTGGAATTTGGGAATTTGTATGGCTGATAAATTAGCATTTTCATTCTGATGGGGAAAAGAAAAGGGGAAACAATCATTCAAACCTTTTATAATATCCGAACTTCTGCAGGTTCAAGAAATCAGAATTCAATATTCTCTTTCAAATATCGGATGTTAGAAAATTTTCTTGACTGAGCACAATAAAAAAATTTGTGATCTAGCTAGGCTGTTTTTGAAGGATAATGGTTTCCATTACCGCTGTTTGTTCACAAAAATATTGTCACTTAATATTGTGCTATGCAGAGGATGTTTGTGAATAATTGGAACATGTTTTCTGATTTTGATGGCATATACATTTGGCAGGTTGGAGGCCTTGGTGATGTTGTCACTAGTCTGTCGCGGGCTGTCCAGGATTTAAATCACAATGTAGACATCATTCTTCCAAAGTATGACTGTTTGAACCTTAGCAATGTAAGGTTTTATTTCTCCCAAGTTTCTGTGGTACTTGTCTTATATCTTAAACATCGAATTGGATATCTAATATTCATTCATTGACTAATGAGTTTTCTGGGCTGTCTCTATAGAAGAAAGCATGATGTTGCAATTATTTTTGAAAGTTGTATGCCTTGAATTTTCAATATGAAACAAATTCTAGTATTGTTTGATGGGCATCTCAATTGACATGAATTGCTAGTTGAGCACATTTCTCAATATATAGCTGTTGAGCATATGCATCAGGGCCTCTCTTAAAATATACAAGTGACTCCTTTTGAGCACATTCCTTTTAACATCTTGTTGAAAATGCATAATTTGTGTTCATGTTTTAGTTAGTGTTTTTATTAGCTGTTAAAATATGGCATCTGATGCAGGTTAAGGACTTTCAATTTCATAAAAGCTTTACCTGGGGCGGAACTGAAATAAAAGTATGGCATGGAAAGGTTGAGGGCCTCTCTGTCTACTTTTGGAGCCTCAAAATGGGTAAGGGCTTCGGTTCTCCATCCTTTTCTCTTACATATGTCATGATTGCATTTTATGTATGAGCTTCATATTTTATTTAGGAAAAATGCCTTTTTAACATCAACTTTCTAGGTTAGAGCAAAATCCATGTTGAGATACCATTCAAGAAAAGGTTGTGGTTATTGGAGTATCATCATTGAACTTAACGTCATCATAATAAAATTCCTTGATGTTAATCTTGTAGTCTTGGATTCTTTAGGACACCGTCTGCTAAGTGTAGTGTGTTCATCTGGTATGTTCATTGCCTATGAAAGGGTCAGAGGTACAAGAGATAAAAGAAACAAAAAAGAATCAAATGCGTATGAAAATCAACTTTGCTTTCTAGTTGTATGAATTACATTTGTCAATTATGTAACAAACTTGACAGGTTGAATGCTTTGGCTTTATTATGTATGACATTGACTCTTAAACAATATCTACTGTGTGACTATCTTCAGCCCCGCTATGTCCCATATCCAAGAGTGTATCCTTTTTAAGCAGTTGTACTCTGTACATTGCCAGTTTGCCATTGAGATGACTTGAACAACTTGAATAGCTTCATAACTTGAACTATGCTTACAACATCTATATTCTTTCCTGCAGATTTTTCTGGGTTGGCTGTGTATATGGTCGTGGGAATGATGCAGAGAGATTTGGATTCTTTTGTCATGCCGCTCTTGAGTTTCTACTCCATAGTGGATTTCATCCTGTAAGACATATAATCTTACTAGAGATTGAGTTGTTGATTTTATTTTATTTTTGACAAAAATATGTTAAATTATAAAACTTTCAAGGAACATTTCCTTTTCTGATGTAAGGGTGGAACTTAAAGAGTAGTCGATGCTAACTCAACTCCCTCTCTCATTCCACTAGACCCAAAATCATGATATGCATGCCTTGTGTACCAAACTTCTTATCCATAAAATGACCCAACATATTGCATGAGAAACTGCTGCTTTCCAAAATATTATTCTAGATGTTTCAGAAACCACCTTTCCAAGTGATCAGTTTTCCTAATGTTATTGTGCCATTTCTCTTTCAGATTAAATTGGCATAACATTTCTGTAACCTTTTTATTCAGCTTCAGGTTTAACAATGTTTTTGAAAAAAAGGATACTTTTAAATTATTTACTGTCTCCAAGGATATATTGTAATTGGCTCTTAACAATGGGTAGGATATCATCCACTGCCATGATTGGTCGAGCGCTCCAGTTGCATGGCTATTTAAAGACAACTATGCACATTATGGTCTTAGTAAAGCACAAATTGTCTTCACAATTCATAACCTTGAATTTGGAGCCCACTTCATTGCAAAAGCTATGGCATACGCAGACAAAGCTACAACTGTAAGTGCTAGTGTTCTAAACTTGTCTGTTTTCTAACTTCCACGCAATATTTTATTGTGATTTTGTGATGTTTGTTTCAATAAATGTTTTTTGTGCTCATTTGTTACAACACATCATTATGGGGGCTGAATGATTTTTTTTGTACTCGGTTTTTCGTACTTTTATCTCTTTCTTCAAGTATCCCATTTTGATGTTCCCATTTGATGTTCAAATAACCGGAGTCTTGTTGCTTCTTTATCTTATTCTGATTTTCTATTATTGAATAAGCATTTCAATGGTACATAAATATTTGGCAGGTCTCCCCCACTTATTCAAGGGAGGTTTCTGGGAATCCTGCAGTTGCCCCTCATCTTCACAAGTTCCATGGTATAATAAATGGAATTGACCCAGATATATGGGACCCATATAATGATAACTTCATTCCTGTAAGTTGACATATATACAGATCTTTCTTTGTCTTTTCTAACATATCATATCCCCATTGGCGTGTAGTTATCAAAAGTCTCAACATTGTCACTGCTTGATGATATATGTCTACATAATAAAGTGCAGAAGCACCATTGTTATCTTCACTGTTTACTTTCATTGGATAAGACACTGTAGTGACTGGCTCCATCTTCATTCTTATCTTATGCGACAGTGAATATACTTGCATCATGTTTATTCTGTAACTTTATGTGAATATTGGGGATGGATTATGTTGGTAAAATTAACCTGAAATAGCACTTTATTAATAAATAGATAGATAGAAACAATAATTAATTATAAATAATAAATCAATTCAGTACAAGAATAAAAGATGAAGAATCAAATTAATAAACAATAAAGAACAAAGTAGATGGTTTATTGTGAGTAATGGCTGAGGCGTTAGGTCCTGAGTGTAAGAGTATTTCATCATCACGAGCTTAAAGGCCATTGTAGATGGTTTCACGGCTAATACTCTTAGGATACAATAGTCACATCTCACTAACTCTGTACTTGAACTAGTGAGGCTACAAGAACAACTCTCTTGGATTGCTCAAGGAAACTCACAAGATTACAACCAAAACTAATAATTTTCTGATATGTTTGGCAAAAGAAGGAAGGGATACATAATGTTAAGAACTTTTATTTTCTAGACATGACTGTATGTGTGTAAGTGAGCTTCCTATTATTTATAGAGGAACCATATAATGCTTAGTCAAAGAACCGTGTGATATTGGAAGCAACGTTTCAGAATTGCAAGCCAATAAATTAGGAGTTGATATTGTGCTTTAACGTTAACACAAGACTCCACTAAGAAGCATGCACAAGGACTTGGTCAAAACTCAAAACCACATTAAGTATCGTTACAGCAACTCAAACAAATAATAATAATAATAATAATAAACTCAAATCTTAATTTAACTTTGAAATAAATTAAAATAGTATTACTAAAATATAACAGATCATTCATATGAAGAATATATCCAATGGAGTAATGCTTCTTGCTCAACTGTTGCAGTCCCAAGAATGCACAACTATGCACATGGCTTCATCAAAGTGTTAACATGGAAACGTTTATTAGGACTACTTAAAATGCACATGGAATGATTGATTCATGTATGCAGTTGAGTTCAATGATGACTGCAGTGAGTCAGTAGCATTACTCTACCTCCTATAAAACCACACCTATACTTATTTATATGTATTATTTTTATCTGATTTCTACCAATAGTTCCAGTATCACATTGTTCCAGGTATCATACGCTTCAGAAAATGTTGTTGAAGGGAAAAGAGCTGCCAAGCAAGCCTTGCAGGAAAGGCTTGGTTTAAAACAAGCTGATCTTCCTTTTGTTGGAATTATCACTCGATTGACTCATCAGAAAGGAATCCATCTCATCAAACATGCCATATGGCGCACCATAGAACGTGGGACAGGTTTCCTCTATCTCTATTTTACATCTAAGTGTGCACCTGAGGTGACATAGTTGTCTGCATAATAGCTGATTGTTCCTTCGCATATGAACACGACTAATTAGAACAAATCATAAAAATTTTAACTATATTTGTTACAATTATAAAAATCATTCTATAGGCCATGCTGAATCTTTTAGGTCAAGTGGTGATTTGACAATTCTATGCAGTATTAAACCTTCTTTGACTAAGTTGTACTCATCACCCGTGTGTTAGTGATAAATAGCCAGTTTTTGGCCTCACTTAAGAGTTTCAGGTTTGAAGTCAAGTGGTTTAGTAGAAATAATTGTGCAGGATGTATCATATCTTAAACTTGGATCCTGCCTCCACCCTATACCCTTCTCGAAGGAAAATTTTATGATTCAACTATGTGCTTATGATGATATTGGTTACAAGCCAATGCGAAAGAGTAATACTACATGACTAACAAAAATTGGCAGAATTTTTCAAAATAAAACAAGGGTGACCATTGAATAGAATGAAGTGATATGATCCTGCAGTTACCTTTCTAAGAATCAATAAGCACAGCACGCTCATCATTGTAACAATCTATAGCATCTTTTCCATTTTGTATTAAAGTATCCATATATTGACTTTGGAACAGGTTGTATTACTGGGGTCAGCTCCAGATCATCGTATCCAAAATGATTTTGTAAATTTGGCCAATCAATTGCATTCTACTCATGGTGATCAAGCCAGACTTTGCCTTGCATACGATGAGCCTCTCTCACACTTGGTAGAATTCAATAATCTTTGCAACTAATTAATAATTAGTTATTGTATGTACAGGTACAACATAATGGGGGCTCTACTTAATTATTTGAATTTTTTGTTCTAGATATATGCTGGTGCTGATTTTATTCTAGTTCCCTCAATCTTTGAGCCATGTGGACTTACTCAACTCACAGCAATGAGATACGGTTCAATACCCATTGTTCGTAAAACCGGAGGTTTGTTTGTACATGTTTTATTTTTAGTCCACAATATAATTCATTTAAATGGCCTTGTTGACATGTCGACCCACAATAATACATTGACCACCTACCCTGGCCTCTATGTATATCAGGAATATTTCTCTCTTTTTCAATTTATTTTGTTCATTCAACTCAGTTTTGGTTCAGTTGACAATCCATCTTGATCTAATTTTGCAGGACTTTATGACACGGTATTTGATGTTGATCATGATAGGGAGAGAGCACAAGCGCAAGGCCTTGAGCCAAATGGATTTAGTTTTGATGGAGCTGATGCTGCAGGTGTTGATTATGCCCTCAATAGGTGAGTGATATGCCGTATGATAAGCAGGTTCAGGCTTGCATTCTTGAACACTTGAAGCCACACAAGGGCACCTATGTTTCTATAGTACCTTGATTATCGTTTTGAATTGTGGTCCACAACCGCAACCGCATCGCAGCACAATCGCAATTGCCATCGCAACCATCATTTAGATTCATGGTCTTAATGTTTCTTATTACAACACTACTTTATGGACTTTTTCAGGGCAATATCAGCTTGGTATGATGGCCGTGATTGGTTCAATGGTTTATGCAAGAGGGTGATGGAGCAAGACTGGTCTTGGAACCGGCCTGCTCTTGACTATCTAGAGCTTTACCATGCAGCCTGCAAGCCTGAATGAGATTTCTATAGACAGCAAGTGAGATTCATATTATGATTCATCCCCTTTATTTGTACAGCTTTAGTGGCAAGCTTTGGTCTAAAAGTAACTAATTGCATTGCATATATATGTATAGTGAATCCTAGTGAAAGATAACTACTGCAAGGTGACATCAGTTTGTGTATATATAGATAAGCCTCAAATGGTTAATAATTTTGTTGGCATGCAATAGTATATAGGTTCAGTTTTATCATAGCTTAAGTAGATCACGTCTTGAAAATAGCTGAAATTGTGAAACGTTAGCAAGCAGAGTAGATCAGGGATGTGGAAGTTCTTTATGTGCAATGCCAAATATCACATAAGCCATTCTGTAATGTCTTTGGGCAGTGATCACTGACCAACACCTATTTCTTAGAGGATGCAGAAGGAAATATCTTATTGGAATTGTATTATTTATTGAAAACATAAATTACTTTCATCATCTTTAACCAAGTTAATAAAAAGATTGGTGCTATTTATTTATAGAATGCGAAGCCAATAAATTTTATATGGAAACGTTAACCGAAAAAATATGCATTTTTCCAGATCAAAAAATAAAGAAAAGAAAAAACATGCATTTTGTGTATATTAGTGACACATTTTCAAAACCTCCGATCATCACTAAAGTAATTTGTAAATTCACTATGATAGAATTTATTAATTTAATTTTGATGTATTATATATAATGTGAAAAAAATTTATACAGAAAACCAATTATGTATTCTCATATATGACTCAAAGTATTTAACTCTTGCGCAATGCTAGAGGGCCTGATATTGCTGCCTAAAAATTTATGCCAAAAACAGTTGGCCTTCATGTGGCATAATTTGAGTGATTGGGCCGAAATTATGTGTTGTTAACAAATGTAAGGTGGGCCTCTTACATTTTACATTTTGACACATAAATTTGACAATAGAATTATGACAGTTTTCTCTAGTTATCAAGTGTTTTCCTGAACTCTTATATTGTTAACCAAGGAAGAAAAATCTGACCAATATTGAATTGGTTAACAAAAGTTAAAGGTTAAAGGTAAATGCTTTGGTTTAACTGGAATATAATAAAAAATATATATAAATATATACATATGATTAATTAGAATCTAAATAAATATATTAAATCATTAATATTAACATAATCTATATAAAATTTCTCTAATCTCAATTTCACAACATGGTCACAAAGTATTTGAAAATAATATTTGTTAGTGACCAATATTTATGGTGAACAATCTAAAATGACGAGAAAGAATAACAACTCAACAATTTTTGTTAGTGCCCTTCTTTGGTTCTATTTTTATTTTTGTTTTTCCTTACTACCATAAGATATCAGTATTTAAATTCTAAACAAAAAAAGCTTTAAAAATAAATCAAAACAATTTGTTTGATTTTCTGATTTGATGGTCTTTGATCGATTTTGACCAGTTTGACTTCCCTTGGCTTTTGAATCTTAATCAATTGGAGGTATCGGTTCCCAATTGTCCATTTTTTTTTTCCATGTTATTAACTATGTCATCCAATTTTATATACTTTTATTTATAAGACTTTTAAAATTGTGAGTAATTAAATCAACACTCTTACTTATATAATAATATATGATTAAATATGAGTGGAAGAGCAATCCCAATGACTCAAAAAGATAGTTTCATTTGCTTTGTGTGTTCAATAAATTAGAATTGGACCCATTCCACATCATTGGAGCAAGACGGGAAATTTGGACTATTCTTAAGTAGTAGGGACCTATCTCATTTTCTCTCAATTAATAAAAATGTGACACATGGAAGATATGATTTTTTCATGTGCCGTGAGACTATTTGAGGAGAAAATAATTTCTATATAGTATTTTTATAAATGATTTACACTAATATGAGAAATAGATAAAATTATTTGTATATGGTGCTATAGAATTCTATGAAGATTCTATGTTATTTTGTTTTACATAGAATCTTTTGATTCTTTTAACTTTCGGCAAATTTAATATTAATTGTTTTATCCTAAAATCTCTTTCGGATTCAGTATTTAATGTTTATGGTGGATTCTATATTGAAAACACTATATTATGTGATTTTTTTCAAAATACCATATTGATGTAAATGCCTATTCAAATCTCATATACAAAAAAAAAACCTAAAGTTGAGACAAGAGTCCCAATTTTAATTTTCTTTTATTTTTTTTATAACATATTAATTAGGTGATACTTATATAGTAAAAAGTGAGACAATAATTGGGCTCTGAATTTGGCTACAATAAGAATTGAAGATGCTCTAAAACTTTTTTTTTATAATGAGAATGCATGCTAAATTAAATTCAAGATAAGATCGAATTGGCCATCTTCAATGCCCACAATTGACTTAATTATTTCCCTAAAGTGAGTACTTGACCGATCCTCTTTCCCTCTAAAAAAATTAAATTAAAATAATAAAAAAATAATCCACTGGTCAAAAAGACTAAACTAAAATAAAACAAAATCAATCCAACGGCTCTAACATCCTTTTTCGAACGAACAAATCCACAGTGTCACAACGGTCAGAATCCCGCCTCTTAAATACTCGCTCACACACTCTCTTTCTTCTCCGTTTTGGAAAATATAGTCGTTGTTACCATTTTCACTAACCTGCGCTTCAATAACATTCATTTCTCTGAAATTCACGCTCAAGATTTCTTTTTCAATTACAATTATTCTTGAACCCTAAAACCCCAATTCAATTCCTCAATGGCTATGCCTTCGACCAAGTCGTCGTCTTTGGGCAGATCAAATCCTAATTCCAGAGCCTCCGAACTCACTGACCCCATGAGACGGAGTTTTGCCGCAAACCCATTCGCCAAACCCTCCTTCATCCCTAACCCTAACCCTAGACACACTCCTCCAGGTTTCATTTTTTATGTTTTTTGTATCCTTCGCTTATGTTCCACCTTTTCAGTTTCATCATAGTAGTAATGACTGGTTGGTCGCCGAGAAGGTGTGGGAAAATTGGGAATCTCATGAGGAAATCAACAATTTTTCATTTTCGTTTTTTTTTCACTCAAAACAGTTAGTTAGCTATTTTGATTGAAATTGATCTAGGCTTTTTATGGGTTCAGTAGCTATTTCCCTCTTTTCTATATCATCATAGTTGTGATGACTGTTTATTGCTGGGAAAGGGTGGGTAATTTGGGAATTTAGCGACAAAATTAACAATTTTTCATTTCAATTTTACCTTTTTCACCCAAAATAGTTCAGTAACTATTCCTATTTGATTGAAATTGATTGAGGTTTTTTATGGGTCTTGGGCGTTTTTGCAGATTTTCCGAGAAGAGAAGGTGCAGCAGGGTCTTTCTGCCGTGACCTAGACGACAAAGAAAACGGGAAAGATCCGATTTTGAAGCCGTGGAAGGCTCGATCACCACCTGTGTCTTCTAAGGGCGCGAAGAATTTCATGTCCCCGACGATCTCTGCTTCCTCCAAGGCCACCGCGTCTCCAAGGAAGAAGGTCCTCGTCGATAGGAATGAGCCTGCTCGAGCTTCTGCTCCCTCCACTGCCACCAAAAGCCCCATTAAAAAGGTAACTTTCACGGAACCGTTGCATTATAGTTGTGATATGAAAGCAGAGGGTGGTGTAGGACAGAAAATGTTTGAAGCTTTATCATCATTGGATAATGGGGTTCCCAAGGAGGAATTGCATAATGTTGCTTCTTCCTTGAGTTGTGAGGAGTTGTGTGGTGAACCTGATTATGATATGAATGTTAATTCCGATTCAGAGAATGAGGATGAATCTTCTTTTGCAACTGTTGTTGATGAGCCTCATTGTGTTACACACCTTGACCCTAGTTTTAAGCTTAGTCCCACTCCTACTACTCCTCTTCCAGTTTCATCTGGTTCTGCCATATTGGCCCCTCTTGATGCTGATCCTTTGATGCCTCCTTATGATCCTAAAACGAACTACCTCTCCCCTAGACCACAATTCCTGCATTACAGACCTAAACAACGAATTGAACTCGATTACAGCTTCATGTCTGGAAGCTTTTCTGATACTAAAGTTACCAAAGATACCCAGTCGGAAGGCTCACAGAAGGAATCGGAGGATGTTTCTTCTGATGAAAGAATTGAAGAAGAACAAAGTCCTGCCAGGACTTTATTGGCAGAGGAAACTGTTGGAGCAAAAGAGAAGGCTAAACCACGCTTGTTTATGAGGTGGAAGGCTGCTATTGTTCTTCTTCTGGTCCTCTCTATTGCTTTTATATCAATCTCAGGCACAAATTCTCCAGTGATGGATGGCACTGTGTTTCAAGATGCCTATCAGGTGTATGAATCGTCTGAGTTCTCAGAGTTTGCAAAGGCTCATTTTGATCGGTTCTCAGAGTTTGCAATGGCAAATTTCAATGGCTTATCTCGGAATTTCCATACCTGGTTTACTAAGTCACTGTCTTCAATTTCTGAGTGGATTTCCAATGTCCAAGGTGCACCTAGTTTAGGCCACTTGCATTATTGTAACTTAAGTGTTCTGCATGAGTATAATGCAGTTGACCAGGGACCTATGTTTGGCCGTGGTGAAAAGGACACTGGTGAGGCTCCACAAGTGCACCTCCCAGTACTGAACGATGAAGACAGTGATGCTGCCACAGTGACTGAGACTCATGAGGATATTGTTGAAGGTGTTTCAGCAGATCATTATGATTCTAGTTATGAAGGAGAAGCTCAGCAAGATTTGGAGGTAATTATGGCTTTTGAACAAGCTTCAGATGACGCTTCAGAATTTGATGAAGCAACTGAGGGGCAACCAGCCAATGTGATAGACTTGGATCAGGCTTTGCAACTGGCTGAAGTGAGTGAACCCATTCACTCAGACGTTAATATGGACCTTAAAGTTCAGTCAAGTTTAGATTCAGAGGGTGCTGATATTCATATTGAAGTGTCTAATGCTGGGAATAATATAGAAGCAAAGCAGCCACAAGAAGACAATGCACACAGCAATGTGGGTCTCCAGGATCAGCCAGGTTTAGATTCAGAGGTTGCTGAAACTCTTACAGAAGCCTATGGTGACAATGACAGGGAGTTGACCGAAGCAAAGGGAGAGTATATCAGCATGGATGCTGCAACTGAAGGTAATGAACAGAGATTGAGAACATTTGACCTTCAGTCACGAATGGTGATATATTTGCTGCTCTGTGGAGGTGCAATCTTAATTGGAGGTGCTGCTGTCAACTGGTCAAGGAAGTGCAAAAGCAGAAGCCCAAGGGTTAACACTAGCTCTGTTGAGCAACCTATGATTGCTAAGGCAATTCGTGCTAACTCCTTGCTGACACCCAAACAAGAGCAGAGTTACCTAGATAAGCCATCTCTCAGGAATAGTCCCACTGAAATAGACATGCATGGAGAATCATGCCCTTCAGAAATGAGCAGCATTCAGAAGGGTTCATCTTCTTATAGGCAAAGGTTAATGAAAGAGTTTAATGAAGTTCAAAGCCACGAGAAGAAGGCCAAGAAGAGGAGAGAATCGCTGGCCTCTTCATCTAACTATTCTATGGGTTCACCATCCTATGGAAGCTTTACTACGTACGAGAGAATTCAGATAAAGAGTGTGAGTATTGTCACTCTTATATTGTGTGCAAAAAGTTTTTTTTTCTCTCGAGAATTACTTGCGAGTTGTTTCTCATGTGTTTTATTATGTTGTTTTTCAGGGACATGAAAATGGGGAGATGATTACTCCTGTTAGGCGATCGAGTAGGATTAGAAGCCAAGCCACTTCTCCGTTATGACCTGACCCACGTTGCATGCGCCTGCAATGTATAATGTTGATGAACAGTAGTAACACTAGTAGTGATCTAACTTGTGTAAGCAGAAGGTGTCCTATCTTCTGAATCTTGACTTATTTGTTGAAGCAATGACTGAAACTTTGTTTCTTTTCCTCTCATTTTATGTTATTTTATATGCAAAAAGAGAGAAAACAGAAAATGAAACAATCTAGACTCGGAAAGCATAAAGTTGAATGAATGAATTCTTTTTTATAATTTCCTCCCCCCCCCCCCTCTCCCGATTTTGCATTATGAATAAAAAAAGTAAACAAAAATGATAAGAATCTGTTTACATCGGTGTAAAATTTAATACATATCGTAATAACTCACTATTAGATTGAAAGTTTGTATGCTATAAAATCATCTCTATAAAATTTTATGTTAATTTGAAATTGTTTGATACAATTTTTTGTATACATATAAATTAACATAATAAATACCTCAAATGTATGTAAATAAGATTTGATTGATCAAAATTTTATAGGTGTTCAATTTTTTTTTAAATTTGACACGTACAATCAATATGATATATATAGTTATGATTCAACTTTGTCAAAACTTATATTGATGTCAACAGATCCTTCCCCAACAAAAATATTTTGAAAGAGTAAAATAATACCCCCATGTGCAGCAGATTTTCATATGTTGTTGGTATGGTAAATTTATGTGATAGATAATTTTAGTTCCTTATACAAGTTGGATGTGAAACATGGTCAAAAGCATTAACAAATGAGTATCACCTACTTTGTTTAATCTCTTCAGATCTACAAATTACATTTATCTATCTATTGATTATCAAGCAATCATTTGTTTTATTTTCTCAATCCCTTGCTTATTTCGCTTACTATAAGAAAAGAAAGCTATTTTGATGTATTTGCCATTTGCTATGGTCAAAATCGGCGAACCTATGCAAGATATGTTCTTACTTGCAATGAATGCGTAGCGTTGAAGTTTGATCTTCTTTTATATTCAATATTTTAATATCCCAACTACTACTGCTTGAGTGGGTAAAAAACGACAGTGAATCTTACATTGTTGATGCATATTAGGCAGGTTTGGGAGATAGGACACAAAATATAGGTATAATAGAGACAAAATATATTTGGAAGGGAGACGGAAATAGGGAAGAAAATTTTCTATCCTAAATAAAAAAATATAAAATTTCTATACATCCAGAAAGTGAGGGCAGTGAAAAAGGAATAAAGAGATAAAAATTTAATATTTTTTTCATCTAATAATATTTCTATACATATTTATTATTTATGTTTCCATCATTACTATCCCTATATTTCTATTTCTATTCTTATATTTCTGTTTCTGCTCCTCTGACAATCGCTACGTTAGAGAACGAAGTATACAACTTCCATGCCTTTATGTTTTGGCCTTAAGCCTATTTTTTTGGCATAGATGAAAAGTGATGGAAGTCGAATGAATTAAAAAAAAAAATCAAATTTTATTGATATTTTAAAATTAAAATATAAAAAAATATAATAGTATTAGATGACACTCATTTCATTTTATTCCATATAATACTCTTATTTTCTTTTTTCAATTTGACGAGAATGGGATGAAATACGTTATAATTAGAATAAATTACTGAAAGATCTTACTGTTTTACCTCATTTTACTGAATTTCTAAATAATGGAATGAAAAGACTTTCTTTGCTATCCAAACAATAAAATAAAATATTTATTTCATGGCGAGGTCAAATCCTCTCATATAATAAAAGAAACACAAATTTTGTTATTATAATAAGACCCACTATTATTTATATAGATATATTTTTTTTTATTTTTTTATTTGGTATATGACCACCTGGTATCGACCAAAAGGGCAAAATATGTGAAATTCTCCAGAAGGTGATTGGATTTATATTCGGGATACTTATAAATTTTGAATCAAGGTTTAAGGGAACAAACCAGGTGATATTTTTGGTTATTTTATTTTTATTTTTCTCTGTCCTAATCTAACATCCTTATATTATTTAGGACAACACAAGAGTATCCTAATTCTTCCATAGCATTATTTTTTTCGGTTCAAATAATTCTTCCATAGCTTAAATCACGTGCGATGTACACTGATATAAGCCATTGCTAACATCATTTTCTAGCTTTGTGAGGAATCATATGGTCAATACCTAATCAGACAGGTCATAGAGCTAGCGGTTCATAGTCTAAACAAGGCCTCCATTTTGGGATTCTACCTACTTCTCTTCCCTCCTTACCAAGTTACCACCCACCAAAGGTGCTTCATCTTTGCAGCCACTTAAGCTAGAAAATACTGTTGATGATAGACGTGTGGCCTAAGGTACTAGCCTGGTACCCTATGTATATTTATGCATATGTAATATTTATGCATATGTAGTATGAGAGCAAATGATCATAAAAAAACAAAAAGGCATGAGAGCAAATTCGATGGAGGATAATCGATTGCTTATATGTTTCAATTATAAGAACACTGGCAGTCTGCCAGAGTAAAATGATAATTAAGGAGATTCTATGTCACCCTCACGGGGTTATGGTTTTCTGCATCACATAAAACTCAAAGTATAATTAACTGGATACTAACATTCATATAATTAATAGCAACAAAAAAAATAAAAAATAAAAAACGTTGCATAGTCAGTCAGAAAAATAATCTTATTACGTTCCAAAATCGTAAAAGAGAAAATAACGGAATTCCTTACTTTTCGTCAATCCTAGAAATTATAATATCCACCCTAAAGGTATGTTTAGTTTGAGAGTAAAACTGGAGGTAAAATTTTCCTAGATGAATTTTATGTATAAAATTATACATAATACTCATTTAAAATTTTCTTACCCTAATAGTAAAAGCCAAAACCAGAGAAAAAAAAAAACGTTTCTGTGGTAATTAATTTCTGTTCCTATCTTCTATTACAACACATTGAACCAGGACATGACAGTATGGAGCTCTAATACTCGTTAAATTCGCTGAGAAAATAATAAGCATGCGATGTTGCTCTCCATATTAGATAATAGATCCGTACCCTCTCTCAGTGTGTATGGCCTAATGTAACTGCATAATTTAATAACTAATAAACCCGAGAAGCACTGTAGAGAATATAAAGAAATCAACTACACTTAAAACCTATTAGTCATATGTCAGCAAAAACCCGCTACACATCTCAATGTTCTAGTGATGATAGTGACGGTAATACAATATTAATATTGAGTAATGATTTATATTGTTTTAATCAAAGTAATACTATTTCATTAAAATGAGATTTTAACCAAATTTGAGGTACAAATTCCAATAAAAAGAGTGTCAGCTATTTTAATAAATAATGAGTTATTTATATTAATTGTCAATACGATCACACGCTCACTCAAAATATTATTGTACGCACAGAAAATATTTTTGGAAACAAATTATTTGTGCATGCCATAATTTGGATTGGTCAAGAACAATGGTTGACCAACAAAATTTAGCAAAAGGAGGTTTGTGAGGAGCTATTAGTAAATAATATTTGACATTTCAAATCATTCTAAACCTCCTTAGATCTGTGTTGGGGATGGAAGTAGGTCGTGGTTTTGGGATGATGCTTGGGTTGGTAACAAAAAATTTCCCCCTTTCCATTAATTATAAATTTTTTATACAAGTGTGGTGTGTAGGTTGGTAATTCTCTTCTCTTGAGTTTCGAAGAAATCTTTCAGTGGGAATTATCATTGTTAGCTGAATTAGAAAACCTCATTAAGGTATAGTCATATTTAAATCCTGAATGTTGTTTGTAGTTTCCATCCTTCCAATAGATTTAATATTCATTCTTTTTTAAAAACTTCATGATATTTGCTTCCAAGTCAATTTAATTTGTTATTATTGTTGTTTGATAGCGAAACTTTTTTTTATTATTCTTAATTGATACCAAATGATCCATTCTAATATCCTCTAATATCTATCTAGTTTTTTAAACTCTTTGACGAACATGCCGCACTTGTTTTTCACTTGTGAATTTTCTTGAAAAATTTGGTCTTTTTATGTAATTGGTGGGGTATTAAATGGGTAATGGCTGGTGATTTATATTAAATTTTGAAATGTGGAAAAATGTTGATTTCATAAGTAGGAAGTTAAATGGTTGGAATATTTGTTTTTATGTCATTTTAATTTCTATATGGGAATAGAGGAATAGAGTTGTTTTTCAAAATGAGCAGATTAATTGGAATAACTTTTATTTAACCTCATGCATAGATGTCGATCTTGGTTGAATATAGATCTATGAATTACTCCTGTGATTAGTTTCTAGGTGTTTCCTAAGTGTCCTTTTATTTGATGGGAAGGACATAAAAGTATGTACACACACCCTGTGTGTTTTTCAGGGATGTATAAGGTGATCATGAAAGTGGATGGTTTGCAAAAAAACGTGAGGTTATTTTGAGATGAGGGGGAGTTTTTGTGACGTTACAGGGTGAAAATAATATTTAAAAGAGATACACTTGTGAGATCTAATTGCTATAATAACCTTGGCTTTTTATGAACTTCGCAAGTTTAATAATCAGTTTTGATTGTTGGCAGTTTGGTTTGGTTGGAGGTGAGAGGAGTGATACGTGACCTACCTTTTTATTAAGTTAGGAAAATGACCAAATTGTATGCGTCACTTTGTTAGTTTGAGTGAAACACTAGTGAGGTTAGTTGTTTAGAAATTTTTATATATAAACCAAAGTCTTCAAGATCCTTTAATTTTTATTTCAAAAATGATGATTTTAAGTTAAGAAAAA
This sequence comes from Dalbergia oliveri, assembly GCA_030441495.1. NCBI lineage: Eukaryota > Viridiplantae > Streptophyta > Magnoliopsida > Fabales > Fabaceae > Dalbergia > Dalbergia oliveri. Next base: position 24,780,288 of record JAMLFY010000009.1, on the reverse strand, counting down.
TTTTAGATTGAGGAGGATTATTTCTCTTATAGAGTGATTACATTGTTCTACTAATTTTGATATGATCTTAATAGAACTATTAAAAAAGAATTAATTAAAGCCAATACCTATTCAATCTAAATTGATATTTGATCTTTCTTAAAGAGTTAAGTTTTCATTGACAGATTGATAGATCTTCAAGCTTCAATGGATTGTTTGATTGTCCTATTGTATCGATACTATTTGTTCTTACCTCAATGGTACGCAACTTGTATAACTTGCAGCATCTATAATTTTTATATAGGAGGTGAAGTGGTATTTGAGTTATGTATCTTAATATTGTCTATTTTTTATTTACGTCCTTTGGATTTTTGTATATAATGGTACATCTTTTGCTTGTTATCTTATTTAATTGTCAATAAAAAAAAATAGAAGAGGAATTCTTTGAACTCTATATGCAACACACTTGTTTTAAACTTAATTTTGCCCAAACTTGATGCCACAAATACATTGCAATGTACAAGCTTCCTATGACTTTTTATAGGCATAATTTCATAACAAAAACAGGACAATTACAAGCAAGAAAGTCCACAAACATCATACTCAATGTTTAGAAAGTCTACAATGGTGGACACTCGACAAATATGCTGAGGCTGAAGTCACGTCTCCATGGAGTCTCCTTTTGTGAGTTATTGGAACAAGTAGATTGACTTGGTTTATTAATTGCTCACAAATATCATTAGCTTGACTCATCTAATTATTGATGAATGATATGTGGCTATGAAAGTACTTGATCAACTCAAAAACATATATATTCACTCTAAATTGGACAAGCGTTCACCTTGCCCTAAATTTTACATTTAAAAGTAATTATAGTAATATAATAATACTACAGCTATACCCAACCAAATTGCTTTCACAAATTACAATTAGTAGGATAGAAATCTTTTATTTTTAAATAGTTTGTCCTTTTATATTTCATTAATCATTTACTAATATATAAAAAAATAATTATAATTTAATAATTTTTAAATTTATTTTATTTTTATGTGATAATAAATAATTAAAGAGATAATAATTAGCTACTTTTTGGATTTTTTTCATCCCAATTATAGTATGTTTGTTTTTTTCAATGCAAAAGTGACAAAGAAAAAGACTTTATCTTCCTTTTAGTGATCTTGTGGACACCGGAAACCACAGTTTGTAAACCAAACAAGCCATTAGTAAGCACACACTCTCTCCCGGAACTAGAAACCATTAATGAAGGTTGGCACATAGTGAAAGAGTACTGACCAGCTAAGAGGCTACAGATAGAGCTTTTATGTGTTACCGCCAAATAAGCTATTGTTACAGGGTTGAAGATAAGGCCTAAGTGTACGGCCATGCCAATTGTCCATCACCACCGCTCCAAATCAAGGTGGTGCAGCCTTTCTGAGCTTTAGCTACTAGCTCTTCAAAAAAGATGTTGATAATGAAATGAAAGCCAATAAAGAAAAAAATATGAAAAAGTTATTATTAATAATATTTATTATTAATGCACTTATCTGCAAGGGAAAAATCACCCAGAAGTTGCAGCAGCCTCGATCAGTGTTACCTCTTCTTAATTGGATCAAGAAGATAAATGAGTATGATGGGACTCGTTCTCTCTCTCTCTCTCTCTCTCTCTCTCTCTCTGGGTTTGCTCAATATTGATGTGCCCCCTTCCTCCTTGTCCTTCCCCTGCCTCCCTTCTGTGGGCCCCTTTTTTGGACTTTTGCAATTAAGCAAGCACCTTGCCCTGTTGATTGTTTCCAAGTAGCAAAGTTTAATATACGAACTGAGATTCACACCGCGACCCATCATTTTCTTAGAATAATATTTTATGTATAATAAAATTATATAATAATTTTATATTAATATTTATAATATTTCTTATTCTTTTATAAAAATAATATTAATAAGATAAAAAAATATAAAATTAATATAAAATTATAAATATTAATTAATATAAAATTATTATACAATTTTATTATATATCGAGCATTACTCATTTTCTTATGCTTTATTTAGTATTATAATATAATAATGACTCCCTTTCTGGGCCAAACAGTTGTACACGCTTGTCTCATATTACATATTATTATATTTATCTATAAATAAATAATAAACAGATATCGATTTTGGAGATATATTTCTATTTACGTGGCGATCCAGCGCGTATGAGTTAAGGATATACAGCAGGCTAATTAAAAATTACAAAGTATAAGGAAATATAAATATTAGCAGCAAACAGCATATTTGGAGTAATCTTATTATCCATGACATATGTAGAATGACATATTAATTTTAATTCATTATTAGATAAAATATGAAACTTAGATTAAGTGAGAATCGCATATCAAATAATGTATGTGTGAGTTTGTGGACACACTGGGTATATTATCTCGGATATATCATTTACGGTACAGATAACATAACTCTTGTATCTTTGTGCCTATACACGTTTGTTGCTTGTGTTGGCCTTTTGTGCCTCCCTTGTCTATTTTTCACTTCTCAGGTTACATTCTGCGAGTGTGGTTTTGGATTTTCTAGGCTTTCTTCCTCTGTCCCATGTTGGTTATTTTAAAAGGCTAATCACAATTCCCATTTTGAGAAATTTTTGTTGAGAAGTCCTAGTTCCTTTGGAGGGTATTGGAAACAAAAGTAAGGTAGATTCCTGATATTATTCTCTTACAACTTTCTGCTTTTTGATTCCCAAGGACAAAAAAAAAGTCTATTTTTTCCTCATTATCTACCGCAGCATATCTTTTTTAGGTGGGAAAAGCTTCGGTCATCTAAGTCTATATATGATGAAATAGGAAACTGTGTCATCATTGCTCGTATCTCAATCTGGTTACACTTCGTTTTCTCACCAAGCACCCCATCCATTTCATCTATTTGCATTTGCATGAAGCAGGGGTAGCAGAGAGGAATAGCAATGGCAGATCAAGGGGCTTTTTTGAGCAAGTGCAGCAGTTTTGGTGGGGGAGCAATGGAGGACAAAGATTTTGATGAAGGTTTTTGGGGTGTAGCCAACAAGGAAAAGGAAGATTCTGGTTCAAAAGCCATGAGGGTGTCTAAGGATTCATCTGGTTCTTCATCTGCATGGCGCATACCTGCTGCTCCAAGGAAGATCCCAAGGGCTAATACACTTTCATCACCCTCTTCTGATGCCAAAGTTGTTCAAGGTTCTTCTTCTTCTTCTTCAGCACCTATGGGCATTCCTGACTGGTCAAAAATCTATGGTAAGAATTGCAAGAAAGGGTCAAGGGGTGGTGATGGTTGTTGTATTCATGGGGATCATGACAATGGGGAGGGTGAGTATGATGGTGGTAGTGATGATGAAGATTTTGACATGATCCCACCACATGAATGGCTTGCTAGGAGGTTTGCAAGGAGCCAGATCTCATCTTTCTCAATGTGTGAAGGGATGGGGAGGACACTCAAAGGCAGAGATCTTAGCAAAGTGAGGGATGCCATTTTGACCAAAACTGGTTTCATAGAGTAGGAGTTGTTAGTGGTAGTGAAGTCACCACATTTAATTGTCTTCCATGTCATGTCATCGTGTTAAGCTTCAAATTCTTGCATTATCACTTGCCCTACCGCATATCAAATCATTTTCTTTTTTTTGGTTAGATCACTTGGAAGTCGGATCCCATGCAATGGTTTTGTTTTGATTATATGGCATTAATTAATATATAGTGTATTAGTATAGTGTGTAATGTACTACAGCTACGGGAACTTAAAAAATAGGAATCCTTATGTTAAGCCAAGCCTGCCCCATTTGTTTCTTGGAAAGGATAGATTTAGTAAAAGAGGTAACAAATAAAAAAAAAAAAAAAAACAAGGAATCAGTGGCGGGCTCTGAAGTTTTTGTCTGGGCTTCTAGCGAATGTTAGTTGAAGAGTTCGAAGTGCCACTAACAACTGTTTGAGGTGAATTGAAGTGCACTCCATAAATTTAAGAGTTTGTTTCTTACAAGTCTTCCAGTCTTTTTATCTCTTATATTTTGGTTGAAAAATGCTTTATATGTTAATCAAGCCTGTTTTTAACTTTTTATTCCCACATATGATCCAAAACCAAAACATTATCTTAATTACTTATTGACTTGTTGTCAAACTACTACTGTTTAAAGTTTCGACTACTTTGAAACCAAATTCAATCCTTCAATTCGATGCCACGGATTCAACGAACAATGCAGAGCCTCAATAGTTTTTCTTTTTAAAAATGATGAATCTGACACCTTTGTCTATCTGCTTAAGGATCGTGGGCCACTACCCAATGACTAAAGATACAATAATCTTTGAGTTTACTGTGATAATATATAAACCTTTCAAATTATCATTTCATTTAAAGGGTTTATTTAATCAATGTGTTAAGGGTTATGGTTAAAGTTTTATAGCATTGAAAAGTGTGATTGTTATGTAATGTGGGGTTGAAAAAGTTTTAAACTCACCTATTGTAAAAGCTTTAACCATTATTTGTAGGACACTGCTTAGATAAACTTATATTATAAAAGCAGTAATTAACAACCTGTTCCTCCCCATGCAATTGCCATTTCATTAACAAATTTTCAAGATTTAATTACATGATCCTCAATTTGCTCCGTTACGCAAGAAGTAGGAAATAGTAAAACCGAAACATGTTAGAATCTTTTTATAACACCTTCTTTTAAATTAAATGTATTAAGTAAATTTGATGTTGTTAACTTTTTTTCAATATAAACTTTCCTTCATAAAAAAGAAATATGCCAATTTCTCTTAGCTTAGAACATTTGTTCAGAGAAATAGTGTTAGCAAACAATCTGAAGATTTAATCAAAGATCCAACTTTTTGTGGAGAATAATATAGGATCTCCCGTTTTCTTATACAGAACGCAACGATTCATTTTGAGAAGAATTGGGAGGATTCAAAAAGACCAATGCCAATCGAAATACCTTCAAGTAAAATTAAATTTTTATGTGAATTGATATAAAAATATCAATAATTGTATCAATTTAAAAATACAGAACCTATTATAATTTTTTTTTGGTCATGGTTTTGCCTACGCCTTTTTGGCTTGCTTACCATCGGCAATTTCTTCCTAAATGGTAAATAATGTTCCAACTTGGAGTGCTTATGCTAGAGCTGCTTGGTTTTTTTTCTCGTGTTTTCCTTTTTCTTGTTTAACGTTGACTATGGTATACACCTTAACACGAGGCTGATCTATTTACTTCCTTTTGGTTCTCCCTTCACGATACAAATTCATAAATAAACCATGCTGGGTTCTCCACTTTATAATTTTAGAGATACTTCAAAATCATGCGAACACTATAAATTACTTGAAAGTTGGATCATCATGCATTTTAGTTTAATTTTCAGTTAACCTACTACAACTATGGGATTAATTAAGCTCAACGTATATAAATTTTTTATCGGGCAACCATAGAAATTGAAGATTTTATTACGTGTCTCTTCTCTTGACCGGCACGTTCTTCTAATAAGTTATATATATATATATATATATATATATATATATATATATATATATGATATTTAAAGGAGTGAATCTTATACAAAAAGTTAATATTAAAATATAAAATTATATGATTTTTTTAAATAAGTTTACGAGTATATTCATATAATATGTGCAATATGTTCCGTACGTAAGTCGTTGTATGCCATGAGAGAAACGTCAGAGGCAGTCAGTTACCGTCCTTGGAGAGGTATCTCAAGGCAAAGGCAAAGTCATTTTCTATGCAATTAACGTGACCCTCTTTCCTTTTTTCTTTTCGATCTCATCATTGATGAACCACTCTTTTTCACGTACTTTTGCAGAAACTGAATCACGCTAGCTATTTGCATTCAGAAGCATGAGAATTATTAATAAGAGGCATATATATGAGGTAAACGTGTCGATGAATTAAGTTACATACATGTCCCATGCGTTTGGTCTACTTATTAGTCAAGGTTCTGAACACTGGATCGGACATTAACAAATTGGGATAAGGGTTCAAAAGTTTAAAGGTTAAACTGGTTAATTAAGATTCAAATCAGATATAACGGTATATAATAAAATATGTATTTATCTAAATATATAAAAATATAAAATAAAATATGTTATAAAATAATTAAAAATTAAATTAGGTATCAACAAAACCTATAGAATATGATTTAATTTATCTTAATCAAAATAAACATTATTCATATGGATCAAATTTCTCATATTACTACTTTCCGTATTATAAAAGAAAAAAAATTAGGAAATATGAGATGTTAAGCCTTTTTTAAAAAATAAAATCTAAAATAATGCAATTTTACATTTTTTACCAAAAAAAGATTCAAACCAATTTTGGCAAATCCAGTTTGCCAATTTACGACGAATTCTTAGCGGTTTTTGAGGTTTTTTTTTGAGGTTTGGGTAACCAAGGGAACGGCAGTTCTTTCTTCAACAAATCAATCAGTCAATCTGATTTTCTGAACAATGTTATTAGCAGAGCAACATTCGTGCCTGGCTTCGTTCATTGCTCATGTTGCAACTACTCTAGACTTGCACATTATTATTCCTAGCTCGCTAGCGTTAATTGTTGATTGTACCTGGCCTGCACCTGTTAAGGGGGTAATTGATTGAGCTTGAGCAGCACACAGCCTGTACGTTCCACCGTTCCTTTGATTGAAAGTGAAATTAAAACGTTAACATATTTCTTTATGGTTGATTAACCGATTTGGAGCCTAAACCAATCCAGTTTTCAGGAAAGGACTCCAATGTGATCCACCTGAAAAAAGCTAAAATTATGCCTAGCTAGCATTTGTTTAAGTAGTAATAGTTATTTTAATTAGCACCTACCGGCGCTTTTTAGCTAGCCAAATAATTTTGTTATAATAAACAAAATAACACTCCTTTCTGTAGTTAATTAATGTGAACAAAACATGGCCATCCACTACCATTGATAACTTATATATATATTAGTCAATGTTATAATCGATATTCAAGTTGAAATAATAATATAGTTATAGAAACAAAGCTTTAATTAGTGCATAATAATATAATATTAAAGTACCAGTTCAATTGTGATTAGAAGTAAAGTGCCACCAAGCTCGCATGCCAAATTTATGTTTGCGTATCTTCTTTTCGGTTAAGGTAAACGACCTAAAGCTATAAATAAATATACAATGATTCCTAAATTAAATTACTAGGGAATACATCAAGAGGGGAATCTATCCCTTAGTTATAGGTTCTTCAAATACTTTAACTTAGGCTCTTAACAGAGGTCAATGCGAAATAAATTTTATCTATGAACAACATTAGTCAATATGCCTGGAAGGCATCACGTACAGAACAATTCATTATTGAAAGAGAGCAAAGAAGGGCGAGTATACAGCGGGAAATAAAGCATCACAATTGAATTCCGTCATGGATTGTGACTCTGAAGAGGAGTTGAATGAAGAGCAGCTGTCAATTCGAGGTGAAGTGTTGGCAGCCGAGATTATTCAAGACAAGCCATACACTTGTCCGGCTCTTTTTTTGGGTCATGCATGCTTGTCCAGCTCTTACTCTAGCTAAAGGAAAGGAAAAGATAAAAGCTGAAGAGAAGGAAACTTCAGTAGGTTTAGTTTCATAAAATAGTTTTTAATTTTCATTTCTTATTTAAAGAATTTTGTGAAGAAAATAATGAAATCATTGAAAATTATAAAAACTAATTTTCAGTTTTCATTACTAGCTGATTATTGTGGGGAGATATGTTACCACCTAAATTTTGCATATTGGATTTTTTTTGTCGAACATGCTGGATAAGTCTAAAAGGGCCCAATTTCTTAAGGAGAATTGGGCCTTGTGCAAGAAATGGTTCATGAAGCAATTATGAAGAATTCATCGTTGAAGACAGTTGATTCACATTTCTGAAGATGGAAACACACGCATGAAAACTTTTCTGAAGATTATAGTAATTTTAATTGAGGATCTTTATTTAGGAAACATTTCTGAAAATCAGGAATGCAAGTATTTGTCTGGAAAGTGCTTTAATCACAAAGGCAGCAAGATAAATATCGGATCTTGTCACCTCCTTTATATGGATATGATACTTGCATCCTGAAAAGAAAAACAAAAGAGAGAGATGGAACTTGAAATAGAAGCAAACTAAACGTAAAGATTGATTGCTCTTGTCACTTCAATTAAGTTCCTACCACCCAGAAAAAGAAGAGGAAAAAGTCAAAGCAAATTTCTTACCTACCTTACCAAATTGATTTCTTATTTCATTCCAAGAAATTGATCGATCACAATTGGGACACACATAAGTAAGTTTCATAAGATTGTCACCTCAAAGTAAAAATACCCCTTCCTTTGTTTAAAGGATGATTGCTTGCTGCAATTCATCAAATAGCCAAGTGGACGAAGATCCTGTGCCATATATATCTGCAGCAGAAAAGCCTCTATTACTGGTTACTCACTCTCACTGATCCTTATTAGTTCATTGACAGTTTCTGCTGCAATTAACTGATCATGAACTAAACAAAAACACTTACCAACGTATATACATATAAATGAAGCACTGGAGCAACCTTTAATGTACTGATCATGCACATCACCAAAGAGGTCGAAGAGATGGTGATCAGATCAATTACATGTGATATTGGCACGGCTCAATCAAATAAGAGAGCTTTAGAATCATAAAGCACTGCCTTCTGATTGAACCGTACCAATATCTCAGGCCCTTAATTACATATTTGAAGTATGATCACCACCACCAATATATATATATATATATATATAGAGCCATCATGTTCCTGCACTTTCTGAAGAAAACAACCATAATACATACTATTTGTTAAACGAAATATGTGTCTGCATATATGAGAAAACAAAAAATTAAAGCTCACCCTCCACATCCATGATATATCCATCACTCAAAAAAGAAGAACAAGGAAGGGGAGGGGGGGGGGGGTTAACGTGACTGGATTAGAGATGCCAATGAAGAAACAAAAAGTGGTGAAGAAGGTGGCATGTTTTAAGTAAACTGTCCTGTGAGATTCTTAAAATTTAATAGATGGGAAGAGTGGGGGGGACAGTGACAAGGACGCAGGTGCAGAGCCTTAAATATGCTAGTATTTAATTTGCCAACAACCCAACAGCGAATTGGAGGTGGGCACATTAAATTTTGAGGAAGGGAAACAATTGGAGAAAGGCATGTTTTGAATTAGTAGTATCAACAAAACAAGGAAGGAAGAGAAGGGTCAGTCAGTGAAACAATGCATTGATTGAGTCGTAGCATTAGCTTACCAGGTTTTTATATTTATGAGGTCACACGATAAGCTGGTCTGCTACCAACCACATTTGAAATTCAAATAGCTTTTGGGAAAGTAAGGTTTGTGGTTGGTGTCCTGTGCATATGGTGCTTTGATTGAGCCTGGCTAACTAGCTAGTGTCATGGATTTTCTGTTGAATTGAAACCCGACTTAGTTTGGAAGCAAAATTGGTTCTCTCCTCAAAGCCTTTTTATGTGCAATTAGAGGTGTCTGAATTCATCAATAGCTAGCAACAGCTCAGCGCTTTTAATTTCCTTCCACTTTCAAAGGCAGAGATAACTGTAAGTGGAGTTAGTTAAAAAAGAAATTAGTCTTTCGGCGTAAATAAAACACGTAAAAGGAAGCTCACATGAAAGCATATATGACATGATTCACGCAGAATTAATTTGCTTGTTGTATGTACTCATATATGTTCCTAACGAAAAGAGAGGCTTGCTTGTTCATTTTATGCTCTAACTTAGTTCTTTGTCCAGGAAAAAAACAAATAAATGATCCATCAATTAAATGGAGCGTCTTTAATTAATATAGGTCTTTGTTTTTAATTATGATGATTTGACTCTAATCCCCCACATGGATTTAATTAATCTGATGTTTGATTCATTTGTAGCATTTAATTTTCAAAGAAATCGGTTAAATGTATGGCCATTAGATCAATAAAGGAGCTGATTACTAGTGTGAAACTGTTGATTTACAGAAACAGCTTAGACCCTACATTGATATAGACATAGAACTAATAATACAGGGAGAAAGAGAGAAAAAAAAAAAGTGGTGAAGGTTTTTTTTTTATAAATTGAAGGGGTTGTTTAACATTATTTATTTGACATAATTGTGGTCCCACCTTGTTCCACATAAATTCCCTTTCCGTGGTAGAACAACGACAGACATAGTGTTAATTAGTTCCCATGCATGCCTGGGACCTGTGACAAGTGGCTTCTAGTCTCGCCGCGAGCAATGCCCATAAATGAGGGGGAGATTTGTATGCACACGTTTTAGAATTAGAAGGGAGATCAAAGTTTTACTTTTAGGTGATCTCCATGGTAAAGAGTGATTTTATATCCTTTCATATTAGATTGAACGGAATGTATTACTCAAAATTTCTTGATCTTTTCAGCCTCGATTGGATTACGATTTAACCCTTTTTCTTTTCTTTTTGCATGATTAAGTAAAGGACTAAACTTTAACCTTTATCCTTTTTCTTTCTTTCTTTCTTTCTTTCTTTTTTTGCATAAAGGACTCACATTTAACCGTTATTTAACCAAACTCCGTAGCAAGATTTGATCGAACATGCAAGAGTAAAATAAAATAGTCCATGTTTGTCGAGATTGCATTGATCTAATAAGAATTAATTTGGTGTAATCCAAAAGAACAATAACTTAGAAGAATTCGGTAGAAACAAGACATTGTTAGAAATCAGCAACTCGACTGCAACGTAACGCCCGCATCACACCTTCTTATATGTCCTGTTTACGTTTCGCATGAATAGTGCAGTCATCTGCTATTACTGGAACCCTTTTTATCGACCAACAGTACTATGAAATTCGCATGCATGTATGAGTGCCTCCTTTTTTTTTTCTTCTCAATACACGAAATACATGAAGAAATTAATTTTGATACAAGTAAACCCTTCATCCTGTTGGGATGATAAAGAATATCCATGGGTGAGGACATAAACCAATGCTTTAGTCCTATTCAGGAAATCTATTTCCACTCATGCCTAGTCATTCTCGTCAAATCACTTGTTTCTATTTGTAAAATTTGAAGACTATGAGTAATTGAGTAAAAAAAAAAGAAAAAGGAAAAACTTACTTATGTGTCAATATATTGTTTGTGTATAACTCTTTTACATCAAAATTAAATTCTGAATACGATCTTAGACTCAAATATACTCTCTTTGGTCATTTAAGGCTATGCATGATAATTAAGGTGATGATTAAATTTTATTGATATTTTTAAAAAATAAAAATATTTTTGTCACTCATCATAAATTATCTTTTCATTAAATAATCATACCCACATAATTTATTGTCACTCATAATAAATATAATGATAAAATGGATAAGAAGTAACTAATATTTTATTGAAATATGAAAATAATTTATATTTTGAACTAGATAAAAGATTAAAAAAAAACTTATATTATGAATTGAAGAGAGTAGCTAGTATGATGTTCATAATATATTACAACACTATTAATACAACACAAACCACATTAGCAATAAAAGAATATGATGAAAATTCAATAATTTTTTTAGGAAATTATTGTTTTTAATCAAATGTTTTAGGCAATTATAATCATAAAAGATGATTACAAACAACGTTTGCATAAGGAAAAATTCTTGAATCCTCCCGAGGAGGAGTTCTAGATCTAGGGCCATTTGAGTGGTTTGGGAGTTGTAAAAATTGGTGGGGCCTATAATGATGGAGATGGAACTTGGAGGAAAATAAAGATGTGTTTATTTTAGATTTTTGAAAAATATGATTATAAAATTTAAATTTTATATTTAATTGAAATATTTTTAAAATAATTTTTTTAAAAGCTACTTTTTTTAACTTTTGTAAAAAGTTTACAAAAGTTAAAAAGTGATTTTTTTAATTCTATTTTTTAAAATTATTTAAATATATAAAAAATATATTTTTTTTTAATTAAAAAAATGCTTCTGAGGCTCTAAAATCCTATAAAATGCATCCTAAATCTTCCCCTAGAAGGAGGAAAGAGTTTCTTGTGTCTAAGAGCATCTCCTATGGAACAAATTTGCCGTTCTAATTCCACTTCGGAACTCACATGATGTCGATGCCAATGTAAGTGTGACATTAGAGCTAAAAATTGGGAATGAGAAATTGGGTCGCGTCCCACTAGGTAATGTAGGCATGGACCAGGACCAAATCTTTCCCAACCAATAGTCATATACATTGTTTATATTAAAAAAAATAGTCATATACATTTTTCTTCTATTTTAGTTTTTCATTTTCCTCTTTATTCATCGATGAGTGCCCTGTTCATGATTTGGTTAGGAATAGTTCTAGTTGAAAAATCTAATCTAATCCAATACGAGTGATTTTTTAGAAAACAAAAACAAATTCAATCCACTCCAACATAAACTTTTTTCTGTTTTGATTACTTTTTTATCCTTTCAATTTAGCGGTTTTAATTTGATGGATTTGCTTAAAAAATTGCCCAGCCTTAATCTATCAAATTTACAAAGTTAAAAAAACACAAGGAAATCAATAGGTAATAATGGTCACACCATGTTAATTTTCTTGTTTCTCTTTACTTAATTTGTTGATTTGATAGATCTGCAAGGTGAATGGAATTTTTTCCAGAAGGATTGGATTTGAATAGTCTTACCTTCTTTGGCTAAATTGAACTTATACTCCTATAGCACTCCTTCACCGTAGCTATTAGTAGTTTGAATAAAAATTATCTTCATCTACGGGTGGCCATGGCTAAGTGAACTTATAATTACACTACACCGGACTATTAGTAGTTAATTTTTGAAATTACTTGCGATAAAGTTGTAATTATAACCACACTTCACCAAAATTGGGAGTAGTTTAATTTTTCAAATAAAACTCATTAAGGAATTTATGAAGAATTGAAACTGCATAATAAAATATATTCACAACAAAAGTATTTTATAAATATATTTATTTTTATTTTTTAATGAAAATTTTATTGGACTAAAATTGAGGTCAAAGTTGATCTCTTCCATTAAGAAGAAGAGTTCCAAATTAACTCATTTTCACTTTTTATACTGCATTAATTAGGTGATAAGGAGACAAAAAACGAGGCCAAATTAAAGTGGGATCAAATATGGGTTCACAAATAATTTTTAGATTCTTCGAGAATAAGAAAAACATACACTCAATTCTATTTATAAATTGACATATAAGGTATTATCGGTTATCAATCGCTCTCTTTATTTTCCTTGGATATTTAATGCAATAACTAATCCTGAATTAATAAATGGAATATATATATTTGGCTCTCAATATCTAAAAATTTCTCTAGGATTACCATTATAAATGCTCTAATGAGTTCTTATGAGATGGGGACTTTATCAATTATCCATAAATAAGAACTTGGTTTCTATCTAGGGGAATAAAATTATATTCTTACTCGCCTCGATTGTGAATAATTTTCATAAGTACATATTTAAATTTTAAAATATTTTTTTTATCATTCCTTTATATGCTATTATATACAAGATTTTTGAAGTAAGAAATATGCAAATTAAATATTTATGTAAAAGCCTTATGGTGAATTAAACTTAAATTCATATATGAATGGCCTCTTATATATACAACCATCTCAACACTAGTGGCCACATGCCAATTTGGTCCTACCAAAAGAACACTCTAGTTCTAGCTAAAATTAAAGGAATGACTTGACTTGTCAACTCCTACTTAATACGCGGAGATAAGGTGTGATGTATTTGTTACTCCCTCCATCTTATAAAACTATCAATCTTTTATTTTTTAATATTTATCAATTTAAAATATCTAAGTGCATTAGTTTTTTTGGTTGATTTATATTCTTAATATAAATATATTAATTAAATAATCAATATATTTATCAAGATGAATAATAATGATTATAAAATGATAGCTTTATCAACTCAAATAATTTTCTATATTTATCATAATATTTTTTATTTTCCTTAATATGCATATTATTTAATTTTTGACAATTATCATGAAATAGAGGGAGTAATATGTCACCCATTAAGTAAATTAATTTGTAAGATTTGCAACATAGATGCTAATTTTGTGGCTTCAACTAGTGTTTTTAAAGGATAAATCACGGGCGACTCATATACTAAGAGAGTGAGATATGTGAATCTTGATTATTAGTTTTTAAAATAAATATTAATTATTATTAATTAACTTTAATTTCAATTATTTATGTATGGCTATATGACATAAATTTATTTATTTTATTCTCATAATAAATCACACTTCTCATATGATATACCTCCAATAAATTATACTAAAATTTCTTGAACTTATCAATATATATACTTACTCTCTCTATTTTTTATAATTGTCTTTTTAATTAGGAAAAAAAATTTCAATAAAATTTGTTATTTGAGAATTTTAAAGAAGTATTATTTTTTTTTCACTTTTATCCCTGCACATATTCTCTTTTCACCTACCATCATCTTTCAGTAATTATTATTGCATACTTTCCCAAAAGGGCTTCGATACAAGTGTTTTTTTTTTACCAAAATGTTTGTGCATTTTTTAAAATTTCTTAATCTATATGTCAATCCTTTGAAACAATTATAAAAAAAATGGCGGAAATAGTTTATTTTACTTTTGATGATATATGATTTTATTTTTTTCGGGTAGAAGATGATATATGATATTCAGTACACCCGGATAATATAAATAAGACATTGAAAAGCTTTTTAAAGGGTATTATTATAGGAATGACAGAATGGAGAAGCGACAAATGTAATATCACTTAATTTCAAAGTACATTGTGATTTACCATTTTTTTTAATAGAAACTATTTTTGCTAATTTGATGTAAGCATGAAATGACTATAATTAGGTAAACAGCCAAATACCCACATAAAAAAATTACACTATCATCTCTTAAAATTTAGAACAATTACACTAATAAATAATATTTTATTTTATAAAATTATTACTTACCTACTCTAGATTTTTTAAAATTACATTAACCTCTTCTATAAATACAAATTTCTTAATTTATCTAACAAAAAAATAACATCTGACACATACATAATTACTAATAATAAAATTATAATATTTTAACAAGTACTTAACATATTGATTAAATAAAATACTTTTTTATCAAAAAAATAAAATTTATAATTATAACTTATGGTAAAATTGGGTATTTTAGTTGACATATATGTTAAATTTTGTTAAAATATTATAATTTTGTCCATAATAATTATGTATATATTACATGTTATATTTTTTATTATTTAAATTAGTAAATTGACATATATAAGAGTTGACAATATAATATTGTAAAATAGAGAAGTGATAAGTGTATAGAAGGGAGATGAGTGTAAACTAAAAAATAATAATAAAAAATAAAAGGTTAACAGCCGCATATCAACGCACTTGTTTCTATCTCTCGTCCCGTACGTAATAAGTAATAACAAAACTATGGCAGTATAAATTTCTAGCAACAATGAAATTGAAAATAAATTTTTGAAGTTGAAAATCCAGAATAAAACATGAATGATGCCATTGCTGAACCGTAATGGGAAAAAAGGTCAAGATTCTTTGCTGAATTTACAGCTTTATAAGCTGGCAAAGTATGCAGAAAAGTGTCCAAACCCTTATTCTTGAACCAAGTCCTACCAAAAGCACCAGTTCTTAATAACCTCGATCTGTCCCTATCCTCATGTGAAATAATGTCTGTTCTTACACCTTGTTCTAAAAAATAAATAAAGCTAGTTCAGTTGGGTGCTGCTATTCACACAATAACAACATGAAGACCTTCAACTCATATTTCACCTTCTTTAATCATTTTATATCATTACCTAGTAGCAAATTTCATCCCATCATTAATTTAAAATTGTTATTTAATATATGCTTCAAACCTTTCAATGAACCCGTAAACAAAGCTTAACATGTGGATTAATAAAGTGCTCAACCACATTAGATGAAATTCAAACGCCAATATATTAACATCGATCCTCTTGGTTAATCCAATGTTACATTGCGATTTCTCAAAGTTGAAGGTTACCTTTAAAATGGTGTAGTCACTGTAGTTAATTGTGTCCGCACCTAAAAAGAGAGGCAGAGCAAACACACGCAACAAAGTGTGTGCGCTTTCAATAACCATTAAATCAGTAGTGCTCGTACTTTTGCCAACACAGTAACATAATAATGCACCTCTTTAATATATAAAGCCTGGACCTTTGTTCCTTTGCCGCCTTGAGGAACCTCCTCTTGAAGCTTGAAGCCTCCTCACAACGATGTGCTTGTGTGGAGCTTGAAGGGGTAGAGTAACAGTGATCCTGATCCATGTTTCGTGGTGGGTGTCCTATGCTTGTTGTGAAAGTGGGTCTAAGACTCTATGAGGGCAATTAACGAGGGTAGGTACTAGGCAGACACAAATCAGACACAGAAATTTGAGAGTTGAAAGTGAGTGAGGGTAGAGTGTGTGTGTGTGTGTGTGTGTGTGTGTGTGTGTGTGTGTGTGTGTGAAGGGGAAATATCACTCTTCGAAGAGAAACTAGTGACCAATGTGTGAACGAAGTAGTTGCATATGGGCCAGTGGACTTGTTGCGATAGTAAGATGTAACTCTCAGCATGTGGTCCTCCAAGTGGGTTTTGGATTGGCCCGTGAGAGACCTGAGATGTTGTGGATCCTATGATTTTGATATCAAATTTTCTTATTTGTAACTTAACCTATCACTTATTCCTCCATTGAGTTACTTAACCTATCATTTATTCCTCCTTTGAGTCCTAAAGGAAAAAAATTATTCCACCATACCAGGTCAAAGGCCTCATTTGTGAGAGGAAAAAGAAATCAACTTATTTCCTTAATTTTTGAAATTAGTTAGTTATAACATTTAAAACTTTTGGCAGTTTTTGAATTCAAATTGTTTTATATAAGGATACATAGTTATGTGATGCACCGAATGTGATAATATGTGGTTAACAAAAAGAAAAATGGAAAAGAAAACATACACCCCTTTTTCATTCATATACTTTGACATTATTTAGTAAATTAAAGCTATCATCTTTCCATGAATTTTAAAATTAAATAGAGATAATTCATTTCATTATTTAATATTTATTTATTATATTATGTTGATCTTCTCAATGGAACAGTAATAGAAGTTAGCTCATATGATCAACTTTTCATTCAAATATCACTATAACTTACGATTAAGTTTAAAATTCTCTTATTAATTTCTAAATAGCTTTTCTAGTGTTTAGCATTCAAGTTTCATCCCACTTTAGACTAAGACAAATCTTCCATTAACCTAAAGGTATTTCTGGATGGAGGGTAATGGAGAAAGTGATAAAAAGGGAGAGATTTATCTTCTCAACTCAAACTCCCCCATTTTTTATCCCTCCAAATTGGGGGTGTATTTTGTTTCAAATTTGAAAAAAATTATTATGAAACTTAAATTTTATACATAGTCAAAAAAAAGTTAAAAATTGATTTTTTTTAAATATATGAAAAGTGAACTTTTGGGTGAAAAAAGTGATTTTGAGCCAAAACAATCCTATCCAAATACACTCTAACCAGCATTTCCCTTATATTCTCTCATTAAACATGTTGAAGATCTTAATAGTAGGGAGGTATGTTAAATTCTACTTCTCTTTTACCTCTCCATCTCCTTCCTTTATTAGTTATTCATGTTCATCACTTACAAAACTCTCAAACATATAACCAAAATTTTATATTATCAAATTAACTCTTGTTATTGGAACAATCATTTTACTCTTTTTTTTACTTATACCATTAATACTTAGTCTATTAGATTTCAAATAATCTAACGTTAGCCACGTCATCCCATTATGAAAGTTAAGATAAGCATATACGAGTTCACAAGTAGATAGTGTATGCAAATTGATTTGATTTAGATAAAAGAAAAGTTTAAGAGTAATTGATTAGACTTTATAATAGAGCTATCAAATGCTTACCCATCCATTTCAAAGTCCTAAGCCACATGGACTAGGACCACAAAATTCAAAGGGTTAAGAAGTTCACACTTGTAAAATGTCCAAGTGGGTCAAATGGGTTAAAGATAGCTCATGAGCTAGCTCATTTATAAAAAAAAATCCAAATTTTGTAAACTTTTTATGAGCTAGCTCAGCCCAAGCCCATATGTGGATATGGGATAATCTATTGTTGGACTAGAGCAGCTTCGGCATCCTTACTTTTGTGTCCCATGCACTGTGTATGTTAGATACATCCATAATTTCATCATTGGAAGGAAAGCATGGGACAATGAGAGAGAAGGTGGAGTCCCACTGGATCGGGACGTCTCACTTCACTCTTTTTCTAACTGTTGTATGTAATGGCTTCTTAGAAAAACATATTATTTTATTTTACATTTTACTCCACGAATATCAATCTTTTTCAACTCCTTTTTAATAAATCTTCCTAATCATTTCCAACACTATGAATACTTTTCACATATATTCTATTATTCCATTCTCCCACAAATAATGAATTAAAATCAATTTAATTTAGATCATTTTCTCAACTACTTACAAAATTTCAACATTCCTTAAAATCCAGTTACCTATAACTTGCAAGTTTCAAACCCTCAAAATCCTAATCCAAATCTTAATTTTCAACTTCCAAACTTCTTTCAAATCTGAAAATGATTTCAAAAATTTGAATTTCATATTTTTATCCAATCTGAAAATAAATTGCATAATACAAATATTTATAATAAAATATTTAAAAATCAAACTTTATATTTATATTTATAAAATATATTAACTTTATTTTTTAAGTGTGAAAATCATATGGGGCCAAATTGGGACCAAGTTGGTTTATTCTATTGAGAAAGTGCCGCTCTTAAAATACTTTTGCTTTTTATGACATATCAATTATGTAGTATTAATGTGACAATTAATGAGGCTATGAGTAAGATCTAAAATTAGACAACATTGAAGAAGCTCTCTGGGATAACCCAAAGGGGGATAGAGTCCATCAAAAACAAAGTTGCAAAATTGGTATTTTTTGTAAGTGGTTAGCCCATAGACTTGTACTAACTCACTTGACCCATAGCTTTTGGTATTATAAACTTTTTGCAAGTGTGGAGTTTTTGGTTATAACCCAAATAGATTGATGGCTTAACAAGAGTGAACTAGTCCATTTGACAATCTTATTAAATTATAAAATTGTTAGGTTATATAATATACGAGAGTCATTTGATATTCATAGTAATTTTAAAGGTATCAATAGCCATTATTAATAAGTGGTTGTTACTTAACTATGAATTTCACTGCTTTTAAATATTTTTCATATTTTTAAAAATCACACAAATAATTTAATCCTAACCATTAATTTTTATAAGGTATCGTACACTTTGAAAAATTTGGGAATAAACTGCCACAATATTATCAATTACTTTTGCTTGCTGAAATTCAAAACCTTTATTTTATATATTTGTGACAATTTTGGACAAAAGTTAGAGAGTGGCTATTGCCACATCCCTTACGTTTATTGTCACATTCTTTTAGTGGCTTTTTATTAAATGTTCCTTAAATGTCCTTGACCTATATTTTTTCTAATTTCTCGTCTGTTATCACACCCCTTCGATCCAATATTATATTATGTTTTCTTCTTAGACTCATTCTCAACATACTTTCCACCCTTTGAAAGCTTTTCTCTTGTTTCCTCTATTGTTCCCTCAAGAAGCTATCCACAACTTGACAAAATTAAAGGAGTCTTTTTTACATATTTAACAACTACTGTAATCGGTAAGTTTTTTTTAAAAAAAAAAAATCAACATTTCTTTCTATTTTCTTGATATTGCATTTTTTTTTTTTCTCTTCAACCCTTTTTGTTAATCTTTGTTCGACTCTAGATAGAAATCGTGATTGGCATTTTGAAAGTCGATGGAAATTGATTGTAGATAGAAATTTTGTAGGTTTTGTTCATATTTTCAGTTTCTTCTCAATTGGGAATATTTGAGGGTGGGGAAGGGAAGATTGCTCCCATTAGAAAAATTATGGTGGAACAAAATTATAAGAAAAATTATAGTGGGTTTGATTTTTTTAATCTTTAAAAAAAATGACATTGTAGATGTACTTGCAATGTCCTAAGGTACTGAAATATATTTGGGTTTTTTTAGATGTGTCAATAGAATAAAATTAGAATAATTATAAACAAGGGTATTTTGGAAATTTTCAATAAAAAGTTTTTAGAAAAATGTGATAATAAACATAAAGGGGTGCCAGTAGCTACTTCTCAATGTAATGTAAATTAATTAAATGCCGTGAGTACATGTAAATTATTATTATATTTTTCTTTTAAGAAAAAGGGGAGAAGAGTAAGGGTTAGAGTAATAGAACGTCATCGTTTAGAAGGTAGAGAGAGAGAGTTGGGTTACTTGCGAAAGTGGCAATGCAAGGCGTTAACAGAAAGTGCAAGTAGACGTTCCGTGTTGCACTCAAACACAACACAAATACAAAATCAACAACAGCAACAACAACAATCGAAGAAAAACCCTAATCTCAACTTCAATTTTATATCCTCTCTTTCATTATCCATCACCACTGTTTCATTCCCACAGGAACAGAGACAGAGACAGAGGATCCTTTCGTGTTCGGTATGTAATCTTAATCGGTTGGGTTTTCTTTCGAAGCTCTCTCTCTCTCTCTATCTCTTCTTCCTTCTTCCTCGTTCTCCCAAGTTTTTGGATTTGTTTTCTGGAACCTGCAGTTTCTAATGTTTTGCTGTTTGAGATTTGTAGACACCACCGATCGCCCTTCCAATCTCATCATGGCCAAAGCCTCCTTCAAGCTTCAACATCCTCTCGGTACTCTTTTCTTTCTTGTTTTTCTTCCCCCTCCAATTTCTTATAATCTGGTAATATTTTTGGGGGGTTTGGGAACCCTTTTGATTGGTCTAATTGAAAGTCCATGCCTTTTGGATAGGTGACAAAAAAAGTGTTTTTTCTTTTATTATTTTCATTTAGTTCATGTAATTGAATTTATTAGGATACTGTGACGATAAGGAGCTTTATCTTTTTATCTATGAGGAAAAAGAATGAAGGGTTTAATTTCTATAATGATAATCCTGTTGACATGAGTATTTTCTTATGAGATTCCAGGACCCCTTGATCATTCGACTTTACTAACAGCTTACTTGTTTTCTGTGTCAGAGAGAAGGCAAGCTGAAGCTTCTCGCATCAGAGAGAAGTATCCTGATAGAATACCTGTAAGATTGTTCCCTGTATTGATTGCATATGTGTTTGTTTATTAATTTATTTGTTTTTTATTTCTCTCTTGAAGCAATTATGTTCTAATATGGCGATTCTGTGCAGGTGATTGTGGAGAAAGCTGACAGAAGTGACATTCCAGACATTGATAAGAAGAAGTAAGTGATTTTATCATATGCTATTCTAACCCTTTTGTTTAGTTTTCAGTCCTGAGAATATTGTTATTGCTGCCTGAGGATTTTCATTTTTATTATGCTTGATGTATTTTGTAAAGATCTTCGATGGTTATTGTGTTAGTAACGTAACCAGAGTTGCAAAGGTGGTAAAATATGTTATGTTAACAGAGCACCCATGTTGCTGTTGATACTTTGATGGTATGGTAATAGATTGAATGATTTTATGCTAGTGTTGAAGAAGTGTGGGTATCATTTCTGTTTACCATTTCATAACTTCATTCTAACTTTTTTGTGAACCATTTATAGAATATTAACATGTTAGGCCAGAATGCAATCAATGCATCACTGATATTCTAGTCGATTTTGACAGTGAAGTTACCTCCAAGTGCAACTCTTGTTTGGTATTTTCCAAAGTATCTCTTTGGCATTGAAGTGTTCAAGTTAGAGATTGTATTGAGATTTGGAGGAGTGAGCCTTGTTTTTTTTCCATATTGAATCAATCTAGGATTATATCTATTAATCTTGATCAATGCATATTGTTAATCTGATTCTGCACATTAGTGGATTCTCAGTTGGTTCTGTTGCTCTTCTTGTTATGCTGTAGATACCTTGTCCCAGCTGATTTGACCGTCGGTCAGTTTGTTTATGTTGTCCGCAAAAGAATTAAGCTCAGTGCTGAGAAGGCTATTTTTGTTTTCATCAGTAACACTCTACCTCCAACTGGTAAGTACTCATCAATCATCATGCCAACCGAATACTGTTTTTGCCCTTTTGGCTGTGCTTATGAACTTAAATCCTGTGTTGTTGCAGCTGCATTGATGTCTGCTATTTATGAGGAAAATAAGGATCAAGATGGCTTTCTTTACATGACTTACAGTGGAGAGAACACTTTTGGATCCCTGTAGGCGTAATTTATGATAACCTCTGTAAATAGTTTCTGCAAGATGTAAATTCTCTGCAGGCGATCGTCAGTACATGGCCCTTTGAGTGATTTTATCTTGCACTTTGATTATGTCCTAAATCTTTAGATTATGAATTTCAGTGAATGAAATTATTGTTGAATACTAGTACTAATTTAAATTCTCGGGTACTTGGTTTCATTAACATAATCTACCACTTTATGATGCTAACACTTGCACAAACACATTCTCACAGACACTTAACAATTTCCGAGGTGAGCTTAGATTTGAGTAGAAAAGTTTTAGTAAAGACCAATTTATCATCCATTTTTCCTATGGGTTGTGGTTGGGTGTCCTGAGAGGTGCGTGTACATAAAGTTTATCATAATTTGAAGTCATTTTGGGGCGGTGGTGGAATCGCCAAAGTAAAATCTCAATTTACCTGTTCTCATTTTGTGACCATCAAAAGAACGAGTTGCACAATGCACAGGTCACGTGGTCATTGAGACACTAATTTTGTATGCCTCTATTGAAGTGTGGTTAATGGTATTGGACAGAAATTACCAATACCCAAGTTATGTTATTTTTCTTGTTCTATCAATTATATAATTGTCACACGAAAGATGAGAAATCTATATTTAGTGACTGTCAGGAAAGAAAAAGAGAGATGATTTGGGAGGACGTTTGATGTTTGTGTGTAATTTAATAGTGCAATATGTACATTAAATTCTGAGAAAATAATTAGTGTATATGCCTTTATCACAAGGGAAGGTATAGCTTTCTTTTACAAAAATTCCTTTGAAAATCGTGTTTTTCAATAGAACTCTCAATTTCTCTAGAACGGACTGCTTGTTTGGAAGAATATTACACGGTAATCCTGTCTTCTGCTGTTGTTTACTTTGATTGTTTATGCAGAGCAATCTAAAATAAATAAATAAATAAATCTCGATTAAATATGAAAGCCCTCATAAAGCTCTGAATATTTTCCGAAATTTCATCGAATCCATCAGTAGAGCTACTCATACAATACAAAGAGACAAACTGAACAACAATCAAGCTAATGTGTTTTGTTTTCGGGCGTCAATCATGCAGCATTGGACAAAACATTTGTGACCCACTAATCCTAAAGAGGGTCTTGATCCGGAAGCAACTATGCATGACATTCAATCAAGTGTTTCATTTTTTTTTATTTTTTCCTCTTAAACTGAGTAAAAAGACTAAATTAAAATGGTTAAGTATGCATTTTTGTTTGGGCTTAGACACGTGGATGTGGATCATGACAATTATTTTGATGCACTGTTTCTCTTGAACTGGCTTCTGATCCAATTGACACAAATTGAGGCCCCGCTTTTGATCTTTTGCACACCGATCATTGCAACTTGTTTGACTTTGGTGAAACCACCCTTGGCACCCGATTCTTGTTCTTGCCGATGTCATTTTGGTATCTAGTGCCATCATCTTCCATAGCACCAACACCGCCAGCACCCCACAGATCAGCCCAACTTTGTGCTTCGCTAGCCATGTTTCCTGCTGCCGTCAATACAATATAGCAAGAGTACTACTCATCAAACCTTTCTTTCAATTCGCAGGCTAAATAAAGGCTTAATAAATCACTGCTGCAGAACAAATCTAGGGGATAAGGCCTAACAGTCAACGTTTTCCATTCATGAATTTATACATTGTATCTATTCCTAGGCAGAAATATATGAGTGGGGATCTATTTTGTTTGCTTACTCCATTCAATAACTTGTTATAGAAGTCAAATTTGATCAATCCGATCATTGAATTATGTGATATTATATCGTTGATCAATTGTACCAAATTTAAGAAAAATTGGACAATAATAGGCATGAAAATCGGTGGACGTATTGTGGTTCAAACAGGTGAGAGTACTTGGCTTGAAAATTGTTCATACTTGAAACATCAATGGGGCGTGAGCCCATAAATTAAATCATAGTCATATTATAAATTCCAAGACCCATTTCGAATGTAAGTTTTCAAATCTATGAATATTTGCCAAGTATATGGGTTGAAACACTTGAAACGGCAATGCTTAGTTAGAGACATGAATAGTATAGTACCTTTTATGACTCTATGCAGCAGAATTGAGAAGCTTGAACAGAAGTGTAGCTGAATCAACTCGAAGCAATAGAGGGGGCTACTTATGGAGTTACATTCCTTTTTCTTTCTCTAATTTATTTTTGTCCTTTCAGTTCACGGTAGGGCTGGCCAACCCACCAATATAATTCTAGTATTTCCATACGGTTAAAGCAAACCTTGTGCGTAACCCAATTCTTTAATCATCAGCATTATCGAATAGTAGTGATACTTTGGCCAGCATTGTGAGAAACTTTCATAGCAGGCCAAAGTTATTTGTCGTTCAATAATGTTGCCAACTGCTTTAGTCCACTTCTATCAATGCATGGATTTCCCTTGCGTATGTCTATGTGACTCTCTTGCTAAGTTATTATAATATATCACTCAATCATTGTATATCAAACCAAAAAAATAAAAATGAAAAATACGTTCATCAAACTCAATAGCTAACTTGAAAGGGAGGCATTTTACACTTCCAATATACAATAAAAGTAAAACAACAGGATCCGGTTAATATGTAGACTATTAGTATCAACTTTCTGTATTAGTGATAGTATTTCCCATTATATTTGGAACCAACCGTAACATCTCATTTGGAAAATACCTGATGCTAAGTGTTATCTTTAAGGCACTGTTATTTTATCCCCCCTTTTTTATTTTTTTCTTCTTGTCTAAAATTCGCAAACATACATAAAAGAAAGGCAGACAAAAATTCTGATATTTGTTAAAATTGTCTTTATCTTTAACAGAAAAGGGAAAGCCTTCATCCAAAGAGGGAGTAAAAGGAACAAAGATTAAAGGGTAATGTCTTCTGTACTATAGGGAGACTGAATCTTGCATGTGGAGAAAGTAAAGGTCAGTGGTGGAGCCAGATTCAAGTGAATACCATAAAAACAGTTGTGAAGCACTGAATCAACAACACCTTGGGCGCTATTTGCAGTCAAAATAAAGGGGCAAATACGGTTGCCTCATTAGGTATTCTCCATGACATAATCTATATATCAAATATGTCTTGCTACAGCAAACTTGAGAAAAGAATGAGGTCGTCCTTCTGCTATTACTGGACATCGTTGAATGTGTTGTTGTTCAAAGTTCAAACAGAAAAGTCCCCTTGAATATACATACAGGACTTATAGTTTCCCTTGCACCTTAATAAATAATGAGAATATGCTTGTGGGCGGTATCAAAATTTTCAATTCATGCATCGGTGAATCATTTCGCCTCGTACAATTACCATTCATGAAAAGTGTGTTGCGTAAGTTCACATGCTGGTTCATTCCCTTCCATAATTCTTTGGCATGAAATAGGATTGACAAATGACAAATGTATAGTCCCTACTGAGTACTTGATTACTTTTTAGATCCCTCTATATTGATTAGCGAATAACTGATTGATAAAATTGTTCTAAAGGAACTTGTTTGTAGATGAAGTAAATAAAAGGGAATTCAAGTTAAAATGCATGCACAGAGAATTCGAGTCACAAAAAGTTTGTCTTGGTTCTCGTTGCCTTAGCTAAATTAGTTGTCTACGTTAGGAATCATAATCTTTCATAAATATATATATATATATATATATATATATATATATATATATATATATATAAAAAAAAAAAAAAAAAAAATGCCTACTACAGGATAGGAGATAATCTAGCACAAGGAAGGAGCCATTAGCAATAACAAATTGAAACAATCAACTCTAGCACGCCAGCGTTAATCCCTTTCCCTCCCCAAGCACCAAATCGAAAAATGAAAAATGGAACCACAAAAAGTTTCTATATAATTAAGGTATATAAAGGAAAACTGTGAGCAAAGAAATGCAATTCTAACTTCTATGTAAGTACACTTTAATTTCTGACAATCAATTTGCTGCTAAGTTCCCTCTATGAACACCAATATTTTCCCAATGCCCCGGGTAAATAGAATTATACGGTACTAGTATATCTGCATCATGGATGCAATTTTCGGCACAAAAAATACACCATCATTATTCATGTCTCTTATATATCGAATTCTTCCAGCTTAAAATTTTGCAATTCCTTGTCATATTCCCTTGGTTTGTTATGCTTCCTTCCCGTCTCACTTGGACTTTCTCACAGGCTTGGACTTCTTCGTTTTCTTTGATCTGTCATCCAAATTACTAATCACCCTATACCCATCAGGAATAGCAAAAGGGTCTGAATCAAAAGCCACCGAAGAAGAAGAAGAACACCGTTGTTGCTGCTGCTTGTTCCCTGATTGGCTACTATTCCGCCTCAACCACGTGGACCCCGCAGATGAGGAAGAAGAAGAAGAAGACAACGAAGAATAGTACCTTTTTGGTTTCTTCTGATCATCGTCATCATCATCATCATCTTCAAGGAGCAAATGTGAAGGACTCGAGAATGGAGTGTAGAATTGCTCCACTGGTTGCAGCTCCAAGAACTTTGTGAACGTAATCACCACCCTCACCGTAGGGACCACCGGTATAGCAACCTGACCCCACCAAACCACAACATCCAAAAACACAAACTTTCCATCAAAATCAAATCATTCATAAAAAAAAAATGCTAGATCACATGATAATTTATACTTAAAATATCTAAAATTATATTATTAAACAATGTGAAAACAGGATGCAGATCACATGTTTCATCCATTGAGCAGACACGGTTCCAACATTCAGTAGTCAAATCAAATCATCAGTTGTTACGTCTAACAGTTGTCATAATCCAATGTAACTGTTCTGTTTGTGGGGCCCCAAACAAAAAAGTAACGGCCAAACAACTAACACATAGGGGGCCACAAGGGAGTTCGTTACCTTGACCGGAAAAGACCCCGGCGGGAGCTTTGTGGTGAGCAACTCTCTGAGTCTCCTCACCGCCTTGACCTTGTTCGCCAGAATGTCCAGTAACGGCAACAGCTCCTCCGTCTTTAACGGAAACTGCTCCGTCAGCCACACCGAAGGCCTCAGACTCTTTACGTACTCTTTTTCCTTCTTCTGCACCGGCAACGGTGCCGCCGAGTTAAACGCCGCCGATGACCTTCTCGGCGGCTGCGGCGGCGGCGGAGGAAGTACGTCCACGCTTTTTCTTGCTGTAGGAATCCACTCCCTCTCTTCCCTCACGAAACTGCTGTGTCTTCTCTTGTCACTAGTACTATTCTTCGCCGTGGTTCCGAAACTCAGATTCTCCGCCACAAGAAAACCGTCGTCGTCTTCGTCAAGTTCAAGCGATAGCACCTTCTCGCTCGCCGTAGATTCGGAATCTCCGTCTCCGGCGGTGGCGGCGGCTCCGGCCCTAGCAATCTTCCTAGACCGGAAATTGAAAACCACGTTGTGCACTTCGTAAACCCTAGCCTTCCACTCTCCCACGCTCTCCGTCTTCTCTTGCCTCCTCCAATTCATTCTTCCAATGAACTCCGCCTTTGTTACGTCCATCCCGGGACGGTACACGCTCGTCTCGGAGGAGCAGATTCCGGCGGCGTCGGAATCGCTCATCGGAGCTGCGATGTTCTCGAACGCGTCGAAGATTGTCCGGTCGTCGCGGTTGAGCACGAGCAAGGAACCGGAATGCGGTGCGTTGAATCTCCGTCGCCGAAGAAGAGGAAGCTCTGATCAGCGCGTTGGATTTTGAGGCCGTCAAATCCGGCGAGGGAGGTGTCAGCGCGGAGGTTCCCGTCGCGCTTCCAGATCCGGTACGTGTCGGAGGGAGCGATCTTGCCGACGAAGGGAATCACGGAGCTCTCGAAGTGGAACGAGATCTCCATGTAGAAGTCACGCATGCGTCGAAGTGCAGCGATGAGGCGGGGAGGCGGCGCCGCCACTTCGCCCAGGCGCAGCGGTGGTGGAGTTTGACGAGGACGACTGCGATGTCGGAGGCGCGGCGACAAAGCGCCTCCTGGATAGGGTTCCATCCAGCGGCGTTCTGGAGGGAGGCGTCGGCGCCGGCGAGGGCAAGGGAGCGGGCGGCGCGGAGGTCGTTGAGGCGGACGGCGAGGTGGAGAGGTGTTTCTCGGAAGGGAACGTCGCGGCGGTCGAGGACGGCGGAGATCTTGTCGAGGAGACGTTCCTGAGAGAGGGCGTCGGACTCGGAGTGGATTTGGGCCGGGTCGGGGAATCGGGGCAGGGAGGAGATGATTCTAGAGAGTTCGGCGTGGTCGCCCAATAATACGGCGCAATGGGCCGGGCTATGGGCGTATTGGTCTGCCTTGATCGGCGGAAACGACGTCGCCGGAGCGGTGGTGGGCTTCGCCATCATCACACCACAGTACTACTCTGTTATATTTTGGTCTAATTATTTAAATAGGAAATGAATTGCAAAGAGTGAAAGCGAAACATGTGAAGAAAGAGAGAGAGGCGGGAGGAAGTGCTTTTGTAAGAAGATGATGATGATGGGAGTGTGACTATGTATGTAACCGTCCGTCCTGCAATGGAAGCATGGTCCTTGGCCTTGGATTATGGACGTAGTATCGTCATTTCTCGCTTTTCCTTTTCTAACTGCTATTCAAAGCGCGGTTCCTAGTTGTCATATATACTTTAACGTTATTGATTACTAGTGAATTCGATACTCGTCCTATGAAGCAAAGTAACCCCATTTGAATGCCGGTGCTATGTTTCGAATATATGTTTGTACCGGATTTTATATCACACACGATAATATATGTTTATATATATATAATTTTAAATTTAATTTTTTTTATTAAAAATATAATATAAATAATATTATTAAAAGAAGATAATAAGACATTTTTTTTGAGTTTATAAGGAAATAAAATATAAATAAATTTTATATAAATACTATTTTAAATAATGTATTATTTTAAAAAAATTTGGTTATATATATATGTATGTTATGCCACTATCCTATAATTTTTCAACATTCTTATGTCCTCGTATATGTGTTGTGTTGTGGCCCATATATGTGGCTTCATAGCTTATGTAATTCAATTCTCTTTTATCTTTATTTTTTGAGTTAAATTGGCATGCATTGATAAATAAACTTTTTGTCAATTAATAAAAAGTCGTCACATTGTTAATTTTGTAACTAATTCTAATTCTAATTGAAAAATTTGCACATGACTAATGATTTATTAATTGTTCATTAACTGATAGTATAAATATATTTTATACTGTTAATGCATGTCAAATAAACTCTTATTTTTTATGTTAAATTTTGTTTTTAATCTTTTTTTAATCTTTTTGTAATTTCTCTCAACTTCCTCTTTACATGATGGGGTATTTTGAAAAATATTAAACTTAAACTTGGGCACCAAAAGATAGTTAAAAGGACAATTTTGTCACTTGTCATCTATCCTTTTATGATCATGTATTTTGAAATAGTGATGTCAAAAATATTGTTAAAATCATATTTATATCAAATTGAAAATACTAGGACTAAAAAAGTTGTTTACTTTAATTTTAATGTATTGACAATATAAAAAAGATTTATAGAGTTATCTATTTATATAATGTCACATTAGTAAATATGGTTAACTTCTATCCCATCGCTTGAAAAGTCATACAACAAAAAAATTTGTTTAATGACCATCTTTTACATTGTCAATACATCAAAATTAAACTCTATCATTTATCATTGTAATTATTATTAGTCGTATTATTTTTATATAGAAATTTTATTACATATTATCATTTAGCATTATAATTGTGATTAATATCTATAAAATATTATGTAAAACTGTAATTCGTCCAACAAAGGAATTAAATTTCTTTTCACGATATATTAGAACTAATTTCACAAAACATTCATAAAGAAAGAAAAATTATATATACAATATGATTAATTTATGCAGTTAAAAAACTATTAAGTGCATTAATAAAAAAAAAAGAGGTAATGCTCATGAAGAAGACTTCAAATGTGAAATATATCATCAAATTATATAGACAAATATAGAAAGAGCTAAAAATATTAAAACTATTTTTCCTTCGGTACCCTTTTATTTCATCATTTGTGATTAAATCTTTAATTTTTTATATTTTAGTAAATTGAGTTAGTGTGACACTTATATTTTCAGCTACAAATAACTAAAAGATACCAGTACCATTAAATTTTATAAGGGTATTAAAGAAACCCTATTTATATACAACTCTTACACTTAATAAATCCAAATATTAAAAAAAGAGTTTAATTTTGATGTATTGATATTGTCATCTAATTAGATCATTTTATTTAGATAATTTTTAAGTAATAGATATAGAACTCAACTATATTCCTGATATGAAAATACATAATTAAATTACAAAATAAAAATATAAAATATTTTACATTGCATATGAATTAAACTATAAAAAGAAGATACCTATATAAGCCAGGTCTTTTTTTTTTCATAATGGTTTTGAGGTTATAATATGCATTGATATGGGTTTAAGAATGTATTTACGTGTGTGTGGTGTTAGAGAAATCTTATCACTTCCATTTTTTCCAAAATAAGAATAAATGATTTTATACAAAAATCTCGCCACAACCTATATATAATAGTGGTAGTGGCAATATTTTAGAAAAATACTAAAATACTCTCACTATATATTTGAATATTAAAATATTAAACTTTCTATATATTAAATCTCTATATATTAAAATATTTTATTTCTCCTATCATAACATTCGGTCACATTTGGCTGACCACCAAGCTTTGTTCACACATATTATGAAGAACTGTGGTCGTATCATTAATAAATCCAATGACTTAATAAACTATTTATGAGAAGCCCAAGCAAAATGGCAATATCCTTCATTGTCACCAAGCATTCCCTAACTAGAAGGTGAAATGTGTAAGTTTATAGTCTCCACCTTTTGGCCTATTATTCTCTATTTTAGAAATTTGAAAAACATGGTAGAAACCAGCTTGTCGTAAATATTTGTGTATCTCCACTTTCGATAATTTTATATATAGATGACGAGTCGCAATAACTCTCTCTCAGTTACAAATAATAAATTCTACAACAATTAATAATAAAATAGTGTTTATATCTTTTTTTGGCATGTTGCCATTACATGAAAAGTAAAATATGAATAACAATTAATTAATCTTTTAATTAAAAAAATGATATTTTGTAATAGAAATTGAAAATCAAAAAAATAAAATTAAACAATGTATTTTCATTAAAACTTAAATATAAAATACTTACAATATTTTGACAAATTTACTCAAATATGTGCTTATTCAAAATTATTGTTCTCTCATATATCATTTTCTAATATTGTAAATAAATAAAACTCTCTTTTCACACAGCCAAAAAATCTCACCACAGAAGCACTCAAACACTCCTAGATACAATGCTTCCAACACTCAAAGACTTTACTTGCTTGCTCGGACTCCATTCTTCCTAACTTCTCATTTTATACATGCAATGCGGCTTTCCAACATGAGGTGACACGGGTACAAGGAATTGAAATCTCGCCACTTAAAGTTTTCATCCGAAATCTTGGCTTTGGCAAGATTCCCACCTGACGCACGCGACGTCCTAGCTTCTCACGTATGTTTTTGTTGGATTATCAACAGAAACGCGAAGCGCATCGTCCGACGCGACGTAGGAAAAATAGAACCTTCATTGTTTTGATTACCTGGAATGACGCAGTGAACCGAAAGCTTCACGATCGGTAGTAATCCGCTCTTTGACAGATCTTCAGACTATCTCTCGAGGGGATGGAGTGGCTGTGTGGGCAACCGTTCAGATGATGAACGCTGCCTCTAGGGTGTCTGTTCTGATGAAAAACACTTAGTGAGGCACAAGGGTGAAAAGATTAGTTTATATATGCTGTGAAGTCCAAGACCTAACCCTAAGCCACATGGGCCATATTGTTCTTGGGCTTTAATCACTAAAGTCTTATTGGACTTAAGTGACTAAAGAGCATATAACCCAACAATCTCCCACTTGCTCTTTAAGATACAAACTTGAGTTCATAAACCCAAGATCATGTATCCCATAAGCCATCATCATCTGATAATATACCCCATCCCTTATCTCAAGCTAGCCTGGGGATCTACCATTTGTCATTTATCAAGGCTCCTGATAATCTAGAAGATTATCTATTCAGTGCTACTCCACTAAAAGCCCGAACGTGAACTCCAAGAATAATGACATTTATAACATGAATATGCATCGCCCCTTTATAGAATGTCTATAATTGATTGACTAGTTTTCTGTTACCCAATCAATTATTTATTTCCTTGACTGTGATAGTTTCTCTAATGGATTACATGCACTGGCCAAGTGTCTTCAATATCCAAGTACCGAAACATATCAAGGGGACATTTCCTATAAATTCCATGTTGTTTATCTCATAAACACCAATAACCAAATAGTTTCAATCCCAAAATACCGGGTTATTGGCCATCAATAGATTGAACCTCACCCGTTGGTAAATCAAAGAATGAAATCTATTCGACTACTTATTTAAAATAAACTCAGGATTAAGAGCAACTACATAACTATAGTTATCTGGAGATTTGATTCCTTATGACAAAAGAACAACTTTAATCAAATCTCTCCTTGATCCATTCAATGTAAGTATTAACTCACACCAATATTTAAAATGATTCGGACAAAATCATCTCATAAATATTGCAGCCTAAAAAAAATGCCCAACTTTATTTAATAGCTGTGAACCTATTCATCAATTGTGAGAACCTATGACCATGTCCTCCATGAACGTATCCATATGATCATATACTTCACAATTGATCCGGACCTTCGTGTTTGTAAATAGTGTGCGGAAAAAATGAATAATACCTCATTTATAACATTCAGAAAAAAAAAAAACAATGTCATAATGTCTTGCTCAAAAGGCACAAAATAACAAAGTGAAATAACAACTTCCTAAAGCTATAGCAAATCTGGAATCCTCCTAAGACCCATAGATGTAACATGCCTCTCGAACACACGTTCAGGCAAACTCTTAGTAAAGGGTCAAGCAAGGTCTCGTCCAAATCTTTGACTACCACTGTATCTCCTCTTTCAATTATATCTCGGATCAAGTGGTACTTCCTCTCTATGTGCTTTTGTCTTTTGTGACACCTTGGTTCCTTGGACTGTGCTCCTGCCCACCTGTTATCGTAAAGTGTGATGGGACGACTAACACCTGGTATCACTTGAAGATCCGTTAGGAACTTCTTTAACCATGCGGCTTCCTTTGCAGCCTCAGAAGCGCTACATACTGAGCCTCTCTGGTAGAGTCAGCCACACATGATTGTTTGACACTCCTCCAACAAATGGCCCCGCCATTAAGAGTGAACACATACCCAGGTGGATTTTCTTGAGTCAATGTCTCCTTGGAAATCTAGTCTGTATAACCAATGGTTTCAAGACTCACTAGAATAGACCAACATATAATCTCTCGTTCTCCTAAGGTACTTGAGTATATGTTTAACCGCTATCCATGTTCTTCTCAGGATTAGATTGGTACGACTTACTACTCCCATCATGGCAGATCCGGTCTAGTGCAGCATAGCATACATAAGGCTACCTCCTGAAGCGTAAGGTATCCTACTCATCCGTTCTCTCTCTTAGGAGTTTTAGGAGAATGCTCCTTAGAGATGAATCCATGCCTGAAGGGTAAAATCCCCTTCTTGGAATTCTCCATGTGAACCTGGCAAGTATTTTGTCGATGTAATTAGCCTGAGATAATGCCAATACCCTATTCTTCCGCTCGCAAGAGCTTAATACCAAGAATATAATTGGCTTCCCCCAGGTCCTTCATATCAAAATGCTTGCTCAGCCAGGTCTTTATGCCTAATAATACCTCCGTATCATTTCCGATAAGGAGTATATCATCCACATAAAGTACCAGAAAATCCTGCGTTTCCTTGGATCCTTTTATACACACACGGCTCATCAGGACTTTTCTCAAAACCATAAGACTTAATGGCTTGATCAAACCTGATGTTCCATGATCTGGACGCTTGCTTAAGTCCATAAATGGACCTTTGCAACTTGCATACCATGTTTTCTTGCCCTTTGGCTATGAACCCTTTTGGTTGCTGCATATAGATATCCTCTTCCAAATTTCCATTTAGAAAAGCAGTTTTGACATCCATTTGCCAAATCTCATAATCAAGATTCCTGCACAGCTAAGAGAATCCGGATGGACTTGAGCATGGCAAGGGGAAAAGGTTTCTTCATAATCCACACCTTCTATTTGGGTGTACCCTTTCGCCACCAATCTAGCTTTGAAGGTTTCAACCTTCCCGTCCGATCCTCTCTTTCTTTGTAGATCCACTTACACCCAATGGGTCTTACCCCTTTTGGTGCATCTACAAGAGACCAAACTGAGTTGGAATACAAAGAATCCATTTCACGATTCATAGCCTCAAGCCATTCCTGAGCATCAACATCCCCTAGTGCCTCGTCATAACTCGTGGGATCATCATCTTCTTCAATGATGACATCTTGAGACGATTCACCCAACAAGAGAAATCTTGCGGGTTTACGAATCACTCTCCCACTACGAGTTTGCCGCACTTGTTGTTGTGCATTTAGGGGGATCCAATTCTAGATGAGGACCCTCATTAAGAGGATTAACCAATTCATGATTTTGTTGTTCTTCCACAAGCGGTAACTCATCTCTCAGGTTCCACTTGTTGATCATCATGCTGAACTTGGTTCTTCTGGTTCCTGTGTGTGTTCAACATCAGGTATATTTTCCCTCTTTGAACAACCAGGGACAAAAGCTGGAACCGCCGAGGTTGAGGTGAAACTTGATTCTGAGACTAGCTCATCAAGAATAACCTTACTCCTAGGCTTATAATTTGCCATATAGTCCTCCTCTAAGAAAGTTGCATGTGTGCTCACTATAACCTTCTTTTCCTTCGGACTATAAAACAACCAACCTCTGGTTCCTTTAGGATAGCCTATAAATATGCATACTTCTGTACGAGTCCATCTTATTTGGCTTCGGTTGTAAGACATGTGCCCAGACCCCAAACCCGAATATGGTTCAAGGTGGGCTTACCCCTTTCCATAATTCTATTGGTGTCTTTGAAACGACTTGGACGGAGCTAAGTTCAATAGATACATAGCGTTTCTAAGGCATATCCCAGAATGAATCAGAAAGAGATGAATAACTGAGCATTGATCTTGCCATTTCTAAAAGGGTTCTATTTCTCCTTCAGCAACTCCATTCTGGGGTGTCCCTGGAGAAGATAATTGTGAAACTATCCCTCTTTGGTCAGGTAAGACTGAACTCTCCAGATAGGTATTCACCCCTGGTAAGCAAGAGTCTTAATTTGAACACCAAGATGCTTTCCTAAGCCTTGAACTCTTGGAATTTTCCAAAAGCTTCAGACTTGTGACGCATCAGGTACACATGTCCAAATCTAGAGTAATCATCAGTAAATGTGATAAAATACTGATACCCGCCTCTGGCCTGGACATTTATTGGTCCACATACATCAGTATGTACCAATTCCAGCTGAAGTGTGGCACGATTTCCCTTGGCCTTGAAAGATCTCTTAGTCATTTTACCCTCTAAACAAGATTCACAAACTGGTAACGGTTCAAAATTCAGGGATTTTAAAATCCCACTATTGACCAAACCTTGTATCCTGTTAGAGTTAATATGACCCAATCTCAAATGCCAAAGATAAGTTTCATTGAAAACTTTTCTTTTCTTTGATGAATGAACATGCTCAACATCTCCTAATTCAACATGATTAATTTCACAGGGCATAGGACTAAGGAAATAAAGACCATTAAACATTACACCGGAACAAATAAAAGAAGATGGACTTCTTATTGAAACTAGGAATTAAACTAAACTGTCAAACCATGTTTAACTAAACAACTAACAGAAATTAAATTCCTCTGAAAATCCGGAATATATAAACAGTCTTCTAAAACCAAAGTTCTGCAATTATCAAAAGATAAAATAACTTGTCCCACTGCTAGTGCAGGACACAAGTTCCCCATTTCCAAGCTTCAAAACTCTTTGTCCTTCACTTACAGGCAAGCTATGTTTGAACCACTGCAAAGAGTAACAAACATGGTTAGTGGCTCCTAAATCAATGATCCATTTATCATTGTAATTCTCCACTAAACAAGCCTCAATCACATGTAAATTACCCATACCTGGTTTATTCATACGTGGGCAATTTTTCTTCCAATGCCCCTTTTGTCCGCACTTGAAGCACTTGCCTTTTGGCTGCTTCATTGCAACTGGTTTGGCAACTGGAACTCCTGATTTCTTCTTTTTCTTGTTTTTGTTCCTTCCCTTGGGTTTCCCCTTAGGTTTCACAGAACTCTCACCACAAAAATGCACTGCCCGCTTAACTAG
Organism: Dalbergia oliveri; assembly: GCA_030441495.1. Classification (NCBI taxonomy): domain Eukaryota; kingdom Viridiplantae; phylum Streptophyta; class Magnoliopsida; order Fabales; family Fabaceae; genus Dalbergia; species Dalbergia oliveri. The sequence continues at coordinate 24,743,671 of JAMLFY010000009.1, read as the reverse complement.
GGGTTCAGCACTCTCAAGCTCATGCATCAGCTAGTAAGGTCAAGATTCATCTTATTCATATTATAATTCATCTTGAACTGATTGAAGTATTCAGGGGTGATTGCAAGAGAAGGTCAACTTTTACTTCTTGTTCAAATTTGACCCCATGGTCTTCAGCCTTCTTGAAGTTTGCTATCATTGTCAACAATGATCCCGCACACTTCCTCCAACATCACTGTCTTGGTGACTGCATTCAGCGCATTCTGCCTAGCAGAGCTAGATGTAGCAAACATGCCATCAAGAGTTGGAGCATATTTGCTCCACTCTCAATCATGCTCACTTGCTCCTGAAGGTGACTGGCGAGACTGGCTAAAATATAGGCGAACTGCCACATTTGCCTTCTCCCATTTTTCCTTCTCCTGAAAACGTGCCTTTGTTGCCTCAGGCGCATCTTCGCAGGTTCGCTGGCATAGGGGTAGTTAGAACAAAGTTGAGCTTTTCATATTGAAGAACAATATCCAAATTAGTTTTCCATTGTTTGTAGTTTGTACCATCCATAGGTTTTTGGCTCAAGATAGTAGCTAAAGGATTGAATGAAGACATTTTGAAAACAATGAAAAAACACACTAATTACAAACTAGAATAACAACAAACAATATAGCGCTAGTAGATTCTAATAACTACTACTTGTTTATTGTGTAACAATCCATTAGTTATCTTTACAAGGCTTACGATGGGCAAGATACTTGTAAAACTAATATTGTTATTTTGGGCCTTCAGTTCCATTGCCAGAGCCTCGATGGGAGGGTTAACAATTTTACCAAAGTTGAATGTATTTAACCATTGTTTACTTTCAAAATTATCTTTAGTGTCTAAGTGTTGCCGACGATGGGCCGTACAAAACTTTACTAAAATTTTGAAAAATATTAAGGTTTAATCTAGCGAAATCCGATTATCCTTATCCATGGGGCTTTAGCGATAACCATTTCACTAATAAACCCACAATTGGAGCCCAAGGTTTAATACTTTTTTAAAAAAAATTTAAACCTTCACCCATTCAATTTTTTTAAGTTTAGAATTTTCCAATTTCCAAAAAAAATGTTTCATTCAAAAATAATTTTTGTTTGATTTCAAAAACTATGTAAGTAGGTGTAGCCGATGAACGTGCATCACCTAACTTAACGTAATTTTGAAAACATTAAGGTCCTAAAATTTGGTCACTTCATGGCGCGTGTGCTCACACAATCATGATACATGATTGTTGTATGCAGCGTGTGTTATTCCATGACCATTTTAGAAAACCCACAAAATTATATTTTCAAGAAACAATTTTCTCTTAGGAAATTATCTGGATTATTTGTCTAGATTTTAATTCCACAATAAATTAATCCCATTATTAATCTTGATTTCTTACCGAAAATCATAATAATTGATAATTAATCTAGTGAATAACTTAAAATTTAAATAATCGCGCATAATAACTATATACTAGTCGTATCATGACAAAAGTTATTATGCATATATGACATGTGATTATGCAACAATATGGCACCATCCTATTCTATATGGCATGTTATTACAAACATCATGTTAATCGCACATATAATTCATACAATTCAATAAAAGCAATAAATAATTAAACAAATAACTTTAATCCATGGTTTTCCTAAAAAAAAATAATAATAATATTACAACTTTGGAATTCCTTTTCGTCCAGCCCACAATATCTGCCTCAAGCCCCTTTAGGGTATCCATGGGCCCAAAAGCCCAAAAAACCCAATCCTTGGCGAGAAACCCTAGGACACGAAAAGGAACCCTAGCCGTCAGGACTGCGCGCGTCATCCGACTTCGTCTCGACGAAACTCCAGGGAAGGACCGCCATGAGGAGACGGAACGCCGCCGCCGAAACACCCAAAAGGGTGTCCCACGCGCCCTCACGCGCGGCTCCACTGCCGCGCGTGAAGGCCACTCTCAGCCGCTTGTGGCGGCGCGTGGCGCGCGTCCGCCATCCCCTGGCCGGCCACCCATCAATTTGTTCGTCTTCCGTCCTCTCCAACCATATATGGATCATCCAATCTGAGATCCAGAGGTCCACGAAAGTCTCTCAGTGTTGATTGCTCATCTTTTCGTTGTTTCGATCTTGAACTTTTACAGAAATTCAAAAAATACATAGGAAAATGCGAAAAACATAAAATAAAGCAAGGAGGAAACCTAATCATATGGGATTAGCCTCCTTGTTACAAACCAAGAGAAACACAAGAGAATCTAACCATGGATTAAAGCGATTAACCAATTAAAAATTAAGACTTTTACCGAATATGAACTATAAGCGAATAAATAACATGAAATAAATAACAAATACAGAAAAATAAGGTGCCATATTTTTCAAAAAAAATTTCGAAATAAATCACATGAAATATAAATTAAAATCAAAACTGGTTCTTTTCCTCATCGCAATCCCTGATACCATTTTGTTGGATTATCAACAGGAAACGCGGAAGCGCATCGTACCACGCGACGTAGGAAAAATAGAACCTTCATTGTTTTGATTACCTGAAGGACAAGTGAACCGAAAGCTTCACGATCGGTAGTAATCCGCTCTTGACAGATCTTCCAGACTATCTCTCGAGGGGGATGGAGTGGCTGTGTGGCGCGTTAGATGATGAACGTCGCCTAGGTGTTTTTCTATGAAACACTTAGTAGGCACAAGGGTGAAAAGATTAGTTTATATATGTGTGAAGTCCAAGACCTAACCCTAAGCCACATGGGCCATATTGTTCTTGGGCTTTAATCTCACTAAAGTCTTATTGGACTTAAGTGACTAAAGAGCATATAACCCAACAGTTTTGACCAATAAATCACGTGTTGGGTGTGATATATAAATCCACATGTTTGTAATATTTACCCCAAACCCATATTAATGATAATAATTCACTCATTATCTATATTAAAAATAATTTCCCATATAAACCAACCACAAAAAATTAATGTGGTGTATTATAACTTGTGTTGGTAGATAGATGCGGTTGCTGGAGATGCCATTTTTACTTTTTCTGTCTATATGACTTGCCATAATTCCATGGTCCCACCTTCATGTTGGAGGGTGGAAGTCCTTCTTTAACTATAAAAAAAAAATGATAACATTAGAAAACTTGTGTAAAATCCACATAGAAGGGTTTTTTTATGATTTCATAAGAATTCTTTTCTCTCTTATCTCTCCCTCTCGATTAACAAAAATAGAACTGTATATCAACTTTGTTCTTCTGAAGAAATCCATAATTTAACAGAATTTTTGTCTGAGATATTTAAGTAAACGTAATATGAAACAAAATTTAGGTGTATTTCACTATATTTCTTGCCGGAAAGCAATCTAATCTAAACCAGTTAGGAGTCACTAAAGAACTAAACTGATACATCATTTAACACTAAAAAGCAAGAGAGGATAAACTTACCTGCACCAATAGGAAGCCAATTTTTTTCTCTGTTTCATTAAGTTATTGCCGTATAAATAGTATGGGCCCATATAAACACATTTTAAAAATGGTTAAAAATTTAACTATGATTAAGTTAAATGTTACAATAATTATTTATTTGCATGGTAATAATGGAATAAAACAGAGTAAAAAAGTGACTTACTTTTGATACATATAAGTATTTTTCCAAGCAAGAGAAATATCAGTTTTTTTTTTCCTGAAAAAAGAGGGACTTGTGTAGGAGTGAAAAAGTAGAGCACAGGGCACATTTACTTTGTACAGCGGTACAGCGATGAGCATTTCAAAGTTGGTTACGTTATAACATGGAATCTGGTCCTGGTCTAAATTAAAGTTTGAGATTGAAAGCCACAAAGCAGAGAGCAGACCAGAGGGTGTATCTTTAAAATTACTATGACACTGTTGGGTCGGGAAGATTGGACCCTATTGATCCTTATGTTTCCATTTAGCCAACACACACACACGCCATTTACAGTTAATTGCTGTCGTTAAGCCGCCTCCCCTCCATCTGTCAATGCTGAAAGTGACCAATAATATTATGTGAAGCTTCAATCTTACACAGATCATTACATGGATTGAAATTTAACATTTTATTATATTTAAGCATACTTGTACCTAAACTGGTTCCATTGGCCTATTCTACCAAATTTATTACCAGTGCACTTAAATATAAAGAAAATTAAAAGGTTATCATGTGTGAAATACAAATTCTACAGTTTTTTTTTTTTTTGAGAAACAAATTCTACAGTAATTGAGTCTTAACCAAATTCTACATCCAATACGTAAAGTGCATCTTTTTGTGTCCGAGAAAACTGATATGCTATGCGTAAACAGCTTTATTAGCTTTATTTTATTTTTAAATCTCATTATTCTATTTTCTCTCTGATTAATGGGGAGAAAGAAAGAAAGACAAAAAGCATAGGAATCAAAGTGACAGTGTCCTACATCCCTAGCTTTTCTTGTTCTAGTTCTATGACTTTCTGCTAAAACTTGTTTGAATGCTTTTCTCTCAGGGGGTCGGTAATAGGGATTGTAGGACACGGTAAGAAGATCAAATTTCAAATCAAAAGAAACGTTCAAAGGGGAGTGTGGTGTGTCCTAACTTTCATTATCTCTGCTTCTTTAGGTGATCCGAGAAGCTTCTTTACCTCTCTTCCTTTCCTCTAATTTCTTTGGTGCCCATCTAAAATCCAACAAGAGAAAGAAAAATAAGAGTACATTATAGGCTAAATCAACAGAGAGTTTAACTTCAATACATTAATAGCATAAAAAAATGTTTTATATATTTTTAAATAAAATTTTCTATTTTTATAATAGGGATTACTCGATTGAATTATTTTATAAATTTTTTTTACAATAAAATTAAATTGATTAAATAATTATTACCTTTATGTGATATAAATTTCGATTACTGTTTTTTTTTTTTGGGATTTTCATCCTTAGATTTTTCACACTTTAGATTTTGGGACCTATTGTATGGTATTGAACTTTTTTTTTTCATTAGGTCTTTTATTTCTATAATTTTATTTATAATATAATTAATATTTTATTTTTTATTAATAATTAATCTTAAATTTTTTTAATTATTAACATATTAGTTCTTATGGGATCAAAATTCAATCAATAAAATTATATGGAGATGAAATCTTGAAAAATCAATTATGAAAATAATATATAAATCAGGCAAAATTATAATGAGCAATTCAATTTAACCTTGATCATGTTTCGTTCATGGATAAAATATAACAAAAAATAAATAAAAGGGGTTTTTTTCTGTTAAAGAAAGGAGTATAGCTTCATTTTTTTTGAAGATTTTGGTTTTTGATCATCAGTTATATGTGTTTTTTTAGGTCAACAGTTATATGTTTTGTTAGTCGGGGGAACCTGTTTTTTTGGGTCGGGGGTTATATTTTTTTGTCATCGTTTTTGTTTCAGCCTTACATTTTAAATATTTGGGCCCGATGGAGCATTTTTTAAACCCACGAAGGAGTAGAAGCCCAATAAATATGGTGTGCAACATGACCAATTAAGGGTCATTGACAGAGTTCATGGCCCAGTTAGCATAGCGAATACTTCGGCTTGGACCTCAGTTGGCATATAGGCTGGTCCTTCCATGACCGTTGGGTAGGAAACAGGTCACCTTTTGGGAATGTGCATTTTTTTTCACATAAAAGTTTTGAGGGGTAAGCGCCAGTCTCCTATCATGACAAGGAAGGCCCCAGCTTCTTCCAGAATTTTATAGGAAATATTATATATTTCTCCACCTCCTCACGTTAATCGCAAATTCGGACTTACATTTTTATGGGGTATAAACGAGACCTTAACTAACTAGCCCAGTTTCACCTTTTGGGAATTGACATTTGAATAATGTAAAGTCCAAGTTTTTAGGTACTCATAGGTAGCGTTTGCTAAATGATACGAAGATAGAAATATAAATACTAAAAATATAAATTTGTTTGATGATGAAGATAAGAATATGGGAGAAAATTTTTTTGTTTTCTATTCCATGATAGAAATAAAGAAAATTTTTGTCCCTTTAAAAGTGAGATATTGGCAGAGACAAAAATTTAATATTTTTTCTTTCAATAATACCTTTATATATATTTATTATTTCCCAATATGTCCTCACAAAAGGTGGTGGAGCAGTGGCAGCCAGCGTGCGGTTGTTCCAGGTCCAAATGGGGAACATACGTCTTTTACCATGTATTTGTTGTATCGTCTTCGTATTTCCAAACAAAATATAAGGCAGTTATCATATCTTATACTTTACACTAAATACGAACAGATAATGTTCTTATATCTCTCTCTCATTATATTGTCCCAATATTTCTGTCTTGTCCTGGCTACCAAAAACTACCATATATAAAAACGACCATATAGGTAGGGCTCATGATTCATGAATGCCTTTCACTTTTGTCATTAAATATGAATTACCTATCAAAGATAAGAAACACGGTCTAATAATGATGGTAATATAGATTAACTTTCTATTGATGTAATTTTTTACAAAATCCAATCGTATAAATCAAGTCTGTAAAATTTTAAATTAATTGAAAATTATTTAACATAATTTTTATATATATCAAAGTCAACGTAATATATATATATATATATATATATATATATATAAAATGAACAAAAATAAGAGTTACAAGATTGCATTGTTATTTATCTTCAATTTTTATGAAATTAGACACAAATGATCTTTATGATAGGTAATTGTAATTCAACGGTTAAATTGATAAAAAATAATTTAATTGAAAGTTATAAATGATGTAACACTTTGTTAAGTTATCCAGGATAACTCATCATAACCCCATATATATAAGTATTGTTATTTAATATTAAAAATGAGTGCTTAATTGGAACACCTATTGTATCACCATTAAATGTGATGATAATTTAAATTTTCTCAACTTATTAATGATATCCAATGGGACACCCACTTTTGGTATAAATATTGCCAGCTCCCAGAGAAAAAGAAACGAATGCATGCATGCAGGTACAAACTTAATTGGAAGAACATTTTCCATAGCTCTCAAGTAGTCATTCCTCCTCCACCTCTCCCTAGGCCCGGGGTCCTCCAACTATAGTTTCTTTTCTTTATAGCTTTATTAATTAAATTATCCATGAACAAAAATAATAATTCATATTATTCTTCATTTGAGAATTTCAACATATAATTAATTATTTTATTCCAATTTCATCCTTATTTTTATTAGTTGCAACCTTTTCTCCATTCCTTATCACCTTTTTTAATATTTTCATGATATGATAATATATAATTAACTAATAATTTAAACTATTTAACACTAACATCAATTGCATCACATTAAACGTACAAAGATTTATAATTAAGATTTAATTTGAACATCCTTCAATCAGATCGATTTGTACATGACTTGTTACATTGTGAGATGAAAATCAAGTTTGTTTTGCTGATGTATTAATATATCATTAGATAATAAAAAATTTTACATTATTAATATATCAAAATTAAACTCTTATAATTATTCAATTTCAATAATAAATAAAAGTATATTGAAGTAATATATATATATATATATATATATATATATAAATATATAAATATATAAATAGGAAATAGGAGTGAGAATATTAAAGTATAATATTTAAGAATCTAAATATCTTTAAGCAAATAATATATTTTAAAGCTTAAAGTCAACATTACATATACTCATTTATAAGTAAGTATTAAATGCATATGTCTTCTATATATATATATAATTAAGATATTAAAAAATAGGAGTGAGAATATTAAAGTATAATATTTAAGAATCTAGGTATCTTTAAGCAAATAATATATTTTAAAGCTTAAAGTCAATATTATATATACTCGATTATAAGTAAGTATTAAATGCATATGTCTTTTTTAAGTCAACTAAATCTTTTTGCATTGCACACCCAAAAAAAAATCTTTGCATTAACTAAAAAATCATATACCGGATTCTAGAAGGGAAAAAGAAAATTACTTGTACATAAAATTGAAACTCCTCATTTTACTCTTTAAAATGAGATTATCACTTTATAGGATCAAAATCCATTTTAATATACAAACAATTTTCTTTTTCTCTTCTAAAATCCAGTATATGATTGTTTTTAAGAGTTTAATTTATATATATTTGACAGTGTAAATTCTATTTTACGTTGCATCTAATCATATTCTGCCACATCAATAAAAGTAGTTAAATTTTATATCTACTATTTAAAATCATTTAAATAAAATAATTTTGATTGATAACAAGTAAAACAGTTTACGTACATAAAAAATTAAACCCTTTTTGTAAATGTATAAGCAACCCAATAGAATTTTCTCTAACTTTTTTAATTTTATTCTCTAAAGTAAGATTCTTACGTTAAAACTACTCCCGATTCCCAAATAGCACACACATTAATACTATCCCAAAAAACACGGCATTTGGATGTTTCTTTTGACATTGCATATTCAAAGGATCTATCAACAGCATAGCGAAATTCCCAACTGCCAGGGAAAACAAGTTTGAAGTTGCCTTTTATCTCCATCATCTCTTGTATTGTTTTATGAACGTATAATGTATGCATAGTGCGGCTGGACAACGAGAAAAAATCATGCTATAAAATTTGTGATGTTAAATACAATTCGCATCAATTAAACAAAATTTTAGTAGTCAGATGTGGATCACAAATAGGTGGTTAAAAAATTTAAACTCTTCCAATAATATTTTATCACATAAATTCAAGTAATAAAATTCTTATAAAGAGACATCATTCTATCACTATTTAATGTGATGGTGGTTCCCACCTCTCACCAATCTATTACATCCAATGATGATGGAGTGAGTATTCCAATTTTAAGTGTTGAAATAGCAATGTTCAGGTGGACCTCTTCTCTGAATTATTCCCTCAATCTCATTTTTTTCTGCATGCTGCTTATCTGAGATCGGCTACTATTGGTGCTGATGCTGATGGCTCTCCATCTCAAGGGTGCTTCTATTTCTACTTCTTCTTGTTCTTCTTCTATCTGGGGTTGTTCCAAAGCTGCTCCTCCAATGGGCTTTGCATGCCTTCAGGATGTTGAGAAATGGCGCAGGTGGGAACGTTGTTGTTTGAGTGTTAAGGCTTTGAAAGTTGTGGCTACTGCTGAAGATGACAAGCTTAATGCGCCTGAGGCTGATCAGTTTTCTGGGGCTGATTACGGGTTCAGCAAAATGTGTCAAAGGGATTTAGAAAAGATGCAGACTTGCTGCCTAGTGAGTTATCACTGTCTCATGTTTTTGTCACAGTGAAATTTAGCATTTTTGTGTTCTATTGTCAATTGGAGGATATTTTTGCCGTTTTATTGCCTTCTGACCATTGTGTGACGAGAACGAGCATGTAATATAATAAATTTCACATGAATTTGTATCCTGAAAAATTTTCAACAATGTCGAGAAAGACAGGCCTCGGTGCATCAATAAGAAAAGAAATTCTTAATTATATTCTCATAATATATCGATTTTCATTTATTAGAAGGTGATTCTGCCTAATACAATGATAATTCCTCGTGATTCGGATTTAAATCATGGAACATTTCTGCAAAGCAAAAGTAGCAGCACATCTATCCTTGGCAAACCCCATCAAATGAAGTCTGGTGCACTGTCCTCATTTTTTTTTTTTTCATTTCTTGGAATTCATTCATATAAACCTATATAAATATGAATGGTTAGGCTTGTGTCTATCTAACAATTTTTAGTTATGAAGAACAACAATATTGGGACTGCAATTGCAGTTGCAGACTGCAGGAAAAAAAAAAGGTTCAAACAGTGACACATGAAGTTCGAATAAAATATGAATGCACCTAAAATTTTGACAGTGTGATTAAAGCAACCTATGTTTTTCTTTTCTGCTAGCAGCAAGTGATTTAATCTCCATTCCTTTTTTATGCTTACTTTAAGCATGGCTATATATGTAACTTGTTTAATTGCAGAGCCACTGGCAGCATTTGAGCTTTCTCCTCCAAGCGACGGATCAAAGATGCGAGTTGCTTATCAGGTATATATGATGCTTGGTAGTTTCTTTTGAATATAATTAAGAATCCTGATCAGTCAAAAGTCCTTGATACAGGGCGTTCCAGGAGCATATAGTGAGGATGCAGCTTTGAAAGCGTATCCAAAATGTGAGACTGTGCCATGTGCTGGGTATGAGAATGCATTCAAGGTAATTCCATATATTACTTGATCCTTTCTTTTTATCCTCTCTGATCTCTCTATACTCATTTGTTGCATTTACGGATAAATGCTGTAATCTATCTGTGTTGTATTTGCTTCCTTTTATCTTATCTGCAGGCAGTTGAATTGTGGTCAGTGGATAAAGCTGTTCTACCCATTGAAAGTTGTGTTGCTGGAAGCATCCACCGTAACTATGATTTACTTCTTTGCCACAAGCTCCACATTGTTGGGGAGCTGCAGTTGCGAGTCAACTACTGCCTCTTAGGACTGGCTGGGGTGCAAATAGAGGAGCTAAAACGTGTCTCCAGTCACCCTCTGGTTCACAATTCTTAATTTTCTGTCCTTTTCCTATACTGAGTACTGTTATATGTCCCTGAGTTTTTTTTTTTTTAGAGCATAGTGTGAGATCATGTTGCTATGCATATGACAAGTTATGAGTGATTTGATGAAGTTATGGGTGGTTTGAAAATAAAATATCTGCTTATCATGATTTAACACATAATTTTGAAAACTAATTTGGGGTATATTTTCTAATTGGGAAACATTTTCCATTCCAATTATTATGCACCCATGACCATGTTTTAAGATGCCAACAACCTCACATTAGCTAGTAAAACATAAATGATATTCATACATAAAAAATAGGAGAAATTTTCAATTACTTTTGGAGTAAGAGAAATCTTTTGATATGATTCATTTATTATTTAACACATAAGTAAATATTGATAATTGAAGCCATTAAGAATGGACTAGTGGTGAAGAGTCTAGGTAATTAATTAGTATAGGATTATATATATGTTTAAATCTGCTTTCAATGTATTAAAAAATAAATATTGATAATTGAGGAGATAAGAGCCATCCATATTTACTTTTATGTCAAATTATAAGTGGATCAAACTTTGGAGTGAAAGCTTTATAGCACAAATAATTTCTCAAAAATTATAAGATATATATATATATATATAAGAAAGATAAGTCTTGAAAGAAAAAAAGTGGTGAATCCCCTATTTCGTATCTATCTCTTTCTATTATATTATCTATCAAAAGTGTCTAATTTATATGTCCAAATAATTACATTAATTCCTCTACCGGCTATTTTAAATTTTGTAATGGTGTTCTCACATGCAGGCTCTTGCTCAATGTGAGATGATGCTTAGTAGTTTAGGTGTTGTGAAAATTGGTGCAGATGACACTGCTTCTGCTGCTAAGGTAATTGTAACAAATTTTCTGTTTCATAGAAAGCAAGCATTAAAGAATAGCATGTCCTAATGTATATGGGACGTTGCTGACAGGCTCTGGCCTCAAATGGTGCAAGAGACACTGGAGCTATTGCTAGCTCTCGAGCTGCAAAATATATGGCCTTGACATTCTTGCAGAAAGAATCCAGGTAATTAAGACTTGTATTACATGGAAGACTCGGCTGCTAAATCATGCAGTCTAAGCGTGTGGTTTTCTTTTATCATAACTATGTTTTTTAATGCATGCAATATGAGTGAATTGGATTCCATTTGGACACCTATTCTTGGATGTTCAAATTGCATTATTGTAATATTTTTGACAATCTAGTAATTTGAATGACTAAATTCTACATATCATGAGCTATATTCTTTTGCCCTCGTAAATGTTCAAATAGCATTATTGTAATATTTTTGACAATCTAGTAATATGAATCCATGCAATATGAGTGAATTGGATGCCATTTTTATTTTGGATTGGGAGCTGATGCGTTGATGAGCATCCTCCATTATTGCCTTTCTTTATTAGCTTGGTTTGGATGATGGTTATTTATTATCTTCCCAATTTTCTTGGCCAATTTAATTTCCTCAATTGGAAATGAACAATACATAGGTTCTGCAGGTAATCAGATTAAGAAATGCAGTATTTATAAAGGAGCACTTTACTCTCGTCAAATATCCTCACTGTGCATCGTTTTATGCTTTATTGGAGGATATATTTGTTGTAACAAAAAATGTCTGTTGTTGGTTGTGTCAAGATTAAAGTTAATCTGATTCATTTTCATCTTGTTAGGATGATGATGATAACATCATTCGCTTTTTAATACTGGCAAGGGAGCCTGTGATTCCAGGCACCACAAGGCTCTATAAGGTTGGAAACAATAATTTAGTTGTTATTATTATTCTTTAATTTTTATGAATTTGCTAATGAATGCTGCCTTAATTTTCTCCCAGACTAGCATTGCTTTCATTCTAGAAGAAGGCTCTGGTGTCCTGTTCAAGGCCTTGGCAGTGTTTTCCATGAGAAATATAAATTTGTCCAAGGTGTGCTATCATAATAACTGGAACTATATATGGAAATTTGAATTTGAAAACCATACCCACAGGTTTTGTATCTTTGGTGTTACTTCAGTAGAGAGCCGCCCATTGAAAGTGTGTCAATTAAGGGTTGTTGATTATTCAAATGGAAGGAGTGCCAAGTGAGTAATAAATTTTGTTTCCTATTTGAGATCTGCAATCTTAGAATTCAGTATCTAAACTATAGATAGACTATACAATAAATAACCATAGCTAGTTAGAGAGTATATAAAAATGGGAGGGCAAAAGAATATAACTCAAACGTGGAATTTGTCATTCTAAATATTAGATTGTCAAAAATATTACAACAATGCTATATTTGAATATCTAAGAGTGTCATATTACAAGCATAGACACGAGAAACATATTAAAATTAAAAAATTATAGACATGGATACAATATATATATATACTAAAAATTTAAAGAAAATGATAAATTATTCAAAATATCATTTATATAAGTTTCACTTATACATTATTTTCTTATAAACTTACAAAGTTTTATATTATTTCCTTTTTATAACAATCTTTATATTGTATTTTTCTATGATAGAGTAAGAAAAAATAAATTTTAAATTAAATATATACAAACATGTGAATTAGGATATCATATAAGATCGACAAAAGACAAATGATATGTCCATGCTTCATAGCCACTCACTTCCACTTATCTATCAAATCCAATAGTAATAGAATAAATGCCTAAAAATAAAACATTATTCTAAATATTATAGGCTTATAGCTTTACTCCAAAATGTGTATTCCCAACTCTAGTTCAAAAATTGGAGGGTTGGTTCAACATGGATATATGCTCTAATGACTGGTATTTCAAAGTGTTTTGTGAAACTATGATTTAGGCATGAAGTTTTCTGGTGGCAGGTACTTTGATTACCTATTCTACATTGATTTTGAAGCTTCTATGGCTGAACCTCGTGCACAAAATGCTATGAATCATTTGCAGGCTAGTCCATTTTATATCATTAAAATATCCTTATGTTTTTATTTTCATCTTATTCCCTACCTACAGTCCTATTTGCCAAACGTATCTTCCCTGGTTATCAATGGAAGATTTCTCTGAGTACATAGTTGATGAAGCCTTTTCATATTATAAACCAAGTTTTTAGTCGTTTTATCGGCCATTCCAGTTCTTTCATATGTCTTAGTTCTCTCTCCAAATTGCTCAGAGAGGTTTGCATGTTTTACAAATTTGTTGTATTGGTGTGAGATATTATGATATGTAATTAAAATCCCACGATGTACTGTTCAATTTTCTATGGAGCTTATGCTAGAATCATGGGTCCCAATTGTTTATATATAGATTACAAATGTTGCTACCTGCTTGACCCAACGGTAAGTCTGAAAATAATGTTGATTGGAAAGAAGCATCATTTTATATTTGCTCCTTTCTGTTTCGTTTTTCTTTTTGTTGGCTAGATAGGAAAGGTACACCTCATGAGTTAGGCACGCAAGCTCCACAAAGTTGAACATTTTCCCCTAGTTGCATTGATGCATGATACATCCTTGAAGTTCCTGTAAATACGTACCTGTTGTATTTTCACGATTCTAGCTGTGTCCTCACTATATGTATGTTTGCGAAAAAAGGTGATATAATGGTACCTTTTCTTTACTGGATTTAACCCTTGTTTTGTTAGGGACTCATCCAATGTGTAGTTTTCAAATATTAATAACTGAAATTGTTGGTCATTTGCTTGTTTTCTTATTCCAGGAATTCACAAGATTTCTTCGTGTTCTTGGTTGTTATCCCGTGGATAAAGGTGTATAGAAGTCATATGCCTTAGCTAGGAGGACAAGAGGAGACATATATATATATATATATATATATATATATATATATTTTGATCAATTCCCTTTAAAAGCGTTTTACCTTTCCCCTCACACAATCATTTTCCTCTTCCAAGGAGGTGCTTTGGAATATATATTATCGTAGTTTTTCCCCTCTTTTGAGTACAAAATGTCATCATATAGTTGCAACAGATGGGGTAAATGCTGGTATAGGCGTCAAATTTTGCTATCTTTAACTGGATGTCCTGAGTGGTTGTTTCTATGCTTGCTTTAATATTCCTGATTAATCCCCTACAACCTTTCGCTAAAGAAAAGATGCTGTATACTTACACCGATCCACAATATATTGTGCTCGTTTAAGTTTATCAAAAAATACTTTTATAATTTCAAAAACTATTTTATTAGCTTATAAAAAAAATTAAAACAGACTTTTTTTTTAGATTTAAATTTATTTATAAAAATATTTAACTAATCTTGTTTTTTCTATGCATGTAGTTTCGATTAAGAAGGCACTTTTTCTTTCTGAAACATACTAAACAAATGGTTCCTTAAATTTTATGCTCCTTTTATAGTAAAAGGAATTGCACTAGGAACTTTTTTTCCAAGACAACAATATATATATATATATATATATATATATATATATATATATATATATATATATATATATATATATAGCAGTGTTTCCATTTTGAAAACAATAATATCATTTGAATATCTAACAATCTCAAACATCTAAACACTCAATTCACAAAATACATGAAACACATCATTTATTTTTTTTCTCACTTCTTCTTTCCCTTTCACTCCTCTCATACTATGATGGGTGTCTACAGTCACTATTTAGGTGTTCCAAAACATTTTCCTTTTGAAAAATAAATGAAAGAAAAGGACCAAGGAGTGTGTGGAGTGTGTTTATAGTCCAATTAAATAACGTTACTCCTTATTTTAAGCACCTTAATACACATCATGCTAAATCAACAACCCTCGCAAAGTTCTACTTGATGGCGCATACAAAATCACCAACGCGGTAAGTAGCATGCAGGAAGCGACACCTATCCTTCTTTGCCCATTCCCACAACTCTCTATGGTATTGATAGATCCAAAAAATTTAAGTAGTAGGGATAAAAATAATATATATATATATATAATATTAAAATATTACGTAATTTTTATATTAATATGTGATCAAATTTAATAAGTAATGAAGACAAAATATATATAGATTTATGAACTCCTAAACAAATTATAATTATTTTTGCGGGGCATGAACCCTAATACTCTCTTAATAGATCTGCCCCTGCATGCAATAGGTTGAGTGGCCTCAGCCATACTCAAAGTGGATGCCATTGTCTCATCTTGACCCGTGTATTCATTGAAAGACTAGAAATCCAACATTGACCTTAGGAAGACATCGAATGCATGGGGCTCCAACTTGGTGAAATATGGATAGAATTTATATATATATATATATATATATATATATATGAGTGGAGATTCGCTTACTCTAAGAGTAAGTCTTGACATACTTACTCCATCTAATAATTTTTTTTGGATATAAAATTACATCAATCCAACCATTGAGTTTAAAGTTTCTACCAAGTAGATCAAGTATATAAAGTTTTATACAATTTAAAAATAATTTGGTAGTTCATCATTTCATTTTATTTTGACAGATAACATTTTTTAAAATAAAAGTAAATATCGAGTAATAAATTACATGGCCATTGTTGTCCAATTTTTTTAAAATTTGGCATGCATGATTAGTACTATGATATAACATATATCAACGGTAATTGATTAAATTCAATATGAATAAAAAGTTATAAAATAGAGTAAATGTGTAAGACTTACTCTTGGAGTAAGTCTCTCTCTCCCTCTCTCTTATCCGTAGAATCAGAGTGATTATTATCGGGGATTTTAGGTTATGACAATATGACATGGTACCAAGACCCACCTTCATATCACAATAAACTTGTATAACAAATTAAATAAATAATTTCGGGGTCTTAACTTGGTGTCTTGGTTTTAACTTCTTAGGCTTATATAGTAGGTGGATATATAGTATATCTATTCAATAAAGTTATTTCAACATTTAAAATTGGGTGTCCCATTGTTAGTGTTTGGTTACTGTCAGAATACAAAATATAGAAATATTAGAGGCATAAATCTATTTGGAAATATATACAAGTACAAAAATATTAAAAATATCTCTATCCTAGGACAAAATTTGTCCAAATTTCTATCCACCCAAAAAATGAAGATAATGGGGATTGGGGATTTTCATTTCTACTATTCTAGTGTCTTTGTATTTTTTGTCCACTTACAATAACCAAACAGGGTCATTGGGACATCCATCCCATCACCCTTAGATGATATGGATGATTCCACTCATTTCACTCATCTATCATATTCAAGAGTGATAAGGTGAATATCCTAATGAGACACCCAATTTCAAATGTTTAAGTAACATTATTCATATCTATTGGAATCTCAATTGTTCCTTTTGTCATTCATGTATTTAATTTGTTGTTTTCATGACGTGAAATATGATGCCCTAATTCATTGCATAGTATGTGTAGCTATGAGAGTAGAACCAAATGGACATCTTAACTCCTAAAGTTAAAGAGTTAATGTTCATTTAAGCCAACTTCACACTTGTGAGTCATTGTAATCCTTAACTTTCAAAATGAGTTAAATTAGTCTTGACATTGTAAACGTGAGTCAAGTTAGTCCTTCATCCCACTCTTATTTAACATTTTATCAATTAGATGATGATATATAACGTTAAGTGATACCATTAAATATCATGTGTCATTTGAAGTATAATGAAATTTAAAATGACTTGTTTTGATGTCTAAAATTGTACAAAATGAATCATTTTATGACTTGAAAAGTAAGATTTAAATGAACTATTTTATATAATATTACATACCAAAATAAATCATTTTAAACTTAATTGTACTTCATTCATATGATAAAAAGTATGTCAAAATATCACTTAACATTACACATCATCATTTAATTGATGAAATATGAAATAAAAGTGGGTCAAGGGACTAACATAACTCGTTTTTGCAATGTCAGAGACTAATTTGACTCATATTAAAAGTCAGTAATTAAAATGATTCATGAGTATAAGTTGAACTAAATAAACATTAACTCAAAATTAGATATGCCCTTAATTAAATTCCACTGCTACATATGTGCAAAATCAAGAAATTCCTATTACCCCAAAGATACAAGAAATTCTTACATGCATGTGCGCCATCCGAATATATTTCATATCCATTAATTATATTTTAGCTAAGATTCATCAATAATATTTATTTTTAGTTAAAATGTCACTTTGTTATTGGATGTATGTTATAATATCTCCAAAGGTATGTGGATTATTGTCATTTATGGTGGGGCACCATTCTCAATGACAAGGTCATGTTCCTATGCTTTTGGTACAGATGTTGTTGATAACTTTTGTTCTCAAACATGTCATTCCATTAAAATGAGACTAATAGTGTGTTTGATTATGCATTTGTAAAATTGATTTTATCATAATTAATTGAGTTAAAATTAATTTTAATTTACTAATCCCTTTAAACTTATTCTGACTAAAAGTAATTAATTTTCACTTCTTTCATAATCAATTCTAATACTAGAGTTGATTCTTAGATTTGGAAACTAAAAGATATAATAAACTTGGAGAATGAATTTTGGGATCAAAATCAATTCCGACCCCGCCCGTGAATCCAAACGTGCTATAAATTGCTGATTAATGTTTTTCTTTTTTGGGTCAAATGAATTTTATTGTTAAGAATCACATTGTTTTACTTCTAAATAATTATGATAAACAACTTGACCATTTAGGAGAAAAACGCGAGTTCATATCGTTTATATGAGCCAAACGTATGAGAATACCTTGTGCACCTAACCAAAACAGATCGTATTTTTTTTTCTTTTCTTTAAAAAATTGCACGTGCTCCTACGTAATATGTGAAAATCAATCCAATTTGGTTCAATAATTTATTTTACTCGTGAGCTTTACCTGCCTAATTTTCAAAACATCACTCAATCAGATTCAATAATTTTGAGGTACTATATAGTGCTTGCTTAGGCATATATATAGGACAAAGGGAAAAAAAAATTAATTGTTGGCAAAAAGAATTATTTACAAAAATAAATGTTGAATACCAAATAGTGAAAGTGACTTAAAATGATCAATTAGCAGGTATTAAGATGGGAGGCTCATATTTGTTGTAGGTAGAAAAATTTTTGTTCAATTTAGTTCTGCTGTAAAACCTCAGACTAGACTTCATCCAAATTGGTTCTGCTATTGCAAACTTGCATTTGTAGGGTGTTACTCTAGGGACTATATAGAATCTCAACCAAACACACTGCATAAAGTGGTTTCAACTGCGTTTTGAGTCAATTACAGAGCCACATCAAAGCAACCATACTGAAAGCTATAACTACTACACCGATAAACAAACATGCAGATCACTCATCAAGCTAGATAACTTATTCGGACAAGAGCAGTAGGGCTTCATATTTCGCAAAAAACCAGCATTCTTCATTCCAGTTCCTTTAGAAAATCTTCATTGTCAACCAAGACCTACAGAATTCAAATAAGATGAATCAAACCACACACTGACCATTGATAATGGCTGCTAATTCAACGTGAGCAAGCGGAGAAAGTATATATAGCACATACTCAGAATGCAATGCATTGAAAAAGATAAGCGATTTTTATTGAACAGAATAAGATATATGCGGCAAAAACTTAACTAAAAGTAAAGACACTACTATTAGTATTTATCTTCCTCAACTATGCTTTCATTGGCTAAAGCGCAATTTTCATAACAGGTACTAAACATTGCAAATAAAACGCAAAAATGTTGAATGCAATAATTAAATAAATGTTAAGAGTTGAGACATGAGGTCCTACTTGTATTATTATACTTGAGATCCTAAATATAAAATTTATGATCAGTTTATGTTGCAAGTCCAAATGAACTCCATGATAACAAGTTACAAAACCCAGAAACATTATATTATTTTTATTTTATGGCTAAACATACTTCTTTATATCAAGATAAACTCCCTGCTTTACATTTCACAGTCATTATCAATTTACATCAAGCTCTTTAGACACAATTGCATCGGTCATGCTCAAAGTTGTCTACTGCATACAGGTTTAGTTATCAAAATCAAGCAAACTCCGTTAAAGCAATCTCTAAGAGGTTAAACATATCTCGCTTTCAATCATAATGTTTATTGAACTAGAAACGGTGTCCTCAAATCACAGCTACTGAGGCCCCTTGGGCAAGCATATATGTATGTGTTTTGACATAACTATTCACATAGTATTTCAGTTGATGCTTCTACAATAAAACAAATAGAAATTAAAGTAACAACCTCACTCAATATAAGAAAAAACTTACAGTTTTCCATCCATCAGGATCTAAGAAAGAAACAATCTTGGTGTTAATGCCAGGAATTGGCCCTGGTTGCTGTGTAATCTTTCCTCCAAGCTCTTGTGTGACTATGTTGATCACCTCTGCGCTCTTGTATACATCATCAGTCCCAATAGCAACCTATAAGATACACCAAACAATTTTATCATTTAGAGGTATAGAGAAGTAAAGATAACCATTTAGGCTTCCAGGAGGTAATAAAAGTTTTATATAACCTATTAACTAACCTGAGCATAAGCATTTCCCTTAGTGTATTCAGTGGCACCGTAGTTATATGTCAACTCCAACACAGTTGTCTCATGCTCCTCTGCATACCCAAGCATAGCTATGGTGTACTGTAGGATATGCAACATAATTTAGGAAAATCGTAAGCAAGTAACGGATAAGCATGGAAAGATGCCCATTACTAAGATCAAGTTAAGAAGGGAATTCACCTTGTATTCAGGTCTATCAACTTTCTTCACCACCTTCATACCCAAAGCCTGCGCAAATACAATCAGATAAAATAGCCTTGGTCAAGAAAACACAGTTGGTTTAACAACTAAAAGTCAAATACCAAATGCAGTTTCATGATTTTATTGTGTCCATCACAAAGCAAAAGCGCATAATCCTAATCTAGAATGAGATGGACACAATAAAACCATGAAACTGGTTTTGCTTGTGAGCTTTTGCTTATAGAATGTGACTGAATATAATGAATACAAGACGCACTCTTTCAGATTATTCAACTTCATAACCCCACTAGCTCGCAGTTGCTTTGCTAGCTTACCATGGAGCACTAACAAGAGAGTAGATCATTGGATGGACACACTTCTCAGTTTTTATCTTACGGATGTGTAACAACAAAGTACATCAGTCCACCACCAAAATATTAGCAGGAATTAAAGCTTATGTAGGCAAAATTAAAATAATTTTATTACAAAAACATATACAGGGAAAATTTATAAAATTAAATTAACATACATTAAAATTTAAAGCTGATGCAACAGTGTTATAAACATGTAACTGGTTCACGTTAAAATGCTTGCTCATTAAAAGAAAAAATTGACATTTAACAGTTACCTTTTCATAAAACTTAATTGAGCGCTCCAAATCACCAACACGAAGCATTACTTGACATAATGGCTCAGGGGTTGAAGGTCTTTGGATGAGCTCAAATATGTAACCATCAGGATCCTTCACAAAGGCGATGACAGATGACCCGCCTTTAACAGGACCAGGCTCCCTAGTCACGTTCCCACCCTTAGCCCTGACGTCTTCAACCAATTTATAAACCTAAAAAGAGAAGTCATATAATGGGAACAAATAAATGTTTATTCTTCTCAGTACAATGGGAACAAATAAATGCTCAAGCCTTTGTGAAGGTAGACTGGCTTACATCTGGAGTTGCAATAGCAAAATGTCCAAAGCCAGTTCCAATATCATACGAGGTCACTCCATAGTCTGAAAATAACATCATATGGTCAAATATTTCATGTCCAATTCAATTCAATACAATACAACAACAGCGACACATGAAACACTGCCTGCATGAATGCAAAAGGGTTGACAGGGAAACATACTATATGTCAATTCCACAACAAAATGGGAATGTTCAGGGCCAAATCCAAGAAAAGCATTGGCATACTTCTCCTCCGGAACATCCCTTTTCCTCAAAAGCTTCATTCCAAAAGCCTCAGTATAAAACCTGAGAAAAAACAGTGAGAAAATTCCAAGCATCAAAAACACACGTCATGGTACATACATAGATATATATACTATATATCAATGAGCAAAGTCAACAAAATCCTACTTGATGGTGCGATCAAGGTCACCAACGCGGTACACAGCATGCAGGAAGCGGCGCCTATCTTTCTTTGGCCATTCCAACAACTCAGCATTGGGCTGTGCAGCCTCAGCCATGTTCAATGTGGATGCTAATGCTCTGCAACACCACACAGAATCAATATTATAAATTACATGAAGTCTCAACAGACAAACTGCCCCTAAATGGCAATGAAGTTATACTATACTCCTGCCAAATCAAGCTCAAAAATTTCAAAAATGAAAATACACACACACACACACACACACACAGACATATATATATATATATATATATATATATATATATATATATAGCAAAGCTAAATAAACAAGGGGGTCAGATACGAAGAGGTAGCAGCTCAATTAACTTGATCTGAAATAAGGTTACCGCAAGCTTCAGAAAAATCGGACTTTTAACGATTTAACAAGATGTAAAGTGGTGGAATAATCGCAGATTTTGTAACCCCATCCATCCGGGAATCACAAAATCTCAGGTAGAAAGAATTGAAATAGTTAATAGTCTTGTGGATTAAACCCATGAAACAAACACTTGAATAATCAAACAAACAGCTGAAAACCCAATCTAATTGAAAAATAAAAAATAAAAATAGATAAAAAAATGAGAGAGGGAGAGGGTCAGAGGGGGCAAACCAGTGTCAGTGACGAGCCACACACAAGAAGACTCCACTGCAGAAGGAAGTGTCGTTTTAAAACATCATGTGAGTGAATTGGTGTTCTCTAGAGTAACTGCCTGGCACTTTGTGGTTTGTCCACGTGGCAAGCCCTTATTTGTTGGCAGCATGATTGGGTTAATGTAGTACTAGAAGGCTGGAAGGCTCGGTGTTGCATAGTGTATATGGACAGAGTTGTGGGCAAGATTGGGGGGATGAAGGAGTAGCTGAGGCCTGAACGGTCGGATGATGCTGTCATGTCAAGTTCACATTGACTTTGGCCTGCCCCACATCATTGAACCACATGAGTGTTGTAGGTAGTTGACACCTCATGCTTTTTAATTTAAGGCTTACGTGTAGCTTAGCTTTTTCTCTCAGAAAAGTTATGGCTGTGGCTTAGGGAAATCTACTTTTTATGATTTGAGTGTGATGTGATTTCTTAGGTCACGTTTGCTAAAGGGAAAAGGGAAAATGCTTTTCCTAATCTTATTTTCTGATTTTAATACTAATTATTAAAAAAATGTCATCATATTTTAAATTTGGTTTCTATTTTTACAATTTATGAAGAAAAGTATCAAAATAAAATAAAATAAAGTTATTATAATTAATTTTGAAACTAAACGTACTAAATTATGTTAAGTAAGTAAACATGACAATCTACATAATCACGAAATACTAGCATTAATGGGAATTGTTCCTCTGATGATGTAGTAGTAGAGAGTAGATCCAGTGCGACATGGGTTTCTTGTTTTTTATTTGGTCGTGACACGGGTGTTTATTTAAGCAGAAGTTCGCGATTACATCTAGCTGGCCCAGCTGGGGAAGGTTGGGCTGCTTTATGAGCAATAGATCCAATAAGTGTAGTCCAGTCCATCATTCCTTGCAAGCTATACTATTGTTTGTTAGAGGCCGTAGCGGTATAGCCACTCTAGACTAAAAAAAAAAAAACCAATTATTTCCTTGCACAAGCAATCCATGGGATTGGCATTAATCTCATTCATCAATGCAGGGCAACACAATGAGACCCACTTAAAAGTTTCTCTCTCTCTCTCCTTTTTTTCTATTGTCAAATAGATCTGTCCTGGACAAAGTTTTGAAAGTCTAGTCGGTCAAATATTAGGCTTGACCTATCAATCCTCTTGCTCAGAGTGGTCTAAGCCTTTTAATATCAAGGTATTAAAACTAAGTTTGAAACGTACCTCTCTTAACCACTCATCTTGCATTTTATAAGAGTTGATAAAGGGTTAGAGAAGCTAACGGTCAAACAAGCTATAAAGTTTTCTAAATGCACCATTTGGATAACTGAGACAACATACTCTAATGATAGTGCCGACTAGATAATTAAAAGAGCCGTTCACTATTCACAAGGCGATTATGAGTGGAAATACTTCTAGGATTTTTGTTTGATCCATCCCAAATGCTATGTATGGTTCAAGATCCATTGAAGCTCGTTTGTTTAGGTCTATCCATTGAAGCTTAATAATGAACCAAAACAATGCACCTTTGTTCTTTGGTGCTAAAGGCAGGGACTAAGCCCAACAAAAGAGAACCAGACTATCTCATAGGAATTAAACGGGACGTATCTACGACCAAAAATTTAATGAAGGGACATATCTTGGGCTTCGGCCCCTTTGAGCACCGAAAAAGAAATAATAATAAGTTCATTTGGATAAAATTCTGAGAGAAAAAAACTAATTTTTTATAACTAAGTCACATGATGTGCTAATTCTGCAACTAACTAACATAACAGAATCTGTTGTAATTAATTCTTCATTAACTCTGTCTTCAAGGTCATGCTTCATCTTAACCCTTGATTGTGTTGAAAAACAAAATTGATGTGTAAAAAAGAAATATAACTAATAGTGAATGACACGAGAGGATTCACTCTCGATAACAAAATTCATTAGTGACACTATATTAAATTGCAAGATTCCAATGAATATTGCATTTCAATATTCTAACATTATTAATTCATTCCAATGGTTTCTAGAATGTCCTTAGTTCAGTGGTTGATGAGTACAAAATCAGAAGAACGATCCATTATATATTGTCATATTTAAAAGCCATTGAAACACTTAATCAACACATAATTGTATTGTTAGATTTAGATTTAAAAACCACTGAAAGTAGATTACTGGAGTTTGCATAAATGAATGAATTAATTAATAAATAAGGAGAAAATCCAATTGAAGAGGTTGGTGTGTGTGACAGCTAAGGGAGTTTGATAGAAAAATGTGATGAAAAGGGGTTGAGTTTTGGAAATTGAAGTGGGGGGATGGTGAGGGAAAGGCTATCATGGCAATTTGAGAGAGGAAGGAAAGAGGCTAAGAATGAGAGCGGAATGATAGGTGAAAGAGAAATTTGAAAAAGAATAAGGGCTGGGCATTTGTTTGGGATTTTTAGATTGAAAATTCACTTTTTTCATTTTAAATCATCAATTTTTGTATATTTGAATAATTATTTAAAAATGATTAGAATCTAAAAGAATTAGTTTATAGCTTTTTTTTTTTGGAAAAATTAACAAGAAGAGTTTCTAAAAACGTATCAGTTTTCAATTTTTTCAATTATATATTAAATTTAAGTTTCATAATAACATTTTTTCTAAAATTCAAAACAAACACATGTGTCACTACGATACGACGGATTATTCCAGGTGCGAACCAGTAGCTATTAAGGGTCACTGACTGGTTCACACGTTTTTATAAATATTTAGATGTTGATAACTAAAATATATGATAACTCGTCGGTATACCTTGGCTTGATAGCACGCCATATGGCGCGCACAATTTCCGATGGGTATACCTGGTGTATCAGGATGGATATTTATTTTGAGCCAGTCGGTATGCAAGCTTGCCATATGGCATGAATGGTGTATTGATGGATTGACCAACAGGCAACAATTAAATTTATTTATTTTTTAAGTTGATTATTGATAGGTTTTAATTAAATTTTTTAAAATTTAAAAAAAAAAATTTATGCTAGTTACCGAGGTATATTAATCAGTCTAGTTAAATTAATTTTTAAAAAAATTTTAAGCTAATTACCCACATGTTCAAAATAGAATAAATTTATTTTTCATTTTTTTAAATATAGATGGGTTTTTGAATTTTTTGGACGTTAGCGTACGTCTTTGAGGATTCCTTATATCCGTCATTAATTATGACAATCCAAAATGCACTGCTTCATTCAACAGTTACCGAGGAGTCAACTTGTCGTAACCCGTTGATGAATCGTGAATATTTAAAACAAAACCCCTGTCTTTCCCCATTTCTGGAATGCTCTCTCTCTCTCTCTCTATCTTTTTCTCCGTCATCGCCGCCGCACCCACCAGCTCCGTTCACGAAACCAAGGCCACCATTGCAATCATGTATGTTGGTGAGCATTTTAATTAGTTTAGTTTTTTTATTTGGCTTTGTTTTTTAGTTCATTTTTATTGTCCAAAGTATTGTTTTTTAATACATTAAAGAGTAATTGTTGATACTATTTTGTTAATATAGGAATTCTATTGGAGGGAGTGTTGACAGTATTGACTATCGAAGCTTTTGTTTGATTTTTTCTATTTCAGTTGTGTATTTTATTTTTCTATTTTATAACTATGAAAAATAAATATTTATTTATTTTGGATTTTCAAGATTGGATTTGGTTGCAAGCAGGAGCTTTTGAGTTTTTGTTTTTGCATTGCTATATAGGTTAGTAATGAAATCCCTATTATTTTAATGTTTTAATATGTATGTAGGATAAAGACTTATGATTTCTAGGATAGAATTGTAAGAAATGAGGATTGCATGATTAAGGGGAATGGCGTAGAGGTTTTTTCCTGACTTGTTTGCATTATTTACTATGAGATTCTTTGTGTTTGTGGAGATCACAGGATATGTATGTTGTGAAGTTATAAGGGAATGTGCTCTAGAATGATTTTTAGGATTATGTGAATTGTAGGTAATTGTTAAGATGTAATTCTTTAAATATGTCTATTATGTTATTGACATTTAATAATGTCTATGATTGTTGAATGCACTGAATTAATTAATGACGGAAGCTCTTAATTTAAGCGAATATGCTGTCAAAATTTTGTAAAATTTTTGTTAGATAAATAAAATTAAAATCATGTTTGTATTGTCTGGATGTTGTGATTTTTGTATATGCATAGGTCCTTTTACATCATGCCAGAGCATGAGACTCTATCAAGAGGGCTTGGAAGATTAGGTCCTCCAAGCGCTTGCGGACATGTTCCACGATGCCTGCAAGGGGCACATGAACACAACTTGATTGAATGATGTCACTCTTCGACCTCCAGTGCCATTAGGCCTCCGACCTGACCTTCAAAGACAGTCCGAGAAGGGCAAGACAAATCGAGCCTTAGTGAAAGGCGGGTCACTACATCCTGGTGGCAGTATCTAGAATTGACCCAAAACGGCTAGTAACTTTAATATTTTTATATTTAATATAGGGTAAATTACACTCACATCCTTTGCGCTATGTAAAATTGAATCCACCTCCCCTCTAATTGTCCAACCTACACTAACCTCCCTTATATTATCCATTTTTAGGTTAGATTACCGAAAATGCCCTTAACCTTCTCCCTTTCTCTCCCTCCCCCGTCCTAACTATCACCCACAGAAAACCATGAGTTACTGAATCAAGTCATTTTTATTTCATGTACTTGAGTTGATAATTGATATTCATATTGACTAAGACTCCACATAAATGTCGCTAACACTAGTGAGAATTGCACGAGGCTAGATACATTGTGTTCATTTTGCTAGGATCAAGGATTCCAAGTGATTTGAGCATCGCAAGGGGACCATCAATTTCCTTCTAGTTTTGTAACTTGCCATTGTTGTGTCTTGTTTTAAGGCTAATTAAAAATTGGGATTTTCTCAGGAAATTCTTACTGGACAAAGAAATAGGAAAGGTTTATTTATTGGGGAAGAAAGAAATAGTGTGGATATGTTCAAAGGGTGGCATATTCTCGTAAGTACTGGAGAGTAGAGGGTCGAATGGTTTTATTTGGGTGATTATTGGATTGAGGAAGAGGAAAAGGAAGAGGAGGGTGTAAGAAAAGGTGAGGATGAGGATGAGGATAGGGGTATTTTTGGGATATGAAAAATTGATAAAATATAAAAGGTGTGTGTAGGTTGGACAATTAGAGGGGAGGTGAGTTAAATTTTGAGAAATCTAGGAGAGGTGAATATAATTTACCCTTTAATATATTATTAACTTACTATATTTGAATTGTATTAAATTGTATGTTGTAATGATTTTAATGCATATTTCTGTGAACTAGGGAGTTAAATCATCCTTCAAACTAGGGGAGTTGTTCTAAGAGACCCACACTCAAAAGGGTGAGAGGGGAGACAGAAGGATGTAGGTCTGAAACCAAACCTCTTAGTATTTAATTTTTATTACTTCTTCATTTATGTCATAATTATTACTTACAATATATTTTATCTTTTTGTCTTTGTAGTGTGAATATACAAAATTGTGGAGCGGCGTAGACCCAGGACCAAACACATCTGGAGAGGCTTGGGCTCGATGTTGCCATCCTTCCTCCAAATGAGGAAGATATTTAGGCTCAGGTGATTGGTGGCCCTTACAAGGGTCGCATGTATGAAATAGGTATTACCTTTATCGTAGGTCCCCATCATCCACCACTGGGTTAGTTGCTAAGGATGATGCCTGGGGACTATGTCTATGCTCTTAATCAGGAGCTATAGTAGCATGCACAACTTATTCAACAAGAGCAACAGACACAGCTTCTCCAGTAGCTCCAAGAGGCAGGGGGACGGGAGAGGAGGAACTTAGAGAGATCTGACAGCTGAAGCTATCCATGGAGCAACAACAACAACAACAACAAGCCAAGAAAGAAAAAAAAGTAAATTCAAGAGGATGTAGTAGAAGATCACGGCCAATGTGATAGTGTTTTTCAACAACATGCAGGCCTTAGGATCCTCTGGTAAGAAGAAGCTCCCCAAAGATGCCACTCTCATCCATTGCTAAGGGCTTTTCATTTGATGGTGGCGATTCTTGACGGGCCATACGCGTTCATCGATGAGGAAGAGGAGAAACTTCAACAAGTCTTTATTTTTCTAGTTATTTCTATCACATTTTGGACATTTTTTTTATAGTTACCACACTTTGTATTTATTTTTTTCTAGTACTTTGTTTATTTACTCCATTACTTTGTTTATTTAATTATCGTTGCATTATCTACTTATTTCATTTAATTTAAATTGATAATTAAACTATTATATAAATAAAAAATAAATGACTAAATATCAAACAACTAGATAGTTTATATAGATTTCTCACATACGACAATGTATTTAGTCACAAAAAAAAATAGTATTATTACCGATGGGTATACCTATCATAAATAAATGTATTTTTTAAAATAAAAATAAAGAAATATTCAAAACCCGTCAGTAAACTCAGCAATAAATAAATAAATAAAATATTTTTATTTCCAAAATCCATTGGTAAAAATGAAATACCTAGAAAGTAGAAATAAATTCCCTTTCAATAATATTATTTCTAATGACCTTATTGACATCTTTAATTCAATTGTCCTGGTTGGTTTTTCAATTTTTATCATATTAGTACCAACGTGCTACAGCTCGTTGGTAATATTCTACCGACAAGCCTAAAACCAATGCCTCGTACCCATCAATAAGCTCGTCGGTAAAAATAAGATTTGTCGATAAAAATCAAATTCATCAGTAAATCTCAATATCCTACATAAATCTTGTAATGTATTAGGAGTAAATCAATAAAGTTACACCTAGAGGCAATTGATTCTTACTCTTGAAAAAATATATAATTTGGATTTATAATCAAAATAAAAATAGTGTCATTTAATAATATGTTCTATTTATTTATAATACTTTTTAAAATAGTAATTGAGTCAAACAATTTTATTGATCCAACAAAGCATGATAGAATATTTGTATAAAATTAGAGAAAAAGCAATTTACCCCCATGAACTTTTGGTCATGTGCAATTAAACCTGAGTTTTCAAATTGTGCAATGCAGCCCTGTACTTATCAGATTGTGTGACACGACGTCCAAAGCCACTGTTAAGTCCCCATGTGCTTCTCACGTGCACACATTATTGGATAAAAATATCCCTTTCTTAACTCTAATTTCCAACCCCAATCTCTCAACTCACTTGCCTTCTTCTCTGCAATGCAAACAAAATTTCCAATCCCAAAATGCATACGCATCCTTCTCCAACGCACACATCCCGTTTCACCACTCTCCAACCATTTTCATCTAAACTCAGCCTTATACTTCCATTGACTTGCAAGCCACCATGGTTGTATCGTCTAGCATGTGACCACCATCGAACCTAAACAGAGAACCACCAGTTGCTACCCTCCACCTCACACAACCCAAGCACTGCGAGGCCACGTATTCCTCCACAACTACCGCCATCGCCCTCCATGAAACCAAGCCAGCTCCTTCCTAGTCGTGAGATCCCAAACCTAGCCCTACTATCATGTCGCACCACCCCCCACCACCTTCTATGCCTCACCACTTGCCAGCATCACCGTAGCACAGAAGTTCGAGCGCGGCCTTTCCTTCCCCTACCTCTGCTTGATTGCTACCCTCTTCCCTTTTTCTAGAGAAACCCCAATGTCTAATATTCTAAACCCCTAATCTTGCTTTCTTTGTTTGCTTTTAATGACTTCCCTTTTGTTTTCTTTTTCAAAAAAAATGTTTTAATACTTTAATTTTATAGGCTTTGTCGTTGGGCTGTGTTAATGTTGATGGTTGGCCAGCGTTGTAGAATGATAGAGGGGAGAGGGAGGCGTGCAAGTGAGTTAAGAGATTGGAGATGGAAATTAGAGTTAAGAAATGAGTATTTTTGTCCAATAATGTGTGCACTGAGAAGCACGACCATTGGTAAGTAAAGGAGGTCGCGTTACACAATTTAAAAACTTAGTGTCTAAATTGTATAGGACCAAAAGTTCAAGGGGGTAAATTATTTTTTCCATAAAATTATTTCACATTGGTAGTATATAAAAATTAAATTCAAAACCTTTACCCTCTTTCTTAATAGATAAACAGATTAATTAGTTTAAAATTTAAATATATAAAAAAAATCACTTTTTCCAACATTTGAAATTTTAGGAATTGTAAGATGAGTTTTTACTAATTCAATTTGAAGGATAAAATTGTGAGAAGGAAGTTTAAGAATTTAATCTAATTCCTGAGTTTTTTCTTGGGTTTATTTAGTTCGTAGAATTAGAATTAGCTTAGAATTTTAAATTTTATATTTGACTTTTATAAAGAATTAGGATTCAAATTAGAATTCTAAAATCAATACTATTTCTATTGCTTGGATATGTGATATACAATTTCAAAACATTATCTCTATATTAAGTTTGCAACCGTGGACAATAGGCAGTGGGTGATAGGACATTGGTGGTTGATGCTGGCATTCTGGAAGTGAGCAAACCAACAAGGGGTGGGCGGCTCCTGGTGGGGGATGAGAGTTGGTCAAGGTTGAGGAATAATAAAATTTATGAGATATAGAATTGACATGTTTTAAGGTATAAGTTAAGAATTGGAAAAATCTTGTACTAATTACTTTTCAATTCTATAGAATTGTTATATGAAATTATAATTCTAATTTTAAAAGGGTTACAAAATATAAAATTTGATTTTAAAAGGGTTACCAAATATAAAATTTGAAATTAGGTTGTCTAATTTCAATTTCAAAGCCCAATTCCATACTTAATTTTAAGTGTCAGACAAGTAATAGTGAATCAAAGGTTGGGTTGACGGCTTTTAGAGTGTGTTTGGATGAGCTTTCATAGATTCAAAATCACTATTTTCATAAAAAAATTATTTTCCTACATTTGGATAACTTTTAGAAAATAATTAGAATCTAAAAAAGCAAATCAGTTGTTAGTATTTTGTAAAAGCCAAAAGAAGTAGCTCATGGGAAAAGTCAATTTTAATCTTTTTCAATT
Source organism: Dalbergia oliveri (assembly GCA_030441495.1). Lineage (NCBI taxonomy): Eukaryota > Viridiplantae > Streptophyta > Magnoliopsida > Fabales > Fabaceae > Dalbergia > Dalbergia oliveri. Next base: position 24,712,454 of record JAMLFY010000009.1, on the reverse strand, counting down.
ATATATAAGACTTATGTTTCATAATTACTTTTTAAAGTTCAAAACAAACGCACCCTTAAAATCGGAATGCATTTGGCTTTTTTGGGGCTAAGGGGTAAGCACTCTTGTCAGCAATTTGCCCCAATTATGTGTGTATTAATAATATGCATTATATTGTATTGTGATTAATTTAACTTATATTTTTACTAGCATTTGATGCACTTATTCATATTATAAATTTTTAAAATTTCCTTGATAAAAATTAATTTTAAGATTTTTTGTTCAATATCCTTGAGATATTGGTATCCTTGTATAATCAGTAATTATAATTTAATCTTTGATTTGATATATTTTAAAAACATAAATTAGTGGACACAACTTACTTTTAGCTGAAAATAACTAAAAGGTATTGGTGTCCTTAAATTTTATAGGATACCAAAAAAACCTTTTTACCATCCATTCATGTAATTTTTTTATCCTAGATGCAAGATTCCGACTAGTATCTGTGAAATATTGTAATTTTTAGCTTCAAAATAATTCACTTATAATAAATATGGTTGTTATGAATTGCATAAAAAAAATGAGCCTGCCACTTGCAAAATATCAATCACATGAATAATTATTTAATCAAAATGACTGTTCTAAATACACTTTATAAAAACATTTTAAAAATACAATGAACTCTTCTATTTAGAGATTCCAACAATGAAGCTGCGGAGCAGTTGGACGTAGTGCATGATGCAAAGAATATAAAATAAAGAAAACCAATTTTCTAAATCCTATACTCGGTCAATTTACTATTAATTATTCAGAAAGCAACATGGAATCGCCTTTGCTATAATTTTTTTTTTCAGTAGATTCACTTGTTTTTGTTTTTTCTCAGAGGTGCGCGGGGCCTCGTGATGTATGTGATGACTATGGTCCCATTGCGTCTTTCTCATGGAATATAAAACCTTTCGGATCCCCAAGGGTTATGTTTTGCGTGGTGCACCGATCATACACAGTCATTTTACTTTATGGTTTCCATGAACCAACAATGTCAAGCAGCTCGTAATTAAAGACAAATGTACATAAACTGACAAAAAGTTATCACTAACTTCAGTTTTTTTTTTTAACCTACGCTAAACTATTGGCTTTTCCAGTTTATTCACCCATTCAATGAGGATATCATGAGTTCTTATTTGGTCGGATCAGTTATGGTGATTGTGTCTTGCTGTACTAAATATCTTAGCACTTTTTGTTGGCTCTGTCGAGCACATTATACTGCATGAATACTAAATACATATAGACCCATCAATCATTTGGGTGATTCCTTCAAACTTCAATACTACTCCAATGACGCCTTAAATTTTTCACGCATACAAAAGAGCACCAATGGCATTATATCCTCAGATGATGGATTATTTGTTGGTTATTTGTTATATGAAAAGACCATCTCCTCCAATCATTTTCCAATTTGATTGTGCCCTCTTTGCCTTGCAGCCTCATATTGATTATAGCATTTTTTTCAATTTTCATATCTGGTGGCTTGAGTTCACTTATGCGTGCAATTCAAGTACTAACAGTCACACATACATGAGAAAAGCTAAACCACAAAATTCAGTGAAATTGGAAAAATGAATGGCGGAAAGACACGAAGGACGGTGGGGGATCGACCAACTACAGCAACATAAAATTTCGTGGAAAAATAGACGAAATTGGGGTTCAGTAAACTGGAATATTGGAATAGGAAAAGGGATAAGAACACGAAAAGAGCGGAATAATAACGAAGAAAAGGAGGGGACAGAATATTTACATAGATTATAGAGAATATGCCAGCAGCCATTGAGCACAACAATTAGTCCGGTTGCTAATTTATTTACCACAATTATGTATTTGGTACTATAGAAAATTTGTCATCTAAACAGATTTGAGGTGCGTTTGGATGTAATCTGGCTAATAATTTTGTTTCCCATGAAAAAATCATTCTTAGTATATTTCAATATTTTTTTTCAAAATAATTAGAATTTTAAAAAACATACATTTAACCTTTTTTTTTATAGAAACTAAAAGAATAATTTTTTAAAAAATTTAATTTCAAATTTTTCTATTATATACAAAATTTAAGTTTCAAGAATTTGTTTAAAAAATAAAACAAACTCCGCGTCATTGGTTTCTATTGGGTTATCATCATCATCACAGCGAAAAGATTAATCAGTGATTATCTATGAGAATAAAATTTTCTCTAAATAAAAATCAAAACAATTATTTATTAAAAAATGAGGCTTTATTTATATTTCATGTCTTATCAAGCTTCGATTGAGTCCCAATTTTTTTTTTTGTTGCATTTATCTTCTAAATATTTTCAAAACATTTCAATCATATTATTTTAATGGATGACATCCAAATTATAAACAGAAAAATATATATATATATATATATATATATATATATATATATTAAATTTTTAAAATGTTAAGGCCATAAGGAATCTAACATGCTATTTAGAAAGAGTTGAACTTCATTTCATTTAAGAAATTGAATTCAAATTCCCAATCTAGAATAAAATAATTGATATAGATCAAAGTAGATCTAACCCAAACTGCTCTGTTTTGCTATAGGATTTGGGGCTAAAAATTAATATGCCTAAAATTCCCTTATCTTATTTATTTTCTTTCCTATACCCCCTCCCAAATCTTTTATTAATGAAGAATAAAATTATCAAAATTAAAAAACTATTTCATTTTAAATTTTTCATAGATATTCCAATAATATTGAGTTTAATTTTATACATTCATAATTTTAAAAAAATTTACACTATCATTTAATCAAATAATTCTATTTATATAACTCTTCAAGTAGTAGGTATGAGACTTAAACACTCTTATTCATGTGGTAATATATGATTAGATAATATTAAACTCAATAATATTATTAAATTCAGTTTTATAACGGATTTGTTTTGAATCAAATGCAGTTGAATTGATTGTAAGTCACAATAGAATTGTATTTTGGGGTGAGGGTTCAAGTTCCCGTTATCAGGTACAGAGAACTCATGTGTTGCATAAGAAAGAAAATCCATCATACAGTTTTCATATATGATGAGAAAGAAGTAGAGGGAGGGGTTGACAACCCCTCGTGTCTCCCCTTTACCTATTTCCCTCCACCTTTTTTTTTATAAAGAATAATCAAAGCCAAGTGCGTTTAAAGAGGAGAGTTCCAACATGAAGCAATCTATAGTTTTTTTTTTTTTGACTCACTCAATCAAGACGTACTGATTTAATCAATGGGTCATCATTGAACTAGATTTATGTAAAAATATATATAAAAATTTAAATAAAATATAATAAAATGATAACTAATTAACAATCTGACACTTTCAAGAGGTCCAAATACAAAACATAAATAAATAACATAAATTTCTAAATATTATTTACATTTCACAATTACGATTACAATTGACAAGTTTAAAATATAATTACACGCAAACTCATAAAGTTTTGCATCATAAACTCATAAGTTATAATAATACAAATAAAGTTACTATATTTTTTTATAAATCAAATTAAATTTTTTTTTAAAATTTTTTAAAAAGACATCATTCAGTAAAAATGCAAAAAAAAAACTGGTAATTCGTTAAGATTAATAAAGTTCATTTTGATACCAAATTAAACATTCACATCAATTTAATGTGAAACTAATCCAACAGTCACTGGATGATTTTTTGATCAATTCACGATTTTTCTTTTGAATTGGTTGGCTTGAACTAATTTTCAGTGCTATGCAATCATCCCTCATTTCATTCACCCTTCCCCTCAATCACATCACAAGTTTATGTTTTTATCCACTAGGCAATAGTATGTTAGTTCACCACGTAACAAGGTAACAGAATGTTCTCCCACAATACAACGCCAAGATTATTTTATATTTTGTACATAAATAGATATTTCATCCCAAAATGACACAATTCCGTTTTTTTTTCTTATTTCAATCGGGCCGTAAATGAATCTTAAAAATAATTTTTTTTTTAAATCTAAATAAATGTGACACGTTAATGGTCTCCTGCTCAAATACAACAACGTCCAATTCCAATCCAAGTCTAAGTTGGCCGCTTGACCTTACGGAAGCCACGCGCCACGGGTTTCCCACGTCCAATAACTGCATGCCACGTCAGCATCACGGAGGAAGACGAGATTGCGTCCAGGTTCAATGAACCCGAAAGACCGCATCCTATTGCTGTTCTCTTTATATTTTCCATTGCTCCTCCCAAGAGAGCGAGCAACACAAAACGTGAAAAACAGATCCCACACCACAATCTCAGGGCTTCGATTCCGGTGTTATTCTGCAACAAACAATGGCCCTCTCCGTTACTTCTACCACTTCGTCTTCAACCGCAGCTTCCAGCTCCTTCTTCTCCCGCCTCGCTTCCTCCTCCGATCCCAGAGGTGAGCCACTGTCAATTTCATCCCAATTAATCGCTTCCTCGTGCGTGTTTTTTCGATGCTTTTAGGGTTTGAATTGTTGAATTGGATGTTTTGATCTAATGTGTGAGTTTTTTTTTTCCTGTTTTTCAGCTCCTCAAATTGGTTCGTTTAAGATTTTGGAGAGACCTTATGGTTCGTCAGGAGTGGTTAGTTTGAGCCAGAGACGCGCCTTGGTTAGGCGCGTGAGCGCTGAGCCTCAGCGGAAGGATTCCCTTGTTCCTCTTGCGTCAACTATCGTTTCCCCTGGTACGTGGTTTTTTTTTTTTTGTTATCAATGAGTTACCTTATTTGCTGTTTTTATTTTAATTTTAATATTTATGAAATTGTTGTTAGTGTTTTGTGAATTTGGGGATTTGATTGAAGTGTGTTGTGATGGTGTTGGATTTTGTAGAGGTTAGTGAGAAGGAAGAGGAAGACTATGAGCAATTGGCGAGAGGCCTTGAGAATGCTTCTCCTCTTGAAATAATGGACAAGGCCCTCGAGAAATTTGGCAATGACATCGCTGTTGCCTTCAGGTGGGTGTTTATGGCTCTTTCTGCTACTGATTTTGGACCAAAATTTTGATTTTAGGATGTGTTTGAATGATTTTGTTGCATGGTTGTACCTGACCATATTGAATTTGCATGTGCACATGAATATGACGTTTGAATAATATTTTTCAGCGTTTATTTTGTTATTATTGTTACGTTAAAATTGCTGAAGTTATTGGTGAGGCAAAAAACTCAAAATATAACCAGGGCAGTTTTTCGCTATTAGCAATCATTTGTAATTTTTATTGGAAAATGTTTTTTCTTATATATTTTCACTATGTTTTATAATATATAAGGAAATGTCTTCGACCTTCGTGCTACACTGAATGCAAAATCAGGTAAGAAGTCGCAGTAATGATGTGAATGGAGTATATTCACAGTTTCCCACGTAACTATAACACCAATTAAAGGTAGCTAACAATCGAGAGTTCTGGCTTTCAAAACCCATTTTCCTAAACGCATGTGTTAAATTGTAATTTCAAACGATGCAGCTTAAGTTCTGTGACTGATAAGTGTGCTGCATTTCAGTGCGAAATGCTTGTAGATCTTTAATGGTTGTAATTGTAAGTGAATTGAGCTGTATATTTCTGGACTTGGGTTTTAATGAGTAGCTTTTGCCTTTTGCAGTGGTGCCGAAGATGTTGCATTGATTGAGTATGCACATTTGACTGGTCGACCCTTCAGGGTGTTTAGTCTGGACACTGGGAGACTGAATCCAGAAACTTATAGATTATTTGATGACGTTGAGAAGCATTATGGAATTCGCATTGAGTACATGTTCCCTGATGCTGTTGAGGTTCAGGCCTTAGTAAGGACTAAGGGGCTCTTCTCATTCTACGAGGATGGGCATCAAGAGTGCTGCAGAGTAAGGAAGGTGAGACCCTTGAGGAGGGCCCTGAAGGGTCTCAGAGCATGGATAACTGGGCAGAGAAAAGATCAGTCACCTGGTACTAGGTCTGAAATACCTGTTGTCCAGGTTGATCCAGTTTTTGAGGGATTGGATGGTGGAGTTGGTAGCTTGATAAAGTGGAACCCAGTTGCAAATGTGAACGGTAATGATATATGGAACTTCCTTAGGACCATGAATGTGCCTGTTAATGCATTGCATTCCCAAGGATACGTTTCAATTGGTTGCGAGCCATGCACAAGGCCAGTTTTACCTGGACAGCATGAAAGGGAGGGTAGGTGGTGGTGGGAGGATGCCAAAGCAAAGGAGTGTGGCCTTCACAAAGGAAACTTAAAACAGGAAGATGCAGCCCAGCTTAATGGAAATGGTAACGGTGTCACCCATGAAAACGGCACTGCTACAGTCACTGACATTTTCGACACCCAGAATGTGGTTAGCTTGAGCAGGACTGGAATTGAAAATTTGGCAAAATTGGAGAACCGAAAAGAGCCCTGGCTTGTTGTGCTCTATGCACCATGGTGCCAATTCTGCCAGGTAAAGACATTGTTCCTAGTACTCGAATACTATATTAAGATTGTCTCTCGTGTTCATTTAGCTTGAAATTTTCTTTTTCTAACAAGCGGTTTGTTCTGAATTCCAAAAGGGTATGGAAGAATCGTATGTGGAATTGGCAGACAGGTTAGCAGGGTCAGGAGTGAAGGTTGGAAAATTCAGAGCGGATGGTGAACAGAAAGAATTTGCTAAGAGTGAACTACAGCTGGGAAGCTTTCCCACAGTACTTTTCTTCCCAAAACACTCTTCTCGGCCAATTAAGTACCCTTCGGAAAAGAGAGATGTTGATTCATTGATGGCATTCGTGAATGCCCTTCGATGATGATCAACTTCGTATTCTGCTCAAGGTCCCTTGAACGAACCGGTAATAAATTTATTCACAGATTTTGGCAATTCAATGGAAGTGGGAATCGTAGTTTTGATTGCAAAACGAAGATTCTCAACTTAGTATCTCTGTATAGTATTAGTCTATTAGATGCCCTTCCTCAAAGTATAATTGTAGTAGTGGTCATTCTGTGAGGAGGGATTCATGCAGTGTTTTTCTAGATTAGCTGTATCTTTTTTTTTTTCTTTTTTTAATTTCTCTTTTGGAAGGAAATCAGTAGTCTAATGGTTCGATTACTTTGTTTTTTCAATAATATGAAATTCCTAGTTCTTTAGATTTACCGAATTTCCGTGAGCCAATGACAAATAAAAACTGCAATTTTCCTTAGCTTGGTAAAATATTACTTCTCTGTTCTGGTTTAAATTGGAAGGAAATTCCTTTGTTTCCTTTTTATATCTTAGCAATTTAAGACGGAATTTATTATTATTACAGTGATGATCAAATAATATAATATTCTTAAATAATTAAAAATACTGACATTTTGAGTCTCTGAGATAATAAGATGTTGCGTCACGTAATAAATCTACAATCATATGCTTATTTTTTTGAAAAAAAATCTTATATGAACTGTGAGGCGGAGACGGCTAACTAAACGGCCAATAATATGAAGAAAATTAATGTTCGAATAGTCAGTCATAAAGGTGCTAGATACTAAGGGTGGAAGGTCTCTGAAATTTAAGTTAATTCAAGCGTAAATGTAACGTCAATTTTTTTTTTTTTTTTTTATGGTAAAAGACACTCCAATTTGTTATAAAATAGCTTTATACAAATAGAAGAAGGTAAAGGTTTAAAGAAATGAAAACCCAATGTCTATGAGCGAAGGATTCATTTGGTTTGGGATCGTGGTTAGCAGCGGGATCTTTGCGAATGTGATAGTGCTGCGGATACCTATTTGGTGGGTGGTGTTGTGGGTTTATATCCTTTATCGGTTGAAATTCGTGGCTTGTTGCAATGTACTAGATTTCAAGGACAGCAAACCAGTGCGTTGATCACTTGGCCAAGATGGCTGCCTCGTGCCCTTCTAGTAACTTGGTGTGGGACTCTCCTCTCTCAGGATTCAGCAAGACCTGGTGTGACTTTTGTTTTGCTTTTTGTTTCTTTGTTTTATTACCAAAATAAAAAAATCCAAGGGACAGCCATTTGGGTACCTTTCTGGACCATCGCTGCACCCGAATTTGGTTTCTCGAAAGACATGCTGAACTCTTGAGTCTCTGACTACAGCTAAATGCTCATGAAGACTCTCGTGCAACCTTGACAAAGAGGGCCAAAAGGGTGACCGGCATTTATGGTGAGTCAGGCTTGCATCCTCGGAGAAGAAGTCTCTTCTTCCATATGCTATAGTGATCATTGATTATTCTTGAGAAAAGAGAAAGTAAAGGTGAGAAAAAACAGATCAAAGGTAAAAATTATATCATGGAGGAAGAAATGCTCTTCCTCCGGGAGGATATCAAAATTTTTCTTTATGGTACTAATTGAAGTATACAGTTGCTTGAAAAATTATTAGGCAAGCACGAATTTAACATTTTATTCTGCCACACTTCCATAATAAAATTGATGAATCCTATAATCAAGTAAATGTATTATAAATAAATTAGTAGCTCTTATTTTTATTATGAGTGCACAAATATGAAATATTAATAGCTTGTTTGATTTTAGTTTTTCTAATTTTATGAAGAAAATATTAAAAATTTTGAAAACTATAAAATTTACTTTTCACTTTTTATTTTTATTTTTTAATATTTCTTCTATAAAATTCATAAAACTGAAAATTTTAATGAAAACTTATATAGAGTACACTAGAAGAAAATATACATAAAATTGAAGCAGAACACTGCATAGCAAATTTCCAAATTTGCTGGCCAATCCTTTAAACACTGCAACAGCTTGATGAAGTGGGTTGTCAAACATTTGTACCCTATCGCACTATCAACTTCATTGGAAACTTCTTGTCTAGGGAGCCAGCCATGATGTCTGTGACAATTACACATGAACACGTGTACCATAAAAATTATAGCACATGAAGTTATTATGTTATGATATAACATGCACATATGGGATTGACAAGTATAATAAAAACCGTGTACACCTGTTCAATCCTAGTACCACAACTGTTTCGAAGTGTCGGTTCCTAGTTCTAGTTAGCTTCCCAAATTTTATGACCCTGAGAAACTCTACCGTTGTATTTGTGATTAAGAGAAATATTTAGGCACTTTACGAATAAGACAATAATAAATGACATATGCAAAGAAAATAGGAGGCACCAATGACCCCTTAAATCCAATTAATCCAATTAAGCATATGTATGGTACCGTGACAAGAGATTATCTTACATGTCGTAGTCTAATAGAAGAAAAGTCCAAGCCCAATAATATGGCCCAATCCAACACACACAAAATTGAAGTCCAACACAGCAGGTCATTCGAAGAAGCTCACCAGCCTTTAGGATAGGCGTTGCTCTCCTTGCTGATTCTTTTCTTCCTCCTCCTAGAATACCATTCTGTTATGCTGACTCATTGCAAATAGAAGTTTGTTATAGGATAGATTTTGTAAAAGATTTGATGAGCTGCACCTGAAGCTTGTAATCTGCATAAGTACCTGTACTGTTACTCATTCATTACAGGAGAAAATTCCCAAAAGCCTTTGTGTCCATTTTTCACCTTTGTTTTCTTTTCCTTTTATAGTCAATTGTAGCTACCGAATTCAATCAAGAAAATTGTGATGCCATTGATCCTAGTTGAGTTACTGGGGTGTGGGAATGCAGGGGCGGACACAGGAGGACAAGAAATTATGCAGATTTCTTAATGTCCAAGCATACTCTTGGGCCTTGGCTTTTAATGTTAGTTATTATGAGACCCAAATCCCAATCAAATTTTCTAGTACTAGATAAAATAATAATAGAATTGACCTAGCAAAGTACTTATGATGTTTGCATAGCCGTCCACTTTTATTTTAATGTGCTCTTAGGATTCCCATTTCAGATTGCTTAAATGTTCAACCCTTTGTTTTTGTTAAAGCATATTCCATTTTATTTTTTTTCATTAGTCAGAACTGCTGATGACTGTTAACATTATAGTCAATTACTATATCATCATCATTTTTTTTCGTCAATGTAAGGCCTGGCTTTTTGCCTCTTTTTCCAGGCAAAGGTTTATTCTTTTCTTAACTTTTAGCATAGGATTGGGAACGGTTGCCAGTTTACTGTTGAGCAACCCCACTAAGGATGTTCAAAATCATTCCTCACATCCGTTCAATCCATGAAAAAGCTTTTTTTTTTTTTTAGAAAAAGAGTATTTTAGTGAGCATGAATTGGGACATCTCAATATTCTGCGCTTCCTTTTATTGATCAAAGGTCGGCTATTTAAGCAAACATAATCATTGTTATTCTTTTACTGATTATTGCGATTTGTCACTAAAATTTTGAAAAAACTACAAGTGGCTAGGACACAGTGGTAAAGTTGGTGTAACCGAAAGGTTCCTTTTAATTGATTAAGTAATAGAAGACGGGCTATTCAAAGGATTGACAATAGGGAAAGGATGATAATTGATAAGAGGCTTGTTGATGTTCTAGTCTCTTATAGAATAAGGTGATAATTGGTGCACATGTGATTCTTTCATTCGGGTTTACTATGCATTCATGATGTGTTCATCAGATTTATGATCATTCTATAGCATGTACGGTTACTAGCCTCTTTTGTTTTTCTGTTACCTTTTGGAGCAAACTGCTCCTAGTTCTTTTGAATGATGCTTGTTTTGATGCTGACAGTGACAGATTCCTCACATGTGTACAGATCAATTACCAAATTCCGCTTCGATCAACTATAATACAGGTCCTGTCAATTTTTTTTAAAAAAATTTATTTGGATCTAGTTAAGATTTATTTAAATTAAGTGGATCCGTGTGTATGTTGTCAACTTAAGCGTTATCATGCAAATGGAGAAAAAAGCTTATTTTGACATTGTTTTATAAAAACTGATTTTGAAGTAACTATTGACATTTCTTTTCAATTGAACAAGAATTCAGGTACTAAAGGCCAAAGTATAGAAACATATGTTGGAGAACTTTCTCAAAAGCCCACCCAACAGAGCATATGTGCTTCCCAAATGACATAAACCTTTTACTATCATCAAAGTTAATTATATTAATGATCACGTTCAGAAGCATAAATTAATGCCTTTAGTCATCCAAATTGGTACCTCTGAGACAAATGGTACTAGATAACTATGCATTCAATCTTAGTTAACTATTGTATAATATAAAATGCCAATATGGTGGGATGTTTTGATTTAGAAAAATATTATTTGTCCTTATAAGGTATGGAAATAACTCTTATTTCATCTACCATTAGATGAGATGTGGATTTTTATTTCAAAAATAACAGTGGATAAGATGTCGTCGATATAATGTTCTATGTATTATGAATACAAATAATATAACTCTTTGATTTCTTTATCAACTCAAATCTATTCTGAGAACGTGCTGGAAGTCCAAAGCAAGAGAAGCTTTTTAATGTTGTTGTGAACAAGCAAAGTCTCTCTGCACAAGCCAGGCTGTCCTGTTGAAATTTGAAAACCATCTTTAAACCAAAGGTAAAGCCATTGTTTTTACTCAAGCAAATTGTCAACAGTTCATATAATGCCATTGTTTTTCTTCATTTTTCTCCTGTCTTTTTTAGCTCAAATCCTTCCAGCCAAGAAAGTCAATTTCCTTTACCAAATTCAAGCCCCTTCAGATGTATCCCCAGTTCTCTGCTCTGTCTTCAAAGAATGAAGTTTGGATGGATGTTATTGATGATGGTGCGCAACTTGATTATGATGGATTTTTCTTCATTATCACTTTTTTCAACATTATTTGAAAAGTATATACCGAAAAAGATATTTTGAGAAGTTGATTTGCATTGTTAATTACATTTATGTGCAAATGTGTGCATTGTATTAAAATGTTTTAACAAGTTTCTGTTTAATAGGAATAAGTAGGGCCATATTATCAGTTAAAAGAAGGACAATAGGACCATTGGACCAACCCACAGTTTTAGTTTTCTTTGCCTTTTTCTCGCAAAATCATATTCTTAGCAAGCATAAGCATTTGCGTGTCGGTTTCAACAGGATTCCAGCAAGGATAATTTAGACAATTCGACACATGAAAATGCTGTAGATCCGATCAAGTCTTCTTGGCCACAGCTCAAGAAGAAATAATGCAGAAAACTCCAATTATACAGTAACACTCCTTTGAAAGTCCCTCCAACCCCCAAATCAGTGTCTTCTGTCCACCTCTTTAAACCTCGACTTTTTAGACCTTCCTTGGTTAAGCCACCCAAACAAGGGAAAAACCCACCAACCCATACCCATGTGTAACAACAACACCAACTCGATCTCAATCCCAACCCAAAATTCAAAAACAAAGACCCTTTTCAGAAGACAATGCAAGAAGGATCCGCAGGTAAACCAGAAGGAACAGAAGATGATGATCAAGAACCACTGAAGCCGAAGAATTCCCTTCATCAATGGCAAAATCTTCAAATCTCAACCTCATGATCCGCACCCTCTCCTTCCTCCTCCTAGCCTTCACGTTCACTCAACTACCAACATCACCACTAGGTAACAAAAAAAGAAAAAAAAGCCACAAACTTTATCCAACCCCATTAATTTCTATTCTTGTTTCTCAATTCTCACTCCATATACTCATGAATTCCCTTGCAGCTGATCAAGACCAACCCTCAACAAAACTTGTCACTCACGACAAGAACCAAAACAACAACAACAACAACGATGACAAGGAACCGTTCGTGGGAGTGAACATAGGAACAGACGTGTCGAACCTTCTTTCGCCATCGGAGATCGTAGCGTTCCTCAAGCAGCAGAAGATAACTCACATACGCATCTACGACGCCAGCCCCGACATCCTTGGAGCACTGTCGGGCTCCAACATCCGCATCACAATCAGCGTACCAAACAACCAGCTCCTCGGAATCGGTTCCTCCAACGACACCGCTTCTTCATGGGTCAAAAAACATGTCGTTGCTTACTACCCAAAAACCCTCATCGCCGGAATCTCCGTCGGCGACGAGGTCCTCACTACCGTGCCCTCTTCAGCACCTCTTCTCCTCCCCGCAATTCAGTCCCTCTACAGTGCTCTCGTTGCATCCAACCTTCACAACACCGTTAAAGTTTCTACCCCTCACTCTGCTTCCATAATTCAAGAACCTTTTCCTCCTTCTCAGGCTTTCTTCAACCAAAGCCTTAACTCCGTGATGCTGCCACTTCTTCAGTTCCTTTCCAAAACTGGGTCTCCCTTAATGCTTAACCTTTACCCTTACTATGTTTTCATGCAGAACAAAGGTTTGGTTCCTCTTGATAACTCGCTCTTCAAGCCTCTGCCTCCTTCTAAGGAAATGGTTGATCCAAATACCCTTCTTCATTATACCAATGTTTTTGATGCTATGATTGATGCTGCTTATTTCTCCATGAAGAATTTGAATGTTACTGATGTTGTGGTTCTTGTAACGGAAACTGGGTGGCCTAGTAAAGGTGATTCGAAAGAGCCTTATGCTACTAAAGAGAATGCCGACACTTACAATTCAAACTTGATCAAGCATGTTCTTGATCGAAGTGGGACACCTTTGCATCCTGAAACTACTTCTAGTGTGTTTATATATGAGCTGTTCAATGAGGATTTGAGGTCCACGCCTGTTTCTGAGGCTAATTGGGGTTTGTTCTATGGGAATGCTACTCCAGCTTACTTGCTTCGTGTGTCTGGTGTTGGGGCTTTTCTGGCCAATGATACTGCTAATCAGACGTATTGTGTTGCTGTGGATGGTGTTGATGGCAAGACTTTGCAGGCTGCTTTGGATTGGGCTTGTGGGCCTGGGAGGGCTAATTGTTCTGAGATTCAGCCTGGGGAGAGTTGCTATGAGCCTAATAATGTGAAGAATCATGCTTCTTATGCGTTTGATAGCTATTACCAGAAAGAAGGGAAGGCTACTGAGTCTTGTGATTTCAAGGGAGTGGCTATGATCACAACCAGTGACCCCGGTAAGTGCCTGTTTGTTTCAATTCTGTAGTCCCTTTTTGCCCCAATTTTTGGGATCAATTTAGAATTTTGATACAGCTCTTGAGATCAATTTCTTTAGATACTTAACATTCGGGTTATGTGTGGTTCGAGGATAAAAAATGGGGGTATGTTTTCCTTGTAAAGTTACATATGAAGCTCAATTATAAAAAATTTATCCCCAATTGTAAATTTGTAATGTGTTGATCACTACTTCCTCAGGTCTGGGGGTCTTAGATTTCAATATGACATTGGGTTTGGTTAGCCTCTTGAGGAGAAATACTTACATGCTTCTAGAGCACATTAATACATGTTCTTAAGCACATTTAATGCATGCTCAGGAATAACCATAACTATTTAATCTTGATTTAAAACACTTAAAAATTATATAAAAATAAAAAATTGTGTGATTGTGGATGTTTCTGACACATTAAATGTTATCCAGGAACTTGTAAAAATTTCTTGCTCTTGAGGGGAAGTGTTCCAAATTTCCATGTGGCCATTATGCTTTTGAAGTTCTTGTTATGCGTGATTAGTTTACTTTTACTTTAGGATAAAGAAAAGGCTTGTGCATTGCTTGAAGGAAATCCACTTAGTATTGGAGAGAGGGGAAATAAATTAAAATTGGAACTGTGGCAGTGGCAAGGCAATGATTTCTGAAACGAAATGCATTGGTGAGTGGCAAACGCATACTGGAAAGGCACTTTGGTCTTTTGCCTTGGCTTTACTTTTCGTGAAAAACTGAAAATTGAAATAAAAAGGGGGTGCTGCAATGGCAGTGCCTTGTTGAAAGGGGGAAGCAGGACTTAACAGAATGTTATGGCTTGAAATCCAAGTTTATTAATTAAGCAAGCAAGTAATACTTTCTCTATATCTTTTTATATACTTCATCAGTGCAATATGGGCTCCACAATTTTTTTGTGTTTCTCTCTTTGTTTGTCTATTCCAGGTGTAACAATTGTGATTAACATTATTATGTTTTTTTCCTTCTTGTGGGGATTACCTTTGCAGGTCACGGGAGCTGTATATTTCCTGGAAGGTAAGAAACAACACTGTCTGCTTTGTTGCTTATTAGTTGTTATGCTTCTATAGATTATAATAATTAAGACCTCCTCCAAAATCTGACCTGTTTTATATTTGTAATTTAACAACTTTCCTACTTGTGTTTACTCATTCAATGTGGCGCAGCAAGCAATTGATCAACAATACAAAGCAAGTAGTGAACTCTACTCAATCAAGCGATGCAGGGGAGAAGTTAAGTTTCAGGGCCTTTAGGAGAACCAAAATGTGTACAATTAATAACATTTTGCACATGAGCATGGTTGCTGCTTTTCCAACTATGTTATTATTCCTTTTGTGAGGTGCAAATAATTCAATTTTTGGGGGGCTATATGTAGGATTATTTTGTATTTCTCGGAGCAGTGGATAAGAGAAAAGGAATTGTGGATGATCTGCAGGTCGAAACTTAGTGTATAAGATAGATGTTTCCTTCTAAGAAAGTAGGGTGAATAATTTTCAAGTGGGGTTCTTGTAATTAAATATACGTCTTGGAATCATATTTGTTAATTATTTTGTGTACTATATGTAACATGATGTAGAATCACAATTGGTTGGGTTGTAGAGGGCTATGCTTTTTTTTGGTCTAACTTTGCCCTTTGTTTACTTACCACTTCTCTTCACATTTTCTGGGGAGAAACAACTCAGTTTCGAAGTAATGTTGCGGCGATTAAATTTAAAGGACACACAAGTTACAATGTCTTCTTCATCCTTTTTTTTTTTTTTTTCACTTAATAGAATGTGTAGCACTGAATTCATCATTCAGTCAAGTCCAGAAGCATTTAGTTTTCTTATAAAACGTACATTAACTCAGTTTGGGAGCTTGACGGATATGCATTCTAGTGACCAAGCCCGTATTTTAAGGCCAAAGAAAAGGCCAAAGGCCATGGGCAGTAAAAAAGAGAATATGTCACAAGAGTAGCAAAGTTACTTTTATTTTATTTTATTTGGCAAGGAGGGAGTAAAAAGTTAGAAAAG